>JAPXFQ010001662.1:4010000-6410000 GCA_028564705.1 Apricaphanius iberus
TACTTGAAAATAAAAGAGCAATTAGAAAAAGCCTTTCTCTAAAAATAATTGCTTTTAAAATAAGTGTTTTAACTTCTAACAGTGTAAAAAGCTCTGCTGATGTTTGAAATAAAAATATAAAATGGACTACAAAGGAAAATACAAGAAAGGAAAGTGGAATGTATGCCAAGGAGTCCAAATCAGGCTTTTCTGAGCTCTGATTCACAGAGAAGGAAGAAGATGAAGAGCCAATTGTTCTGGCGTAAATTTTCAGCTTAAGAGCTGAAAACAAAACTACATTCAGATAAATGTTTTAACATATTATTTTTATTTATATATGTCTTTATTTTTACAATTCCCATGTTACTGCAGTGCCAATTTTTACCAACAAAGGGAGGGCTCATGAATGGATGCTAGAAGCTGTTCCTCATCAAGAACTTCACATTAAAACCTTCCAAAAATGAGCCTCAGCTTTGAATTGGTACCTGATATAAGTATCTCCCTGAAATTGTTATTAGATATTTTATTTCTGGCTTTAGTCAAAATGTAGATATTTTCCTGGTAGGAACAAAAATGCCATTAGGGTTGGATCTTCTGATGTGTCCTGGTTAGGAAAATGTTTTATGTGTTTGAGCCCTGAAAATAAGCCATCTATCATTAAAAATCTATTCCTGGATGGACCCTGCATGATGAGAACAGTCATCGGTCTTTGCTTTGGGTAGAATGGTGCAAAAAATAGCAGGCATTTCCAAAAGCCAAAGCCCAGAGATTTAATTATGTCTCCTCAGAGAACCCTATTCTTGAAGAAAATAGCCTGTATATATCGACACAAATTTGGTTTAAAAAACAACTGGTTGAGCCTCTTTACTGAATCCCTCACCCGGCTGACATTTGTTTTCAGTTCACATCAAACAAGCTCCAGCAATATAACTGTGGCATAATTGATTGTACCATGAAAATTGAAATACAAAGTGGTGTCCATAATTTAAAAGCTATTTTTGCTTGACTTGTTATTTGAACTGAGGTCTAGAAAAACAAGGAGGCAAGCAATATTTACAACAATTTATATGTGCAGTAAATAGATATTAAGCAGCATGTTTTCAGCTCAAAGGGTTTATTTATGTCTGTTTTTATGTAATAAGTAAAAGCAAACATTTCTGTATGAGTTTGTTTGTTTTACTTATACGATAATTGCTGCATGCATTAGATTAAAAAGTAAATATGTACATATTATTGCATATCAAAAAAGAAATGCTCAGAAATGTATATCTAATTTGTATTATGTATTTCTATCAAATAAATTGATATTAAAATGAACAATAAAATTTGATTGTATTTTATACATTAAACCTCCATCCATCCATTTTCTGAACCGCTAAATCCTCCAGGGGTCGCGGGGGGGGGCTGGTGCCCTCTCTACGGGTGAGAGGACAGGTCGCCAGTCCATCACAGTACATTAAACAACCAAAATTTTAATTCCGAGAATAATCTTGTCACACCCTATCCCATAATATCTAATATTGCCCTAATTTAAACATTAAACAAGGTGTTTCTTGTCATCATCTATCAGACATCAGTCTGAGGATAGTTTACCACAATCCCCGCTTTTAACTGAGAGATGGTTAAGGGGTTTCTTTTACCGCCTGTTTCAAGTCCTCCTACAGCATCTCAATTAGACCTTGATGTAACTGATTTGGACCACGATTTACAATTATTTTTTATTCCGAACCATTCCTTGGTGAATGTACTAGTCTTTTTTGGGTAATTTTTTCACATGATCTCAAACTCTCCTCAAGCACTCTCTAATACATTCATGCTTTGCTAACACCATATAATTTTATGATGAGAAGCTAGTCAAGTCCAGCTGGAGCAAGGAATCCCCCAACGATGACACATTAAGCTCCATGCTTTTTAGTAGAAGTCATTTTCACTAGGTTGCTGCTTTTAGTTTATGTCAAACAGTCCTCAGTTCTGGAGTCAAAATAATTTGATTTTAGACACACTTCCAGACAACCATTGTTCCAAAAGTCCTGGGGCCTCGTTTATAAAACTTTGCACAAAATCATTACAATTGAAAATTTTGAAATACACTCGAAAAACATTCTTAAATGTAACTATCTGATTATGTTATGTGGTATAAAGTTGGAAGTCTTATTATTTATACAACCCCAAACCAGAAAAAGTTGGTACAGTATGGAAAACGTAAATAAATAAATAAAGTATTGATTTCTAAATTTACTTTGAGTTGTATTTCATTGCAGACAACATGAACACAAAATGTTTCACGTTTTGTCTGGTCAACTTATTTTGTTTCCGTCTCTGAGCTCCTCTGGCAGCCCTCTGCTTGTCATGCCTAAAGTCAGGACACACTCTAGGGGTGAGGCATTTTTCCATTATTATGGCCCTCACCTCTGGAACAGGCTGCTGGAGGACCTCAACCTTCATGTTTTTAAGAGCAGGCTTACAACTCACCTATTTAAGCCTAGCTTTTAATTGATTATTATTTATTATTGTCTGTTTTATTGCCCTGCAAGTTTTACTTCATAAGTTTGATCAGTGTTTTACTATTTAATCTAATGGGGTGTATAACTGCAACCATGGTTTTAATTATGTGGGGGAGGGATGGGAAAGGGGTTTATTAAGGATCATTTTAATTATGTAAAGCACTTTGAGTTGCAATTTCTGTATGAAAAGCGGTTTATACATAAGGTTCGATTGAGTTTAAATGGTTTCATTTGTAAATATACATCCTTTCCTGTCATTCAGACCTGAAACACATTCCAAAAAGGTTGGAGGTAGTAATTACGTAAAATGGTTGAATATTGATATGATTTGAAACAGACGATTTTAACAGGTGATTATAATTATGATTTGCTATTAAAACAACATTCAAGAAATTTCTAGTGTTTTGGGAGCAAAGAAAGGATCACCAGTTTGGTGAGAAATACCGGAGAAAATTATTGAAATGTTTAAAAACAATGTTCCTCAAAGAAAAATAGGACGAGATTTGGATATTTTACCTTCAACAATGCTTAACATAAGTAAAAGATCAAAGAAATTGTTAGTAATTTCCATGTTTAAAGGACAAGGGAACTCACCTATAAGCCGTATCACCACATGGACTCAGGACTACCTTGGCAAACCTTGTCTAGTACCACAATACATAGTTACATCCACAAATGCCAGTTAAAACTGTGCCAAAAGGAAGCCCTATGTTAACAGTGACCAGAAGTGCTGTCAACTTCTCTGGCATTTGGGATGGACCATCACACAGTGGAAACATGTGTGATTCATGTGGTCAGATGAATCAGTATTTCACTTTTATTTTTTTTGGAAGAAAGCTATGCCGTGTGTAATTTACACAAGCCTAGATTGTTGACAACTAGAATTGCATATCCACAACTGGGAGCTGTCAAGCATTGAAAATGTGCCCCAGTCCACACCACAGGGTGCACTATGGGGTGATATGCCTCAGTCAATGCAGTTAAGGTGTCTCTATTGACTCTGCTTTACTTGCTTGTGTGGGGTAACTTTCAGTTCTTCTCACAAAGGAAGGGGGAACTGGGCCAGGAATGACAGCTGTTTACATTTCAAAATCCCCTCATCCTTTCCTTGACCTCATGCTACAGACCACAGGTTTATGCTCAGAAAAAAAAAATTATTTCTTAAAGAAATTTTCCGATATACAAAACCTTAAGTATGCACAGCTGCACAACATTATAAATGGAATTGAAATGTTCTAACACTGGGTTGTAGAAGCTTATCCTACTTTGACATAAACTGAGCAACAGTTTGACAGAAAATAACTTTCACAGCAGTGAATGGAATGAAGTGCTGACTGACTAGTGTCATATTCCGCCTTGCTGCTCTCTGAGGTAGCAGGAAGAGCAGTAGGAGGTGCACTGTGAGCTTTAGGCTTAAATGAGTGGAACAACCTGAACATGAGTTGCGACGCTGGCTCACCTCAGGGTCCAGCCTAGTACAGTGACCTGTTGTCTATACAGCTGCCGCAAATACACTAGGCCCCATCCGTTCGGCACCCAGTGTGAATCAGGGATTAACAGCTTTTTCCATCTCCAGCAGCTATCAGCTTGGGAACTGGGCCACTCTTGCTTTATTGGATCCTTTTTTCATTTACTCTGTTCATCTGATAGCATCTTGTTCGGCTTCTTTAGCAGATATGCATTGGCTAAAGTCTCAAAATGGCAGGTTTGTGTATACTGCTTTATTTGGCAGTTTGTAGCATACTGCCATAAAGCAAAACTCAGTTAGTACGTCTAGGTGGTGACCCATGAGAGAAAAGTTATAGCTCCAAAAATGAACATATTAATACTGGTGTGCTGACGAAACATTTTGAAAACACGTATATGTTTATGGTTAGGGGTAGGAATAGAAAGATGGATGAGGGTTAGGAAAAGTGTCAGTGTTAGGCATACAACAGTCACTAAAATGAATGGAGGTCAATGAAAGTCCTCACTACTACTAACAAGACTGTATATGTGTGTGAGGGTCTAAGTCTGGAAATTTTGCTAAAATTTGCCATTGTGCAATCTCACAAGCTGTGCGGCCAGTTTTCCTGTCTCCAAAATGTGTGTAAGCAAGGGTCTTAGTGTGCTTAAAGTTGAGCACATTTTTCCAACAAAGTGACATCCAATTTTCAGATCCCTTTAACTGTGTAAGCAAGGTTTATACAGGCCGCTGGCATTTGTCTGTTTTATTTGTGGCAAACGATTGTCTGGCCGTTAAATTGTTCTCTTCAGAGCAAAAGAATATTTTCCTTCTTGCACAACTTGCATGAAAAATATACTTGTATATCTCTTTTTGATTGTACAGGCATGAACTCTCATACCAACACTGGCTTTACCCACTGTAAAGAAAGGTGGGTAGGCTGTTCAGGAACAATCTAGGAAACAGCAAGGCTCAAGATGTGCATAAATGAAACAGTATTAGAACCAGTATCCGTGTCAGCAGTAAAGCAAAGTTCACACCTTCATAGACTAAGAGATATCAGCCACGAAAGAAGTGTCTTTTTGAACTTTGCAGCTACCCACATGAACAATCAAATGGCTTCTGAAAAAAGGGAGACGAGACATAGCTTTTTGATAAGAATCAAACAATGAACGTTTGGAGGAGCCATGATAAAGGCTTCAAAGTGTCAGGGTGTCCTGCAGGTTGAATAATGAGTTCAGTCAGAGATGTGGATAAAAGTGATGATGACGGTTTATTGCAGGATGGAAAATGAGGAAGACAGCTACAACAGGAAATGACACAGGAGAACATCGACATCAATGTCAATAATCTGACAAGGTATGAAGCTCTCAACAGATCTCAAAGACCAATTACACAATTGGATTACACAATGCTGAAATTATGAAATTTCTTAAGTTATCCACTGAAAATCTTGAAAAACTGAGTTTTCTTTCATTAAAATCAGTCACTCTGTTCTGAAAGCATGGTGCGTATGAACATTTTATACATACTCCAATCCGTGAATAACTTACATAATGAAAAGAAACCAGAAAACGCCTGACTTTGACAAAGCCCAACTACCACACGTCATAATACTTATTTAGCATCATGGCCTCGCCTACCTAGCTTTGGGTTGCCCTTGGGAATGTTGTTTTTGGCAGGGTGAAAGCCAAGCCTCTTGCAGCTGCTAGAGGCTACGGACCTTACAGTACTGGCTTTGCCTCAAGATTAAAAATAAGGATCTGCACCGTCACAACCATGGAAGACCAGCTCCGAGGCTTTAAGTAGTGTTTTACTTTTCACACAGAGTTTTACTTTTCAAGTATTGTGTTAAAACGTGCCTTGACAATGAAATGTACTACCTCGGCTAACAGCTAATATATGTGACCACATTCACCCAATGTTGAAACTATCCTCAAACGTAACTGAGGCTTTACACCATGAACTCAAAGCTCATATTAGACAAGAAAACTTGTTGAATTTAAGCATACTGCTAAGCGTAAATTATAAATTATCAAGGAGTAACTCATGCCAAAGAGGGAGACCGTGGCGCTGAATACCCGTCTGCCTGCGGCATGTGGCATCCTGAAGTCTGTAACTGTGGTAGCTCTGGTGTGGAATCTTGCCGTGGCCAGTAGGATGTCGGAGTCCGGTCTTGTTTGGTAATGCTGCCTAAATTTGGTGGTAAACTCCGTCTAAGCATAAACCTGCACCATTTTTGCCTCATGTTACTGATTTTAGTAAACAGAGCCAGTGAAAGAGTAGTGTTGCAGTTAGCCAATCAGAGTACAGAAACTTTCATGTCTTTAATCTTACTGAGCAAGCCTCCCTGATCTTGTTGACTCGACTCACCCACTCCCACACTGAAATGGCATAAACTGAAACAGACTGGGAATTATTTATTTTTTTACAGAAACCGACTCATACAGCATTCTTTCATACCAGAGAACACTGAAAAAATAATAAAAACACCAGTGAAGGAGAACTTTGAGAGAAACACGACCCAATATCCATCCAGTTGTTAGGATCTGGCTGATGGCCGTAAAAAGACTTGCTTGGAAACATTTAAGCAAAATAATGACCCTATATTGAAAAAACAACAACTCTTAAATAAATTCCAATATGTGTGTTGAAACCCCTTGTTTAAAAAAAAATTCATAAAAAAAAAGGTTCAAATGCACTAAGCCCAAGACAAATATATTTCAAAGCCTCAATGAGTAATATAAACCTCTGACCAGCACTCTACTATACATCTGGTCTTTGAATTACAGTTCGATGTCATGGTAATTTTAGCTTCCTGTCATCCGTACTGCTTTGCATCTGGCACTGATGGTGTAACTCTTAGTAAGCGGATGTCTTGGAGGAGTCGGAAACCATCTGTCCCTCATATTAGGCTGCTCTCCTGGCACACTTTGACTCCTGATGAACACCCTGTCCTAACACATTCATTTATTTCCTCTTCATTCTGTTCAGGGTCAGAGAGAGGCTGTCAGATTCTCACTGTGAAGAAAACAGATAATCAGGGTCAGCATAAAGATACAAACTGTACACACCCCTAAGGTCAATTGAATTCACAAATTAAACCATCATGCATGGTTGCCGACAAGGAAGTACTTGGGTAAAGACATGTTTCTTCTCTAGGAAGAGCTCTTAAAAGTAAAGTAAGTAAATTCCTAGGTGTTTGTGTGCTCTACACCATAACATATGAAGCTACTTCAATGCTGTGAGCTGGACTGGGATGCATAGCAAAACCACAGGGATAACCAGTATGAGGGCTTGTCCCACAACCTGCTGCTCTTGGCTCCAAAAGGAAACTGCTTGAAATAGAATGCTTGAAATCGGCGGGGAACATTTTGAGAACCCAACTTGCTGGTTATAAACTGGGAACAAGTGCAAATTTCTAATGAATTGTGAAAGAGGACTCAAAGAAAAACAAATATTATTGTGAGAAAATGTGATTTTTTGATTAAAATTTTTATTTGGCAGTTGTGGAAGCACAGTAAGAACCAAATGTACTGTGATTGACCAAGGCTTTTTGGGGTCTCACTTAGCTATAATTGCAGGAAACTATCAACATCTTAAACCTCACCCTTCAACCAAACATGAATGCTAAGAACCTTTGTTTATCTTTATAAATGAGAAACACAACTGAAAAAGCACCAGTTCTGTTTAACTGCTGTTTCAAAATGTCCACCATTAATGTGAGTTTAATGTTTCCTAAAGTGTTTATTATTAGAGGATGTTTGTAAAATGCAGTTTGAAAATATATGAATGAAGCCTATTTGACCAACTATGTTCATCTCATTGTTTTATTTACTTTTAACTGAACTGATATTCTCTTTACCAGCTGCAAAACTTCAGGAAAATCATTTTTTAAAGTCTTTCCACAGACTAACTCAGCCTTATCTGTGGATCTTAATAGGTTTTCACTGAAACTTTAGCACATTTTTAAATGTGTTGTTAACTTGAATATGCATGATAAAGTAATAATGTAAGGACTTCAATCATACATTTATCTTTGGACTAAAGCTTGGGGCAACTTTTTAATGTACTCTGATTTGCTATATTAAACCAATAGACTATTTTGTATATTTAGGCAAGGCAATATCATATATAGCACACTTTCAACAACAAGATAATTCAAGGTGCTTGACATGATTCAGCGGTAAAGAAACTAGCCAAACATATGATATAAAAGCATAAAAAGTAAAAATGGCAATTAAGATGTAAGGGACTATGTGGAGGTAAAATCTTAGTTTCATAGTTTTCGTAGTTTCAGAATGGATAGCAATTATTTTCACTTGCTGACAGTGCCAGTAAACTTAATGAAAACATAAAAAGCATAAAAGTATGGAAAGTAAAAATGGTAATTATTAGAATAATTAAGAAAAATTGCCCTTCTTTGGGTATGAAATTAAGTTTTCAGCTTTAGGAACTTCATTCAGACCATGTTTGTTATGATGCTGGGGTGTCTGGGGCTTGGTTTCAATTCACTGGTTTATTTATTACTAATACTAATGAATGTATTTTAGCTTAATCTCTCATGTCAATAGTAGTCTTTTTCCCTTTTGGATTGTAGGTATTTTTTATGTTTAGTTATTTCTGTGTTAACTAGTCTTATTTCTATAGTTGGTCAGCAGTTCCCTCTCCCAGCTGTTCCACCTTTGGCTTTTTAGCTCATCAGGGTTCTAAGTCATTCCCCACTCCTCCTGCAGTTTATAATTTCCCTTTTAGTGCTCCATCTCCCGCCATTGCTGTGTTCTCCCCTGTATGTCTCCTTGATTTGTTTATCCTTAAAGACTATTTTTTTTATTATTGTTATTATTATTTCTTGTTGCTTTAGTCATTTCACTGCACTCTGGTCCTAATGCCGGTTTGTATCCATCTGGTGAATGTTTTATATCCATGAAAGTTTAGAGTAATCTGCATAATTTATGAAAATGGCTAAATAGGAAAAAAAAGCAAATTGATATCAATTTTTTTAGATAAATGGCTACAACATGGTTCGTCAGGAGGGACTCTCAAAAAACAATTACTTATAATTTCATAAAGTCGAGTTGTGATGTGAATCCTCACTTAAATACTGTAGGTAGATCATTTTTTCATGTTTTTTTGCCCTGTTCAGAGTATGCACCAATCTCTTTATTAGTTTCTGCTATTTTATTTAGCTTTTCAAAATGAGACCTTGGTTTGTGACATATTTTTGATCAACAAGGGGGTCCTTCATCATCTTGTGTTTTTTTAAACCAAAGTACCTCCTCATCTGACGCTGTTACCTCACTGTCTCCCTGAGTGATGTCACCGTGTATTACAACAATATAAACGTAATTCACGCAGTGGCACTACTTCTACAAACATACTACTGATTACAGCCCTCTGTGACATCACAGCTTATCAGTGGGTGACAGAGACAAACAGAAGTCAAGCTTTATTTGATCCACCACTTCAAATCCCAACATGAGTAAGTGCTGACACACGGTACACTCCCACCTCGAGCCCGGTAGTAGGTTGTAGGACGGGCAAGCTTAAAACACGAGGCTTCTGGGCTAAAAACAACTACAGGCTGCTGCCCAACCAGCAAGAACTGTCACACTCCCCCACAAAAAGCATGGGCAGCCGCACACACTCCACCATTACATAGTCACTCCTCTTCATTGTTTCCTACCCCTGCAACTTATTTGTTTGTATCCAGAAGATGTGGATGAGGCTATTTATATATTACAATGAATACATTTCTACTGCTCACAAACTAACAAAGGAACTTACTTATAAGGAGCATTTAGAGTTTTCAAATGGATTGGCAATGACAGAAACAAAACAAAACAGTGAATTATTTTCAAGATTAAAGATGTCGCATGAATAATAAGATAAGATGTTAAGTAATTTATCAGACCATTGTTTTGATTACAAATGAACCACGATGACGTATTCAGGATTTGTATCTCAACAGGTTGTGAAAACTGCAATTGCTTGTAGTAGGGCGCTGTCCACTGTATTTGGTGCCCTTATTTCAGCTTAATTGCAGAAAACCATAAACATCTGCAGTCTGCATCTCACTTGTCTTGAAAATCATGGATATAAAATGTTAAATGAAATTTAAAATACATGCAAGTGTTTTATGTATCTTTGTGTCCAGTGCAGCACCACTAAAGCAGCAACGGCAAAAGCTTTACCACCTCTGAGTTTGCTTTGTTTGAATCTTTCCAGATTAGAGGAGCACAGACTGAAACCTTCTTCACCATGCCTAGAATGCCTGCAGTTTAGATAAATAGATTGGAGAAATAAAAAAACATCTTAAAAAATATAAATAATTTCAGAAATGAACTTGAAGCCAAAGTTTAGAATAAACCAAAGCCTTAACACAAATAGAAAAACCAAGATTTTACCACTGTGTATAACCCCACATTTCAATCAGCAAAAGTACTCCGAGAAGCCGATCAGTTTAATCTAGAATCTCAGTCAGCAGAAAATAAAACTAATGGTCTACTGCATGAAATTGAAATGAACTATTAATGTATCTTATTAAGAGTACATAGAGGTTGCACGTACAAAAAAGAAGAGGTTGATGAATAGAGCCTTGTGGTGCCTCCTCAGAGGAGAACAGCAACAGTCCAGATAAAATCGATGGTGGAGACAAAATCTTTAATCCCAAAGGTAGGGTGAAAACCTTTGAAGAACTGAACCTTTGCTGAACCTCCACTGCACTAGAATGGAGATGAGAATCTCATGATCAACTCTGACAAAGCCAATAGACACCAGAAAATGTTGAAAAAAATAAAAGATATCATACAAAATTCCTGGCAGAGCAGACTTGTAGGCTATGGTGACTTTTAACCTGAATTTCCACCATTAGGGAATTCAATCAATATCAAAAATACCCTTTTAAAAAAAGATATCCTGGGAACGGGGACATTGTTTGACAAAAAAGACAAATCGGCTGGTCAAACAGAGCTGGATTGATTGATTTTGAAAGATGTGTGAAAAGAGAGCTCCAACGTTCTTACCAATCCATCCATCCATCCATCCATCCATCCATCCATCCATCCATCCATCTTCCTCCGCTTATCCGGGGTCGGGTCGCGGGGGCAGTAGCCTAAGCAAGGAGACCCAGACTTGCCTCTCCCCGGCCACTTGGGCCAGCTCCTCGGGAGGAATCCCGAGGCGTTCCCAGGCCAGCTGGGAGACATAATCTCTCCAACGGGTCCTGGGTCTTCCCCTGGGTCTCCTCCCGGTGGGACATGCCCGGAACACCTCACCAGGGAGGCGTCCAGGAGGCATCCTGACTAGATGCCCGAGCCACCTCAACTGGCTCCTCTCGATGTGGAGGAGCAGCGGCTCTACTCTGAGCTCCCTCCGGATGACCGAGCTTCTCACCCTATCTCTAAGGGAGAGCCCAGCCACCCTACGGAGGAAACTCATTTCAGCCGCCTGTATCCGCGATCTCGTTCTTTCGGTCACCACCCAGCGTTCGTGACCATAGATGAGGGTAGGAACGTAGATCGACCGGTAAATCGAGAGCTTCGCCTTTCGACTCAGCTCTCTCTTCACCACGACAGACCGGTACAGCGCCCGCATGACTGCAGACGCCCTACCAATCCGTCCATCGATCTCCCGCTCCATTTTTCCCTCATTCGTGAACAAGACCCCCAGATACCTAAACTCCTCCACTTGAGGAAGGACCTCATCCCCAACCCGAAGAGAGCACCCTACCCTTTTCCGACTCAAGACCATGGTCTCGGATTTGGAGGTGCTGATCCTCATCCCAGCCGCTTCACACTCGGCTGCGAACCGCTCCAACGAGAGCTGTAGATCACGTTCAGACGAAGCCAACAAGACCACATCATCTGCGAAAAGCAGAGACCCGATCCTGAGGTCACCAAAACGGATCCCCTCAACACCTTGGCTGCACCTAGAAATCCTGTCCATAAACGTTATGAACAGGATCGGTGATAAAGGGCAACCTTGGCGGAGTCCAACTCTCACTGGAAACGAGTCCGACTTACTGCCGGCAATGCGAACCAGACTCTGACACCGGTCATATAGGGACCTAACAGCCCGTATCAGAGGGCCTGGTACCCCATACTCCCGGAGTACCCCCCACAGGACACCCCGAGGGACACGGTCGAACGCCTTCTCCAAGTCCACAAAGCACATGTAGACTGGTTGGGCGAACTCCCACGCACCCTCCAGGACCCTGCCGAGGGTGTAGAGCTGGTCCAGTGTTCCACGGCCAGGACGAAAACCGCATTGTTCCTCCTGGATCCGAGGTTCGACTATCCGTCGTACCCTCCTCTCCAGAACCCCTGAATAGACCTTACCAGGGAGGCTCAGAAGTGTGATCCCCCTGTAGTTGGAACACACTCTGTGGTCCCCCTTTTTAAAGACTCTGAATCATGACAAAAGAAATCATGAAATTCATGAAAGGTGAAATTGACAAATTTTCTTCACTCTTTAATCTATATGGTCATAATGTCATTAAAGGCGACAAAATATGACGTTTTTGCAAATTTCGCAGATATTCCACACATCTTCGTGGTTGAAGTTCCCCATTGCTTTGTTCAAAAGTAGAATCACAAAACTGAAGCTAAAATATATTCTTCACCTGGGCTTGATAAATTTTAATAGCAAGCAACAGCAATGAAGTGGACTGTCAATTAAATAATCAAAATTAAACACAACAGTTGTAACAGTTTTCCAACAGAGATTGTTGGAAAATCATACAAAAATAGTTGCAATAATTACTTTCTTCCAAAGTAGGATACATTGCTGAAGCTAAACAAGCCATCTTACATTGTTTTTTTTTTCAATTAATACAAAGAGGTGAATTCCCCTTTATTGTTATAACAGTGCTTCAGTTAACATGAAGCAAGTCACACACACTCTGTCTGTCTCTCTCTGTCTCTCTCTCCCTCTCTCTGTAGCTCAATATGTAAAACTTAGTGGACCTACAAGAGCTTTGATCTAGTTGTTGATTAGATCTGATCTAATTAGTGTGAAGGCATTGATGTGATGAATTCCTTTTAGACCTGTGGTAGACTTGTTTAAGGTGAATATCAATGTGGAGAGAAATTATTGCGTCAGAGGACGCAGGAGTAGCATAGAAACATCTGGTGTATGGAGAGAATATATATGTGCCTCTGCATGTCTCAGCATTAATTTGATTGCAATGCACATTACAGATGAAGAGGGAAAAAGTCTTACTCAAAGGAAGTAATTGCATTTAAGTGACAATGCCATAGGGATGGCCTGTTTGCTCAACTGTGATTGATCATCATCTTTGTGAAATAAAAACTGAGGAAACTACTGGAATTCAGTGCCTGACTTACAACCTTGTGACTAGACAGCTTGATTGTCCTGCAGTAACCCTGCAGCCTCTACCCTCCACTACCAGTAAGATCAGTGCTTGTTCAGAGTTAAGCATCTGCAGCTCTCTTCTGCCCCCTTTCAGTCTGAAGCGGGATCAGCAGCACTTCCGGTTGCCCTCGTGTTTTGTATTCCTCTCATGGTGCAGTCCTCCTCCCTCGTTAAATTTTTCCTGGCTTTTATTGAAGAGACATGTGCACAGAGAGGCACATAGACATTTGATTTTGTTATATGCTGCAAAGTTGTTTCAGACAGGAAACAGAATTGGATTAATGCTTAGCAGACTTTCAAGAAATTAGGAAAACTAGTTCAACACTTGCACATGTCAGTGCATTTGCAGGCTTTTCCTAAATGCAAAATGATATTTGCATCAGACTAAATGGTCATATGAAAGATGAATGAGAAAGCTACTGTAGAAAATATTGCAAAATTTCCAAAAAGCTTTAAAAAAAAAATTCAAAGTCCAAGTGATTTAAAAGTAATAATGATGCAGATTATTTATGAAATTAATAATAAGTGAAAACTTGATGTGATTTTTTTTGTTTATTTCCGTCTGAAAGATGAATGATTCACCAAACTTCGCTTTGTACTTCTTGTTTGTTCGTCAAGAAATTATCCAGTGCCAGACAATGATCTCTTAAATGGAGTTTACCTTCTTTCACTTTATCCCTGCTGAAGACGTTTCTAGATGTGCAGCATTACAGAGAAAACAGCCTTCCCCTGCCCACTGAATGTTATCTTAACCATTTCTCTCTTCCTGTCAGTCTTAGCCAGCATCACTTAAGCATCTAGGTGACAAAGTAAAAAAAAAAAGTTTAAAAAAATGTCCTGCTTGCTGCTCACATGGGTCTTAAAAATCACGTTTTGAAGTAGCACAGAAATCTCATATTCCTCCTCCTCTCTCTTATTTACATTGGCTTTTATTTTATAAATTGTAAACATGATTTGTGGACAGTGCAAAAGAAACGTTACAATTGTGGGTGGATGGCTTTGAAATTAAAAAGAGAAAATAAAATTAAGCTGGAAGGAAACTCCATAAAGACTAGTGCGGACAGAGAAAACCTACGCTAAAAAAGAGAACACAGGTCCAACGCAAATAAATCGTTATACTTTGAAACAAGTAATTGATTCAAGTTACTCAAACTTTATTTATTTACATTTGTTTAACTTGACAACTTAATAAACTTAATTAAAAAGCTTGGATAAACTTAAATGCAATAACTTTTAACAAATTAAAGCATTTTATTTAAGTTGGATTCCCTGTTCTCTTTTTTCAGTGTATGTTGAGTCAATGAACTTAAAGTGCAAGAAGTTTGTACTTCTGAAAAAAATATTAACATCCGCTGTGTGACAGGACAGTTAAAGTGAGTTTTTTGTTGTTGTACTTGAAATCAGGACATGCATTAATCAAATATCTTTCTCATTTGTCTGATTTTTTTAAACGGTGACAGAAAAATATAAGGACCATCAGTCATTTTGACAAACTGCAATTCCCACCCCGGCCACTCGTGCAGACATTTTCAACTTTACACACAGAGTTTGTGTAACTAGTCAATAAAAAAAAAAAAAAAAAAAAGATTCCTATGAGAACATCTGAGCATCATCTCAGATCTGTACACAGTACTCAACGCATCTTTCTAACAGGCCAGTTACTGAGGGATGGGACGTATCTGTGACACAGACCTGTGGTGAAAGATCACTGCAGCCTCAACCAGTCGCTGATGCAGAGGTAACACATGGTGGGCTTTCCTTCTGGTGAAGTGATCAGAAAAGCCTTTATCTAGAGAGGCTTGATGAATTCTGATTACTTTAATTGGAGAAATTTTCCCTGACTTCAAAATTTTGTCTGCAGTGCCACTTGTAATTCTAGTCTCCAGTTTTTGACCCAATTTGAGTCAAATTGACCCAAAAAAAAAAAAAAAAAGAAAAAATGTAGCGCAACCTCTGCTATATGTATAAAAGTACTATAGAAGGTCCAGACTGTATTGGTATCCCATATTTGTATCAGACTGTGTGATTTTAACAATAATGAGTAATTCGACTAAATTCCCTATTATTTGTCTCAAAGGTGCCCTTGTTATATACATTTATAAGACACTATTAAGAAATTAACTATATTTGAAGATTTTAATGGCACATAATTATGTGTCCTTGTCATTAATTTAGTTATTTCTAAAGAGAGTGAAAGAGAGGCACCTGTCTCAAATTTCCATCATCCAGCTCTACAAAAAAATCAACATTTTACTGTCCAACCAGAGTAAGATTAGCTTAAAAGTGTTTGTCACATGAAAGCCAGAGTGATTTCTTTTAACTTGATCCCTGCATCATGATCCTTGGAAGTTGGACTCAAAGGCAGGACCCAAACAGGAAGAACAACTTGAGAGACAAAAATATGTATTCTATTGAAGGAAACTCATCTTAAAGCACTGCTAAGATCTAATTTACAGGTATAGCTTGCTAATGCATGCAAACCAGAGCTGGAAAGAGTAAAAACAATGTGCATGTGGGGGCAAAACTAAAAACAGCAAGAATCAGAAAAACAATCACTGCAGGGGTGTGTGCAAGGAGTTGAGTTTGAAAAAAAAGGTAATAATTAGGTAACAAAGGGCCTGTTTTGAGGGGAGAGGAGTAAGCAAACTAAAGGTGTAAACAAAGTTTTTTTTTTTAAAGGCGATGGAAAATCTGAAGGGTGTCATTTTTACAGATTAGTATTCAAACCCTGACTAGTTGGTGCAAATACACAGAGATGTCCAACTTTACATTTGAAGTACAGGTAACAAAATCATTACAAAATACCCATAAAAGCATCATCTCAGACCTGGACACCAACTTAACACATCTCTCTAACAAGGAGCTGACAGAGCTTTGAAGAGTTACAAAAGCTTTGGAGCAGATCTGTGGCTACACAGGTGGCACAACACCTGGCCTAGACTGGCCGTGACAGATTGCAGTAGTTTACTGATGGATGCAAAAAGAGTGCATCCAACATAAATTTCTTCCCAATGAAGCAAACAGAAAAAGAGAAAAGCCCCTTGATCAGAGAGTTTTGCTGTATTCTGATCACTTCAATTGGATACATTTTCACTGATTTCAGTACTACAACTGAAGTGACACTTCAGCCTTCATTAACTGTAGAAATTTCATACCAAGTGAAATCTGCATAATAAATGCATTTTATTAATCTGCATGTTGTGCTATGGGACAATGTGGATCCTATTTGGTTTGTTCGGATTTAACATTGCAGTGGCTGTCATGGTTAGACAGGCTTGTGGCAACGGATAGAGGAGAACTAACCTAGCTTGCAGCAGGCTAGCAACTAGCAACAACACTAAAAGTAGAGGGCACAGTTATCAGCTGACCTGTGCCTCATACAACACATGACCCTAAGCAGCTAGAAAAAATAAGACTAATGAGTCTAATGAGCTCAGTGGAAACCATTTATAATATGCAGTGCCAACCATGACAACAAACCAACATCACATTTAAAACACTGAACAAAGGAATAAGAGAGACCAAAACAAACCTCATCGATAAAAATGCTGTAAATACCCAAAACAGAACAAAACAGTTGAAAACATTGCTATCCACAATACACCCTGCACACTACTGGTCCCACAGTGGATGCGGTCATCACAATATTAACTAAAATGAATAAAAAGGAAAAATCAAATAGGTTATCATCACTTTTAGTGTCATGATTGATGACTCTGCCTCTGAACCAGCAATTATATCATGTGGGGTACCTCAGGGCTCTGTATTAGGCCCACTGCTTTTGTCCCCTGTTCATTCTCCCACATAGAAGTATCTTTAGGAGATATTCCATTAATTACCAACTTTATGTTGACGACTGCCAGCTATACGTTTCCGTTTAACCAAATGATAATGTGTACCATCTTCTTGATTGTCTTAGCGATGTCAAGAGCTGGCTTTCCTCTGACTTTCTTCTCTTAAATGATGCAAAAACTGAAGTAATTCTATTCATCTTGCTTGCCTCTCTCCCCATCTTAAATCTTCTGTTACAAACCTTGGTGTGAAGATGGATGTGGGATTAAAGATGGACTCTCAAGTCAAACGGTTAAAACTTGTTTTTCCCATCTACGTCGCCTCGCTAGACTGAAACCCATTCTGAGGAAGCGTTATTTTTAATCAGTCATCCATGCATTTGTCACTTCTAGATTCAGTTAATCTAATTCGGTCCTATACGGAGTCAGCAAGTCCTCGATTGCCCATTTGCAGTTGGTACAAAATGCAACTGCTAGACTTTTGACTGGTGCTGATAGACGGGATCATATTACCCCAGTCCTGGCTGACCTGCACTGGCTGCTCGTCAAGTTTCGTATCAAATTTAAGATTTCATTGTTTTTAAACCACTACATGGTTTGGCCCCAACCTATCTCACTGAGCTAATCAATTATTATACCCCCGGCCGTTCTATGAGGTCAGCTGAATTCCATCTTTTGCGGGTACCCAGAGTCCATTGTAAGACTCGAGAGAAATTAACATTTTCCATATGTGCCCCTAGACTGTGGAATCAGCTTCCTCTACTGGTTAGTCTGGCGCCAACCGTGTCTGCTTTTAAAAGTTAGTTGAAAACATAACTTTACTCACTGGCATTTAATGTTGCTGCTCTCTAGTTTGCGTTGCATTCTCAAGTCATTTTGTCCTCCCCAATGTATTTCTTCCTTTTTATTTCTTTTTTTTATTATAAGTTTTAAAATTTTATATATATATATATATATATATATATATATATATATATATATATATATATATAATATAGCTGGTATGGTTAAAAAAATTGATGGAAAAATAATCAAATTTTTTTGCCTCCTTCAGTCAAAAAGACTGACAACATTGTAGCATGACCTCTAATACAGCTACAGATGGTAACAGAAATGTTTGATGCAGTATGAGGTCTACAATAGGATGCAGCTAGATTAAATTTATAGAATTAACACAACATTGTACAGTTGGATAGAATATGAATAGACTATATTGATGTCACAGTGGAGACATTTGCAGCACACACATAAAAATACAAAATATGAACAAAAAATGATTACTTCTCATAATTCGCCACAAAGACAGGTGCCTCCTGAGACTAAAGCTGTAGCTTTTCTTGTTTTCTGGGTAGAATAAAGGTTAATCACTTCCACACCTGATTTGCTCTGCACCAGGTTTGTTTGGAGCATTTTCAAAATTAATTTTTTTCAGTTGGGTCTCGGTTAGCTTGTTTGGTTCCCACCAGAGTTCGCTGCATTGTGTTCACACAGGCCCAGAAGGTGCGTACAAAGAAAGGAGACAAATTTGAGTATGTTTTAAGCAACCTAAAAGAGGATGGTGTGAAAATGCCTTAAATGATGCCAAATAGTGAACAGACTAAACTGCAAAACATCACAAAACAAGACAGTCCTAATAAATCTAATGTAAAATTATCTAAAACAAACAAACTAACAAAAAAACCAGAAAACCCAGCAGCAAAAATAAATATGACTCTTACATGGCTCAAAGGTTACAATCTCATTTATGGACACAGATACAACACTAAGCACAAAATAACATGGCCATGCAGTTTATTATTCTGGTAAGGTGTTAAGAAAGCCCAGAGGTTGCTGCAGTCCTCACCCTGTTTGCATTGTAAGGTCTGTTTTCTCAGCATACTCCACGGATTCTGTGTTGGGGTTTGGATCAGGTAACTTATCTGGTCAGTTAGGCACAATATTATCATTACTATCAAAGCAAGTACAGGTACTTATACCTGTGTGAGCAGGTACCAAGCCCTGTTGGAAAATTCTATCAATTTTTAGACTTGAATGAGTCAAGTGGGAGGCAGTTGACATGTCTCTCAAATTTGATTTAAGACTAGACCTCTAGTAACAGTAACAGTTATCTCTTTTGTTTATGCACCTTTTTCAACCTCAGTGTTTTCTTCCACTAAATTTGTCATTAATATTCCTGCATACATTTCTCTGTGAAGAGCCACCCTCTTTGGTAAATACCTTTTTTGGCCTAGCCTTCCCACAGAAGTTGATGGTCCACACTATCTTCCACAAGATTGTGCCATAACATTATACTGTATGTATTTGTCAATAGAAATAAAAGCTTAATCTGAAAATAGTCGGTTTCACTTTTTCTGTTATTAAAATACCGTAGTTTTTTAATGACATTCTAATGTATTAAGATGCACCTTTTTGTCAGGATTTTTTTTACAATGTTTTAAAGACTTTTAGTTTGATGTTATGAAAGTAGTTTAAGGTCTAGTTGACTGCACTTTGTTCCCGCTCCTCTGTGCTCCATCCACTGCTCTTGGTAAAATGAAGTAATGCACATCAGGCCAAAGGTGAGCTCAGATAGTGGGTTGTAAAGTGTTTAGCCTGACTGCTTTTATAAAGTAGAGATGAGTCTCTATTGTAGAGAAAGTATGATGCACCATTTATAATATTGCTGACTGTGGTTGTTGATGCAGAATGAAAACAGTCCTTCAGCCTCAGACTGAAGGACTGTCTATCTACTTGATGATGATGATCAGCAGCTCAATTATATAGATAACATCAGGATGAGACTGCAAAACAATGTAGATGACAGGTACATCCTCGTGTGTTGTGTGCATGCAACATGCATATCTATATTATGATCAAGCAGACAAGCTAAGAGTTTTACTCTTCATCTATAGAGATGTTATGAAACGTTTACCCTGGGAATAAGGGGCTCTTAAGCTGCATTAAAGAGCCTGTACTCTGCTTTCCCCGAGTGGCCAAACCATTAATTAAAATTAAGAGGTTCAACAGTTCAGATGAGACTCTCTTTTCTCAGTTTATTAACGGTACCCTGGTTGAAGTAAAAGTTTTAGCTTATTAAGTTGATGATGCCCCTTTCTTTTGCTTATGTTCTGATTCAGTCATTAAGGTACTGATGTGTATTTTCTCACAAACATGGTTCCAGAAATGTAGTATACATTTAAACAATACCAAACCGTTTTGAAAAACTGGAAATATTATGCTAATATGAGCTATAGATTTCTGTTGTGGATTAAAGAAAGTTAATGTCTGTCTGGCTATATGGGGAATATTAATTTAATAATTCATGAATTATTAATTTTATTATTCCTTTAAATTCTTTATTATCGGGGCAACAACCGGGAACTAACCCAGTAAATATATGTATTCCTCAGAATTAACTCTATTTGTCTAATAGCAGGTTGCCATGGATATTAAATTTATCTGAAGGGTGAGCCCTTTAGCAATGACTCAAACAAACACACTCAATGAGAGATGGAAGTGTCACGCTGGTGCTGCATGGAGGACGAAGGACCCAGGCGCAGAAGCAGAAGTAGAGTTCAGGGGTAGGTGAGGTTTTATTGAGTGCAGCAACATAAGGTGAGACGATACACAACAAATGCACGACAGCTACAACAATGATCCATCGGGGAATGAAGCGCTCGCTGGATCTTAAATAGGGGGATACAAGGAGGAACAGGTGAAAACAATAGGAAGTGAACACAGGTGCAAACAATAGGAGGTGAGGAGGTTCAGACAGGACAACACAGGTGGAGATGATGAGGGAGTGTAGAATCCTAACAGGAAGGACTTTTGATTCAGTTTAATAAATTAAATAACCAAATTTTCCACACAAAACCACAACTAAACTCAATCTCGGCTAATTAGGTAAGCTAAATGGCTAGGCTACAATGCTACGTAAACAAACCATGAAAATGGCGGATCACCGGTAGTAACAATGACCACATCATCCGAGGAATTTACTCAACGCACTTACGCCATAACACCCATGTGTATGTGTACGTGTACATGCCGTAGGCACGTGGATGAGCAAATGCTAGAATGTAGAGGTGTTTATTGATTAGGGCAATTTACCACTTGGTTCCTTTGAAACAAAGGGACTGCATGTTTCTTATGGCTAGTTTAGCTTTTGGCTAATAAAGAGACTATGGATTAAAGTAACTATGGAACAAAGGATTGAGGCCAGTCTATGTCTGGCTTCGTTCGCCTCTTGGAAATTCTCTGGTTTGTGGCTTAACACAGAGATCAAAATAAATCAAACACAACACACTGCTTACTTACTAATAAAAGAAGAACAGTAACTTCAACACAACACTAATTAACAAAATGTTCAAAGAAGCATACATTTATAGAAATATTCTAGATTTTGCTCTGAACCCAGATCTCAACAATAAATGGAACAATCTTATTTGGAAGTCTGTAATGATGGATTGCAGGAAAAGTTAAGTCATTTTCGAAGGTGGCAGAAAAGAGTGACTGACAAAAAAAAAAGGAAAAATTTTGCTTGGATGGGGAAGAGGAAAAAAAGGCTAACGGCAGACCAGCTCGGGTAAGGTTTTGCTAGCAATGAAGGGGGTTCTAGAGATACGAACGACCAGCGCGTGCATCTTAGGGGGTCAGGGAGCTTCTCCTTGGATCACGACTGAAAAGTTCCGGTGAGTAGAGAGCTCAGGGAGTTTCTCTCCTTAAGCATGACCTACTGCCGAACTAGAGAGGGCGATCAGCCTCCTGATCGTTGGTTTTAAATTTTGCGGCGCTCCCCCTGCACTTTCCACTGTCCAGTCAGGTTGGAGGAAGACTGCAATGAAGCTGATTGAGTGGTGTTTCAAACAACCGATGTGGAGGGACTTCTCAAAACCTGGCCCTCTGAAGAGAGAGAGCGACTGCTCTCACTTGACCAAGGTACTGTGCCTTAATTCAGCCGGGGAGGTTTCCTTCAGAGCAACATTCCGCTCTGAAAATGGCAGGAAGCCAGCGCCATGGGAATACTGGTATTCCCATGTCCCATTATAAGCTTAATAAATATCAAAACCAAAGGGCTCAGAGTTTTGTTCATATTTCATGTCAACAATGATGCTATGTAAATGTGTTTGTTTGTCTAATTATTTCCCCCCTAATAACAAAAACATTGATAGGCACATTTCCACTATTGAACTTCAGGGTAATTTGACCGGACCTTCCCTATACGTACATGTCTCTGCTTCCTCAGACCAGGCCGACAGGGCCATTTTTCGGCCATTACATGACCTGGTGAAGTTCCTGTATGGGGGTATGTACTCAGAATGGCCTGATCGAGTTGCTCAGCGGAAGCTGTGTTTAAGTTGTGCTGACTGGTTGTAGTTCAGAGCGACCGAGCCGAGGGCATCAAACAAATGGCTTTGTAAAAACAAGATGAGTTGCTGGAGAAAACTCAGCAACCAGCCCTGCTGTCTTTGACGTCTTCTTCCATCAAAGGAGCAACAGCATCAGTCTCTGTCAGGACTATGGGCTGAGTGTCATGGTGTGACTCTCTCTGTTTGTGTCAATCCATGTCTCCCTGCGATTTAATTAATTTCATCAGTCTTCTATTTGTCTCATTAGTTTTCCCACTTCCCAGTGTAGTCCTGCCCTTTACATACCCAATTGTCTCTGACGACCTTTGCCAGTTCCTCGTCAAACCTTCCCTTGTTATGAACTCCTCGTTGTTTCTTGTCTTTTTGAAAAATTGTTTGAAATAAAATGGGAAATGATCTGTTGAAGCCGATCTCTGCATCTGAGTCCATTCCTCAAAGCATGACACAGAGTTGATCAAAAAATTAAATAAAGCTTAGAGGTGTACTTAATGGAAAAAGTTTTGTTGTTAGAAACCCTATATTTTTGAAAAAACTTGTAATTTGTAGTTTGGCTGTCAGACAGACTTTTCAGCCTGCTTAGCCATGTTTTGTTTATGTCTGAGAAAACATCCCTTTGTTTTGTGTTTTCTTTTACCATAGGGTGATGTGGCTCAGTGTAGAAAGGATGTTTTTGTTACTACACATTACATAGCAAAATGGATTTTGGGTCAGCGGTCAGGGGTGTTCTACAATGATCCTGGACACCATGGTAACGGCACTCTGCTGATCCAAACAGGTGTCATTTCACAAACCTTTTACTCTGATATTATGGTGACATAGCCATGAAACAGCAAACAAATGGTCCACAGAGTTTTCCAGGTCTGTTTCTAAAAAGTGATACAGTGTTTGCAAAAGTATTCATACACCTTGAACATTTTAACAGTTTGTTGTGATGCAACCACATATTTCATCATACTTCAGTTACAGCTGCAAGACCTTTGGGATATGTCAGCATTCACTTTGGACATTTAGAGAGCTCATTTAGATTGAATAAATAATGTCTGAACAGAAATTGTAGGTTTTTAAAACAGTCTTACTTGGGTGTAAGCCTGTTTTTTTTTACTGGGCCACTATAGCACATGGACATGCTCACCAATTTTGAGGTGTTGACAATGATGAAATAGTTTTTGTGTAAGGGCTGAAAGACTCAGGATGACACAGAATTGCGCCTGCCACTGGATCACAGACTAAAGGACTTTTCAGATAAACTAAAGACAACTAATTGCATCAAACTTTTGTGGGAGTGCGGGTGAGGGGAACAGTAAACAAACATACCAGCAGGCAGCACTAACAGGAAATATTCTAAGAATTTGGATGGGTCAAAGTTCTGTGACATACCCTCATATAATTAACGGTATAATGTGGACAGTGTTGATTGCATTCTTTAAAACTCATGTTGAGGTTCGAATATGTATTGGAAGTTGTTTTTAGGCTTTGGAATGACAGTTAATGTTGGCTTTGAGCTCATTTTCCCCCTTTAAATCACAACAATAAAAAGTTAGGACTTGATTGTATTTATACTAAATGTCAATTTGCCAAATGAAGTCCCAAACCTACAGTAATATAAGAAAATATAACATTAGAGACACATTACATATTAAAACATATAACATTCCAGTTATTATTAATCACTTACTCAGGGACTGGTCTAAACAGATGGGTTTTAACCTTGATTTAAATTAACTTAGTATTTCAGCACCTTTGCAGTGGCCTGGAAGTTTGTTCCAGATAAGGGGAGCACGGAAATTGAAAGCTGCTTCTCCATGTTTGGTTGTAATTCTAGGGATGAATATTTGACTAGAGTGGTCTTGGGGCAAGGTAAGGCAATTTTGTTTGTAGAGCACACTTTCAACACAAGACAATTCAAGGTGCTTTACATGATTCATTGGTAAAGAAACCAAACATAGCATTTGATTAAAAACATAAATTTAGGAAAAGCAAAAACAGATAAAACACAATAACCAATAAAAGAAAACATTTAGCATTTGACTCCAAAGCATCTCTAAACAATAGAGTTTTAATCTTTGATTTGAAATAACGATTCAGCAGCTTTGCAGTCATCAAAAAGTTTATTACAGATTTGTGGGGCATAGAAGCTGAAAGCTTTGGTTCTAATTCTAGGGATGTTAAGTAAACTAGAGTTGGAGGACTTGAGTGGTTATACCTGGTTGGTATAGTGACAGCAGGTCTTCAACATACTTTGGTGCTAAAACAATGATTTATAAACTAGTAGGAGTATTTTGAAGTCTATTCTCTTAGCTACAGGGAGTGAGCATAAGAACTTTAGAACTGGGGTGATGTGCTCTACTTTCCTGGTTCTAGTGGGGACGTCAGCAGCACCGTTCCTAATCAGCTGCTGCTGTCTGAGTGACTTTTTAGGTAGACCTGTTAGGACGCTGTTGAAGTAATTAATATGACTAAAGATGAACACATGGATGAGTTTTGTAAGGTCATTTTGTGACATTTGTCCTTGAGTCCTAGAAATCAGGTGATAAAAGGCTGACATTATTATTGCCTTTATGTGACCCTGGAGGTTCAGGTCTGAGTCCATTGTTACACCTAGATTACGCACCTGATCATTAGTTTCTAGTTCTATCAACTAAAGCTGTGCGTTGACTCTTGATCGTTCCGCTTTAGGTCAGATACTAACTCTTATGTTATATTTCTGTTCATCTGGAGAAAATTATGGGACATCCATATATTGATTTACTCGATACATTTATTTGTTGCTTGGATCTGTATATAATCACCTGGTGAAACTGTAATATACAGCTGAGTATCATTTGCATAGTTATGGTAATTAATCTTATTGTATGGGCTAGTGGGAGCATGTAGATATTAAATAGAAGAGGCAAGATCATTGAAAAATCTGTGTTTCAACAGTTAAATAGCTTCCTGACAATGGCTGAAAATGTATAATTTTCAGTCTAGTTTTTGTGATCACCACAGCAAAAAGACTGCCCTTGTCAAAATTTTCAGTGACATTCACATAAATACAGACTGTGGTAGAATGACAGTGCTAATTCTGTTTGACCGCTGTGTAGTATTTGACACTGTCATAAAACACTTCTGAAATGAGTAGAGAGCTGGGTCAGTCTCTCTGGTACAGTACTTGGCTGTTTTGAGTCTTCCGTTGGCTTGTGCTTTGGGTTAGGTTGTCCTTCAGGGAAACCAATTACTATATATCTGTTACTGAGCAGGATTACAGTATTACTATTCCCAGACGGAGTACTATTTCTCATTTTTGGTCGGAATTTCTTCTCTTTTTTCTCCCTCAGAGAAAGGGTAGTGGTGTTGCTGGACTGTAAAGTGGGTCATTCGTCATCAAACTGCAAAAGCAGTTAAGCACCTTGCTTTTTGCTAGGGGCTTATTTTCAAAAGTGTAGCCCTGAAAGTCGAAAAAAGTGTTGACAGGTTTTTTCTAGCTGTTGGCAATCATCAGTAAAGTCCATATTCAGTGTTTCCTTCCACATTCACTTTGTGAGGACGTATCTTCATTTCCATAGTGTGGCAAGGTACACAATGAGGGCCCGGGCGGGATTCAATCCCATGACTCCCGGGTGAGAGTCATGTGCGTTAGCCAGTCAGCCAAAGGGATATCCCTGTGGCCAAGCAGCCAGGGCACATTATCAAACGGAGCCATAGTGACAGGATCTCCAAACTGTCACAATAGCATCCATTCTCTGTTGCAGGTTTTAAAGTCTTCAGTATTTTAATCCCACAGCCCTTCAAAAAATAATCCAAAAAGTAATCCAGTGTTTATACAGTAACTTCATAGGCTGGTCATATAAAGTAGCTAAGAAAAGAAGCAATAGAAAAGAAAAATTAAATAGTAAAATAAAATAAGGTGAGAGATCAAAATAGATTGTTCCTCCTTCACCAGACAGCATAATAATCGGAGTAGGGTCGGTGATTGGTTTACAGTACCAATGCGTGCCCAGATCCACCAGCAAAAAATTAAATAAAAAATTTACATGTTTTTTTTCATGACAGGGGTCTGGTTGGTACCCCTCAAACATTTGCAGACTTCAGTCTTCACTCCATCTAACGGTTAAAGATTTTTTTTGGTCAGCTCTCCTTTTGTGACTGACAGCAAATACTGCAGTTGGCAGTTTAAGTGTATACCCATTGGTAGGCTATATCTTTCAATGTTCAAATAATGAGTAAACAGAGCGCTGTGAGATGTCGAAAGCTAGGGATATTTTTTATAACCTAACTCTGAAGTAAAATTATTCTATTACCTGTAACCTTGCTCCGGTTAGATCTGAATTTCCCCTTTGGGGGCAAAAAGGATTATTCTTCTAAATCCCTTACCTGTGTGCTGTGTTACTTGGTCTTATTGGTGCTTCTAGGAGGCCTTCAAAAAAGAGCTCCCGGGATAAAATTACATACAGGGTGACTCTGTTCAATAGTGAGTTTACCACTTCAAGCAGTTGGTTGCATTGGATTTTATTTATACTAATCAGAGAAAGGGGCCTGAATATAATTCCATGTTACACTGTCCAGATTTTAGTTATCAAAGAATGTTGCTAATCATTATTTTCCTTCTGATACAGTGAAGAAGTTATAACATGGCCAAATGTAAAAAACAAACAAAAACAAACAAACTACTAGTATAAAGTCTTTTCCAATGCACTTTATTCCCTTAAAAATATTTTTGCTGTTAATTTAACCTTATTTTGCCTGCTGGTTATACAATCATTGTTTATTACATCCATCAATTCATCCACTATCCATACCGTCTATCCTATGCAGGGCTGTACGGGGGCTGGTGCCTATACCAAGCACTAATTCTATTAAATTTTGTGTATTTTAAGCCTATCTAATAATCTAAATTAAGCCTAAGAAATGCAGTCCAGCTTTTTCGGCTCGTCAATAAAATATCTTTGTTGTTGTTTTGTAGGGTATGTTTAGACACAAAATACAATCAACTTGACAAACTAAAGATATATCATCCATAACCGCCTACATTACAAGTTTTGTCATCTTCATGTTTACTGCTGTCACCGTGTCAGTCACTCCAGAATGTCTTCTTGAATGAACCATGATTCACAGAGGGACTATTTCCAGACTGCGGAGGTTGAAATGCTCACTTAACTGTTTTTGTTGCGGGAAGGGGAAATTCATTTTTGTTGAAGAAAATGTTAAATATTGTTCTGGCAAATAACAGACAGAGGAGTTCAGTGATTCATGGAGTGAACCCAAGAGCTTTTTTTTATTTATTATTTTTACTTTAACTTTAGCTGTTCTCAAATTCCTCTTCCTTTTTTCTCAACACAATAACATCTTGGTGTACAGGGGTTGCGTTTAAATTGTTGCTGATAAAGCCTATGAGCTGTGCTGACATCCTGATGGATTGTTTCAGGAAATTAGAAATGCAGCTATAAAGTTAGATATTGAAACACTTTTTTAAAAAGTTGAAAAAAGAAAATGGTTAAGAGAGGAGAACCGATTACATTATTTTTATCAAACCCCACAGTTTTAAACTATAAATAAATCAGCATTAAAATTATCCATTGCTTTTTTATGATCTGTGGATTCTTATCTTAATCTTTTGTCTCTTTTGGTTTCTGATGTTATGTTCTGTTAACAACCGTTTATGTAGTTAAGGCTGGATTTTATTGATTCATTTTGCCTGTTTTGTTGATTGTTCACCTAATTTTGCTTCCTGGCCTTGGTTTATATCTTTAATTATCCACATGAGGCTTGTACTACAAAGCTCAAGGTTTTCTAAATTTCAAGATTCCAATTTTCAGTGGCAAAAGACAATTTTTCTAACTTTCCTGAATTTTTTATGAGTCTACAGTCTTAATAACGGTGTGTTCACACTGAACGTGTTCGAAGCATTGTGGGCATCAGGTTTTCTAATAAAGTCAATGGAGAAGTGCGCTGACGCGTGTCAGGGTGTCCCACGTATCGCCAGAAGAAGATTTTGTGTTGCGAAAACGCTTTTCTGCCTTATTTGCACGTCAGATCAGTATGAATGAGGCGTTTGATGCACGTCAGAAAATGCACGCGTCATCTTATGTGCTGCATTTTGTGCATTTGTGCCTGACCAGTGTTTTACATCTGCCGCTAAAGTTGAAAAATTGGAACTTCGCCGTAAATTTGCAGCACGTCAACTTATCAGGAGCCACGTGACAGGGTGTCAGTGATGCTGTGACTATCTAGCAGACTTTATGTCTTGTTTACATAATTTTGATTTTGTGCAGTATGTCGATTCTCCTACTCACTCCAAGGGCCAAATCCTGGACTTAATCTGCTGCTCTTGCCTCGTCCCATTCGACCTTTCAGTTGATGAACTGCTTATATCGGATCATTTTCTTCTGTGAGTTAGCACCAATCTCATCCTCTCCCCTACCAAACATCAACGTTTTATAACTTTTTGTAATATCAAAGCCTTTAACCCTGATCATATCTCCTATGCCATCTCCTGTTTGGAACCCTCTTTAAACTCATCTGACCGTTCTGCATATTACAGTTCTAACATATCCAGTATTTTAAACACTTTTGCTCCCTTTAAAACAAGAGCAGTCTCTTTTAATGTCTCTGCTCCTTGGTCTACTCCTGAACTTTGTCTGCTAAAGGCTAAGGGACGCCAGCTTGAACGATTGCATAAGAAAACTGGATTAATTGTAAATAAAGAAATGTATTTAACCATGTTTTGTATTACAAAGACTGCCTTTCACAAGCTAAAAAAAACTTTTACTCCTCCACCAATGAATCACAAAAGGGTAACTCCAAGGCGCTTTTTTCTATTTTAAATACTACTCTCAAGGCCCCAGATTCTTTTCCCACTCATTTTTATTCTTCTGCTCATTCTGATTCCCTACTTTCATTTTTAAATAAAAAAATCAACTCCATTCAATAATCCATCTCCTGTAAACTTGTTCTCCTCCCTACAGTTCTCAAAGCTTGTCTACACCCCTTCTTTCCCTCATTGTCAACATCATCCCAATTCTACTTTCCCATCCCCTTCCCTCCTGAACTGTGTACATGACTTAAAAGCCTGGTTTTTCAAACTCAATAGTGATAAAACTGAGTTTATACTTATGGGTTCTCCTTCCACCATCTCCAGGGTTAACAGTTTTCACTCTATTGACAACTCTCTTGTGCCCTCCACTGAAGTAAAGAGGATGGGTGTCATCTTCGATAATTGTATTTTTATAGTGTCCTTGGGTGATTTGAAAGCTGCTTCAAATAAAATGTATTATTATTTTTATTATTATTATGGAGTAACAGCATCAGCATGACATGGAGGAAATACAGATGAACATCATGGCTAATCACCCCAAGTGTGATATGAACCAGGCAGGTTGGACTCAAATGGCAACTAGACAGGAATCTTGAAGCCAAAATGGTTTTTAATCTCAAATGTAAGTACACAGGAAATCCGTCAGCAGGGGCAGAGGTTTCCAAATCAATGGGCAGAAGTAGAGTCAAAAGCACAAAATTGGTTAATATCGCTGGAGGCTGGATTAAGAGGAAAAACTGGCTGGTACATTTGCTGGTTGCAACAAAGACGAACTGGCATATGACGAAGCAGCCACAGTGGTTAAATACACTCTGGAGGAGGACATGATTGGGAGCAGGTGTAATCAATCAGGCTGTCTGAGGTGAGGCAGCACAGCCACATCAGAGCTACCATGTTACACCAAACTATATGACACCAGCTGTTTTCTATACAGAGACAGGAATAAAAAAATAAATATTATAAAGAGGCTAAACTATTTAGACAAGAAAGCTCTTTATAGGTTTCTGTGTGGCTCGTAAAAAAACTGTTGTGGCTGCAAAGGCCCCGCTCCCTCTGCCGAGAAGTGAGCCATGAACAGCTCAGTCACCCGAAGAGCCTCTCTAGAGTAGGTGTTGGTCGCAACACAACCCAGGCCTGGCAATGGCTCCACCACGCATGTCCCTCTGAATACATATTATATTATACACTTTTACTGACCACAGACAGATGAAAAGCCACTCAGCATAGTAGTTTGGTGTCTTGGCAGGTGAAGTTTGGACCTAGGTTGGACAACAGCTCCTCAAACTGGGCGGGCAGGCAAAGTTCTCCAGTGCAGTGAGGGGCAGTAGCTCCCTCTGCCGGCGCTCAATTGGGTCTTTAGCTCCCTGATCCCCCACTGGAGTGGTCCCAGCTCTGCGGAGGCCTAGGCTGAACATGTAATGCTGTCAGCTCGGAGACTAGAGTCCACTAGCAGCTGCAGCAGCTCCCGGAGGAGAAGGAGGGAGCATTCCCAGTTAGGGTCCTCCCACAAGTTGTGTATTTCCGGCTTAACGTGCGTGAAAAATGCACATTTCCATGCACATCAACTTTGCTATGGACACACGCTGCAGTGAGAATATTCAAGTGCCCAACTAGGGGCGTGTGGTGCGTTTTGATGCTTTTGGTGTTAAACGAACCGTTAATCACAGGGTTAAAATATTCTGGGTTCCGAATTCGAGTAACATAGAAAAAGTTACTTATGTTTAGAGATGATATGGTTGTGGTTTACAAGCGTAAGTTTAATGATAAATGTTACAAAAAATAAACTGAAGAAGCTGCAGAGCAACAGAAACAAGGAGTGTAATATGGAATAAATTAACTGGCAAAGGAGTACAAAAAACCGAAGAGAATGATTAGTTGAGTCAAAACAGGTAAGAGATCCTCACAGTGAACATGAACAAGAAAACATTTCTAAAGAATCCTTCACAGCATACAACATAACAAAAATTATTAAACACTAAGATTTGCTAAAATACAAAATCATGAACATTTTTTACATTCCATGATATAAAGGTTTTCATGCAAAAATTTCTGACAAAAACATGTAGCAGCCAATTCTTTTATTTAAAGCAAAAATTATGTAGCAAATGTTACAGTTAGAATGATATCTATTATATTTTTTGATATCTGGATGTTTTAACAGAGTTAAATAAATAGTTGTCTTCGTTTCTGTGGAAAGTTTGCTGTCAGTTTAGATGTTGATATGTTTGAACTAGGGCCGGGACTCGATTAAATATGTTAATCTAATTAATTACAGGCTTTGTAATTAATTAATCGAAATTTGACTGTAGGGGCATTTAACACATAGTTTCCACGTAGTTTCAAAAGTTCTGCTTTTCTTAGTTTCAGATTCCATTCCTCCATTCTATGGCTGCCTTCTCCATCACCACATCTGCCTCCTCTACCTCCAATTCTGCTTCCTTTACCTCCATGCCAGTGGCTGCTTTCTCCACATCTGTGAATACTCACTCCACCTTCAACACCTGTGCTGTCCCCCCTCCCCTGCATCCTGAGCTGCTCCGACTCTTGATAACCGTAGAAGTCAGGAAAGTTTGCAGTCAGGAAACTTTGACCAGACAAGGCTGTTGGTCTGGATGGAGTTTGTCCAAGGCTTCTGAAGGAGTGTGCAGGACAACTTGCAGTTCCTCTGCAGAGGCTCTTCAATCTGAGTCTTCAGATAAAAAAAGTCCCAGTGCTGCGGAAGACTTCATGTCTTAAAATGGTGCCTAAAATAGGGCGACTGGTAGAGCTGAATGATTACAGACTTTGACATCTTACATCATAAAGACCTTGGAGCGGCTCCTTGTCGGTAGAATGAAACTGCAGGTTGTGGAGGAACTGGACCCTCTCCAGTTTGCCTATTAGGAACACTTAGGAGTTTAAGATGCGGTCCTTTACTTGCTGCACTAAGCATAGTCCTACCTGGACGTCCCTGGTTCTTATGTCAGTATAATGTTCTTCGACTTCTCCAGTGGGGTTTTAACTACATAAACCCCTCCATACTGAGCAACAAACTTGTGGGTATGGGTTTAGCCCCCCCTCCCTGACATCCTGGATTATGGACTACCTAAAATCCATACCTCAATATGTCAGGGTGGGGAGATGTGTTTCTGTTCACACTCTACACATCAGACTACAGATACAACTCAGAGTCCTGCCACATCCAGAAGTACTCAGATGATACAGCTGTCGTGGCGTGTGTGAGCGGTGGACAGGAGTACAGGGACCTGCTGGAGACCTTCACTGACTGGAGAAAAAAAAAAAACCCTGTCTTCTTCTGAACACCACCAAGACTAAGGAGCTGGTGGTGGACTTCAGGAGATTTAAACCACCAAGACAGCCAGTCTACATAGATGGGGAGGAAATAGAGACTGTGGAGTCGTACAAATACTTGGGGTTGGTTCTGGATCAGAAACTGAAGTGGACCACCAACAAAGACTTAGCATACAGAAAGGGATGTCATCTTTTTTTCCTCCTAAGGTCCCTCAATGTTTGCAGTGACATGCTGCAGATGTTTTACCACACAGTCATCAGAAGTGTGCTTCTGTATGCTGTTGTCTGCTGGGGAAGTAGCACCATGGACAGCGACTGTAGACGTCCAGACAAACTGGTCAAAACGGCCAGTTCTGTACTGGGTTGGGAGCTGGACACTGTAAGAACTGTGGTGGAGAGGCAGATGAGGAGGAAGCTGCAGGGCATTCTGTATAATACTAAACACCCCCTCCATGATGTCCTGACCAGCCAGATAAGCAGCTGTATCTATCTATCTATCTATCTATCTATCTATCTATCTATCTATCTATCTATCTATCTATCTATCTATCTATCTATCTATCTATCTATCTATCTATCTATCTATCTATCTATCTATCTATCTATCTATCTATCTATATCACTCAACAAAAATATAAACGCAACACCTTTGTTTCTGCTCTCATTTTTCACGAGATGGACTTAAAGATCTAAAATTGATTCCAGATACACAATATTACCATTTCTCTCAAGCATTGTTCACAAATCAGTCTAAATGTGTGATACTGAGCACTTCTGCTTTGCTGAGATAATCCATCCCACCTCACAGGTGTGCCACATCAAGATGCTGATCTGACATCAGGATTAGTGCACAGGTGTACCTTATACTGCCCACAATAAAAGGCCACCCTGGAATGTGCAGTTGTTTGCTTTATTGGGGGTCTGGGGACTCAGAACTGGTCAGTATCTGGTGTGACCACCATTTGCCTCATGCAGTGCAACACATCTTCTTCGCATAGAGTTTATCAGATTGTCAATTGTGGCCTGTGGAATGTTGGTCCACTCCTCTTCAATGGCGAAGTTGTTGGATATGAGTGGGAACTGGTACATGCTGTTGTATACGCCGGTCAAGCACATCCCAAACATGCTCAATGGGTGGCATGCTCGGTGAGTATGCTGGCCATGCAAGAACTGGGACATTTTCAGCTTCCAAGAATTGTGTACAGATCCTTGCAACATGGGGCTGTGCATTATCTTGCTGAAACATGAGGTGATGTTCATGGATGTATGGCACAACAATGGGCCTCAGGATCTCATCACGGTATCTCTGTGCATTCAAAATGCCATCAATAAAATGCACCTGTGTTCTTTGTCCATAACAGATGCCTGCCCATACCATAACCCCACCACCACCATGGGCCACTCGATCGACAACATTGACATCAGCAAAGTGCTCACCCACACGACGCCACACATGCTGTCTGCCATCTGCCCTGAACAATGTAAACCGAGATTCATCCATGAAGAGAACACCTCTCCAACGTGCCAGACGCCATCGAATGTGAGCATTTGCCCACTCACGTCTGTTACGGCGACGAGCTGGAGTCAGGTCAAGACGCCGATGAGGACGACTAGCATGCAGTTGAGCTTCCCTGAGACGGTTTCTGACAGTTTGTGCAGAAATTGTTTGGTTATGCAAATCAATTGTTTCAGCAGCTGTCTGAGTGGCTGGTCTCAGACGATCTTGGAGGTGAACCTGCTGGATGTGGAGGTCCTGGGCTGGTGTGGTTACACATGGTCTGCGGTTGTGAGGCCTATTGGATGTACTGCCATATTCTCTGAAACGCCTTTGGAGACAGCTTATGGTTAAGAAATGAACATTCAATGCACAAGCAACAGATCTGGTTGACATTCCTGCTGTCAGCATGCTAATTGCACGCTCCGTCAATGCTTGTGGCATCTGTGGCATTTTGCTGTGAGACAAAACTGCACATTTCAGGGTAGCCTTTTATTGTGGGCAGTATAAGGTATACCTGTGCACTAATCATGATGTCAGATCAGCATCTTGATGTGGCACACCTGTGAGGTGAGATGGATTATCTCAGCAAAGCAGAAGTGCTCACTATCACACATTTAGACTGATTTTGTTTGAGAGAAATGGTAATATTGTGTATCTGGAATGAATTTTAGATCTTTAACTCCATCTCATGAAAAATGGGAGAAGAAACAAAGGTGTTGCGTTTATATTTTTGCTGAGTGTATATTCACTACATAAAATCAACAGAAAGCAGATCACTGGGCACAGATTTAAACAGATCCGTCCCAAAAATAACTAACAGCTTCATCAAATTGTCTGATCCACTGGTGAAACTGCTGTTCCTTATCTGTCAAGGAAACCTCGCCAAATTTTAATCATCATCCTCATTTGCAGCGGGACAGACAACTTTACTGCTGTTTACTAGCTTATAATAGTGGTCTTTTTTCCCTCCTGTTTTCCATTGCATCTTTTACTATTTCCCCGGATTTTTACATCCTTCTACATCTGTCACATTTAGCATTGTTATGACTCCTTGCTACCCGTTCACATCCCTTTCTTCCACCGGGAGAACGTGATGCACAGCTTCAGAGCCGAAACGGGACTGGCTGTTGCTGCGGGCCATTTTAGTTTCACTTTCTTTCTACCTAGACAACTGAACATCTTGATCAGAGGTAAATATTCCTCTTCAGAATCTGTATAAGCTAATACGGCCCGGTGGGGAAATCAGACATCTCGACATCATAAGTTTTATTTTTCTAAAACTCGCTCTCTCTATGCTATAACTCCATCAGCTGCACCTCCTGTCCTCTACTGGCGGTGGTGCAGTGTCATTAACTCATTAAAGTTATCAATGTTGCTTGTCGCAATATTACAACTTTGGCACGTAAAGAGTTAAGATTAAGGGTCTGGCAACGAGTAATGAAAAGGGCCAAGCTCAGGCATGCATTTGAACCGCTCACTGGACGCAATTGAATAACGGCACGACCAATTACAACAATACATGCTGTAACGTATCCAGAGCGGTAGCGTCGCTATCAGTGCAGCTCACTGGTAGATTAAACACTTTCCATATCCAGTCGGTAAAACAGTAAAAATGTCCGTATCGCAAAGGAAAGATTCAAGCACGTTTTTCTGTTTGTTTTTTAAATGAAAATCCAAGTTTAACTTTTTCATTATAGCGGCCAAAGCGGTTTCAAACATCTGTAGCCAGTGTTTAATAAATGATTCCGGATGTCACTGTGCTGTCATTTCGAGCTTAGCTCGCCTCTGGCCCGCATACATCAGATAAAACGATTTGATTGGATTAATTCAATAACAATTACCGGATCGAAAAAATGAGTCTAACATAAATGGGTTAAAATACCTATAACATACAGCATAAAAATCTCCATCTGGTCAACTGAAAAATAAATTGCACACCTCTGCAAAAAGCATAAAACATAGGCAACCAAATAAATGCAATGCATTCTATTTGAAATGCTCCATAGAACTGTGTATTCCCAGCAGCGAAACTCATGCCCCAAAAGTCGTTGGGTGACTTCAGAGTGCCTATATAATTTTCAAGCCGTTTATGACAATATTGTGAATTAGTTTCTGTTCATGAAAACATGAGAATATAATACAGCATTTTTTCCATCAACGGTTGATTACAAGAAATCCAATCAGAGGTATTAGCAAGCACATCACAGCTGCTCCTAGCTTATGGAGAAAATTACTCAACACTTCACAAAGAGAGGAAGTTCCCCAATTCTCTTAACAATTATCTAACAGGAATTATTAATAGTAAATTTGTTGAAAGCATATGTTCGTTGTTTGTTTTTCCAAAATCAGAGTAAGAAACAAATGGTAAATATTTTGTCTGCAAAATCTGTTATCAGTCATGCTGCTATTTGCTAGCAAAATGAGATGGAAGTTAATGCAAAAGTAGCTACCAAAAATAAATCTTGATTTAAGTTTTATTTCACACATTAAGACAAGAAAAAACACAAGATTTAAATTTGTTAGAGGGGATTATGAACATTTCTCTGTTTAGACTATGTGGGAGCAGTAATTCAGCACCAAAACACTTGGCTTGGCAATGTGCTGTGCTTACGTACTCAGTGATGCAAATGTATTCATATATTCCTAAAAAAAATTTAACTGAACGTAAATAGTCAATTTAGAACACACACCCACATAGTCACACACAGAGGACTCTGGCACTCGGTGGTGCGAGGCACAGATACAGGATTCCTTACACTGAACTCCATTCCATAATCTAAACAGGCATACAAGTACAAACAGTTGATACAGCATTTGGTCAATGGTGCATTAACACCTGCTCATAAACACAGACGATCACGCAAAAAGGCATCTACACACAGACACAAACACATTTTCCAACCTACGCAGGTATGAACTCACTGCTCTGCTCCCGGGCTGAGATTTTCATTTTGTGACGTAGACTCTGACTGTTTTTTCACCAAAAGGCCACCACAAGAAGAGTTATCAACTGTTAAATGAGGGGACTAAGAGTAATCATGAATCATCAACCTCCTCTGTGGTTTGTAGTTATTGACTTGGACTTCTAACAGTGCTCTGGATGAGGATAATTGGTTTTAATCTCTTAACAAACGGCAACAATTAAAATGGATTAAAAAAAGAAGTTAGTCAAATCCTTTGACAGTGTGTATATTAAACTTGATTAGAAAAATAAAAATAAAAAAGATCACTCTGTTCTAATAATAAATTTAATTTGCTTTGTCAGACATTGCCTGAATCACAGCCTTAACACACTATGGGCAAGATTTATCAAGATTTCTAATAATGACTACAATATTGCGTGCTCGGCAAACATTTTGCATCTGTGGGTTGTCCTTCATTTAAGAATGATCTACTACGATTGCGTGAGCAATTCGTAACAGGTGCAAGGGACAGTAGTCAAATGAAAACTTTGGAGCCGCTGAAATGAGCTACGCCATTACTAGAGAGAGGAGGAATATGTGTATGGATTCTTTGGCAAAAAAGGAGAAAAACAACAACATACATATGAATTCTACGACTGTTACAGAGTTAATTACTTTTCGACTGGAATATTGTGAATTATCTTTCTTGTTTGTCTCTAATGAATTTAATGCATACGTTGTACATGTGCTGCTCTCTGCTCCATGAAAGCAACATAATCCAGAGTCAAATCTATTACGTTTGCAGCATTACCCCCAAACCGGAGGAATGGCTCCAGCAGATCCCTGGAAGAACCTCAGACATCTCAGTCTAGAAAAGTGCAGTACTTGGAACAGCAAAGATACTGCGCAGGACCTGCAAGCTCCCAGACCTCTGGTAGAGGACCCAAGCTTGGAATGGGAAAAACCGCCCACAGTGGGCGAGAGGGGAATTATATCTCTATATATATATATATATATATATATATATATATATATATATATATGTGTGTGTATTGTCGGGGTTGAAAACTTTTACTCTTTACTACTTTTGCTGGATAAACTCCTTCGTCAATCAGAAACTGTTATCTGTATGTTTTAGAGGACCCGACGCTCCTCAGCGGAACCTTTTCAGAATAAAACTCAGAGACAGAGAGAAACAACACAATCACACAACAGAATTCTGTTTCATTGCGCACCTGAGTTCAGATGGAGCCAGACCAAAGTCTGACTCAATTCTTCAAAGTGGAACACGCTTTTATTGAACACAACACAAAGAAAAAATCACATGACATGGTCAATCCCAGGTACAGAGATCTCTCTTGTGTGCCAAAAGATAAACATTTCCCAAGTCTCCAAGCTAATTTACGAACCCCAGTTTATGGGGGTCTTAACCTCAACTATCTTTTCTTCCTGTTCCTGATCTAAACAAAACTTGGTATTTGTAACCGTTGTAAAAACCTGGTACAGATGTGAGATTGTTTTTACTTCAAACCCTGTTCTGGTACAATACGTCTCTGTGAAAACAAGTTGTTATTCACTGTGAAACAATAAAGCAGGTTATATAAAACTACTTCTAAAAATGTTTACCCAAATATATGTAAAGCATATGATACAAAGTTGCATCTAGAAGTGTTATTAAAAATATATATCCTTCAGTATATACATTTAAGTATTGGTTAATGGTGTCAGTTCATTCACTGATACCGATACAAATACATTAGAATGGTATCTGTATAAGTGCATCTCTAATCTGGAGCAATCACTTTATATTACATAACCTTCCTTGGCTAACAAACAAGCTAACATTGCTAACCAAAATGTTCAACTGCAAGATAACCTCAAATAAAAATGGGAACTGGAGCTATGGGGTGTCAACTTATTTGCACTTATTTGTGTTGATAAATAAAAAAAAATCCCTGTATAGATCAGAAGAAAAGAGCTGCTTTACATTCAGAAAATGTTAACCGGTTAGGCTTCCTTAGCAACTTGCTAAAAGATAATTAGGTTAAAAGAGCCATCTTTAAATAGTGTAGTTCTAAAGAAAAGTTCCATGTATCTCTCTTGTGTGTCCTTAAAAACAGGGCAACATCATCAGGTTTTGTCCTTAATTAACAATCCAAGCTGTACATTTTTAGTCATATTTATGGATGTTGATAAATCATGATTTTTTTTCCACAGCTACTATATTTAAAACTAATTGCAGTTATCAAGCCGGCCAAAAGTCTTTATAAAAATCACTAATCTGAAAATGTGGATGAAGACACAATTCGTTTTTTTCATAAGCATAATTTTTTTTTTAATGTATCTAGACAATACTTACTTATGGCCTGCCCTGTCTTTGTTTGTATTAAATAAGGTTACTCTACGTGAACCAACTCTAAAAATGTACGCTAAACTTTTCTTAAAAGTATTGAAAGCTGAAATTCTGTTTGTTTTTACTCCAAAGGTTTTGTGGCCAGATAGTGAAAAGCAATAGGATAGAAACGGGATGAGAAGAGGGGAAGGACATGGGACAAAGGGTCCAAGAGAGCAGGACTTGAACTCAGGACAGTCGACAATCCTGTCATCCTCACGTGTAATAAAACATCAGATGCAGTGTTGCATCAGATACAGTGGTACCAGCTCCCGAGTCCAGATCCCGCCCAATGCAGAGCACCGAGACCAGGGACCCAACCAGTGCCAGACAACCCCCCATAATGAGCCAACCTGGCAGCGGAGCCCACAGAACCAGCAGCACCCAGGACCAGCCAGGAATGCGGAATGCACCAGGGCCGAGCCGGGCAGCATTTAGGCCCCCAGCCACAGACATTGAGAGCCACCAATGACCAGCGTCAGGCAGCATCGGCATCTGTCACCGACAGGAAGTGACGGAGGAGAAAAAGAGGCACCCTGGATGTGGGTCGTGAAATGCACTAGGCCAGAGGGCAGCCAAAGACCCAACTTGACAAGTAGACATGGACCACCAACACATCAGGACACTCAAAAAAAGAATGCTGTACAGTAATTCATATGCCCCACATACTCCCAGACCCCGGCACAGACACCCCAATAGAGCAGCCAGCCCCTGCACTCGGGAGACGAACCCCATGCCCACCAGGATGGGGACAAGCAGACCGCCAAAGCCCCAACCATGGCAAGAGTAGCCCACCAGCCCAGGTCCCCAACCAGACGGCCTGATATACCCCCAGACTCCAACCCCTGATGGTCAAATGAACAGGGTCATGGTCAGCCACTAGGACTCCATTGCACCCAACGCCCCAGCCACAAGTGGACCCACCCCCACGCAGATTCCCCCGACCCTAAAGCTCCATATTAGCGACCGCTCCCCATATGACAAAATCAATGGGACCCGACCCCACTAGGTAATGGAACTGATCAAGGGAGACCAGAAAGTTTGATCAGATGTGGAGGCAGAAGCTGTTTCCAGACCAATGAAATCAAGAAGGAGATCTCCATACTGTGCCCTGTGATGGACTGGCGACCTGTCCAGGGTGTACCCCGCCTCTCGCCCGTTGACAGCTGGAGATAGGCACCAGCACCCCCGTGACCCATAAAGGATTAAGCGGTTAAGAAAATGGATGGATGGATGGATGGATGGATCTCCATACTGATTAATATTAAGAGCATTTTTATTTTTCCAGTTTAAGAGGATATTTTTCTTAGCGAAGCATAAGGCAATGTGAACTAATTGCATAGACTTTGTATCTATGGTAACTTCATATAAATTTCCCAGCAAGAAAACTGGGGGACAAGGTTTGATAATGCATTTCAGACACTTTGATAGGTCTTCACATATCTGGTACCAATATTTCTAAACAGGTGGGCAGAACCAAAGTGCATGAATATGATTGTCTGGTATGTTGTTTTTCCGTTGCAAACAGGTATTAGACGGCGTAAAACCCATCTTGAACAGATGTTGGCCTGTATAATGTACTCTATGAATGATTTTATATTGTATTAATTGTAGAATAGGATTTTTAATAAATTTAAAGGCTCTTAAAGAAATCTGAGATTTTGAAATAAGAAGGGCTATTTATTTGTCTAATGTATTTAATGTTTTGTATGTTTTAGATAGCGGTTGGGGGGGGAGTAAGTTTAAGAAAGTCTAAAACTTTTACTGTAATTTGTAATTCAACTGTATTGAGCCTAAATTGATCTTTTATAATTGATTTAGTTTGTTGACATTCCAAGAATTTGTTCCTGTTATTTCTGTATTGTGTAACCAGTGTATTAAATGGGATAAAATCTGTTCCATCAATTTTGTGTTCCAGGAATTCAATTCATTTACAACTCAATTTTGGAAAATTTATCACATTTTTTTTTTCTGTAAGATGTCCGGGTTATTCCAGATGGGTGTACGTCAGCATAGGGAGCATAGCTAGTAAGGACTCTGTCATTTGAAGAAATTCCAACCAAGCTGTGAGAGATGAGCTGATACTGATACTTTTAAAACATTCATTTTGTTATATAGTTGAGCTAATAAGTGGTAGTTTTATCTTATTGCATATTGTCTGTTCAACATCTATTCAGGACTCATCGAGAGATCTTGATTTGTATTTGAGCCTGTTGGCTAAGAAATAATGATGAAAGTTTGGTAGGTCTAGACCTCCTTTTTCTTTTGACTTCTTTTGTGTTTTTAAGCTAATATGTTGGGGTTTATCTTTCCAAAGAAATTTAGAAACATATGATTCCAGAGATCTAAGCCAATCAGGTGATGCTTTGTTTGGTAGCATTTAGAATAAATTATTGATTCTAGGCAAAACCATCATTATTATTGTAGCTACTCTTCCAATAAGTGATATTGGTAGGGATTTCCACCTAGCCAGATCATCTTCCACTTTTTTTAAAAGCAGGATATAGTTTAGCTTTGATAAGTCTGCCAGTCTTGGTGATATATGGATACCTAAATATGTAATATTTCCTGACTGGAGTTGCACAGCAACAGAACTCTGGAAAGAACAAATGATTGGAAGGACTGTAGATTTTAACTAATTTATGGAGTAGTCTGAAACTCTTCAATAAGATTTTATCAACTCGATTACCTGAGAGAGAGTGGTTTGGGAATGCTGTGGAAAAAGTGGCGCATTATCTGCATATAGACTAATTTTATGTTCTATTTTATTGCATTGTATACCTTTAATATTATCAGTTTGCCTGATTGCTGCTGCTAATAGTTCAATAAAACTAGCCAAAAGGGAGGAGAATGTGAACATCCCTGCTTGGTACATCTCTGAAGGGAAAATCTTGATGATGTTTGATTATTAGTCCAAATACTAATAATGGGTATTTGTTGGGGAGCTGTATAATATTTTTAACCAGTTTATAAATTTATTTCCGAACCTGAATATATGTAAGGTTGCAAATAAATATTTCCAGTTAACTCTATGAAATTCTTTTTCTGCATCTAAAGATAATATATTGGTTTGGATGTTTTTACAGTAGGAATAATCTATTAAATCTATTAATCTATGTGAATTCGTGGAGGAGAGCCTCCATTTTATAAACCTGTTTGATCAGGATGGATTATAAGTGTTATTTTCTCTATCCTTCTTGCAAGAGCTTTGCAGATAATTTTAAGATCAACATTAATAAGAGAAATGGGAAGATAACTGATAGGAGACATACGGTCCCTCCTGGTTTTAATAGAAGATTGATGTAGACAGAGCTCATGTTTGGCGGTAGTCAGCCTTTTTCCTTTGTTTCCTGTAACATTTTGTAGAATGTTGGTGCCAGAATATTCCAGAATTCTCTTTAGAACTCTACTGGAAATCCATCTGGGCCTGGAGCTTTATTGTTGGGCATGCTTTGGAGGGCTTCCTGGAGTTCAGCCACTGTTAGCAGTGAATCCAGGGCCATTGCTTAACTGTCTGATAGCTTAGGAAGTTATTTTATCCAGAAATTGTTCTATTTCATTATTCGATGGGGTTATCTGCGTTGAGTGTAAAGTCTCATAAAATTCTTTGAAAGTGTTGTTTATTCTTTCAGGATAATATACTATATTCCCAATTTGGTCTTTTGGTTTTTTCATCCATCCATCTTCTGCTTATCTGGGTCGCGGGGGCAGTAGCTTAAGCAGGAAGCCCCAGACTTCCCTCTCCCCAGCCACTTGGGCCAGCTCCTTGGGAGGAATCCCGAGGCGCTCCCAGGCAAGCCGGGAGACATAGTCCCACCAGCGGGTCTTGGGTGTTCCTCTGGGCCTCCTCCTGGTGGGACGTGCCCGGGACACCTCACCAGGAAGGCATCCAGGAGGCATCCTGACCAGATGCTCGAGCCACCTCAGGATGACAGAGCTTCTCATCCTATCTCTAAGGGAGAACCCAGCCACCCTGCGGAGGAAACTATTTTCAGCCGCCTGTATCCATGATCTTGCTCTTTCAGTCACCAACCAAAGTTCGTAACCATAGATGAGGGTAGGAACGTAGATCGACCGGTAAATCGAGAGCTTTGCCTTTCGTCTCAGCTATCTCTTCACCTTAGTTACCTATGCGAGACATAGCTAGAAATGTGGAGAATCACCAAACTTATGGACACCAAACTCTATACCCAACAAATGTTTTAAGCAACCACCGAACCTCAAGTGCTTCCGGGATTCAATTGTTTGCACTATAAAAATACCAAAACAAAACGTTAAAGTCTAATTGGAACTCCTATTTCTGCCAAAAGGTGTGATTGTAATTTCAGATGATGCTTTTGACAAACATTCCAGTAACAGCAAACCAGTACATTTAGGTCGTCCATCAGAAAGCTTTTGACAGATTTTTTTTTGGGGGGGGCGTGGGGGTTCACCCAATGCAATAATCACTCCCCTTTGTTAGGTTTATATATTAGTTGGGTTTTTTTTTCAATCGGGCTTATTGGTTATAAAAAAAAAACTTTTGTCTAAGGCTGTTGTTAGCTATGGACACTTCCAGAGTGGCTGTGAATTAGCTGCCTAAGAAGATCCTTGGAGTATTAGAAGACAGCAAGTTAAACTAGTTGTGGCCCTTTTTCAAAACAATATTTCTCCATAGTTGTCACATTTCACAAGGATCCCTTGACAAATTTCGGGGGTATATTGGCTGGAGTATCAGCTGAACGAAGAGTTTCTGTAGTGTAGTGGTTATCACGTTTGCTTCACACGCCAAAGGTCTCTGGTTCAAAACCGGACAGAAACACTTTCATTCACTGCTGATTTTCAATCCCTTCTGTTAGTCAGCAAGGCTTTTTAATTGTGTGTCATGGCCTAACTCAAAAAAAATTTCACGGATCGCAGTTTTCAATTCATGAGTCCTTCGAAACTTCAAGCTGTCTCTTTCACATGGTGCTATGGTGTAATGGTTAGCACTCTGGACTCTGAAACCAGTGATCTGAGTTCAAGTCTCAGTAGAACCTTTGTTGTCACATGTATGAGAAAATATTTGACTAGAGGAAGATAAACAGCACTGCTGAAATCTGGGTTTTTTCAAGATGGAAATTTGATCAATTCCATTTCTTAGATGTCAAGCCAAGGATTAACTCAACACGTTTCAACCTATAAGAATACATTGACGAATTACCAGATATCTTGTCATTTGCATTAGGTGCAAGGTCTTCCGTATGCATGAAGCCCCGTAAAAGGCCTCTCAAAGATCTCAGTGCCACATTTGGCAACACAAACAATGGTTGATTAGTGTCGAACAAGCTGAAGATGACTCCCCCATATACCACGGCAGACCGGTACAGCGCTCGCATAACTGCAGACACCTTACCAATTCCATCTATCAATCTCCCGCTCCATTTTTCCCTCATTCGTGAACAAAATCCCCAGATACATAAACTCCTCCACTTGAGGAAGGACCCTATCCCCGACCCGAAGAAGGCACCCTACCCTTTTCCGGCTCAAGACCATGGTCTCGGATTTGGAGGTGCTGATCCTCATCCCAGCCGCTTCACACTCAGCTGCGAACCGCTCCAGCGAAAGCTGTAGATCACTTAAGCTCTCCTCATCCAGGGAAGCTTCTAATGATTGGATAGTTTTTTCTAATTCCTGAATATGTTTATTGTCTCTTTTTTTTATTCTCTTTTTATTTGATGAGAATGAAATTATTCTACCTCTAATCACCGCTTTCCCTGCCTCCAATGGAGTGGATGGTGACATACCAGGGAGGTCATTAAGTTCCAAGTATGAAGCCTATTCTTTTAAAATATATTTAATAAATTCTCTATCCTTAAGTATTGATGTGCTATTTGATGTGTCTCCAATTTTTGTATTGAAGGATTGCTTTCCTATTTACTAGATTTAAAGAAACAGGAGTGTGATCACTGATAACTATAGGATGTATCTCAGTGTCGGAAATATCATTCAAAAGTGAGCTGCAGACTAAGAAATAGTCCAATCTAGAATAAGAATGGTTGACATTTAAGAAAAAAAGTGTTTTTTCTGTCGTTGGGATAAAGAGATTGCCATGCATCGCAAAGTCCATAATCACTCATGTACTGTTTAACTATATCTATGGATTGCCAGCTGCGCTGAGTCTCTGTTGTACTGAGCCTGTCTATTTCTTCATTTAAACCAAAGTTGAGGTCGCCCCTGAGAAGAGTGAGCAATCCATGTGACTAGCCAAAACCGAGAAAAACGTATGAAAGAATGAGGGGTCATTAACATTTGGGCCATATACACTAACTATACATAACTTTTCGTTATGTATAAATAGTTTTAATATTATAAATCTACCATCTGAATCTGTAACTGTGTCTATTACTTTAAAATGAGTATTTTTAATTATTAATATTGCTACTCCTCATGTCTATAGTTATGGCATGAAGAAAATATATTAGGATTCTCTGGTGATTTTAAATCATTAGCTGCTGAGCTTGATTTATGAGTGTCCTGTAGTAAGACGACATCTACTTTCAATCTTTTAAGATGGTTGAAAATCTTAATCCTTTTATCTCTGGTACCAGATCCAATGACATTCCATGTTAGACATTTAACAGAATTCAAAGAGCTAAGATAAACATTAGGAATTTCCTGTCGCCAAGGAAAGTGATGAATACAAGTGTAGTCTCGGTTTGTCCATGGAGTTGCCCAATTGAAAATCCAGAAGCTGAGATAAAGAGAGAAACATAAAATACCATTATAGTTGTGTAAAGAATGGGAGTATGATGAAAAATAATTATGCTATGAAAAAAGTCTGTGTGTGTAAAAGAGAAAGGAGAAAAAGTAATAAAGAGATTTGTTGACACAAATGTGAAAAAAAGAAAAAAGAAATCAGTCATCCTATTGCACGGCCTTACCCCCTTCCACATCTACAAACGTAAACAACCTGCTGAGCTGTGCTTACCTAAAACTATATTTATCTGATAAAACAATTTCTATCAAGACTCTGTTAAATATGACCAATAAAGCCAATGAGTAACCTGAGGGTCCCCGAACAGCTGAACGTTAACATACAGTTTATCTACAGTAACTGTAGACTTGTTGCCTTCATTGATACATTTCATCCTAATTGGAAATAGCATGCACCTTCTTACCAGGATTTCTTTTGGAAATTGATAATAAACGCTGTAATCCTGCTGCTCTCTCCCACGTCCTTTGACGTTCTCTTTCTGTTTAAAGTGTTCAAATTGAGCAACAATTGGTTGCAGGCAGGTGTTGTTGGATTTCTTACAAACAAGCTGATGGACACAATGAAAAGTTATGTTTTTAACAGTGTAGCTTCACAGTTTCAGCTGATGTTTGATAAACTGTCGGACGGTGGTTTCTGCTTCTTCCGCTGGTTGTTGTGGGATCCCAGAAAAAACAAGATCGTCTCTCATGAACCTTTTATTTTCTCCAAACAACTGTGTCATCCCCTCTGTGAGTCTTTTAACGTCTTCTTTCAGTGATTGATTTTCTGAAACAAGCAAAGCTACCTGTTGTTGGCTGAATACCAAAGATTCTCCCAGAGCCTGAAATTCTGTTTGTACAACTTCAACCAGTGCAAGATGGGCATCTAGGCTGAATAACTTCTTATCTATTGAGTCCAGAACATTGCTGTAGCTTCTATCTGGCGAGATGGTGGATGTGCTGGCCTCAGATCGAGTCATTTCTGGGATGGAGTGCTTGTTGGCGTGTCAGATGCGGGTTTCCATGGCTTACCCATAACAATGTTTTCAAAGCACTAGTCTAGGTAGCACTCCAGGCTATCCAAGTTTTTCTCATCCAGGTTGTTTAAAAGAAAGATACAATCCCTCTCACTCCTACCTTCTAGTTGTTAGCCGCTGACTGGTCTGGTGCTGTTTGTTTGCAGTGTTGTCTCATAATGTAATAAGAGTAAAAGCAGCTAAATCTGAAATGTTCTCCATAAAATAGGAAATATTCAAAGTCTCAGAGGTTATATTTTTCTTTGCTTTAACTAGCTCCTTTTTTTATTGTGTGGTTTATAGACTATTTTATAGCATTTAAGTAGCGTTGTGGTTTTGATAAAGCTGAAGCCAAAAGGTGATGTGGAGAATCTACATTATTGATATGGGCTGCAGTTTTGCCTGAGCAGGGGAGAAAATGTCTTGATATTGGCTGCAGCTTCGGTATCTGGGACACTGGAAAACTGTGAGTGATGGCAGATTTTCGTGAGGTTACCAAGAGGAATGTAGCTGCAATCGGGGCCTTTATCGCCTTCCACCCGGGGTTGGAGTGGCGAAGTCGGTGTGTGACAGAAGGGAGAAGCTGCGGTGAGCCTGCGGTATAGGGGAGGAAGAAGGCTGGTAGGCAGTGGTAGCAGCAGAGAATAAGGGGATCTCCGCAGTGATCAGAGAGCTGGACCAAGAGTTGGCTAGATCGAGCTGGAATGCTGCAGAATTGGACGAGATGCCAGTCGCAGCTTCTCAAAGAGCATAGGAGATGGAGGACGAAATGCTGGCCGCAGCTGAAGCTTAGGCATTTGGGACATCCGAAAATTGTGAGTAATGGAGCGGCGATTGCCGTTGTTATCTCCTTCTACATGTGGATTGGAGCAGGCTTCTGCCAGGTAGTGGCGTAACAGGCAAAGTTGGTGTGTGACAGGTCAGAGAAGCTGCTTCGAGCATGTGGTGTCAGAGAGAAAGAAGCATATAGCAGCAGAGAACCAGGAGGTCTCCGCGGTGATCATAGAGCTGGATCGGCGGGAAGGCTGCAGATGTTTAGTCTCCACAGACTGGATGATCACTAGTTAGATCAGTACCGGCGTGAGGAACACAGATCAGTAATGGGAGACATGAGCAGATTGATGTATGAGAGTTGTGAGGTGAGTCACTAGTCTTTTAACTTTTGAGAGAATCTTTGTTGTCATGATGACTTTGTGGTTGCTTTTTGCTGGATTTGTTAAGCTAAGCCCTCCCATGTCCTCACTCACTACCGTTCTTCTACTTACAACACATATAACTTTCCTCTATCTTTCCTCTTAATTCAAATTTGACTTTTTGAGTTAATGAAATGTGAAGAACTGACTTAGCTATTACATCTTTAATATATGCATAGATATTGGAATAGGGCTCCATCTCAGAACATACTACTTATTTCATTTTTTTGTGTTCATAGTTTGTGTTGGATATGTGTTTTTTCCATTACCTCACCTCTGTGTTGCACATTTTAAGACTATTTATGCACAAAATGATTATGTTTGACAAAGGTGCACCTGTGAGGGGGATCCCATTTAATGCATTATCCAGGAAAACCCTTTGCTGTCGACCCTCGACCCAACAGATTAAAAGCACTTTCAAAACCACAAAGTCATTAATACCAGCATTTCCCACCTCAAAGCCATTTTCTGTATTTTATTAATGTGGGTTTGGGCTCTTCATTTGTTTTAATAAGCCATGTCTTCATTTGACCCCAATGGCATTTAAAGTGCTTCAAACATTAAAGAGAGGTTAAACTTGTTCTGTTCACACCACTGGTTATACAATAGGAATTTTACGAATCTGAATTGCCTAACTTCTTATGTGCTGAACAGGATCTTGGACAGACTTAGTGCTTTGATTTCACTTAACCTTTGTTAAGCAACAGGAACTTTATAATGGAGTCCACAGGTCTTTGAGGATGTGATGAATGTCAGTCTCATATTAATCAACCCAGCTAGTTGCCTTATATTTTATTTTCATATAAAGAAATATCAATGGTTTGAGAGAATGGCAGAACTGGTGAAATATTACCTGATAGTTTAGACGTTAGTATTAAACTATCAGTTTAAACTAATGTGGAAATACTGCACTGCATAAATTCTATGTCGGTATTGTATAGACACACTACTGCTTGTGTTTTCAATCCAAATAATCTACAAAATTATTCGGTCTACCACCTTATTTTAAAAAATACATCATAGTTGGAGATCATTGTTACCAAAGCAGTGTACCGTACTTAGAAAGTATTTAGACACCTCTAGTGAATTCTTTCAAAAAAAAGGAGACATTACAATTACAAGGATTTTTTTTCTTATTTTTTTTTTTAGAGAAAGAAAATTTTATATTTATATTTACCTTGACTGACAGGGGCAACAACCAGTGATGCTCATCCTCGCACACATACACCTTCTTGTTGATCCTGGACATCGAGGGAGTTGGATGGAGTACTGTGCCAGGATTCAGAGACAGAGGAGGGAGGGGATTCTTGGCAGCAAGGGCTGCTTGTTGAGAAGAATATGAATCATCATGGTCCACAGGTATTTGTGTTTTTGTTTTCATTTGTTTTTGTCTTTTACTCATTGATGGTTAAAATCTTTTTGGTGTCCTCGAGTCACCTGTATATATACTCTGCAATGTTGTGAGAGCGACATAATGTTATACTCTGCTTGCTGCATAAATATAAACATTCACAAGGAATAGGGTGTTTGGTATCTTTAGCTGAACAGCTCTCATGAAACAGCGGTCTGTCCGGTTTCTAAAACATGTTTTCGAGGCCGGACAAACTGATAAGCGGGGAGGCCTGAGAGCGAGGCTTGGCCCCTTCGTTTCTCACGTGCTCCTCTGTGTCTGTATAATTGGTGTAAGAGCTGTCCATCTTGTGAGAGCCTGCCATGGGATATGTGCACAATCACCCGGCTGACGTTAAGTTCCAGCTCTGACCAGAGAGGTGACCAGCCCCCCACTCTCAAGTGTCAAAGGTGAGATGCTGTTATGAAGCTTAATGCCTGTTTGATGAAGGATTGCTTTGTTGCTGCTGCTGAACTGTATTTGTGTGGGGAATAAAGTGACACATAATCTAGCACAATCAGTGGCTCTGGTGGTTCTTCCTTTTTATATTGTGCGTGCCGATCCACAACGGTCCTGGTTAAATATTTCACAAAACACTCAGTTATGAATGTATTCAAAATGAATGTCACCGGCAGTGATTTTAAAAATGTGAAAGCTAGGAGGTATATAAATGGACACAATGGTTTGTTATCTAGATCCAGATCTGGAATCTTCCTACCAAGGATTGCGTTGTTGTCACCCCAAGGGTAAGTGGAGACTGATGGGAAATACAGTATAAAACATTACTTTGGGATGTATGAAATGTATTGGTGACTTTATTATAACCACTTTGAAGTGTTGTTACTGCTTACAGAGATGTTTGTCATGTGCATACAAGTTAGTTAGATAAAAACAGGAACTTTAGAACAGGATGTTAAACCTTTGCACCCAAACTAGTGGAGAAAAACAGGATATTGAGGATGTCTGGACTGCAAAAGATTAGGGCAATAGATTAGGAAATGTATAGAAAACTGTATACATTGTATAATGAAATTGTTTAAGTCATTTTATGATTCCTTTAAATCATATAAACTTATCTTGTAACATTCATTGTTTCTTTTATGATAGATTTTAATACTGGCATCATTAACTCTACATTTGAGAACCAGAAAGACATTTTAAAGATATATAAAACTTTGATTGATAAATAAAATCCCAAACCACGGTTTTAAGAAGATGTTGATTATATTTTATGTCTTTATTTTTCTTATAGTATAACCCTTTTGTTAAATCAGTATTATCCAAAAGTGACTTGTTTTAAGAGTTTGTATTAATATGGATGATATATGTCATAATTTCTTTTTATTTCAGGTCATCTTTTTATTTTCAGGTCATCCTTAGGTGTTTATAATAATAGTGAAGTATTTTTCTGTGAACTTAACATATTACAGGAAAGCAGAGGCCTAGTTTGCAGGAACCCTTACCACACAATTGAAGAAGGAAGGATGTAAGAAATAACGGTCAGCAGAGAACTCTAGTTAGAGTTGGTTTGCAAACTCAGAATAACAGGAAGGTAATTAATTATGCATGCATGGTTGTAAGGAGGCTGGTCTTGGCAAAAGTTTGAATGAACCAATCATGTTTTGTGTCCCATATGTAACATGGGGGGGGGGGGGGGGGTTCTTTAACTTTGTGTTACAACATAAAACTTAATGTTTCTGTTATATACGTTGTCATTCCTAGGTAGGGTGACCCAGAATGTGGATAATTTATACCACTCTGTAAGCTAAATATTTGATTTGTTTTAAGCAACTCGGTGAACTAGTATTTAATTTCTTGTATTAAAATCTAAAGAAAATTTAATTACTCTCGTCTCCTCTCTGATAAAAATGAACACGCATGGAATTTATAGAGTTAAGGTATAAATTGAATATATATTAAAATCCTTCAAGACCTTTCCTGATTTTAGATACCATGAGCAACAAACACCTAGGTTATGTCAATGTCGTTTTTATGTGTGTCAGCATCTGACCATTAATCAATATTTGGTTAAAAAAAAAAAAAACACTTTAGACTGTTCCAAGTCCTGCTGCAGGTGCCAAGTCCTGCTGAAAAATAAAACCAGCATCTCCATCTGAAGAAAGAAGCATGAAGTGCTCAAAAAAAATGCTGGTAGATGGCTATGTTGACCCTGGACTTAATAAAGCACAGTGGACCAACAGAATTTGATGACATAGCCCCTGAAATCAACACAGACTTTGGAAACTTCACATAGGACTTCAAGCTTCTTGCATTGTTTGGCTCTCCATTCTTCCTCCAGACTCTGGGACTTTGGTTTCCAAATGAGATGCAAAATGTTCTCTCATCAGAAAAGATGACTTTAGACCACTGAGCAATAGACCAGCTTCGGCTTGATAAGAGGAATAAGACATTTGAAGCCCATCTCCAGGATCTAGCTGTGTGGTGGCCCTTGATGCACTAACTCCAGCCTCACACCTAATGCACACCTGGAAGCAGTCTGTCTATGGACTACAATTCACACTGAATGTGGTTTGTATGCAGATTGTCTCTCAAAATTTGATCCGTGGAGATTTGGAGTTGCTGGATTTGCTGCAGCAAGAGCACCAAATCTTGGTGGTTCACGGGAATTCACGCAATACCAAATATGTATATGGAGAGGAGAAGGTAAACAAAAGCCAGACTTGTCTTCTTGTACTTTTGTTGAACATTATTTATTCACATGGCTTGTTATCCATGTACACTCAGTTTTTACAACAGTTTGATGTTATCAGATTTTTAAGGCTTATGTTGATGTTTTTTTGTCTTTTAAATATCCAAAATGTGTTAACTTTAGCAATGGAGCTAAGTTATGCACTATAATAATTTTTTATCACTACTAAATACGTTTGTAATTTCTTCATGAGAAGCCAAATATGGGTGTCTGAAAGAAAAAGACTTGAAATGGAAAGTTACAGAGTTCCACATCTGCAACACAACCACACCGCAGCCGGTGTGAATGCTCTGACTGCACTCAATGTTTGTTCCCTCTGCTGAAGCCGTACGGAGTCTGTTTTTCATCTGTTTTTCACCCAGTGTGAAAAAAGCATCAAGCGGAAGAAGTGGGCATCAAGCTGTGGCAAGACGCCTTGACGGTCTGTCAAGGCGTCCATGCAGCTGCTGCATGAAGTTGGGAAATTTGATCTTTGGGGCAGCAAACGCGGGGCAGCAACCAACCAGTGACAAGATGCCTTCTGGAGCTATTCAACAAGGGAGGGAAGCAGGACGAGATGCCCCGATTGTTTGTATGTGTATACCCCTCTTCAAAAACTCGAAGCAGCTCACAATTTTCAATTCTCACTAAAGCATATTCTACCATCTCTTTTAACACTAAAAAAGATGGCACATATTTTAAAATCACACCATCAGCCCAAAGAACATGCATTGTTTTGTTGAATCCATAAATAATTGGCTAAAATATATAATACAAAAATCTCTAAAATAGCTGGGTGTCTTTTAGCAATGGAAATTTGGAAAATGCCAAAATCTAATCCCATAATTGTCCCACAGAGCTGGGATTCCAGCCTACTCATAAAGCAAGTACAACTGTATAGAAAATGATGTTTCAATAATTACTCAATCATTCTTGTAAATAACAGGAGATGCATTTTATAGCATCCCAGTAGCTCAGAGGACATATGGAATTGTGTAGAGTATGAAGTATCATTCATAACTATAATCATTATCTGAAATAATAGGGAAGGCTTTTATTCAGGCAAAATATTCAGATGCCAAAAAATGCATCCCCTATGTTTTAAACCCAAAAAGTGTACTACAGAGCTGGGATTCACACCAGTAGCTCATGAAGGAAGCAGAATTAAGTAGACAATAAAGCATAATTCATAACTTTATTATTATCTGAAATTATAGGGGATGCTTTTCACGGTAGGGCTAAATAGCCAGATGCCAAAAAATGCATCCCCTGTTTTAAACTCAAACATTGTCCTACAGAGCTGGGATTCACATCAGTAGCTCATGAAGGAAGCAGAATTAAGTAATTAAGTAGACAATAAAGTATAATTCATAACTTTATTATTATCTGAAATTATAGGGGAAATGCAGTTATGAAAGATTTTATTGATTCGTTGTTATCACTTTGAGTTTCTTTTTCTATATACGTTACAACTACGATCATATATTATGCTTTCAGGGTGTACATACATAAGAAACAAGGTAATATTATGTGTTTATCTAAAAACTGTTGCGTTGCTGGTATTTTAATCCGTTTTCTCATCGTTATCAGTGAGTTTACAACGATGCGCGTTCCCGCGGCAGGGGATGCAAATCTCGGCAGGCATGCTCTTCTCGGCATAACACCGGCAGTAGCTGCTCATGGCAGAGGGAGACAGAATAGGAGGAGATGCCTACGGCGGTAGCTGGTCAGGGTGGGGGGAGACAGAGGACGAGATGCCGGCGGTAGCTATCGGCATGTATAATGTAGATAAGCTAAACCTTAATTAAACATTTTTTAAATTAATTTCCAATTTTCAATCAATTTTCATTAACATGAAAATCAACATTTTCCTCTTTATCATAAGGAAGGAAGCCCTTTGATTTATTTGTCTTCTTTGTTAGCCCCTCAGGATACAGCTTCTACAGCAGAAACCTGAATTGGAAGTGCCACACTGTTGTAACTGCACATCTGCATTTATTTCAGCCACAGCCTCAATTTCTTACATTTTACCCTGCATAGACAGAGTACACATTTCTTCCACTAAACATCTAAGTATTAATATACCAAATAGAAAATGTTAAGGGAGCATTTGGGGTTTAGAGATTTCCCAATAAGAACGTTAGATTTTCAGCATCTTTTTTGCTTAGAAAAACCTTAAACATGAGATTGTTTGTGGGGTAGGCTTCACATAAAGTAAATTCTGCAATTAGAGTGTGCATTTAGTTTATATGCATTCCTTGCAGTTAAAAGTGCTTTGCATTCTCCATTTCTTATATTTCTTTCTTCACCTTTCAAAATACAGGAAGCAGCTATCTAAAACAACTTTGCAGTGAGTAGAGATGGAAGTGATAATGGAAGGCTGAATCTTTTTCCCCAATAGCTATCTGATGCAACACAGCAGACAAAATGACAGCAATCTTGGATTTTCCCCTTGAAATGGACTCCAAAACTCAATTTTTGCTTTGACCACATGAACAGAAGCACTCTTAGAGTTTTTGGTCAAAACAAACACTGAGCTGCTCTTTCCTCCAAAATACAGCACTTTGCAAAAGTATTAACACCTCTTAAGCTTTTTCACAATTTATAATGTTACAACCATAAACGTCTGTGTATTTTACTGTCAGCTTATGCAATGGAAGAGTGCAAAGTACAGCTTAATTGGGGAATAATAATAATGTTCTGTTTTTGATGTATTATTACTGTATTTTCTGGACTTTAGAGCATACCTTTATAAAAGCCCCATCCGCTCTAATAATAAAAAAATAATAATAAAAAAAAGATGTACACGCCGCACCGGGCTATAAGCCACATGTCTCTATGTTGATAAATTAGATATTCATCGCATGTACAGAACTATTTTGTACTGTAAATGTACATGTATGTACCTGAACAGATTCTTTTCGAACAGTGCCTTTTAAAACGGCAGCAACTTTGCTGATTAAAACGGAACAGAACCAAGAGAAAATAACCAGTATTTATTTACCTTCATTTCTCCAGTGTTTGAAACCACAAGTCACTTTAATCATCTTCGCTGAAACCCATGAAGTCGTCTTCTTCAGTGTTAGAGTTGAACAGCCTCAGAAACGCTTCGTCACATCTGTCTCCATCAGGCTCGCTCTCCGTGTCACTGTCGTCCTCCGGTGAAGTTGGCTCTGAAGGTGCGCCGCTCTCTTCGCGTAGCAGTCCAGCCTTTTGGAACCCGTTGGTGATGGTGGATTCTTTCGAAGCACTCCACGCTGTTACGATCCTTCACAGAATCTGTGATGTGGGCCCTCATGCTATCCAAAACAAGCAGTGCTTTTTTCCGGTGAAAAAAATCCTCCCGGGTGGTTGCCGTAGCACTCCGTTATCCATTCCTTCATTAGGCCTTCATCAGCCACCCTTTGGTGTTACCTTTGACCACCATGTCTTTCAGGAGTTTTTCTTGGGGCATAGTTACGTGCTTAAAAATCACCATTGGTGGAAGTTTTTGTCCGGATGCCGTGCATTCCAGAACACAGGTGAAGTGCGTCCTCTCATGGCCTGTTGCATGCCATGAGAGGACGAAAGCTTTTCTCAACTTTTGGCATTGCATGAGCTCTTCCCGCTGCTGCCTCCAACATCCAACATAGATTCATTGACACTAAGCTTGTGTGCAGCAGCATGGTTTCCTTCCTGGATAGCAAGATCAATGGCTTTGAACTTAATCTTGCATCATACAAACTTCTTTGTGTGGTATCCATTAGGAAGGGGTAAGGATTTTAAAATAATTACCAGTTGGTAATTTGTCGTGCGTGTTTCATCTGCTAAAGAAAAAGTAGCGTATTCTTCTTTGCATTGATTTTTTGTCTATCTTATTTTTGATTCTAATTCCTGTTAGAGTGCCCCTAGCAGTGGAAGAAATATCCACAGAATAGCCGCACCTTTGTATAAACCTCATGGTTGAAAACCTGGGTAAAAAGTAGTGGCTTATAGTCCAGAAAATACGGCAATTCCTTAATTAAAAAAAAATGTCAGTTTTGACATGCAGTTATTCAGAGCAGCCTTTTGGATTGTAGTGGTCCATAAGGGTGAATTGGAAAGACCTGTTTGAAAAATATTGTACAAATGAAAATATAAAACATAAAATTAAGCACTCTGTTTATTTATTTATTTTTTTAACGTGTCCTGTCTAGCAGTATGCTACTCAGAATTGGTATCTGAGTACCAAGTACAAGCCCAACAGTTTTACTTTCCCAAGCAGAGTATTACAGCTTCGCTGTAGTACGCCACTTGATGTATATGTATGAAAAATCTTTATTAGTGATTACTGTGGGTTCAATTTCCTGACGTCATGGACATTAAACTGAGACAAGAAGGGAGAAAGGAAGAAGGTGAAGAAAAGAAACCGGACCAACAGAGGGGCGAACCGACGAAACAAGACAGGGAGGCAAATAAAGAACACAAGAAAACATCCCAGTCCTCCACCTCTGCCGGACGGCAGAGAAACAGTAATACAAAAACAACAAAGTGTACAGAACCAAACCAATAGTTCGGATCTGGTAGAATAAACAAAGAATTACACATTCACTACACACAAGCATTGATTAATGAACATAATACAAATGTTTCTGGTAAGCTCCTGTGAACAACTAACTAATGATGATAACCTCAGCTTAAGATATGTCCGTCCTCACCTATGTCCCCACACCTATGTTGTGTGTGAGCATGCAGTCGGAATAAGGTTTCCCCATGCAAGTGATTGATATCTGGTGTAAGGAACCGTCAATCCGTCCTACAGGAATCGGCACAGACATGGAGGAGGCAAGAGATGTATGCATCCAGCGTCCCACAGAGTACAGAGTCCACAGGCGGATCAGCGCAGGGTCGATCATCCGCCAAGAGGGGAACAGATGGAAGTCCCAGAAGAGCACCCACCAGCCGCGATGCTGGGGCCCGAGAGATCGCAGTGACGAGCCCACGGGCTCCGCCGGTAACCGGCTACGCCAGGGCGGGCCCGGACCAGGAACCGGAGGCCACGGGGACCAGAGGCACCCCGCCCCCCAGCGGGGCCCCAGGGACCAGCCGACAAGGGCCCCCCGCCGCCGCCCGAGGACATCGGCCCGAAACAGCGGCCGCCCGACACACCGGACCACCCAGGACCTGCCCGACATGCACCAGGACCGAGCCGGGCCGCAACCGGGACCCCCAGCCCAATGCATCGAGAGTCATCATCAACCAGCGGGCAGGAGCAACCATCACCGACGGGGAGTGACGGGGAGGGAAGAAGATGCATCAGGCCAGAGAGCAGCCAAACACCCAACCTGACAGGTAGACATAGACAGACAGAGACACTCATACGTACCCTCCCTCTCATGTGTACACATTCTTACAAATACAGGACATACGAAAAAAGGACGCTATACACTCATTCATACCCCCCATACGTACACTATACTCCATACTCCCAGGCCCAGGGACAGACGCCCCAGTAGAGAACCCTGCCCCTGCACCCAGGAGACAGACCCCTTTGCCCACCAGGACGGGGACAAGTAGACCGCCAAGGCCCCACACCGGCAAGAGCAGCCCACCAGCCCAGGACCCCGACCAGACGGCGTGATGTTCTATCCGGGCTCCGACCCCTGATGGTCCAACGAACAGGGGTGTGGAAAGACCCCCCAGCCTCTCTCCCCCAGCTCAATGTGGTGTTGTTGCGTGTTGTTCTAATGTGCACTTAAAACAGAGGGGGGGGACATGGGAATACTGCCGGGTACCCCCATCTCCCCCCCCGGGGCCTCAGTGTCTAGATGCGTTTAACCAGTGGGTGCCGGCACCACAGGCGAGGCCCCCACAACGGGGGGGCCTCGCCTGTGGCGCCACACCGCCAGGTCCCTACATGTAGCACTCTGTTTATGTCGTAATTTGGTGGCAACTGAAGACAATTTGTTGTACTTGTTTATTAAGGGGTTTTATAGCAAGGGTAGCCAAATATAAAGTTAAACCAAGCTTTTTGTTTTGCAGAAAACATTGATCTCTTAAAATCCCAATAAAATGGATTGAAATGAATGTTTTCTAACAGGACAAAATGTAACAAATGTGAAGGGTTGTGGATTATTTTGCAAGGCACCATATATAAGCTTTCTTCTGGAATCCAGTGAACTTATATAAAATATATAACATGATGTCAACCTATACATAATTAGAATATTTTTTAAGATAAAATATGTACCAATATTTAAAAACAAATTTATTTTAGACCATTTGTAAAAAATCATTATAAGTAGAGTTTTCTATGATTTAATGCATTTGAAATTTTATATCAAATTTTTCAGTTCATAGACCTGAGATCCACGTAGCTCTTCTAAAGGCCTACAATAAATGAGATGTCCTTTGATGATTTACGCAATAAAATTAGCGTTTTTCTTTCAGCTTGTAATACCTCCAGTGATTTAAGAGGCTTTTTTACAGACACATTTGTGTCGTATATATCGACAGTCTATTTTAAATGAAAATTTACATTAGGTCCTTTTCTCCGTTATGAATATGTCTCTGTTGTGTGTAAATTGGCAGTTATTGCAGAGCAATGTAGTGGGTGGCTTCAGTCATGATATATATACATAGCAACTAGCTGCAACCTCAAATGTCCTCAATTAAAACCTTGAACAGACTGAGGAAGGTAATGACGCACAGGCCTTCCCCAACACCATCTAATCCATATTCATGACGAGATATAGCAATGTATACTTAAAATTTTTATGCATACAGGCATGAAAAATGGGAAGATATGCATTTGCATACTAATAAAAGGCTTTAAGATTGCAAGAGGGGTTTATCTCTTAGTTCAGAAATGACGACCAGAAAGTCTCACTTGAAGGAGTATGTGGAAAGAAACAGCAAAAATAAATTGATTAAGATTAATTAAATATTTCTCTGGCTGCAAAAAGATGCTTTCTTCCTAGTTCTTCTCAATTATACATTTTGTCTATATATAAAAATTAATCAAAATAATACTTAATTCACTCTAAGATTGCACATTGATCAAATGAATTCTATTGATTTGTTTCTTATGTATTTGTAAAAGTCCTCCTGTACTTTTCTCAATTTCACAGGAAATGATAGCACAGTGGAAAGGCGACAGCTGGCAGTGACAGATATCAGTCCACTAAAACCCAAATAGAAATCCAATAAGGGGGCTGACGTCAATGGCCAGGTTCAGAAGGCACACACTGATTGAATCAGTGGAGCTTCTGTAAAATAAACACAGTATCTCTGTTTAGCAGTGCACTTATTGTTGTGATAATGACTAGCCTGAGGCTGTTGAAACACTTACCTTGAGTCCCCGGAATGAGAACTTAACTGGGCTAAGCTCACTAGGGAGGATGACTAAAATATTCATAAAATGTCCTCAGAACAAGTCACTAATTTATATTCTGGGTATATACACTTTTGAGGAAAAGTATTAACATCTTTTAGCAGCTTGTGAAAATTACAATGTGCTGGCTTTGCAGTGTAAGTCATTTGTCTGAACCAAAAGTAATAATAATAATAATATGAATTGTGATTTCTTCATATTTTGCATAGTAATAAAAGAGACCATTAGGACACAGTTTGGCAGTAATCCCGAACACACGCTTCTACTAAATTCAACCTTTCCTGAAGCCTTTTTTTTATCGTCATTGTGTTGAGGCTTGACAATTCTGACTTGCATTTAAAACAAAAGTAATTCTCTTATGAGGAAAAGAGCTCAAAGACATGACCTTAGTTTCAAAGCTATTCACAATTTGTCTTTCACACAAACAAATTGAGTGACAACCCATTTTTAATCCATAGAGTTTGGTGTTATGTTGGCCCACATGAGAAATCATGTAAGAAACTTCATTTAGAAAAGCTTCCTGCAAGATTTTTAGAGTGTTCATGTGAATTTTTGAGGTTTACAATCTAAAAATTTAATTTAAGTAATAATACTTATGAATATGAAATACTGTAAGTGGCTAATCCAGTGTGATACATGCTGGTAAGGTTGACAACACTGTTCAAATCCCACCCTGGTTTCTTTCTGCATGGAGTTCACATGTTGTAGGTCTTTCTAAAATTGTATTTGGGTAAGAAAAAATTGCCATACATAGTTGTTTGTTCTGTGTGTCTCTGTGATGGACAGTTGAAGTAGTAATAGGCACCAGCCTGGGTGTGCACCTGCATAGACAAGTGGGAGTAGATGATGGATAGTTAATTTGATTAAGTAGAATCTTCTTAACTTAAATGTTATTCACAAATAAATGAATTAAATATTATGCAAAAACTCACTAGTAATTAAAGACAATTTTCTTGACATTTTTTTGTTCCACATTTACAATTCCTTTTTAGCTCCAAAAGATTTTTTTTTCCAACTTGCTGCTGAGACAGAAAAATATCAAAAATATAATTAAAAAACAGTTTTGGTTCTACTTTGTTTTAAATCAATGCAGCCACTATTTCTTATACTTGCATATATTGACCATCAAACATCGTACTCACTTTGAAATTAAAGTAATTCACTTCAATTCAGTTCGGTTTATTCATATAGAGACAAATCACAACAGATGTCATCTCAAGGCACTTTACTAATAAAGTCCTAAAGTCAGTACAATTATACAAACATTCCAATCAGTTAAAAGTTTTCTACGTAAGGAATCCCAACAGATTGTGTTGATTCATCGACGTGAGGTTGTGTCCGAAACATGCAGACACCAACCACAGTAATCCATCATACTGAGCAAGCATGTAGTGACAATGGAGAGAAAAAACTCCCCTTTAACAGGGAGAAATCTCCAGTAGAATGTGGCTCAGTACAAGCGGTTATCTGCCATGACTGTCTGGGGGTTTGAGAAGACAGTGCAGAGACACAGAAAGAACAAAAGAACTGATGTAAGAGTACTTTATATGTTAAAGAAAGTACAAATTTGACAACAGGACATGGAGGATGTTCAGTCAATGGGAGCATCATCTGAATTGATGGTCCCCCTCCAGTAGGGCTTTGTAGCTAAAAAGGGTACCAGACCTTCTATGAAAAGAAAAGAACTGAGAGAAAACCAGGTTAAAAATCGAAATAACAGCAAAAAATATATCTGTCTTGTGGTAGAAAAGAAAAACAGAAGAGTGAAGAAAACTGGTCAGTCTGTCCTTCAACAATCTAAGCCTATAGCAGCACAACTACAAAAATAGCTCAGGATAGCCTAAGCAATTCTAACTATAAACTTTATCAAAAAGGAATAAGCCTAGTTTTAAAAACAGACAGAGTATCTGCCTCACGGACTAAAACTGGGAGCAGTTCCACAGTAGAGGAGCCTGGTAAGTAAAATATCTGCCTCCCATTCTACTTTTAGGAATTGTACTTCTGGGCTTACAATGTCTTGTTACCAGTGATGCCAGTAACGCGTTACTTAGCGCGTTACTCTAATATGACCACTTTTAAGTAAAGACTAATGTAACATGTTACTACATCCATACCAGTAATTAAATTAAAGCTACTTGTCCAAGTATGTGCTTTACTATTTTTGTAATTTTCTTAAGCAAAAATATATATTTGATACACGGGGTCAATGGCAGCAAAAGCAGTAGGAAAACATGAAACATTAGCAGTAAATATAGTTGTACATACCTTCTACGACACAGCTGCCTTCTTATCGATAAAGAAGAAAAACCAATTGGCAACAACTGAGAGCACTTATGTGAAGCACATCATCATTATCAACAAAGAGAATAACTTCACAAGAGCATTTGCAGAGAATTCACAACAATCAGGTTGACAATAACAGAAAAAATAATTCTACTCATGATACACAGCTTACAAAGACACTCAGGAAGAAGCATGAATCATGAATGTATATTGCACTGGCTCACTTTCTTTTCATTTTCAGATATTACCTAAAAACAACAGGTCAGTTTCAGCCTAAATTGATTTCACAGTGACTCAAACAGCAGATTGTCAAAACAACTTTTCAAGGATTTAAAAAAAATACACTTTTATGAAAATTTTTTTTTTATTCATACAAAACAAAACTTAGCTAGTCAACAAAAATATTTTTAAATGCCATGCTGAGGATTCTGAAGTTATAAAATATCTATATTTGAAAAGTTTTTGGAAAAATATTTGAGCAGCTTATTTAGTAAATAATAAGGCTGCACGGTGGCGCAGTGGTTAGCACTGTTGCCTTGCAGCAAGAAGGTTGTGGGTTCATATCCTGGCCCAGGGTCTTTCTGCATGGAGTTTGCATGTTCTCCCCGTGCATGCGTGGGTTCCCTCCAGGTACTCTGGCTTCCTCCCACATTCCAAAAACATGACTGTCAGGTTAATTGATCACTGTAAATTGTCCTTAGGTGTGAGTGTGTGCATGGTTGTTTGTCCTGTTTGTCCTGCCCTGTGATGGACTGGCGACCTGTCCAGGGTGTACCCCGCCTCTCGCCCGTTGACAGCTGGAGATAGGCACCAGCACCCCCGTGACCCATAAAGGATTAAGCGGTTAAGAAAATGGATGGATGGATGGATTTAGTAAATAGTGTTAATTATGTTACCTGTTGTACTTCTGTATTCAGATTTATGTATTAGGATTTTGTATTTGCAGTGGATACTTGTTTGGTTTCTTGAAGTTTTAGTTTTGGGTTTCTTTTATTAATTTTTAATAATTATTTTTGGAAATTTTTAGATTTTCTTATCCGTCAGCTGTCTTACCTTCTGTTGAGAGCTAAAAGTACTGTCATCCAACAAATTATCAAACCTTTCAAACATTATACTTATCATTGTTATATCCCATGTCAATAAAAAATAATAAACTACATTGTATAATTAAGTCTGTATATCCATGATCTTTATAAGTTAAATTGTAAAATGCATATTTAAATAATTAATATGCTTATGGACCACCTTTAGATCTGATATGTTAACAGAAGACAACTTCATACAAATAAACTTGTCAATAGTAGTGTTAGAACACCCACTGAAATGATTATATAGGTTAATGATATTTGGTTGTACCGAACTATTAATTATGCTAAAATTCTTAGCAGAGACATCAAAAAGGCAATTAAAAAAAAGATAAAAAAACAATACGGTGGGTGTAGGCTCTGTTTTTATTGTAGTCATGTTAAATTGACTTGCTAGTAACTCATCCATCAGCTGGTGTAATAAGTCTCTCCCAGAGTTAATGTGTGAGTTATGAGTCAAAATGTTTGAATACCACAAAAATAAATCTAAGTAAATAAATAAAACTCTATGTGCGTGACGAGTAAGATGTTGAGTTTGACCTATTAAACCTTAGTTTAAAAAATTTAATTCTTTAACATAAATATTACATATTCTAATTTCAAAAAAAGAATAAAAAGATCAAAACTTCAAAAAAGTATATTTACTTTTAATATTTTCGGAATCATTTAAAGACCTAAACATCTAATCAATGTCTTTTTTGCCTTTTTATTAACATGTTTATATATGTAATTGTGCATTTAAGTAATTATATACTTAAATACTTTAGATTACATCCCCTTCTGTTCTTCGTCAGTTTCTAACAAAAAAAACTTCCACAGAGGAGGAAACCCAACAGTGCATGCTCTATTGTGCAAGATATTTTTTATCCATTCCACCATCTTTTTACCTTATTTCCCTCTAGAAGAACATATAAATCACTCAAAACACTAACCTCCAAATTCTCAAACATTTTGTATCAGACAGCAATCAGAGATTTGAATTTTCCCTCCTCTCGTCTCCCTCTACCCCTCTCACATATGATAACTACCTGACCGCCCAAACAAGTTTTCTTTTTTTTCTGCAGGATGTCATGAACAAATTTATATACTGTATCAACTTTTATTTTGGCCTTTATTTCTTAAGGATGTTTTATAGTGGACGAAGTCTGACTGTAATTCTGAGACTGAACTTGATAAAACCTGTCCTCAGTCAGTAATCAAACTCCGGATTTGCATTCATTTGTTTTCACATAATGTCCTTCTGTTTCTACTCTGGTTTGTATCTGGTTCTGAAAAGCCACTTTTACCATGCTGTCTGTTTTACTTTGTCGTAGGATTTGAACCCCGACCAACATGGTGATCAGGCAACATCAACTTTGATGGAAACATTTCCAAAAATGACTTAACTTAGACCTAGATTTATTTATATCTGTAACTTGCAACTTTTACAAAAAATGAAAAAAATAATTACATTGATCATTTGTGCCCAATATTTCTCGTGGGTATTATGTACATAACGGGAAGCTAAAAAAAAAAATTAAAAAAAATCCTCCAATCAGTTTAAATTTCTATGTAACATTCTGAGCTATGATTAATTTTGCTGAATGTGTTATGTATTGATGTGTTCACATCCTACCCACTGAACCTTTGGCATAACCTTCAATCATAATAGGTGTTGTGGGAAGAAGAACTCCATTAGATACTCAACAGTTGCATTTTGCTTCTCAAAAGCTTGTTGGTTCTGTTCTCTTAATGCACTTTTATGAATCAAAAGTAATTTATCTTCTGATGTTGTCAAAGGCTGTAGTTGTTGAATATCACTTTTGCATTTGGCTAAACTGTTGTGATTGTCAGAGATTTACTCTAAGGCTGAGGCTTGAATTATAATGTCTTTGTGATCAATCTTTTTCTCACACCAACACAGATTGTCTAAAAAAAAAAAATTAAGAAAAAAAAGATTGTGCCCAGGTTTTTAAACTTCTGACCCAAAATGTTACCCTCTGATGAAAGAAAAGTGTTTTGAATGTTCAGTAAAAACCCAGGAAACAAGAAGACTAAAACCAATCATTAACTGGAGGATGGGGATGTAAACTAATAACAAGATGCTCACAAATGTAGGCAAGGCAAGTTTTTTGTAGAGCACAATTCATACACAAGGCAATTCAAAGTGCTTCACAGTTGCATAAAGAAAACAGATAAACAGGAAAAAACAAAAAAACAAAATCAACTTAAAAAATAATTAATTACAATAAAAAGCAAGAGTGCAGATAAAATACTTTCAATTGTCATATGCACGGGTAAAAAGAACTGTTTTCAGCCTGGATTTAAACATTGTTAGAGTTGAGGCTCGTCTCACATCCTCATGAAGACTGTTCCAAATTTTAGCTGCCTGAAACTGAAATGCAGCCTCACCGTGTTTATTGTTGACTCTGGGAACCACCAGGAGACCCCTCCCTGAAGTTCTCAGGGCCCAAGATGGTTCATATGTCTCTAACATGTCAGAGATGTACTTTGGTGCCAAACCATGAAAAGACTTGTACACAAGCAGAGCTGTTTTAAATTCTATTCTCTGAGCGACTGGAAGCCGGTGCCGAGACCGGACCGCTGGACTAATATGGTCGTATTTCCTGGTTCTTGTCAGGACTCAAGCAGCAGCGTTCTGGAAGTACTGCAGCTCGTTTAAACAAACCAAATACAAATCAAAAGTGTTTCAAGCTACCGAATAATGAATAAATGCAGTTTTAGCTGCAGTGCAGACACACAAAGGCCTTTGGTATGAATAAAGTAAAAGACCCATTTCATTACTTAAGTAAACATTTTTAGTAATTATACTGGAACCATTGTTTTGTTTTTTCTCTCAGTGTAAAAAAACCCAAATGAATGTATAAGTGGCAGAAAAAATATTTGCTGTTTTGTTAAGGACACGGAAATGTCTGTGGACATTTATCTGTATCAAAGTAGGGAATTCTCAACAAGTATTATCGACAGAAACAATGTGCACAGTGGAAGCTCCACCTTATCCTGAGAGTCCATTAAAAGAACAGTCAGGTTACTTCCTGAGGCTTTTGGTGGAGGGATTAGGTGTCCCCAACCATGTTGCTGAGAATTCCCCTAACAAACCTGATATTCTTTCATCTCCTCTTCATGGTTTGCCAACAGGAAGCTGTTGATGCTGTGTTTAACAAGCTGAGACTGTTCATCTTTTCCAAACCTCTGCCTACTTCCTCCTTGAAAATCCGCTCACTTTACTCTTTCACCCTGGAGAGTTCCTTGATCATCTCTGTTTGAGATTTAAGAACCCAGATGTTTATCATTTAAAAGGTTGAGATGTCAGGGAGATTGCTGAGTAATAAACAAACTTTGTGGTGTTAGTGTCGTAATCTCAGAGAATGCTTAAATCAGTGAGCCTCCAGAAAGCAATATTTTTGAATAAGGACTGACATGTTGAAATTGTATTTAGGTGTAAATGCTGAGAGATGGCATATTGTTTATATGATTATCTAGTGTATAGTGTAAATAGTATATAGTGGAGGACTCTAATGTATGTGAGCTTTCTGGGTACTTAAATAGAAGACATTTCATTTAATTTCCTAATACACATTCTTTGCTGTTTTTCATGTTAAGTAAAGTCTCATTTTAGATTTGTTGAATGTTTCCTTTCAGTGTATTGTTTTTTTATTACTGTACTTTCTCTAAAGCTTTACAAGTATTCTCTAATTTTATGTTTTTATTACTTTACAACCAATGCCAAAGCCCAGGTCTGTTGATTTCTACTTTTGCAATGATCTTCTAAATTATAAGAAACATCAAACTGAAAACATTGAGGAAGTCATTATGTTCTAAATTTTAAAGGTTTAAGAGTTTAACATGGTCTGTAAAGAAATTTTTGTGTCCAACTTTGTAACGCTCCACAGCCGGAGAACAGCAAAAAAGGTTAAAATACTAACAATTTCAAAATATTATGTCAAGAGAAATAAGGTGAGGTCAAGCACTATATTGTGGGAGAAGAAGTGGAGGTCATTCAGGAGCAGTGGTGTCCAAAGTCAGTCCTCGAGGGCTGGTGTCCAGCATGTTTTAGTTCCTTCCCTGGTTCATCAAACCCAAATCAAATTATGGGTCATTAGCAAGCCTCTGCACAGCTGTGCAAATCTGAGGAAGTAGTTTCATTATTTAAACGAGCTGTGTTTGAGCAGAGACTAATCTCAAACTAGCAGAACAACTGCCATTTGAGAAATCGAGCTGGACACCTATGAGTTAGAGACTGTTTCAGATTCTATTCCCATTTCCAATAAATACTCTTATGTAACAACTACATCTTAGTTTATTTATATAAGTAGTGAAAAATTCTGATACATTATGGAGATTTGTAGTCATGAAACTGCTCAAATTTGAAGAACAATACAGTTGAAATGGACAGAAATAGACATAAATGGACATAAATTGACATTTTCCTAACATTTCATATTCCTTTTATTGAATATAGTTCTGATTTCCCTCTAGGCCAGTTTCTATTTTATTATGAAAAGTTTTTTGTCAAACTAAAATAACCCCGAGAAACTTCCCGCTGATTTATTACAGTCATATGATTAAGTGTATATGGACAATAGAGGAATATATTTAACCATGTTTTGTTTAAAACAAATAATAGCAGCTATTTCCTAACCGACAAATGACCAGAATAAAATGTTCTGAGGAATCTATCATTAAGAAAAAGAATACAAAGAAAAAAAGTACAAAAAGACCCAACCTGCAAGGTAGGAATAACAATCACCATCAACAGCTCTTTGATGGAGCCAACAGCTCCTGGGGGATTCAGGGAACTTTAGCAAGGAGGCTGATCAGGGAGGACCCAAGGACTGAATGGAGCACAGAGGACCTTGACAGGATTAAGGATACAGAAGGAACATCCAAAAACAACAACCTACAATAAGAACATGGAAGGAAAGTAGATTCAAAAAATATTTATTTTAATGCACTAGGAGACACACTAAAGCAGTCTGTTAACAAGCCAGGAGAATAAATCATCTGGTACCAGCCTCAGGAAACCACTCCTCTTTTAAACTCCACCTGAACCAGGGTTGATGAGGAACAGCTGGTGCAGCACCATCCTTTCACACCCTGGAGAGAGGTAAGGAGACGCAAACACACCAACTTTCCCAGCACACAACCACCAAATACTAACAGGACCTGCATGAAATGTGTAACAAATTTCCCTTTTGAAAAGATTCGTTTGAGAAATTATGGTTCACCGTCATCCATGCATTTAGTGTTTAGATGCAGACATTAACACTTTCTTAACTGTTAAGAAAGTGTTAATGTCTTAACTGGGTTGCTATTGGATTCACCAGGTTAAATCTCAAGGTTCTTTACAGGGCCCTCTTGCTTTAGACATAGAAAGATTGACAAAGCAGTGTGGGTGTTGGCTGTGAAACTCAAGTTATGTTCCAGCACTCGGTCAAAGGCAGTATTTTATGTGATTTCAAACAGGTAACCTTGAAGGAGAAGGGCAGCTTAGAGGCTTGCACACAGGAAATCCTTCAAACAAAGGGAAAGTCAACGAAAGAGCTAAAGTCCGGAATATCCTTCTGACAGTTAAACCGAATGAATAACTTTTTTTTTCAAGAGAGCACTCAACACTTCATTCTAATTGCTTTAGTGAGCGGCTGCTTCCAAGCAAGTGATTGCTGTAGGTGTTAATTTTCTGTAGTTGAGGTCTCCCATAAAATGTCATTGACGTCAAAGGAGTAAAAAAAAAAAGCTAGCCTCAACAATTTCTCTCAGACCCTTTCATTGCTATTCAAACACAAATTATGTGCACACTAGTGTGCAGACAAGACACACTCACATACACAGTACTGAGAAAAAGCAAAAGGAGTGGGCTGATTGTGGTTATTGAACACAATGACAATATGAACGACAGCACTTCAAAGGCTTGAGCTGAAACAGACGTCATTAAAATCAGACGGTGAAAAAGAGATGCTGCAAATTAAAGGCAAAAACAGCTGAAAAAGTCACCGATTTAATTAAATATTAAATTTTAAAAAGGTGATTTGCAACTGAGAATGCACACTGAGATGTGATCAGTTTAATCAAGCTTAAATAATCTATCTGTGGATTTTAAAGAAATATCTAAATAGACATCATTTTACACTAAATCCAACTTTTTTAATCGATTATGATTAATTGGTATTCCTGGTTAAAAATGACAGATGTACATGCTTCAGTGTATGGAGTATATCTATTACATAATGCCAACCTTGTGATGCATTGTTTAATATATCCTTGCATCGACAGTGTTTGACTTGCATGATTCAATGGAAAAATTGAATTTTTTAAGGGTCATTAAAAATACATTTTCATCTGAAATTAGATTCAAATCTAAAACATCTCCCATATACGGATGTATTTAATAAATTTGAGTATTGAAAAGTTTATTCATTTGAGTCACTCAGTTCGCTTGTAATTTTTTGCAGAGTTTTTTTTTTTACTGGAAGACAGTACAAAATCAGACACTAAGACGAAGGAAGTTTTGTTAGAAAAGATAAAGGATTTATTTTAAAACAAAGTTGTTGTCTTGGGAGGGGACACCAGGAGTGACCGACAGGAATGGACTGCAGTGAAAACAGAGATGGGTTAGTGGCGGGAATGAGGAACTGGTAGATCTTGATGAAGGAGTTTAGCTTACTTGAGGTCCAGAAGAAGTATGCATCGGAGAAGGTAAGTGGGATTCCGTTTAATATGGTTGGCTAGAGATGATGTTGATTTTGGTCTTTGTGTTTGCAGTCGGAACGAATGGGCGAGCAGACTTATGGCGACAGGTGAGTTTTAATGGACCAGAAGGGGAAGCAGTGCAGAGGCTGACCATGAGGGAGATGGCAGAAGGTTCTGGAGAGGTACCCGGAAGGTGGACAGCCAGCGGAGGACCCAAGGAGGAACGAGGAGGATCTTGGACATGGATCTGGACTAGAAGATCCTGTAAGGATTTCCTCTGAAAGGCAAATGAACAAGAAGTTTAGGTTGGCAATGTTACCACACGCAGGAGCAAGAACCATCTGGCACCAGCATGCAGGATCCACTCCCCTTTTGAGTCTGTTTGGAAACGAGTTCAGATGAGCAGGTCCGGATGACTGCTGTCCCTGAACAGGAGGTGAGAGAAGAGCAATACACAAAGTCAACCAATCTCCAACACATAGAAACAGAATCCCAACATCTCTAACTAAATACATGATTTAGATCAACTATAGACAAACTGATCTTTCTGTTAATTGTTAATTTTCTGCCAACAGTTAATAGAGACCATTTTTTCCAATACAGAAATGTGAACTTAATGTAAAGTATGTTTAATACCTGCTGAGATATTGGTATTTTTTTAAATAATATGAGCCTTATCATAGCACATGTTCTAATTTCTGGAATATTACTCTAATTCTTACACAATTTTTCAGTTAATTGTTGACTTTCAAAGAATGCATGTCTTTTAAGCTTGTGTATCGGTAAACAGTGTATGTAATGTAAACAAAGACAGTTTTGGAAACAATTTTCAGTCATCCATTATCCATGCTGCTTATCTTCTAAAGGCCCCGGTGATTGGGCAAAGGCGGGGTACACCCTGGACAGGTCCTCAATCCATCACAGTGGAAGGTAAAGTTTTCCCCCCTTAAATATGGCTTGTCTCAAAGGGACATTCACTCTAATATAGCAACTATCTTATACTAGAATCTCTACTACAAACTTCACCTCCTAGCATGTTTGTTGATTTCTGTTAAAGAAGAGCAATGAGAAACAACAGACAAAATTATCGATTTTCCAGTTTCACCTGCAGATGGGCTCGGCCTCAGAATATTCTCCCTCCACTGAGCAGCGAACCACAGTGGAATGCGGCTTTTATTAACACACAGATTATACTGGAACTCCCATCCCTCATGAGTTACAGACCCCAGATAACGCAAGACATAGAGTGCTCTATTTTAAATGGTTAAACCCAGCGTTGCCACTAATAAGACAAAAGTGCAACTTTCTGTAAGGTGTCCATTCTGTTTTAACTTATGCATTAAGAAGCATTTCAGAAAAAAGAACATCACAAAAATATTTAAAGATGAAAAATATAGCAAAATACCTTAAATATGGAACACAATTTTTAAATACTGTAACTTATTAATTAAAATTTTACATAAGCATGACATCACAAATACCTTATTTTTTACACTAGTTCATTAAACTTTAAGTCTCAAGAACCTTTGCCTGTCTTCTATCTCATGTTAATGTTTGTTAAATTGCATCTAAAAGGCATAGTTGCATTTAAGTGTTAGAACGAGACTCCTTAGACTGGACTTTGTTTCAGTGGGTGGTTAGGGGTTTGGGAAATGGTATGAATAATGTCACCAAGTAAATGTAGAATCGATCATTTCCTCAGCCATCCTGATTCTCTGATGTTTTGGTTTTGAGCAACAGGAAGTGCACCTTTGATCTTCTTTTGCGATATCCAACTTGATTTGGTCCACTGCATTAGTTGGGTAGAAAAACAATTTAAAATGCGCTTGTAACTTGAGTTACTCAAATTATAATGAGTGATATATTGCTGTACATTTTATAAGTAATGTGTTAAATTTCTTAGCTACTGAAAAAGTAATGTAGTCCTGTAACTCATTACTTTTGTAATGAGTTACTCTTGTAATGAGTTACTTTTGTAATGAGTTACCCGCAACGCTGATTACTACTGAATTCCAAAAAGTCATTTGCAATATAATTGTTTCACACACTGATATCGTGGTGACAACATTTCAAACACATGCAGCCTTATCAGCTGGCAAACCTCACCAGGATCAACAAAACCATGATACCCTCCTGGAAAGTAAGGTCTGGGGAACCAACTGGCTTTCAAACTATGGGATATACCCTTCTTGTGGGCCAACCACTTGAAATAAGGAACATCAAGATCAAGTGTACTGTGAGATGGTGTAAAAGAGGAGAGCAGGGGTCTTGATGTGTTTATTCACAGCATTATAATCCGGCTTTGGGGATGTGGAAAGTGGTAAGATATTTCTGGAAGTTTTTGCATGTTTTTTGGATATAAAAGTAAATTCCTCCAAGGATTAAAGTAGGTAGACCATAATAGGAGGACTGGTTAGACAAACAATCTAATCAGATTTATAATCTAAAACTAATTAAATAAATGGAAACTTTTATAAGTTTATGAGCAATAAATAAAAACAATTGGTTTTAAAAATTCCAACATGTGTTTTTTATTATTTACAAGGTTAGTTACCTATTGAAAGTGGCAAACTTGATCTTTTTTGCAACACCTTTGAAGGCACCTTTGAATTGGTGGAACCCTTTGAAAGAGTTCTGACATGGAGTGATTACCCAACATACTACACACAAGCTTCACACATAAAGAGGAGACAGTAAACACAGCAAGGCGTATCTTCTTCTTTAAATTGATTTTGCACAATACAACGCATCCCTGGTAAGGGAAATACACCATCTAAATCCTCCACAGGGACGTTAATTATTGACTATTATCAGGAGATGTTTTTGGGAGACTGATTATCTTACTGGGGGATTGAGATTTATCTTAGGGGACAGTAATTTCACAATTTCCTTTCAGTTTGTATGGTTAAATGTACAGGTCAGTCATGTACAAAATGGTGTGAATGAACCATCAATCATGATATATTACTGGAACATCTAGAGATCTGGGTCGGACTCTCTGGTACGGTACTCGACTGGTTCAAATCCTACCTCAACAGCAGGAACTTCTTTGTGTCGATTAGCCAGTTCTCATCAAAAAACACAGAAATCACATGTGGGGTCCCCCAGGGCTCCACCCTAGGGCCCCTCCTATTAAGGATCTACATGCTCCCATTAAGCCAAATTATAACCACCAATAATGTTAACTACCACAACTACGCTGATGACACTCAACTTTACATTTCAAGCTCAACAGGTTATGTGAACCCGTCCAAATCCTGAATAAATGCATTGAGCAAATTAACAGCTGGATGTCCCATAATTTCCTCCAACTGAACAAAAACAAAACTGAAGTACTTATAAAAGATCAATTAAATATCAGTAAACAACTTAAACTGGTCCAACTAGAAACCAATGACCAGGCCAGAAAACTAGGTGTAATAATGGATTCATACCTGAACCCTCAAGGTCACTTAAAGGCAATAACAAGGTCAGCGCTCTATCACCTAAGGAACATTTCTAAGATTAAAGGAATGTTGACACAAGGAGACCTAGAAACACTCATCAATGCACTTATCTCTAACTGCTTTGATTACTGTAACAGTATCTTCACAGGTCTGCCTAAAAAATCAGTCAAACAACTGCAGCTAATCCAGAATGCTGCTGCTCGTGCTCTCACTGAAACCGGGAAAGTAGAACACATCACCCTTGTTCTAAAGTGCTTACACTGGCTCCTTGTAGCTCAGATAATATACTTCAAAGTGCTTTTATTAATCTCTAATTGAATCATTGAACAGATTAGCACCAGAGTACATTAACAATCTGCTGTCATGGTACAAACCTTCCAGTTCACTTAGATCCTCCAATTCTAGTCTACAGTTCATCCCTAGAACCAGAACCAAACATGGAGAAGTAGCTCCCTCTAGTCCCCCCTCTACAATTGGGCATGCTCATCACCTGTGATTTCACAGCATGTCATTGTGTACTTTATTGATAAAATGGTGTATTGATTTACTTTATTGAATATATGACAGTCTTACCTGCTCAACGGAAATGTCACCAAAGCTGTGTTCGGTTTTGAAGCCTTTTCAGATTCGAAGGTATCTCCATTTTTCCATCTGTGATTTAAATCCTATTCTTGTCTCCAAGGCGTTTTTCTGCGACTTTAGTTGCTGGACTTCTTTTTTTGTAACCCTGGGTAGCCAGGGAATGGCTTACTTTTTAGCAGAAGTTTGCTCCAATGTCTCCATGACTGCTCTCTGCCATCATGGCAACTTTATATAGGAAGACACGAAGCTACCTGTGTGTGCAGGCCCATCTTCACAGGTTTGCGGAATGCGCATGCATATTGACTAACAGGCAAAAATGTGGAAACTTGAATTTTATTAGCTAATAAAAATGCTGATCAGTGTGAATTGCATAGGCGTCTATGGGAGGAAGAAGAGACTTAAGAAAAATCACAAATGTTGTGGAGCACCACCCATATATCATAAAATAGAACCAAACAATTACTTGAAAGATTTAGAAGACTTTGATACATAAATAAATTATCTGGACTGCAGCTTTAATAAAGCATAGTGGACCTGCACCAGCAGATTCAACTTCAAGCATCTTGGATTGTTTAGTCATCTACATTCTTCCTTTAGACTCTGGGACCTTGGTATCCAAATTGGCCCAGGACAGACTGTTCTTACATTGTTTGTGCTTCATCGGTGCATAACAAAAGGGAATACAATTTTTTAAGCCCATGTCCAGGCTCCATCTATGTGGTTGCTCTTGATACACTAACTCTAGCCTCAGTCTACTCCTTGTGAAGGTCCCCATCACTTTTGAAGAGCCTTTTCCTTACAATTCTCATCTGATCATCCCTGCTGCTTGTGCAAAACTTTCTTCTACACTTTTCCCCTCCACATAACTTGCTATTAATGTAGAACTTGGGAACATACAACTGTTTTTTCAATGACCTTTTGAGACTTTCATGGAGGGTACCAATGATGGTTTTCTGCAAAACTGTTAGCTCAGCAGTCTTCCCCATGATTGTGATTCCGACAGAACCAGACTGACAGACCATTTAAATGCTCATTAATCTTTTGTAGATGTTTTGTATTAACTGTTTAAAGATACTTTTATATTAAACTTGTATATTAAATCTTCTCATAATATTGTAATTGTCTGAGATTTTGAATTTGAGTTTTCATAGGCTGTAAGCCATAATCATCAAAACTATAACAAATAGAGGCTTGAAATATCTTGCTTTGCCTGTAATGAGTTTATATCGTATATTAGTTTTACCTTTTAAGTTGAATAACTGAAATAAATGAACCTTTGCATTATATTTAGAAAAGTGCCATGACATGAAACTCCGAACACGGAGCAGACTCGCGCTGCTTTCACATCTGGTGGAAATGATTCTATTGACTACAGCGGTGGCTATCAGCTTCATATGACGTGCTGCTCCTGTAACATGCTGCTGACGTGTCTGATGGAAAGGAGGGGTGAGGAGCTTTACGAAAGGAGTCCTGAAGAGACTTCTTTTAACAGACAGAGCGAACAAGGTATTATAGCACTGGAGTCCATGAACAGAACATCAGCATGGGAACAGACTTTTTCTTACGTGACCAAAACAATCTGGCATTTGCCTTAGGTAACCAGCTACTCCTTGAGGCTGACCAAATCTATGTGCGGCCTCAAATCCGTATACAACCCCGAATCAGAAAAAGTTGGAACAGTATGGAAAATGCTAATAAATAAAGAGGGTAGTAATTTGTAAATTTACTTTGACTTGTTGCAGATAATATGAACACAAAACATTTCAAGTTTTGTCTAGTCAACCTCATCCATCCACCCATTTTCTATTGTGCTTATTATCAAAGAGTTGCGGGGGGTCTGGTGCCTGGTTAAAGGTCGAAAGGAGGGATACACCCAGCACAGGTCTCCAGTCCATCAGAGTGGTCAACTTCATTTCATTTGTAAGTATAAATCCTTTCCTGTCATTCAGAACCCCAACACAAAGCTAACAAAGTTGACAAAGCAGTTAGAGACAGGTTAATAGGTAGTTGGAGACAGGTTAAACAGGTAGCTAGGAAGAGACAGGTTAATGTTAGTAGTCAGGTAGAGTGTCAAAAGCTAGGAAGAGATAGGAAGAGGTAGAGTAGCTAGGTTGAGATAGATTAATGTAAGCCAGGTAGAGAGTGTTAGTAGCTAGGTCTCCTAGTAGCTAGGAGACAGGTTAATGTTAGTAGCTATGCTGCTTTAGGCGAGGCTGTTGGAGGACATTATTAGAGTCAGTTCCTACTTTCTCTCCTACTTCTCCCCAACTGCATGATGTGCTGTCAATTCAAGCGCTAACCTGTTTTCTCTTAGTCTCTTCCTACAGTAGGTGCTCCTGACCCGCCCTGCTTGACGACCCTGACTAAGATGGCATTCCAGTGGAGGAACGTTCTCCACGTCCTGTCACCAGGTTCTGCTTCTGCATCAGTTCTGTTGCTCTTTCTGTGTCTCTGCTGAACTTCTCCAAACCCAGACGGTCTCGGCAGATGACCGCTTATGCTGAGCCTGGTTCTGCTGGAGGTTTCTTCCTGTTAAAAGGGAGTTTTTCCTCTCCACTGACGCTTCATGCTTGCTCAGTGTGAGGGATTGCTGAGAAGTCGCGACGCAATCTTCTGCGGTTCTCTAATTCCTAGATTAAACATTGTATTGTGATAACTCTTCTTGTAAAGTGCCTGAGATGACATCTGTTGTGAAATGGCGCTATATAAATGAACTGAATTGACTTGAATTTGAACATTTTTTGAGAAAGGAACAATTTAGGGCTAGTAGTCAGGTTAAATAATGATGTCATTTGAAACAGTTGATGTCAACATATTAGTGTGATTATGATTTTTTATAAAAACAACATTCATGAAAGGTCTAGTCCTTAAGGAGCAATGATGGGATAAGGATTGCCTAGGATTGGGACAAGGAATTTCAGTGCATAAAGGACAAGGACTATCTCCATTAGACAATGTGTGGCACATTTTAGGTGAAAGATGCCTCAACAAAGACCTGGTACTGTTGCCCAACTTAAGACCTGTTAGCAGGAAGAATAAGACAAAATTACACCTGAAACACTTCATCACTTGCTGTCTTCAGTCCCTACCCGTCTTTGTAGTGTGGTGGAAAGGAATGGCAAACATTACAAAGCGGTAAATGCTTTACTGTTCCAACTTTTTTGTGTTGCAAGAACCAAAATTAGAATACGTGTTTAATTAGAAATAATGATAATAAAAAAAAATCTTCATTATGAACACATTAAATAAGGTGCTGTTCAATTGTTTTCAATGTAATACAGGTCAAAGATAATTTAACAAAAAACTGTTTTCAGTTTGATTTTAATATGATATATCGTCCCAACTTTTTCATAAAACTCCATTAAAACTGCATCTTAGCTGCTAGGAAAAAGATTAAAGGCAATGGTTGCATGATTTGGCATCTATCACCCCGAGGCAAAACTACAAAAGAAAAAATATTGAAGCTTGTTGTAATTGCTTGAAGAACTAGATGTATACTTGCAACTTAAGGATTTGCACCCAGATATTACATATTGTTCACCTAACTGTATTTCAGACAGATCTGTTTTCACATTTATGTTCCCATATGAATTTGTTCTACACAAATGTTTTCAATGTGAAGCACAGAAAAATGAATAACCTGTGCTGTTTAATTTGGAACAGAGGTTTTATTCTTAGTTATCTACCAAATGGTCTGGAATAACAATGTAGCCTGATGAACGTTAAGCAATGCTGCAGAAACTCTTGAAGCACTGTTTCAAAAAAACTTCCAATAAGATTGTATTCATATAAATAGGATTAAAGAACTAATAATTATAATGCCTTTGTTTTTGTTGTTTGGTAAGTCTTTTTTATGTTCTTACCAGAATTGGTGTGATTGCCAGTGTTTGTTGTCAGCATTTTAGGAAGTATTTAACTTAGTCAGAGGAACCTTCTGACTTCACCTGAATAAGTCGATGATGTTGCTGCAGTGAGGCTGACCTCAGACAGTTCTGATGACGCACATTTCCCTTAAAAAATAGATAAAACAATATTTCAGAGCCAGAAAGCTAGATCAACAGCAGGCACAGAAATCAATGCCATGCCAGATTAGAGCAGCACAGCAGAGCAAAGATCTTGCTTTTCATCTGTCCAGGAGGACGGAACCACAGCCCTGCATGCAGAACTATTGAAGTGTAATTTATTTGGTTATTCTCTGACAGTACAAGTAACTAACAATATTTATTAGATATCATCAGCATTGACAGCAAGTTTAAAAATTAACCAAAAAGCCACAGCACGGTTAATTTGTGTTATTAGTTACTCATTTTCAGATTGACACAAATCTTCCCTCAGACTTTGGCCAGGTCAATGGTAAACTCAGACTCCATGGGACTCTGTGTCATTGTGAGAGAACTAACCACTCGTATGTCTGATTATTTCCACACACTTCTGCATACGAATGCTTCTGATGAGCACCCATCCATCCACTCGAAACCACACTGTAGAAAAGCACAGGCACATTCATCTGGACACAGCCGACTGCCGGAAGGGATTGCCAGTTTGGAAATAATGATAATCAACGTAAAAGTAATCACTCTTCATCAAGAAGCATGGTGACTTCCGTTGGCTGGAACTTCTTAAAAATTGTGTTGTCACTGAAAATGAGCCTAACATATGGAGAAACCCTCAGCTTCTTAAAGTCATGTTGCCATGGTGATGATTTCTGAGAATAAATCGAATTAATCTAACATGGAGAGCGTGAACTATGAGGCCAGCAGGGGGTTCAAATAAATATACAAAGCAGAAGGCCATGCAAACAAGTTTACATGCTTGACAAACATAGGAAATAAACGCATGTCCTAAATGCACAGAGGCATCATTCAGTTTGTTTAGCAATTATAGAGATTGTATATATTCCAAAATTATTCAAGCCCCTTGAATTTTCTCACGTCACAGCCAGGACCTTGTTCTGCATGATGCAGTTTGTTTCTTTATTTCTCTTGCAAGCCTCTGATACCTTTACAGTGCAGTTGCATTTATACTAAAATAGAAATTAATTTCAGTTGCTTGAAAATCACAATACTGGATAATTTCTTGTTTTTTTAAGTTTATTTGTTTTTATGCATTTGTTAAAAAAAGTATTATTTGTAAGTGCATGGAGGATAATGATAGTAATAATTGTGGCAGTTATTCTGTTCTAAGTATAAGTAAGTAAATAAATAAACAAATAAATAAATAAATGGGCTGCACCATGGCATAGTTGGTCATACTTTTGCCTTGCAGCAAGAAGGTCTTGGGTTTGAAATACTTCTGGCAGCCGGTCTGTGGGTGAAAAGTTTTATAGTGCAGTTTTTTTTAGCAGCTGGACCCTTCTATGCAGTGATGGCTCCAAAAATGAACATCATAAATGGTGTGTTGCCAAAACGTGTGTAAAAGTTATGGAGTGTGTCTTTAAGGGTTAAATTTACATACTCTGATTGAGTGGTACTGTTTATAATACCCCAGTATGCCTGGTCAGTGACCTAAAACAATGGTCAGATCTTACATATTTTTTTTTGCGACTCAAAAACTCATTCATAAACCCAAATTCTTACTTTCTATTTAAAAATAAGGCATTACCTAGAATAAGTAATGGAGCAAAGGTAACTTTATAAGAAGTCTGAAGGGGAAAGAAGGGGAATCAATTCCATGTGAGCCATATTTGGTTTTTAGTTCTGTTCAATTCAATTCACTTTTATTTATATAATGCCAAGTCACAACAAATATAATCTCAGGGCACTTTACAACAAAAGTCATTTCAATACAATTATACAAACATTCCAATCAGTTAAAAGTTTTCTTTGTGAGGAATCCTAGCAGATTGCTTTGAGGCTTCAGCCATTCTAACCCATAGCAATTAACTAAATAAAGCCTTACTGTTTGGTAAGTGAACCATCTTTGGATTTCAGCAGGTGCATTACTCAACGCACAGCTGTTATTTAGCAAAGAAGGTCACCATCTCTCGTTTCACTGACTTCTAAATCTCTGTGGTTAGAATTTATATTTTGAATAAAATTGTAAACAATCTTTAAAACAAAATTTCAGGAAAAACTTAGATTCTTCTCTCTATTGTAGGTGCATGGATGCAACCAACATTTCCTGAAGGAAATGTATTAAATGACAAATAAAAACACAAGAAAATTTTAATCAAGTGGATCTGTCTTGATAAATTAATTTGGGAAGACAATGGAAATGTACCTTTAACATAACCATAATAAGTATGTGACTGCAAAATTGATTATATACAGAAAGTCATGGGTGATTTTTTTTCACTGCCTCCTGCAATAAAATGTGTTCTCAAGATTAGTAACTCTGCACTTTTGTACTTCTATGATAACTTGCATGATCAGCAGATATTCATGTAGAGAAAGATACACATTCTGATAAGATGTACAGCAACAGATGATCTGCAAAATAAGACAGATGTAGTCCTCTAACAAGGAGGATTGCAACAAGAAAAAGAAAAGTCAAAATCACTTGAACCGGAAGCTTCATGGGTTTGACAAATTCAAACAACGATTGCAGAAAGTCTCTTGGTTGTAATTACAATGGCTTGCAGTGGTCATCAGTGTCTGGTGGGGCCTCAGCTTCCGGCAGCAGCTGAATGCAGAATACTAATGCAGCAATTAATGTAACCCAGCAACAGGAAGTTGGCTGCCCTTGAGGGTAGACGGGAGAATGGCAATGAATACATCACTCTGATACTGACTAGCTCTAGTGGATGTTGTCAGGTGGCTGAAATTCTCCACTCTGCCTTGAGAGGAAGTCTGGAGCTGCAGAGGGTTACACAAACTGACTTTAGCGAGGCAAGGAATGCAGGTGTATATCAAGGTCAAGTGCCACATAATTATTAGAGGTTATGCTAACGATAAAAAGAGCAGGAAACATACTTCTCCAGGCTGCAATGTCTGTTAAAATGTTGTCAAGAGTTTACTTTATGTTTTTGCATGAATAATTAGATTTAAAAAACAGTCAATAGGTAGAACTTTGTGCAGCTATTAGTACATGTAGAAATTTCTGCACATTAAAAATGTTGTTTACTTGCAGATTAACTGAGATAATGTTTTTCACACAATCTGAGAATTAGGAAGAGAAAATCAGAGAAAACCATGCATGTTTCTTGTAGGACAAAGCAGCCAGCTGATGTTAAACCAACAGCAGAAAAGGTTAGTATGATGATTCACACATTATTGTAACAATGACAACACAAGTTCATGCTTTGAGTACCTGTATGGCAAAACAGACGTAGTGGGTGCATATTGCTTTCAAACTTTCAAAACTCTTGTCATTGTGGTCTACAGTATGAATTAGCTGTTCATTCATGACTCAAATCTGTCAAGTTCAAATAAAAATAAATTGTAAATTTGTTGAATTTAAAGGCTTTTCCAAAAAAATGCACGTTTTTTGCATTACATTGACATGCTGGAAAAACTCCATCAGAAGAAGACCATAATGAGACACACATGGTCACCACCCGTTAGACAGCATGTGACATCAAATGATGACTGATGTCATGACACCCCCAGCATCAGCAGTTTGAACTAATAATTTTCCCCATAATCTGGGAAAATTATCACCCAAATATCTGCAACATTTACATAAATTACGATCCAACGGGTCAAGGGGAGTTTAAAAATTTTATTTGGACTTTTGAATTTCATGGTTTTCTGCTTGGCTGAAGAATTAATGGTATGCATTAGTATCATTAGTCAACTTACTTAAAGCTGAGTCTTTTGGTATGTGTCTCGATTTTCTTTTTCCCAGCTGAGATGTAGATCCCTGCACCTTCTCTAGACTTAAAGCCTAGTTTATGCTTCTCTGGCCGCACATTTGCACTTAGACGCAGATGTATTGATGGAGACGTTTTTCGTTTATGGTTCTCTGTTTCTTTCTCTCTGTTCTCCATTGATTTTTCAACGTTTGAAAGCATTTCTCGACAAGGACAGCAGGATGTGTTAACTTTTCAGGGCGTCGTCTGCCTACCTTTGCAGTGTAGTTTCAGTTTTTTTCTTCAATCTGTGAACGCATGTCCCCCCTCAAGTAGCAATGGAAGGTAGAAAGTACGTTTTGATTAAGCTGTAAAGCTTAAATCTTTTTTTTTTTACTGTAGCTCCTTTTGTTCAAAATAGCCAAAAGACCTGATTAGATAAGTTATCCTTTCAATATAAACCATGTAGTGCCCAAACACTGCATTAACTAATGATTACAGCGATAACAGAGCCCCGTTCTGGTGAAACGATCTCTGGCTGTTACTGACCTGACCAATCAAAGGCATACACAGGCATGTTGTTTGAGATGGATAGTTAGAAAATGGACCTCTACTCCATCTGTCATTGCGTAGGTGAGGGAGAGCCCTTGCATCGACGAATAATGGCACTGCATTAATCCATCTCCATCAAAATGGAGAATCAAAAACTGGCCTTAATATGGGCCTCTTAGATACTTCTTAGATTACTGCTCTCCCTTCCCAACCAGGCATTTTAGGTGCACAAGAATGTCCATATAGGTTTGCAGTTCTGCTATGCTCTTTCCACATTTAGATGAATTGAGAAAGGTTTGTCAAATGTTCGATGCTTGGAATACCAATTTATATCGTAATCCTGCTCTAAACTTCAATAGTGTTTTCTCTGACCTGTCTGCTATGTTTCTTGGTCTTTATGAAGTTCACTAATGTTCATTAAAAAACATCTGATCCCTTCACAGAACAGCTGGATTTACATGAGAACTCTGACTGTGACTTATGTGGGTAATTGGTTGTGCTAGATCACATCGGTCAAACTCAAGGCCCGTGAGCAAAATTGGCCCCCAATGACCATTTATGTGGCCCTCTCGGCTCTAGGGGGCCACATAACCAGAAAGGTAACATTTAAGTGTTTAGATACTATTGTAAAAGTCAAATCAGATTGTATTTGTACTGAGCCAAATTACATCACTATGGAAAGATGTTAAACATTATTTTAATTTTAAAAGTCCTTCTCAAATGCAGAGAAAGCTATAATATTTTAACAGTTTTTTTTATCAACTTATTCTGCCACAACTGGCCCTTTGAGGAAGTTCATATTCAAGATGTGGTCGACACCACTGTGCTAGATGGTATTTAAGGGTATCAGAGTAAAGGGGATTATTACAAAAAAGTTGCATTTTTAAAATATTATTTTCAAACTAAGTATTGAAATCCTTTCATCAACGTTGTTCGGCTTTACAATTACATGCTACTTTGTTTGTCTATCTCACAAAATACCAATAAGATACAGTGAAGTTTGTTAACATGACAAAATGTGTTAAGGTTTAAGAGGCATCAATGCTTTTGCAAAAATCTTAACCCAAGAACATAACTTATAAATATATTTTTTTCTGACAATAATGCAATTATTACATTTCTTTTATCTAAAATCAAAGCTTAATCTATTTTGTTTGAAATGTGGAGCTTCAAATCCATGATTGTGCTTGGTCATGTAATACTACATCTAATTGTTTTGCACAGACGGGACAATCTGAGTTGTACTACTGAGCAAATCACCAGGTTCGTGATTCTTCCTAAGAACTCAGTTATTAGAGTAGGTTAAGGGGGAGGCTGGGACCAGTGCTTGAAGGGTTGTTCTCTCATTTGTAAATTGAGGGAATGATCTGCAGCCCTGCTACTTGTCTACAAACCGTGGGCAATATAGTGAAACTCCTCATTGCTTTCAACAGTTTTGTTAATTTGTGATTGATGGGAAAAAAACATGCACATGAAAGGTTGCCAGTGGTATATTCCAAATTACAAAGAATTACCCAAAAGGATGCACATAAAAGTTAACTTAATTTAAAGATACTCTACCTCGAAAAGATATCAAACCTGTACATACATGTAAATACAGTATGTTTAACACAGCTCCCTTACTAGAAAGTGAGCCTCCTCCCCAGCCTCAAGTCCTTTGCAACCTATGTTTGGTTTTCATCCAGGATTGCCCATCCAGTATTTAGTTCCATCCATTTTTCTATCAACTCCTGCTAGCTTCTTTGTCCCTGTTGGACAAAGACTTCCTTTCATCATGATGCAGCAACCACCATGTAATCCAGTGGACAGGATGTGCTTGGTTTTAACTTTTTTCAACACAAAGCATTTGCATGTGGGCCAAACTGTTCAAGTTTGATCTCATCTTGCCAGAGCAAAGAAGGACGTCTGATGGTTTTCTTTCATCAACTGATTTCATTTTCTTTTCAAAATGATACCAAAATACCACAACATAACAAAGACCTGAAATATACGAGTATTTTTTCTGAGCTCTGTAAGTGTTGTCATACAAACCGTTGATCGTTGGCTTTTATACTCCACATGCCTCAATGTTGCAGTTTAGAAAAAGCTTTTCTGGCTGTTAAAGTTTCAGATCATGAGCTTATAGTGATTTTCCCATCTTCCTCTGACCTCACAAGCACAGGGATATTTACATCAGCAATGTGGCCACTTGTTGAAACTTCAGTCTGCTACAGAATCATAAATCAGTTACAGCTGCAATATGTAAGAATTTTACAGTGAATGTCTTAATCATGTTGGAAGGAAGGTTACATGGAAATGGATGTCCTTCCCAGCCAGCTGGACATAGTAGAATATAGTCAGTTGCTGCTTTTTCACAAGGGTCAGCTCAGCCTGGACTGGGTTGGGTCAGTCCATACTTAGTCAATTCCACTACCTTTGTCTGGGTCAGTTTTTCGTGCTGCCTCTGGCTCAGTCCGAAGTTTGAGGTGACCTAACAAGCCCACCATACCAGACTAATTTGTCTTGTAAAGTGATGTTACGCTGTTACGTGTGTGTGTGTGTGTGTGTGAGGGGTTGGGGGTTAGGCCAGCAATCAATGGGAGAGAGAGTGGGCTAGGTGCTGGCTCCAGTATTGGCATTTGTAATGTAAGAAAATTTGACCCAACCCAATTCCTAGTGAAAAAGGGAACCTATTCTACAATTTTTCCTTCCCAGTTCTAGTGTGAATCATGTGTAAGGCTGCAAGGTTTCCAAGTCTTCAACACAAACACTGCAACGGCATTTGAAATTCAAGACAGACCGGGATAGAGGCTAACGTTGAGCTAACTCTGGCAGCAGTAGATTAGAAATGAATAGTGGGGTGACTGTAGCTCTTCTCTTGAATCTTCTGGTGCTGATAACTGGCAACCCGGCATGAAACTCAAAAAGGGTAGGGTGACAGAGTGGCGGAGCGTGGCCTCTTGTTTTTCTGCTTGGGCTGCAGTACTCAAATTTGACCACAAGATGTTATTCTTACATATTGCACCCTTAAAGACAAATATCCTGTTTTTAATTACAGTGATCTGATTTAAGATGAGGTTTAACTAAAGGTCCCCACTTGTATGGGCACTGGTCCCCGGTGATTAAACGATACCGTAAATCATTATGAACATTATCAGTGTATCATAAAACCAAGGGGCAAACTCCGCCCACAGAATGTGAAGCCAACGCGGAAGTGACAAATATTGCAGTTCAGCCCTCATCCGCTGGGGGCTGGCTGCAAAAAGGAGCAACTTCACATTGACTCCCATGTTAAAAAGGCCAACTTTACAGCAAAAATAAACATGTTTCCAGCCTGGTTCAAAAGACCATTTTAGGTTAGATTGTTCAGGTTTACCATCATGACAACTCTGAGGGGGGTGAATTTTTTTCTAACTCCTCCGTTAATTTGTAATTTAATTGTGAAATGACGAATAATTAGGGGCGTGTCCTTTTGATTGACAGGTCCTTCTAGGCTAACGCTGGTGGCTAATGGTGGCTAACTGTAACTAATAGCTGCTCCGTAGTCTGCTTGCAGAGCTCTTCACAGCCTGGGAATAACGTAAAGACTTCAGTCATTTGGTGTTTCTGAACTCCACTATCTGTTGCCTCTGCAGTTTTTATTCGGTTTTGGATGTTAATCTGCAATTATTGGGCAAAGATAGCTTGCTGTGGTTTTCATTACAGTAACAGACCGTCCAAGAAGTTTATGCTTTCGGGGGAGGCTTCATACCGACTGAAGCTTAACGAGCTTGGGGGGTCTCTGCCAGGTGGCAGAGAGGAATGCTGTTCTTGTCGGAGCTTTTATCTCTTTCTACACGCGAGTTGGAGCAGGCGATCGGTCGGGTAGCAGCAGAGCAGCAAAGTCTGCAGGACCGGGACGCCGCGGCACACCCGGTCAGGTAGAGCACCTCGAGACTCAAGAGCGGGAGACGGTTACATCAGGCTGGAAGACTACAGAGTTGGACTCTAGACAGACTGGATATTCGCTGGTTAGATCAGTACTGGTGTGAGGAACACAGCTGGAGGCATGAATTAATGGATGTCTGATGTGAGGTGAGTCAACATACTTTTTTTTTTTTAGGGGATCTGAATTTTCATGATGACTTTGTGACTACTTTTAGCTGGATGTGTTGTTAAGATAAGCCGACTAAGTCCTCACCCTCCTCCGACGGTAATGGAAATAACACAATATCAGGCCGTATTGATCCGACCCATTTGGGTCTTATTATATTGATCTGTTTTCTCTACTCGAGATGTTTCTGCGTCTAAAGGGATCGTTGTTTAAAAACGGGGTAAAAGTCTCTCAACCGCGGTCTTCTGGCTGAAACTAGCTGCAGCCTACATTAGCTTCAGTTAGCTTCTGACTAGCTTCTGACTAGCTTGTAGATACGTCGGCTCGGAGTGTTAACCCTCCGTCCCCAGCCTCACAGCGCCACTCTCAGCTCCACCTCTTTGCCCATTTTTGGAGTTTCTGAGAGTGACGAGGCGAGTGACGCGGAAGAGATGGCGGCGGTGGAAACCGCCCAACTGGCCTCATTTTTGCTATTCAGAAACCTATGGGGGACGTACCGGAAGGTTAGTCCATTGTTTTATACAGTCTATGCATAAAACTGATAATTTTGCCTTGTTAACGAAATGAAAAAAATTACATTCTAGCTTGGCTGCCTTTTTCCCTTCTCGGCTTATTACACTACACCCCTCCCTGATGACTGAATGGACCCATAAATTAATGCAGCCCATTAAAAAAACAGATAGTCTAGGCCTATCAATGAAATATTGAAATGCCACTTTAGTTTCACTGCCATTTTCCCTTCTTGAATACCTTCCTGAAAGTAGCTCAAAGGTGAATTGATTAGCAAATTGCTTTTGTTGCTGTTTAAGATGAAATAAATATAGGTGTTGTTATTGATTTACACTATAGGTCTGGAACCAGGCAATCCAAGTACTGAAAGACAGTTTTTCAATTACATAGCATCTACTCTACTCTAAGAATAAGGGATAGAATAGAGTGGAGTGGACTTAAATGAAATAAAAGTCAATCAGGAACAATACCTCAGAAAACCACTTAAAGCTTTTCAATTGATTTTTGTTGTTGTTGTTGTTAATTGAATGTAATGGCATCATTTGTGAATCTGCCAAAAGATTAAACTCAATCTGGAAGATCGCTTGCAACTTTATCAGAGTTGGACTCTACACGTGTTTGACATCCTTTATGACCTGTGGAAATGCATCTTTGTACTCTATCTTGTTAAAAACAACACACTTGAGCACTGCACAGCCCTTTTACTTAAGTACAGATTTTTTTACTTCCCTCGCTTTTGGCAGAGGCCTTACACCCATTACCCAAGCAATGATTGACAGCCAAATGATGGAGGCAGTGCGCTTCGTAAACACAGCAAAGCTTTTATTTTTTCTGAATGAGTAGTCAAGCCCACTGACATGTCAGTCAGTGCCTCCATTCATGTTTTGTTTCTTAGTTTGTGAGAAGGTGGAGTTTGAAGAAAAAAAGAGGGGGGTTTACAAGTCGTCATGCCTCACACCACCAACGCATCTGCTGCTCAATCCAAGCCTTATTTTTGCTTCAGTGGGATGACACTAAACTTATTTATCAGCATGTTACTTATTAAATTAAACTGTGGGAGGTGATAATGTGACCTGACAGAAAAACAACATATATTTACTTGCTTTTTCACAAATTGTACTCATATAAATGTATAAACAGCTTTAACCAGGAATTTATGAGGACAGTATGAAAAACAACTAATCCTCTTTTTTCCTACTTCCCAAAATAATGAGGAAACCACTTGTGTTTTATTGTTTAAGTATCTTCAAATTTAGAGGTCTACATATATTTCCCTTCTTTTTGGTATAATTGTATTTTAAACTATATGACTTGAGATGATAATCCAGGAAGCGACTAGAGGTTGGTGGTATGAAGACGCGAAGGTGGAGCAGATAATAGAATGCTGGAAAGTGCACAGGTTGCTTTAGGAAGTGGTTAATGATAATTGGAACAGAAAGTTAAAATCCTTGTATTTCACATTTGTAGTGGTGTTCTCAGGCTTGCAAGTTCCCCTCCTCCCCAAATGCAATGATGTTGATTGCAAACAAACACTTCCTTTTCTTCTTTTTTTTAAGAACACAGTGCATGTCTCCAAAGATTAAGCTCTTTTTAGATATTTTTGTACAAGGAGAGGAAAGTCAGAAATAGAAGTCAGAAGCAATGCTGTTCACATGGCTGCTGAAGCTGCTGCAGTACCATGCAAAGAGCACTGAGCATGTGGAGTCAAACCAGTGGCAAACAACAAATCTAGCTTCAAATGAGAGCTTTATTCAAATGTATATGTGTCTGTGATTCTCCTATTTCAGTTTTTTGCTGCCGGTGACAAAGGAGGGACAGCAAATCCTAGAAAGTATTCTCAAGGATTAATCTATCATGTTTTTGTTAACTGATCTGACCAACATACTGAAAACCATTCAGGAGAAAAAATAATTAAAAGGTCTATTGAAAAAAATAAATGTGCTGTTGGTTCTGGTCCAGGGGAAATCAAATGCTACTGGGGGAATCGGGAAGATTGAAGGGAAGCAGAGTATTTGAGAAATTAGAATAAATAGATGATTGTAGAAACTGTAGAAAAGCCTTACTTTAGAGAGGTTTTCTGCAGGGAGGGTGAGTGACTTGCAGGTTGATCTGTTTGGAGATTCAGGAAGCGACTATGGGTTGGTTGTATGAAGACGCGAAGGTGGAGCAGATAGTAGAATGTGGGAGAGCGGAAAGGTTACTTGAGGAGGTGGTTAATGATAATGGGACACAAAGGCCACCAGCCTGAAGCTGATGATCAAGGAGTTATTTCCTAGACGTTAGCTGACACGAGAATATCAGCACTGAACACAAAGGAACAGCTCCAGGAAGTTGCACCGAGGAAAACCTTGGAATAGAGACACAAGGCAATTATAATTATGAAGTAAGAAGCATGGAACATGACTCTGGAAACTCAGAGGGCTTGGAGTTACCACATTGGTTAACACTCAGGAATTAAGTGACTGACAGCCAACTCATCTTATCCAGCAGGTAATAGGCTTCGATGACAAGCCTTTTTTTTTAGCCTATTTATTTGTTTGTGATGGCCACAAGTAATCACGAGACCAGTGGCATCTGCCAACATTGCCCAGTCAGAAATATTTTTGTAGCTCGAGCATGATATGTGCAACGTGATTATTATTCCGTCTTATCATACGCGTTGACTTAGTGACATAAAATAAAAGTGTAGGCCATCGTAATTCAACTCATATCTCTACAGTAAGTGAGAAATTGCGAGGTCTGTATCCGATTTGGAGCCTTCGGTGTCTTTTGGCTCTCGCCATTCGGTAAATCTTGACCAATATTGATGTGTGTGCGAGCCCTCGCTCGGTCTGAAGCTCTTTTTCTTTTCTTGGCATCTTCCGTGAAGGGTTTTCGCTGCTTCTTAGCCGGCTCTGCCATCAGTTTGCCACACTCGCTAGCCAGGTTTCATTAGCCTGCCTCAGTGTTGGGGATGCGTGCCGAAAACTGATCCTGCTTCTAGCGATGTCTGAGACTTCGCGAGACTGAAGGACACCGGGTACGGTACACTGAACTTGCAAGTGGGATAGTGGTGTCTCTTTAATCAAAATGTCTAGCTATATTCTGTAACTCCTCTTACCCTGTAGACTGTCTCTCATGAAATGAATCTACATTTTCTCACCATCTACCCTCTTCCCACGGCACCACAAACTGTTGCTCTGTATTCACTTTTAGAAACTGTTGAGAGGCAGCGAAGTGCAGCTATTTTGCACTGAGCCTACATGTTGCTATGATTACAGGCCTTGATTTGTCAGGATTAGGCTGCAAAAGCTACTATTTTAGACAAATCAACCCTCAGGCTTGTGTTTTAAAATACATGAATGAAGATAAAATAATCAGGAAAAGTCGCTCACAAAATACCCATGAAACTCTCCCCTGCCTTTCATAACAGTACAACAAGGAGGTAGTCCCATTTTAAAACAGAGGGTGAATAAATATATTGTATTACATGGAACACAAAATGAATGGCTCAATAAAAAGTTTTATTTAGTGAATGTTAAAGACTTTTAAAGGTTGCAGAAAATTGCTTCCATTTGCTTGTTTTATATTTAACTCTAGCCTTAATATATCAGATTTACTATTTTACATTATAATTTCTGTCCAACTAATGGCTTTATTTTAGAATAACTCAATTACAAATAGAAAACCCAAAAACACACATGAAAACACATACAAAACTTTTTTTCACTTGCAATCTAATTAATTTAACTGCACTAACATTTATTTAAAAGTTCTTAATGAATTCCCAATTAGTTTTCTTGTTACATGATTTTCAACCACTATTAGAAAGCAGATATAGAAATTTGCAAACTATTAAATAAGAGTAACCCCAATCTGTGTCTCAACCATTCATATTGCAATATGAGCTTTGCTGAAATTCTGTATTAAGAACACAGATCAATGTTCCTTTCCGATCTTGTCCTAATTGTGTAATTCAAAAACCACCTGCAACCACCTGTGTTGCTTTTTTAAACACATCTTTCAGTAACTGTGTTGTTTAACATCAACAACTCCAAACAAACGATTTAAGTCTCACCAACGTGTCAGTTTTTTTTTTTTATTCCATATTTGTAGAGAAAATACCAGACATCCACACTGGGAACAAGTCAGATGTTGATGTCTGTAATGATGTTAGGTCTTAAGTTTGCAATGTCATGGAAAAATAAAATACTGTGTGGTTTGTTGCGAATTCTGCTGGGTTGCAAGATGGCGCCGCGTATGGACGCCTCGGCACTTCGCTCTCTGGTACTAGTTACTGTTTTACTCTTTTACGATCTGATATTTATTTGTATTTTTACTTATTTTTGTTCATATTTTTCTTTTTTTTCTTTTTTTATTTCACTTATTCAAGTTCTGTACTGGAGGAAAAAGTTTGGCGGAGTCAAATTCCTTGTATGTGACATACTTGGCCAATAAACTGATTCTGATTCTGATTCTGATTCTGATTCTGGTTTGTTTTTTGTTTGCTTTATAATTCTATATGTAATTTAGTTTAGGGAAGAAACATAAATCTGCCCGCTGTGGTAAAAACCTATGAATGAATAATAAAAAATGAAAACCACTGAAACACACCTATTGAAAAATAATGATGGAAGGAATTTGGTACTTGTAAACAGACATGCAGAGGATTTCTCTCTACCCAGCTGAAATGGGAATGTAATAACTTAATGTCCATTAACCCACTGCTTAGAAGTATTTTTTAAACTGAGAATTACAACCTAATAAAGCAGTTTTGAACTCATTGGAGCACAAAAAGTGCCATATTTTTATGTATTTGAAAAACTTTATCTACAAGTAGCTAACTTTTATTACAATTTCAGTGAATGCTTTCAATTTCAGATTCTGTTTTCATACCAGGTCTAATTTTGAGAGATCAAATCTTTGGGTTTCTTTTTTTTATTTAACATTTTAAAAAATCTGACTTTAAAACTTTTTTCTCTGGGGTTCTCCATCAAGCAAGATATGCTCTTATGACTGCTGCTTGGTTGAAACAAACAAGGAATTAGTATTTCACCTGTTGGGCTGTGGGGTTTATATTAAAGATAAGCTGTTTAAAAATCAAGAGGAAAATTTTAAACCTATTTTGTGATATAGAATGGGACAAAAAAAGGGACAAACTGTGTGCTACACAGACATTCATCGTACACTCAATGATCAGGAACCTTTTTCAAGTAGACCTATTTTAAACCATAATGACCTGCAATGACTGGATATTTTCTTTGTTTTTTGACCATTTTCTGTAAGCCCATTTCAAATAAACAAACATTTGATTTGTCAAATGTCTCCCCAAACAAACATATTAATTCCAAAGTTAACAATATAAAGAAAGATAACTATGTGGGAATTCTATGCAGTTATATGTAGTAAAAAATATATATTAAACAACAAACTAAACATTAAGGAAGAAAACCCTGGACGTTTGAAATAACCACTCGTTTTTTTTCCTCCATGTAATAATATGCTGAGTTACATTGTGTCATTCTGACCTCTATTTGCTTCATAGAAAATAATGGGTTGGAAATGTTGGTTCCATTCATCTAACCAAATTTAGAACCTTAACTGTGTGTTTTTTGAGAAGTTAAAACATCCTGTGATGCAAGCAGTTCTTTTTACTGTTACCATTTTCCCAAAGTACTATTTCCAGCCATAGCAGGATCCATTTAGATCAGAGTGTCCTTTAACTACTCGTTTTAACAAAGAACTGCTGGTAGTACACAACCAGTTATTATTCTAACTGCTTGGGAGTGGATTACAGGGATATTTTTAGGTGGTGAAGCCAATCATTTACCACATGGGGAACCATTTCTAACACAATGCTTCTGCCAAGATGTCCCTGCTTGAACAGGGTAGGCCTTGTGTAACTGAGGACTCTATTTGTGGTTCATGACTATTAGGGGGCACTTCGCAAATAAATCCAAGACAGAGAATAGCGTCACCAATATCCCCATTTGGAACATTAATCTAAATAAGGGCCATTTCAAAGACAGTGCAGAGTTGACTTGTGCTGTACATGTGCATGCTGATGAACAGCCATACAATGATTTAGTAGACTGATATCGCTGCTGCAAATTAAACCTATAGACAATTTGCACTTTCATCTTTTGCAGGCATAAAATCAATTTCCAGTGCAAGTGAGAGGGATTTTTTTTTCTTACAAATTGCATGCAATTGACCTCGCCTTCCTGTCGGCAGAAAGCAAGCACTTATGTTTAGGGAAAGGCCTGAGTCACTCTTGTTCAACTTTATCCTATCCTGTCTTTTGGGTTATGATGGTGCATGAGGAAAAGTTCCGGCTAATGGTGCAAATTGAAAACACCTGAGTTAGGAACTGAGTCACAAACACTTACACAACCAAGATCAAAAGACATGAACTAACAATTTTAGATATTTATTTTCCTGCATGGATGTTGCACAGTTTGGGTTGTGAGCCCTGCACCCCATCCTCAGCTCTTTTCTTTCTGAAACTTCACCTCCAGTATGTCTTTCAGGAAATCTCTTTATGGAGCTCCTGTCGACAGGAAGTGTTGCCATGGTGACTGCTGTCTTTCAGGCTGTCTGGATGTGAGTGCCTGAGAGTGTCTTGCAGCTCTGAAAGGAAAGTTGGTTGCATTTAGATGTTGAGACAAAACTATTATATCTAGTGACTGTTGAAGTAATTATATTTTCTTTCATTGAAAAAGTATCTATTCAGCAGAGTGGTAACGAAAGATCTGCAAATATAAAACTAAATAACTAAAATTAGGAAAATGGCAGATCAAAGATCTTCATGATCAGAAATTGCTTTTTAAGAATAAATTGTGTTTTTATACAATGACTATGCATTTTTGAATTGTGCACATAAAAGAATTATGTAATTGCAGGGTAAAATGTATATAGACATTTATTAAAAAACTTGCAGCTATTTAAATGATCATTCAAAATGTTACTTTTTAGTGCACAAGAGGGAAATACAATGCATAGAAAATTAATGTTTATATTCATGTTCTTTCACAATTACTATGTGCATGTGGTTGGTTAGATGCATGAGGCTTAGTCAGTGCTCATCAAAGGTTATTTTAAAGCATAAACCTGATCATATACTGCCACCCAGTGTGAGCAACAGGTTTTCGAAAAGGAGTTAGAGCATGAGTCACATGTAATTGTATTCACAAGATTGTATCTGTCTGTTTATCATTCTCTCTCTCTCTCTCTCTCTCTCTCTCTCTCTCTCTCTCTCTCTCTCTCTCTCTCTGTGTCTAATAGTTTTTTCTTGGTATAAATATCTATGTTTCTATGGAGCATATCGATATTTATATGTTTGTGTATGGGTATAAGTCTGTATGTATTTGCATATCTATGCATGTATGTCCATGAATATATTTTAAACAAATGTATGCCTACATCTTTATGTGTCCATAGATTTATGTCTATATCTAGTATATATCTGTATATGGATTTCTATATTCCTATAAAGTCATGTTCAATTAATTAGAATATTATAAAAAAGTTTATTTTGTAAATTTTCACCTACAGCTAATTAAAACCCAACCCAAGAAAATTGCATCAGACCAACAAAAGTAAAATAAAAAATACAGAATTGTAAGCTTAATAATAAAGTATGTTTAATACCTTCTTTTAAATAGTTTATTTAAAAATAATAATCATAAAAACATTATGAATTATGTAATTTTGAATTATGAAAAAAACATAAGAACACATTTTAATTTTTTGGATATCTACCTATATCTATTTATCTATAACTATATACCTCAATGGTTGAAACTATTTTTTTTTAAATACCACTCATAGGTGTGAACCCAAGTTGGTTTTTCCGCAGTCTCAACGAGAGCTTAGAGAAGCAGTAAGTCCCACCTCTTTTAGCAGCTGGAGACTTTTTCCACTGCACTGAGTCATTTACAATGCTCATCATCCAAATACTGAGGGGGCAGTAGGGCTCCGTGCAGTCTATTCAATTCAAAATGACAGCAGTGACCTTTGTTTATTTTCTTTGGTTTATTGTGATTGATGAGATTACAAAGGGTAAATGAAAAGAAAACAAAAAGAATCTGAAAAAAGACAAATTGACACAAAGTACAGTTATTGCTCAATTCAGCTAAGAGCTTCTGAGCTACAGTTCAATTACACCCATGATTGTGAGAGCATTAACAGATATATAGAAATTCTGTATTACTTTGCTTTGAATTTGCATGTACACAATAGAAACACATTTAAACCTTAACTAAAGCTACAGAAATTCTTAGAATAAACATGCAGTAAAAGCAAAACCGGCTGCTGTTTTTATTGTATTTATACCACAGATCTGAGCTGTACACAGTGCAAATCCTGGATCCACAAGCCTTGACATCAACTGAACCTGTATAAAAGTGACGTACATCTGAAATGCCCAGAGAGCATCATTCATCATCAGTATGGATTCCTGTCATACCATGCAGCGGCTGCCCACTTACAAGTTAAAAGTTGCAACAGAAGACCCACACTGACGTCATCAAATTCAAAGCTTCTGCGCAAGAGGGCCTCACTGTTTCAATGTTTTATAGCCTTCCTCGACCAAACTGAAAACACTGGTAGAATTACTAAGGTGTTGAAATGTGAAAGACTGAAGGAGCAGAGGCAGGTAGAGCCAACTTTAAAAAAAGTATTTTTCAGCATTTCACTAACTAACATTGTTAATGTGCAGCATGTTTCACAAGAGCCGTTTCTTTTGTCTTTTTTTTTTAAAAACATTACTCAAAATAAGCATTAAGTTGTTGCATCTCAAAGGTCATTCTTCATGTATGATGTTTCATAAAAACTTGATTGCAACAATAATTAGAGTAAATGAACAAATAAGAATAGACATGTTTCCCCTTTTTAAGAATATGTCTCAACATTACACTCATGTTCAATAAATTAGAATATGCGCACTGATGAGGCCTGTTTTTCTTAAAATAACCTTTTTCATAAAGCCCCTAATATAGTTATTTTTGTATTGATCTGATGTAATTTTTAGTGTTGAGGGGTTGAAAAAAAAATTTGTATGTTAATAGTCTATTTCATGGGTATCAAACTCCTTTCCTTGAGGGCAACAACATTTAGATATACTCCTTGTCCAACACACCTGAATGAAATTGTTAAATTGTCTCCTCTCCCTGCAGGCATCAGTGGAATGCCCTCTTCAGGTTAAAACTTTACACTGCACTTGAATTTAAATCAGACTTTACTACCGTCGTGTAATGCCTCATTTTGAGGCATTTTTCATACAGAAAATGTGGGCAGAGTTAGACTCTAGTTGGGGGTGAGTTACTCTTTAAGTAAACCCAGGATTGTTGTATTCTGTATATCGATGTACCCAAGTAGAACAGGAGAAGTTGGAGTAAGCTGACCAATCAAAGAGAAGACACAGGGAGAAAGATGGCCACAAAAATAGAAGATCTATTCATGTGTTAGCAGCTTAACTTTTCAACAAATACAGTATGATAAGACCCCAATGTGTGTACACTTATTTTGAGACAACTGGATATTTTTTGGGGTCGACCCAATTACTTGTAGATCTGCCAGTTGGACATCTGAAAACAACTCCAGAGGGAGATGCTCAGGATCTTGCACATCTTGATCAGATATCTCTGCTTTGACTCCTTTCTATGCAGAAGAACAGCAGCTCCACTTTGTGCTCCTCACCTTATATCTAGAGCAGAACTGGGCCAGGACCTGTATCTTTGTGCCTTTGTAATTTTGTAGAAACTTGGATTCCAGGCATAAACTCAATTTGTTATAAGTTTTAAAACCCTTTTTCTGAAGGATGGATATTTTTTTCTAGACCATAGCAAACAAACAAAAGAGAAAAATTGTGGAACATAATGTTCAAAACATTTTAATATGTAACTATGTCTCTTTCTGAGAGGTCTAATTAGGTAAATAGGGAAAAATTAAAGTTGTAGTCTTAGAAATGTGTCAATATTAACCACCACTAATACATTATACAACCTTATCCCACGTTATCCCAGCTGAGATCCTAAATAGAAAAAAGTAATGTGTTATTGATGAAGTAGGAAATGTCAATATTAGCGCAGCAACACGTTAAACATGATCCACAAGTCATTGTAATGCCTTTACCAAAGTCAATGACAACATTCCTTACGCTGATCAGAAAAGGGGAAACGGATGACTCATAGTTCAAACCTTTAAAAAATAATTAGAAGGATAGATTGTACTTTTGGTCCTCTAAAGCCAAATGCTTTGCAGCCTTCTGTGTTTTCACTTAATTAAAACCTCCTCCAGCCACAGACCTTTTCACACCGGTGAATCACTGATGTAGGCACTCACCACAAACAAAAGGGGATGCAGGGTCGTCTAGTTCAGAAGAGAGGGAAAACCCAGTACATTGTTGCATCAATAATGGCTTGTCACTCACTTTCTGTTTGGATTTGAAAAAGGCAGATGATGAAGCAGAAATAATGAATAAAATTAATTAATAAAAAGAATTGATTGGTGCAGTGTTCCAATTTATAGTTATATTAAAGGGTCTCTATCATGGTATTTTATAGCTTTCAACATCTGGGATAAGCACACATATGATAAAATGTTACCCTTGGTGTTGTGTAGTATTCATTTGTCCAGAAATACAATTTATATTCTGGAGGTATACTTTATCCCGCAAGTAAGATGCTCGGTTTCACTAAAATCCTGCCTTACCCCCTGAGTGCTGCCCCTTTCAGGAGCCTCGAGCCCTGGCCTGGATGCGGCAAACAGTCGAATGACGGCAAAGCAACATTTACAGTGTTAGTAGAGAAGGATGGAGAACAACCGCTATATAACAGAGACACAAAGTTTGTGTGTCACAGTCAGTACGTTTACATAGACATCTAAATCGAGCTGGAGTAATCTCACTAAGGGCTTGCCCCCTCTTGAGAGCCGAGTCACAGTTTACATGTCACTAAGAAAATCTAATTATTAAATAAAGTACGTTCCACTCCCCGGAGATAGAAGGCGATATGCGCCCCTATATGTTAGCCTTATAGCTGTTCATTTTGAAATGCACTCATGCAGTAAGCAGAGGCTGGCAGGAGTGAACAGATGGAGTAAAAGCATGCACTGTCTCCTCGTCAGTCCAAAAATGCACTCAGTATGATTACATGTAGCAAGAGAAAGTCAAATTATTACCTTAGTCCGACTGAAATCAGACTTTTGAAATGCATGTACGGTATATTCCGGCTTGAACCAAACTGGAGTTTAAGAAGCTCGACTAAGCTACCCACATAATGCAATTGGGAATCAGTGGTTGAAGGACACAAATGTGGCAAAAAGCAGAATCAAGACCACATTTTTCAGATGTAAATGGCTTTGGTTCTCGTGTGTTTCTAAATTTCTTTAGATCAGTGCATGATGTCCTGTTTTTTGACATATTTTAGCTTGACATATGTGTCTTTCTGTCGATTGCAATGAAAAAAATGTCTTCAAGAAAGATTTGAAATAGTGCGTTAGATCTGATGTGCAGCTGCAGGCTGTTCAAGAGTCTTTGATTAAATGCACCAACAGTTAGCTCAGCTTTACTCTCTAGCCTTATTTTCATGGATAACTGCAGAAGCAAAGCAGTGTAAAAGTGTAGCAGTTTTGCAATGTTGTATCTTATTTTTTGGGGCTAATATCTTTAGTAAGAAGTCAGAGGTAAAAGTCTGTTTTTACCAATATTTTAATTGGGCACTTTTTGAGGAGCAGCAGAGGCCGTGGATAAATAATGGGGAGTATGTGTGACCTTTGAGGACCTCTGAGACAAAGAGTTTTATTGCAGGCTGTAAAAACAGGATGTCTGTAGATTTAGGATGCCAGAACCAAGGCCATAAAGCTGGGAGTTTTGCTTAGGATCATAAAACACAGAATGAACTTTTGACTTGGATCCAGGAGAAAAGACACGTCCCTTATGACTGCATGATTTCTTGACATCCAATCATTGTTAAGACACTGTTTAAAACGTTCTGATTGGAGCAGATTAATCCTGGGAGGTTTTGGATGTTTATAAAAGTTATGACATGGAAACCATTCTTCGTCAGAAATCTTGGTCTGGCCCAGAGAAACTAGGGCATCTTTCTCTGTAAACTGCAATTTGTTAATCTGTTCAAAATAAATGTGAAGAACTGGAAATTGGTTCCTTGTCTCTGTTTTGAACATGCACTGAATTATTTTTGATAATATTTAATTCAACAGCAAGGAATAGTGTCAATCAATCAATGTATACACACTTTTGATCTGCTTGAAGAACTCACACTTACCTAAATTGTTGTCAAGTTTATTTGACTGCTTTAACATTTTAAATCTTAGTTTTAAGATTGTGTAGTTATTTTATCTTTTGTTTTTAACATTCTTGTTTTGTACATTATTCATGGTTTTATAGTCTTTATCAGTAACATATTAAAACTACATTTTGTCCATACTTTCTCTTGATACATATTCTTTCACAGCTTCCACTCTGCTGAAGATCATTGCCATTAAAATGATTGCATGCCCTAGGAGTAACCTTCATGAAGTAGCAAACTTAAGCATTAGGCTATAGGTCAGAGGTATTTCTCTAAGGCATCTGAGAGCAAGCTGACATTTTCATAGAAGCAATAATCTGTAGTGCTGACAGGGGTCTCAGCTGAAGTTTGGAAAATGCAAACTGTGCACTTCTTGAAATGTTATATGTGATTGTAGCCATCAGAATAAAATGGATAACCAGTGCTTTATTTTAACCATTCCTTACGTGCTGTTGTAAGTAGTTATACTGTAACTAAACTATTGATGCAAGATTTTTTGCTTTTGCTTAACAGTGTTGAATTTTCATTTTCCACTCAACATCTTGTACATTTACATTGACCCTGTGGAGTCACCTTACGGAGATTTTTAAACAGATGATACAAATAATCCGGGGAGGTGGGGTTAGTGCCTAGCTCTAGCATTCAATAGGAGAGAGGCAGGGCACACCATGGATAGGTTGCCAATCCATTGCACAGCAACATAGAGACAGATAGGACAAACAACCATGCATGAACACTCACACTAAGGTAAGCACAAGAGGAAGGCCAGTTAACCCAACAGTCAAGTTTTTGAACTGTGGGAGGAAACCAGAGTACCCGGAGGGAACCCGCACATGCACAGGGAGACCATGCAAATGCCATGCAAAATGACCCTGGGCCAGGATTTGAACCCAGGCCCTTCTTGCTGCAAGGCAAGACTGCTGTCCACTGTCCAGAACAGAAATCAATCACCCATAGATGATGATACTATCACATCTATGCATCAGAGATATGTTGGTCCTGAAAAGCAGTGACTTTCATTACAAACACTGACAATGACAGATATTAATTGTTCTTTGAACATTCTAGAGTTCCAAGCCAGAGTCCTGACTTGGAGAAAAGCTCTAAAGATCAGTGGGATAGCCAGCAGGCTGTCCAACCTTGAGGACCTTGAAGACTTGAAGCTCATGGCAGAAGCTTAATCATCAAAATATCAGTGTGCAAAAAGACGCTTAGCAATTAAATGAAATTATATATTTTTTTAATGTAACAAAGAATAGCTTTTTTAATATATCCCTTTAACATTGCCATATTGTCCCATGGGAGATGTTTATCTAATTTTAAATCAGATATAAATGATTTATTTTGATGAATATGACTTTAGAAATAAGATGGCTTAGGGGTGTGAATAATTTTAGGCAAAAAAAAATCAAAAACATGTTTTTGTAGGGAAGGGTTATGTAACAATTATGGTTAATACCCTAATTTAAATCCTTTCTTCCTTTAAAATCGCACAATAGTTGTTATCAGGCCAATCTGTGTTTCTTTACCAGTATAACCCACTGCTAGACTGATCGACAGTGTGACAAACATCATTTACACAGCACAGTAATGGATGGACACCCAGAGAGCAGGAAATGAAAACTAGATATACTTATTGCTGAGCCATTGAATGAAAAATGCAGACCATTGATGCACTGCAGTGTCCTTCACTTTGGCAACATGTATTTTAGTAGCTGGTGCTACGAAAGTGTTAACACGGTGAAACGAGCATGATGCAGGTTAGGGAGCCTTTTTCAAGACTGGAAGTATACATCATCTGCTTTTAATCACACACGCTTGTCCTTTAAACGTTTTAAAGAGCTATAACAAATGAGTAGTACCATTTAAACAAGATGAATGAATTGCTCTATGTTAATCAGAAGTTAAAAGTTCAATGATTTCATACCAGACTGACCCACAAAGATCCTGGAGTGACATAACCACGCGTCAGCTTCTTTTAATCATCATTATACTGAAAGGTTAATGTTGCCTTCTTTGTTTGTTATTTTTTATAAAACACTCAAATTCTTCAGCACACAAACCCTTCATCTACTAATTTGAATTAATTATGCAAATCTGAAAAAAAGGTGTAATGAAATTCCTCCACTGGGATGTAAACGACTAAATGCATTGCCAATTTTTTTTATAAAAGCTTGATGACAGTTTTTGGGATGTAAAGCCAGTCCGTAGGTTTAGGGGCCAATTAAGTTTTTCATATAGAGTAAGGTTACTTTAAGCTTGTTCTTTTCCCTTATTATTAATTTGTTAGAAATATATTAAAATTGCTGGGTGGTAGTAAACCCTTTTCTCCAGCAGATGACGGTAATAAACAAAAGTGACACAGCAAGGAGTGACTAGCAACTATACTAATAATAATAATCATAATAATAATACAGCAGAAGCAGCAAAAGTGATTGCTGGGATCAAGCAAAAATGGGTATGCAGCATGTGTAACGTTAATGGCAGAAACATTATAATGCATATTTGGTTCTTGGAGGTAGTGGAAGGGAAAAAAATGCTTCCCAGATCTACACTGTTTTTTCCCTACATATTACTTTAAGTATTATTATTATTATTTTTTATTATTATTTAGATTGTTCCCTGTCTTCTTTTAAGTTAAAAATCCTCTCATTTTTAAAATGTAATTTAATTGTTTAGAATATTTTTTCTCTATTACTTATCTTTGTACTTTCTTTAATATCGGGGGCCCGAGTCCAATAATTTGTTTCATAGTAGGTTACTGATGATTACTTCCAATCATAGATACGTATTTATTTTATTTTATTTTATTTTATTTATTTATTTTACTCGCTCTTTATTCGTCGTTTCATGGCCAGTTGGTGGTGGTAGTGCTACCAACAGCGAGCAGTACTGATGAAGAAGAGGGAAGAAGCTAGGCTGGGCTTTAATGATGAAACATTTCGGTCACTGGGGATAAACAAGGTCTGCAGACCAGCGTTGGCTTCATGTAGAATGGACTTTGGCATAAAGCTGGGTCTTCTGAACTATTGGAGTTAACCCTAGAAGGTGACGGCGCCTTTTCTTTTAATTTATTTCGGTTGTTAGAAGAAAAACCACTGACGCTAATGTTAGCTCAGCTAGCTGTGAATTATCTCTGACGGGGTTTAACGGTTGTTTGTGTTTAATATTATAATACGCTAAACACAACATTAATTTCAGTTTTATCCCTATTGATGAGCTGGTTACAAAGATTAAGTTGTCAGTTTTGTCAGTTGTCATTTTTACGCCACAGACTTTAACCCGTATAGTTTTATGGTTGTCCGTATCTATTGTCAAAGTAGGTTCTTTCTAACTTTGTTTTGGTTTTCCATTTTTCCAGCTGAATTCCTTGTGTACGGTATGAAATCTCTCTCCACCGTTGTAAGAATCTTGCTAATATAATTTGGACTGGGAGCAGGACACAGAAAGGCGTGTGTCATAACTTTTTGTTTTGGATATTACATTGAAGACAAATGTTTTTGAGTCATGGATCAAGGTGTTGTGGACGGTCCTGTCATCCTCGTCATCAAGGCTCCCAACCAGAAGTACGATGACCAGACAATTAACTGCAACCAGAACTGGACCGTGGAAAAGCTTAAAGCCCACTTGTCTGATGTGTACCCCAGCAAACCAGTAAGTTTTTAAAAAAAAAATATTATTAAACAAAAGATATATACATAAAACTTGAAAAACAAAACAATAATATATATATATAATTTTTTATTATTCCTGATCATGGTTTATATACTGATTTGTAAATCTCAAGTTAATTAAGTTGTAGTTCCTAATGAAATTAATGATTATAGTAGTAATAATAGTGATCATATGCATTACGAAATTTAGCTGTAAGGATGCACAGCAAATGTTATCTTATCATCAGAGCAAAAACTACAGCCACAAACTCCCAGATAATAAAATACCTGCTCAGGGAGTTGGTAGTCATTTGCTTACAGGTTTATTGGCAGCTTAAGACTTTAAATCTAACAAGAAAATGTCAGAACTTATGTCAGGACTTCCTAGAAAGTTTGACATGTGTTTTTTGTTTTTTTTGTTATCTCCAACATTTACATAACCTTACTTAACTTTGTGGATTTTGCTGAGGTTCCTTCTTCATTCTTATCACCATGCACTGTTGCAAACCTCTGATCTAATCTCTGAAGTGAGGGAAATTGGGTTTCCAGAGCTAAAAAAATTGCTAAAGGAATTTGACGTCAGAGCTCTCCAGTATTTAGATTTGGGCGGTATTGAAGAGCTAATCTGATTTTGTTCTCTTTGCGCTGTGCAGAGAACTTGCTCTGATACAATCTCATTTAAACACGCATTTAAACTGTTCTCTTCTGCCTCAGCTTCACACAGTGCTGTACTCTAATTTGGGTCATTTATCCACCTTTTAAAGAGATATTTAACGTTTTGAATGGCATTACAGCGAACCTAAATTGAATTAGGCCATGCTCTGACCTTGTTGTACAACTTGCTAAATCCATTAAGAGCTACTTAGGCCTACACGTATTAAAGTTACTATGATCTCATTCTCCTTACTTAGACCACCTGTTTGGCCTTTGATATTGGGTCCTTTTACAACATCTTCGTCCTAATATTAGTTTTTAAATGTTTCTGACATGTTTCTTTTTTTTCTTTAAACAGAAGTAAAACTCTGTGTCCTACATCGTTCCTAAAATACATGTTATAAATTCAATTTCTTTCCATTGACCTCATTATGGTTATTCTGTGTTTTTAGAGCTCCAAAGACCAGAGGCTGGTTTATTCTGGGAAACTACTTCTGGATCACCTTACCTTAAAAGATGTCCTTAGAAAGGTATGTTCCTGCAGGTGTAGGTGCTAGTAGGGATTTTAGGTCACTCTAGAATAGCAATTTCATTACAATATCCCAATGTAAAGAAAACGCCAAAAACACTACCGTAAAAGAAAAACCTAATTCAGGTGAAATAACATTTCTGTCTGTGCCAGTTTTAATCAGCGTTTGGAATTTTAATAACCAACACATATTACGGCCTATTACTCAAGCGCAGTGGACATGCAATAATTAAGACTCTAACTATACTCAGACTGTTTGGTCAAACTTGAACTGCAATTTAAAAGGTAAACAGTGATAGAAAAGCTGAGGTGAAGAGCAGGTCCCTATAGATGAGCTAGTTGACTGGCCAAAGCAAAGAAAGAACAATATTGCATCTCTGCAATGGAGAGAATGGGCTGCATAGATATTACTGTCTCCCTGTTTTGACAGGTTCTTAACATATAAGTATGTATAAGTTTATTTAGACAGGGACAATATACAATTTAACGTTAACCACATCGGAAAGATGTATTGATATCAGGTTATAGCAAAAATGCTAGATTCCACCTGTAGTGCCTGGACAGATTTGTTCTACAGTATTTATGTTCTACTCATCTATGATCTAATATCGTCATGTTGCCCACTCTTGAAATTAGATTTAATTATGTATACTTAAACTTTGGTTCTTTAAGTTCAGCATTTGACAACATTACATCTATTATAATAATATAAACCTTTTTTAAGTTTGTTTTAGAACTGCTTTAAAGTGTTCTGTGTGGGCAAAAACGCATATATGAAGTTGTAAGGAACATGCAATACTTTGACTGTGTGAGGTAATGAGCTGTACTCTCCTCTACAGCAGGATGAGTACCATATGCTCCATCTGGTTTGTGCATCCAGAACCCCTCCCAGCTCCCCGAAGCCGCCCCGCAGTCGCAGTAACAAGCCCCGGGAGAGCACCGCCAGTCCCACGGTGGGTCATCCACGTCCCGCTCACATCTTTCCCATAATTTCATCATCATCTCACCTCCTTTCATCATGCGTTTCACTGCTGTGTGTATTTAATGCCTATTGCTAATATTCAGTCAATTTTCTGGTTACAGGCCTCTCAGAGTTCTAGTAGCGCTGGTCAGGTGGCTGCTGGAGAGAACAGCGATTGGCTGAGACAGCAAGCTGGAGCCTTCCCTTACCATCACATGTTTTCACAGTTTATGCACAGGTAAGCTTTTTGATTACCGGTGATATAACTTTGACAGTAGTGCAAAGCAAAGGTAGTGGAGGTGATTTAATACTGCAGCTGAAGTCTATACTTTTTAAAGAATCCAACAAAGTTGACATTTATTTTTTAAAACGCCTTGTTTATTTCAGATTTGCCTTCATAATTGATTGCAGCCACTGTAATAATCCCTTTACATAAGTTAACACAATTTTTCTTATTCTTTATTTCCACCCATCAATTGTTTGGATTCACTTTTTCACGTGGGAGGTTGAACCCTGAACAGATTGCTAGTCTATCTCAGCACAAACGGCTGTACATACACACATAACTAAAGGGATAATTAGAGATACCGGTCATGTTTTTGAACTGTGGAACAAAGCTGGGATACCAACAGTGAATCTACACATACATAGGAAGAACAAATAAAAAGGCCCCAGGGCAGATTTCAGATCCAGCTATTCCTGCTACAAAAACAACAGCTCGGAGTGTCTTTTTTTCTTCTTTTTTTCTTTTTTAGGGATGTGTATCGGCAAGAATCTGTTGATTCAATATGTATCACAGTAAAAGGGGGTAAGATACAATTCTGATAATATTGCGTAAGACCACTTTTATTACTAGATCTATTGATCCACTGGAACAAAGAACGTAAAAACAGCCAACCACTACCAGTAAAGCTTTTGATTTGACTACAAAAGTTACTGTCATTATTAATGGTTCCATTCAAATTCTAAAAAATAAAATCAAGACATTGCTGTTGAGTATCGGTACATGACATAAAATATTACGACATACCGGCATATCGATGTTTTCTTACCTCTGCAGTCTTAAGACTACCTAAAGAGCTGGGCCATAAAGCTTCTTGAAAGTTTACAATGATCTGTTTTTATGTAAGTACTTGAAGTACGGCAAACTTAAATTTAGGATCGGAGAGTTTGAATGTTATTGTTATTTATTTTTATTAAAACATCTCCAGCATATCCTGTTTTCAGTTTGAGCGGAAAAGAGTACAGAGGGGGTACTGATGAACCACTTTGAGGCTTGGACAAGTTAACTAATACATGGTCACCTGTTTAATCTTTAGAAACATAGTTGACTGATTAAAGTTTAGCCTGTGTCTGTGAAACTGCAGCGAGACCATTGCAAACTAGGGCTGAACGATTTTGGAAAATAATCTAATTGCGATTTTTTTTCTTCAATATTGCGATAGCGATTTAATTTGCAATTATTTTAATGGGGCTTTTCTCATGCATTTTTTAATTAATGCAAGCAAAAATATTGTGTATTATAAACAGATTTCTTTATACATAACTTATTCTATTCCATAAGATAGACTTATTTTAAGACAAAGGCAAATATAAACAACTTTATCTACTTTTAATCATCACACTTGATGGTCATCGCCGTCGTTCTGCAATCAAGGTTTTCTTCCTTTCTATCCCAGCTGGCAGGTCCCCCCGTGGGGTTATCCAGGAAGAAGGATGCTTGAAGCAACAAGCTCTGATTTTTAATTCTCGATCAATCTAATGCATTTTCAGACTCTGGTATGACTCTGTTGTGCGGTTTTATCACAGGTCAGTTTTTACAAAATACTCCGCTGTTTTCGGTTCGGCTTTAACTTTCTGTCAGCATTTTTTATACAGCGCTGTTAAAATCTGTTTGTGAGATTAAATCCTACCTTATTCATCATGCTTTTCGAAGCAAACCCTTGGCTATAAAACCCGTTAGGCTATAGCACGAATTATTTCGGTGTGCTGTTTTTTTATGTTCGTAAGGAGCGATTCTTTCAAACAGCTCGGTCAGCGATCCCTGTCGGCTGGAAGTTTGTTTACTGGAAATTGAAACACTAGTGGCGGTCAGTTTAGCCGTGCAACTCTCATATATGGTGGTGGGATGTTCTTAGTTGTTGATAAAGGTTCGTAGTGTATCTCATGAGGCAGCAAGGCGTGTTCTGCCTTACTTGCCGTTGCGCAGCATCAACGTTTTCATAGCCGATATAATTTCTCACAACTGATGTACTGTTCCTCTTAGGTTCCAAATATTGTGCAGCATTAGATTCTGTTAAGCTTTAGACTATTTTATAACGGGTTAAAGTGCAGCGTTTCCTGAGCTGTTTGCAAGTCACGTGACTTTACCAGATATGTTTAAGTCAAGTCAAATCTCAGCCTTTGCAATTAGGAAATCGCATTTTATCAAATTGCGATTTAATTGCAAATGCAATTAATCATTCAGCCCTATTGCAAACTAATATTTCTCTGCCTTTTTTTACTTTTGGAGCCTTTTTTTAACTGTCAAAAATCCTGTTGTACATCAGGATTATTCTATATTATTATTATCAGGATTAATTATATTATAAATGTGACAAAATGAATCTTTATATATGTCTTCCTTGTCTCTTAATTTCTCTGTGTGAAGCTTATCCCTGTTTTGCTGAACTTGATGTAGGTATTCTGTCACACAAAGAAGAACTGCACACACAAGTTTCCTCACTCCACAGTTTTCAGTCTCTTTCTGTTCTAGGTTTTTAAAGCCGTCGTGCTTGAAGAGGTCAACTCTTAGATATGTTTTGGAAAATGAAGGTCATTATTTCAGACAGAATTTTTAAATAAGAAGTACGTTATATTTTTAAAAGTATAAAAATGTAAATGTCTGAAGTCATCACTGTTGCACAATTGCATAGTTGAATGTTTTAATATTTAAAAGGATGGAAAGTTTGAAAATCTAAAATAGGTACAGGAAGTATGAAGAGGTTTGCACTGGCCAGAGATGGATTTTATCTATTCTTTTAACTCTATTAGATTAATTGATTCATAGAGATGGAATGTGTTTCTTAGTGTATTTAATTAAGTCCCTTACTATTTACAAGGCACAATGGTTGGATTGTGATTTGGGTCAAACTCTTTAAAGCTTAATATGATTCAACATAGCAAAGCGAAATAAACTTGATGTGCCTAAGTGTGCTGGTCAACATAAACTACGGCCACCCTGCCCTCCTCTCCGTCAAAAACCAATGAGAGACACACTGGTAGCTCGATTTCATTGTCACTGCTCTCACCCATGTTACTCCTGTTGCACATCACCATAAAACAAAACAACAAATTGTAAACCCAGTGATAAATACACCCCAATATAAATAATTATGGCTCCTAGCAGGTTTAAATCTATTTTAACTTAAGCAAATCATGTAAAAACTTGAGCCTTTGGGTTCTGTACCTTTAACAAAAACTGGTTTTCCCTCTAGTCTCTCCTTTGTGTTTTTGGCATGTTACTAGAGGTGCCAAAACACAGTCTATGTTATCATTCTCATCCATCATGGTTGCTTCTCGCAGTCTTAAAAAAGAAAGTAAAGATAGATCAAATCAGAAGTTTCCATCAACTTCACTCTGGGGAGCAAACAGCTGTGTACCTTATCAGTCAATTACCAGTGTTGGATTGAAAATATATTTTTATTATTTAATTTGATGATGCAGCTGGTGTTTAGTTTGTGGTTTAACTAACACCAGGTTTTTATGTCTGTGAAGGAATGAGTTGGTAGTGGACAATGTAAAAGGTATAAGGTAGAAATGAAATAAATTTAGCCAAAGGGAGATATTTTGACTGTACCACCCTTATGCATTTGGATGATGTCATCATGTTGTGCCTACAAACTTTGTATCAGGTAGGCAAGAAAGATGTATACTTACGTTTAGTGTTTGTCTTGACATTAGATATTGTAAAAATATATATATATTGCAATAGATATCATGACTGCACATGCTTTAGATTATATCACAATATAAATTTGAGGCCATATCACCCAGCCCTTAAAATGAGTGTTTAAAATTGTTTTTGTTTTTTTCTCTAACCTGAATTTTGCTGAAAGCTTTGTGTCAATTTTCTTTCCAGCTGGAATCAACAAATGGCAACTGCTCCCATAAACATGCCCTCCTATTACACCCCAATGACTTTTATGTGGTGGCAGCAGCTGTATGCAAGACAATACTATATGCACTAGTAAGGCCATTCATGTTATAGCCCTTTGATGTGAATCACACGTCTGTGAGTCTTCCTTTCATTAGAAATCCATCACACATACACTCTCTCTGTCTCTAATGTAGTCAGTTACTGGCGGCCTCCTCTCAGCAACTCCGACCCGACCAGCCCTCCGCTCAGTCCAGTCAGTCTGACCCTCTGAGCCAACGACCGCAGGCGGGTCGCCACGGAAACCCAGAAGTGCAGATGAATGCTCAGGGAGGGGAGATCATGAATGAGGAGGAGCTTAATAGAGATTGGCTGGACTGGGTCTACACGTTTTCCCGTGCTGCCATCTTGCTCAGTATAGTCTACTTCTACTCATCCTTCAGCCGCTTTGTCATGGTGATGATGGCCATGCTGGTGCTCTACCTGTAAGTGAAGCATTATATTATCTGGGTGTACCACTAAGTGTGTGTTTTTCTGATTTCCACAGTGAGAGATTGTTTCTCCACCAGATGTTGTTGAGGTTAAAGTTTCCTTTAAACTATTTTCCTCATGAGTTTATTGAAAGTAAATAATCTGTTATAGACCATGATGCTTTCCAACAACAGACTTTTATGTAGAAAAAGAAAACTTGCTCAGTGTCTGAGATTTGGGTGTTATTTCAGAACTCCTACACATTTTTTATATAATCCTTCCATAACTTTTCATACTTATCATTCCTTTAAAGTCTAGTTAAACAGAAAATAATCAGACATACATTATAAATATATTGTAGATGCATATAAAGTGAAATATGGTAACAACTAAATCTAGAAACTTGGAGGAAGAAATGACAAGAAGGGAATGAAAGAAGGAAAGGGGTGAGGAATAAAGGAAACAGAGGCAGGAGTTTGGGAAGAGCAGAAAGTAAGAAAAAAGACAGATGAAGAAATCAAAAGGAAGGACACCGAGATTGAAAAAAAGGCCTAAAGAAACAGAAAAGAAAGGAAGACGAAGAAGTACTTAAGAAAGGAGCGAAGAAAGAAGAGATGCAATGGAGGTAGGGCAGAAGAGATAGAGGTAATCCCACAAGGAAGAGCGGAAGAACATGAAGGAAAGTAAGAAGGGAGGGAGAAGGGACAAAGGAAGGAAACAATGACTAACATAGTTGTCAGGTGGAGGAAGGCATTAACATAACCTACATAATGTAAAGGGAAGAAAAATAAATATTTAATTAAAAATAAAGCATCAGCAGATGGTATTTGGGTTCAGCACGGTCTGCAGCACCTAATTTCCACCGTGTGATTCAGATGTTTTTCTGTCTGCAGCCACCAGGCCGGCTGGTTTCCCTTTAACCTGGAGAACGAGCTGCAGCTCCCAGGAGACCGCCCCAATCAGGAAGAAATGGAGGGAGACCCACAACACCAGGAGCTACAAGACGTGGTAAAGTGCCTGACATAATCTATTACAGCTTTCCTTGAAACGTAGTTTTTTTTTCACAACATGTTGCATATAATTTAGAAGTTGCACTGCTTTGAGAGTTGCACTGCCGTTCATTTTATTCCACTAAAACAATTAAACCCGTTTTCTTCCACATCTGCTGAAGACTGCGTAGAAAATATTTTACCAAGCACTCAATTTCAGGCTCATATTCCACAAAAATCTGGCTAAATTACAAAATCTTGACGTGACTCATATTTCACTGGGCTCCCCCAATTAGACTGATTTTTATTTTATTTTCTTCTGTGCAGGACGGAGTGAACGATGACGCCTCAGACGACGACGGGGAGAGCGGAGAGGAAGTAGCAGAGGATCCTAACAGCGCGCCTAACGCTGGGTTCCTGTCGTCCACGTGGTCCTTCATCATAACCTTCTTTATGTCCCTCATCCCCGAAGGGCCACAGAACGTCGCTAACTGAGCATCAAGCACCACATGGTGCTGTCTTTCAGAGGGGGAGGAGGATCCTTCTTGTTGAGGGAAACTGATTCTCTAATGGTGTGGTGTTGTAGGTTCCCCACTTGTCTGCTCTCTCTGAGCTTAAAAATCAAAAACAAATTCAGTTAAGAAAAAATAAGAAAGATCTCAATGTTTTGTTTTTTTTGTCTTAAGCAAGGCAAAACGTTTTCGGCACCAAAAAAAAAAGCGAAAGGTGGTTTACCTGTTGTGTTCAAATATATCCAGTGATGCTTTGTAACCCTAAACAGCAGGCGGAGTATGTTCACAGTGCTACACATCGGAAGCATCAATGTGTGCAGAAGTAGTTTTTTTTTTATTAATAAAAAAAAAATGCTGCTGAGCTGTAGAAATTGTGGCAATAGGGAAAGAAGAACGTTGAACAATGGTCACTTTAGTACAGAAGTTTAATTTCTGTGATGGATTATGGGTCATGTAGCACCTGTTGTGTATTAACAGAAGGTTTGAAAGTTTTTATGAAATGTTTCAGAGAACATTTGTAATGTGATGAGTTGCGTGATTGCTGGCTTCTGGTTTATTTCTTTAGGAAATTGACTTTAAAATGATGTAAAAAAATAACTAATCTTTAATGTGTAACAGAATATCAGTTGTTTCAATGATGGGAACATTTTTACTTAAAAAATATCCTATGTTTAAATTATTCACTGCCAAATGCAGGCTTAATTTCTTTGAACTGCTGATGTTACTACTAAAACATCAACTGTGAATTATATTCCTGTTTCCTAAAACTAAACCTGGTGTAATGTTGTTTTGTGATTTAATGGATATGCTTCATTTTCTCATAGTCACTAAATAGGCAATATGTAAACACACTGAGCCCTTTTCCTTAACGTTTGTGGGCATAAACATAGTCTCCTTATTCTGGAGAGGTTTTTTTGGGGGTGCTTAAATTTAAGCCTAAAGTTAGTCTTTTGAAATGGTTTTAAATAAATATAGCTCAGCAGGTGATTAAAACCCCAAATTATGTTTCTTTGAAATGTAAAATATATTAAAAAATAAAAAAACTTTTAACAGAAAAATGTCAGCCGCTGAGAAGTATGTCCATGTAACGTACTGTATCAACCCTTTTCCACTAGGCTTGGGTCAGCCCGGACCAGAACGGTCTGGTTGTGTTTCCATTGCCGTCTCAATGGGCGATGACATGGGTGGGAAGAGCGGAGCTAAAGTTAAATTTAATGTTTACTGTTTTCCTTTTTACATTTTTTTTATTTAACGTTTCCTGTCTGGCAGTGTGGTACTCAGAATTGCTGTCTGAGTACCAGGCATAAACCCAACAGATTTACTCTCTCAAGCAGAGCATTACAGCTTTTGCCATAGTACTCCACCATATAATTGTGGAAAATCTTTTTTAGATCTTCTACTGTGGGATAACTTTTTTTTTTTTTCAAGCTGTCCTTGAACCTCAAATTTTTGGCTAATTTTATACTGTTTTTTCTCACTTGAAAATTTTTGAGCCAGTCTGAGCCGTTCAGCAGTATTTATATACACTTCCTCCATCAGTGGACATCCGTAAAACGGGAGTGGTCGGGGTAGGACAAATTCCGCTTGTAATAAGGTTTAACTGCCTAAAAACGCAGTCATTTTACCATGTTTATATTCCCCTTGGACTTACGAACACCTCCGAAGTGCTTCTTGATTCTCTTCCGGGCCGATTCGGACGTAATACACGTTTAGACTGCAACAGGATTGTTAAAGGGAAATTCTGTGTTTGTTTTTCAACACTCTGAACTCCCCTTTAAAATGACATAACAAATAATATGAACTATCTACACAACACAGGAATGGTTACATAAATACGTCACTGCAAAGTTCTTGGCACCAATTATTCAACATCTATTGATGATAAACTCAGCCCAAGAATGTATTTGTAGACAGCAACGTCCCCACACCTGTGTGTGTGTGTGTGTGATCATGCTGGTGCGTATAAGTTTCCCCATACGAGTGTTTGATAGGTGATGTGAGGAGCCCTCAATCTGCCCTACAGGAATCGACGCAAACATAAAGGAGGTCGGGGATACAGATGTCCAGAGGGCCCCAGAGCCTAGGAGCCCCCGGCAGACTAACGTAGGGCTGACCGCACCCCCCCAAAAGATTGTCATCTACAGCCTCCGCAAGCAAGAGGGGAACAGACGGAAGTCACAGGGGAACATCCAGCAGCTACAATGCAGGGTCCGACTCACTGTTTTCTGAAATTACAAATGCTGGTAGAACACCGGTGTCTAGCCCACTCTATTGTTGCTCGCCGGCCTTTTACCATAAATGCCGTCCATTTCTGCAAAGCACTTCCAGTATTTATGGTCTGTCCCTCACAGGGACATTGGCACTTTGATTTTTTTATGTTCCCCCAACAATGTTTTAACTTCACGCAAACACCGCCAGACCAATTGGTGACGACCACCCTTAGGGTAGGAGTGACAGTGACATCACTTTACTGGACCAATCAGTAGGTGGGCATGTTGGCCCACATAGAGACAGAGGTCGTCTGAAAAAAGGGCTCGACTCAGCACTGACAAAGGCAGTAGGAATGCGCTAACATATTTTAGTGGAGAAGAGGCACAGTATAACCTTAGTTTTTAATCGAGACTCTCTTTTGCATGAATTTTCTTTTGGATGAGTTGATTATTTATTAATGTATTAACTGTCTGGTACTTTTAATTCAGTTGTATATGTTACAATGACAATAAAGGTTTGAATTGAATAACAGCATCAAAAGTTTGCCGGTGTTGTGCGAGAATCTGTTCCCCTGAAATATTCTGTTCCCCCTGGTGTTACAGGGGTATGTTTTCCCTAACCTTTTGTCGTTTCTGATTGACTGACCGGTTGATTTCTTACTAATCTTAACATTCGAGAACAATTACCTAACCCTCAGTCATTTTCTAACCCTAACATTGGATGAGCATTACCTAACCATAAACTGACCATTTTCCCAACCCTGCTCTTCGGGAACCAGTGCCTAAACCTAACGGGGGAACAGAATATTTCAGGGGAACAGATTTTCGCACTACACCGGTCACAACATCTCTGTAAAGACACTAGTCATTTTTCTTTTCTTGCATTTGTTTCTGAACATGATCAAACTGTAGCCTTCACATTTCTGTGGATTCCGAGTTTTCAGTATTCAGCTGAAAACTTGTTGAAGGTAGTGTTTAATTTCCTCCATAATTTACAGGTACAGCATGAGTTACATTATTAAACCTGTTCCTTAAATATAATGAATTCCCATTAAAATCACTGTGGTCAGGAGACCAAATTTTACTATCATATTAGATTAAGTGTTAGATAGGTTATTATTCAAGTTACTTGAACTAAGTATTTCACACCTAAAGACTGTACATGTTATAGCCTACCTGACTGAGAACATGGGGCAAAAAAAATCAAATAAAAAAAAAAGCACTCACAAAGCTTAGACCTGATACTTCAAGATGCAATTATCCCAGAAAAAGGGGCATATATATATACATACAGTATGAAAGGACTTGAAATAGGATTATAGAGGGTTTTAAAAAATCAAGAAATCAAAGTGATCAACACAACACAAGGTGTTCCATTCTTCCAGTAATTCAAACTGGCTGAATGGCGAAATTGTATCCGTGTTTGTCTGCAGTCATAAGTAATATGGATCTCTGCTGCCCCCTATTGTCTTTGTTTTGAAAAACAAAACAAAATTCCTGCTTGTGGAAGTTTATTGTGATGAATATTTTCACTTAATCATAATAGAAAAAAACAACAAAAAACTGATGTCTAAAATGGGAAATAATAACACCCCCTGTGTATTAAAATTGCCCTGCTGTCAAATGAGAAATTATGAACTGTTAAGAAATCCCCAAAAATTAACATGCAAAATAATTTCCCAAAGTAATTATTACCATATCAAGAATATCTCAGTTGTCTGTCATGAAAACATTATGTGCTTTCAAATATGAAGTTTTGTTAACTATCAATACATGGAAACGATTAAGAAAAAGTCATGATTCAACAACATAGCCAACTTTAACAATAATGCCCTTTGTACAACTTTACAACATTTTTCCAATATGTTGAGGTAGGCACACATACATCTAATTATTTTCTTTGATTGGGTATTGCAACTCCTTGATTTTTATTTTTCATAAATTTTTTTGTTGGTCCACGTTTGGTTCCAGAAGATATTTGGTACACAGTAGAGATAGAAGAAGCTTCTGCATAACAGGCCAAGATCTGGGCCTCATCTCATCTTTCCAAATAACATTGTTACAATGATATTTTGGTTCATTTAGATGCAATGTCGCAAACTTACATTGTTCTGGCATAAATACTTTTTTGATCATTTTTTTATGGCCTTAAAATAAAGCAATAAATATTTTGTCTTTCCTCTGGGATCCTAACCCTTCCCACATTGATGGGCAGCAACAACTTATTTTATCATGTTTGTTCATGTCTCTTTGAAATTGATTAGCTGTTATCTTTGGGGCCAGTATTTTAGGTATGACCAAGTTTAGACCACACTTTAAGTGCCAGATGAATGACCTCACCTGGCTGCAATGTGAGGCAGCAAAACAAGCCAAAATCATTACTCCTCCTCCACTATTGTGTTTTAAAATTGGTATGATGTATTTTCTCTTGGTTTTATCCAAATATGTCGAAGTGGATCATGTTTAAATCATAAGAAATTTTGCTCTTTCACCATTTCATATTGTTGCAGTTTGTTTTTTGTGACAAACTTTTGAAGCAAAATGGGATCTGCCATGTAAGATCGTGTACAGTCTATGTGCGTATTTGCATCCACTTTCAGATTTCCTCTAGTGTTACTGACAGAACAAAAAACAAAACAAAAAAATCCCCAAGAGTTCACTTTATTGCTTTGCAACAATCAGCCAGGATGGAAGGAATCAGATAAACAGAATCACTGATGTACATCAGTAGAAATACATTTGTACTAAGTGACTGAAGTGGCTAACCATTACTTTCTTTAGGACTTTCATTCAGATTTATACATTCTGATGAAGTAGTGATACTGTGAAAATAAAGTCTTTCATCATTTATATAATCTATGTAATTCTGAAAGTACGTGACGGGTCTAATTTTCTGCAAAATAAGTAAATATACACATATTTCACGTTGACACCACGATAATTTAACATTCACTAATTATTTAAATAAACTTAATACTTTTCTCTTTTTTTTTGGTAGTGAGCACATACTAGAGCTGTGACACAGAAACACATCTTTTAGTTACATTTTAACTGGAAAACAGACAGAAATCCTTGTTTCTGAAAAAGACACAGACCAACACAACGACGGACAGAAGCCTCTGCAACAGCTGTGTGATGGATGTAACGGCTCCTCTCTGGAATCTGTGTGTCATCACGTGAACCACTACAAAACGCTTTGCACATAAAGAGCATCAACAAGGCACCATAAGCTGTCGCTTGCAGAGTCGCTACACACAGAGCCAATGAAACAGACGGACAAAATGTTGCAGGAAAAATATTCTTGGGCATAATATTTGAAGAGTTTGGGACTCTGAACGAGAATATTTATTGCTAAAACTGGACAGCACTTTGCCAAAGATTAAATCAAGTTCCTACAACAATAGAGTTTTTACATTTAAAGTAAAAATATTTTGCATAAAACCATTTGAAACGCTAGACATATTGATACAACACACAGTGATATTCACAATAATACAGATGGTATAAAATCAAGTGCAACTATAACTGCAGTCCGCAAATACTCTTTTCTTTCTTTTGCACCTTAACATACTTTTATTTATTAAAATATTTGTGATGCCAGCGACAACAGGAAACAGGACAAGTAGTTATCACTGCCTTGCGACAAAAAAAGACTAAAATCATTTATCAATCTCGCATTGTATTTGTACATCTCTAAAAAATAACAAGAAAGAAGGTAATGTCATCTGCTTTAAGTCAAAGTTTACAGTCAAAGTGCGTCCTGTACAGTACAGACTTTATATGGCCTCTTTTCTACAATAATATAGAGGAAGAATACAGCACACATAGATAAGATACTAACATCCACTATGAACTGTTGGCTGAACAGTGAAAACATCTGACAAACTTCAGAGCAGCAATATTAAACACTGCATGTCCCCAGGAGACAGAAGAGATGGTTTCTGAGGAACTCCAAAGGTTTTACAGTGTAACGTTATGGACTAGAAGTCTGAATTAGCTTTAGAATGGAATCAAAGGATAATATTAATGGATTTTATCAAAGGGATGCAACAGGTCAGAATGTGGTTGTCAGTTCCTGATCTCTGATTGTAAAAAAAACCTCTGAGCAGTTTATGCTTATTTGAGCAGATTACATTTTATTTTAAATAACTATGATGTAAGAAGATATCATCGCTGCAATAAAATATCTAGCTCGCTATGAGAGCAGTTGCTGTAAAACAGGAATTTGGTATTTTAAACAAAGAGAAATTACTGAGTTGATATTTTAAACTTTCATGTTAACCATCAGAACAGTTAGCATGGCTGGCATCAATAAAACAGCAGTCTCCCTGTATATTCCCTACATGAAACCCTTACCTTATTTCCAGAATAACGATATTCCATGACACACTTATGTTATAAGCCTGAAAGGATAAAACAGACCATCATACTCTGTTCAACCTTCCTGTTATCTGCTGAAAGTATTGCTCTCTCACACAGCCTGAATAAGCCACAGACATGTCTTGGTATGTGGAATAAAATCTTTCGAATAACTTCTTAAATCTCTGTGCCCCCTCTGACCTAATTTTTAAACCACTAAATGAGACTCAAAGTAATTATTCTATGACAGAAAGTTTAAAACTCACAAACAAAACAGCTTTATGTTGCTCTAATACATTCCACCTTTCTGTTATCTGATGAAAGTAACCCCAAATAAACAGCTAACCTATCTCTGTTGATACTATATTTCCTTTTATAAAGCATTTAAAACTTTTTGTGCTTCTTTTCTAAAAGGGTCGTGGTAGTGGTTCAGTATGATGTTTTCAGTAATTATTAAAAGTTCAGAATTGTGAGTTACTGACTAGCAGGTTACTATATAGGGTTCATTAGGCTGAAAATCCCGATTGTGGATCAAGGTTCAGCTCTGTTGAATAAATATTGAAGCTGTTGTTCCATAAAAAATATGAGGTAAAACGAAACGTTTACAGTACTGTAACTGCGTAAAATATTAACAGTAAAGCTGGATTTACACCAAACTATGTATGAAAGAAAATTCTGTCAGATCTCGATTGAAAAAGAGCCTTCCTTTGGCATCTGTAGTTTAAATATTTGAGCAGAACTGGCTGGATTCTGAGACTCCCTAAATGGTGAATGTCATAATTCCTTTATATTTCTTCTAGATTTATATGATGTGCATTTTGACACATGTGTTGAACATGTACGATTCTCAGCTTTTGTGGGAGCTAGTTTGTCTCCCCTGCTGGTTGTGCTGCTCCAGTTCAGTTTTGCTCTTTGTCCTGTTGACGAGGCACCATCGTAGGAGGAAGTGTTGAGGGCTCAGGAGAGGGAGATGGCCTTCGTTTATCACAGGAAGGTCTCAGTAGTGGAGCCATCTCCTGGTGAATCTGGGCTGACATCAACTCTAACACAGGCCACCTTCTCTTGGCTGTTTGGAGGTGAAGAAAAAGGGATTAGATGAGCACATGCATAGATTTATTTAGGTAAAAGCAGTTGTGAGGTAACTAAGGGATAGTTTCATTACCAATTATACTAATTCATGGAGAGTAGTACCCTGTAAGACAGTGGTTTCTAGCCTGAGGTATGGCTAAACAAAGTCCTAGAGGGTCAAACATATTTTTAACGCATGTAAATGGTCCAATTTAAACATGTACAAGTACTCAAACAGTACAGCTTTTGTATGAATGTAATTTTGGAGTCCTACTATAAAACAGGCTGGGAACCAATAACTACAAAAAAAAAAAAAAAAGGTTTCTTAATGACGGAAATGTTTTTGACGGCTTCAACAAGATTTTATTGCACATTGGACAATGACTGAATATTACAGTATTTTCCTTATTTCCAAAGACTTTTATTGGCAATTCCACCAAATTTCTTTGAAGATTCAACATCAATTGACTTTTCTACTTAATAATGTCCATAATTAACTGGAACAGGCAGGAGATCAACTTCTGGGCCAAATCCTGATGAAAGGGCCCTATTTATGTCTGTTTACTCTGGAAATATGCTTAGATCCCTCTTTCTTTCATGAAAGTGAACCTGAGAATGGTGAGTCAGCAGAGTACTCATGGCGAAGCTCACTGTTTCTTTAGATGGAATGATTTTTCAGATTTCCAATTACTCAGAGGGAAGATTTCTCAGAGAAAATAACTTTGCACCAGCTGCCCTGTAACAAGCTTGTGGCTCCTGCATAATTTAAGTCCGTTGTTGATGTTGTTCTTACAGAATTGGCTAATTTCCTGTTCTTCTTGCTTCAAGGCTTAAAATTATTCACTCTGTTGTCTCTGTACCTGCACTGGGGGTAAAAACTCTTTAGTGTACACCCCAAGAGGACATAATTCTGGCCCTTTTCGACCACTGTTGAAACTCCTACAGTCTCCTGCACTGCTGTTGATCATCCCACTTTGAGGTTTTTACAGATTCAAAAAACTTTTTCTTGAGTAAAATATCATTTACAGCATATATGGCTGCTTAGGGGCAAAGCAATAATTTCCAGCACATCTGCCCTCTTGTACAGTAATTAGCTTGTTAATTAAGCTGATAAATATAATTGAGCTGTGCTACTTAACATCTGAATGTGCTGGCAGAGGGACTATACTGAATAGTGTTAGCTCGAAATTTGGTGTCATTAGAGAAATTGGGTGAAATAAAATAAATTTTAAAACATCATTCATAGAAGCTGAAGTCAAAATCAAACATTTCTGTCAAGGTCAAAACAGTAGGTGACATATTACTGGTAAAGGAACTGACTTTAAATAGGGTTAGGAAAAATATTAAGATTCATCAACTTACAGCCCTAAGACTGAAACAACTAAATATTTTCATATTTTGAAAGGAAAATGGTTGTCTGGACAATTAATTGTACTGATAAAGCAAATAAAATATATATTAAACTTTCTTGTGTAAATTTTTAAAACATGATCACAAAATATTCAGCTGACATTTAAGCTCATAATGCATACAATACTTCCACCAATACCTTTGAGAAACTTGACTTTTTTGTTCAATGCTTTATAATAATATGTATACTTATGGCTCGGTTTGCTTTCACTTCTGAAAAACTACAAAGTCAACTTTAGAAGTTGTCCAGTCTCTCTCTAATAGCACGTGAAGTTAAATATCTAAAGTTCTTTAAATGTACTGTAGGTTCCAAGACTACACACCCAGGCTAAAATTACAGTTGCTTGTGAATAAAAATATCAAACCCTGGTGAATAATTTGAAGACTTTTCCACCTTTAAAGTGATTTATTATCTGTAGAATTCAATGAAAATAAACATATCTGTTAGAAAGAAAAACTAAACTAAACAGAAGAGCAGAAATAACCTATACATACTGGATAATGAAAATCTTCCCCCACAATATCTTGCAAAACATCTCCAAATCTATCAGATTATGATATCTGGGCCACAGCCCTCTGTAGGTGACTACAGATTTTCAGATTGTTTGGACAGCAGTAACCGTATTTCAAATGTCATCAGATCCCATTTTGCATGCTATTGTAATATTTTCTCTGTCTAATGGAGTCCTGCTAAAGTAGATGTCCAAATTTGTGAATGTAGCCAAGGCCAAATAAGAAAAACTGAAGAAATTGAAATATTTTGCAATACTAAAATTGACGCAAGATTTTTTTAAACTCCTGCGCTCAATTTAGCAATGACTGCCCTACTGTTTGTGATATTCCAGGTCTAAAAAGTTTGTCTCCTTAACAGGTTACCCATATAGCTGAACAATACTTCAGGGTCATCACGTTTAATATAACTGATGTGAGGCATATACCAAGGCAAGAAGTGACTAATCGGGAGCACCGGAACATTTGCCGGTGGGCTGGTCTGATATTTGGGCTGCATGGGCCGGTCTACTGCATGCAGAGTTGTATTATGAGTCAAATGTGCAACTACCCTAAAATGAGTTGCTAGAAATAGTATTTCAGAATTAGTTTGGAAAAGTTCAAACTTGTAGGGAAATTTTTTTAAGTAGTTCTGTGTAGTTGCATACTATTTGGCATATACAAAACTGCATATCAAGAATATAGGTTTTACCAAAACGGCTGGCCATAGTCAGGCACCAGCTGGCAGTTTGTCTTTTTTTATGATTTACCTTGATGTTAAACGTCAGAGCACTCAGTCAGTGGTATTAGAAAAGTGAAATAGCAAGGGTGATGCAGAGAGGGCTATGATTACAAGGAGAAAAGCTCAAATAGGCCCCCATTTTTGTTCATGTGCAAAAATGAACACCAAAACAAGCTTGTGGTTTGTGACAGCTAACGAGGACAATGAAACGAGTAAGACAACACGTTGAACTTTCTCTGCAAACCACCAAGTTAATTTATCAAATCATTGGTGTGATGTTGTGGCCCCTAACATAACATGTCATTTTAATAACAATATGATGCAACGTCACATAACTGGGAAACTTTGTCTTGTAGCTCCAAAGAGTTAACAGGAAAATCCAGCATCAAGCAATATGAGCCCATGAGTCCAGAGTGGAGCAGGATTACTTACTGAGTTAATATTATAAATAGTATTAATATAATGAAGAGCATTATTCTCATTCACCGGGGTGGGGTTCACCCCGGTGAATGAGAGGGTAGCCTCCCTCCGCCTACGGGTGGGGGGAAGGCTTCTGAATATTGTTTGTGCTTATGCGCCAAGCGGTAGATCAGATTACCCACCCTTTCTGGAGGCCTTGGAGGGGGTATTGGAAAGTGCTCTTTCCGGGGATTCCCTCATTCTGCTGGGGGACTTCAACGCTCACGTGGGATATGACAGTGAGACCTGGAGAGGCGTGGTTTGGCGTAATGGCCCCCCCGATCTGAACCCGACCGGTGTTTTGTTATTGGACTTCTGTGCTCGTCATGGATTGTCCATAACGAACACCATGTTAAAGCATAAGGGTGTTCATGTTTGCACTTGGCACCAGGACACCCTAAGCCGCAGCTCGATGATCGACTTGGTTGTCGTTTCATCTGATCTGCGGCTGCATGTTTTGGACACTCGGGTGAAGAGAGGTGCTATCCACCAACCACGACCTGGTGGTGAGTCGGCTCCGGTGGTGGGGGAGGACGCAGGACAGGGCTGGCAGGCCCAAATGCGTCGTGAGGGTCTGCTGGGAACGTCTGGCAGAGTCCCCTGTTAGAAGGAGTTTCAACTCTCACCTCCGGCAGAACTTCGAACACATCCCGGGGGAGGCGGGGGACATTGAGTCCGAGTGGGCCATGTTCCGTGCCTCCATTATCGAAGCGGCTGACCATAGTCGTGCCTGTCGCGGCGGCAACCCTCGAACCCGCAGGTGGACACCGCCTATGTCCCACCGGGATGAGGCCCAGGGGAAGACCCAGGACTCGCTGGAGGGACTATGTCTCCCAGCTGGCCTGGGAATTCCTCAAGATCCCTCCCGAGGAGCTGGCCCACGTGGCTGGGGAGAGGGAAGTCTGGGTCTCTCTGCTTAGGCTACTGCCCCCGCGACACGAGCCTGGATAAGCAAGATGCTGATTAGACAGCATGATTAATGCACAGGTGTGCCTTAGACTGGCACCAATAAAAGGCCACTCTGAAATGTTCAGTTGTATAACACAGCATAATTCCACAGATTTAGCAAGTTTTGAGGAAGCGTGCAGTCGGCATGATGACAGCAGGAATGTCCACCAGAGTGTTCCTCATGAATTGATTGTTCATTTCTCTACCACAAGCTATCTCTAAAGGAAATTCTGAGAATTTGGCAGTACATCCAAGCAGCCTCACAACCGCAGACTACGTGTAACCACACCAACCCAGGACCTCCATGTCCTGTATGTTCATCTCCAAGATCGTCTGAGCCCAGCCACTCGGACAGCTGCTGAAACAATGGGTTTGCATAACCAAAGAATTCCTGCAGAAAACGGTCAGAACCGTCTCAGGGAATCTCATCTGTATGCTCGTCGTCTTCATTGGGGTATCGACCTGAATCCAGTTCTTTGTCGTAACCGACTTGAGTGGGCAAATGCTCACATGGGAAGGCACCTTGGAGAGGTATTCTCTTTACGGATTAATCCCGGTTTACGCTGTTCAGGGCAGATGGGAGAAAGCGTGTGTGTCATCATTTAGGTGAGCAGTTTTCCAATGTCAATGTTGTGGACCTAGTGGCCCATGGTGGAGGTGGGGTTATGGTATGGGCAGGCGTATGTCATGGACGAATATTGATGGCATTTTGAATGCACAGAAATAGCTAGACGAGATCCAGAGGCACAATGTTGTGCCATAAAATCAACAACATCACCTCATGTTGCAGCATGTTGCAGGGATCTATACACAATTCCTGTAAGCTGAAAACATCCCAGTTCTTGCATGGCCAGCATTGTCACTGGACATGTCAACCATTAAACATGTTTGGGATCTTCTGGATCGGCATATTCGACAGCCTTTTCCAATTCCTGCAAATATCCAGCAACTTCGTACAGCCATTGAAGAAGAGTGGACCAAAATTCCACAGGCCACAGTCGAAAACCTGATCAACTCTATGCGACGCAGCAGTGTTGCACTTCATGAGGTAAATGGTGGTCACACAAAATACTGACTGGTTTTCTGAGTCTCCAGACAATTAAGATATTAAAATATCTTAATTGGTTAAGTAATTTTTGTGTTTTCCATGTCAAAAGCTTTACAGAAATGTTTTATTGTGACAGGTGCAGCAGATGAGGAAGTGTGAAAGGGAAAACAGTCTACTCAGGGGCTGATTACAGATGGTAGCAGCTCAAAATATAAATTTTGATGTTAATGATTGTATCGTGAAGAATAATGTAGATGTGAACGCATCCTGAAAAAAATCTGGCCTTGTATGTACCTAATGAGGCAAAATATAAATATAAATTTTAAATCAAAAGCTGTCTTAAAGTATTTGAAAAGGGGGACCTTTTTTTATCATTTATATTTTTACCCCCGTAACAGATTTGGTTTTTAGCTGAATTCTAAGTGATAATTGTTACATTAAAGGTGGGAAAAGTGTTTTATTTATGTTGATCTCTCCTTTTTGCATAACAAAAATCTGACATTTTAACAGGCGTCTGCACAGTTTTTAGACTTAGATTAAGCTTGTCTTACAAAACATGTCTACATGGTAACATTGTGATCTGACAGTCATAAACATGCTTCAGCAATGTAGCCTCCCAAACACTCTAATCTCACTGCACTGATGGGAGGCGCTGGAAAACTGCAGGAGATGGCATAGCTACCTTCCTGAACGCCTCACAGGCTGGGCACAGAACTCTGCACTCGAGTTCACCGCTTTCCACACTGCGGTTTGGACCATTTCATCAGAGATATTTAAAACCAAGGCATCAGAATCAGAACTACATGCCAAAATTCAAACATAAACACAAAGAGAAAGAAAGGCATGGGGACATTGCGTCAGTGGGAGAGGATGAGTGTAGAACAGTTTAAACAAAGCAGACAAGCATGCACATAAATTATGGTTTCAAAAACAAACTGCAGAAAGGCTGAAGAGATGGATCACAGTCAGAACATTCTAGGTTAAGACAACGAAAGAAATGTTTGCATTTTAAGAAAGAATTATTTGCTGAATAGCTTTGGCCTGTACATTATTACAGTTAGTAACAGGTAAATCTCTTAAAAGAACATTTTAACAGACTGTTTAGTCTTGAAAAAAGAATGCAGTTAAAATTTTAGATAAATTCCAATAGAGACATTGTTGCCGTGCCAGTATAAACATAGTTATTATGCAGCCATGAGGCCCAGATGTTTTGCATCAGACACTTAGCCTTGCAACCTGTTCTTCAACTGGGAGGCTGTGGGTCACTACTGCTAATCTGTATGATCTGTTTGAGATGGGCATAACAACACAGCTTTCCAAATGATCAATTCAAGTTGTATAACGGTGCATTCACACCGCACGCTTTGTCAGCATCAAAAAACGCTCACAAAGTGACTAGTTCGACGCATATACATTTTTAAGCGGAAGCTTGCAAAGCTCTCCGTCGGATGTTTTAAAAAACTGGCGGATCGTGGTTGGCTAGACAATGTCGACATCGGGCAAAGTCACTACAGTGAGATGTTCTGATTGTTTGGTGTGATGCTTCAATAGCTTTAAGACAGTGAAATGTCCAGCTAGCCGAACTTCCGCGTTGCTGGCTTTTGGCCAACGCACACAAAGTAACGCAGAGATTTCAACCCTCATCTGATGGCCTCAATCATAGACTAAACATGATGACGTTTTGGGTGGTGTGAATATACCATAAGTCAACACGTTCCAAAAGAAAATACAACGTAAACAATGCGGCGGGCATACGTGTCATTTCTCCCTAACAGAGTCATTTTTGCAAGAGGGCTAATAAAACAGCAGAACTCCTCAAAGTGCTTGCATTTGTTTGAAATTTACACATAAGCTTAAAAGACGAAGCTGAACGGAAAATAGAAGCGAAATGAAAGGAGTGTGAAGCAGCCAGTGGTCCCTCACTATAACACGGTTCAACTCTGCTGTGCATTTTTAATTATTCAATTTTATATGCTTTCTTTACTGTGCACTAACGCGCAGTGTGTTTTGCATCTTGATTGATTGGAGGAAATTGTCAATCTCTTCCGTGTCGTATCTCCTGCACCTGCCAAATTTATCATAACATAAAAATCTTCTCAGACAGAAGACAAAAAAACAGCACAGACAACCTTTAAGTTTGTCATTTTGAAAAAGACACCTGCACAGAGACCTTCAATGGAGCGGCTCGCGGACAAAAAAAAATTGTCATATTAATATTTTTTATGCTTTAAAATCTAGGAATGTTTGAGTTTTGAGAGTATTTAAACTAGTAATAAATATGAGGAAATGTTAATGTATGTCTGGGAAAAGTGTTTATAGTGTGTCATGAAGGTTTGTACAGCCTTAAAACACATATAATTGTAAAAAATAAAGATGAGTACTTGTGTATTTTCCCTGTCGGGGGTTATTTTTAGCAGTTTTATTTGTAACCAAAGCTATGATTACGTTGTCATGTATTTGGTCTAATATTTGGTTATGCATGACGGTGGAGAAGCTGTAAAATATCTGAGGTGTGAGAATGTTGTGATGTTATGATATACATTTTACTGTTAATTTGTTGCTTCTAATAGCTCAGGTCACTTTTAAGCAACACAAATACCTCTTTATGTTGGTAATATGGCACATTTGTCTTTACAGCACTTTGATGAACCAATTTTAAACTATTTTTCATTTATTGTTTATTATTTATTATTTCAACAGCTGTAAAACATTTGAGGTGGTACCATGCTGTTTTGCATGCTATTTAACTGTTTTCTAATAACATTCAACTGTTAAAGGAGAGAAAAAACGTCTATAACACTTTTTACAATTTTTCCTGCTAATTTGATTAATCGAGTCAAGACCTCATCCGATTCATCAATGATCCAAATAATTGCTTTTTACAGCCCTACTATATACTGTCAAATGAATAAATCACAGCAATGGAAATACCCTGTGTTGTGTTGGAAAAAAATGAAAGCATAATAAATTAGGTCAAACTGTTTTCCATATTGTATGTGACAAAAAAATCATCAATCAATTTCAGGGCTTTTTTTTTTTTTTTACATTTTCGTGTAAGCTTGATAATTCTACACTTTTTGGTCTAAAAACGTCTTAGTGCTGCCACACATGGTAAATGTGTGGCTTCCTTGTGATTGGCTGAGAGCGGTACATCTTTTCCATTGTCTACGTCACAGGCATGGTCTCACAGAGACACCCCTCCCTCTCTCTGACACACTCGCCTCGCCCCGTGACGAGTTGAAATTGCTTATCTAGTGTGCTATGTGCACACTTACGCTGAGAGAAACAGTGAAAGCTGAAATCCGTAATTTGGAGGTTTAAAGTGGTTTAAAACTATCATATAACATATGTTTTATTTTCATAATTTTGCATACAATTTCTTTAATGCTTTCTGTTATTGATTATCTGTTTTAATCTTCCATGTGTTTGGTTTCCTAACTGCTGAATCATGAAAAGTACCTTGAATTGCCTTGTGTTGACCATGTGTTGAAAGTGTGCTATATAAATAAAATTGCCTTGCCTTTTAAACATGCCGTGAATAAGGAAACAAAAGCTGACGCCATGTTTACCGCCGAAGCTACTTAGCATTGATGCTAGCGCTACGCTCTCTATGCTTGCTTGCTACTATACCTGCTCCCGGCTTCAGGCAGCGCTGACTCAGCGCCCTGAGCTAATGGCTAGAACTGATACGGCGTAAAGCCTTTTTCTCCCTTTACCTGAGGTAAGGATAGGCTTTATGGAGCTCGGCAGCCCCACGGCATATTAGATCGAGTTGGTTCAGCCATGACTGTCTTCCAGACCACACCCCTCGCGCTCAACCTCCACACTTGGCCCTGCCCACTTTGGTAGAATTTACAAATGTTGACTGGAGGCGGGATAAAACTTTGCATGGGGTTCAGCTACTCTTTAAGGAATTAGCTAAGACGTCCATATATCATGACCCTCTCGATAGTGAGCAGTGTCACTTATCAGTGCCAAATGGTGCCCACAGCAGCAGAAATAACAAGAAATAGAAGAAGCAGAGATCGCTTCTGCGTTTCTGTTTACTATGTTGTTATAAATGTCATCACCAGCACTTCTTTTTTTAAAAAGCTGATAGTTTGGTGACGTGCTCATTTCCCTCTGAATTAAAACCAATCAGGGTGACTTAACAACAGCTCCTGCCCAGCGATTCTAATTTCCGAATACAAGTCCCTAGACTGGTACTCTGTTGGTTCCTGAAATTGCCCCAAAAATGGCTCTGTCAGCCCGGCCTAGTGTGGTAGAGACACACACATACCAGGAAGTTCAGGTAAAATTTCCACGATTTCCAATAGTGGAAACGCACTTAATGTGGCATCATAAGTATCCACAAACTCAAACTGCAACATGCAACATCTGGACTTGGTAATTTTTGCCCACTCTACATCACAAAACATCTCATAGAGAAGAAGTGAGAAGTTATCTTGTCCATTAACCTCTTCATGTTATTTCATTGCTACTTCCACAAAATCTAATATTTGTTCATTCTGGTATGTTTGCTCAGTGTCACTGTTTCATTGCAGGTATGCTATTTCCTTCAGAATTGCGGTGTTGTTCATATTTTTAGGAACGATGGTTTATGAAACCATAACAGTCCTCTTCAAGGTTTAGAAAGATTTTGTCAGGGCCTCTTTATATTTTTCATAAGAAAAGGCTTCTGTCACAAACTAGAACAGTAAATGTCAGAAGTTTGTGTATCTTCTTCATTGTCAATTATTCCTTTTGTAATAAAATGCTTTTGTATCCTACCCCTACTTTTGGCTGATAACGTCATTTTAATCTATGGATTACGTTAAAACAGCAAACAAGCAAATGTAGATCAACTGTAGTAGGACAGATCAGATTAATCCTATTCACTTTGATTGATGGCTGAAAATGAACGCTTTAGTTATTTATTGGACAGGATCTAGGTCACATAAAAGGTGAAAACTGTTTCTGAATGATTATCACACTTTTATCTATTTTTAACACAAAAACTTTAACAAAAAAGTTTTTTTTTAACCAAAAAACAAAAAGCTTTTTAAAAGCAGTGTGAACATTTTTTTGATGCAGTGTAAGTAAATAACAATAAAAATAACACTTTAATGTGAATCTTTTAATTATGAAAAGAACCTTTTAGGGATGGCAAAACTCACCTTCCTGAGAATGAGTTCACCGGGATGCTCAGCTGGTTTGAGCCTTCAAAGTGGACCTTCATTTTCTGCTCCTCTTCTTCCTCCAGTCCCGACTCTTCCTCCTGAAGCTAACAGTATTATAATCATTCATCTCAAACCAACCATTTCCATGATCTGCTGTTTTATTATATATTTCCTTAAAGTGAGAGTGTCAAACTTCCACAAAAAAAAACAAAATCCTGTTGTGAGGTTCATATAATTTAATTTCGATTTTAAGCATTCAAAAGTCTCATATTTTTGGTTTAACAGTGGTTACTATATTTTTTGAGTAACAAAATATGACAATAGATAATGTTAGATAAACTAAATGGTTGGAGATTTGCAGTATTTCACTGCAACGTGAAATATGCAGTCTCATAATTTTGCGAGATCTGTGTTTATACATTTCTATGACTTAGGATAATAGTTTCCCACACAAAACAGCATCAGAAAGGAATTCACCAGCTTCTCTTGTGCTTTCTTTTTCTTGTCATCCTCTGTTTTTTTCTTGCTTTCTGGCATCAGGTCATCCAACCAGCTCAACTCCCTGTTAGTAAACATAAAGTCTAGAAGCTTTCGGATAAACACAAGGGCCAAAACCTGCAGACAAGGAATATTTATCAAAATATACAGAATTATTAACGCAAAATAAAACCTAAAACACCTCAAATACAATAAAAATAAATAAGTACACAAATCGTAAGAATGCCCTAAAAAAATCTAAATGATGATTGATGTCTTATATTACAAAATGAAGGTAATCTACACTTAAAAGTGTCAGTGTGTTATTTTTGTCAGGGTCAAACTGTTTAAGATATTGAGTCCAGATGTGATCAAATATTTACCATCATGGGAAATACAACAGCTGCTGCAGAGGCCTTTATTACCCATAGCAAGACCAAACAGGTGAGCTGCACAAGCGTGAACACATGGACCTTCCACAGTGGCACATAGCGCAGGTAGATCAGATCGGGCTGGTGCTTTGCAGGCATGCCAAACAGTTTGATTCTATCAAAGAACTTAAAATAAAATAAAAAAAATAAAGTTGGGATTTAGAGAAGAGAAACTATGATTCTAAAGGAGACTTGCCAAAATGTAAAACACTGGAGAAGTAGACTATTACCTGAATGCCTTTGAGTGAAGAGACACCCATGTAGAGGAAGACTCCATACAGAACAGGCATGGGAATAAACTGTGAAATGCAAAAAGCCACATGCATGAATTAATAAATATGAGCAGAATTTTTTTAATTCATCCATAATAGTAGTTACTTCTTATTACTTTCAGAGTTACTACTTAGTACTTTCAGATGCAGTGAAATAAAATGTTATTCCACTGATCTCACCTTCAGCACTGAGGTCATGAAAACAGAGCAGCCCATAAGGGTAAAAATCATAAATCCAGTGACCCGCTGCTCTCGAATGCCCAGAAACTTGGGCTGCTCTCCTGGTGCAGAGCAGCTGGACTCCACCTTCAGGCTGTTCACATGGGAGATGGACAAGACGGTTGCAGCCACAAACCACGGCAAGCCCATAATGGAGCACACCCCCAGCATTATCGCCACTATCAATAGATCCAGGTGGTAGCCACAACCTTTCTACAGGAAAAAACAGGAAAACAGCACGGTACACTAAGAAAACAGAGTAAGATATAACCCAATCAAGGACGAATGTTCAGTTACAACAGCAATAGGGAAGAAAAAAAAAAAAAATCACATGGGTCAAATTTCTCTACTATAAATTATTTTAAAAAACAATACTATTATTTCATATTAGATCATACTATTTTGAGACGTTCTAAAATTAACACCTGTTGGTGTAAATATAATTATCAATAATTAAAGAAAAAAACCTATGTTGTTAAAGGCACAGTGTGTGTTTCGGCCAGTAGGGGGCAGTGCATACCTAAATTATCACAAGCATTCGGTATCTGTGTCTTTGAGTAAGAAACTCAACAACGGAGGTCCAACTAGTGCTGTTTTCAAACGCTCAATTCCCTAAGAATTATGTATTTGCAGCAACATGTCGAGCACATCAGTCTCTCTTTCATCGCTTAGAACTAGCGAAGAGGTAAAAATTTATTTATGGCGAAACTTTTTTGCATTTTGAGGGGAAACCAATTTTTTAATAGCGGGCATGTTCCATGCGCTTTGTCCGTCCGGGCTCTTGTAGAAGTAAAGACGTCATCTAATATGGCTTTCCCCTGAAAAGAGGACCTGCGCCTATGTATTTTAAAACTAATTTTTAAAGTCATATTTTACAATATCTCCAATATTTTGCAATTAATGTGCTTTACGTAATTATTATTACATAATGTTTTAATGGCTATTTTCAAAGATGTACTGCAAAAGCTACACAATGTCACTTTAAAGAATCAGTCAGGAGTAAAATAAGCACAGTTGTTTCTTATAGAGGCAATAGAGTTTTCTCAAAAGAAGCAACTTTATCTACATTAACATTAGATCGGAGTTATTATTAACCCAGACATATGTCTCATTTTATGTCTTCTAAAAGATTTATCATATATTTTCAGTTGGATTTATATGAATAATTGTAGCTGACCACAAGTTTGAGATACTATTTTCTGCATTTTACAGCATTGTATAGGATGCACCAATACCGACACTGATATTCTTATTTACTACATCGTATCGGTTAAAGTTAACCGATACTATTAACCAATACTAAAAATGTGTAAACTCTGCAATAATTTCACAGAAAAAGTTTCATTTTCACTTGAAGCTTTTGTTTTGTGGTCATTTTTATTAATTTAAAAAAATATATCTAATTCACCATTATTTGTTGTAACAAGCAGAGAAGAAAATAAAACAGTGAGTCTCACAATTCGTTACATTTTTTTGTGAGGTAGAAGTATCGGTATTAATACTTTGTATCAGCAAGTACTCAAATCCAGGTATTGGTATCATACTGATTTGAAAACAGTGGTATTGTTGCATCCTTAATAGTGTATATAAAAGTGTCCTTGTCATGTATGGTTTGCTTATTTCATATTAAAGAACACTCAGATTCGCAACACTTTTGATTCTTGTCGTAGTATTTTTGTACAGTACATCTAAATCTGTTGTACCCACATCAAAATTAGAACTGACAATAATAAAATAATTATTCTCTACTGAGTCAGATCTAACCTTGAGCTTATGCTCTTTGCGATTGATGATGACTGCAGTGATCTGTTGGTCCATGAAAATGAGGATGGTGCAGAGTAAGGCAGGAACTGCTGCCACCAGGAGTGTCCACAAGGGGTTATCTCCTAATGGGTCCATCAGCCAACCTCTGTGCTTTGATGTTGGCTATAGAGCAAATATATTGTTTTATTGAGTTAACAAGGCTTGAGAACTCAATATTTTTCCCATCATCTAGTATAACACAAACAACAGTAATGCCCAAAACAAGAATATTTGCCAACCTCAAAGCGATCTGGGACATGCAGTTTAGGACTTGGGATCCCCATCAGATAATCCACCACCACCATGATCATGATGGTTAAAAATACAGCAAAATCACTTATAGTGGAACGTACCTACAAGGTAAGCACACACACAGACGAAGAAGGGGTGATTTTATCATATGGTATACATTAAAGTCATTTCATTTCATGCACACTCTTTCTGCAAACACACAGAAGTAATAATTATACTTCTGTCAATGGTGAAAATCACACAGTGGCAACATCTGCCCACACCAAGTGATAATAGGCTAGATGCTACTGTGTGGGAGGACCCTCTGCTCTCTCTGTACATAAAACACATAAATACTGAAGACAGATAATGACTGATGAAATGTAAACATTTACAGAACCTGAGAGTCTTGTAGATACAACCACCCACACTAATATGTACCCACGGGTAAAACAGACTCTTTTCTTTGTGCGTGTCATATACAGTCATATTCAATAAATTGGAATATCAATGAAAGTGTGATCTGTATCAGTAACTTTGTCAGCAATAACACACAGAGTGATGATTATGTTCTGCTGCAGTTTATGAAAAAGCATAGTTTAAGATTATTACATAAAACTACTTAAATATTTTTTAAAGGAGGGGTGGCATGTTCTTCTCAGGCAGGCAGAGCAATTCTGTGGTACAGTACAGTTATGATATTATCTGTAAGTTCAATAAATTATATATACTACCTATTTGAAAAATTGCACTCACAACATGTCCAAACCAAATGCCTTGAAATTAGCTACATGTCTCTTTAAGAGCCTGGATATTCAACACGCTGTCTTCAACGTCATCACAACATTATCCAGTCGCATAGGCTTGAAGCATTACACTATGGCCCCTGCTTTCTCTCCACCGCTCTAAGCAGCAGTGGTCGGCGGCATCTCGTCAACTCTCTCCCCCGCTCTCAGAAGCAGCACGACCGGGCACCGCTGGCTGGTGGCAGTTTAGTTTACAAAGCACTCCGTTTTTTATGGTGCTACTTAAAGCAAATAGAAATAAAACCTCCTCTGAAACTTTGAATATTTCAATCTTTATGGAGAACATTTCTGATTTCGGTGCTGTTACTGTTATTACACACAGGTGATAGTTGATTGCTCTTGATGACGGTCTGCTTTTGTGCTTGGGGTGAGGGAATAGCTAGGAGGACTCTGGCGTTCAGCGTTCAAAATGGCGGCAGCCAGAGTTTTAAAAAATTACTCAAACATACATAAATTACCCTAAGAAACACTTTAGGCGTGTTTTTAATGAGGGAATGACATAAGAAAGTGTTGAAAAGCTTAAAAAATTGGATTTTACATGCCAGCCCCCCTTTAATACAGAAAAGTAGGCTTAATGAAAAACATTATTTGTTTAAAGATATTTATTTTCAAAAAGATACGTTTCCTCTAACTAACATGGCTAAGACATAATGTTTTGCAGTGCCATATCAAACAGAAGACACAAACACAAGCATATCTCACCTTTGTGGGGAAGTATGTCTCCGTTTTAAACTGCTTAAGGAACGCAGATAAAAAGAAGGTGGTGAAGAAGAGGATAATGGACCAGAAAAGAACATCTGGGATGTAAGGACCATGGTGACCACAGGCAGTGCCCACAAATTCTCCATGGAGCAATTTACACATCTAGACAAAAAGGAGAATATGATTACTATTTTTGGGTTTTATATTTGAACTAGTACTGGCAGCAGTCTCAGAAGCATTTCATATCTTAAAAATATACTTCAGGTAGAGTTAGATGCACTTTAAGATACTGTGTCAAGGACTTGTTAATATGTAAACATATCCACATTTACAACAGCTGGTATTGCACTGAAGAGGTTTTTATTGCAGAGCACAGCATACAGCTTAATGAACTAAAGCAATCCTTGGCTCCTAAACAAGATCATACTGAAGTGATTTTTCTACTTATTCTTATATTTCTTTGAGTGTTTCCACATGGCGTTTTCCACAAGTGTGGCATGTATTTTCATTTAAATCGGTACTCAGTGCTTGTGCAAATGTTTTGCTACAATTGCAGCTGCATCTACTTTGGACTATATCTATGAATTTTGCAAATCTTGAGAGGGACATTTCTGCCAATTGGTCTGTGAACAATAGCTCAAAGCTTAGTTAAGTTAAGTTAATAGGATGAGGATGATCTTGTAAGCAATAATTTTCTAATCTTGCCACAGATTCTCAATTCACAGATTCTCAATTGGATTTTTGTCAGGACTAAGACTGAGCTATTGCTTTGATATCACCTTTGCCAGTGTTGTTCTTGCTGTTTGTTTAGGGTCTTCCTGCTGGAAGTTTTAAGTGCTTTTGCTTGCTTTCATAAAGAGCACATTTGTAGAGTGTATCACAAACAGCTGTCCTGTCAACATAATTGCATCTTTCTCTGACCTCTTAGTCTTTATCATGTTACTATCAAACTGCTAAAGCCTTGACAGACCAGCAGTATTTAGACTTACATACAGCTATACTTTGTTGACCAATATGGTGATATCTGAAGTATTACCAGTCAGATTTGAACATTTCCAGCAGAACATTGTTTCAAGCATAAGTTTCGGCGCTTCCCGTAGTACCTCCTTGTAACATTTGTTTCTCACAGAAGCAGCCTGACTGGTCTGAGTACCTATTTAGTCCCAGAAATCATACTCTCTATTCTTAAATCCACAATCCCTAGAATCTGAACCCTTTTAATCTTATGAGCCAGCCTTCACTCCCCACATGACACTTGAGCCTTGAACCACTTTCAATCAATACTGACCTCTGGAGACCAGGAAAACCTCACAAGAGGTGCAGTATTCGAGTTGCTCTGATTTACTAGTGTAGCCATAATAACTTGGCCCTTGTCAAACTCGGTCAAATGGCTCAAAATAGAGAATAACTTATAGACATTTATTGGGTATAAACTTTTAAAGTCACAGATGCAGCATTTCTCAAGCTAATACACTAAACAATATCCTGATTGGAATAAAACTATACCTCCCCATTTGACATTGCAGCATCCCATAAACTTCCAGGTATTTACACCTTTTATAGTTAGCTTTTCCTTCACTCTCCCTCTTTTATGAAATCCTCCCAGATTAGGAAAAAAAGGAGTTAACATCAAAGTATGGTTAGTTCTCCACCTTTGTTTGACAGTATATGGATCTCATTCTGTCTTAGGTTGTGACTACTAATTGTCCCACTAGAGGTCGCTGTGAGGCAGCCTCACCGAAACATTGAGGTTGCTCCATGGGATAGAATCTGAGCTGTCATAACCTGTTCGATTCCAGTGCTGCAAAAGCTGATCGGATGCATTGGCCGGTGGTGAGCACTGACACCTGGGGACAACAGAACAGAGAGTAATACAGCAGAGAAGTCAATCATTTTGACTCAATCTGCTCAGCCTCCTAAAATAGATTACCTCGGCTTGATCTGATCAAACCTAGTCTGACTGTATTGCGTTGTAATTGAGTTTAAATTTGTACCTAAAGCTATATTTATCTGTATGATTACATTGCATCTGTATGAATGTAATAGATTTCTATATTTATCCATACATGGATATGAATTGATAGCCACAACAAGTTCTGGAAGTTTGGTCTGGCATTCCTCCGTTGAGGAGCATTTATGCCCGAACAAGATCTGTTGGGACCAATCACATCGGGCTTACGATGATAGGTGAACACAGTACTGTAATCAACCACGTCACCAAAGAGCCCCTGGGTTGAATTTGTTTACAACAACGATAGCTGCCGCTGGAGAACTGAGATGTGTAGATTCTGCCATCGAGTCTGTTCTAGAAGATATCGACAGGAATTTAAAGAGAGGAACAGATAACGTCACCCACTTCCGTTGCTCTGATTTGTTTTAGGTCTATCCAACTGAGTGCAGAGGCATTTTTTCCTGGTTTGGTTAAAAGGCACCCTATAATCACAGCCCAATGGAGCAGTATCAGATTTTACATTTCTGATTAGAATTGAGTATGGCTAATGAATTGAAGCTTTGTCTTATGAAATGCATTGATGATTAAATACATAAACAAAAACTGATGTGAAAAAATCTGGTGGACAGAAATTTTAAACACATTCTGTAGAAAGTCTTCCAACTACACAACGTAGAGATTATGAAGATAATATTTTCACTCACGAGTAAAAAGTCAGATTGTCTAAATTGTTGTGATTGTTGACAGGGTAATATTCTCCGAGGTGAAAGAGCTTCTCCAGGGCCTCATAGATGAAGATTATGCAGATTAGAGCTGCAAAGGCCTCCTCTGTGAAGCGGGTGATGTAGCAGACCAGGGAGCTTGCATCTGTGGCAACCAGCAGAATGCACAGGAACGCCGTCCACAGTCCAATGCTGGTTCGCAGAGACAGGTAGGACAGCTCATAATCACTGGGGGAAAAAATTGAAACCCGGAGGTGGATCAAATGCATTAAACATTTAATAAATTAACTAATTATTACAACCTATGTGCTCAAACTCACCTGCAGAACTTGAAGAGAATCTTTTCAAACACTAAAACAGGCCCTGTGCTGCCAAGAATTGTGAGAGGCTGCCCGGCGAAGAGTGAGTACGCCACTCCTGTAAGTGATGCCCCAAACAGAGACTCTATTGCACTCTGCAGAGACAAAGGAGAGGGATGGAGTCAGGGAAGAAAAAAGGGAGAGCTGGGAAAGAAGGAATGTGGTAAGAAGGAGATCCAGAGAAAAAAAAACATGAGAGCTTCAATCAAACATAAATCATCTGCAGCCTCAGAGAGCCTCTGCAGACTGTTGAAATGTTTCCACTCCACTAACTTGTCCAAAGTTGTTTCTCGGTGTTGCTCTTGGCCTGCTGAGTTTACTCAGACATGTTACACACATCAGCTGACCATCATCTGTGACATCATCTGTGCAAACAGTTACTGGTCTAGTAAGGGCATCTGGATAAAACGAGGGAGGCAGCCAGAAAAGTAGGGGAAGCAACTGTACTAAATGGAGTACAGTTAAATAAACGGCATCATTATTGATAATTTAATAGCATAAAAAAAGACCACTCACAGGTGTATGAGACAGTTGAAAAGTAGCCAGATGGGAAGAAATCTAGGATAAAATTCTTTAATATGAGTGTGATTATGGTTTAACCTGGTACTCATCAAATCCTTTTATTTCCTTCTGCTGCCTCTTCAAAACTACCACAATGAGGCCGCCACAAGAGTCCCAACTAGAGGTTTCCCAACAATTTGGGAAACTGATGCACCGCCATCATCAGTTTCAACTTTGCTGTGGAGGAAACACCATCATGAATTTCATCACCTCGTCACTCAGTAGAACCAAAGAATGCCGGTGAAGCGAGTGTCTGCACAGATGCAGCACACTTCAGAGTGTGTCATCGTATGCAGTTATATAAAGCAGAACTTTGCGTGCATATCTCGCCGAGTCAGTCAGAGGTAACCATGAATTTTTTTTTTCTAAATTTGTATTTCACTGATTGCAGTTAACCATACACACATACGTTCTAAAGCTTGAATCTTTTTTTTTTTGAGTTTGTATGAGTTGCAAGTATTGTAAAATTTCATTAGAAACCCTATTAGAGCCCACTCTAGCTCCCCCTCAACCCCAAGTACAATTCCAGGACTTCTCTTTGACAGCATGACAGTTTGATGGTAGATTTTGGATTTAAAATGCTCACTTTGCATTTCGTAAATTTATAACAATAAGTATTTATATTTCTGAAAGCAGTCCTAAAACTATTGTACTGTTTTTTTGTATAAATGAAATCTTCAAATTAGTCGAGAAATTATGTACCAAAAAAGAAAAAAAAAGATTTGCCCCCACTCTTAACATCCTAAACCCAAGAGATCGCAGTTTTCTTCTCACTGAGTTCACTGAGAGCGTAAAAAAAGACTTAAATTAGTGACTCACTATGTTGCCTTTCGTCGCCTCTCCAAGCAGACCTCCAAATGTGATGACAGGGGACATGCAGGCGCAGTAGAGAAACAGAACTGAGGCTAGACACTGGAGATTGAGTGAATCCTTGATGTCGCTCCAGTAGAAGGGTGCTTTCCGCTTCACATCAAGGATCAAACCTCCAAAAATCCTGGAAGTGGAGACAGGCAGACAATGTGTTTAGGATATTACAGCGATGCTGTAGTATATCATCTTAAATCAAAATGGAGGCTTTTAAAATGTCGAGTTAAGCTTAAAAGGTGTTTAGTGTTTTAATATTAACACTTCATGTGGTACATCATCCATCCATTTTCTGAACCACTTATTCCTCAAGGGGTCGCGGGGGGGCTGGTGCCTATCTCCAGCTGTCAACGGGCGAGAGGCGGGTTACACCCTGGACAGGTCGCCAGTCCATCACAGGGCCAAACATAGAGACAGACAGGACAAACAACCATGCGCGCACACACACACACACACACACACACACACACACACACACACACACACACACACACACACACACACACACACACACACACACACACACACACACACACACACACCTAAGGACAATTTAGAGTGACCAATTAACCTGACAGTCATGTTTTTAGACTGTGGGAGGAAGCCGGAGTACCTGGAGGGAACCCACACATGCACGGGGAGAACATGCAAACTCCATGCAGAAAGGCCCTGGGCCGGGATACGAACCCACAACCTTCTTGCTGCAAGGCAACAGTGCTCGTACAGTTTTTTAAAATCTTTTTGCAAGTGTCCAGAAAATACAGTGGCTCATAAACTGAATTTATTGTATTCCAGAATCACCAGAGAATCAGTCAGAAACATATCTCTTTAAAAGTTGTGTGGATTGTGTTCTTTCAGAGCAGTTCTACGTACATTTTATTGATAGCAATTTTTTTATAGCTTTGATAATTATATTTTAAATAGAAATAAAATCCAGATAATGGAAAAATATGCACAAATAGATCACATTACATTTCACTGCTTGTTTTTTTTTGGGATTGCCTTTGAGGGATTCTATTTTTGAAAATCGTTTCTCACCTTGAACATATTTATTTTTTCCTCCGACACCTGTCCAGTGGCTCTGATGGGAGGTCCTTTTTCATTTTCGTACCCCCACACCTTTGAAACAACTTCAATATCCTACCTTCACATCCCCTGCTGTCGTTTTTATATAGCAACTAAATTCTCTTTACATTACCTTACTGCACTCAGTTTCACTCAGCCCACCACCAATAGCTCCTTTACAGAACTAACCTTTTATAGTAGTGATGAGAAGCAGAGTCATTCTGTAAATAATACAGCAACTCCTGGTAGATGTGGATGCATGATGGACTGTGTGTGTGTGTGTGTGTTTGTGTGAGTTTTTCAAACAAACATATTTTCTTTTTTGTGTGGCTCTTGAGGTTCAGATCAGTAATCCATAAATGACTATTCGCTGGAGTTACACAGAATTTGTATGTGTTTAGTAACAAATTGCAGTTAGGTTTATTCTTACTCCGAAAGACATTGGTGTAACAACAGCTAAGGTCTGTCACAAAAAGCTAATTACTACATTATTGAAAAGTTATTTTTAATTAATATTGAATCCATTTGCTAAATAAACTTGCTTAAACTTGTATGGAGCAGTAGTCGGCTATGAGGTCGGCTACACCATGGACAGGTCACCGCATCGCAGCCAAGGGACGGGGAGAGACATGCACACACACACATACACACACACACAAAGGCAATTTTCTAGAATTTGTTCTGCTTAGAGTTTTACGAACACTGTAAATTTCATTCGTAAGATAAACTATAGGACTTTCTATGTACATTTGATAAATGAAGGCCTTGGCCTTTGAGGTTGGATGGCCTCCTTGCCATTACCCTAATCTTTAGTTCCTTACATGGGCTTTATGTTGAATTCAGCTGGAGAAAATCCTCTCATTGGGCTCCTATAAACACTATAATTGCTTCCAGTCGAATGAGACATTTTTGTCAAATTAAAAGATAACCTAAATCAAAATCTGCCTGGGCTCATTTTTGGCATAACTGTATGTGAAGATGAAATTTACTTAAATTGTCTCATTGTCATGCAAAAACAAGTACAATATCACTGATTTTATTAACTATATTTTGTTTATTTGTTGCAGTTATTTCAATAAAAAATATCCTGAGATGAATCTTTATGTTAAGTTCTTTACTAACCTCCCAGTTCTTTGAAGCTCAGGTCCTGCATTGTGATCGTCCTCTTTTTCCAGCTCTCCTGCTGGAGGTGCATTACCATTAGGGTGCGATGGTCTCTTTCGCTTTGACTACAGGCCAAGAAATTTAAACAAGTTATACTACAGATAATTTTTTGTGTGTGTTTGTTTTTCAATCCATTTGCTTTTATTAAGCTTTAAGGTGATAAATACATGTTCTATGACTTTCATAAGAAAAAAATTAAGAGTAGGCAAAAATAAAAATCCCAGTTAGTGACAACTGGAATTCCAATAAAGCTTTTTTTAAGGGGTAAATCAACGGACAGGTGAAGCAATGCTCTACACCTTTTTGAGTTTTTCATCATCTTTTAAATATTTTTCAGATTAAGTTCTAAACAGCAATTTTAAATTAAATGCATTATTCACAAAGTAAATTTTGAAGAAAAGAAAAAATACCTTCGACATAGGAATATACTAACCTGAGATGGGACGTTCTTCGGGGGCTCGATTCGTATGGTGGGGTCCCATTCACCAGGGGGCAGGACAGTCACCTGATCAAGAAACTCATCTATTCCAGAGAGCAGATCAGTTCGGTCCTTGGCTTTATAAGCCACATCATGGAAGATCTACAGAAAAAGGAAATAAGGACTTAAAGCTTTAGAGTAATAATTAGATTTTATAAAGAAGGATGCACTCAAAATCAGATTTAAAGTGATTAGGAGTTAAACAAAAAAATTATTCCTTTTTTTTTTTCTACCTCATCGGTCATTAGTGTTGCCATTGATCTGCCAATTTCATGGTACTGTGGTCCTTTGCCTCGTGGACCCAAAAGAAGAAAAAGAAACCTTTGCAAAAGAGACATATTTATGAAATATGCAGATAGCAGTTTGCTCAGAAGATGAAGTCTTTAAATAAAATTGATTATTTTTCATGTTTTCTTTAAATCTTTGTCAACTCACTTAGTTACAATTTTTTTAAAATAAATAACGTCTATAACGCAAACTATCTTTATTTGGGGTTTTGAAACAAAGACTGTTGAAACTTTATTAAATTATCAGAATGATCATGTCTTTATTCAGTTGCTTAACCAAAGGTCGGCATACAAAACTCGAGTTGTCTTTTATACATTTGCAGTTATATATTTTTGTATTATTTATCTGCTTTTTTGATATGTAATAATTACTGCAACAGGACCTTCACAATTATTAGCATCCCTGTTAAGGACCATTTGGATAAATTTCTGTTTATTTCTATAACAATGGCATAATCACACACTTAAAAATGTTAGCTTCCCTAAAAATGAACTTATTGTGAATGTGACAAAAGAAACTGGGATCCTCATTCAGTCTTTTTTATCAAAGATTCAGTTGTTTTAAACGTTTTTGATTGCTGCTCTGACTATAGATATAGGTAAATGAAACCCTCTAGCCATTTTCTGTTCCCCTTTTCTTGACGTTTGAGGACCAACACGTCTCTGGCACTTGAAAGGCATGTTTTCTTGTCTTTCTGAGTGGCAAAGAAAAACTGACTTCCTTTTTACTTAGTTTCTTTGTTGAATAACATCATGATTTCTTATTTTAGAATTTCATTCCAACTAAACAAATTAACTCAAGTATATATTTTTTTCCCAGTGCGGGATAATGCTAAAGCAATTACACATTAACTGTTTTTAAAGCTTTTTTACACATCGTGACTCATCTGAGCATGTAAGAACTTGTAACATGTTTTTTTTTGTTTAATTAAATGTCTACTTTTAGACATAAAAGGCAGGCATTTTAAGATTACTATACCTTGTGGGAACTGGCACCTCAGTGAGCCCTGTGATAAGGACTGCTGGTGATAACCGTACAAATGCAATTATAGGCTTCTCTAAAAAGTCCACTTCTCCAACTAGAACATTCGAAGCCTCAGCACCAGGAGGAATTTTTTTCATGAAATTCATGTCCACCTGAAACCCATAAAATGTAAAATCAAATACAAATAAAAAGTAATAATACAGAAATGTAAAAAAGGTGAGCGTGTCTGTGTATGAAAGGGATGGAATGGGTGCGGTTGGGTATCACTGCATGCTGATTTCATTTGCATAAACCATGCAAAAACAAATCAGGACGAAAAAAAAGGGAATGGAAACATGATATGTGCAAGTGGCAACATGTAGACCTAGATAGTACTGAGCAGAGATAAGCCTGTTTTTGATCAATTTCAAAGCCTTCAAATAACTATAATTTATTCTGTTACATATCTAAACATGGCAACAATCCTTTTGTAGAAGTATGCATTCAGTGTGTTTTCCTATGAGTCATGTACACACTGCACCTTATTTTTTGGCAGGCATAATGCCTGGTTGTATAACAGCAACTTATGGCAGTCTGCCATTTTATTTAATATGATACACTCCACGATACACTCCAAAATGGTAGGATAAATGGAATCCATGCAACAGGGGTGGATTTTCAAACACAAAGCCTTATATAATAATCTAAGGCTTTTTTAATTAATTGTGATGATTGACTGTTTGTCCATTGGATAAGAAAGAATAAATAATCATTTTATAGGTGACAGGTTATAGGATGATTTTTGCAGGGGCTGCTTTAAACAGAAGAGTCTAAAATATGAGCAAACCCAGAAACTGAAGAACAACACGGATGAACTTGGAGGGGTGCATTCCAATGTGACGGGACCTTGTCTATGCTCAGTACTGTTAGGTTACCTTGCTGAAGTCCACACTGCTGCTTTCTCTACTGACCCCTACTTTGGATGGCCTCCTTTCCATAGTCTTGTTTCCATCCAGATTGTTTGGGAGAGAGTGCGGCGACACCATTGGTCCTAAGAGGGACAGAGAGGCAATGATGGACACTGTGTAAGTGTGGAACAAAGGAGGACATTACTATAGCAGATTAAGTGGTTTACCATCAAAAGTAATACTTGTTTTCATCATTGGAAGTCAGCTAAAATAAAAAAATTTGTTCAGTGGGAATGCTTATTTCTAATAAATAGGAAATGTTTAAGTCTTTTTAAGTAAAGATTTGGCATATACAGTACCCTCTATACTTATAACCTTTCACCGGGAGTGAAAAAGACTTTATAATAAAAACATAATCTTTTATAGCAGCAGCGTCATATAAAATTTTGCTGTGGAAAAACCTGTTTTAAACATAATATTCATGTTAAGGACTGAGTTTTTTTACTAAATAATTAGTGCCACACCCTGCTACTATTACTTTGTACAACCTTGTGTTTCTTAGCAGAGCAGATGTTAAGCCTACTCTTGTAACATCTCAAAAGGGTGGCTCATATAGATAGAGGAAATCTCTCTAGATTGTCCAGAGTCCTGGTAACTATGTCATAGTCGTCTCCCTCAAATTCCCCCTACAGGTTTTCAATATCATTTAAATCTGGGACCCTTATGTCTGAGGAACCATTTCTGTGTTGGTTTTGCTATATGTTTTGAATTATCATACTTAAGTTTCAGTGTGTTTTTTAATTTTTTTTTTACAATTTTGAGGATATTTCAAATAGTTAATGAGGCAATGCATTACAGCATTCCCAGCTGTTAAAGAGATAAACAGGCCAACAGTTTCACAGATCCTCCATCGTATTTAACAGTGTACATGAGGTGCTTTGCCACGTATTCATCTGTGGAGATTCATATCATCAGACTAAAGGATTTATCTCCTCTTAGTTTCGGCAGAGAAAAGGGAGTTTTTCCCTCCACTGTCGCTTCATGCTTGCTCAGTGTGAGGGATTGCTGAGAAGTCCCGACGCGATCTTCTGTGGTTCTCTAATTCCTAGATTAAACATTGTATTGTAAAAACTTTTCTTGTAAAGTGCCTTGAGATGACATTTGTTGTGAAATGGCGCTATATAAATAAACTGAATTGAATTGAAAAAATCTCAATGTACTGTTCATGATGTTGGGTATAAAATATTTTTTTCTAAGACTCTCACATAGAACTAGTAGGCATGTGGATAGTGTCCAATGGTCTTTATCAAGCCTTGGCAATCCCAAAATGCAAATTTTTTAAGCAGTTTTCTAATAACGTGAGATTATTTTACCTTTCTTTTCATTGTTCTCACTGTGTGAGATAAACATTAAGCCTTAAGTTTATGTGGGCAAAATAGTTTTTCTTTAATGGCATTAAAATATTTACACCTTAGGAAACACAAACATCACTGATTACTAAAATTTAATTTTCCAAAAAATCTGATTCTACTTAATGAAAATTGCACTAAAGGTGTGGCACCAGTAATTTTATAACACTGTATTTTTGTTGCTCTCAAAAACCAAACATATTTTAGCTAATTTTTCCCTGAGAGCTTATGCTACTGCAATAAATGTTGAATTGTAAACTATAGCATGAGCTCAACACCTGGATAGCATTACCACTGGGATTCCCTTATCTGATTTGTTTAACAGAAGATCAGATGCATCAACAACATTCAATAAACTTTTTAAAATTTGAAAACATCAGTTTGCATTAGATATTTCTGACATTTCAATGCATACAGTATATATTTTTGAGTATAAACACTTCAACATTTCTTATTTGATTAGAGCCGTACGAGATCCAGGAAACGCTAGCACTCAAGATAACATGAGAGAGGGGGATGAAATGAGGGGGTAATGCACTGAATCAAAGGATAGCACAAGCTTATCCCCTGAATTCCTTTCTTTTACCAGGTTCTTCGTTTCTCATTTTAATACTTTCAGAAGCTCATGGGTCAAAATGTAAAGGTTCCATTTCTACCAGCATATGGTTTTGTCATTGATCTGTACCCTGGAGTAACCCCAATGGGTGGTAGGTAACTTGGACTGCTGAACAGAAGCATGATTGCTCACAAACCCAACAGAGCCTTTATGAATGTAGGGTGGATTATAATAGACAATGTCTGCCAAAATAACTATATTCACGAGCACTAAGCCCTGGAATGCTCCCCATGCCAGCCTTTCAAACTGTATTGGCTCACTCATATGATAAAGACTTACAAGAGTAACTTAAATTATACTGATTTTTATTTATTTTACCTTTATCAGAGTAGTAGCACCAGTAACTGGATTTTTCAGAAAAACAGTGATCAGAATACTACTGAATATCAAGTGTTGCCCTGTATATAATAGTTATCCATACATTATTAATCTTATTGATTGCCATAATAAATCCATAATAAATATGAATGTCCAAATAATCGCATCCTTTTATAATCCCCAACAGTATAAAAGTTAGAAACACCTGTATTTTTTTTGTTCACCTCCTTTATGGTGATTTATCCAAATCCCCCAAAAAGCACATGAATTTATGGTCATGAGGTGCGTTTTTCTTTCTGATATGTTGTTAAACACTTCCAAATCTCTGTGTTACCCTCAGTATCTTGGGTACTATCGACTGTTTATGGTGTGAGAATCTGCTGCATCAACAGTCTATCCAATAGGTATAAAATGTCTGCAAGGCAAAAAATACAACCAAATATCGCACTGTTCCACTGAGACAGTAATACCCACACTATAATTCAATGTAATATTGCACTGACAACAAGTTTTTTGCGCAGCCCTTTTGAGCTACATCTATGTAGGACCTTTAGTATCAGAGATATTCTAGTTATTCATAGTAAGGTTTATGTACTCTCACTGTAAAATGTCATGGTAGTTTACAGTGGTATGTGCTTGATAAACACCACATAAATAACACGTTGTGGAAGAAAATATGACGGCTCATAACACCACCCCTGCTAATCTGTCCCCTCGTCTTAATTAAGTTCACCCTCATGTATTCTTTAAGACTGTCCACATAGGTTTCACTTTGTGTGATGATCTTGAGCAGTTTCTGCTCCAATAGTTCCAAAAGAGTAAGAGAAGCATACACAGAGAGGACTATTTCAAAAATAGTTGTTTTTGACATTGGTTAACCCAATAAGGATTGTAAATTGTCCCTTCAGCCTCAATAAGAAACAGTCCTTGCTTAATATATCAGTTTGCAAGAACCGTCATGCAGATATATTTTTTTGGGGGGGGGGGGGGGGGGGGGGGTTGCATATCACCTATTAGGAGTTTAAATGATGTGGCTCATCAATCTGTGTAACTTTTAATCAACTTAATATCTTACCAGAAAATTTAAATTCCTTCATTGTTGACAAGAGGTATTTTCACAACCCTAAATTACCCATTTACACAATTACAAACATAATCTTCACGTTTTTTTTTTTAACTTTAAGTTGACAACAGGCCACATTTCTTCAGTTTCAGAAGTCCTCCACTCAAGATGTTTCTATATTATGAATGTGAAGAACCCTATCTATGTGATGTGATTCTTAGAAGGGGGTACAGTTACAAAAGCTGGTGAGCTGTAATAAGATCACCCCAACCTTTCAGTTTCCCAACACGCTTATTAATGACCCATGACTTGAAATGGAGCGGTTCCCAAACAAACATATGCACGTGCACACAGAGTCTAAAATAAACTCACATGGCCTGGTTTGGGAAGAACAAAACCTCACTGTAGGTGTAAATATGATAGTACATGCAGTACCAACAAACCAATCCTAGTAGTCACAGGATATTTTTGGCCATACTGCTGGCATACTGTGCTCCCACAACATTCTTACTCGGGTAAAAGAATGTTTATTCTAAGCAACTTATGAGGAGGAAGTGAATGGGTTCCAGATAATGAAAAAGAGAAAAAAATAAAGCGCATGGGCAGTAGATTCATGTGAACTCAAAATGGAGCTATCATCCAGATTTAAAAAATAAGGGTGCTTTGCATCAGTCTATATATTAAAAAAAATGGATTTAACAGGATCCAGCAATCAGGTGCACGAGAGCAACCTGGTTTTAGTTGTTTCTATTCTAATTGTACATCTCATTTTTTTATGTTTTATAAATGCATATCTCTAAGTAAAAGATCTGATTTATTACAAGCCAGATTGCTTTAAATTTATAAAACTAAAGTAAAAACATTATTTAAATTTGTTGTTTTATTTTGTCTGTCTTTGGTTTCGGGACAGAGTAGCTTTGGTGGGAGGCGCTGAACAAGTTACTTTTTCAGCTTTTGCCAAAGAGTAATATTTCATGTGTACGTTTGGTATATTTAGTTGTTGGGTGAAGCCCCCAGGGGTTGTCTTTAGGGACAACAAGGCTTCATGCTTTTATTTGACAAAATTATTGAATCTGAGATTAACCAAAGTAAAGGGCCTCTTTATGTTTATTAACTCACCTAGTCAAGAGCAAGAAAACTCTGAGTGCGTGTGTGCATGTGTGTTTACTGTACATGTGGTGTTGCAGCTAAATTGAAAACCAAAAAAGCCATGTTTACTAATAATAAATTAAGTAGTTTATTCCCCCTTTGTGGCATTCAAATGTTTCTTTTGACTTAGTATATTGAGATTAAAACCTTAGCATTATGACAACCCTATTTTAAATTACACCTTTTAAGGTCCTGCTAACATAGCAAACATTATTTTAAAAATGGTTGAAAAAAAGCCACAATGCAAATCTTTGGTGAAAACCTTGTCCAAAACAAAGTGATATACAATGAGGTTATCTGATTGCATAGATAAAGCACAGAAAAGAATGTAGCATGAGGGGGGGGGGGGGCAGGAGTGGAACACAGCCATGCAGCTGCAGTGAAGAAAGAGTGAAGGAAAGTAAGGCGAAGTACATAACTGGAAAGGTTTAGAAAAATGCATAGAGAGGTGTTTGAATGCGTAAAGCAGAGCAGAGTTTAGGAATGATCTAAAGCCGAAGTGTATAAATAATGGCTTATTGGAACAGACATAAAAGCGAATAAACGGATTAATGGTGAAAAAATAAGAGAAGAATAAAAAACTTTTTGGATTATATCCAGTGTCTTAGCAGCCTTGCAGTGGGTTGTTGATGAAATGGTCGCAGGTTTGGAAGATATAAAAACAGGGAAACAGGGCTTTCATGCTAGTGCTAGTGTTCTCTGTTCAAGCTGTGACTCACACTGGCAGGCTACACAGATATTTGCCTTCTAAGGGCAGCAGCTCATGATTCTGGGATGCCGAGGACGTTCGCCGGGTGAGCTGTGGAGATACTGCGTCCTCCTCTGCAGAATATGCCGGCTCATCGTCCTCAGGGGGCGAAACAACCACCTCCGGGATACCTTGAGGGCCAGGGCCTGTGCAACGGGTTTGTGAAGGGCTTAGATGGAAGCGGCGAAAAGATGATGGGGTAGTTTGAGGGGTGCTGTGGGGAGAGGGGCCAGAAGACAGCCCAGTGTTGGACGAGGAGGAGGGCAGGAGGTGGTTGAGTAGAACGGAGACTCTTGACTCTCGTCTCTGCTGGGACAGGCTGGAGACGGAGGAGGCTGACCCTGGCTTGTGGAGAGAGAGCCGTGAGGATGACAAGCCCTCTCCTAACAGGGGAGAAAATGGATAAAAAAGGAGAGGGGAAGGAAAATATAGGAGGGTAAGGAAAGGATAACGGAATAAGGGATGGAACAGAGAAGGTAACAATATGAAGTTGATGTACATTACACAAGTGGCACCCCAAGGAAACAGTGAGAAAGGATGCAAAGCTATAGCGTTGCAAAAAGGTGCAGCTGGGAAGTGTTGCGCTTGCATAAACATGAGTTAAAAGCATTGCTGCATGGAGCAAGCTGTAGGAATGAATCAAGGAGATGCATGGAGGGTCTACGAGGAAAACAACAGTACTTAAAGCTGTGAACCAGAGATGCACCAAGACACTTTACTAATTGAACACGTTTCCTTACTAAACACTCCTCGGTGTGAACATTGTTACTGGGTGAAGAAGATTTAATAGGAACATAAACTGGGTGCAGTACAGTGCATCTCTTCAATTTACATACCTAATTTGGTGCTTTAAGGCAAATAAGATCTGACATTACTGACTGGACTCCAGCCATGGATAGTTTTATCAGACACATCGATGCATCAGAGTCGAAAAGGATCACTGGCCTGATCAGAATAAAAATGCTTCATGTAAACACACCATTCAGATTACTCTGATCACACTTATTCGGATTAAAATGTAATTCCGATTGAGACGGGTGTGTTATCTCGATCAGTCTAAAAACATAAAGAGATTTGGTTTATAATTTGATTGAGTACATAACACAACGCCTCTGTCAGTGTGCCACAGGGAAACTGTGGCTACAGCGCAGCTTACCATGACCAGTGTGTGAATGTGTGTGTGAATGTGTGAATGACTGAATGTAGTGTCAGTAGGGGTCAGTAGGGTAAGTAAGTAAAGCGCTACACAAGTACAAGACATTTACAGTTTAACAATGAGGACTTGTAGATATAAATCTGTGACCAGGCAAAATAAAAGTACGCTCTGAAGAACATCATACTGCTCTGTTCTAAATGCGCACAAAAATGTTTGTTGACAATGGAAGTCTGCTTCTTCAATGAACATTTCCGGTATCTTAAGATAGCACTGTGTGGTTCTGCGCATGTCAGAATGATTTATTCTGCTCAAACATGTACAGTAGCAGAGGTCCATGTACACAGTCAAATTCTAATCTGAACTATAATCGGATTATTGATATATAAATATATATAAAGAAATATTTCACATGTAAATGTAGCTACTGCGAACAGGGCCTTAAGGCATACAGTTGGGCAAAAAAGTATTTAGCCTGGACAAGTTGTGCCTATTGTCCCACTTAAAATGATAAGAGAGGTCTGTAATTTTCATTACAACTCTGAGAGTAAGAATGTAAAAAAATACAGAAAATCACATTGCATGATTTTTAAAGAATTTATTTGTTTAATGGTGCAAAAAATAAGTATTTGGTCAATAACAAAAGTTAATTTTAATACTTTGTAATGTAACTTTGGTGGGCAATGACGGTGGTCAAATGTTTTCTATGGATATTCACTAGGTTTGCACACACTGTAACTGGTATTTTGGCCCATTCTTCCATGCAGATCTTCTCTAGAGCTGTGATTTTTTTGGGACTGTCGCTGGGCAGCACAGATTTTAAACTCCTTTCACATACTCTCTATTGGATTGAGGTCTGTAGACTGGCTAGTCCACTCCAAAACCTTGATATGCTTTTTACATAGCCACCCCATTGTTACCAGAGTGGTGTGTTTTGGATCATTGTCATGCTAAAAGATCCAGCCACATTTCAATTTTAAAGCTCTCACTGATGGAAGGAGGTTTTTACCCAAAATCTCATGAAACATTTAATCCTTTCCTTAATGTGAGTCTATGGTTCTGTCCCCTTTGCAGAAAAGCAGCCCCAAAACATAATGTATCCACCCCCGTGCTTCATAGTGGGTATGTTTTTAGGATGCAACTGATGATTCTTCCTCCTTCAAACATGTGGGTGTATACTAAATAGTTTTACTCTGGTCTCATCTGACCACATGACATTCTCCTAATCACCAAACTTTAGATGGCCCTGGACAGCTGCCTGCTTAAAGAGGGGGACCTTTCAAGTGCTGCATGATCTTAATTCAAAATGGCAGTGTTACTCACTACATATCCTTAGCTAGCTCTCTGGACTTGGCCAAGGTGAAGGTTTGAATCTGACTGTTTGAAGGTGTGGACAGGTGTCTTTTATACAAATAACAATTTCAAGCAGCTGCAATTAATAACAAATGAAGGATAGAAGAGCTTCTTAATGACGTAACAGGTCTGTGAGGGGCAGAATTCTTGCTTGTTTGTAGGCGCAACATACTTATTTTCTGCCCCATTATACAAATAAAATATTTAAAAACCATACAATGGAATTTACAGGATTGGGTTTTTTTTACATTTTGTCTCTCACAGTTGAGATGTACAAATGAAGACAATTTCAGATCTCTAATTTTTTTAAGTAGGACAACTTGCACAATCCAATCAGTGCATGCCAAATACTTTTTTGCCCCACCGTAGGTTGACACCCATGGAGCCAGTTTGAGCTGTTGTTTAAAAGTAGTAAAGCTGTGTCTGCCACTGCTGATGTGTTTTTCCCTTCAAAGTGAGCTATTTTCAAGATTAGTGAGGTTTTATAAATGAAATCAAAGGATCGAGATCAAACAGCTATATTTTAAGAAGTAAAATTAGGTTGCAGCAGGAGAGTGAGACTTTCTGCAGATAACAGTAAGGCTGTATGTATTGCAGTAAAATTGAACTGTTTTATCCTTATGAGTTTTAAAATGAGGACTAAAAATGGAAACTACCCCACTAATTGGCTAAACTGTGTATTGGAATGTATCATTATCAGTTGAAAAATTATATTATCTATTATCGGTGCATCTCGACTCTAAATAATCTAATCAAGCACTCACTGTGACTAAATATAAGCAAAACTCCTAGTTTCAAGGCTGGCATGCTGGAGAGGATGAGTCAACAAGTTGTCTGTGCACAGTAAGCAACAAGTGTTCAGCCACAAAAAATTCATTCATTTGGTCTTACACTTTTCACCCTGCAACCAATGCCATCACAAACCTTTAAAATTTCCAGTGTAATGATATGAAATGCAAATTGAGTGACAACCACAGGCAGAGAAGTGAAGAATATGACATCTCATTCAATATTTAAACCTCAAGCTTTTTACCAGCATATTTCAAATGTACACCATATACATGGTCATGCATAGAGCGTCATCACTGAAATGACACCTTAAGAAGAAATTAATTAAAATTAGAATTAATTCAAACCCCAAAGCCAGGCCATCCATACAGTTTAGCACAAATTTTAGCACCCAAATTTCTCTTCCACTCAGGGGACTCACATTTTTCTCTAAATTGTATTCACTTTTACCATCCACCTCCTATGCTGGCAATGAGGATTTGAATAGTGGACTTTTAAGCACAGTTCCCCAATGGTTGAATAGGTGGAAGGGCAAGAAATGTGAGTGCACTGTAGGATCTCACCGTTTTTTTCAAGCAAGAGTGGGTCAGAATGTTTCTTGCCTATATCAGCAATGGAGCGCACCAAAGGGATGCGATTGCTGAGTTTCCTCTCATTCTGATGGTGGTGTTTCTTCAGCATTGCTTCCCGGACCTTGTTGCGTAAATCCTCCTTCAACTGGCCAGATGCCACCATGCTGTCAATGAGCATGTCTGCAATGCACAAAGACAGTTATATAAAAAAAACTATGTAGGATGACATAATATAAACTAGACAGTACTGGGGAAAACATTTGACCCATGGGCTTTAATGCCATATTATTTGGGACTTTTATGGATTTATTTGAACTTTTTTTTTTGCATGGTGAAATTATCAAAAAGCAAACAACTTTGCTGAATTTTAAAAACAGAAATTCACAATATCAAAGGATGGAGCTGTGATAAAAATCCAAGGCAAAGACATAGCTAATCATTTCCTAAGAATGTTGACAGCAGTATTATGCTGTGGGAGTGTTTTTCTATACTGGTGCATTTTAAAAAGATTATAAAATATTATCATCAACCTCCACTTAAATCAAAAGCTAAATAGCTGACACTCTTGAACACCACTAGATATTCCAAGAGCACAATTATCTAAAAAACATTTCTAAATAAACTTCCTAAATGGATTCAACCAACCCAACATTACTGAAAATGTGGTAACTATGTTTAAATGCAGAGCTGATTTAAAAAGACTCTACGAACTCAGACAGGAAGAGAGCTTAAGGATGGTGCCAAGATTAACCCAGAAACTTGTTGATGACTACAGAAAGCATCTGGTCAAGGTCTAGTCTCTATAAGAAGATCTAGTCCATCATTAGTAGGGGGTGTATGTATTTATTTGCAACTGAATATAATATCATTAAAGAATATCAAAAATAAGTGAAAATTGATGTATTCAATAACTATTTTTGAAAATCAAAGAAGCTTTCTGTCAAATAAAACAGTAAACACCCTAAATTAATATGAAATGCATACCCAGTGTGAGTATATGTAATTTTTAACTAAAGGCCTAAAGAAAAAAGGGGGATTTGAGTGAGTTGTGTGCAATTTACCTGCAATTTCCTCAATACTGTTGGCCCTCATATCCAGCATGACTGTGCCATTTAGTATGCAGCTGCGTAGTTCAAAAAGGCTATGTAGTGATAAAGTGGCCACGTAGGGCTTACTCCACCTCTCCCCACCGTCTTCCACATCTTCTTCAAATTTCAACCATCTGATGCACACAAACATAAACGCATATTTAAAAAAAAGTAAAGTCGCAAAAATGAGCTGTATGTAAAACCTCCTCATTCTGCTTTAAATCATCAAATTTAACAAGTAAAGTGTCCTTGTCACAGCCAACTACATATTTCTGCTTTGATAAATTCCATTTGACAGAGCACAGAGCTTAACAGAAGCAGTGCAAACTGGATGGCTCACACTCAAAATCTGTGACTAATTGAACACGTTTCTCTGTCAGAAAACAATCTGTGAGATACCAGACAAGTAAAGTCACTAATTCCATGTTCAACTCTCAAGGGCTTGGAAAAACAAACCTGTGTAAGTTTAGGACCTGAAATTAAGCCTGAGCTTTGCATTCCGTATTCCGTGGTAAACGTAGTTTCAGTAATTAAAAACAGCATTGGGAGGGGACTGTGCAAAAAGCAAGGTTCACGCTAAAACAGAGCATTTTAACATTAATTACTTTGATTTCTAGAAAGTAGTGCAGCTCAAAATCAAAGAAATCACTGAGCAGCATTCATTTAAAGATAAATCACAAATTATGTTTGCTCATGAAGCAAACATAAAAAGTATTTATTTCAATTCATGTGAGTGTTATCAACTGGTTTATTCTAACCTGGCGGTCTCTCTCCACTCAGTTGCGCGACCATCTCTAAAGGACAGCTCATCCAGCTCAGTGAAGAGGTCATGTGGGATATGCTCGAGGTCATCGTCCTCTGTTCCTAAGATGAACTGTACTCTCTGGGAAGGTGTGTCTTGGACACAGAAAATACAATAGGTAAATGCCATACACATTAAAACTATAACTAATATTGTTACTAATAAAAGTCAAGAAAATGTTGTCCATAAAAAAAAAAAAAGGTTTTATTTTCAAATACGGTGTTTCTGAGACAGCCTAGACAATTAACAAGTTTTCTGAATAAAACTGCCTAACAGATCAAGGTTATGATTTAATTATCAATCATATGTTTTGGATTATTTTTAATGGTAAATATTGTCAAAGTTTGTATTCATAAAATCTACAATTATTGAAAGCATGAAACAGCAAATGCTACTTGGATTTTGAATTGTTTCTAAAATCTTACAATTTCCAAAGCAAGCAACAATAAGAAATCTTCTGTAAGGCAAAGCAATTTTATTTGTATAGCACACTTTCAACACAAGGCAATTCAAGGTGCTTCTGTAGCCACCTTCAGATAATGGCTTCAGAACAGGAAGCAAGTACCACATATGGATGATGTGGTGTGATCTCGAGTCACAAGGCTTAATAGACTGTTTTTGGTAAAAAGCATCTATAAAAAAACTCCCCTCTCGCCCACCATGGGCGGTGTTTCCCATTCCAAGCTCGGATCCTCTACCAGAGGCCTGGGTGCTTGAGGGTCCTGCGCAATATCTTTGCTGTTCCAAGCACTGCACTTTTCTGGACTGAGATGTCTGAGGTTTTTCCAGGGATCTGCTGAAGCCATTCCTCCAGTTTGGGATCACTGCCCCGAGTGCTCCGATTACCATGACAGCTTGATGTCATCCATGTAGAGGAGGTGGCTGATCGCAGCTCCTCTTGAGGCGGTATCCATATATATATATATACATACACGACTTGATTAACAGGAGATATGTTGAATACATTTGTGGCTGCTTATTGGAAACAGAAAAAGGACGGAGTGGGTTTAACCCTGTCAGTTTAAAAGACAGACTAAAATGTTTTTTTTCTTTAAACTGTTAGGGTTACATAAGAATGTTAGCTATAAAATATCTAAGCAGGAAGAGGGGTGACTAAAAAAAGAATATCTCCAAGCATCTGTTAATAGAAACACATTTCCCCAAGCATAATGACTAAATATAACTGAAGAACCAACCCAAAGTAGAGGGAAGAACTCACAACACTGTTACAAGAGATAGCTTCAACAGGGCGTTAACAGCCAGACCACTGAGCTTTGTTGTTGGGAGTAGATTTTGTAGGAAAGAAATGGCTTTCTTTGACAGTGGTTTTTATTTTTTTATGTGTGCTGTTTCCAGTGGCGGCACCAGACAATTTTGATTGCGGGGACAATGGGGGGTCTTGGTCAATTCAAACGGGGTCTGTGATTGATCATCCTCTTACATACAATTGCACCTTTCCTCAATGACAAAAGAACCATTAAAATCACTGAGCAATATGAGCAATATTAATAATGGTTCATACAGTTTTTATTAATGACGAGCTCCCCCTTGCTCAGCAGGGACAAATAACTAAGATTAATGTCAGTCTCAACAAGGGATACACTGGTATCGGGTAACGGTGCCGATAGTGTTCTTGTGTACTGTATCGTATTGGTTAAAGTTAACTTATACCATGAACAAATATTAAAAATGTGAAAACTGCAATTATTTCACAAATATTTTTTACTTGAAATTTTACTTTTGTGGTCTATTTTTTTAAATAACAGATATATTTTTTTCTAATTCACCATCATTCGTTATAACAAGCAGAGAGGAAAATAAAGCCGGTCTTCAAATGTATTGCATTTGTGTGTGGTAGAAGTATTGACATTGGGACTGTATTGGCAAGTACTCAGATCTAAGTATTGGTATCATATCGGTTTTAAAAAAGTGGTATTGTTGCATCCAACCTGCCTTTTCCTCACAGCACATAGTTTATGTAATTCAGTACTGTTTGGATCAGTATCGGATCGGTATCGGCAGATTATGAAAGTCAAATATCTGTATTGTATCGGAAACTATACAATACAGATAGTCTCAACTGACTTTTAAGGTCAATCTGGAAAGATTTAACTACAGCAAATCACAATTAAAAAAAAAAAACAATCATGACATACAAACTCTTAAAAATAAATGTTTTGTACCGGCTGCCAAACTGATTTACAGGTGAAATTTTGGTGAAAATTTAATATCTTGCAAAAGTTCCTTTGTTTCAATAATTCAACTTAAAGTGAAAATAAAAGATGATAGAGCCTCATCACATGCCGATCGAGATATTTCAAGCCTTTATTTATTATAATTATGATTATGTCTTAGAGCTTATCAAAACCTCAAATTCAAAATCTCAGAAAATTTGAGTATTATGAAAATGTTCAATATTTTAGGTTTAAAGTGTCATGCTCTAATCAGCTAATACCAGTTAACACCATCATCCTGGTCTTCTATAACACCCCAGCAGAGCCACAAGCTGATAGCAATTATGCTACGCCTTGCTGAGTCAGGAAGTGACGCAAAAGAGGCCCAAACCAACTACATACTGAGTACGTATGCTTTATTAGACTGTTCAAGGTTCCAAAATTTCTTTATTTAAAGTCCTTGTTTTTTTGATTTCATGTAATATTCCAATTTTATGAGATTTTAAATTTGGGACCTCCATAATCATCAATATTATAACCAATACTGGGTTGATATATCCCAATTTGCTTCTGAGTCTACATCATATATTAGTTTAATCTTTTATATTGAATTAGTTAAATTAATTAACTTTTTCGCAATATTCAATTTTTTCAAGTTTCACCTGTGCATCAATCCTTCTTACTCTAGCAAAATACAGACAAAAACGTAGTTTGGAGTGTGAGTGAGAATAATGCTGAATTATCTATTTTAACTCTGTCCTGATACCTGTCTGGTGCAACTGATGTCTCTCTCACCTTACCTGAAGACTGCATATTCCTCCCCGCTGTAGCTCATGGCCTCATGTCATCTCTCCGAATCTGATCTTTGTAATTAACAAGGGCAATAACAATTTCTCTCAAATATGTGGACAGTAATAGCAAGCACAAAATCTACACGGAAATGAAAGAGGACTGGGTTTACTCCAAGCATTAACTAGCAAGTTAAGTAATTAACACTAGTATTGTTAACTAGCTTAAAACGATACAGTTGCATGTGTTAACTTGCTATCATTTAGCTAAGATTACCTGCATCCATCAGCAAAACTCAAACTGCAGCTTGTTTGGAAAAACCTCTGTAGAGTTTGAAGCCTTTTGCTGTGTCTGGCTAGTTTGCTTAACAAGCTGCTCTGCTGTACCTGTCTGTGATCCAGATGCCTGCGTTAGCGTGTGCACTTAAGGTGCGTTTAAAGATGGCTCGTAAAATTATGTTACCGCACATGAAACGGCAGTAACAGCTGAAAAAAGTGCGACGGACAGAGGGCACTGACATGGAAAGTGCAGGGGGACATGTTCCACGCGTACCCTGCGGCTGTTTCGCCCATGGATGGGGGGGGGGGGGTCGGGTCAAGGCTTTTTTTGGGAGGATTTTGAGACGCCCCTAGATCCTCCCTGGGGCCGCCGCAGGCTGTACCAGAACTAAAGATCTGCTGATGGCCACAGTTTACGTTAAATCGTTATCCTGGAGCTAATCAATTTCAATAGCTGCTCAGTTTTTTATACTTGTAAATTCCACACTTCGATGTTCTTTTTTATTATTGTTCTTTAATCTACTGCTCTAATTTATTTGTCCTTATTTAATTTTCCTCACTGAATAAATCACATACAAAAATCTTCACTGTATGCGTGTGTTATTCACTGATGCCAGAATTGAGCATTTCAAAAGTAATATCATCACTCAGCTGCCTTGTGCTATTAATTTCAACAATGGAAATTGAATATAACTAAAGCGAGATACAATCCTGAACAAATGGCAAATGTGTAAAATGACTATATATACCCTGTAAGTCTGTAGTTGAAAATATGAAAAACAACATCCCTGGAAGTAACACCATCCCACAGTGACAATTGGACGTTTCCAACTGCCATCAACTAGAAAACCCAGTATCCATCTAAAACGTAGTGATAATAACCGAGAATTTTGCTGCACTTGGAAATTATCTGTATCTCAATAAATCTTCACAATAACAAATAAAGCTATACAACCTTATTTGATAAACATTTTGCCACAGATTTTTAAAGTAAACAATAAACTGTTTCCAGCTTGTATTGCTAGCTTGATGTCATTCTCAGATCAAAGTTTCCCTGTTAGAGGTAATGGAAGAGTACAAGTAGCAATGTAAGTTGTATGGACCAAACAAATTTCATCTTCTCTTCTACCTACCACTAAAGTCAGTCCAAGTCTTACTAGTGGTTTGTATTCCTAGTTGAAAACTATTGTGCTATCCAAGGAAAGATTATTTGCAAAAACATAAATAAAGACATACACAGTTATTATAAATCATACACATAAAAACTTAATGCAATAAAAATAGAACATTCAAAAGATTATTAACAGCTCATAAGTAAATTACAGCAATTATAACATTAGTCTGTTTGGAAAACAATTTTAAGGACAGCATTAAATCTTTAAAATCAGCTTTAAGCAATCTGAAATCCCCATCTTTTATGTGTAAAATTAGAGCTAATCAGGAATAAAACTGAAAATGTAAGTAGATGTACTAAAATAACTAGGCAGTACCTTGATTTTCATTAGGCATATTTTCAGAATTAAACTTTTATTTGTTGCTTTTTATATCTTGCAGCTCTGATGGCGCACCACATTCCATACAAGGTGCCTGCACACATCATTGAAATGTCACGACCATCAAGCTGTCAGACGCTGGCTCACAGTGGCCTTTAAGGCTTTTTAGCAATGAATGCTTCAGACAGGACTGAAAGATGGTGAAACAAGGGGAGTAGAGGGATATTTATTCTAAACTTTATGAGTATTGCAGTATTAGAGAGCAACGCATACCATCATTTTGCTTATATATTGCACACATTTATTTATTTTCAGTGGCAATAAAATTTGGGGGTAGTGTCCTGCATGCCCAAGCCGATTATAATGAATAAAAACTCACTGTAGGACACAGGAGTGCTAAACTAAGGCTTTAATCTACTATTTTCGACAGTTGATGGAATTACTGGGACTTGTTTTTTAATGGAACAGCCTGCTTTACAGTTTAAGTGGACTAAGTAAAAAAAACTACGAGCAGTTTGCTTTCCCATGTTTCTAGCCTATTCTAATCCCATTAACCTAGAAAGCTCTAGGCAAGTCTCAGTATGAATTTTGAGTGACCCCTTGTGATCGGTTTTTACTGTTCCGGCCCCTTGCTCTGTAATCACCTACAGTAAACGAGGCAAACAAGAAATCATAAACTCAATATAATTCTGAACAGGGATGCAACTATACCACTTTTTTCAAACCGATACGATACTGATACTTGGATACTCGGGTACTTCCTGATACAGAGTACCAATTCCAATATTTATACTAAGGGTGTGAAATTATCACATTGATTGCAATTAATTTGTTGCAACCATTTTTAGCACACTATGTTTTTTTAATCGCGTATTTTAATATTATTTAATCGTGTTTTTTTTATATTTAATTGTACTATTTCTGTATCGTAGTTGCCTTTTAATATAATCCGTTTTCATGCTTTGGGCTTCTTGTGCTTGAGTTGTTAGGGCTTAACCACACCCTGAAGTGGAGATCGAAGGCTGCAGATTTATCATAAACTGACTGCTTTGTTTTGTAGTGGTCAGGGCAATGTGAGGTAGAGCGAGGAGTTGCAGAAAGTCTACTCAACTTTAAAAATAAAAGCAAATAGCCACAAATCTAGGAACTTGTCATGGTGTAATTGGAGACTTTTGTGTGAAGCATGTAATGTTATTATTCTTCTCATCCAGCAGCAGGGCACTCACCCGCCTCAGACCGCTCACAGACACAGAGGGCAAAAAGTCTGAAAGCACGCTACAGCTCAACCTAGCTGCCCAGGTCCAGAGGTATGGAAAGCCATTGTTATAAAAAAACAAACATATTATATGTTGTTTTAACCTGTAATATAGCTGGACTCAGAGCAGATATGTATCACACTGAGTCCAGATCGCTAATGAACTGGCATGCTCAAAGCAGAATGTTGCAGTCGCCACTTGGGACTAGTCACAAAAAGAGAATGTAAATACTGGCACTGCATCTCTTCAAGTCTGTTAAATATAATTAATTACTTCATAAAAACTATTCTGTAATTATAAATATATCATACCTTTGTTTGACCATACTAGTGTAATGAATTTACATGAAAATACCTCCAGACGAGGATTTTTCTCAGATAAACAAATTATATTAATATTATTATTATTATTATTATTATTATTATTATTATTATAATTGCAGATCATAATTATTAAGTCATCTCATGACAGCTCTAATAACTAACTACCACACAAAAAATACAGTGAACTGGAAGGCAGTTTTTTTTTTCTTCTCTGCTTGTTACAACAAATGATGGTGAATTAGCTAAAATAAAATATTTATAATATATAAAAAATTACCACAAAACTAACATTTAAAGTGAAAAATGTACATTTTCTGTGATATTATTGTAGAGTTTCCACATTTTAAGTATCTGTTCATGGTATCGGTTAACTTTAACCAATACCGGTACGAGTACATCAGACGATATCAGTATCGGTGCATTCCTAATTCTGAACAATAATATCTACTCAAAAAGTAATGCAGTAATGGTTAAATAAAATTTTAAAAGGAATAAAAACAAAAAGAGTATCATCAATGAAAAAATCATCTTTTCTTTAACTGAGTCCTAATATTGAATACTCTTAGCTACAGATGAACTATGGAAAACAAAAAACTTGTTTTACAGAGAAAAAAAAATAATGCTGACTGGAAAGGTGACGCACAGGATCAACAGGACAAACTGAAAGGGTTAAAGCTGTTCTTCTACTGCTGTAATAGAAATGACCAGTAATATAAAGCAGAGAATTTTCTGTGATTAAATTGTCCTGCATTTTTGACTCTGACGTATAGGTGGTTCTTCACTGTGGCCATGAGAAAACTTCTGTTTGTTCCACCCAATGGCTGCTGGCTGCTCTGCTTTGTGACCGCATACCCTGGAGGCCGCCATTGCTCCTCCTTTGCTGTAGTACCTCCATTTGGCCGCTAGGCCCCCACTGAAAAGCATTGGACTTTAGACACGTTAAAAACAACGTTAATGCCTGGTTTCAATTTTTTTTTTTACTTTCTATGGCTTCATATTAAGATAAGATAAGATAAGATAAGTCTTTATTAATCTCACAATGTAGAAATTCACAAGTTACAATCAGCTCTTAGAATAGGCAGGAAATGCGCACACAGGAATTAAAAATAAAAAATCTTAAATACAATAACTATATGGAGGTTTCTTATATACATTGACCAGCAGTAGGGGATCTTATATACAATACTACACAAAAAGGAAATATAAAAAGATAAAAATAATAATAAAAAATTGAAGAAAAACTAACGAAATAGGAACTGAAGGGGCAGAAATGTAAACAGTGGAGGGTTGATAAATGACATACTATAGTATGGTATTAGCAGTGCAGTTTCAGTCTAGTGCAGGTTGATAAAGTGACACAGATAAGTGGCGTGGATACAAGAAATTATTGCACGGGGTATTGCATGGGGTTATTACACATGAATTCCTATACAGTAGTGTTGTACCGTCAGACAGCAGTGGGGATGAAGGACCTGCGGTAGCGCTCCTTCCTGCACTGAGGGTGTCTCAGTCTGCCACTGAAAGAGCTGCTTAGCTTTTCTACAGTCCCATGTAGTGGGTGGAAGGTGAGCTTGGCTACTACCCTCCTGTCCCTCATCTCCAAGGGGCAGCCTAGGACGGAGCTGGCCCTCCTGACCAGCTTGTTCAGTCTGTTCTTGTCCCACTCTGTGCTGCCCGGGGCCCAGCACACGGCAGCGTAGTGGAGAGCAGAGGCTACCACAGAGTCATAAAAGGTCCTGAGCAGAGGCCTGCTCACTCCGAAGGACCTCAGTCTCCTCAGAAGGTGGAGTCGACTTTGGCCCTTCTTGTACAGTGCAGTAGTGTTGTGGGACCAGTCCAGTTTATTGTTGAGGTGAACACCCAGATACTTAAAGCTGTCCACCTCCTCAATGTCCTCCCCCTGGATGTTCACCGGTGTGTACAGTGGTGTCCTTCTCCTGAAGTCGATCACCATCTCCTTCGTCTTACTGGTGTTCAAGCACAGGTGGTTGCGCTCACACCAGTCCACAAAGTCCATGATAACCGACCGGTACTCCAGTTTGTTCCCCTCAGACACTACAATGGCGGAGTCATCAGAGAACTTCTGCAGATGACAGCTGTCCGTATTGTATGTGAAGTCCGATGTTTATATGGTGAAAAGGAACGGTGAGACCACGGTGCCCTGGGGGGCTCCTGTACTGCAGATGACCACCTCAGACTCACAGCTGCGCAGCCGTCCGTGAGGTAGTCAATTGTCCATGCAGTGAGGTGTTGGTTCACCCCCACGTCCTTCAGCTTCCCCCGCAGCAGCGCCGGTCTGATGGTATTGAAGGCGCTGGAGAAGTCAAAGAACATGACCCTCACAGCGCTCCCGGCGGACTCCAGGTGGGTGAGCGCCCGCTGCAGCAGGTAGATTACAGCGTCCTCTACTCCGATGTTGGGCCTGTAGGCGAACTGCAGCTGGTCCAGGGTGGAGCTCACCAGCGGAGGTGGGTGAGGACGAGCCGCTCCATGATCTTCATCAAGTGGGAGGTCAGGGCGACTGGTCTGTAGTGGGCCGGTTCCCTGGTGTGTGCTGTCTTAGGAATCGGGATCACACAGGAGGTCTTCCACAGGACGGGGACCTTCTCCAGGCTGAGGCTCAGGTTGCAGGTGCTGTAGGAAGTCCGTGTGGTGGGGGTGGAGCCGTGGGTGCAGGGTGGCTAGAGGCAGGTGAAGATGGTCGGGGGAGAGGGGCAGTGTCCACTGGGCTGGAGACGGGTGAAGGGGGGGCCGGAAGGGGGGCAGAGGGAGTGGGGGGAGAGTCATGGTGGTTGAAAACCCTGTTGTATTCATTCGCCTGGCTCTGGTCCCCATCGGCTGCCCCTCTGGCGCTCTGTCCAAATCCAGAGATGTTCTTCAGACCTCTCCACACGTCCCGCACGTTGCCCTGGGCCAGCTTTGGCTCCAGCTTCTCCCCATAGTCCTTCTTGGCCTTCCTGACCCTCCACTGGAGCTCATGCTGGACTCTCCTCTGCTCCTCTATGTCCCCTGAGTTGAAATCCCTTTTCTTCTGGTTTAGGAGGGCTTTAAGCTCAGGGGTCACCCAGGGGTGGTTATTGGGGAAGTCCCGTACCTTCCGGGGAGTATGGTATTCTCCATACAGAAGTTGATATAGTCCGTGATGCAGTGTGTCTGGCCATCGATGTCCTCTCCATGAGAGCTGCAGAACATGTCCAAGTCTGTGGTGTGGAAGCATTCCCTCAGTCTCTCATTGCCCTCTTAACTCCACGCTGTCACAGACCTCTTTTGAACTGGTTCCCTTCACACCTTACGTGTGTATTGTGGTCGCAAGTAAATGATGTTGTGGTCCGAGCACCCGAGCGGGCGGAGGGGGGCGGAGGAGTAAGCTCCTTTGATGTTCGCGTAGAACAAGTCTAGAGTTTTATTGTCCCTTGTGTAGCACTCTACATACTGTGTGTATGTAGAGTGCTAGGCAGAGTGTCAGAGAGAGATACGTGGTAAAAGTCCGCAGTTATGATGAGAAGGGCGCGTGGGTGCTGTGACTGGAGCTGGGTCACGGTGTTGTGAATCCTCCTGAGATAACGCTGGGCTAGTCAAGAAAATAGAATCCAGGCTGGTTTTCGTAAGATAATTTTTTTAAATCTTGCATAATTAATGAGGGGCCGGACTTTGATTGACAGGCTGTTTCGTTTGAATTTAATTATAGTAACACTACATTTTAATAATTATTTCAAGTTACTAGTTCTTACCTTTTGAGGTTTGAGAAATAGGAGAACCGTCGGAGGAGCGCAGATACGGCAGCAGTCAGACATAGGGCTATTAGCCTTTAGCTCAGTTAGCCAAGTTTAGCATCAAGGCTAAAGACGTGGGAGCAGAATGGTCGTGATTACGACCGAACTACACGCCCATACACGCCCCACTAGGCCGGAGTCTACAGTGAAGATCCCGCCCCTATGCCCTTTTTAGGAACATGCTTCGTCAAAGCTGGGGAGGAGGAGTCTGTATATCCTCCATGAATTCCCCCTTGAACATGTGTCATTCTGGTAAATGGGGAGGAGAGAGGAGGCGTTGTCTATTCTTTTTTACAGTCTATGTTTCCACCTAGCAAGGTGATCTGAGGGGCAGTTTACACGACAACGTTGCCTTTTTTGCTTGAATTCGAGGGTAAAAACAACACTGTGTTTACAGGGCGGGTGATCTGATCTTGATGAAAATAGTACATAATCCTGGCCTTTATATGGCTGTGTGACTTGTGTATGCAGTGCTCTATGGTTTCCTCCTTTTTACCTGGAAAAGAGTCGAAGAATGGTGGCGTGCACAAGTCCAGTATGCCGTGAGCATCTGGCAGTGAGGTCATCGTTTTCAAAAGTCCCCGGCCTTGGGTTTATATGACAACAAAACACCAAGCATTGTCAGAATTCTCTACTCTGGAATCCGTTTTTGACAGGTTGCATCCCCGAATCACAGAGAATAACCTTTGTTTGGCTGAAAAATATTGTTGTGTAAACTGCCGCTGAGTGAGTCCTCAGTATTTGAAGCTTTTTCCTCCGCCTTTACCATCCTGACCACTGTGCAAGGTGGCTAGACAAAGATGTCTTATCATTAAACCAAGTGACCAGTGGCTAAAATAAATAGACCTGTGTCATGTAATTTAAACTTATTTTAAGGGAATATCTTGTCAAGCAATTATTACATAACCTTGAATATCTTGCTCTACATGCAAATTTGAAGATAAATCTGATATTTTTAAAAAACATTTTTATCTGCGGGTAGCAACACACTTGTCTATATACATACTGTGTGCGTTAATTTGCTGTTGACTAGATATATACATAATATTAGGGATGTGAGATGATATCGGTATGCCAATATATTGCGATACTTTATGTCACGATATTGTATCATTATTTTAACTTTTTTTTTTTAATGGAACCATTAATGATGACAGTGATTTTTGTAGTAAAATAAAAGCATGTCCACTAGTTGGTGGCTGTTTTCACCTTCTTCGTTCCAGTGGATCAGCTAGATCTAGTAATAAAACTGGATGTTTTCAATATGAAACAGGTACGTGTGTGCGGTGTCAGTTTTTCTACAATTAAATTCAAAAATTCAAAATATGATTCAAAAATCACAATATATAGTCTTACTCATGGTATTAATAGCTACAAAAAGCAAAGCAGCCATTAATAAACCAATTTGGGGGACCTAGAGTATTTTGCAATAGAAATTAATAGAGTGAATTCATAGAAGCTCAAACATTTTGTAGAACCTCTGTGAAAAACAAGGCTTGTTTATATAGAGTACTGAAATAAAATTAGAACCCAACCATTACTGGGAGATTCCCTTCCATCTTCTTTTCCTTCCTCACAGTCTCTGTCCTTCTTCTTTCGGTGATGTCTGCGTTCTCTGTGGCGGTGCCGCCGTTTGCTCCCTCTTCCAAGTGGAACATGGACCCCTACGTACACAGCTCTGTGACCTGGGAGAAAAAGGTCACTTCATTTAAAAAGGTCTCTAACACACAGCAGCTTTTTTATGGCTGTTTCAACTGGCAAGCATGTCAGGTACCTTGAGTTCCAATCTATTTCAAGGGCAATTTCTTTTCTGTTTTAGTAAGAAAATTAAAGCATAAAAAGTAAACTTCTTATTACAATTCTTCTTTAAAGGGAGCAACTATAATAACAAGATTAGCATTTACATTGAGTACACTAACTTTACTTTTACAAGGGTACAAATCTTGAACTCTTAGACAAAAGATAATAGTGTAGCTCCTGGCACCGACATTAGAATCCCTAACACAATACTAAAGAGAACACAAGAATATCTTCTCATTTCTTTGAAAAACTTAGGTAAATCTACTAGAAAGAATCCAGAGTACAATATTTTACTTTTGGTCTTCCTTTTTTTTTTCCTTCAGTGTTTTGTCTGCTTCTCATCATTATTATTACTCCCACAGAGGAACTGTTTTCTGAAAGGGGCCTATTTTCACCCAACATACTCTACCGATGCTCATTTTTAACAGATAAATCAACTCTCTTTGATTTGAAGGGGAACCCAGAATAAATTACATCAACATGCAACGGGAAAAAAAGAGATGTGGCGCTTATTAGTATAACTAACAATGAGAAACAGCAACAGAGAAGAGATATATGTAGATCTAAATGCCAAGGTATTAACAGATTACATCTGCCTCTAAGAAAATTTAATTTACAAAATTCGTTAACAATTGAAGCAGAAGAAATATAACTAAAAGTATAGTGTCAGAAAACTGGTGATATTTTTGGGGAATAAAATAATCCTTTGAACAATAAATGTCACTGGGTGTGTTAACAAGGCATTACAAATTTTGGTGTGCACACTTAACATTTATCAAGAGATCATTTGGAGTGTACATAATGACCTCCAGCCGGAGACTATTACTTCGTTGTTAATGAAATTACAATAGAAATGTGTGGTTTGTATACCACAAACTGACGTCAAAAGGAAATTAGAGCCATTAGAGGTTCTATAATGAAGTTTAGAGGTGCCTATCCCCAGCAGTCAACGGACAAGAGACAGGGTAAACCCTGGACAGGTCAACAGTCCATCACAGGATGACATAGAGACAGACAGGACAAACATCCATGCAAGCACACACTCACACCTAAGGGGAATTTAGAGAGACTAAGTAACCTGACAGCCATGTTTTTGGACTGTGGGAAGAAGTCTGAGTACCTGGAGGGAACCCACGCATGCCCATGGAAATTCCATGCAGAAAGACTGGGATTTAAACTCAGGACATTCTTGCTGCAGGGCAACAGTGCTACCAACTATGCCACTGTGCAGCCCAGCTCTAAGCCAATAACACCAAAACTACCACAAATAAACTCTACATGTAATGATAATAAAAATCAAAATATAACTAATTAAAGTTTTCAATAATTTTCTAATTTACTGAAATCCACTACTCATCAGCCAATAATATTTTAGAGGTGAAACTATGATGTGACAGCAATGACCCAACATTAGGGTTACGTAATCTCACAATAAAGTATGCAAATGTTTTGTCTGCACTAAAGAAATGTCCTTTCCCATGGCCCATCAATCATGCTAAATGACTGATGGTTTCGATGGTTATTTAACTAATAACTATCTCACCACTTGGGGGCCCCTATGGAGTCTGCTCAACAGCGATGTTGAGATGGAGCCCAATGAGGCATTGAACCACTTGAGCCAATTGTTTCAAGGAAGGGTTCATCTCATGGAGCATCATGTGAACAAAAATCCACCTATGGCCAAGTACACAATCACAGCCAGCTGTAGCTCTTAGCCACATAATGTGTGATGCATTAAAGAGCCTATATCATGCAAAATCAAGTTTTCAACCATCTGGTATTGCAATTTTCTCATAAAAAAAACAACAACAAAAAAAACGCGTGAAGGGGCAGTACAGACACCTGCACGCAGAGCGGTTTACCTCTGCTAGGGTTCCAAACACACCATCCTCCTTCTCAAAGCTCATTACTACTTCAGTTTTTGGCAGCTTAAAACACTTTTTTTGTTGGGATTTTTTACTTTCTCTGTGAAAAAGCCCATTTGGCTGCATGGATTACAGGACTTTACTCTACATTCCTAAAGATGAGCTGCTGGATAAAAGAACAAAGACGCCTGATGGACAGACAAGTAAGTAGCTAAATGCTAATGTGTGTTAGCCATTTATCAAACTGCTTATGTAAGCTTATAATAGCTTTGTGTGGTTAATTAATTGATCTGTGGCATCTCAGAATGTTCAGTAAACGAGTGCAAACAACACCCGCGGCTTTTTTATATACTGGGCTGGAAAGATCTGCTTAATGGGCTCAGCTAGTTGTTTTCGGCTCTGTCTAAAACCTGGAGATTTAGCAACTGAAATAGGCTTTATTGACTCCCTCTGTTACAAAAAAATAAAAGAAGCCAAACGTCTGAGCCCTTAACATAAAAGAGTTTAATTGTGGTACTTCGGGCTTTTTAAATTTACTGACAGAATACTTTTTGAGATGAAGCTCGGCACTGTTTTTCTTAGTCTGGGCTGCTGTGGCTCTGCACAAGAGGAGCAGAGCTCGCTCGGGGCTCCTCCCCACCTGTGTGCGTGTGTGTGTGTTGGGGGGATGCAGGAGGCGAGATTATAGAGAAACGAGCCGTTTTACTTCGTGGTCCAACATTAACTACAGGATACAAGTTAAATCTCAGGACGGATTACTACTGTATAACACCAACACTAACATTTTAGCATATATAAGTCTATCCCAGAAGTTGGAAGCTGTAAAATAGCATGATATAGTCCCTTTAAAGTTGTAAGTCTGCTATGGCCCTTGGGAATGACTATGGGTTCCAAAAATATAATTTATCTTCGTAAAATATTACAAATTTGAACAGTAAAAAAAAAATGTTATGCATTCTTTCTGTAAATTATCCCAAAATGGTAGTATCATATGTTATAGCAGGTTGTGTAGTAATGTTTTTCTGTCACTTTAAGCAAAAGACATGGAGTTAAGCAGGTGGAGGGAAGTGAAAGTAGTTGTGGTACTAGGAAGAGGGCACTGAATATGGTTGTATAACTTAGGCAATGATGTACAGAACAGGGGATACTTAATTAATTCTTATTAAGAAATAGCAGTTTCTTAAGAGTTTTATGTTTTAAGTGATTTTGCTACCATTTCACAAGGCGTTTAAAAACACCTTTTCACAAGGCAAATAAAAAGGCTGTGTGAGACTGTATAATTTGGGGTAAGGTACAGTCATTTTTGCTTTCCCCAATATTCGAGGAGTTTTTCCATCCTGCTAATATTTGGCTACTTATTCTCAAGAAAATCATAGTAATGCCTAAGCATAGATGAGGTGCTGTTATTGTACCCCAACTTTTTGGAACACAATAAACACTTCAGCTTTAAACAAAATAAGATGTTAAATACACATATTCATAAGCAAATCTAACTATTCTGACATAATGTTAGATTGAGGTTACCTAATTAGGAGTTATCATGTCAAAAATGTTTCCACACAGGGGAAATCCTCCTCCTCCTAGCTGGTTCCATTATCGCTCTGTCCTCACCCTCCTAAATCTTCAAAATGTCTGTCTCTGCACTCTCAAAACTATATCCAAACTCAACTATCCAAACTATCAAAACTCTGTCCAAACTCCAACCTGACTGCAACTCTCCTACACAAACCCACATTTTGAAAGGAGCCTGAGGGGGTTATATTGCTGTCAAACCTCACAGCAAAAAGTGTACCACTTCTAGAAAGCAGTCACATAGTACAGCGGGGCTTTAGACGTCATCGTTTTTGGCTCCTCCCCTAAATGAAGCAAGTTTCAATACGCACTTTGTGGAAACCGTCACTCCACTGCTCGACACACGCTTCGTAGTCTCGCCACACATTGTAACATCCCTACTGTTCAACATTAAATTTAAGAGCAAGATGGTCAGAAGATTATTAGGTATGAGGAAAAAACAATGTGCTGAAACCAAGGCAAGAATTAACAAATGCCGTAGCTTTTACATCTTTCATCCCAGTGAAAATGAAGCTGCACAAATGTCATATGAAAGAATAGCATATACAATTTTGGGATTTAAAATTTGTGGTTGGTTGTTTTGGATAGCAGAGCATTTGAATATTTTCACAATTTTTTGTATTCATTCCTTAAAAGAAAAAATACACTTTTAGTGAACTGCTGAAAGGGTTTGTACTTACTTTCCAAATCATCTGTCTCATAGTTTGAAAGATGGCCGAAGCTGGTCTTTCCATGGTCAACTAGTGCCTCCTCCTCTAGACCCTGGAAACAATGATAAAGAAGAGAGACAAAATAGTTTTAGAAGAAAAATACCTAATGTTAATAGTTTTGTTGAATGGATAATAACAGGGTGGTTAAATGCCTTATCTGCCACAGAAATAAAAATGGAAGACAAAATTCCACTTATACCAAAATCAACAATAACTAGGTATTTACCAGGATTAGTGTTAATATATTGCATGAGATCATTTCAATTACACTCAAATATTGAATGCAGACAAATTTTATTATTATTATCTATAGGCAATGTTCCACAAAAAAATTAGCCTGGATTGATAAAACTGTATTTCTTTTTTATTACTCATGTCATAAAAGTTATGTTTCATAGCAACTCTAAGAGGTTGACTACAGCAAATAAAAAGAGAAATACCTCTTTCAGACTATACCACCTAACATCAAAACACTAATAATTCCAGGACTTCAGTTAGGGAGACTTACAACCCCTGGGACACATAGCAGCAAATATACACACCAATATCAAATTAAAGCATACACATACAATTAGACGCGTACTTGAATACATACACTTACAAAAATAAGCATTGTAATATATTAACAGCATAAAAAGGAGACACACTTAAACAGAGGCATAACTATTTTTTCCTTAACACAAGCCAAACTTTATGCAAATCCAGGCTCTGTCAGTGAAGACACTCCACAGATTCTTCCCCCCATGTGAATTAAATATTTCAGACCAAAGGAAAAAATGCAGATAGATGTGTCTCTAAACAAGAAAGGGATAATATATATACATAATGGAATGTAGAGCAATGGAAATATAAAGAAAGATTAACCTTCTTTTAAAGTAAAACTGGAAAATGTAGAGAAAGTAACCTAAAGCAGAGCAATAAATCTACTACAGGACACCCAGACAAAAACAACAGCATTCTTGTTATAAGTGTGTTGGAATGTCCAAGTTAGATACCAGATTTCAACACAAAGAAATTCTGTGATGAGATAATAAAGAAAGTTTAGCAAATATAAATATGTGGTATTCACTGAATTTTTATGCCAACTGAAGGAAATTCTAAGCTTGCCATCAATTTACTGGAACTTGTTGCACACTATAGGCCTTTATTTGTGCAACGTAGTTCTGCTATATATTTTAGAACCACAAAGGAGAACACATTGGACTATATACGATGTAATGGGAGCAGCTTGTCTAAATAGTCAGTGAGTTTCAACTAAATGTGACATCATAAGATGAGACAGGAAAATCTTAATTTAGACAAACACCTTTATAGGTCATGTAAATACCCGTGGGGGGAGGGGGGTGTTAATATTGACTCCCACTGCTAGGTCTACACTACTTTATAATGTACTTTCCTTTTTTTACTAGTAGTTCACATATACTTAAGTGTAGTGATTTATTTGATTTGTAAATGATCGTCAGTCTCTTATTGGCTAACATAAGTGTTGATTGTTTTGTCACCACACTTTAGATCTTGTGCTGACTTATGGCATTGACTGTGAAGAAATAACAGTCTTTCCACATAACCCTATCATGTCTGATCATTTCCTTATCACTTTTAAACTTACTCTAATGGATCATATCAAACCTGAAAGAAAACTTCATTATACCAGAACGTTATCAGACAACGCTGTAGCAAATTTTAAAGAAGCTCTTCCAACTTTAATTTCCTCAGTTTATAAATGCAGAACAGAAAACAGTGATTTAACTCGTGACCCCTCACAACTTGACATTTTAGTTCATAGCGTTAATTCCTCCCTGCGTCGGGCAATAGACAAAGTTGCCCCCTTGAAAAGGAAGGTGGCTAGCCATAGAAGATTAACTCCCTGGTTTAATTTAGAGCTACGTACCCTAAAGCAGAATGTTAGAAAACTAGAGAGAAAATGGCGCTCCACGCATTTACATGATTCCTTTTTAATATGGAAAAATAGTTTATTGCTATATAAAAAGAGCCTTCACACAGCTAGAACAGCATATTATTCATCTTTAATCGAGGAGAATAAAAATAATCCTAGGTTTCTTTTTAATACAGTTGCCAAACTCACACAGGATCATAGCTCTATCGAGCCAACCATTCCCCAAGCTCTAAGCAGTGACGACTTCATGCAATTCTTTATAAATAAAATAGACTCCATAAAGAATAAGATAATTGGGAACCTTCCCAATATGCTTGCTTCCTCCTTAGTTAATGAGGCAGCCTCAAAAATGGTGGAACCTAATATATGCTTAAACTGCTTTAATGCAGCCGAACTTTGTGATGTACTAAAATTATTAGCTTCATCTAAACCTTCAACTTGCGTTTTAGACCCAATCCCAACTAAACTCTTAAAAGAAGTTTTCCCTCTGATCGCTGCTCCAATTTTAAATATAATGAATCTATCCTTAGTCAATGGATATGTACCACAGGAGTTTAAGATTGCTGTAATTAAACCTCTACTTAAGAAACCCTCTCTTGATCAAAACGACTTAATTAACTATAGACCGATATCTAATCTTCCCTTCTTATCTAAAATTCTTGAGAAAATAGTTGCACACCAGATATGTGAGCATTTAAACAATAATGAGCTGTTTGAGAAGTTTCAGTCAGGCTTTAGAGCTCATCACAGCACTGAAACAGCTCTGGTGAAGGTTACTAATGATATTCTCATAGCCTCAGACAATGGACTGGTGACCATTCTGGTCCTGTTAGATCTCAGTGCTGCCTTTGACACTGTTGATCACAATATTCTCATAGAAAGGCTTCAAAGTGTCGGTATAATAGGAACAGCACTAGGTTGGTTTAAATCTTATTTGTCTAACAGATTTCAGTTTGTTCAGGTAAACAATAGATCTTCCTCAACCTCAATAGTTACTTGCGGAGTACCACAGGGTTCAGTGCTTGGGCCGATTCTCTTTACTATATATATGCTTCCTATTGGTAAAATAATTAGGCAGCATGGGATAAAATTCCATAGTTACGCAGATGATACACAGCTATATCTATCCATAAATCCTGATGAATCCAATCAGTTAGGTAGACTACAGGCATGTCTGGAAGACATAAAAACTTGGATGACTCTAAACTTCTTGCTTCTAAATTCTGATAAAACAGAAGTTGTCGTCTTTGGACCAGAAGCTCTGAAAAAGAAACTACTTAGTCAGCCCCTTCACCTGGACGGCATTAAATTAGCCTCCAGTAATAAAGCAAAAAACCTCGGTGTCATTTTTGACCAAGATATGTCATTTAGATCTCACATTAAAGAAGTCTGTAGGATTTCCTTTTTTCACCTTAGGAATATTACAAAAATTAGAACCATCCTGTCCAGGAGTGATGCTGAAAAACTAGTCCATGCCTTTGTTACTTCAAGGCTGGATTACTGTAACTGTCTATTATCAGGTAGTCCACAGAATACAATTAAAAGTCTTCAGTTAGTTCAAAATGCTGCTGCTAGGATTCTGATGAATATTAAAAGAAGAGATCACATTTCCCCTGTTTTAGCTTCTCTTCACTGGCTCCCAGTAAAATCTAGAATAGAATTCAAGATCCTCCTTCTGACATATAAAGCCCTTAATAATCTAGCTCCATCATACATAAGAGACCTGATTGTTCCATATGTTCCTAACAGAGACCTTCGCTCTCAGACTGCAGGTTTACTGGTAGTTCCTAGGATTTCTAAAAGTAGAATGGGTGGCAGATCTTTCAGCTATCAGGCTCCCCTCCTATGGAACCGGCTCCCAGGGTTGGTTCGTGAAGCAGACAATTTGTCTATCTTTAAAACTAGGCTAAAAACTTTCCTCTTTGACAAAGCTTACAGTTAGAGATATGTTTATAGGTAGTTAGAGTCAGGTCAGACAGGTAGATAGGAAGAGACAGGTTAATGTTAGTAGTCAGGCAGAGTGTCAAAAGTTAGGAAGAGATAGGAAGAGGTAGAGTAGCTAGGTAGAGATAGATTAATGTAAGCCAGGTAAAGATCCGGAGCCGGTCGCGGCTTACCGCCGCGGAAGAAATGTGCCCCACAGGGGCCAGCCAGCGCCGGAGAGAGGTCCCTCAAGGGGATCCTCCCGCACAGTGCGGCCGCCCATTACCTGCCGGGTTGAATCCCCTGGGCAGACTGTGCGGACCCCACCCGTTTATCTCTTAAACGTTTCTCGCCCTCTTCAACTCTGTCCTCTCAGTTCTGTCTATTTTTCCTTAAGATAGTTGTCGACTATCGGTCTCGTGCCGGTATTTAGCCTTAGATGGAGTTTACCACCCACTTTGGGCTGCATTCTCAAACAACCCGACTCCGAGAAGACCCCGGCATGACGGGGGCCGTTACCGGCCCTACACCGTCCACGGGTCAGGAGGACTCAGACAGAGTGTTGGTAGCCAGGTCTCCTAGTAGCTAGGAGACAGGTTAATGTTAGTAGCTATGCTGCTTTAGGCTAGGCTGTTGGAGGACATTATTAGGGTCTGTTCCTACTTTCTCTCCTACTTCTCCCCAACTGCATGATGTGCTGTCAATTCAAGCACTAACCTGTTTTCTATTATAGTAGGTGCTCCGGATTAGCCCTGCTTGACGACCCTGACTAAGATGGCATTGCAGTGACGGAAAATTCTCCACGTCCTGCAACAAACTTGTGCATCAGTTCTATTGCTCTTTCTGTGTCTCTGTTATGTATTCTCCAAGCCACAGACGGTCGCGGCAGATAACCGCTTGTGCTGAGCCTGGTTCTGCCGGAGGTTTCTTCCTGTTAAAAGGGAGTTTTTCCTTCCCACTGTCGCTGCATGCTTGCTCAGTATGAGGGATTGCTGAGAATTCCACGACGCAATCTTCTGTGGTTCTGTAATTTCTACACTAAACATTGTATTGTAATAACTCTTTTTGTAAAGTGCCTTGAGATGACATCTGTTGTGAAATGGCGCTATATAAATAAACTGAATTGAATTGAATTGTTTTGTTTAGTTTTTTATCTGGACAAATACAATAGTTCTTTCAAGAGACAGAATCCTTAAATCAAGGATCTTTAATTTTACTCCTTCCAGTGAATCATGGGGAGGCATGGCTGGTGAATGTAGAGACAAACGGAGCTCTTAGCCACATACTGGTTGGAAACATGATGCTGGAATAACATCAGGGCCTTTTGTTCCTCAGCATGTCAGTCACCTCCACCAACCATCCTTCCATTTGTATGGAAAGCACATCACTCATCTGCTGCTCGCATTTTTTCAATCCTTTGCCTGCTACTATTAAAATGTTATTGATGACATTCAAATTTTCACACATCATCTTCGTTCAATTGTATATCTTCCTCAAACAATAAGTGATGTTGTCTGTGGATGTGTTCGTATGTTTGCGATTATGTTTTTTGCCTCCTCAGCTGTTTATAGATTTACATGATAATGATTGCTTGGATGCGAAGCTGCCTTTTTAGAAATCAGAAGAAGCAAGAAATTAGTCTCTTGTAAGGGATAGTTGCAGAATGAAGGGCAACTAAAGCCAATTAATGACTTGCCAATTGCAATTTGTGCTCAATAAGCAGCTAACCTGACTTTTAAAGTATTCATCCTATTTAAACTTTGATAAATTTAATCAAATTATACAAACACATAGAAATTGAATATATATACCGTCTTCTTTGCAAGCTCAGTCAAACTGAATGGAAAGAGACTGAGAACATTAATTGTCAGTGCTTGTCATGGATTCTTAGGCCTTAACTAGCCCATTGTAACACCTGAACATTCTTTGAACTACATAATTTGATTGTAGCTCTGGCATGATGATGGCACTGCCATGTTTCGGAATGTGAATGGTGTAATTTGGTTGCTGTGTAGTGCTACATTCCCACCTCACATTTTCACAATAAATAAAGGTTTGGTTCAATCTGACCAGAACACCTTCTTCTGCACAGCTGCTACATCAACTGCGCAGCTTGCAGCATACTAAAACAAAACCTCAATTTAGAATGACATTTTCATTGTTCATTATTTTATTTGTGCTCACAAAGAACTTGTTGTAGGTTTTATATTTAATTTTAGCAGAAACATGATACAATCTCTGTGATTATGATGAAATAACTGCTACTTTATCATTGAGCTTCTTAAAATACTTCTCCACAAAATCTGTCTACTTTACAATGCTCATTTGTGTGCTAAAGTGAAGAATCATGGTTTACGTGCATGTTGTCCTAATGACAGCTTAGTAGGCTCTAAGCACTTGTTAGAGTATGTGGTGCCCTTAACCCCGTGTTTCTTGGAACAATCCAAGAACACGTGATGAAACCTGTCACATAGCTTTGTCAAAAATAAACCCCAGTACATCTAACACAGTCCCTGAGGCAAAAGGCTGGGGAGAGTGAGATTGCTTCTGTTTTCCTCGGCCACAGCTGTGTTTTGCGGGTCTAAATGGCTAACGTCACTGGTGGAGGCTAGTAGGAGGAAGGAACTAACCTCTGAGTAAGAAAAGTCAACATTAATACAAGGCTGCTGACAGCACGCAGATATGTGGAACTGGCCATTGGTTAACAATTGTGTCCATCCATGGAACATATTAAAAAAGATGGACTCATAAATAATATATATATATAATTTATGAGTCCATCTTTTTTATTTTTTTGGCATGTAGGTATATATGCCAAATGTGAGAATTTTTCAACAACTTTCTTCTAATTCAAAAATTTACACACCACAAGATACTTATGCCTTTCGATAATTTGAAAATACAGGTTCCTTGTGTGACATAATGGAAATATTAAAAAAAGTTATCCAAGAACAACAGTGTTGACCTTAACAAGGTTCATCCTTAGGTACAATTTCCAGATGACTAAAGACACACAATCACAGAACATGGAACTATTAACACCCTGGTGACGTCAAGATGTTATACCATTCAGGAAAGAAACGGGTTCTGTTGTGCAAAAGATGAACATGTTTTTATGTTATATGTAAGCATCATCCCTGGAACAAAAGTAAAAGTTAGTGTTAGGGAGAGAGCCTTAATTTCAACAATGAAATTAGTTCCTTGCTGACATGGTTGAAGGGCCACTTAGTGAGGAAAAATCCGCTACTCTGGAAGAGACAAAGGATCAGGATATTAGTTTGGAACTGGACTTATAGGGAAAAGACTATAAATTTGAAGAAGTGTCCAGTGATCTAATAAAACAGAAATTGAAGTGATAGTCATTAATTACTATTCCTCCCTTTAGAGAAGAGAGAAGAATCTCAAAAGCCTGAGAATACCATACCAACTCTGAAGTACAGTGGTGGAGGATCATGTGAATCTATTGCTGATGGAGGGAGAGGTGGAATTCACAAAAAAGATGGACTCATAAATTAAAAAAAATTATGTGGAAAACTATTGAAGGCATATCTTAAAAGATAAGCCATGATTACAGGCACATATAAGTCTTCCAAATATTGTCGACATTAACCATAATGCCAAGTGGTTTAAGCACAACAATTTCAGGTTTGAAAAGGCAGGCTCAAGACTCACCTTTTTACCTAAGTTTTTACCTAAGCTATTTTTTATATTTTGTATAGTGTTTCCTTTAGGATTTTATTTTAGCAGAGGGCCTTCCCCCCCAGCCCCCCCCCCAAAAAAACGTCCAGTCTAGTATGAAACTGAAATGACACTTCGCTGCAAACAAAAATATATTTTTTCACCCCAATTCAGATACGAGGCATTTTCGAGAATCTACAACAGAAATTCTTAATAGGAAAATCAAAATGCTTTGAAGTGCAGCGCTACCCTCCAGTGTGTATGTAAGCCATAGTCTAAATGGGTAATATGGCATAAGATCTTTCCCTTAAACACGGAAAAGTGAACTTACCTGGTTATGTTCATTTTAACAAACTCATCTGAAAATAAAGTAATGAATAATAGCGTTATCAGCGTATGATTTAAAAATAACAAAACGGGGGGGGGGGGGGGGTGTCTATGGTCTACTGTTTAATAGCTATATATCTTACTGTATATATCTTATATATATCCATATATCTTACTGTAGCATTCAGTCAATATTGAGAAGGCCAGAACTATTAAGCTGTCCGTGTCATCAACCAACAGTTCTGGCCTTCTCAATATTGACTGAATGCTACAGTAAGAGCTTGTTCCCCTTATCAACTGAAGCTAGAAATGATTTATTCTTTAAACCTTCCGTATTTTCTTCTCCGTTCACCGTTAGTTTACCTTTATGACGCCACCTTTCTCTCAACAAATTTACGTGTTTAATTCAACTCACGTCACCTTACTTCCTGTTACTGGAAACCTTCAAAATAAAAGCTCATAAACATTTTCCATAGTAAACAAAGAAATAGTTAACCTTTACATAGAGCAATGGGATGCCACCACCTAATATGAATTTCCTGGTAAACAACAATGATACAAACAAGGATGCAAAGAATTTGCCAACTTGTGATTAAAATAAAATCAATTAAAGTACATTAATTATTATATCTAAAGAAGCAATGCCAATACCAATGAATGATAAAAAATTAACAGCTTTAAGAGCAAGGTTAACCCAACTTTTACTACTATGTTTGTATGGGCGGAAAAATAGTCACATAGCTGCCAAGCAGGCAGTGAAATGAACAACTAGCCACCCAACATGCCAACACTTCCCCGTGTGCCAGCCTTGCAGAAACTGGGAAGTGATCCAATCAGCAGGAAATAAAGTAACAGATGTGCTGCATAGTGGGTAACACCTGTCTTTTAAAACTACAGTCAAAGCTGAAATAACTGCCAAACACATAATTGTCATTACAAATAAGAATAATTACAACTGTTTAAAGCCAGTGATGTCAAATTATGAAAATGAGTCTGAAAATTAGACACTAAAATGATAAAAGACTAAAGGCGGTATATACTGGTTAACTAAGATATTATAGCCAGGGTAAGTATTTTTTATGCCTATTAGTAATATATAGTATGTATGAATAGAGATATATCAAGAATAAGTGACAAAAAATAGATTTCTGTGAAAAAGTATTCTCCCCCTGACAAATTTCTCTTTTTGCATTTGGTTACACTTAAGTGGTTCTGTTTAAAAATAATTTTTAGAATTATTTCTTCCTTAATAAGAGGGGAATAAACTATCCAATCAACCTGGAACTATTGAAAAGAGAATGCCAGGACCCATTCCCTATTCTACCAATCCAAAGCCATTTCCAAGGTGGTAGTGTGATTGTCTTTGGTGGCTTTTCTACTTTGAAGCTTGGACTACTTTTCACAATTAATATGTGGATTAAAGCCTAGTTTATACTTCTCCCTCAACAAGTTTGCACCCAGACGCAGACATATTGACAGTGACGTTATACCTTTATTCTTCGATGTTAGTGTATCAGTGTTGCAAAGCAGTTCCCCACCAGGAAGGCAGAGGGTGCTAACTTTTTTCTGGCGGATCTGTCTACAGTTGCAGAGTTGACTAAAGTTTATTTTATTCAGCTTGTTAACACATACCCCTCAAGGAGCAACTGACAGAAAGTACAATTTGATTGAGATGGAAACCTGGGGCTCTACTCCATACTTGCTTGCGTAGGTGACGGACAGCCCTTGCGTCGCCAGATAATGGAGTTGCGTCTATCCGTTCCAACGTAGCTGGAGAAGTATAAACTAGGCTTAATTCTGTTCTCTAGCAAAAAATCGATGCAAGCTTTCAATTGAAATTCTAACATAGTTTTAAAATTTTAATCAATAATGGTTAGAAACATTTGTGTTTTCTTTATGATTGCCAGTATTTATTGTTGTCATTCAGGCCTCTTGATTTGTTTTTGTTTCTTACAAGCTTTCAGTTACGGTAAAAAAGGTAGTATGATAAAGGGCTGAATTGAATTCTTTATTGCAATTAGTTAATTAAAGAATGCATAAAATGACCAAGGCTGCACTTATTATACATTTTATCCATCTTTTGATAGCTATCAATCAATATTGATTTCGATCAATATGACTTTTCCCTTTATCAATATGCTCTTTTTTCTATATCGTCCAAGCTATCTCCAAAATAACAAATTCCAGCTTAGGAGTGGCCTAGACAAACTACAGACTTAAAACTTATTTAGTAGCAGTCGCATGACCTTCAAAATGTCATTCATGCTTGGAAACCTTCCAGTGTGGTTGAAGTGAAACAATTCTCCAAAGAAGAGTGGGCCTAAATTCCTTCCAAGCGATGTAGAAGTCTCACGTAAAGTATTTTGTAGAAAGACAACCAATTGTTAAATGCATGGAGTGATTACTTTCTCATATAGAGATGGGTTGTGTTGGACAGCTTTTCCCAATAAATTAAAATAATATGTATTAATTCAAGTTTGTTTGATGATCTGAAACAAAATGTGTAGGGGGAAAAAGCAAAAACAGGTGACATTTATAAGGGTACAAATATTTTTGTATCTCTTAAACCTAAGGAGCTGATGATATTCTGTAGGTTTTATTAAATGTGACAAACTCAGAGAAAGAAATTATAAATAAGAAGGCAGCTATATAGTGCTGACTAGCCCCTGAATTATTTACTCCCATGAAGACCCATCACCTTTGAACAGGACAGACACACACTCAGAACCTTGCCTTCTCTAGATGTCTCCAGAGACCTGTGGTTTAATCATCCAATTGAAAGAGCTGGGATTAATTTATGTAGGTTATTTTGAATGAAGAAAAATATCTTTATATTTACCTATATCTGTTTATTTACAGTTGATATTTTCTTTAAGCTCCAATTCTGAGTTTATCAGCTTTTGAAAATGATAATATTTTACTTTCAGTTCACGAACATCTTTGCTATCAAGAGCAAGCTTCGTGTTTTGACTCTGTTACCTTGACAGACCCATTTTCTCACAGCTTGCTCTTTTTTTTCTTTCCTTGCTTCCTTCCTATTCTGCAAGTCCCATTCCTTCAAGCAGCCATAATTGTCTCTGATAGCTTTTCCTCGTTCATGTGGCTTTAGGCCAATAAAGGGACATAAAAAAACATTCAGTTTCAAGAGCTATCACCCAATTTCGTTCAAATGCAGTACCACCTGGTCCCATTCATTAGCACATAAGAGAGGACAACCACAAGCCGACAAATCAATATAAATGCACAAGGTTCACAGTACACCAAGAGCCTGTGGATTCTGCTCCAAGTGCAGAAAACGGTTGCTGAGCACACAAACACAAATATTTAAGAGCAGACATACCGTGAGCACATGTTCCTCCTTTCTCTGCCCATCCATTTAGACCAAAACATCCGCAAAGCAGAAGCAGGAGAGACGTAAACCAGTTCTTCTCTATGGCGGCGGTGTGTGCTGTATATGGGGGACGTCTGTGCGCGTGAACAGCGACAGTGTCACGCTCGTCTGTTCCCTCTTCCTCTGCTCATCTCTTTATACAAAGGGAGGACGAGGCGCTTCAGAACACACAGTGCTCCGCTTTACCCCGTCAGCCCCGCTCTATGCACAGCAGCCAATCCCACCATGCCGCCATGAATATTTCATTCACCCAGCCAACAGCTTATAAACACACACACACACGCATGCACATCAGACGGAGGGCAAACGTTCACATTTAGAGGACATACAAGTCCTCAGTTGCAGAGGTATTCAGGTCATAAATGAAGAGTCGCCCCCCAACAAAGATAAATAGAAATGGGTATACGTGTGAGGTCGACATTCCCTGCAGTCTGCACTGCATTGAAAGAGGGCAGATTGCTGTGAATTCATTAGACTCTGAATGTCTGTGGCTTTGACTTATACAATCCCAGTCAAAGCATCAATGTTAGATGTGTCCTTCAACAACTTCTAATACTCTAAAGAACCATCGTTCTTCTGCTTCCTGATGGTTGAAAAGCTCGCAAATGAGGGGGCAAAAGAGCAGATTTCTGAAATATGAGAGGTTTTTAACAAGCTCATTTTAATACTTTAAAAAACTATGTTGACGTTCGGCAACAGAAACTGAACACATCAGCTAAAAACAGCCACACTTAATTACTTAAAAGAATTCTCAAGGGTAAATATGAAACTAATCTTCAATTAGAATGATCATAATATCATTCTAAATTAAACTCAACAGAAAGAGTGACATCTAATGGCAGAATCGATACAGAGTAGAAGTGTTCTAATTGAAATCGAAATACTGTTTGTATTTTTTGAAATACCGTAAATACGTTTTTTTTTTTATCTGTGTTGTCTGAAAGATTTCGTATTAGGACGTTGACAGATTCAAAATGGTAATTTATGGTCATTTGAGAATAATGTGTTTTTCTAACTTATTTGAATATACAAGTAGCCTTTATTCATTTTAAGAGCACTGAATATTTTAAGTAATATAAATGAAAAACTAAAACAATACTTTGTAATAAAAATACAAATAGACTAGGACACACCCACATTTTTTTTCTTCTTAAAATGGCTAAAATGATATAAAGGCGTATTACCTCAGTTAGACATGATCAGAACATTGTTACTTAGAATTTTAGAGGTTTGTGCTTTCTGATGCATTCAGAAAAGTGTAATAGCTTATACATTTCATGCATGATTTAAAAAGTCTTCAAAATAATTTGAAATCAGCCGTTTACTTTACAGACATATTTATTAAAGTGGAAGACATAAAAAAAACAATAAAAAAAAAAACAATATGTCCTGGTCTGATCAAGTTCAATCTATAAGCAGACTGCAGTGTGCTAAAAGATATTATTAGATATTATACAAAGCTCAACTAAATCCACCAAAAGCCTCCTTTGTCTCCCACAGTACATTATAAATTTTGATAGTGTGAACTTTGATTAGACCACTGTAACACAGCTTATTTTCTATTTTATGCCATTCTGCTGATTTTTGTCTCATAACTATGTTGGTGCTGATGACTCAGTTGGAGCAAGCTTTTTAACAGCTATGGTTTAAAGTAAGTGCACCTTCTATCAACTCAAGGATATGAATGGTTTGGTCTACTTGTAGCTGTCGGACAAACAAACACCTAAGAACTGTTTCGTTCAGCTACAGAAAGTTGCCGAGTCATTTACAATATGATCGCAAATCATCACACTATAACCTCTTTGAAACAGGCCATGAAAACGGTTCATTATGACCTGACCTGACCACCACCACCAAAAAAATGTAATCAGGACCCTCCTGTAAATTTCTTGCCATGTGAAAGGAGGCGAAAGGCAATGTTCCGGTAAAAAAGTGGTGCATTTGGAAAGACAACTACGGTTAAAGTGTTACTGTGACAAATATCAAAAAGAAAAAAACTTTAGACATAATTATTGGATGTATTATTTCCAATGAAAAGTGAATGTATGGCCTTCCATGACCTACCAATCTAGACGTATTATATTCACTAACACTGTGCCAGTATTCATGTGGAACGAACCTGTGTAATGATCTTAGTCCTGCTAAACTCATACAACTATATTACAAATATTCCAACAGACTAATTGGTACACAGCACATACACCCTCTTTTGTGCTGTACAAAGTCTGTTCTTTGAGTGTATGTACTTTCTGAGAGAACAGTGTGATTAAACCAATTAAAACTACTATAACTCAAGCCATTATAGCTCAAGTTTTAAAGATATAAAGACTGAGCTTTAAAAAGTGAAATTGGGGCGGTAGGTTAAAGTGCATTTTCAGTTCAAGTTAAGCTGCTGTCATTCCATAGGAGGTATGACACAAGCTGTTTAGATAATATAGTGTGCCTTCGTAACTGGTGGACATTAATCAGTCCTCCACAAACTCCTGTATACTAATACTAAAGTATCCTAGATTCAAACATGAGACCGTCTGTCTGACAGCTGAAGCTTGGCCTAAATTGGGTCACGCAACAGGACGATGATCTTACCTACGGCAGCAAATCAGGATGTCTAAAAAAGAAAAGAATCAAGGATCTGTGACGAACTTGCCAAAGTCCAGACGTAACTCTCAGGTCTGCCAGTGCTGCAGAGGTCAGATATGATCACACAGAGGATGAGTGTATCAAGTCTTTGCTGATAAAGATATTGAATTATGGAGCATATGTTGTTGTGTTTCACCAGTGGGTTTTTTTATATACATAATGACACAATCTATAATTTCATTTATGATTATCTGAGTGTGAATATTCTGATGCATACATACATAAATACTCACCTACAGGAGAAAGTAAAGAGACTGATACTCATAGATACAATCTGATTACAAAAATTGTTTCGCTTGGGCTCTTGTGACCTTTGCACTTGCAAAGATGCAAACAAAGCTTAAAGAAAATACAACCTATGAAACCGGTAAAAAAAAACTGGGAAATTTTCTAAAAGACTATACACTTTATTAACACTTTACACTTTATTTTGGTTTGCAGCATTGAAATTTAATTAAGTGTATGATGATTTTTAAAAACACTGCCAGGGAAATTATTTGAGAAAAAGCATTTAAAACAAAATAGGAAAATGATGTATTAAAAGAAGGAAATTACTAAAAGGCAAGACTAATAAAAGTGAGTGCATAATTGTGAAGTGGAAATAAACATCTGAAAAGTGTGGCATGCATATGTACTCAGACAACTTTCCTCTGATACCCTGAAATAAAGTGCCACCAATAGCCTTCAGATATCACCTAATTAGTAACATTATAAACCTCCCTAATCTGTGAGGTTTGTTAGAGAACATTATTGAACAAACGGTGTCATGGAGAGCAAGAAAGACATCAGATAGAGCAAGGGTCAAGTTGTAGAGAAGTTTAAAGCAGGGTTTCATTATAAAACAGTATGCCAAGGTGTTAACATCTCCCAGAGAACTGTTTAATTTGTCATCTGAAAATTTTAAGTGCATTGCACAACTATGAACCTACAAAACCACAAAAATCTACCTCAATAGACAGGTGGTGCAAGGGAAACAACACACAAAGAAGCACCCAAGAGGCCCATAGTAACTCTAGATGAGCTACAGATATCCACACCTCAGTAATTAGTTGGGAATTTCCCAAATCTGATTGGACCTTATAGAAAAAAAGAAGGCTATTGTTGAAGAAAAGCAATTAGAAGTAATTTTTCTGGTACATACCTAGGTTTAATGTCACGGTTCGGTTAATTTTCAGTTCAGTAAAATAGCGAAAAAACGTTTTTCTCTTGTGTAAACAGGTAATGCTTTAATTAAATAAAATTAAACTTTATTAATAAATTATCTGACAACATCTTTTCAAAAAAACAAAAATGTAAAAAATATAAACTTTAAGATTTTCCCTTTTGAAATTATTTTCATAACTTGTCACCATAAAGAAGTCATTCTGTGCCGTTTCAACAAATCAACATCTTATTTTACGAATTTAGCCTAGGGCGGACAGCTCCTGTGTGGACCGTCAGACAGTGTTTTCCTTCTGATTGACAACGTTCACAGTTCTCTGTTGGCGCGTGCGTAATTTGACCAGGCTTTTACCCATAGGGGAAGATCTACTGGCCTCTCAGCCGATGTTTTGTCAAACAAAAGTGACCCTCTAAGGAATTATCTAAGACGTTTGCATGTCACAACCGTTTCGACAGTGAGCGACGTCACTGATCAGTGCCAAAAGGTGCCCACAGCAGCAGAAATAACAAGAGATCAACCTGGAAGAAGCAGGGAATTCTGTTTGCTATGTTGTAATAAATGTCCCCACCAGCGATTCTTCTTATTTTACAAAGCCATTTGTTTGGCAATGTCTGCTTATTTTCCTCTGACTTACAAACAATCAGCCCAGTTTAACCACAGCTATCCCTCAGCAAATCAATCTACCGGCCCATTTCCGTGTACATAACTGTTACTAATTTGATTCCTTTTTGGGGGAACTTTGAACGTGAATATGAGAACTCCTGACTTATAAGATTGTCATTCTATTTACATTGCTTGTATAGCTCTAAAACAGTTTGGGCAAAACTGAACAGCACCTAACTATTTTGTAAACTTATAAGAGCTTATTACTTTTGAAGCAGATTTATCAGGCCAAGGGCAGCAAAATTACATTTTCAAAGACCCCTTGTTATGCCTCAGAACAAAAGCCCCGGTTAGGAAGAAAACCATAAAACAACAGCGTTTCCCTGTCTGAAACCACACTCATGTTTTTTTCAGCATCCATAAACAATCTGAATGCTCCAATGAAAGATGAACAGTTGTGAGTTCTTGAGTAAAAGTCCTGGGAGATGATGTCACACATGTAAGAAGTGCACTGCAATAATGCAACCCCATGACCTTCCTGGAATGCATGAGTGTGTATGAATCCGCGCATGCATACAGTGAGCGAACACATGCACATGCAGAGTAGTGGGCTACTTTACACCATCACTCATGTCACACAGTCACTGTGCTCTTTAAACTTAGCTCTGCAGCAAGCCTCTTTTTTCTGATCTTAACGCTTATAAGCCTATCTGTGACAGTGACGCCCGGTGTTGTGCGAGAATCTGTTCCCCTGAAATATTCTGTTCCCCCTGGTGTTACAGGGGTATGTTTTCCCTAACCTTTTGTCGTTTCTGATTGACTGACCGGTTGATTTCTTACTAATCTTAACATTCGAGAACAATTACCTAACCCTCAGTCATTTTCTAACCCTAACATTGGATGAGCATTACCTAACCATAAACTGACCATTTTCCCAACCCTGCTCTTCGGGAACCAGTGCCTAAACCTAACGGGGGAACAGAATATTTCAGGGGAACAGATTTTCGCACTACACCGGCAAACAGGATGTGGGCATTTATTCTCACACATACTGAAAACCAACCTGTAACGCATGTGAGACAGGTCATGCCTTTGCGTTTTGGTTATTTTTGTCGCTTATAAGTTGCCTTATCTTTCACAGTAAAATTACCAGCAGTTAATTATCTAAAGAATGTGAGTAAATTGATCTCATTCGGCATGCAAAGGAGGCTGTAACCGTCTAATGGGAAATTACACTACCTTTCTCTTCCACAGACTCGCTCAGCTGTGGAGCTTAATGGGACACATGACGTAAAGTAACGTAGCGTGTGAGCGGAAAATACCTAAAGCGGTTAACTGCTAATCAGTCGTTTACTAACAGACTTACAGAGGCAAAGCAAAACCTACCAGACTACTACTTTTTTCATAATCTAAATGTGTTTAAAGCACAGCTAATGATCGGACATACAAGGAGCAAATGTTTTAGGTAAACTAATACAGGGCATAGACGTTAACGTATCATACGAACAAAACCTCCAGTTTAGCAACAAACCTCTGAAAAACAGACATAAAAGCGCGAAAGGATGCATATTAGATATCTTTGTTCAAATTTAGACCTTTAAACAGTGTAAAATAACCGTTGCCATCTGCAAGGAGAGTAAGGAAAGGAAAGCCGGGCAAACAATAGAAGTCACCGGATGATCATCAAGCATCCCTTTGACTTGTGCTGTTGCTTGGCAAACACAGACAAAGAGTCGGGCATGGACGATAATAAGCTTACATTCAAAGACTTTTCCGGGTACTCACCCTGCTAAGGAGGGGGTTCATTTGTTCTCTGGACTCGTCCATGGCTCTTGTCGTCAGTTTCTCAGCCCAACATCTGTCTTCAGTTACCACTTGAAGTCCTGTAAAAGGCCGGGTGACACTTCGCTGAGGGCTGGCTCCACATTCTCCTAACGACAGAAACACGCCTCAAAAATGATTGACAGCGAGGTACCCAGTTAGCTTTCAGAACTCTGTTCTGTAGACCAATCAGCTTCAATGACGTAACAATAGGGCGGGATATTTTTTTTCTGCCGCATGAAAGAAGTCCCAAGCGGGAGTTGTGTGTACAGAAGGGTTCTTTCCCCGTCCTGTAATTTAATGATCTTACTTTGCTTATAGAGTATTGTTAAAACAAAGTTAAAATTACAAGCACATTCTTAGGTTCAATTTAGTTATTATAGACGGTTCACAAGAAATCATCTCAAGGCTCTTTTCAAAGCAAGTCTATTATGATACAGGTGCATCTCAGCAAATCAGTAGGCTATATGATTGAAAGTAATTAATTCCAAAAGTAAAAGTAACATAGTACATATATTCTTTACAAAGAATAACATGTTTAAGGTGGAATTTTTCTGTTAACTATGAATATTTCCTTAAAGTTAAATAAATCGTGTTACATCAAGGCAATAATTAAAAGAATTGTTTTTATTTCACAAATATGTAATCAAATAATTATGACTGCTGACTCTCCATACCTCCATAAGGATAACCTACAAAATGTCATTGTTAAAGAATATATTTTTTCAGTACTGTAACCAAGCATATGAATGAGAGTTGAGTGTCACAAAATTTTGTAGTAAAATACAGTGAAAAATGTTTTTTTGATTATTTGTCAAAGTTAACAAAAATAAGCTATTATTGCTTGATTAAACATATTAATATGTGTGTAATAAATCTTTTTGAGTTTCACTAAAAAACTCAAATACAAATTTAACATTAAAAGAAAAATTTCAAAACATATAGAAAGTCATTGGAAATTTAAAGATTAAAAGTAAAAAAGAACAATCATTAGTAAGATCATCAATCAAAACTTGCGTTGCACCGATACCGGTCATCAACATGCTTTGCATTTGCGTGTTTCCAAACTGCACAAACAAAATGACCAAGTGGACTAAGTTCAGCTTCCACAGGCTACCTTTTTACAACCTGTGCAGACTCCAGCTGTAATGGTGGACAGGTGTAACGTCATTTAAATTTCCGGTTGGTGTAAATTGGAATTGGTTGGATTAAAACCCTGTAAAAACACTGGATGACAACAATAAAGCACCTCAGAGATGCTACAAACTCACAGGGGAATAGCAATGGTGACTCATAGCGAAACATTGGTGAAATGAAGAAGTTTTATGCCAGCTAATGTCTTATTTAGAGGCTGCACTTTGGTTGCCCTATTAGCTCCCAATTTATTGATATAAGCTGATCAAGAAAGGATATAAACTTCTCCCTAAGGACTCCTAGTGGCTCTAAACTTGTCTGGGTGAGTAAATGAACATAATGCATGCTCTGAATAAGGTCCAGGTTGAAAAACAAAACAGTACTTTCTATAGTGTATATTATTTTTATATTTTATTCCCTGTCTGCGCCATTTTCTGAAAGTATCCAAAAGGTCATTATTCTATGAATGCCCTTGTCTAGGATCTGTCCATCCATCTATTGCTCATTTTCTTATATTGTCTGTCTTTTAAATTTAAAGCCCGAAAACTCTGGAAGTATCTGGCATAAACTATTGCTAACTTTGATTTAAATGCTTTAGGAAGTGCTAAAAAAGGACTGAGAACTATAAATATATGCCTTGAAAAGTGTGAAATTTCAAAGCAGAAAAAAATTTGGGAACCATGTGTCTTGTTGGAACTGGATTTGGAAGTCTCAGATAGCATTCTCATTCTCTTAACACCTCAGTGAACTTCTGTCTCTTTAACTCAAATTCCAATCAATACTTTGTACTTAAATTTCAGTATCATCCACTTTCTTTATCTGCTGTATGTTTACAGACAGACAGCCACTTTGGCACAGTGATAGTGGCAGCAGCTGCTATACTTAGAGCAGAAGCTCAGCAGTTGAAATCCAGGACAGGGCAAAACTCCAGCCACATTGTACTTTACTAAAGTGGGAAGCCTACTACTAGAGCCATTCTAGCTCAGACCGCCTGGATTAAGGACGTCTGTACTAGATTATAGGGGCAACCAAAACATAAGATGAAAGCACAAAGCCCTTTTTTATATTTCTGAGTGTCTTTGAGTCAGGTCTCTGTCCTTTCTTGAGATCTCAACAAAAAAGTTTTTTAGGAAAAACTGGCTAAATTAAGACAAACACAATTTGAAGCACACTTCTGGGCAAATACGCCACCCAGATTTGTACCATTATTATTGTACCATTATCATTATCATTATTGGTTTATTTGTACAATTATCAAGACATCCATTCAAAAAAGTTGTGGAGATGTTTAAGATGGCAACAAGTTATTTTACATAAACCAATGATTTATGTAACTTCCCATTCTTAAAAGCATTTAGAACCAGAAAAATGCATTTCTGTTTACATGGTTGTATATTGCATCATAGTTACAGTTAATGCAAGCTTTACTCAAAAGCTATAAAGATGATGTGATTAAGTTTCTGAGTGTTTGATGTTTTTGGAGTTTCTCTTAGTCCATAATTTTACTGTATAATTAAGCTTGAGTGATATGTAACCAAGTATTAAAATGCTTTTTGTTTCTAATTCAAAGTAAAAACGTGCAGACTTTCTAAAATCTCAGTAGTTTTTGCTCTTTTACCTTAGACCTAGTTAGGGTAGTTGTAAACCTGCTTTTATCAAAGTCACATGATCACTTTAAGCTTTTAAACCAATTTTACCTGCACCTGTGATTTAGTCTGAACACGCTACCATATTTATGACTAAATCCTCTTTGCTCAACCAGAAGTCTCAGTATTAGATAATATAGGAAGCTACAACAATTCTATCACTTTCTAGTGTTTCTATCTACGTATTTATCAACATAATACTAATCTGTTGCATTGTTCACCAGTATAACACCATATAACCTGGGAAAGGTTCAAATGTACTAAGAAAACCCATCAGATGGTAGAATGGTTGAACAGTTCCTGTCTTATTTTAAACACTGAACAACTTTATTTCTGGAAACCACCACAAACTTTACATTACTTTAGATTTCAGCCAAATGACCCACATTTACAAACCTGGGTGTTACCCATGAATCAGACATTACATATATATTTACATATATTACATAACTAATGTCAAAAAGTTAGAAATCACATTAGAATTCAGATTTTCAATGTTTATATATGAAACAAAATCTCATAAAGTTGACACAACAAGGGAAAGTTTTAATAAAATGACCTAACCATCACTGTGGCTCAGCACCACAAAAACTTGTCAAATACTGTAGCTTAAGTTTAACTATGCCTACAAAGGGTTTTAATACATTTTAAAGAAATATTCAAATGTTTAACTCCTCCCTTTTGCTTTTGCTGAATTGCCCTAAAGAAACAACAATTTATTTTTATAATGGTGAAGAAAATAAGTAATTGGTAAACAACAAAAGTTCACCTCGATACTTTGTAATGTATCCTTGCTTGGGAATGACAGACGTCAAACGTTTCCCATGGAGCCTCCTTCAAAACACAATGCTACCATCTGTGGCACCATCAATGCCAGCATCAATGAGCCTTTTGGTAATTCATAAGTGGTCAGCCTGTGGCAGCAGTGTTGTATGGTGAGGTGTTTTTCACAGAAGATTAAGCAATGGTGGGCTAAAGGTGGTCTTGGGGGTGGTGTCCATCCTGTCAACGTGCAGGGCTGTGTATAAACTGTGAGACGGAAGAGTCAGTGGTAAACAATCAAAATGTTAGATGTAACTTGTTTTTGTACCAACTGAAGCCCTGCTTCACAAGTCTGTTTGCGAGCCACTCCAAAAGGTTGCTGTCTCCCCATGAACTGCCATGTGGTCTTCAGCTCTTAAAGCCAGAAGCTTTCGAACCCCTACATCATTTCAGTTTGCCGTTTAAGCTCATACAGTTTAAAAAATTGAAACAATCTCCCTATGTTTACTTGGATCGTAAATACTGTTGCCGTCCAGGGCTCTGGGCTACATTTCGAACATCATCATGGCATCGCCCTCTATTGCGCCAAGGCGTTATCCTCATTCAATATTGCTCATTCAAGCCATGCAGCAATATTGCAATGATATTACTATCAAGCTTTCTGACACAAATGCTGCAATATTCAAAAGGACATCTGTGCACTGCCATGCCAAGCGCATTTAAAGGACACACTATGCCGGCAATATTACCCCAAAATGCTGCTATGGTGTGTCTTTTGAATCATTCTCAGGTCTTCACCAGGTTTGGACACACTGTATCTGGTATTTTCTCCCATTCTTCCATGCAGATTTTCTACAGAGCTGGGATGAGCAACTTGGACTTTAAATTCCCTCCACAGAATCTCTATTGGATTTAGGCTGGAGATTGGCTAGGCCACTATAGTACCTCGAAATGCCTCTGTTTTATTTCCCAGGCAGATTGTTTGGGAACATTGTCATGCTGGAAGATCCATCCACGTTTCATTTTTTCATTCTTCTCACTGATAGACGGAGGTTTTTACCTAAAATCTCATGATACATGGCACCATTCATTTTTTCTTTAATACAGATCAGTCTTCCTGTCTCCTTTGCAGAAAAGCAGCCTAAAAGTATTATGTTTCCACCTCCATGATTCCCAGTGGGTATAGTGTTTTTGGGATGGAACTCAGCATTCTTGCTCACTCAAACACAGCAAGGGGAATTTTTATCAAAGAGTTCTATTTTGGTCTCATCTGACCACATGACATTCTCGCAATCCTCCTCTGAATCATCCAGGTCTCTGGTAAACATTAGACAGGCCTGGACATGTGCTGTCTTAAGCAGGGGGACCTTTTGAGCATTACAGGATTTTAGGTAGTAGTACTGTGCTACTTTTTTTTTACTGTGGTACCTGCTCTCTTTTTCAGTTCATTGACCATTTCTCCCTGTGTAGTCCAGGGCAGTTTCCTAATTGTTCCTAAGATCATGTGTAGGCTATCCCATGAGATGAGATCTTGCATGGAGCCCCAGGTTGAGTGAGTCGGTGAATGAGCTTGTATTTATACCATTTTCTAATAACTGCTACAACTGTGAATCTCTTCTGACCAAGCTACTTACCTACTGTATGTTGCAGATGTACAATCACCCTGGTGTCCTTAGATAGCTCTCTGGCCTTGGCTATGGTTGAGGTTCACTGTAAACCTGAACAGTACAATGAACTCAAAAGTTGTATAATCAATGTAATTAAAAGTAGCAACCAAGTCAAACCAGGTTAAAATGTATAACCAGATTCAACTTTTACTGTAGTTATATGTTTAATGGAATTAAAGATTCTGAGTAAATGAAATCTTCTTATCAAAAGTTATGAGTAAAGAGACATGATACCCTCATGATGACAGGCACTGTGACTGTGTTCATTGCAGGAGGAGGAGTAAGAGTCACTGACTAAAGAAGGGTTGTTTGCAACCATGGCTAAGGTGGTAGAAATTCATCACACAAACAGTGGGTCTCCAGTTAAAAGCCCTGTTCTATCTGTGTTAGTTGGTGTATCCCTGGGCATGACACTTATTCAGTTTTACCTGCTGATGATATTCAGCAGTAGGGATAGGAGAGCTTTGGTTTTTGCCACTCTGCTCCAGGGCAGCTGTGGCCACAAAGCTGGCTACCACCCTCAGTGTGTGTATTACTGAATGTGGTATAAAACCCTTTATATCCTTCTTACTGAAAATACGCCATGCAAATGCAGGCCGTATGATTTAGTGTTCAATGGGTTAATTTAGAGATTATGTAACTCATAGCTTTTGAGTTAGCAATGTAATGTATACAATTTTAAAATCTAGTTTAGTAAAATAAAACTGTATAAGTTAGTTAACTACTAAGTTTTGAGTTGGAGGGAGTTAAATGCTTTGATTTAATTAAATTTTCCAAATTTTCCACATTTAAGGCGTGATGAACTTATATTTTATGAGTAAGTTAACTCAAAAATTATTATGAAATCAGTTTCCTCATAAATTTTGAGTTCACTGAACTTAAGGTGCATTCACACAGAGTGGGAGCATCAGTCAAACCTTTGTTGTGGTTTCTTGGAGTTAAGCAAAGTTTTAGATATATATTCTGTGTAAATAAATGTGAATCTTCTAAATATTAGTTTTAGTATTTTTTGAAGGGATTTTTATCATGTTTTTTTTTATCAAGTTCTTCACTGTGTTTTTGCTAGTTTTTTTGCAGTACATTTTGCTTTGTTTTTATAGTTTTTGCCATTGTGATTGCATGATTTTTTTATGGAACTCTTCTTCTTGGTTGTATTTGGAAATATAAGAGAAAATGTGAAGAAAGAGCACATGAGAAAATACAGTCCCCAGAAGTCTTGTTGAGGAAGATGAACAGGAGAAGTCAGCCATGTCTTCTCTGTCACCTTCTCAACCACAGTAAGTAAAACTATTTATTTACACTTGATATGTATTTTGAACTTTATATCATTGTTCATTATCATATATTTTTTGTAAATGAGTTTATCTCAAATGGTCTTTTATCACTTTTACTATGCAAGATTTATAGCTTACTCATACACTACCATTCCAAAGTTTGGGGTCACCCAAACAATTTTGTGTTTTCCATGAAAAGTCACACTTATTCACCACCATACGTTGTGAAATGAATAAAAAAATAGAGTCAAGACATTGACAAGGTTAGAAATAATGAATTTTATTTGAAATAAGATTGTTTTTACATCAAACTTTGCTTTCATCAAAGAATCCTCCATTTGCAGCAATTACAGCATTGCAGACCTTTGGCATTCTAGCTGTTAATTTGTTGAGGTAATCTGGAGAAATTGCACCCCACGCTTCTAGAAGCAGCTCCCACAATTTGGATTGGTTGGATGGGCACTTCTTGCGTACCATACGGTCAAGCTGCTCCCACAACAGCTCAACGGGGTTCAAATCTGGTGACTGCGCTGGCCACTCCATTACCGATAGAATACCAGCTGCCTGCTTCTTCTCTAAATAGTTCTTGCACAATTTCGAGGTGTGTTTTGGGTCATTGTCCTGTTGTAGGATGAAATTGGCTCCAATCAAGCGCTGTCCACTGGGTATGGCATGGCGTTGCAAAATGGAGTGATAGCCTTCCTTATTCAGAATCCCTTTTACCCTGTACAAATCTCCCACCTTACCAGCACCAAAGCAACCCCAGACCATCACATTACCTCCACCATGCTTAACAGATGGCGTCAGGCATTCTTCCAGCATCTTTTCAGTTGTTCTGCGTCTCACAAACGTTCTTCTTTGTGATCCAAACACCTCAAACTTGGATTCATCCGTCCACAGCACTTTTTTCCAGTCTTCCTCTGTCCAATGTCTGTGTTCTTTTGCCCATCTTAATCTTTTTCTTTTATTGGCCAGTCTCAGATATGGCTTTTTCTGATGGTGGTTGCCACTCTGCCCTGAAGCCCAGAATCCCGCAGCCTGTTTGTGCTGTCCTCTGAAGGGAGTAGTACACACCGTTGTAGGAAATCTTCAATTTCTTAGCAATTTCTCGCATGGAATAGACTTCATTTCTAAGAACAAGAATAGACTGTCGAGTTTCAGATGAAAGTTCTCTTTTTCTGGCCATTTTGAGCGTTTAATTGACCCCACAAATGTGATTCTCCAGAAACTCAATCTGCTCAAAGGAAGGTCAGTTTTGTAGCTTCTGTACCGAGCTAAACTGTTTTCAGATGTGTGAACATGATTGCACAAGGGTTTTCTAATCATCAATTAGCCTTCTGAGCCAATGAGCAAACACATTGTACCATTAGAACACTGGAGTGATAGTTGCTGGAAATGGGCCTCTATACACCTATGTAGATATTGCACCAAAAACCAGACATTTGCAGCTAGAATAGTCATTTACCACATTAGCAATGTATAGCGTGTGTTTCTTTAAAGTTAAGACTAGTTTAAAGTTATCTTCATTGAAAAGTACAGTGCTTTTCCTTCAAAAATAAGGACATTTCAATGTGACCCCAAACTTTTGAACGGTAGTGTATATTACTTACTCCTATTTGTATACATTTGGAACCCTTTTTTCTTGAAATGATAAGTATTTGTTTTGTGTAAAGAGTGTGTGTATTATGACATTTTCAGTCTTTATTTTATTTTAGAAACGCTCCTGATGAAGGGCCATTCAACAGTGGAAGGAATCAAATCCGGGTCCAATGCCATGGAGCTCATGCTGCTGGAGATTTTGCCAGTCACCCTTGAGGGCTCAAGAAACAAGAAACCTCTGACCAGATGTTGGGGAACAAACTCGGTGCACAGAAAAAAAAACAAAAGATGGCCAGTGACTTTGTTATAGCACCTGCTGCACATTGCTGTCACAAATGGTTTCATTGTATACACGGATCACAGCAAAGACACAGCAGCCGCAGCAGGTCATGACATGTCAGGCATTCTGGGAAGACCCGTGTGCACACCTACTTGGTGTGCCACTGTCCGGCCCACCTTGTCCTCCCACTCAAGGCCACTTTCCTATCCCAACCAAAAGAAAATGAGTGAAAAAACTAAAGGAAGCATTGGGAAGGAAAAAGTGCAGTCTGGGCCACAAAAGCAGACCTTGGATGTGTGATGTGATGTCATGTGGGCCAGTCTTCAGGTGGACAGGAATTGTTTCAGAAGCTACCACTGCTAAAGACAACAACAAGAAAAAAAAGAAAAAAACGCCTGGCTATTTAAAAAATATACCAGCCTGTAACATGGACTCTGAAAGCTCCAGAAATGTAAAACTGTCTAAATTGTTGTAAAATAGTTTAAACTAGATTTTTGCTATCTCAGAAATCTGGACTTCTAAAGAATTTATAAAAAGAAAGTTGAAGAAAATTAGTTTCCATTTTGTATCCTTTTCTTCTTATAACACAAAGTTTGTGGTATTTAATCATTTAATAATGGTAACTGCTTGACAGATTTGGAAAGTTCTACTTCTCCTTGAAAAAGGGTGTAAATTATTTACACATTGGGTATTTTTTGACGAAATTATTGACAAAAATAGACAAAAATATCAGGCATTTTGATTAAATATATATCTATTATTATGGTGCTTAGAGAGTTTTAAAGAAGAAGAAACAGGCCCCTCACATAAATAATATGTAATATATAGATCCCAACAGCAGATGGCAATGCAACATCAAGAAAACGTCCATGCTTGCAGGGCAACACCTCGGTCCACTAAATTAAGTTTTCCAATTTACATTTTAGAGTAAACATGCTTATTTCTATTTCCTATAGTAGATTTAATACACATACATGTTTTTTATTTGAAGCAATAACATAATGCAAAGCAAAACATAGGAAAAAGCAAAGTACAAAAATAAAGGTGAAAAAATATTTTGCGTATACAAGATCTAAAAGCGTTAAATTAAAATATATTCTATTCTATTGTATACGTTATATTCTATTGTTAAAAAAACGTACTTGGCAAATCATTATTACATAATCATTGAGCAATCATGTGATCAACTTTAGCAACTGAATTTAGTTGTGTTAGAGCTCAGACAGGTGCAAACAGCTCTAAAGAGTGTATGTTTTCAGAAGTTCTTGTCAGTGTCTTCCTTTAAATAGAGGCAGTTCCTCACCCACCAATCAACTTCCAACATAATCACGCAGCAGCTCAGAAATAGAACTGCAAGGTGGGAGATCAAACTATCACCTCTTAATTATACCCCGAGTCTTAAAGATGCTGAGAGCCTATTAGCGCACAAAGAAGTGTGGTGTTTACTGCTCTCTGGAACATGCATCAATATAATGCAGCTGGGAGATGAGTCAGAAGTTAAACAAGTGGAAGAAGCACCACACTGGCATCCACCTGTGCTGGGACTCACGTAAAGAGATGCAAACTGTGGGGTGTGGTAACTGATGACAAAGAAAGTTTTCCTTCCCTTATACAGAAAAAAGGAAGAGTTAATTTAACTAAACTTGATTTGGAAAAATTGATTGGGCTAAAACTTAATGTTAAACAGTTGGTAAAAAAAACTGTTATCGCAATAATTTTTAAGGTTTTAGAATAAGTTCCAAAATGTTTTGGGTAGTCGTTCCAGTTCCTCCAAAATATTTGTAGAGTATTTACTCTTCTTGAGCTTTTCAAATTTGATCGAATTACAATCTCAAGTTTTAATGTATTTTATTTTGATGCTGTATAATATAACCACAAAAAACAGAACATAATTATCAATTAAATGATCACGTATTGTTTTAAAAGTCCCAAAATGTAGCATGGATATGTCTTCAGACTCCCTAGTTAATACTTTGTAGATTCCCTGAAAATACAGCTGCAAGTCTTTTGACAGGTATTTCCCCACCAGTTTTTAACATCACGAAACTGAACGTTTTAAACAGTTTTCCTAAAAGATGGCTCACACACAGTCAGATTCTATGGAGACATTAAATGAACATTGGGATTCTTAAGTGCATTTAGGTCTGGACTTTGGCACCACCATGTGTCATTGGGAGAAATTTGTTCAAAGGATGTTCAGTGTGAGTTTTATGTAACTTTTTGCATGTATACCAAACAGTTAAATTTTAGACATTGGATTAAACTTGGTAAAGGTGGACTCTTGCTATGCTACTTCTATGTGCAATTGGTTACATTGGACTTTTTTTAAAGTTGTATCAGATCAAAAGTGGCTGAATACAAATACACACTTTGCTTCTATTTTTTTCCCCACAGTGAGTTACATTATATTGGTCTGTCAAGGAACATCTAAAAACAAAAAATACATTGAATTGTGACATTGTTCAATGGGTGAAATTACCAATGTAAAGCATAGTTTGAGCAAGCAAAGACAAACAAAAAAAGATTTATTGTGTCACATTTTTGCTTAAATACAATATTTTCCCTAAAGGATACAAATATTCAGCTTTTTTTTCAGAGGTGAAAAAAACAGATGGTGCCATTAGAGAAAGGGAGAAATGTTTAATCCCAAATCTGTTAAAGAGCTCCATCAAAGTGCCAATGCATTGATTTTGAACAATTTTTTTCTGCCTTGCTGCTTCTGCAAGCAGAAATGCTGCCTTCAAGACACTGGTCCATTGGGAGCCTTTGTCCCTTTGAATTTCGTTGAGCTCCTCTGGGAAACTTAAAAGATGGGTATTTGAGGCAAGTGACAAGCATGGTGTACCTAAATCAACACTATGAAAGGCAATTGGAAGGGGTAAGTTGTGGAGATTGTAAATAGGCATAGAAATAAGAAGGAGGTGAAAAGAGGCGAGTGTGGGTGGGTGGGATGGGTTGTTGGCCTGTTGAGTTGCATTCCACTGCCCTCCAGAGGGAAGACAGGGGTTTGAAATCAATGTACTGTTAAGTGCAGCTTTGCTGCGGGATACTCTCCAGCATTATCCATGCACCAGCGCATCAAGGCCCTGCCGGCTTGCTGCAGCGTCATCTGAGGCTACCAACGTGAGGCTCTTCAGCACCTCAAGTTCCTTTCACCTCCGGACTCTATGCCAACACTCAACACCCTTCTATAAACAGTTGTGCCCCTGCTAACTGTGAGACTCATCTCACAACAGGGTCTCACGCCAACAGGCCTGTGAGCATCATACCAGTAGTGTAGTTCATTCACCCCCATCCAGTGCTGATGAACAAGTTCCAAAACGAGGCAGTGAGCATCTTTGTTAAGCACACTAACACCTGGAGGGAGCAAAAGAAGTGCCACAGCCAGCATGCTTAGACCAAAAAATGAAAGGTATTTTGTGTTCAACAGATACTTCATAATTCCATGGGAAGGGTTTTCAAATCCATATACATATATATATATATATATATATATACATATATATATATAAATAAAACATTTAACTTTAATAGGTTATAGATTCAGGGCTCACTGCGTTAATAATTTCAAGTATTTATTTCTTTATTTGTTCATAATTTTGAGTGACAGCTCATAAAACCCATGAAACAAGAAATCCAAAAAAACAGAATACTTCATAGTTTTTGCAGAAAAAAAGAAAGAAATTAGGATCACATAAAATAAATAAAAATATGGTACTTTCAAAGCAATATGTTTATCTTCAATACTTGTTTGGGAATCCTTTTGCCTTAATCACTGCCTCGATGCCCTGTAGCACTGAAGCAATCATCCTGTGGCATTGCGTGGGAGTTTTGGATGCCCAGATTTCCTTGATTCTTGCTGTCACCTCTTGGTTTTTGGGTCCTCATTTTCCTCTTGATAATACTCCATGGTATGGGCAGGTTCCAGGTCCTGCTGAAAGATTAAATCTGCATCACCATACAGATCTTCAACAGAAGAATAATGAAGTACTCTAAGACATTCTGTTGCAGTGACTTTGTATTTAAGCAAGCAGAGTTTACCAACATGTGCAAAGGACATTGCACCCCAAATCATAGGGATATTTCATACTGGACCTCAAGAAGCTTGCTTTCTGTCGCCCACCCTTCTTCCTCCAAACCCTTGGACCATGACACCTTCTGCTGGTGCATCTTCTCCTGCTACATTTTGCCCTTCTACTAGACTTTCCATTGATATACTTGGACACAGCACTCTCTTAACAGCGCAGCCTCCTTAGCTATCAACTTTTGTGGCTTACCCATTCTTTGGAGGGTATCAATGCTGGTCTTTTGGCCAGTTCTCAAGTCTGCAATCTTCCACATATTGAACCTAACTGAGACATTTGAACCAAAGTGAAATGATTTAATTTCCTGTAAAATTTGGTCTGATTCCTTAGTCTTGTTTTTGAATTCCTGTTTTCGTGGGTTTTATGAGCCGGAATTCTGAATTATAAATAAACCACAAAACTCTTATGTGAAAAAAATCTATAAATCATGAAACTATTACCTGTGGAAGTTTAACCTTTCGAATGAAATTATGGAAATACATAAGGTTTTCCATGACTTTTCTAATTTTTTAGAAGGGGTCTTTATATATGATACTGTGCAAAAGTTTTAGGCAGGTGTGAAAAATGCTGTAAACAAAGAAAGCTTCAGAATTATGATGATTGTATATTTTGATCAATCTAAATCAAATCAATTTTGGTATTATTATATTTTGCTTTCAAAGAAGAAGTAATTCTTAAAGGTACACTTGCACAAAGTCAGGGATTTTGTCCAAAGTCAAAGTCAGCTTTATTGTCAATCTCTTCACATGTATCAGACATACAAAGCGATCGGAATTACGTTTCTCTCCATCCCGCGGTGAGGACAAGACATGTAGTTAGAACTAGACTAGAGTTAAGAGACTAGACAAAGCTAAAAAGTGGACCCGTTACATAGAGCTATATAGTGACAAAAACTAGACTATAGACTATGCATAAACTATACATATACTATAAATGGGGATTATAGTCAGGTGTATGATCAAGCAGCTATAACAAACAGGTGTTAATTATCATGAATGTCACATCTAGGTTTAAACGCAGTCATTAAATGAAAAAGAAACAGCTTTGTAGGAAGCTTAAAACTGGATGAGGAAAACCAAGATGTGGTGGTGGACAGTTCATGGCACGAGGCAGTAATATTGCATCATCAAGTTCTCTCCTAGACAAAGATTTTAAAGCAGACTGGGGTTTAAAGATGTACTGTTCAAACTTTCAAAGAAGCACAAAGAAACCGGCAACGTTGAGGATCGTAGACACAGTGGTCGATTAGTGCAGGAGATGAAAAACACATCAAGCTTATTACCCTTCGAAATCAGAAGATGTCCAGCAGTGCCATCAACTCAGAAATGGCAGAAACCAGTGGGACCCATGTACACCATTCTACTGCCTTGAAAAGTCTGACCAGAAGTGGTCTTCATGGAAGAGTTGCAGGCAAACAGCCCTACCTTGGATGCGGAAACAGAGCCAAACAACTCAAGTATGCACAAAAACATAGGAACTGGGGTGCTAAAATTGGCAGCAGGTGTTTTGGAATGACGAGTCAAAATCTGAAGTATTTGGTTGTTGCAGAAGGTAGTTTGTTGATCAAATGACTGGAGAGCGGTACAATAATGAGTATCTGCAGGCAACAGTGATGCTCGAGGTTTCTTTGAACGTTTTGGGCTGCAATTCTGCAAACGGAGTTGAAGATGTGGAAAGGATTAATTATGTTCTCAATGATGAAAAATAAAGGCAGATACTTATCCATCTTGCAATACCATCAGGGAGCTGTCTGATTGGTCCCAAATTTATTCTGCAGCAGGACAACGATCCCAAACAATCCCAAACATACATTAATGCAGAACAATATGTCCTTGAAGTGATGGTATAGTCCCCACAGAGCCCTGTTCTCAACATCATCGAGTGTGTCTGGGATTACATGAAGAGAAAGAAGGATGTGTCGAAGCCTACATCGGCAGATGATCTGTGGTTAGTTTTCTAAGATATTTGGAACAACAGCCAAGTTCCTTAAAAAATTGTGTGCAAGTGTACCTGAACTAACAACTGAATATATGCTGTTTTGAAGGCAAAGGGTGGTCACATTAAATGTTGATTTGATTTTGATTTCTCTTTCGTTCATTCATTTTTCGTTTCGTTCATTGCATTTTGTTAATTGATAGCACTTTATATATATATATATATATATATATATATATATATATATATATGTATATATATATATATGTATATACACATATATACCATGGTTTGGATGAATACTCAATTCTGATTGGCTGGAGGGTGTACGTTAAAAAGTGATAATGTACACCTAGGAAAATGTGTCTGTCATATTGCCTGATGACAGTTCTAAATTATTGCACTAGCTCAAATGGTAAAAGAGACTCAACGTTATTTCACATTTGACTCATCGCTGTGGCCACATTGCGGGATATAATAATAATATAATAATACGGGAGATAATAAATAGTGCGCTCCACTTATTAAAAAACCTGTCACGATTTTAACTCTAAAAAACATTAAAGTATTATTAATTGATTAAATATATCTTTCTTTCGTAAGTGACAATGGTATAAGTGGGATAATGCCCTTCGAGGCGTCCATTATCAGAAAATAATGGACTTCACGGAGGACGGTTCAGGCCTCCACATCGTCCATTTTTTTCTGATAATGGAGATCTCGTTGGGCATTATTCTTTATATATATACATACAAATAAGGAATATATATATATATCCAACTGCTTGTTAAAAGCATGGATCCATCCTGTTGTATCAACGGTTCAGACTGGTGGTGGTTATGTAATGGTATGGGGAACATTTTCATGGCACACTTTGGGCCCCTTATTAACAATTGATCATCGTTGCAATGCCACAACCTACTTGAGTATTGTTGCTGACTATGTCCATCCCTGTATGACCACAGTGTACCCATCTTCTGATGGCTACTTCCAGCATGATAGTGCGCCATGTCATAAAGCTTGAATCATCTCAGACAGGTTTCTTGAACATGACAATGAGTTCACTGTACTCAAATGGCCTCCACAGTCACCAGATTTCCATCCAATAGAGAACCTTTGGGATGTGCTGGAACGGGAGAGTCACATCATGGATGTGCAGCAAACAAATCTGCAACAACTGCATAATGCCATCATGTCAATATGGAGGAAAATCTCTGAGGAATGGTTCCAGTACCTTGTTGAATCTATGCCACGAAGGATTAAGGCAGTTCTGAAGGCCGAAGGGGGTCCATCCCGCATATATACTATGAGTAAGACTATATAATAAATTTACAGTAACTGTAGAAAAAACTGTCACATTCTAAACAGTCCAACCTGTTACATGCATGACACATCTAGTTTTATTACTAGATCAGCTAGTAGTCATACTCTTATTTTTATTACAAAAATCACTGTCATCATTAATGGTTCCATTTAAATTCATAAAATAAAATGAAAATAAAAACGGATACATTGCCTTTGAATATCGATACAATGTTGTAACATAAAATATGATAGATTTCCTCATTTCGCTGTGTTGCTTGCAAAATTGAGAAATATTTATATATTTAAAAATTTTTTGTTATGATTTGTTTGAAGGGAGAGAGTAAACAAGAGCAACTGAATTTGCTAACATCTACAGAGATCATATTGAATCCAATATAACATTTTTTTGCTGCATTTTAACCACAATTTCCATTTTGCCAGATTCCTAGTTGTGGCCGGTTTTCATGACAAGTTGACACAAAAATCAGATTGTCTGTAAGGGGATTAGAACTGAATTTAATTTTTCTATCAGACTCTAGTCGTCATATAGCACTGTGACAAAATGCCTAAGGGATGTTTGTTTACCTTTTTAACATTTATGCATTATTTTGGCTTTGGTTGGTTTGACATGTTGAGGAGTTTGCACTCCCTTTATTAGGTTCAATTGTCAAGCACTGTGATCTCAAGACTTTGAGTTATCATGCAAAAATATCCTGAAACCAGTTAATTAGCATCTACTATAAGTCTGATGGAAATCTATAAAGACTGTGAAAGTTATGTAGTTTCTCCCTAGCTTTAGCCTTGCAAAAACTGTGCAAGAGGCATCGTAGTCATTATTGACAGAGTATGACACAAAAGAATGTTGTCAGTGAAAGATCTTGGCTACAAACAGCTTATTCACGTTATGCAATGCATGATCAAACTTCTGTTGGGGTCCAACTCTTCTTTAGTCTTACAGGTCTGTATGTGGCAGCTGTCTGACAGAAGCATCTGACTGAGATGAGTAAGAAGTCGATATATGTTTTTGCAGTTCGGGCTTAGTTAAAAAGACATAACTGTGTTTCTTGAATGTTTACTACATCATTTTTTAGTGCATTTGGCTCATCCATTTTATCACCCAAGGATTTCACACTGCGCATTTGCTAATCTGTGATTCTATCTAAAATAATTGTCTAAACTTATTGTTTCAGGGAAGCCCATTGCATTTAAACACCAGCAGCAGACACGTTTGAACACATTTTCTATTTTGTACTGAAAATGCATTAAAATATGTGCTGAAAAAGTGGCAGAAATAACATCGGAAAACATTCTGACATCACAAAATTCAGTCCAGCTAAGTGAGGTGTGTTTAAAAACAAAACATGGAAAGATTTTAGCTACATTTCTCTTATATGAAGTCAAATTAGGCCGCAATATATTCCCAAACAGATCTTGATTTCTCATTTTATTCAACAGAACATTGTGTGGATTATTTCTACAACGGTTTTAAAAAACTGGATCCAGACTGATGTAGACTGCTGACATTAACCTCAACATATCTAAACCAAGCCTCTTTAAAATAAAACTGATTAACAAGATCACAAGTGAATGCATCACAAATAACTGAGTTGCCGCATAAGACTCAAATGGTCCCTGAGGAACAATTCTGGATAATTCTAACAGGCTCGATAATCATTTAGGAGAGGTGACATTTATCAACACATCAAAAGGGGAAATGTAGTGTGAAGAGGAAACATAATTGTGACTGTCTCAGTCCTGCCTGATGTTACTTTTTTCTTTTATGGGTTAAAGAAAAAAAAAATCCTGATCCAGACACACGTCTCCCTGTGGCTCCATTTAGTCAGTGAAAGCAGTAATAGCGTGTGACTGAAGGTGAGGAAACAGCCTAAGGCCATCATCCTTGTTTAGATGTCAGTCCTCCTTGGGTACAAAATCTTCATAGCCTCCCCAGCACCTCCTAACATGAAGTCTCGACATGGAAACCAGAAGACAGCCTCTGGGAAGGTCAGACACACATGACACTGTTCATGCACACACTCATGAAACATGAACTTTTAAAGACACTGCTGCCTTTTTATTAGATCTACAAACCCTTTACTGGGTCCTCTTGGGCCTTGTGTTGCTGAGAACCCCCTTAAATGGATGGTCTGTGGACCCCATTGCGACAAAACTTCGATTGTAAAGATTGTAGCTAGAAATGTTAACAACAATAGAGCTCTAAGAGCAGTTTTAGAAGGTATCCCAATGTGCATATCTCCTGTAAGGTAACATGGACAGAATTTTCTGGAAGCATGCTGTAGAGGTGTCTATTGATTACTGTACTTCTTGCATGAGTGGATGAGAATGACACAACTATTGACTTGCCCAATGGTTTTTAGAGAAAGGAGATGCTCTATAGAGTCACCCGTGAAGATTCAAATTTGTCAAAAAACAATCAGTAATTAGGTAAATGGATGCCTTTACTTATCTTTTGTCATTTACAACCACAAGCTTTAAAGTTTTTAAGGACATTCTTGGTGAACGACCAATAAAAAGTAGGACATAAATTGGAAGTGGAAGGAATAGCACACATGGTTTTCAAAATCTTATTCTGACACCCCTAAATAAAATTTAGGAACACAATTTGTCTGCAGAGACCACCTTATTAGTAAATACATTCCAGATGTGAGGTCATTTAATCTCAGTATAAATCCAGCTGTTCCTTAAAAGTCCCCAAAGTTTGTTGGAGAACATCAGTGAACAAACAACATAATGAGGAACTAGAACAGGGGTCTACAGTCTGCAAGTCCAGAGCCACAAGTAGTTCTTTGGATCTTCCACAATGGCCCAGTAGCTGTGGCTAAAATGATATAAAGTTTTTAAACACATGTATAATAACAAATTAAGATTTTAGCTGTTTTATAGTAAACGATTTCAAATAAATTAGTTTTTCTTTAAAAATGACAATACATTTTATGTTGAAAATGCTTGTCAAAATTTCCACATGTAACATTTGTGGTTCTAAATAAGTTGTATTAAGATGGACTGGAGGTAGAAAAGACACTTTGGATTATAAAGCACTAGGAGGAATAAGGAAAAAACTCTGCAGAACTGCTAAAAAATATGAAAATGTCAGTAAATTATAACCTAAGACCACTGCTCAGATAATCATAAAAAATTGAAAGAGTAATTAAAAATTACAAACCTGTGTAAGGTACGTAAACTATCATGCCAAGAAAGCTAAAATGTTACCAGAGAAGCATCCAACAGGCTCAATGTAACCTTGGAGGAAGGGCAGACACACTACTCAGGTGAGTCAAAATCAGAATCTGTCAAAATAATGACAATCAAATTTTCACTCCACGAATCTGGCCCTTATGGATGCCATGGAATCCATTGTTAAAATAAATCCATAAGTCAAAAGCCATAGAGGCATAGCAAATATGGAAAAGAAAGTACTTTGTTCAAATGAGATCAAAATGTAACTTTTTGGGCAACATGTCAGGCCAAAACTAGGGATGAAATGATACCATTTTCAAACCAATACAGTACCGATACTTGGATTTGAGTACTTGTATGATACCGTGTACCAATGCCGATACTTCTACGACACAAAAAAATGCAATAAATTGGAAGACAGGATTTATTTTTTTCTCTGCTTGTTACAACAAACAATGGTGAATTCAATAAAACATGATAAAAATTACCACAATACTACAATTTCAGCTGGAAAAACAAAAATTTTCTGTGAAATTTTTGCAGAGTATCTACATTTTACGTTTTGGTTCACTGTATTGGTTGACTTCAACCGATAGCAATATGAGTACATTAGAATTAGTATCAATGCATCCGTAGCCAAAATATTAAAAGACATTACTATACATCACTACGAACAAACCATCACCACCATTAAACATAGTAGTGGCAGCATCGTGCTTGTGAATGCTTTTCTTCAAAAGGATTGTGGAAGCTGTTCGAAGTTGATGGCAAAATGGATAGAGCTAAATACAAGGCAACCCTGAAAAAAACCTGTTGGAAGGTGGGATAGACTTGAGATTGGGGTAGCAGCTCACCTTCAAACATAGTGCTAAATATATGGCAACAGCTGCAATAGAATGGATTAGATCAAAGTATACTTGTGTTAGAATTGAAACAATGACAACTGAAAATAGGTGTTCACAAATGCCCGACTTCTAATCTGACTGAATTTGAGCAGTTAGCAAAGAAAATTTGGCAGCTATTTCATTCTCTGCATGTGTAAAGCTGGCATACACAAAAATTTACATATATAATAGCTGCATCAATTGGTTCTAAACAGATCAAAGATGGCAAAATAAAAAAATATTTGATAAATAAAAGAGTAAAATGTAAGCCAATCAATTATTTTCCTGCAACTTTGCAAATTAGCCATTACTTTTTGGCAGGTAATCATATAGCATGCAAAATAGTCCGTGTGTGAACATCTTGCAAGACATTGCAGGTTTAGCTTTCATTAAGCTACTTGTGAACAGGATTTTTATCAACCACATAACTTAGCAGTAACATAATTACCAACAGAGTTTAATAGTAAAGCCTAGGTATGAAAAAAAGTGTACTAGAGGTAGCTGAGTTTGCAGCCTGTTGAGGAAGTGCAATACTGTGCAATACTTTTAGGATCCTCAAATCTTGAGATAACAAAAATGCTATGAAAACTCAGATTATTTCGACAGCATGAAAATTACCACATATATACATCAATAGAGGGCAACTTTAAGCAGTAAGAGGAACACCAAGTTGATGCAAAGCCATTTGTGTTTAATAAGAGAGGGCTCAGTAAGTTATTTTGAAGATTGTAACTGCGAGACACACAACTGCTATTTCCAGAAATGCTTCTTTCCTCAATTGTCACACATCTCTGCAGCTATTCTTTCCGGGGAGTGGGGCTGCCATGCTTGTCCGGTTATAATCTTGACAGCTGTTCTCTGTATCACAACAAATTATCAACAGGGGTCAGGACATGAAAAAGGGGGGAGGAAACACTGTCAGCTGCTCTAAAGCACAATTTGCTGACACGTACAAGTGAAAACATTCTTATTTTTGAGGCCCAAACCTCCCACCTCAACCCCGGAGTCTTTTTTTTCTTACAGCTTTCCTGAGAGGCCGGGGCAATCAAGCACTCTACCTTGTTAGGAGGTGTTAATTGGAGTTAGTCAGACTCCTCACTTTGTCAAGGAGTCTGACAACAGAATTAATTAGAATTTGAGTATGTAAATCAATTCAAATTGGGGTCCTCATAAGGGAGGATGTGAAGTATTTTTGTTGAGGGGAAAAGCAGGTGCCTCAAACATGAGCCAAGTGCCTATTATGACTTCCATTTTTTGAGATCTTACGTTCGCAAATGAAATTTTGGAGCGGCCGAAGACATACGTTATAGAGGTGTTTAGCGGAGGGTTACATGTAGATGGAATACTACTGGATTCCTTTTTCTTGCGTGTTTTTCACATTTTAATGTGTACACGCCTTGGATGCATGTTGCATGGCTTAGGTTAATGATAAAATGTGTGAAAACACCATGGCAACAACAGAAACAGCACTTTGTGCTTTTCTGCGTCTTTATATGCCTGTGTTGTTAGTCATGTCAAGTTAGGTTTGTAATTTTTGTAAACCTATATCTAAATCAAGCTTTATTCACCTGAATTAAGGGCTGCAAATGTTAGTGTGACATTTATGAATAGAATTTTTTTTTTTACAGAAGCAGAGAAAAATGAAATCTATTCTTGTATACTTTATTTAACTTTGAATCTTTCTGTTGTTGTCATGCTTGTATATTAACAGTAAGACGTTTAAGTCCATGTTTGTGTTAATGAAGTGCATGGTTATTTTATTGTAAAAACGCTGCTAAAAACAAGATTCCATTATTTTGCAGCCTCTATCGAAAAGTATGATCTATTTTTCCAAACTAAATTAAATTGCACATTTATTGCTGTAAAAAGAATAATTTTATACGGATATATTTGAGACATACAGTACCTCTTTAACAGAAAGTATGAGTACATCTTGGTAAATGTAATTGATTTTAAAATGCAGAATGCTGTATAGGTATGATGTTTTTATAAAGCATGTAAAGCATTACTGTTTTGTTTTAAAAACGACAGCCTCTAAATTTTTAACAATCAATTTTGAAACCTTGCAAAAACGTTTAGAAAACCAGGCCATATTTCAGATCAATGAGTGGGGGATTTTTTAAATATTTTTCTGCACTTTGACATGTTTCTATATTACATGCATACAGAATCGAAAAATAAATTAGTAAAACCTCCATATATGCCTCTGTTTGATTGTGCTGCCTTTTAAATTTGAATAACAGTATCCAATATCGTATTATGAATAAACGTCATACTTTTAACCCATAACACCAAACATTAAAATTTTGGTCCAGGGATTTCCGAGCTGTCAACCCTTTTAGTTACTTTCCTTAAAACCTGGTTTATTAAGGAAATAAGATGCAGAAAATATAACTGACTTTCTGTTTCAGTGTCCCATGTTTTCTATAAAGCAAACAAATCCCAATACTAGAAAATGTAATCCTGCATAAGGACCAAACTTAATGTGTAAACATTTTCTTTTACCAAGTACGATCCAAAAACAAAAGGCACTGCTTCAAAAGCATTTTGTTGTTAAACGTTTTCTATAAATGTCTCAGGTGTTGGATTTGAATTTTTATAGTTAAATTATTTTACATTGCTTTTTTATAAATCAACTAAAACCCTTTTTTTCCCCTTCTGGTATAGCTGTCTGGTTTCAAATGTACAAATCTATTTTTATTTGCGGCTCGTCAACGAGCGGAAAGTGGCTCATGAAGTGCCTTACTTCCTTATAAAACATACCGAGGAAGACGTGTTCGACAATGCTTTATGAAAAGCCATTTTTATTATTCCATTTAATAACACTCCCAAGACAATTTATACAAGATACATCACATTCTAAAGTGCACGAATACTGTACAATGAAAATTACTTAAATAAGGAGGAGGGGGCAGGGTAGAAATCACATTTGTTTAAAAAAAAAAAAAAGTAAAAAATAATTTCATTAGATTGAACATGCTTTTTTCAAAACAACAATCACTATGCATGTTTTCTGCTCATGTGACAGGGGTTGGTCTGGGAAAATAACCTTGTGCAGCTTGCTTGGGGAAACACTAAGCTTTGGCACCTTCAGAGAAAAGAGAAAAAAAAAGACATTAACAAGGACTGGAGATCACTCAATGATAAAACCAAATAGTTATATTTATCTTCAAGGGTCTTAGGGGCTTGTGTAGAATGCATAATAACCCATGCCTTTCGGGTTGTCCTTGTTGTACTCCTCCGCAGTCAAATCCTCGCACTTGATGGTGGGAGAGTTCTCTGTGCTTGAGCCCCCTGGGGACATCCTGCGCCTTTTGCACACCATGGAGTACACGCCAGAATCGCTAGAGTCCACTGATTTCAACGAGTGGGATGTCTCGATCCAGGTTGAGGTGGGCTGAGCATTCTCCTCCGGCAGCTTTTCTTTAGCTGGCCCCAGCTGGTCCTCTGCAAAGGCCGGAGGGCTTGGGCGGGGGGACCAGGGCAGGCCTGTTGTCATTTTGCGCTGGTAGGAGCTCCTGGTTCCCCAGCCTGCAGCCATGGAGGCAAAGGCTGAGTCTGGGTAGTAGCTGAGCGCATGGGAGGTCTGCAGGGACAGAGGCTTGATGCCGTACGATAGCAGGCTGCTGGTAGAATAGTCATTCTCATATGAAAGATCCAGCTTGTTGGAGCCAGGCTGCTGAACCGGGGGGACAAACCAGCGTTGGGCGGAGGCAGCAGCACTGGGGTCCTCAGCCTGCGGGGAGAGCAGGCTGTTGGTCTGGGGGACAGCCCGTTCACTGGTGTAGAATCTGTTCTGAGGCAGGTTGTTGACAAACTGGTCCTGAAAGAAAGGCTGCATGGCATAGCGAGCGCCAGGTACAATCTGGGTAGAGCGAGGAGAGTCTGTCGGTGACGGAGTCAGCCTGTCACTCTCTGGGGCTGTGTACATCCTGTTTATGAAGAATATACAAAATACATTTAAAAAAAAAAAAAAAAAAAAAAAAAAACACTTTGAAAAACTCTACGTGCATGAGAAAAAAAAAAAAACTTCAGCGTATGAAGTTAAGGAAACTTACGAGTCATAATTGTCCCTGAAACCTTTTGCAAATGGGTTGTGATCTATCTTCAGCTGTGTGATCTGAAACATGAACAAAAATATCAAGATTAATAATGGTCATATTAATACAAGCAACTTTCAAGGTAGAAATCAAACCATTTCTATGTAAGCAGGTCAAAATAAAAGCAAATAATTACATATGTATATATATTTAAAAATCTTACATCTGTGTTCTGGTAGGCTGTGACGGCTATAAACTGGTTCTCTGGAAAAGTGAAGGTTTGGGTTCTGGCCTCGTTGTTCATGTCCTCCACCCCATCCTCGGTCACCTCTACGATATGCAATCTTGGTTGGTATTTATGAAGCGACTGCAAGACAATCATCTAAAAACAGGAAACCGTAAAATGTTTCACGCTCTGCTTTTCAACAAGATGATCAGCTTCATGTCTTTTTCAGTCTGGTTTAAAAAACCCCAATTATAATCAGAAGTTAAACAAATAAATAAATGAATAAAATAGTCACACAAACAGCTCCTCTGATTATCAAAAGCTGGCATAAATAAGCATTTAAATACTATGAAGAAGGTGTTGGAAATAAATTCCTAACCTGTGTATTGTTGTTGTTGGCTCCTTTATTGTTTGTTAGCTTCAACTTGCCGAAGGAAATTTCTTGCCTCATCCAGTGAGCACCAGTGTTGGGAGATTCAGGATGGACATACACTTTGTTACCTAAAATAAAAGAGAAATTGTGTGAAACAAAACACCAAATAAAGAGTATATACAAAGCACATAATATAAAATTGTCTATTTCGTTTACTTCTGTTAATTTTATTATATAAAATTGTTGAACATGCATTTTTTCGTTTTACCATGAACCATTTTTTTTCTTATTACAACATTGCTTAGAAATGAACTTATAGCTAAAACTGAAAAGTAAAATATGTTTTAAAACATCGAAAAAGCAAAATGTATATTTTAAATCTATTAAAGATGAAAAGTTTCCCATTTTTTACCAGTTGAATTGATTTAGGCCTATTAATCCCACAATTTTAAAACTCAGACATTTGATTAAAAACAAAACAAATTACAATATACTAAGAGCAAAAACTGTAATCGAATTTTTAAAGAAAAAAAACCAAGGTTTTATTTTTATGGCAAAATGTTTTATGCAAATTAGACCCAGGTATTTGTACAAATTTTTACAAGATTTTTATTTTAAGTTTACTCCTCCTCTTCCTTAAATTATTTTAAAAATATCATAAAATGTTATAAATTACCTTGCATATTATTGTCCGCTTTTCCACAAGTGACCCACTTGCCACCCTGAAAGCGCCAATGATTCGGGTCGGCCAAAACAATTTCTACAAACACATTGTAATGGGCCGTGAGGTTCAGTCCGGTGATGTTGAAACTGAGGAATGGAAACATCCGTCTGCGAAGGAAAAAAAAACCCAACAACATGCATTTATTCATTTAGGGAAATTAGGCAAAACTTAATGAATTCCCACAAATTATCTTTGTTTCTCTGAACAGCCTGGTTCACCAGGTCGTTGCATCCCAAATTAAACATGATCAAATTTGAAATATCATACACAATTTGATACCAAATTACATTTTATAAATATGAGCTGTGACAAAACGTGAGAAAAACCAATAAAAGCGTAAATTCTGAATAAAATCATTTCGTTTAAGCCACTTCGATAAGTCCGTTTACCTGCCCTGTTTGGTGATTATCATCTCGGTCTGGTGCCGGTGGAATTTCAACCAAAGAGGCCGGTTGCACAGATAAACCTGCGCCCTCGCTCCGGCTGCGGACCCCGGTAGCGACATGGATCCGATCCCCGTCCCAGTCCCGGAGTAAGACGGGTACAAACAACCCGGTCCCTGGCTGAACTGGTACCCTCCGCTACCGAACTGACTCCGGCCACTGCACACGGACGGGGCGGAGAAGCCCGCGGGCGGCAGCACTGATCCGTAGTGCAGTGAGGCCGGGTACCTGGAGCCGCTGGAGCTGGTGTACACCGAGCCGGTCTGTCCTGCGTAGGGAAACAGGGAACAGGGGCTTGCCATGTCGGAGCCGGTCTGGGAGGAAGAGATGAAGTATCTGTCTGAACCCAGCTCGTCTAGGTTGTACCGCCGGCCGCTCGTCAGATCTTCCTCCCCGAGCACCGGGGAGCCCTTCCTCCCGTCGGCCTTATTATTATAGGAGTCCCCCTCCGTCTCGCCCAGCATTCCGTTCCCCACCCCTGTCAGGTACTTTTTAGGAGCGCTGCTGGATTCTGACTCTGTGCGCTCCACCTCCTGGTAGTCGAGCTGAGAGGACGGCCTGGGGCTGTTGTTAGCGCTGTCAGACGAGGACAGGTTGTAAAAGGTCTTGGGTAAATTGATGCTAGCACTGGGAAGAATATTCTCTAACTGCATCGTTTAGTTCAAGTTCTCGCAATAAATAAAAAGAGTTTAAAAGGAGTCCAGAGAGGTGGATCTCAGAGCCGCGGAGGTACCACCGGCGCCCGCGGCTTCGTCTCGGTTTCTGTAGCCCACCTCCCCTTTCACCAACGATAGGACGTTTGAGCGTCTCCTCACCTACAGATTTTCAGATTAGATCAGATAGTGGCTTGGTGGGAGATGCTGAGCAGCTCTTATATGATTCGCTCATACAACGGATTGTAAACGTCAGGGGTGGAGTTTTGGAGAGGGGAGCAGTCCCTGTCCACAGCCAATAACAGCGCTGCTGTGCTTCAATTAGGATATTATGGCAGTAGTGTTTAACTATCTATTGTTGCATTTTAAACCCGATTTGGACGTCGAATCTATTGAAATTACACTAAAGTTGTATCTTACTAAATTACAGTAACACATCATCAAAAAATTAGGTTTATTTCACACAAACATACGCAATGTCAAGCGTTTATGTCTCAGTTTTGATTGTTGCTGGTTACAGCTAAAGAAAACTCGAGATTCAATTCATTTAAAAAATGATTACAGAAAATAATTTTAAAAATACATTATTTTGTATTAAATGCATTCAAAGGAATACTTCTGACTTTTAGTTATGTGTAGTGAGTGATGCCCTCTAAAAACAGAGTAAACCGCAGAGGAATTGTCCGTGTGCAGGGTGGTGTATCCAAACATATTAATGGAAGGTTAAGTGGAAGAAAAAACTGACAAAGAAATGTGCTTGATCAGCAGAAAGAGTTTAGGTCTGATTTACAAGGGGCCACCTGTGGCAGCAGTCCGAGCTTCCAGGGCCACCATGGACAGATGTTTCCATGACATGGAGCACAACATACAACTATCACATTCAATTTTGGTCCACAATTCCCAAATCCTCTTTTTAGATGAAATTCAACTTTACATCTTAATTGGGAAGTAAAATTTCCACCTAATGGGATAATTGAGAAAAAAAACATTCAGGATTTTGGGAGCCAGGTCATCTATGCTGATAATAATCGCTCATGCTTCATTGGTTCCAATTTCAGTACAGCCACCTAGAGGGTTATAGAGTACTCAAAACTTTCATCTGCTGACAAGCTTTTGTGGAGATGCTGATTTCATTTCCTTGGCACACACAGCTAGTGGTACCAATACCTGTTTAATGACCATTACTAGCAAACTCACTCAACACAAAACAAGAATTTATGGAGTATTGTCAAGAGGATGATGTGAAACATCGAACCCAATGAGGGATAGACTGAAGGCTGCAATCAAACCAAGTTGGGTTTCCTTTTCTTCTCAGAAGAGCTGCGGGGGGGATTGCCTCCATGCCATCCTACACTGATACAGTAATTCATGCAAAAAGATCCCCAACCAAGTATTGAGTGTATATGGACTACAGGGAGATACTTTACAGTATGCTGACATTTCTATATTAGAAATAATGTTTTATTGGTTTTATGTAGTGATTCAATTTCCTAAGAAGTTAAGTTTTGGGAATACATCAACTTTTTGCCACAGTCCTAACATAACATAAAAACAACTTCCTCTGACAAAGATTGAACAACAAATATGTTAATTTCTCCTTTGATGTGTTCAAAAAAATGGGGCACTTAAAAAAATCTGTTTTTGTTGTTTTGTTTGTGTTTGTTTTGCATGTCAGTTTTGAGTAATTTACCTTGATTTCTGCAGTTATGCTAAAAAAATGGTGTGCTTTCCAATATTCCAGCATATCTAGCTTATCATCAAGAAGACACTGTCCTCAGAGGAAACCCCCGTTAGGCTTTTGCAAATATAAGATGGTCACATCACAGTAGATAGTTACATGGTATTCACACAAAAGTGCAGAACAAAAATATTTATCTGATCCAATTTGTTTTTTTTCAAAGTGAAAACCCACAATTGTTCTTACTCCTCTTAATATAACATGCTTAGTTTCATTATATTGTCTTTTTATAGCAAACATCGAGCTACAGATGCTTAAATGTTTAGAACAAACACCAACTAGTCTTTGTTGTCAAGTCCCGAATTACAGATTTTTTTTAATATATCTTCTTGCTAATTAATTCTTTTAGATTAGCATGATCAATAAAAATAAAATCTCTGAGCTATGAAATTTGCAAGGAAACATTGTTTCAGGCAGTTGTTTCAAGTGCGTCACAACATGTGGCTGAAGGGCAGAAAATCAGCACTGTGTTACTCAAAGCTCTGTAGATTTTCAGACATCACTCTGGTTGATTCTTCTTATTAAGAGATCCGCCAAGTGTAGGAATGAGATTAAATTTAGAATTTCTTTTGAAAATGGGCAAGTTAGTAACTTGTATTTATTTAACTGTAACATAAATAGCTTGACATTGGGAACCAGGCACTATACCTTTCATCTGTTCTTTTTTTACATTATAAAGGGAGATCAAATATTTTCTCCTTGTGGTTAATTTAACAAGTAATCGATGAAAAATATTTTATTTGCCTTATCTAATTACAGAAGGATAAAGCTCAGACACAAGTTGCAACAAGCATGTGGTTAAATATCTTATTTGTGCAATTATAGGCCTTGATTAACCTATCCTGTGTCAATTCAAATTTTCTTGGTTTGCCCAGACCAGCAGGGGGCCCTAAACAAGCACTAACCTGAACTATGCCTTGGATTGGCCCTGAAAGAGATAGTTTTCCAAATGGGCGATAAAAACATTTTTTATATGTAGATATCTTCTTTTTTAACCATTGGCTTACCATAGCACAGTTAACGCACACGTTTAAGCGCACACACGGACGCTCAAACAAAAGACCTTAAAGCTGCCAGCGTCGGCATCAAGCCTCCTCTATCTAACAGCATGATAACAAATCCGCTTTCAGTCAAATGCTGCTTTTCATAGCGCTTCTATTAACTCACCCCCAGAACGGCAGCGCAGGCAGACCCCACTTCCCTGCGCGCAAACACTCCTGCCCCTGAAGAAAAAACAGAAGCACTCACATGTGCACCTTGTTTCCTATAATTGGACTTCCCCGCCTCTTCAGCACCAGCGTTAATAAAAATATCGGCTGCCAAAACCTGCTGAAAATAAAGCTCCAAAAACTAAGAGACAGTTATTTCAATTTCACACTTATTAGAGAGACGCTCGACTGAAGCCTGATTTTTTTTTTGGCTGAAGTTTTTCTTCTGTTTTTTTTTTTTATTGCTTTGACAAAATATATCGCTGCTATTTTATTTACGCTCAGAAACGAAAACGATTTATTTTTGAACATTTTGTAAAAAAACGTCAAAAGTATTTCCTATATATTAATTCAACAGCAAAAATAAAAACAAAAAAACGAAACATTTTTGGATATAAAAGTGCTAAAAATCTGTAGCAAATGTATTGAAATGTAACATTCAAATATGTACTCTATATAGCTAAGTTGAATTGAAATTAAATAAAAAAAGGGTTACTTATTTCGGTTTTTTTCTAAATAATAAAATGGGTAGTGATGCCGATTTATGATGTTTATATAAAATGTGGTTTCATTCCCCTATTTAAAAAGTACGTACTTACGAGCCAACGAAAAGTAGTTATGAAAAAAAATATTTTGTGTTTTTTTAATATATTAACATCCCGCAGTTTTAGAAATCTGCAAATTGACTAAAAACTCTAAAACAACAATGTGGTAATAGTCAAAGCACAACATTTGATTGAGAAACATTAAACAGCAATGATAATAATAATAATAATAATAATAATAATAATAATAATAATAATAATAATAATAATAATGTGATAATTTCTATAACACAAACACGTCTTACTTATAAATACATTTTTTTCACACACTAGCAGTGAAATAACGAAAACAGAGTTCAAACACTTTCCTATCGAGATAAAAAAAAAAGGATAATAACAAAGGAGGAGAAAATAGTTTGTATCCAGTCCTCATGGTAAGGGGGGCTTAACAGGTTTTGCAAAGACAGCGCTCTCTAGTGACCGAGCAGGACATTGGGTAACATATCTCCCTTCCCTGGTTATTAAAAAAAAAACCTCAAGCTGCACGAAGTCACCTACTCTCACGTTTTAAAGTTGTTTCTCACTTTACATAATCCTCAACTCAATTTACTGTTTGCATCCCTGTGTTTTGGAGTGTGTGTTGGGGGGCTTTGTGCATGTGTGAACTTTAAAGAAAGCTGCACAGAGGAAGGGGGAGAAGTGGGGAAGTATGAAAGGTGGGTGAGATGAATTTAGGGAAAATGGGGATACAAATCTGTGAAAAGCTAAGGGAGAGTCTCGGCTGGAGGCAGATTGGCTGGTGTCATAAATGGGACAGAAAAGCCGGGCGACTGGGCCATCAGGGGACCGGAGCGACATGCATACACCACACGGCCTGTCAATCAGGAAACAAGACCTCCTCAGCAGACACACACTTTAACATCACACAGCTAACAGCTGATATAAAGTATATTTTTACAAACAAGCTGAAAGGTTTTTTGTTGTGGTTTTGCAAAAAAGAAGAAAAGGGAAACAGATTTAATTGCTAATAGTTTGCAGACAAAGTGCATGCAAAGTACACATTACAGGGATCCTCACAGGCTTGTGAAGTTGATTTAAATTTAAACATAACAAGAACATATACCTGTGTATTTATGTCCACCTTCTTTCACCTAATTCTTAGTGGCTGCATAGCTGCACGGCTATAGTAAGCGAGTAAATCTTCAGTTCAAAGAAATAGCATTTGTATTCAAACCACATTTCAGTATTTCACACTTAAGCTGTCAACACCTTATTAGTATAATCATCCCTTATAGCTTTTCTTTTTCTCTCATCTTTTTTTTAAGATGATCAGTGATTTTATATTTTATATTTATATGAAGGCAGCTACAGTATATTTATGAGAAATTTTGCTTTTATTCCCCCTTCGCATGGACAGGTTCCTTGTCCTTTACATGAATTTTCTTGTGAGAATCGTTTCACAGCAGATTGTTGGAAATTACTGCTTCATTTCATGAGCTAATTGACAGATAATCTGGCTAAAACAGTTACTCTGTTATTGCTTTAATGACTGCAGTCTGAAACATGTAGGTCCTCCTCATGCCTGTAAAGACTTTAAAACTAGAAAACAAAATAAAGCTGATTTATGGGCCACCTATAAATAAACTAAATCCAAATGAGGTGGATGTATAGATGTTACTCATAAAGGAGCTCTCACTCGTGACCTGTCAGCGTGTTTCTTGACCACCTATAAAATTCCAAGTGTGTCTGAGATGACCCTGTTTGGCCCCAGGCCAGGGCCTGCGCGACAGGGGAAGGGAAGTCCCACCATATTGTTGTCAGAGTAGATCATCAACACTGCACATGAAAGGCATGCATTCCCGGTTTTATGAGCCAAGGTGGCTGGAGAAGCCTTTGCTCGGGAGTGAATTCATGTACCCCATTGCAAGGAATAATAACGCGAGTCTCATTAGAGATCCTTGCCACCGAGACCCCTGGAGGGAGGGGTGCTGGGAAAAGCAGTAAGAGGAGTGTGCACTATGCCAGCGCCATTCTCCTCCGCAAATCATCATCCCCAACAACGTTTTTATTGGAAAGAATTTATTTCACAAGCTTATCAACGATGTCCCCCATATATATTTTCCAGTGTGCAGGGATTGCTAACATTTAATCAAAGCTGTAGTCTTTAAACATGGAAAGCTTGTGTTACAGACATGCTGCTGTCTTCAAAGATGCAACAGTGACAGCTTCATGAATTTCCGCTTAAGTACATCGTATTTGCCTCTATAATTTATTTTGTGATCTAAAAAAATCTGTTCCCTTCAGTAAATAATATAATTTTTTTCCATCTATTCGAAAAACATTAGATTGAATGTGTAAAGTATACCCATGCTTTTGCCGCAGAGAAAATAATCTAAGAATGTGAATTGTCTCCATCTGTAACCAGTCATAGTGTCACCTTTGCGATTTTTCTCCGTACACATGAATGGCATTTGGATAAAATTTAAAATAACATTCAAATACACCAGACTGCTTAAATCCAAGCAATGCTTTTTGTGTAAATCAGCCTGTCTTGTCAGATGCTGCTGTAACACATGCATGTATGCCTGTTTGGTTGTCTTTTCTGTGGAATACGCAGCGGTGGATTACTGTAGAAATATATCTGGGGGATATGTGAGCCCAGTGCACAGGTTGATAATCCACTGCATTAAGACCCGTGCTAGAAAAATAAGGCACACTGGTTGCATTCAGGGAAATAAAATTTAAGTTGCTTTACAATGTTTGATTCCCTTAGGGTTTGGTAACATGAATTTTGGATTGCATTAAATAACATGCCACAGAAGGCCTATAAAGAAAGAAAACAGGTACAATTAAGGCAGCAGGAATCTGTCTTTTTAATTGTCTTTAGACATTTGTTGAAAAGACAGGCGGTCAAATAAAAGACATTTCCACAAATCCTGTGTATTTTCTACAATTTGAATAACTATAATTTCAGTCTCTTGCTAAAAACATTTAACATTTCTTTGTATAACAAAGTTTTCAACATTGGTCTTTTATGTGATAGACTAACACAGAGTAGAGCATAATTATGACATTAAAAGAAAATAATGAATAGCTTTTAATTATTCTGGGTTGTTTTCGTTAGGTAAACCTTTGTTGCATTGTTTTCTCTATGATAACCCAATATTTAGCTCCATGCATTTTCTTATAAACTCTGACCAGTTTGCCTGTCCATGCTGAAGATAATTTTCCCACAGCTTGATGTTTTCATCTCCCTACTAAGTTTCACACAAGCTTTGATCTTTTTAGGGTTATGTGCAGTTAGTTTTACACCATAAAGATCACTTTGCAGGTAACCCAAATTTTTAACTTTGCTTTAATGTGACCAGCACACCATCTTCCACTCATATTCCATGTCTGGTTCAGGAATTGTGGCAAACTGGCAAATGGCTTTCTTGCTACTGTTCCATAAGGTCCACATTTGTTGGGTGTAAAACTAACACTTGTCCAGTTAAAAGATAAATCAACCTATGAATCTCTGCAGCTCCTCTAAAATTGCTAGTGGCATCTGGTCTGTGTAATTGCCTGACCTATCGGTTTTCACTGATGGCCATTTGTCGGGTAGGCTTGAAGTTCTGCCATACTGTTTAGATTTTCTGAATGTTGTTAAGAGTTGTTGAAAGCTTTTGATATTATTCTATAAAAGTGATGCAGCCAGTGTACCATGTTTAAGCTGTCATCTTGAGTCAACATACCTAAAACAAGTGATTGGTTTATTACTAGGCCTCTTGAACACTTCGAAACATGTTGAGCATGTAATCTAGCCATCTATATGAGCTGCATTGGAACAAGGACACCAGGCATGAGCGGTGGGGAGTTGGTTAGGGCCGAGCGGGCTTGGGTACCTGCCTCTTTCTTCTATGATGCCCCAAGTGTATTGTTTTTTCTAGAGTGTGCATGGTGTATCCTGTAGGTCACTGAAGATGAACTGAACCCAACTGGGGGGTTCCCACCACCACTATCTTAGCTGTGTCACACATCTCATCACACCTGGAAAATACAAAAAAATGGACAAAGAGGTGGCGCTGAGAGTGGGGCTGGGAAGGTGGGACAGATGATTGGGCATCATGTGGCGTAATGGTTGATTTAGACGCCCCATGTGCAGAGGCCTCAGTCCTCAACGCGGCTGTGTCCAGTTCAAGTCCTGTCCCGGTTGATCTTTGACACATGTCTTCCTCCACCTCTCTCCCCTTTCAAAAATCTACTTTCCACTGTCAAATAAAGGCTTTTTGGTCAAAAAAACTTTTTTTAAAAACAAAAAAATTTTGATGCATGTCTACCTCCACCTTTCTCCTCTTTCAAAAATCCAAATAAAGGGTTAGTGGCTCCAAAAAAACGTATTAAAGAAAAATGTGTGGTGGATGATTGACTCGCTGAGCCGATGTGGCTACAAGCTAAGTGAGCTAAGCTGGAGCTAACTGAAGCTAGGCAGGTGCTTTTAGCCAGACAATTGGGGTTGAGTGAGTCTACTACACCTCTGCTTTCTAGGCAGATTCAATATTTTTGTCAAATGAAAGCGTGAAGTCTTGTGGTCCATAACTTTCAGTAAAACTATGTGAATTTTAATAATCAATATAATGAAGAAGACATGTGACCATTTCAACTCATTTTTAACCAACTGCCATCTTAAATGCAGAGCAGAAATATAATTTTACTTACTGAAAAAAATGAAGCAGAGACTTCTTGAATGGTCTGTTAGTGCAACCAATACTACAGCAAGCCATCTTTGTCCAATAAGGACGCAATTAACATCTGAAAATTAATAAACATTGCAGACACAACCGATGGTCAAGTTCGGAGAAACAAAATGGCCAACGCTTTTAACGTGTCTAGTAGGGTAGAGACTTTCCTGGAGCAAACAAAGGGAAGTAAGCCACTAGTCACCAATGCTAGTGCTGACAGCTCATTTGAGACCTGGCAATCATCCATCCATCCATTTTCTTAACCGCTTAATCCTTTATGGGTCGCGGGGGTGCTGGTGCCTATCTCCAGCTGTCAACGTGCGAGAGGCAGGGTACACCCTGGACAGGTCGCCAGTACCTGGCAATCAAAGATATATATATATATATATATATATATATATGCCTGATTTTTCATAATCTCAAGCCCCCCCCGGCACCCACAGACAGTGTTGTCATTATGGTGAACTAGACCTAAAATGTTTTTTTTGATCCAGGCTGTAAATATGATTATTTCTGCTGTGAATCTGGCATTTTTAACATGGGAGTCAATAGGATCTTTCTCCTTTCAGAAGCCATTCTCGGGCGGTTGAGGGGGGAATACAATTTTTGTCACTTCTGCGTTGGCTACACATTTGGCACATGGAGTTTGTCCCTGAGTGGGGAGGCCTGCATGTGCCCTATAACATCTAGCTATTAATAACAATTGCTCAATAGCTGCTATCAGTCACATGACATTAACCAATGCCTCTGCCTCCAGTCTTGAGCTGCTTAGCTTTGTAAATGAGGTTGCTGATAAGTATAGTGTATACAATAATAGTTACAGGAGTTTATATTACTTTATACAGGGCATTCTTCAGTTGTCTTGTGGTAACTGGAAAAGCAAAATTAGCTTGCTGAGTGTGTATCGTGCAACTTGGAGACAAAACATTCAACCTGAGCCCATGGTTGAAAGGGGGCCTCAGACCTGGCCCCTCCAACAACCAAATCATGCCCAAGAATATATATATTTCTTTTAAATATGCCTGTTTTTGGAGGGAAATATAGTCCTGATTTGGAAGTTGCATAAAAAACAGGCTAAATTTTTTAGCAGTAGTGGTTTCAGATTTCCCTAAACACTGAACCGGTTGGGTCCCATAGAACTCTAGCGACTTTCAGTTTAATAGGGCTGCTCCAAGTCTGAACAAAATGCTTGGTCCACTAAAGGCTGGGGGAAAAAAGTAACACAACCTCTGTCAGTCCCTCCTCTCTGATTCAGGCTGCCTCTATCAATTTCAGATAAAGAAATGGCAGTGTGACTTTTACCTGAGGAACTAAGCTCAATGCTCAGTTACAGCCGACTTTTGGTTCGCTCTCCGCTCCTTTCACCTAACATTACCCATGGCGTCCTCATTGCTGCAAACCGGATTTGGGTTTGAGGTGAGCGGCGAAGAATTAGATAAAGTTACTGTTGTAGATCCTCAACTAAAAGGTTTGATCCATAGCCTTTGCACGTAAACATACACATATGTCACAACAGTAGCCGAAAATAGCCAATTGTACCAAATACTCAAACCACAGCTTGTATGATCAGCCGGTCGTGTCACAATTCGAAATGTTCCAAAATTAAAATTTTTATACATGTGAACATTTTTATAAAACTTGAAATTCTAAATATCTTAGACGTGCAAACACCACTATTGAAAAGTAGAGTTGTCTCCTCTGAACCGCGTTGGTCTTTAAAGCTGTCTGCAGCTTAGGTACTGTTCAGGCTAACCAGTCAGATATGAATGTTTATTTAGTGAGACACTGCAGCAAGTTAAATGGTCCCGTAATGTACTTTATAACAGTTGTTTAATCAGCTATCAGCTCTCCTTGTCCTTTTTAATGTTTACGGTCTTTAATCAAGTCAGCCCAGCTGCAGCGTCTCAACAGCAACATTGAACTCCGTCAAATAAAACTTTTGCTTTGAAAAGTCCGCATCTGATGACGTTGATATGTTAGTTTGTCATTCACTATTAGCTTCATGAATATCGGTTGATATTAATCAGGATGATATGCTGTGAACTGTGTTGTTATAAGCTGTTTAAAATCTTGCTCTATTTCCCCATTTTTACTTTAAGCACCTACCCTTCTAAAGGTATCTGCACGGCCCTGATTTGTCTGGTTTGATCCTTGATCATCATTATAATGGTTGTTCTCCAACGTTTTCTAACAAACCTTGAGAGCTTCAAAAGGGTGAAATCTATTTACTACTAAGTGGCTTCTCAAGGTAAATGATTGCACTGGGTTGAATATAGGGGTTTTGGATTAAAGGGGGCATTTCAGATTTTAATTTTGAACACTATTGAAAACCAGGTGTCCTTTTCCTTCAACGTAACAATTATGTGCTATTATGTGTTGGTGTGGGACATACAATCTCAATAAAATACAATGAAGGTTGTGTTTGTAAAATCAAAAATATAAACGGGTGTGAATACTTTTGGAAAAATAATAAGCAGTCACAGTGGTTCATTTCCCAGATTCCATTTAAGGGAATTACAAAGAGTACAGAGTTAACTACAAACCAGTGAACTGAAAATGTCACATCCACGCTTTTGCTATCACTTTTACTTTTAGTCTGTCGTCACCGAACACACAGCTAACAATGCCAAAAGGGGATAGCTGTCCATTGGCCCTTGCCTCACCCTCATCCCTATTTTAGCATCAACCTTTGTTGACCCAGTTCTCTGAGCCCATCCGACTGAAACACCAGAGGAATTGACATAGCCTGAGGGACCAAAGCAAAATAGCAGGTGCTAAAAGTTTGACAGTGTAGACTGGATATATGTGTTCCCTGGAACGTGAGGTGTAAGGGAGGGTGGTGGAGTTATATCGACTCGGCATTAAGCCTTCCTAGATAACACAACCTCTTTAACAGGCTCATGGTTGGGGACAGTTGGATTGAGCTGGTGTGGGATGGGAATGTCTGGTCCCCACCACTCGAGCTTGTCAAGTAACTGGCAATCGGTGACATTGTCCATCAAGACGCACAAGCTCTACTCAACTCACCCCTGGTTCTCTGTCCTTTCCCATAGCACTATTACTGCCAAACAAGCTGGGCTTTTATCACATTGCTAACCCTGACTCAGAAACTGCATTTCAGGAGGGCTGTGTATTTTTTGTTTTTGTCTTGCCTTTTTTTTATTGGACAGGGAACACAAACAGATTTACACCACAGGAGTATTCTGCTGCTGGTCCTGCCTCAATGTGGTTAAATCAGTGAGTCAGAAGTGAGAATGTAGAGTTTTAACACTTCTCTCTGCTGGTATGAAAGCTTCTAGATCGACACAGAGGAAAGCCCTAACTGACTTACTGTCTACCAGCCAGAGGCATATGCCAGTAGGAGGGAGGCTATGTAGAAATAAGTTATGGTTAAAGGTTGATACCCTTCACCCCCCATCCCACCCCAGTGAAATAGAGATGTTGCAGAGGCATCTGCGGCTACCTCTGGAGAAAAGAAACTGTATTCACCATGCTATGAGGCCCTCAGATGCTCCAGACATCCATCCATCCATCCATTTTCTGAACCGCTTATTCCTCCAGGGGTAGCGGGGGGCTGGTGCCTATCTCCAGCTGTCAACGGGCGAGAGGCGGGGTGCACCCTGGACAGGTCGCCAGTCCATCACAGGTGAACCAGACAAAAACAAGTAATTATCAAACCTGTAAATATGATTAAAATGATGTCAAGTTAGGATCCAGATGTTTTTATATCATCATGTACCAAACTAAGTGATAAAATGTCACAGTACTCACATTAAAGGATCCTATTTGTGCAGTAGAGAAATGCATCCAGCAGCCATTAGATATAATTAGAGACCACAGAATGGTTTTGTATTAAAACATTTGCAGCAATTTGGCAGCTGTATAATTTAGATGTACTGGATCATGCCATGGACATACATGGAAACACACAAATGCGCGTGCGTGCACGCTCACACTCAATCATATACCCTCATCGGCATGTACGCTCACATGTTCATATATGCACACACACAGGGACCTCGGTGCAGCGGACACCTTCAATATTGAACCCAGACCCAGGCCTGGGCTCTGTATTTACATGTAAATGGTATACAACAATCTGTGGCCCCCTTTTTGTCTGCTCTGTCTCTCCAGCCTTCTGGGCAAAGGAAGGAGAGCTAGTAGTCAGATGGGGAGGGGGGGCACATCAGATGGGCTCCCATGGTTATGGAGCCAAATGCTCGGAAAAAGGAGGGAAGAGGCTGACTGACTAGCAGCCACTGAAACAGCAGGGACTCCCACATAGCATGGAAGAAATCCATGGACCTGTGTCCTTCTCTGACTGGAGAGCAGGAGAGAGATGAAAAGGACAAAGAAAAAGTCTAACAACTGAATACCAAAACAGATGTCTTGAAAGGAGAGGTCCACTTGATATGCTTTCTGAAAAAAAGGAGAAACCAGTTGAGACGGTTGGGTCTGGTTTTCTGGAGGAGGACAAATAACCTGGTCTTTTCCTTGTGGGTTGAGGTGTCATATTTGACAAGTGTATATGTGGATGTGGAGGGGTGGGTGTCAGTGATAAGAAATTACGAACAGCAGTTAGCGTGCATATCCAAGTCACATGGTGGTGGGAAGAAGCCTGTCTGTATTTGTTCCTCATGATCGTCTGTCAAGTGTTTGTGTATCCTTCTGTGCTGGTGGGTCAGACATGGTGGAGGTCTAGACACATGGACCAAACGCTCTGTCTGAAGGAGGATGCTTGTTTCGAGGTTCCTCTGATAGTTGTAGACCTTGATACAACAGACCAGCCGTGACAGGCTGGACCCATACTTACTGTTAATGGTCCAGACTCTGTTTTTTTTTATTTTAGAAAATCTGGTGTCCTTTGAGCTAATTCTCCATCTAGAATGTTATGTTAACAGTCTGGAGCTATTAATGGTTAACTTACTGAAGAGGCAGAACAAAACCTTTTTTTTTGAAACAATTGAGCACAATAGTTTTACTAGCTGGGTGAATTTGCCACTTTTCCCAATTCATTCATTCCTTTATGTACCTGCACATTGCCCTTTTGCACACATCATGGTGCATTGTCAGATTCATTTGTATTTAAGAATTTTATTAAATTATGAATAATTACTTCTTATTTAAACATTTTCAAAGGTTAAATTTGTAGGCATAATTTAAATGACTCACAAGCTGGTTATGAAAACTTTAAATTACATCCAATGTCCTTCCTTTGTTGTTTTTCTTATTTCTCATTAGTTGTTTTAGGTACACGCTGTCTGCTGTGGGATGTATTGGGGTCTATAACCCAAATAGATATAATATCTAACAGCAGCAGATCAGTTTGATCAATTTTAAACCGGAATTAGGAATACACAATATGGCAAAGTGATGATACAAAATATAGGTCTGAATTGGTGAGTGGGCAAATGAAGCTTGAGTGCCCCTAAGTAAGTAAATTTATTTATATAGCACCTTTCCAGAAATGATCACATATTGCTTTACAGCAGACACAAATACAAACAATCAGATGTCATCATAGAGGGATTCACTGTGCTGCAAGATGTGAGCGATGAGGCAAAGGGTTGTGCCCTCATGCTTGGACTTATCTACAGCCTAAATCTGAGCTACCCAAAGCACCTGAAATACACATTTGGATTTCTCCAGAAGGTGTTTATGGAGTTGGATGGGAAGAACCTATCAATGAAGGTACAGGTTCTGAAAAACAAACTCCTTGAGTAAAACAGCAAACAACAAAACATTTAATCAAAAAGAAATCAGTAAAAATCAGTGGCCTACAACTACGAATATCAGTGTGTAAAGTGAATAAATCCATTTGAACAGCATTATTTGAGATGTTATTTAAATAAGGAAGGGGAGTCATATTTCTCTTTGACAGGAGGAAGGAAGTGACTTCCAGAGCCTAAAAGCTCTGCTCCCTATTGTGACAAGTGGGGAAAAAGGAACACAAGACGGGTGGCTGACGAAGATCTGAGTGAACAGCAAGGATATGTTATGTGAAGTAGATCACACAGATAATCAGGGGCAAGGCTATGGATACACTTAAAACTGAGAACTAGAATTAGATTATATGCATAATCACCGACACTATTGGAGAACTGGGGTAATGTTTTCTCTTGATGGAGTCCTAATATGATCCAAGCTGCAAAGTTCGGAGCTGGAGTTTATGAAGGGACCAAAGTTTATGAAGGGGCCAAAAAGAAGAGAGTTATAATAGTCGATCAAGGAGGTTATGAGGATATGGAAAAATATGGCAACAGCATGAGGAAAAAGGAAAGGACAAAGTCAGGTTGAGAGTGTACTTTCAAGTATGACACCCACACTCTTTGTTTGAGTGGAAGGATGAACTAGGGAGGTTGTGCTGTGAATGGAGAAATTGTTCTGTTTGGTTAGAGTGGAGTTTGTGGCCACAAGTAACACGTCATTTTTAATACTGTTGAGTATGAGAAAATTAGAGGAGAACCCTGACCCATTTCCATGAGACAGTCTGAAATCTAGTTTATACTTCTTCAACAGCAAATTTGCACTCAAACGCAGACGCATTGATGGAGATGTTTCTCGTTTATGGTTCTACGTTTCTTTCTATCGGATAGTGGATGGAGTAAAAATAGCAATACAGCACTGTAAGGACTTTAGAACTGGGGTGATGTGCTGTACTTTCCTGGTTCTGGTGAAGATACGAGCAGCAGCATTCTGGATCTGATGCAGCTGTCTGACTGACTTTTTAGGCAAACCTGCAAAGACACTGTGGCAGCAATCATTCTGACTACAGATAAATGAATGGATGAGTTTTTCGAGTTCCTGTTGCAATATTAGTCCTTTAATAAAAAATTTTCTTCTGTTGATTGAAGGCGGACATTAGTATCGCTTTTATGTGATCCTGGAGGTTCAGCTCTGAGTCCATCTTTTGATAAGACAAAAAAAAACAGCTAAGTACTTTACCAGAGAGTCTGACCCAGTTCTCATGTCATTTCAATAATATATCATGGTCAACAGTGTCCAGCAAAGTACCAGCACTGTGGTTCTACCACATTCTGTATTTATGCAAATGTCACTAAAAACTTTGACAAGGGCAGTCTAGGTGTTGTGGTGAGCGCAGAAACAAGACTGAAAAATATCAAAACAGGGGGTCATTGTTAGGACGCTATTTAACTGTCGAAACACAACTTTTTTCATAATTTTGCTGATGAATGGAAATTTAGATTGGCCTGTAGTTCTTCATTAATGTGTTGTCCAGTTTGTTCTTCGTTAGAAGTGGTTTGATAACAATAGAAATTAATATTAAATTTACAGAATATTTGGCAAAGAGGAAGCATGTCTGGTATAGCCTGCATCAGGGACCTTTCTGTTACATTGAAACAAATGGCCTACATGGTATGATCATCAGCTAGTGGGAAGAGCTGTGTTGTTCATGCTCATAACAAAGATTTTGAAGATGAGAGAAAATAAAATCTGTTGCAGAAAGCATTTTCAATTGCTGTAATATTGTTTTAGACATTACTGCAAAAAGCAAAATAAACTACTTTGTTGTGACATTTCGGAAATTCTTTTAAATCAAGATTTTTAAGCCATTTTTTTTCCGATAAATTTTCTTTTCTTTCTTTTTTTAAATCATATAAAGTCTTGACTCGAGATATCTAAAAACGCTTTGTCTTGATGACGGGAAATAGGCAGAGATGAATAGTAACTACTTACATTTACTCACCTTTATTTGAGTAACTTAAAAAAATACTACTTAAAAGTAGTTTTACTGCACCTTAGTTTTTACTTTTGTCTAAGTAATATTATTGTGAAGAATCACTCGTTTGACTTGAGTAAACAATAATGACAACTCTACAAACTGCAAGTAACTTCTGAATGAAGAACAAACATGTTTTAACCAAAAATGCACAAGACATAAATGGTAAATGGACTGGACTTATATAGCGCTTTTCTAGTCTTACTGACCACTCAAAGCGCTTTACATTGAAGCCGCATTCACCCAATCACACTCGCATTCATACACCGACACCCAACATGGCTCGGTAGGACAATGTAGAATTTGGGGGTTAAGTGCCTTGCCCAGGGGCACATTGACATGTGACTGGAGGAAGCTGGAATTGAACCTATGACCTTCTGATTGCAAGCCAACTACTCTACCGCAGCCCCAACTACATAAACACCAACTACAGCTTATCCTTTAATGTTATTCTCTATCTGCTTAGCCTGTTGTGCCATTTTGAGGTCAAGATACAGGAAGTACCTAACACTTTGCTAACATATACAGATTGCCAATGTAAATAATGGTTTCATAAATTCTATGTAGGAAAAAAGTGACTTGGAAATAAGTTTCTTCTCCCCAAATTAATTTAGTTAAAAAAAAGAAAGAAAACAATTCTCGGGAGCATGGTGGTGACACTGGTAGCACAGCTAGAAGGTGACCTTGGTTTGATTCCCGCCGGGGACGCTGTGGGTGCTGAGGGTCTGTTTCCTCCATATCATAATCAAAAAACATGCACCAGTCGTGGGCTGTATACTGCGTCCTCCTGGCTAACCGGGGTGCCATAGCGGTTTGGGAGGATCTGCTTGGAATAACGTGATCCTTCCACGTGCTACGTCCAGCCGGGGAAACCCCGCCCCTTCAGGTAAAAAGAAGAGCCTGCTCACTCCTCAAGCATGAAGGAGGCTTGAGCTTCAGTATACGGTTCTCCTGGGGTTGGCAGAGGGAGAGCAATGCCCAGGACTGGACTTAGGTAGGGACACTGGGTGATAAATGTGGGGAAAAAACATAGGATATAAAAACATTCTCCAGCTCATTTTATTAGAAAACATAAAAATTACAGCTGGTGAATTTGAGCTTATTTGTTTGATTGTGTTGATAAACACTGGGTACTCTTGAAACTACGATAAGCCTATTTTTAAATAAATGTGTTTGAAATAATTTTTGAAGAATCCGAGCTTAACTTCTGTTTAATGCATTTTGTATGTTTTTGTTCACCAATTTCTGAAAAAGAAAATAATAATATAAAATCCCATTTATAAGTAACCTTACAAGAAGCTAAAAGTTCACTTAATAATAAGGGCCCATCAGTGCTTTGATTAACGCGATGAGGGAATCCCCATGAGATGGTAAAACCTCTATTAAGATATAATTCGCAGGACGAGGACGCACCTAATACCTTCCACCTCTCAGCTGAAGAATGTCCCCCACCTCCTCGTAGGCACAACGAACGATAACACCTTAAGTGAAGAGGCAGACAGAAAGGGGAGCCCCAGGCTGATGTGGTCTTCGTATATATGTGTGAGCATGTGTGGGTCTCTATGTGTTTCTTGCCGTGTGCCTGTGTATATGTGAATAGCTGTGTGGGGGACAATGCGACACGTTAAACCAGTGTGGGAGGTGTGAAGACAGGGGATCTGCTGCAGTCAAAATGAACAAAGAGAAGAAGTAATTCTGCTTTGTTTTCTTCTCTGTGAGGCTGCAACTAATTATGTTTATTTGGTATTTTCTCATTTTGAAGGGTTTGTTATTTTTGTTGGAGTTGTTAATTGTCAAATGTCTGGAATAATAGTCCACAAAGAAAACAGTCAGAGCCTCCTGAAACAGTAAGAATGGGGGAACGGGGAGAAATCAGTGCTTAACCCTTGACAAAAATGAACTTTTTTGTTTCTTTTTTGAATTGCATAATGTAGGCGTTTGGGGCAGAGCTACGGTATTACCTTTGTGGTTGGTTGTCGGTGACTCACTCAGAACTGCAGAGGATGTGAGTGGGTGGTCTCGTAAGATGGTAGAGCTATTTTCTCTTTCACTTTTTCAAGTGGGTTTCACTGAATCTGGTCCAACATCAGCAGGGAGGGAGTTGTGTTTCAAACTCTGATGATAGCGATAGCAGTTGACCGTTACAGTTAACAGCTGTATTTAAAAAATTTCCAGAACAGATTGCTCTGCTTCAGTGTGACTGCTGTGAAAACAGTTGTGTGAAATTGGCAATTATATCTTCATCCTTCTGTTATTGGGAGAGATGTTCACAAGTCATTTTTTCCAAGTCCAAGTCAAGTCTCAAGTCCCGAAGGGGCTGAAATCAACATTCTTTCACTACCTACATGCTGTGGATATCAAACATGTTAACACCCCTGTAAATTGCCAGAGTTTTGTTGTTTTGTTGAGTTAAAAAAAGAATCAATTAGACCATTATGAATGATTTCAAGCATTGTCTCCCTTTGATGTGGCCCACACTATGTATAATTCAACTCAAAAACTAGATAATATCACTGTAATGTTCAAAGCTTTATTGCATATTCTCATAAAATACATTTCTGAACAAATCTGATCCAATGTGAAAAGTAATTTTTCTTCCTTGTTAAATCATATATTAGTATGAATGGCCACATACAAAGGTCTGAAAGCTGCTATACCAGTAGAACCTATGTAACACATTTAAAAAGTTTTAATAAAAGAAAAGCAAAAAATCATACTCTGGTAAAAAAATTAAATAAATAATCCTTACAGAATAGATGCCATTAATGAAATGTATTTTTCACAAATGAAGCCAACATGGGATAGTTAACCCAAAACAACATCTAAAGCACTGAGGGCCATTTCTGCCTCAGTTATAGTCAGTGCTCATGATTCACACTTAGAAAGAGACTGCTCAGAAATGTTATCCTTGGAAGATTTTAGAGTTTAAAGAAAAATGTTAAAAACTTATTTTCATATGCCTACTGCTGGCTGACAGACCTCATTCCCTCATTGATGAGCGTGGAAATGTGATAACGAAAAACTTTAATATTACCTCAGTTAAAATGAGTGAAATAACATGCTCAATTAAAAAGAGAAAAAAATCTCCTTGCCTTCCTATCCTGATTTGTGAGGGAATTTAAAGCTGCAGTCCGGAGAATACATTTATGTATCAAAGTCTTATAAATCTTTAAAATGATTGAGATGTTCAGTGCTGTGATAAAAGGTTAGTGATCTACAGTATTTGTTATTCTTTCTAAGTCCCGCCATCCTCCTATACACCCCTATGCATTTCACACTGACTGCCAAATTTCCTTGGCCAATGAAATTCGAGTTTCAGCTTTGTCGGCTGTCAATAAACATACATCCACACTGAGGGAACCTGTCGGAATGGGGCCGCTCCCCCTAAAATACTCAGCAGCTTTACGTTCTGCTTGGTGCAGTTAAGTACCAAAGACAACACTGCATATATTGACAGAAAAATATTACATTGGAGCCCTCATGAGTCAGTGCGTCATCTGTTGATTAATGCGGAAATTGTAGCGGGTATAAAAATTTTGTTTACCAGTAATTAGATAATGAAAGTTAGCTACATGCTATTGTTGAGTTTCATGCAAAGATTGTGATTCTTGTACATTCATCTGCTAGTTTGGGGCCCAAAAACCAACTGGGATCTAGCCTGAATACATACATAGAAAACATGCATATGCAAATTAAAGATTTATTTATCTATTTTTTTTAAAGGCTACAATAAAAAGTTTTCTGGAGATTTTTAAAATCTAAATAAAATTTCAGTTTCAATAAAAATATTAATTTATTAATTACTTTGTAGATTTGACAAATGTACTGGTTGTGATTATACAGATAGAAACCTTAATTGCTTTGTAGTTCTTTTAACATTATTTATTGTCACATCTATTCACTTTTGCTGTTTGTGTCTGTGCTGGAGTAAAACTTCACACATAATATAAGTAGTAGAAAAAAGGTTAATTGTAAGCACAACTGGTTAAAATGGACCATACTCCCTGAATCTTTCTTGTCTGAGTTGTGATTTCTACCCTTGCATTTTTGACCAAAAATTAGGACCTTTACTTTTCTGCTATGAATTGGATAAAATTGTTACATATCAACTTATTATTATTTTGGACAAGCTGACTCATGGACTGTAGCGGACTATGAAAATCTATGAAAACTAAAGTTTTATGTCATCAGCAGAAATATTGCAAAAGATGTTGTAATATAATATTTAAAAAATGTGCTAGTAGGATTGTATAAAAGTTGAATCAAAGTAACCTGAGAATGTAACATTGAGATATCCCGTATATGGTCTTTGTTTGCTCCGGATTGTATTTCCAAAATCATACAATGTACTCCTGGTCTATGAAATGAGATTCACACCAGTTTATCCCAGTGTCCTAGTATCCTACCTGCTTTTCCAATCTGTTAAGTAGGAAGTCCTGATGAACAGTTAGAAACAGACTGTTCAGAAATGTTATCGTTGGAAGATTTTAGAGTTTAAAGAAAAATGTTAAAAACTTATTTTCATATGCCTACTGCTGGCTGACAGACCTCATTCCCTCATTGATGAGCGTGGAAATGTGATAACGAAAAACTTTAATATTACCTCAGTTAAAATGAGTGAAATAACATGCTCAATTAAAAAGAGAAAAAAATCTCCTTGCCTTCCTATCCTGATTTGTGAGTGAATTTAAAACTGCAGTCCGGAGAATACATTTATGTATCAAAGTCTTATAAATCTTTAAAATGATTGAGATGTTCAGTGCTGTGATAAAAGGTTAGTGATCTACAGTATCAAATCAATGTAGTCCTGTTCTATGAAATGAGATTCACAACAGTTTTTCCCAGTTTCCTAGCATCCTACCTGCTTTTCCAATCTGTTAAGTAGGAAGTCATGATGAACTGTGTCAAATAGAGCACTGAAACTAGAAAGCTATAGGTTTCTTAAGCATTGCTGTTAAGAAATGAACCACTCAAGACCTTTACTAGTAAATGTTTTTTTATTACAAAAGAGTACATTTCTTCGAATTGTTAAAAATGGTAGGCTACATATCGGTCTGTATTTAGTCTGTTCTTCAACCAAAGAAACTGAATCTTTGAAACAGTGTTTGGTTAAAAGTATCAACACTTGTGCTAAAAAATAAATAACCCAACAGCAGATATACAGTATAGACTAAACCAGTCATGGTCTCAAAAACTAAGTTAAATTTGAACCCAGCTAGCATGTCATTCTGCAGACATGAGTCTATGCTCAACATACGGGTAAACAAGCATCAAGGAATTTGTGCTAATTTAACAGCATTCCACTCCTCTCTCTGCTCTTTGATTCCTACTGTAAGGTGGGTAACAAGCTGTACAACCTCCCACCTTTAACCTTGCCAGCATGTGAGCAAACTCAGCCATGACTCTCAATGTAGGATGTGTATGTACGTGAGTGTAGAGTGCTTCGGTCTGCTGGCCTTCCTCCCTGCCGAAGCCAGAGGGCATGGTCCCTAAGTCCTGCCAGTTTCTCTGCAGTCTTAGGCCACTGATGTCAGAGTGGCAGGAGCTTGTAGGCGGCTGCTAATAGTGAGTCGTCTTCACGCCGGATTCTGGACTTCAATCAGCTGCTTTTGTAACTTGTTTCTTTCGGGACAGTGAGGGTGGAAATCAACTGCATTGCGAGGAGTCTTTGGGAGAAGGGGAGCTGTGAGGAGTTGGGGTGCTTGAGTAACTTTTGGCTCTTACTAGTGGCAGCATGAGTGGACGTTGATTCCAATGCTGGGATGATATCCAGAGATATCTGTGCCAGTTGTACTAGAGAAATGAAAGCCCTGAAATAAAAAACAGGGGTGATGTTTGATGAGAACACCTCTGAACAGCTGTCCTCCCTGTGTCTGTGTTTATGGTTCAGTCCCGTCTCCTGTATAGAGCAGCAGCAGGGGCGAACCATCACATTTGGTGCCCAGCGTGGGGGCGGTTGGTGAGCTGTCGAGCTCCAACTATCCCATGGAGCTTTTCCTCCGTCTTTTCAGTGCAATTTTGACTAACCTCATTTGCATCTGCTAATTAGATCCTGTTAGCATAATTCATACACATGACACCCTTTTGAAGCTAATGAATAGATACATCTCCAGACAACTCACAAAGAGCATATAATGAGACTCAACTTGTGCAAGAGTGCCTTATACTAAGAGCAAGAAACTTGAGACTGAAATTCAGATATTACATTCTCCACCTTAAAATCAGATGGGAGATTTGCATGAAAACCTGCAAATGTAATAATGTTTACCGACCTAAAAAATCTCCTGAAAAGCACTGTGTATACATTAAACATGCTCTTTCCATTTCACACTGAATATAATTTCAAATAGAAATGTAATTTGTACTTACATAAAGCGCTCTGCAGATGGAAGGCCACTGGAATGGCTTGAATCTTTGAGTGGCTATTTCTATTTATAAACTATATGCAAAACATTAAATTATGAATATTCATTAGCTAAAATGTTAAAGATGTGATTCATCTTATACAGCTGGCTATTATTCACAGACAAAATGTGTAGAAAACAGCAGAGCATTCCTGTCAGGTTGTCAATAACAGGAAAAAACTGGCACAAGCATTCGCATATATAATGTTCAGAACATTTTATGAGCTTAAGGTTTTTTTTATTTAATCAAAATCCATTAATTGCAAGGGTTTTGCAATGACAAAAACATCTATTAATCAGACAAAAACTATTAAACTTATTCACCACATTAAACATTTTAAATCTGCATCTTTTAATTTTTGCCTGAGAACTGTTGCAGTCTTGTGTTTTGACACTAAAGGACTTTTTATGTATACATTTTACAACAATTCACAAAATTTTTTAGATTGAAATATGTGATCATATTAAGTTTCTTTAGAATAAATACACACTTTTAAATGTATTCATTTCCAGTGAAATTGTTTGGTTGTTTTCCCCATTTTTAAACAAAGATTTTTGGTCAAAGTTTCTTCGGATATGTCCATTTAAAAGTATTTTTAAATTACTTTTGATCTTTGACTTACCCATTCAACCAGTTAATTTTTTTATTATCACAAGTGATGAATCAGTAGCAAAATTTTTATCTGTAAACCTGACTTGTGTGACTAATCCAGTGCTTTTGATGGCACCCTGTTGGTTTGGATGCTCCTGGCATCAACTTATTTAATTTACGTTTTGGGTGGGCTCTGACCAAAATAAAAAACTGATGCACAATTTTTGAATTCATGGGTAAGAAATTGATTTGTTGCCAAAGGGGCAAACTCTTACTCGTATTCATGAGGGGAAAGAAAACCCCAAAACTATTGTTTTTTGTTTCTGTGGCTTCCCTTCAGCAAAGATACTGTTGAGGAAGTCTCACAATTTTACTTACAAATATTTTTGTCTTTAACTGTCCAAGAACACAAATTACATTTTGCCTTGTGCAGGTGCTCAGCTGCCAAAGGCATGTAGGATGCTTAGCACACTGGGAAAACGACAGATTACAGAGAATATGTCAGCAGGCAGCCCGCACCGCCTGTGTGTCGCTGTCTTCAGGGGCTCGGCACATTGTTGCACATACAGAGAGATTGATTAGAAATACTCCAGAGCCGTGCTAATCAATCACACCTAATACTGTTCCCTGAACTACTCTGATCCAACTACTCCAACTACTCCCCCAACCTTGTTACTGACCAAGAGCCAGATCACACCTAAAAGAGTTAAAACATTTTCAAACTGAGACTTTATCAAAAATGGCATATCAGGTGTGCAGTAAAGGAATTTATTTTCGAAATAAAACGTAAAAATAAATTCTACTCATATATTTTGAATTTATTTCCACATTCAGCAGCTTTAGCAGGGAGTGTTGGAGTTCTGCTGTCACTCTGCTGTGGAGCTCCACCTGGCTGATGGAGTGAGGACTCAGCGGGGAGCCTTGAATCATCTCAGCTGAGGGCTCATGGCTTGGCCTGGCTGGAGCCCTCATGATGTGATACGACGATGAGCCAGGCCTTACTGTGTGTCGGTGTGGGGAATGTGTGTGTTGTGTGTGTGGAGTGTGGGTGTGTTTGCCTGTTTCTGAGGCGCTGCGTGGATGTATTTGATCTCAGTGTATGCGCATGGATGCGTACGCACTTACACACGTGTGTCATTGTGCAGTCGAACAAGTGTACGTGCACTTGAGTGTGTGTGATTGCTCCCGTCTGCTCCCTCCAACCGGTTGATCTTTCACATTTTGCACGGGCAGGAGGGACAGGAGGCTGCCAGGCTGCGCCCGGAGCCTGGGTACAGTACAGTTAGCAATGCCCGGCATTCATTAGCACCTCCCAAGCTGTCTGCACTTTTACCAAACGTTCTAGCTAGCTAACACGCACTGGCTCCCTGCACCCTGCTCTTGTCACCCCGGCGAAGGCCTTCACCAAGCATTGGCTCCACGAAGCCACAGCTGAGGCCTCCACTCTTGGCTTGGGCCACTTCAACTTTGTAACAGTTCAGCGTGGTGAGACAATTGCAGCTTTGTCCGAGTTCCTAAAACTTTAGAAACAAAAATATTGGCATTAATGTTGAATATCTTAAATGTCTTTAATTTACAGAAATGTATTTGCAGAAATAATTTCATGAATTTAGACAGAATGGGATTTAATTAAAAGCACAAATTATTGGATAGAATAAGCAGTTAGGGTAGTAAAATAGCAAAAAGTTCAACCTGATGTTGATTTTCATGCGCTGAAAACGTATTTAAGAGAAAATTAGCTTTATTTAATTGAAGAAACTGCAATAATGTATCTTTCAACATCTTGATGCAAGTGAGGATCATAACCAAATGTTACACATTTTTTTCTGCTTTTTTTCAACTGAAAAACAAAACAGCCTTTTTAGACCAAAAGTGTCTCTAGCATTAGCGCACGCCATGTTATATTTCGATTATGACAATCACATTTAATACAAAAGTGATGTTTGTTTATGACACCATTTAAATGAAAATAATGACAAAGTTTAAATCTTTTATTGTCAGTTGTTTATTAAAAACGTATAATTAGTCAGTTTGGTCAAAATGTATCTCAAGCTAGTTGTATATGACTTTGAATAATTTGATTTTTATCTTGAACTCCAGGAGTAAAATACTTATAGTTTGGGTAAGTTTTAAAATAGAATGGGGTGAATGGTAAGACTATGAAATAACCATTCTGTCCGATTCTTAAAAAAAAAAAAAAAAATTCTTTCAATCCATAGTGAACATAGGCCTAATGATAACTCTGTGAATGCCACCAACTGAATATCTGTGAGGTGCTTTATCTAGTTACTTGAAGCATATACTTTGCTCTCAGATCCTACGTTTTTTTTATAAATCTGATTCTTAGCATTGTTTTAAAACTCTGTTTAGATTATTCTGATGCAACTCAATAATTTCTTCCCCAGGTTTTAACTAAACATATTTAAAGATAAACACAAAACAAATATACATCATCAAATTTTCATTTTGATAGCTGTTACATAATCATTTTAAAGGTTACTTGATTTTTTTGGCAGATTTTAATAATAGAGTTAATTGTCTACCTATTTAAACTAAAAAAAATGGTTATCTAACTGGAATGCAAAAAACAAGGTTCTTGCTGTTGGTAACCTTTCATCCTACTTCCTGTCTCTTTTAGTCCTTGCTGTTTCTCTGGGGATCTTTCTGCTCTATGTAATTTAATCTGATAAATTCTCTTAAGTGATAACATCAAATATTGCAATGTGTCTTGTATTGTATTCATTTCTCTTTGTATTTCTTTTCTTTTTTGAGGTGGATGGGTAGATGGTTACTCTGGAGAGCTTGGCAGGACATCGAGGTAACACAACAACATACAGGACAAACACTCATGCACACACACATATATCCAAGGATAATTTACAGAGATCAATTCATCTAACAGTCTTGCCTTTGGAGTGCAGGAGGAAACTAAAGAGAATACATGCACGTACTGAGAACCTTCTTACTACAAGGCAACACACTACCAACTATGGCACTACAGTTGGTAGTGTGCAACAATAGTAATATTAAGGGGCATTTTTCACGATAACGTTGCTGTTTTTGCGGTTAAAAACGACATTTCAGGGCGAGCGATCTGATCTTGTTGAAAATTATGTAGTATATGTGCCTGGCCTTTAGATGGCTGTGTGTCCCATGTATGCAGTGTTTTATGATTTGTTCCTCCTAACCCGGAAAAGAGTTGCAGAATGGCAGAGTGCGCAAGTCAAATATGCTGTGAGCAGCTGGCAGTGACGTCATCATATTTCAAAAGTCCCCGGCTTTGCGTTTTCATGACAACAAAACACCTAGCGTTGTCAGAATTCTCCACTCCGGAACCTGCTTTCAAAAGGTTGTGTTTTCGCTCCCTCGACACCCTATTCTCGTGTAAATAAAAAAAAACTTTTTTCGTTAAAAAAAGTTGTCGTGTAAACAGCCCCAAAAAGGACTAAAAGAGAAACACAAAGGAGAACGAATATGAACACAAATGACAAGTCAATCCAATGGTATTTTCTGCACTTTTAAACCACCATTACATTTGCTGTTGGTGGTTATTTGCAGAGATGAAAATTATTATATAAATACGAAATGGAGGTTAGCAATGAGGATTCACCATCAATAATATTCCAGTGTAAAACACATACTACTCATTGATCATGTAAAGTGTTTCAGTCAATGTAGGTTTCTGGTGTCAAAAATAACATTTAGTTGAACTGCTAAAACATTTTTGCTTCTTGCACCGAATCCAACAAGCATATCAGACATTTTTTTACTGGTAAGTTTAAATGAACTTGTAGGACCATAGTTCAAATCAAAGCAAACACTATTCTAAAAACATCAGTTTATGGCTTTGTAAACATTTTTAGTAACATGTTTGTAGATTTCTCTTAGACGAGGCTGAGGAAAGAGTTGTAAAAGGTTAAGGTTTTTTATTTCTTTAGAAACTTAGAAATCATAAAAAACATGATTAACTATAAAGTAAAATCTTCAGCCTTCCTGACAAACTAAACTGGATTTAAAATGAATGTAGATGATAGGATAATGATCTACTATAGAAATCCTGAACTAACTGTTTCAGTTCTTAACGCTCATATTAAGAAGAACTTCCTCAATTCTTGTTTCACACAGGGAGATAATTGGTGATGTACCACCCTCTGCTTCCATTTGTCCTGTGAATTATCTTTTCTGTAAAATACCACCTAATGCAAAAATAGTCAGAGATTAATGGTTCATAATACATGGCTTACTGCTTTGATGTTTTTGAGATTGAAGTTAGCTTTGGTCTGATCTCTTTCAGACTTGTCATTAACTTCAAGAAAATGCCATATAACTTATCAGTTACTAATGACCAATGTTACAACACTGGATACCAAGTAAAGTTGTATTAATAGACTTAAATGTATTTTTGTTTGAACATGGAAGACACAAGAGGTGCAATATGCTCAAAATCCTGAAAATCATAGCCAAAACCTTTTTTTTAAAGGGTATGCAATAACTTATCCACATAATTTGAAAGCTAAATAAAAATGAATAAACTTTACTGTTCAAAACAATCAAAGTTGTTTAAGAAAAGACTATCATTCCTGGGTAAAAGCAATGCTCAGATATGTAATTACAAAACTCAGAGAAACACATTTAAAAACCCTCGGATGCCCTACAAAACAATTATTAAACACAGTTTATAATAACTGTTTTTGCATAAAAAAAGCTTTAACACAAGAATATGCATTTCTCACAAAAAGGTTTCTATTTGCACACACTTATTTTGGCATGCTGCTGAGTGGGTCACTCCCTTTTTTTTACACTTTACCCAATAACATGACTTAATGACAGTTCTCAGAGAAGGAGTGAAAAAGCTGGACAGGAGTTCAAAATACAGACCTGAGGGCTGAAACTGCAGCAGAAAAACATACAAGGTGTGTCTTACTTCATCAAACTCAGCTGTTTCTTTTTACACTTCTATTGCTTTTACCCACTCTCTCTGGCACATAATATTATCTATCTCTCCCCACTTTCTTTCTCTGCTTTGGTCCTGTCTTCTTCCCTCACAAGTTCAACAGGCTGGGAATACCTCTGAGAGCTGCGACCGGAGTGCAAAGAACACAGCAGGAGTGGTATTTGCCGATCCTCGCAGTTTCTCATAAAGCCTGAATATGCTCATTCTGGATTTGTAAAAAAAGGGCCACATTATCCTTCATGTTTCGATGTAAGAATTAATTAATATGTGAGCAATAAGTACAATACAGAAACTAATGTTCTGATTTTAGTAATTTAGGAATACTTGTTGGCAAATATAGAGTCCTTGTCTGATATTTTATCATCAAAATTAGTGCTTGGTTTATCCTTGAAAACTGCAACTATGAGGTGCAATAAAATAACATATTACGCTTAATCTATGTTACACCTGACTTGCATACCACTTATACTCTATGCAGTATAAAATATAATAGAATATTTAGTCCTAGTCGGAGTATATGCAGAACAGCCTCAATTTGCTGCTCGGAAAACTAAGCTTTTACAAGTTTGGGCAAAGCCTACTCTAAATCATGCACTGCTTCCTCGTTTGTATCTAAATATATACATGTCCCTACAAATACAGCTAAAGCCTTCTGTAAACTCACCTCTAATTTTGTATTAGATTTTATTTTGTATATTTTTCCTTTTTTTTGCCTACTTACTATAATTCTGAACTCTCTCACTGCTCATAAAATTAATGGCAATATGGTTTCAATCCAGACTAGGGCCTTTCTGTAAGGAGTTTGGATGTGTTTTATGTGCATGTTTTCCCCCCAATGCCCTGAATTTCTCCCCTCTCTCTGAAAACATGTCTGTTAGATTAATTTCTGCAAACTGCCTTTCAATATGAGTGTCAGTTTATCTATGCATCTACAGTGTACAGTGTGACTGAAAACCATGTGGGCACTGACAGCTGGAGATCAGCTCTGCTTTAATTTTGAAAGTCTTAAAGATCACAAGTTAAAAGACATACAATAGCTCTCAAAAGCATTCATATTTTCTCAATGCAAAGTACTTAATATGATGTATTAGTTAATAACTTTTTCCATAGATAATGCAACATTTTCTCCACAAATAACATAAAAATGACAAAAAATCTGTTTCAATCTCCTGATTGTATAAGTGTACATGCCCTTAATTAATACTTTGTTGAATCACCTTTTGAATTTTTTGAAGGCGTCAAACAGCATGCCACATCTTGACTTGCTTAGCAAAGGCTCACATTGTGTGAATATTTCTTATCCACAGTCTTCCTCTTGGCAGCCTCCCTGACCAGTTTTCACCTGCTCTTTCACGTAACTCCAGTTTTTGTATTGTTGCATATTTATTTCTAATCTTGATGACAGCCCATAAGGTTCCATGGTGTATATCTTGATATTATCCTCCTGGACGATACCTTTGTACAATGACAACCAACTTAATCTGTTTAGCCACTCTACAAACAATGGGTTTAGCTGTTGGCCCTTTTTAATTTCAATCAAATAGAATGATTTCTTAATTATATGTGGCAACAGTTTTGAAATAATTATGGTCTTGGTTTTTTTTTTACATCATAAACACTTCATAAGGATTATAGCTCTTGTAGAGCTATCCTAGATCTATAAAAAATGTAAAGATTTCAAAACTCTCATTTCTTGGTATTGGTTTTCTGGTTTAAGTTACACTTAACCTGTTAACCTAATCACCACAATCTACAACCTGTTTTTTGTACCTCTGGCAAGATTTATCCCAACCCAACAATCAAGAATTCTTGAATCAAACTTTTATCTTTTTACAATAAAAAAGTCAGAGGAAATGTTTATTATGTAAATAAAAAAAAAGCTGCAATTGTTGTAAGAGAGTCCTTGTGCATGAAATGCTTTTTGTGTGTGTTCTGATGTGGGCTTCGATGTCATTGTGATTGCCAATGACATCGAAGCCCACATCGAATTTACCCTGGTCTGGATAGTAAACCTTCTTATCACCGTCCTGTCAATGCAATCTGGATCTCCTAATGCATTATTATTGCAAATAAAAATTGAAGGAGTCTTTAAAAAAGGAGAAGAAACTCTCACTCATTGCACATCTATAATTCTAAAGCTATTGAAATCGAATTAAAATCATTTGGCTTGAATATAATGTTGTTTATTGTGGGTTTAAACATAATTGGTTGAATTGCAGCTTGTATTCTGGAGAGAGATTCTTACTTTTATACATAGTGAAGGATCTCCAGAGTAGTATAGTTAGAGCCGTGTTCTTTGAAAAGGAGTTTAAATTATGGACAACAATGATACGTTTTCACAAACAGTTTAACAAACTGTGATCAATCTAATGAAGGGGTGTTTCTAGTAACAGGGAGGTGTAAGAATAGTAGATATTTCTTCAATTTAATTTACAATTTAAGCTAAAAGATTTAAGTTTTTCACAAGCTATTTAAAAATGCCTGTTCTTTAACATTGCACTAGTACTGTAGTAGTTTAGAAGTTGCAATCCACATGTACTGGCATTCCTGGTAAAGATGTGTATAAAGCTTTTTAAATAAACAAACCATTATTCGTGCACCATAATATCACAACAAAACAATACAAAAACTCAACCATTGTTCATTAATTCTGCAGGCAAATCTTTCAATGTTAACATTTTTTGAGAACAAAACGGCAGGAAAAAATAAACATGACAAAATTATCTTTTAATTTCTCTTTTTACTTCTTTTTTTATCAGAAATCAATTTCCATTTGTTTTTATTAAAGGAAAGGTGATACTGGATGTAGAAGCCCACATCTTTACCAGGAGTGTCAATATGGGGGAGTGCTCTGTTTGTAAAGGCTAAGTTGCAGGATGTTGTTGTTTTTCCCCCCAGAGAACACTATTTGATTTTTGACAATCCACCAGCATAAAAAGCTGCAATACAGGGTATATAATATGACTTTGCTCCTCTGTAACCCTTGTAATTCACTCTAACTGCTAGTTGTCATTGTCATTTTCTCCGTCTGCAGACACAACCCTCACAAGTGCGCCTGCAGGCCACCATAACCGTTATGTTAAAAAAACATAAAAATAATATGAACTGAAGGTTTCTGCTGTGGGATCAGAGAGCTGCCAGTGATCAGTCTGCTTATTCATGAACAAATCCATCTGTTACTCGGGTTCTGCAGAGCGCCAGTCGGCCTGACAAACACTTTTGAAATGTAGTTTGAAGCTAATCATCCTCAATGGAAGACAACCCGAGAAAAGCTGTTCCACCACATCCTACAGCAGCAGGGCGGGGGGTATAATGAAATATGAAAGGGAATGCATTTAACTAGGGAGCACCGTCAGTCTTTATATACTCATGATGAATGTGGATGGGGAGGGAGCACGGAATCTGAAAACTAATTAACACTTAAGTGCATAACAAGGTTGTCATGTCTCTAACATTGGAAATTTTAACAGATCCACTCAGATTAAAATTTTGCAATTTTATTTTGTTTACTGAATTAATTCTTTAGAAATTTTCTGTTAAAATTTACAAATATGTCCATAAATATAAGGCCACAAGAACATATCCTGAATAAACCATTAAACATGTAAAAAAAACAAGAAAATCTGTTTTAACAACAACAGTGGCAATATCTGCAAAAAAGCAAAAAAAAAAAAGGCACCAATAACTTGAATTAATTTTAGGTCGATGTCATGCACGGCACACTACAACCTGCTGGGCCCAAAAATGGGCCTTCGCCATCCCCTGTGACAAACAAGTAGTAGGCGAAAAAGAGAAAGGAAAAATTGATAAACGCAGCAGCCCACGCCAGTTTTTCTTTTCCAAGTGAACAATACCAACATTGTTCAGCAGGGGCTCTGGCACGACTCTGCACGGTGGCGGCTGATTGTTTTGTAAAATCAACAACTTAGAAAATAGATTTCTAAGATTTCTGGCACTGGTTTTCAAGTGTGGGAAGACCACATACATCTTTATAAAACTGTGTCAGCTCACCACGCAAGCTGAAGGCTGCTTATGGTTTCAACACAAATAAGGTTTAATTTTTACAGATAAATCTCTCTCAAGTATAAGGCCTTCAATAAACTGCGTCCACACATCTAAGGGCCATATCAAATCAATTATTTTTTCTATTTCAGTTCCCTCTGAGCTTTTTGGGCAGATGCTGATCCACCCCTTTACTCTGCATTGAGTCCATTGGCTTTTGTGTGCTTTAACTAAACCCCTCCACTCCATTTAATGGGCTGTTTAGTACTTATTGAAACAGAGCAAGTGCTGGAGGTTAAATACATCTTAATGCGCTGGATTAATCCTTTCATTAAAAAGAAATGTAAGGCTGGTTGAAAGCTGCAAGATTGCCTCCATTAATTAGGGGGTCTACATGCCCTGTGGCGTTGCCCGCCAAACCATGTGTCACCGCCTTACATGGTGGGAGTAGCGTTGCAGAACAAGGGGTCCGTCGGTTGTGCAAACTGCTAATACAACTGGCAGCAACGAATAAAAGACGAGCCAGTTTTATTTAGTAAGGCATCAAAAGAAGCGTTTATTCGCAGTTGTTCATAGGAATGAAGACGAAGAAAACAAATAGGGGAGGATTAAGCTTACACCTCTTCTGCTTTTATGAAGTTTTAAGCATAAAATTACTGACCAGTTGTAATTTTGGCAACAGGTTTCATTCTCCTTTAACTGTCCTCTATTTTGTCACATGACAACAACCAACTACATTTTAAAGGGATTTTAAGCACAGGAACCAACATAAAGTTGTGCCTGTGTGTTTAAGCGCTTTGTCCTCCAGATGGAAAGGGAACATCTGCCACTTGTAAAATCTTTTATAGCCTCTAAACAGTTATTCTTCCAGGATTTCCATGTATTTAGGATTATCATCCCCATCGAAATTAACCATCGCCCCTGTTTCCCTCAGCATGATGCTGCTACTGCCATGTTTCATGGTCAGAATGGTGTGTCCAAGGTGATTTCCAGTAGTTGTCTTTTATATAGAAGTCTCACTTTACCAGAGCACGTTCTCTCACATGCTTTCAAACCAGACTTCATATAGCTTTCTTTTTCTTTCTCTTTTCTATTTAGGCGCCATTAAAAAAAAACAACTAATCAAATCAAATGAAACTTTATTCATAAAGTGCTTCTCATACAAACATTGCAATTCAAAGTGCTTTATAAATTAAAATGACACAATGTAAGGCAAGGCAAGGCACGTTTGTTTGTAGAGCACAATTGTTGCATTAATTTATAAAACAGATAAACAGAAAAAAAAACATCAACTTAAAAAATAATTAATTACAATAAAAAAGCAAGAGTGCAGATAAAATACTTTCAATTGTCATATGCACGGGTAAAGGTAACTGTTTTCAGCCTGGATTTAAACATTGTTAGAGTTGAGGCTCGTCTCACATCCTCATGGAGACTGTTCCAGATTTTAGCTGCCTGAAACTGAAATGCAGCCTCACCGTGTTTATTGTTGACTCTGGTAACCACCAGGAGACCCCTCCCTGAAGTTCTCAGGGCCCGAGATGGTTCATATGTCTCTAACATGTCAGAGATGTACTTTAGTGCCAAACCATGAAAAGACTTGTGCACAAGCAGAGCTGTTTTAAATTCTATTCTATTCTCTATTCTATCTGAGTGACAGTAAGCCAGTGCAGAGACCGGAGCACTGGACTAATATAGTCGTATTTCCTGGTTCTTGTCAGGACTCGAGCAGCAGCGTTCTGGATGTACTACAGCTGTCTAACAGCTGCAGCACATCACTTTCCCATTCCTACCCACGAGCATTTCTTGAGCAATGATTGTCCTATGAACAGAGTCATAATAGGCCTCGTAGCTGTAAGTAAAAAAAAATTCTCACACACAGGTAGACTGTATTTAAAATTAATTGACTTTTGAAGGTGATTGGTTTCACAAGAGTCTAACAGTAAAGGGTTGTTGAATATAAATGCACACCACACTCTTTAGATATTATTAATAGTACATTATGTACCACATATTTTTGCTGTATCACATAAAATCCCAATAAAGTACATTTTGATAGTTCTAAGTTGACAAAAATGCAGAAAAGTGTAGTTTTTTTTTTTTTTTTTTTTTTTTTTTTTTTGCAAGGCTCTGTATATCTCAATGCAGAAAAGAAGCAACCAGGGCATTTTGTCGGAGTTGGCGAAGGCAATTTTTTTTAACCTCACCCTGCTGTTCCTGACGTCTGCACAGAGCGGTCCCTTTCTCCTCGGCCCAGCATAGCCTCATCTGGGCTGCAAGCCATGCTCGACGGGTGAGGGCGTGTGGTTGCAGCACTCCTTCCACCCACTACGCTGTTATACCCCAAAACCGACCCCGTCCCTCAACCTCCCACTCTTTTTCCTTCCGGTTTGGTTTGGACGGCCTCAAGGTCCAGCCTCTTATTTTTTTCTTTTCATTTGTAGTTCATAAAGCCTTAAGAGATAATATATGACTGCAGAAGAAGTGGTGAATCCTTTCAGAGATGCCACTGGTGGACTGGTTGAGCTCCGAAACAATCATGAAACTGATATGTCAGGAGAATTTTAAGACTGCTGAGGATGACTTCTCTCCAGAGTCAGCCATAAGCAGATTGCAGTCATCTTGAACACCGCTCTACCACCACCCACTGACAACCAACCAACCATCCCACCACCTCCCCTCCACCCTCGTCCCCCGCCATGCTGCTGCACTCCGCTTTAATTTCCCAACACTTTGAAAGCTTTTCTCACTGTATATTTTATCACTTTTTCTTAAGACTTGTGCTCAGCTACGCCTCAGCTCCTTTTAAAATACAGAGCCAAAAAAACAAGACAATTCGCCTCTTGGATTCTCTCTCTCTCTCTCTCTCTCTCTGTTCATCTCCCTCAGCTCATTGTGAACAGGCTTACTGGAAAGAGCACACTTAACAGAAGAATTTCACACTGTATTAGAAAAATGCATCTTTTCACACCTGTAAATATCTTGTCTGATCTCCTTGGTTAGCAGCCCCTCTGAAGGAGGGCCACATGCTGTACAGCAGAGGGGAGATGGCGGGATTTTGCTTTCACTGCCAGGCAAAAGATAAATAGAGCTGACAATAATGTTGCGCATTGCAGTGCTTAAACTATTGAACCCCTATTCAGATTCACATCTTTAAAAAGACTTTGAGGATGTTCTAAAAAAGAAAACTGTAACAAATAGCAGCTAGGACTGTCTATTAATTCCCAACATGTGGTCGAGTAATGTTATGTGATTGAAGTGTGACAAAAAGTTGTGAGGTTTATTTACTTTGTGCCTGTGTGTGTGTGTGTTGCTACTGCGATGGAGCTGGTAGATCTGTGGGCGTGTAATCGCACCGAGGTAGAAAACACTCGAAGAGAGACACACATTGCATCTCGCCGTGCCAACAAGTTCAGGAGTGAAATCCTGTGGATGTGAGCACATGTAAAGTCATCATAACATTGGAACAAGGTTATCTGAGAAATGGCAGTTTATGTGGCAGTTTATGTTTTACCTTCATGAATAGAAAATATGCTGACTGATTTGGATGATTTTGCACTCACACACTCGCCACACACGCACATGTGTGCAAGTAAACAAAGCAAGGCGCGTTACAAGCAGAGGCTGTTGAGTACATCCTAAACCACCTGATCCCCCAGAACGTCCATGGCCCGCACTCACGCTGGATCTCCCTGTGGATGAGCTACAGTGTCACAAAATGAGGGTTATAACAAGAACAAACAGCCCAAGATTCAATTTTGAGTCGATTGTCTGCACAAGTTTTAACCTGAAGCGCATTGATCGTTTCTGATCAATGCAACAATTGCGATGATGCTGATGAACACGGGAAGTCTCAAGTAGACAAGTGTCAGCATGCCCCAAACAGAAAAATTGTGCTTCAAGGCTTCATCTTTGCTAACTAACCCACCTTATGGATCTCACATCCCCCTAATTGCCAACAGACAGCACCCCCACCCCTTTCGCTCAACCTTCCGCCTTCTTTCTGGACAGTGCAGGACCACGGACAGCAGTCGGTGGACCTCGGGAGAGAGTGGTCTCGGCTGGGGCCCCCTCACTAACACTTAGACCGATGTGTTAATAGATCCAATGCCATCTTATTTTCGCACTTCTGCGAGACGGCAAGGGGTGGCCAGGCGGGATCAGCAATCTTGGCTCGCTGAAAGAGCTCGAACAAGAGAGGAGGAGGTGTGGAGTGGAGGGGACGATGGCGGGTTTACAGCACTCCACCAAGGAGGTCAACAAGAAGGCAGGGGGCACAAGTTCAACTGTGCAGCACCGAAAGATCGGATCAGGAGGGGAGGGGATTTATAAATGAATGCACGACAGCGTGGATGAGTGAATGTGAGGAGACTGTGGCACATCTGCAAGGTGTTTGGTAAATGTAAATAAAAATGACTATTTAGAAAATTTAGAAATAACTGGGGTTTTTATACTTAGTTACAAACATAACCTGAAGACGGGGTCTGCGAACTGTGGTCGAATATGGCTCCTTAGGCCACAGTGGCTCCTAGTAACTTTAGCCAATATTATTGTAGATCCAATCACTTTTTAAATTTTTGATCAGGTAATACAAATATTTAATGGAAACCCCTTTAGAAAAAGTTCACTTAAAAATGACAAGGTTTCAAATACGTTTTCAAATTGAGTACTTGTTTTGCTCTGCAGCTTTTTTTTGTCATTTTAAAACAATTTCTTTATCTCCAAGAAAATGATTTCATTCTGTCATTACAGAGGATTTAAGCTTTTCTTTGATTTGAAAACCAAGAAACCCGAAAAATATAGATATTTAATTTTTATTTTTTTAATAGTTATTATTCATCAAACCAAAGCATTTTTTGTTTTGTTTTGCCAGGTTATGCAAGTTCTGGAGCTCAACACAGGCTGATTATAATATGATAAAGACATGCCAATTCCCTTTTTTCATGTAAAAAAGTGATAGAATTGTATCACTGAAACATTATAATTATGTTTAGTTAACGCTGGAAATAAAGAACTATCTTCTATTGTATAGAAGTTTTCGGAGTTATTGTGTAGCAAAGTGGTTAGTGCAGGTGCTCAAAAAACAGAGGCCCTTTTCTAAGTTTGAGTCCATCCCCTGCTTTTTATTTTTGAGCCTTATAGCAACCCAAATGTATTAATTTGACCCAACATGTTTACATTTAGTTCACTCAACAAAATTCTTTATTACTAAATCAACCCAAATCAGTTGAGTGGAAATTATTTATATAATTTCATTGTGTTCACCCAGCAAGTTTTTTTTTTTTTGACTGCATGTCGCTCCTGACACCAACCATTATTAATTTTACAAACATTTAACATCAACATGCTGTCCTGTCTAATTGTTTAAAAACAGCTTTAAAGTACCTTACAACTAGTAACATAATACACATGTAAAATGAAATACTGTATTTAATGTGACTTTACACTTTGAATGCTTGAAAATTTTCTTTTTTAGTTGTTCAATGTTTTTACATCCTTACTTCAATTATGTTTTTACGCATTTAACCTGACATCTTTTTCTGTCATGTGTTATATTCTGGTATTACTAAATCACAACACAATCCAGATTATCTTTCCCTACCCAATGAGGTAATACAATTTATTAAAATGAATTTAGAAGTTTACTGTTAGAAGCACTTCTCAGCACTCACTGTTTCACACTCTAGACCGCTCATGCAGCAACACCACCTAATTCATATTATTATACAATGCAGCCTCAAAAGCTTTTTATGCAGCTGGTGTTCCCCTCATTGGTTATGATGTATTTATGATGCTCATTGGCTTGGGAAAAGAATGCTATACTATTTCCTTATTCTTCCAATCTCACTTATCTAGTATCGATTGACAGGGACTGCCTTTAATGTAGCTTGGACACACTTGAGCCTTGCTTGTTAAACATCGCTTAGCGGTGATTGAATCCACCTGAGCTTCAATCGTGGTACTGAATAAACCTGGTGTGTGATGTTAGGCTAATTCAAGCGATTGTATTCTTAATGAGCTTCAATTTTTGGAGCTCGCAACGTGGAACAGCCCTCAGGGCAAAGTTAGGGTAAAAATAATTTTGTTGTACTTTTCTAACTTTCAAAGATAAACACACATCTACATATATTGAGCAAGATTATGTTTAGTCTTCCCCATTTGGAAGAGTAGCTAAGACATACATGTCTATGTGTAATATCATATCACTTGCTTGTTCACCAAGGAGTCCTTGGATAATAAAATCTAGATTAATCTGACAAAAAGTGATTTGATTCTCTAAATAGCTAAAATAAATTAAAACTAACCTAAAATAAGAATACATTAATATTGAACTAGATTCAGAAAACATGCAATGTGAAACAGAACTTATTTCAATTTAAGAATTAGATAAATGGGTTACACTATAAATAATGTCCAATTTCTGTTTTACCTGTTTAAATTTTGGATGTCACTCATGAAACCAAAACCCCCATTACCCTGCATAAAGACTATGGAGGAATGTTTAGGCATTTTTTAAGGTTTTTTGAGCCAGAGTGGCCTTTATTGACAGTAGAGAGAGTTTTTGAAGGGGGAGAGAGGTAGGGGAAGACATGTGGCAAAGGTTGCCTGGGACAAGACTCGAGCCAGGGACAGCCACATGGAGGACTGAAGCATCTGTACATGGAGCGCCCACTCTAACCACTACACCACGCGAAGCCAGTTACCCAAAGAAACTAACTTTACCTGCTGTATAATATAATTTTTTGTCTCACAAGAAAATAGTGACCAACGGTTGTCTTTTCCCTAGACATGTCCTCTTTTCACATTTGTTATGTAGTAATACCACATGGAGAATGCCAAGCATCCTCTTTTTTGGAAATCAAAATGTGGTCACCCTAACAAAAAAACAAAAAAAACAAAAAAAAACTTTTACTGCTTGAACAACAAATCAATATTTTGCCAACCAAAAGTTTTTCTTCAGTTTCTATATATGGTGATGTTTTTTTTATTTTTGCCTGAACCTCACCAAAGGTTGTTGTGCACTCATAGGCATGTCATATCTAAACCAAAAAAACAACCACACAGTTTTTGATGATCCACCCACAAAGTTTCTAATTGTTTTTTATGAAGATGTGGAAGCCCTCAGGCAGTTTGAAACACCCACATGGTTTCACAACATTAGTCACTGTCACAGGTTTTCATTCTGGGGGTGCTGCTTCAAGGTTACAGGTGTTTTTGATCTGGTGTTTTCTTCACGTGATTTCTTATAAGTCACCCGATGTAAGAGGACTAACTCTGGATACTTATGGCTTTAGTCTAAAATGTGTATGTGACTCTACATACAATTAATTTGTTGTTTTTAAGATTTATCTATGCATTTTAACAAAGCTGTTTTCTGCTGAAATGTTTTGTCACTCACTTCTAAAGCATTATGGTAAAGAGCTGTGCTTTAAATAATTAGACATAAAAACCTAAAACCAAACTGACTTCTATACCAGTAGGCTACCTATTTATAAGAAGATTGTTGAATTAATTTTATTTGGGATTTTATGTGAGGAAACTGCAGTGGAAGAAAAGTTAGTTTTGTTTGTTTTGAAATAAGCAGATCAATCTGAAAGTACTGTATACACTTTTATTTAGGCCCTTTAACTTTGATGCTCCTAAATAAATGCAACTAATTGCCTTCAAAAGTCACACAATAACTAAACAGAGTTCAGCTATGTTTGATTTCATCTCAGCATAAATGCAGGTTTGCTGTGGAGGCCTTATATGATTGCTGGAGAGCATTGAAGAACAACATCATGAAGACCAAGAAACACAATTGACGAGTCAGTAAAAGAGTAACAAAAAGGATTTAAAGCACGGTTGGGTTTGTGCATTGACAGATCAATCAATGATATTATATATTACAAATATTACAAACTTACTAGTCCAAGGTCATCCAAATAACTGACCAGTCAGGAAGGGAGAAAGAAGCAGGCAAGAGGCCCATGGTAACTCTACTGGATTTGCAGAAATCTTAAGCTCAGGTTGTGGTATCAGTGGACAGGACAACAAATAGTAATGCACATCTCAAGTCTGGCTTTTATGAAGTTTTATGGCAGTTACTGAGAAAAAGCCCCAGGAAGAAATGGGACACATCAAACATGGAAGAAGGAGCGACCAAAGTTAAACTCTTTGACCTGGATTTTTGTGCATAAAACCAACATTGCACATCATGCTGAAACATGGTGGTGGCAGCATCATACTTAGAATATTTTTCTTCAGCACATAGAAGGGAGTTGGTTGCAGGTAATAGGAAGATGGATTGAGCTAAATACAGGGGAGTGCTGGAGAAAACCAGTTAGTCTACAAAAGACTGAAAACTGGTGGTAGCAAGAGCCTATACATATAGTCGATGCAAGGCTTGAAAACTGATAACAAGTCTCAATCTTTCTTCTATCAAAAATGAAAACGTAATTAGTCATTAGTTAGAGAGGTTGTAAGAGAATGAATAGAGCTTAATACAAAAGTATTCCATAAAAAAACAACAACATTGTATGGTATATTTTTCCTTTCACCTCACAATGAGCACAAATGTGCTGTTTTGTGTTGGTCTGTTACGGAAATTCCAATAAAATGTATTAAGATTTGTGGCTGTAACATGTAGGGTATTCAAGATGATTGAAGCTCCTTTTTAAATCACTGTAGATAATGTTAAGGCAGGTTATTGTGTATTTTGTTTGTTTGTATGTATTGTTTTACGGAGACTCTATTCAATAATGACATCCCAATCCCATTTTAATAGCATCATGTAAAGGTTTGACAGATCATGAAGTATAAAGTTGAAGACGAAGAAGACTAACGTGAAGGAGGAGCAGTGTTTGGCTCTGAGCCAAGTGTGTCTTAAGCATTTTGGCTCCTCACCTTCTGCTGCCCCTGTCAGCCTGCTCATGGTCTCCCTCTCAAGGCGTCAGAGATGTAAAGTGACAGCCGGGGTGGCTTCCATGTCAGTGAGGTGAGACCAGGCTCTCCGGCGAGATGCCCCGACCAGGACCACCCCTTTGGGTCCACATCGTGTGAAAACAGAAAAAAAAAATCCTCCTTCTCGAGTGTCTGACCATGATCATACTGTCAGTGCCCCAATCATAACCTGTAAGATATCCCCCTCCCCTCTTCCTTTGGTGATCCAACACTGGCAGATTAGGATGCTGTCATCAAAGCGGCAGAGTGCTAAAACATCCATTTAGCTTTTAATTGAAGAGACGGAGGATGGGGGGGAGGAAAGGAACACGTGATGCTGTGTGCACTGGTATGACAGAGCTTGTTTTCCAGAGGTGAGAAGTAACAGAGACTTGTCAAAGGTCACAGTCGGCCAGAGGCCTGCCCTGCCATGCTGTCAATCCATGCTGCTCTTTTCTGGCATTGCTCATTGATGCAAAACATATCAACACACAGATATAATGCACTCATGCTTCTCTCACGCCCTGCAATTGTCACCACACCTATTATTTACACCTCATCTTGCATGCATTTATTTTTGTTCATTCTAACCGCATTTGCATTTGCGGGTTAAAGTTATCATTATTAATTTTCAGGTTCACTTGGTGTAAACTTGAATTTCCCTTTTTTGCTTATACATTTAAAACTAAAAATTCTGTGCAGAGAACAGATGCACTAAAGATCTGTGTGTAAGTGTAGTAAAGGGTTGCTGTTTTTATTGGCGTTTCTCCAAAAGGATCTTTGAGAACATCAAGGTCCTTTTTAATGACTGTTTGCTGCAATCCTTGCTACACTGTGATAGTTGCTCAGTTTTACCCAATGCTGCAACTGACTGAAAAGATGATATTGCATCTGCAAGTACACTGTTATTTCTGAGAATTCAGAGATGTGGAAAGAAATTTGTTAATTTAGGTAAGCTTTTGCATTACATTGGTTTAGTGTGGCAAAAAGTAAATAAATAAATAAATCCATTTATACTGATTCTTTAGGCTAACATATTTTTCTCTTGAAAATGTGACAGTTTTTATTTTTAATATAAAAAAGCTAAAATAGAAAAAAACCCTCTTATCTTTGCAGGACTTAAAGGGAAAGTTCTATTTTTTTCAACCTGGACCTTTTTTTTTTTAGCTAATTTTACATTCATTTACTCACCCAGACAAGTTTGAAGCTACATGGAGCTTTGCAGGAGGACTTTATATAGAGCAGCGATCAGCGTCTATCTATATAATGGGATTCAAAGGAGGTAGGAGTTTGGCCCCTGTAAAAAGGTATTATAAGCTCCAAAATGTCTTCATTTAACCATCTTTTGTTATGAATCTTTAGCGATATTCTCCTATGAGTTCAGAACGTTTCTGAGGTGTTAAGGTATTAGCATGGTTTTTACAGGCTTTCAATGTAACTGATTGCAACCTAAGCCCAATACTTCTCCAACAGCAAATTTGCACTCAGACGCAAACATTTTGACAGAGACGTCTCTAGTTTATGGTTCTCCATTTCCTTTTCTCTGCTCTCCATTGATTTTTCTGTTACAAAGCAATTCTCAACCAGGACAGCAGGGGGTGCTAACCTTTTCACGTCTGCACTGTAGTTTGTGTTTTTTTCTTCAGCGTGTGAACACATTTCCTCCTAAAGGAGCAATGGACGACAAAAATTAATCTTTTATTAAGCTGTAAAGCTTTTTACTAGAAGTGCTGCTCATAGAATACTCTAAAAACACACAAGCATACACCGCATCCTTGACGGAGACGGATAGTTAAAAAATAGGGCTTGACTCTGTCCGCTCTTGCGTAGGTGACGGAGAGCCCTTGCGTCGACGGATAATGACGTTGCGTTAATCCGTTTCTGTCAAAACAGAGAAGCGTAAACTGGCCTTTACACTAACCTGGGATTTCAATGACGTTACACCCTCCACCATTATATCCGTAGTCTAGGTAGGCTGCAGAAAGGGAACCTTTGGACGCTGAACTTAGTCCAATTGGTCATTCGGTTGTTGTATTTCGGGAACACGCAAATGTGAACCATGTTGATGTCTGCAGTAGCAAGTTCTGTCTAACCGACCGCACAGAGTGAAAGTCCTGCTCAAACTACAACTGGGATGGAGCACTGCAATGACATAATTGTAAACGTTCGATAGTGTAGTTGTATTTTTGCTTTTAAATTACCCCAGAACAGTGGCGTTCTGGAGAATGCCAAAACGTCCGGTGAATTACGACGGCCGCCGCTGTTCTGAAAAAGCAGCATTCTTTGTCAGAATAGCATACCATAGCTCAAGTTATCTAACCAATTTTAACCAAACCAAACCAAGTTTTATGTCCTAGCCCTAAGGTCACAAAAGGACAAATATACTTTCTTTTAAATACCTAAACCTAAACCTAAAATATATATAATTTAAGTTGATTTGAACAGATTTTAAACACCCCAAGGGAAAAGTACCTTTTTTTACTGCTGCGCATGTGTATTAACTAAAAGTATGTTCTATATACTCTGATCGGTATGCTGTTTTGTTAGAACACCAGCCTCTGCGCAGCCGTCACATATATATATATATATATATATATATATATATATATATATATATATATTTATTTATTTTTTTCTTGCTTATAATCGACTGTTCCATGTCCAGACCGATGGGTGGCAACAATACGCCTGCAGGCCCATAGATGTGCAAACTCACTCTTCAATGCTCATCACTTAACCGTGCCAAACAGCTGTGCAGGAGGCTGCGGCAGCAGCACAGGGACAGACCCTGCAGCCGAATACCCTTACTATGCCTACTACGTAGCAGGTGAAAAGCAGTAAGCGAGCGATGTAGTAGATCCGTATCTCTTGTATGGATTGGCGTAGTAGGCATAAAGTTCCTGGATGTGTACTACTGCCACAGTAAAATCCGCTGTATGCTATGCCATCCCATACTGCAGCGTAAGCCCCAAAATCGTAGAAGAAGAGTAACTTAACTATTTAACTTAACTTTTAACTTAATTTAAGAAGCTTTCGACTAAAATCAAGTGTTTTAAGGGTCACCTCACCTGCATATTGTTCAGCAGAGAGACATTTAAAGAGTGATGTTTATTTCTGTGAGTATTCAAGTTAGCTGTATAATCACAGCCTCTTTACATTGTGATTTATCATAACCCACACCATTTGTTTTTGTGTGCTTTAGGTAGTCACCTCATCTTTATATTGTTCAGCAGAGAGACAGAGACGTCAAAAGAGAGCGTTGTTTATTTCTCAGTGAGTATTCTACACTATGATTTCAACACCTCTTTTAGTCAACTTCAGTGATAATGCTGTCATTTTGAAGGTAAAATATATTGGGTTAAAATTTAAGTATTTTGAGAACCGTGTCTGTTGCTGATGAGTTTTCGTGCATCTGTTGTTTTCGGCTGGGCCGAGTCAAAGTCCATTGCTGTTTTTTAGTCCCAGTCTGCCACTGCCCCAGAACATAATAAATAAACACTTCAGAGATTTTCTGAATTCACAGGGGAGTCCTGCTAAGGTTTGATGACAAAACATGGTTAAACGAAGGAGTTTTGGAGCAGATAATGTTTTATTACAGACGGCGAACTCCTGCCCTGATTGGCTCCCATTATATGGATATACGCTGATCACAACTTGATATAAAGTACTCCTGAACAGCTCCAAGTAGCTTCAAACTTGTTTGTGTTATGATTTTTCTTTGTCACTTCTTTCTCCATGTTTGTGTCTCCCTTAAGCCAGGCGTACACTGTGTGATTTTGGACCGTTTTTGAGCTGATTTGTCACTCGTGTGACTTTTGTCTGGAACGTGCCGGCTTTTGGCTTAATTGTGCGTATTGCATCGTGTAGTGTACATTGGGTAACGACAGCCAATATACACCTCACGACCAGCTCCCGATCGGTCGCAAGAAAATCAAACCTGTTTGAAATCCTAGTCGCCCCTCGTGAATGACTTGCACTGTGGAAGCAATGCTACGAGCTATTTCTCATACCGTGCATGCGTGTCGCCATCGTTACCGCGGAAGTACTTCTGGTCTTTGACATAAACAAACGGAGCAATATGGCGGAGCAGCGCGTTTGGACAGAGGATGTAGAGGGCCAAGTTGTGGAACTCTGGCAAGCTCATCCGTGCCTTTATGATGTGGCCTCTCAAAACTATCACGACCGCAAAAAAAGGGAAAAAAGTTCTGGGTCAGGCGCGCATCTCACTCCCATGTTTTTCTTCTGCTTCCGGGTCTGTCGTGTTGTGCAGTGAGAGCTGTCAGGTCGCATCCGAACACCGGTTCGTACAGTTTGAGCACATGAGTCGTGAGCTGTGAACTTTTAACCCCTGCAATTCAAACGTACAGTGTGAGCCGGAGCTGAAGACCCGTGACTGAAAAATCGCACAGTGTACGCCTGGCTTAAGTCTCATTGTCTGTGTCGATCAGTCTGTGTATTTGTTGGTTTTATTGTAGTCAGCTGTTCCTTTTCCTCCCCTGCTCCCAGCTGTTCTTCATTCCTTGATTACCCTTCCCACAGTACATATATCCTCCTGTGTCTGTCTGTATTTGGTGGTTTGTCATCGTTAATACCCCTTGAGTTCGTCTCAATCTTCCTGAGTTAACCTCTGTGATTGTTCCTTTGTATTTATAATAAAATGGGCAGAAATAATTCTAAATCTCGTTCTGCACCTGCGTCCTCCTTCAACCACAGTCTGGGTGAGTAAATAAACGTAATATTTGCTAAAAATAAGGTCTAGGTTAAAAAAAAAAAAAAAAAAAAACTTCTTCTGGGTTGGTTTTGGTTGTTTTTTTATGTCTGCCTAAAAAAATCCAGTAGAAGAAATGTATTTTTGTGAAACAAATATAGCTAGATGATGGTATGAGCAGCTTATTCATTGTGCAGGAAAACTTAAGTACAGTCCTCAAGAGTTGCCATCCTGCAACTTTTAAATGCATACCTTCTCCAACACACCTAAAGCAGGAATGCAACAATATGTTGCTTAATGTAGCTCCTGAGGAATGGATTTGGGCTCCTCTTTCATAGTATGATATGTGTGATTTTTAACATTTGTGGCAGTATTTTATAGCACAAAACTGGTTTTCCTACGATCTCAGACATCAACAATAAAATAATTTAAAGTTGAGGTTACCACAACTAGATCCTGTAATAATCAATACCATGAGCTTTTCAGTGGCACAGTGTTGTAATTATTAATGTTTTGTGGTTGTGTAGTTTTAAGTTCGCATTTTTTTTTCTAATTTTTCCCACTTTCTTCACTATCCTGCAGGTGTGGAGACGGACTGGTATGTTTTCTCTATTCACTGCCTCTTTTGTATGTTTAACTCTCCTCCCCCGTCTGAACTGTTTTTCTTTCTACCTCTCTTCATATTCTCTATTTTCCCTCTTTATTTTCCATCTGTGTCCATAATATTGAAAAACAGACCCACAACAATTTTTCATAAAGATATATTATATATATATATATATATATATATATCAAGTGGAGTACTATATCAATGGCAGTAATGCTCCACTTGTGAAAGTAAATATGTTGAGCTTCTACTTGGTCCTCAGACAACAATTTAGAGTTTCACACTGCCAGACAGGACATGTAAAAAAATGGTTTAAAACCAACTATGCAGTAAGGTACTGTGAAGTGGATTAACAGAGGAAAATAATGAGAACTGTTTTGACTGACAGAAATAACTCAATGTCAATGTTTGGAATCGTTTAAAGTTCTGTGACAGAAAATACATTTATAGTAATTAATGAACATCAATTTAAAAATGCCAAATAAATGTAGTAAATGTTCTGAATTGTGACTTATTAAACAGTAGAAGAGTCGGAAGCCAATATATTGCCCATATATTTGGACATGGAACAGCTAAACATGTGTAGTTTTAATTTTCCTGTTTATTTAAATGTGCTGTAGACAAATAGGCTTTAGAAATCTAAAGAGAGTCCAAAAAGGTGTTGCGATGACCCAATAAATGTCCAGACCTAAACTTGTACTGGAATGGTAAAGGAGCTGTGCTTAAACAACAACATATCTCTGCCAGTGGAGAAGAAATGTTAAAATTCCACCACAGAATGATGGTCATACAGAAAGTTAACGCCTAAAGCTAATGCTGCTTAAGTTGCTTTTTTACAAGTTGTTGATTGAGTGCCACTTAACTTTTTACATGATTAGACTTGGAAAAAACTTAAATCCAGTATTTAATGATGATCTATATTGGGCTTCCATGTCTAAACAAATAAAATAAATGACAAAATTTAGCATGACTGAGATTAAGTCTAATGTTCACCACTCACATTATGGGTTTTCCATTGTCTGATACAGTGACATCCTGATGCACTCCTCAATTTCTGACACATGTGTACATCCATGACATACACTCACCCACACACTGCTCTTTAGAGTTTTGTCTCCCTGCTGAGAGGCAGTAATGTCACTGTTTGTGTTGGTCAGCAGGGTTTCTTTGTGCACAGTCAGTGGGGTCAGTGACCTCACAGCATGACTTGGACACTAGATTGGGTTTTGGTTTCTGAGGGGTCCAGTCATCTTCAGATCCAATCCATAGTCTCTGATTCCAAGCCAGTCTGTCAGACCCCCACCTCCCACTATAACTCTAACCTCAACACCTTGCAATCATAGAGGAATGAACTGGAATAGTGTACCATAAGCTTCCTCATGGCGCTGCATATGATTAACTGGACCATTGGGCAACTTGGCCTTGGAGAGGTCCAGGTCCTGGGCATTGTTCCACAGGGCATGGACAAGGACAAGCAACGTTTTGCCAGGATGGAAGATCTGTGCTTGTGCTTATGTTACCAGGATTTTGTGCTGACTTTGAGCAAACCGTATTTTCCTCTGAACTGAATCAGACGGAGCCCTTTGCCAGTATCAGTGTCTCACACTTTGAAAGACTCGTGATTGTATGTGTAAATTTCTTCAGATGCTAGCTAGTCAGGTTTTTGCAAGAAGAGAAGGTGCCAGTGAGTCAGAGAATGTGCCATTAATGGTGGTTAAGGTGTTTTCGGTGTATAAACAAAATCAGCATTTACCTAAATATCCAAAAATCGTCTTATATGTTTTTATTCTGTTTCTGATTGGTTTCTTTAGGTTTGAATGGCATGAAATAAATGTTGTTTTCTAATTTTTCATTTTAAGATACAAGTACACAAATATTTGGTTGATATAAAAAATGACACTATCTTAACATTTATTTGCTATATTTCAGTCAACTCATAAAAACTGCAACATTTCTGATGCAATAGCAAACAACAGTCCATAAAGCTGCCTTTTAAACGTGATCAAGACCTCACACCTTCACAAGTGTGACTTCCGTCTGTTGCATCTTTCTCCTTCAATTTTCTTTCTCCAACCCTCCTCCCTCTCTTCTCAGTCCACCGATGCTTTCTTTATATTGCCAGCGCAATTGCAATACTGGAAAACTCTATTTAATTCTGGTATCCGCTACTATCTCAACGTGCATTTTAGATTATTATAATTTGATTAATCTGTTTTATTCATTTAAACCTACAAGTAATGCTTTTCATGGATAACTGAATGAAAGCATAAACAGATGATTTACTTGCATTCTGATCTAACAGGGTACTAGAACAAAAAAATTTGGTTCTTATGACAACATATTTAGATTCCTTTAGCTTACTGAGTGCAAACTTTTATGAAATGAAACACAAACAGTCCCATCCTTTGACCCTACTCCCTCCCCCCTCACCCTTCTCGCTCTTCCTCCTCCACCTCCCTCTCCTTTCCCTGAGGGCGACGTGGCATTTCGCCCCTCACCCTGGTCTTGTGCTGTCACTCTGGATGGCTCCTAGCATGCTGTGCCCTACTGTGATTGAGCATTACGAGGTGTTTCACGCCTCTCTGCATTAGGCGAGACAGCTAGGAGGGCAGTGGGTAAATGATACATATGGATTGCAAGGGCAATGAAGTTCACGACTAGGTCAAGCTGGAGCGAGCGACGTGCCACCCATCTACAGACTCTAGTGTACACCTGTACATGATCACATGTTGCTTATAGAAGACATCCACATAAGGTCCAACGGAAGGGACCAATATTGAGATATGTGCAGGCAAACATTTGCACTTGGAGTCTACCACATGGATGAATTATTTGGAAAAACTCACTGACATTTTCTTTGAGCTCACACCATCCACAACACTACTATTAATAGTACTTAACAATCGCAACACAACCACAGAGTGAACGTTCTGAGTCTTCTTTATAAATAACCATAACGAGGCCCAATTTAAAATTAATTAAAAAGACTTTTTATAGTAACTATTCTCCTTATGTTTAGATTGTTATGGTGTGAATGAGATGACGGTAAGATAATCTTCCTGTAAACAGATCAGTTCTATAACTGCATGGAACTTCATTTATTTTAGGTTGGTTATTTGTAGAGCTCACTCTGGCCCATTTAAAATCTACCCTTACCGTTTTCCCCAATCACACCAATGTTCAGTAATATCTGGTATGATATTGTTCTGATTTACCATGATGAGTGCTTTAGCCTTGGACATCCTGTCTGTGGAACAGATAACCAGGTGTTCGGTTGAGGAGAGTTTGGATAAATATTTACAAGTGTTTCATGTATCTGGTTAAGGCATTGCCCTCAAGAAATATTTCCAGTGTGCTTCGGTATGAATTCCTTGGGTTGCTCTTAAAGGCTTTTTGGTGATTATAAATCTAAAGCAAGAGCTATATCCACATTTTTGGCACAAAGTTGAGCTGGTACTTGATGTGAACTGGCTCTTGGTGTGAACTGGACTCTGCCAGTGCTCTCCCTTGTCCCTGATACTGTTTGTGATATTCATAGATAGATCTCAAGCTGAAGGAAGAGAGTGTCTGAAATGGAAACCTCCACGTCTTCTGTTTTCTGCAGATGAAGTTGTCTTTTCAAGGCCTGACCCCCAGTGTTATATGGAGCAGTTTTCAGAGTGTGAAGTCAAATGTGAGCATGGAATCCTTTAATTTAATTTAATTAATAAACATTTAATGATGTCATAGTTTTTAACTCTAACAAAGATGGATTAATATGGTGTAGTGGTTAGAACGGGTGCCCCATGTATGGAGTCTTAAGTCCTCGTGTGTCTGTCCCTGCTCTGAAGGCATTTGCCACATACCTTTCCCCACTTCTTTCCATGTTTCTGAACTGTCCACTTTCAAATAAAGGCTACTATGGTCAGACACAAAAAATGGATTACTCCTTCAGGTTTAGACTTCATCTGGTTTTAAATTGAAAAACTTTATGGATATTACTTGAATTAAAGTGGTTACTCAATAAAATGTAAATACAAATTCTGGACATTATCTTTGCAAAGTTTGAAACTGATTATATCAAGAAGGAAAAACTGAAGTGGTTTTAGAACAGTTGTCCAATTTGGCACCATTCGGCACAAATAGTGCCATTTCTATTTTTGTTATGTAATAAATTGTAATAAACAGGAAAAGCAGTCAAACAAAGTCATGTCTGTGCGTTGTGTGCCTTCATGCGACATGCTTTTGTGTTGCCAGCTGGTATATTTATTTTATACAAAAACCTACCCCCACAGCGGATTGGTCAATTTGCATGAGCGACACATCAATCGACTCATAGAAGCCAATAGAATAACGGCAAAACTTGGCAAACAAGATTGACAACACAGCCAGCCAACAAGGGAGCTGAGAACTGAGCCTTGTCTCCTCCATGAATTCTCTCTAAGTGCTCCCTAGGAATCAAAAATTGTAATAGAAATGCCTGAAAGGTTGTGAATGGTGCACAAGAAATTTAAGTATAATAAAATAGCACTTATTTGCCAAAAAAATCATCAAGACACAGCAAAACGGCAAATGTAAGGCAAATTTTACCGATTCTGAAAACGGATTTCTTGTGGTGTTATACTTTGGATTATATCTTTGCGGTGCTTTTGTGTAGCATGTTGGGAGATGTATCGGGGGGGGGGGGGGGTTGATTGTGTTGGTAGGATAAAGGATTGCTGCAATATAGCCAGAAAAGTGGCAGCTGTGTTAAAAAAAATGAGGATGTTATGAGTTTGTTTGCAAATATTTATTTACGTGGCATCTGAATTGTTTGTGGTTGGTAAAAATTGTTTAGATAGCCTTGTAGCGCTTGGTGTGCTGTTTAATTTGGTGTGCATTTTTACAATGTTTTTTTTATGTGATGTGTTGTCTCAAGCCTGTTCTAAAAAGTAATTCGGGCTTAAACTTAAAATATCTCGACGTCTTGATTATAAGTAATGGTTGGATGGAGCAGGAGAAGAATTACCAGGCACAGCTGTGGTCTAGAAAACGCTGAAACTAAGCAAAGTTCTTGATTTACTGGTACATCAGGTCTCCTAATCATCATGGGTATGAGATATGGTCATAGATGTGATCCATATCATATGGATCATGAACAAAAGGGCAAGATCCCAAAGACAAGTAGCTGAAAAGGTGGCTTTACTCAGCTTTAGAGATATGGTGAGAAGTTTAATCACTTGGGGGAGGCTCAGAATAGAGACAATGCCCTCCTACATTCAAAGGGGTCAGTTGAGGTCATTTGGGTTGGCTTCCAGTAGATGCCTATTACAATACTTTTATTTTCATCCTACAATGCTTGGTCTAGAAGCCACTCAGAACTGTGTGGCTTCCAGACCAGTGAGGTCTGGTCCACATTTTTTCGATTTTAAAAGCAATCAAAGGAATTCATTATATATATATATATATATATATATATATATATATATATATATATATATATATATATATATATGTATATATTAGAAAGAGTTTTCTTTAGAAATGCCACAATTTATGCAACAAGACACTATTGGCTTCTTCAAAACCTCTACGATTCCCACTATCTTGCGAATATCTACCTCTGGTCCTTTCAACGTCTGGTTTTCTTCAGTCAAAGGGAACCATTGTTGTCTTTAAATTTAAACTTGGAGTTGTCTGAATAATCTGAAGATCTGATGAAAGAAAAAAAAAACTTTGCCCTACTGTGTTTTTTATGGACTACCATAGCAGAGGTCTAGTATAACTGCAATGAAGCGTACCTTCTTTGTTGCCTTTCTTGTCTAAAGATCTTTCCCCACAGATGAAGCTAGCTGTTAACATTCAGTTGAGGGAAAACAGTTAAAGAGTAACTGAACCCCATGAAAAAGCATCATCCCGCCCCCAGTCAACATTTGAAAAACTCAACCAAAGTGGGCAGGGCCAGGAGACACGGAAGGGCATGGCCAAGTGTGGAGGATGAGCGCGAGAGGGGAATGCGGGGTGTGGTCTGGAAGACAGTCACGACTGTACTATGGCATGCCGCCACCAAGCTCCGCCATCCACCATAGGTAAAAGGAGGTTTTATGAAGCGAAGGGGCCAAACGGTGTATCAGTTCAAGCTGTGGGCTCAGGGCGCTCAGTCAGCGCGGCCTGAAGCCAGTGTTCTGACAAAACAGCATACTTTGTCAGAATAGCATACTAATATAATTTTAACCAACCCACAAGTTTTATGTCCTAACCCAAAGGTCACAGATGTACACATATACTTTATTTCAAATGCCTAAACCTAAAATACATATAATTTAAGTTGATTTGAACAGGTTTTAAACACCAAAGGTAAAGGTAAATTTTTTTACTGCTGTGCATGAACATTAACCGAAAGTATGTCATTCTGATGGGTATGTTGTTATAACACCGGCAGCACGTATAGTAGCAAACAAGCACAGAGCCTAGCTCTAGCAATGATGCTAAGTAGCTTCGGAGGGAACTACCTCAGCTTTTGTTTCCTTATTCACGGTGTGTTTAAAACATATAGGTTCTAACTTATGGCTTTAAACCACTTCGACGTTGTGGTCCTCCAATGTGCGATATATGGATTTCAGCTTCCTCTGTTTCTCTCAGTATGCTTCTGGGTGCTCGTGTAGCACACAGCAGTTTCAACTCATCACGGGGCGGGGCGAGTGGGTTTGAGAGAGGGTGGGCGTCTCTGTGAGACCATGCCTGTGACGTAGATGATGTAAAAGATGTACCACTATCAGCCAATCACAAAATTCAAATGAAGTAGCCCACGGTTACCATGAGCAGCACCACTAAGACGTTTTTAGACCAAAAAATGTAGAATTTAACAGGTGCCCTGAAACTGAAAGATTACATTGGTAAAGAGTCATTTATACAGTTTTTAGCAAAAAAAAGGTGTTTTTGGGTTTAGTTACACTTTAAGCAATATGCTAAATAAAGTAAAAAACTGTTGGTGTTCCCCTTTACCATTAACACTTGATCTAACACATCTATTAAACTCAACCTTTACTAAACTGCACCCATATTTCTCAATAATTCACTCATTTACCGTATGAACATGATGGTTTTTTGTTTGTTTTTGTTTTTACTTTGAGCATGTGTGGGTTTAATTAATGTGCTGTGATGGGGGGCTTCTGTCCAGTGAAAGGAAAAGACTACCTACTGGCTTTTAATACTGCTTGTCAATGTAGCCTCGAAAAACTTAGCAAAAGCCTGTAAGAGGACAGCTTCAGTAACGGGCAGAACACAGCAGGATTGAAATGACAAATATAGACGGTATCAGTTAAAGGCAAGGTGTTTAGTTAAATAGGAAACATAATATTTTTTACATATTTTAAAATGAGAATTTTCATGTCAAATAGCAATGATGTTCCTGGATGAACTCACCAACATACCTAATACTGTAAACTGTAGTTAATCTATATTTAATATTATCCAATCCTCTCAAGATGTAACCTATCCAGTAACTCATATCATTCTTTCCTCATATCTACCATAAACCTAAATATCTTAAAAGTGATGTCCGGCACTTTGTTCTAAAACTGGCGCTGAAATTTAAATGAAAGCCATTTCCCCCCAATCTGTTTGTGTTGCTAATTATTGACTTTCCAGAGGTTTGTCCTTATAATGGCTCTATAATATATGCAGACAATTTAATTATTTAGTTGTAGCAAAACTTTTGATCCTGAAATGTAGAAAAAAAATCTCTCCTTAGCTTGAGAGACACTTTAATAGTTGAAAATGTAAATTGCAGAAAACTTTCTATTTTTCTTGTTTTGTTTTGGGGTTTTTTAGCCTTGAGGTTTAAATAAATTTTAAAGCCATTTTGGAAAGGAAAAAACTATCTAAGCAGTTTTAAGATGAAGACTGTTATGTTAATTAAATAAACTGTGTATTTCTGTAGATATGTATTTAGAAAATACAGAATAAACATCTAAAAGTGTGCATTTGTTTTCAATTTTTTTTTCAATTTTAGTTTACTTCTACAGAGTAGTGTTGTACAAAAATAAAAGGCACACTACTACTAAAACTATCAATTCACTTTGTCAGAAGATCATCAGCTTAAACTACATCCACCTGTGCCATTCTCCAAACCTTTCATCCATTGGCAATGCTTCCATACTACCTTCACTCATCTCCCCCTCTCTACAGACCCAAAAGCTCTTCACACTACATTTAGTCATTCACCCATTCATACACACATTCACACAATGGCGATGGGAAGCTACATTGTAGCCATAGGTGCCCTGGGGCACTGACAGAGGCCCTCTGACCACCACCAGTAGGCAGCTGGGTGAAGGGCCTTGCACAAGGACACAACGACTGAGACGGTCAGAGCTGGGGCTCGAACCAGTAACCCAACTGATTACAAGACAAACTTCTAAGCCATGGTCTTGTTCCTTCTTGAATAAAAATCCAACAAACTACTTATTGCGTGCCTAGTTTCCTGACACACTTTTTATCTTTTGGTTAGACTTTAAAATCATTTAGCATGTGGCTAAAGCTAACCTCGGTATTTGCTCTATTATTCCCTTGCTTCTCTTGCTAGTCATGGGGTCACACAGGGGTCTATTTTGGGCCCATTATTATTTATCTCTAGTTTACTACCATAATTTTCTGACCCTGTTTCCTATACAACGATGCGGCTAATTTATACATTTTTACTGGATAACGGCCTCCGGGGATACTATAAAGTTATGAAACGAAGAAGACTCTAATATTGAATTAGAATTTTGAAAAAACACACAAATAAATGCACATAATGGAGTTTTAACTGAACTCAATCGAGCTTGCCATTAAAGAAGGAAATTGTACATAAGCTTACCATTAAGGAATTGATGATGAGACGCTAGGTTTAGTCAGCTTGAGAAAGATTAAGATTGTAACCAAGATTTTTCTGGTGAGCAAAAGTAGGATTTCTTTTCTGACCATGTCTGCTACTGTTGTGTTGTTTCTTTGCTTGTACAATACTGCCGATTTTCAGGTAGAGTTTGAAAAAAGAATGTCTTAAAATAGAAAAGCACTCAGAGAGAGTAGACCTCCGCTAGGGCCACTCATTCCCCCAAATCCTATGTAGTCATCTAATTCTAACTTTCTGTACTTTTCCAATAAAACATCTCTTAACAAGTTGCACAGCTGTGTTTGAGGTGTTGCTTCTGGCAAAGAGCAGAGTCGGGGCTCTTTCGCGCGAGGAGCCATTGGTGAGCTCTTTGAGACAGGAAAGGAGAAGAAGTTAACACAACTGGTCAGTGAATGGATATGCACTTTATGTCAGATCATCTCAAAGTTTTATTTTTTTTTGCCTGGTCCTATTGCTGAACATTTAATTGAAATCTGTTCATAACTTTTTGAGTTATGTTACTAACACACCGACTAACAAACACAGAGAAAGGCATGAAAACACTACACAACCCCCCCCCTTTTTTTTCAGTGTACTGTCGTGCTGTGGGAATATATCATGTCACAATATAAAACATGTGGCTTATATTTATGTGGATCCTATTTATGTACAAAAATAATTTTTAAAATTAAGCTAGTTCATCTTTTTTATTCAGGTATGCCCAATAGTCTGAAAATGATGGTACTTTAGCCTAGGCTTTTTTGATTTCAGCTAATTGTGTGATATAAAGCTGTATGTCTGTAAATGTTTTAAATGCCTAAGACCTTGGGACTTGAATCTTGTGTGGCTATTGACGGGGGCTTGTTGTACATGTTGTGTATGTAAAGTCTTAAAATGGTAAAGAAGTTTGAGACTGGTCTTAAACAAGTGAGTATTTACAGATCACATCAAAACTATCAAAGGAATTGAGCAAGTTTAAAAGTGTTGCTTTTAAAATGTCAAATTGTAAATATTATTCCACCATTTTTTTTTTAGGGCTGGTTTTACTTAGGCATGTTCAGTTGCTGATTATGTAATAACTATTTGTTTAATTTAATGTGTTAATATTTCCATTCTTTTGTTTTCTATGGCCCCACTTTTTCCGTTGAAGAAATTAGTCTTTATTAGGATCATTCCCATTGTTTTATGCCTTTTTTCCTTTAATTCTAAATGTTTTTTTTTTACTGAATACATAGTTTCACTTTCTTTAGTTTTAACTCAGTTTAAAGCTTTATTCGTGGTCTTATAGAAAGTGTTTTGTTAATAAAATATTATATTTCATGTCTACAGCCATCTTGAAAACCTTCTCGCCCCTTTGGGTGTGGAATACATGTTCTCTGCAGATCAATATATTCGTCCAACATCTTTGCCTGTCAGTCTGCCTCCTGGCTTGTCACTGTCTCGGAGGGGATGTTTTAAAAAATCTCTGCTTGTCACTCATTTCTATTTTTTCCTCATTTCTCTTCTTGTTGCATGCATGATCTTGCTTTACCCTCACTCTCATTGCCATATTCTTTTTCTGTCTTCTCCTTCTGTCTGTTCATTTTTTTGCCATTCCTCCCTTCCTCCGTCACTCTCTTTGAGTCTCCCTTGCCGAGACTGCAACCCCGGGGCTTGACAAGCTGGCCAGTCCGCCGCATCTGCCAGCACATCTTTAGCAGCTTGGCAGTGAGGAACGTCCGTCACAGGTTGTAATCAAACCTGCCTGGAGACCAACCGAGGAAGAGAGAGCAGGAGGAGGGGAGTGAAAGTGAGGGGGAGGGCCCCTCCTTCTGCCTGATTAATCATAATGTAATTTTAATTAAAAAGCACAGTGTCAAAGGGTTTAGCTGCTTGAGAAGTGAGCCCAGATTGCCACGCAGCAGCAGCCCCCTCAGTCTGCAGGCAGGAAATGCGTCCTGACAAATCCAGGCACTCGGGCCAAGAAAAACAAAGGCCACCATTACCAGGATATTGTTACTGAGAGGAGGGCAGGGGAGTGGGTGAGAGTTAGGCTGAGTGGGTGGGTGGGGGGACATGGATGAAGAGGACAGAGAAAGCAAGGAGAACAGGGAGGGGAGGGGATGGGATGACGGGACAAGGGGAAACAAAGGTTGGGGGTCAGACTGTCATGCCAATTGGCGCTCGGTGCAAACACCCATGTCACGCAATAAGAGAGAGCGGAGGCAAGGGAGAGGTGCAAGAGATCCTGGCATCGTCTTTTGTCAAGGGTGGATACCGTAAGCTTTTCTGAGCGATGCTACAGGCTGAGGGCTTTTTTATGCTTTACTTTGTTTACATCTCAGGTGCCCAAAGTGTCCTCTCAGTGTCAGGCCCCACTATATTTACTCCACCTGAATTGGGGTTGTAGCATGCTGTGGTGTTGGCTCTTGGCCAAACTGTGCCTGAGACAATGTAGCTGCTTGAGACAGGCCAGAAGGAGCCGCGGTGTCACCGAGCAAAGACCAGAGGGCTCCAGCTGGGGTCAGGCAGAGTTTCTGTGGAGATGTGGCATGTCAACATGGCTGAGCTGAAAGTAGAGCCAAACACACGTGGTCAGGAAGACAGGTTAGGAGGATTTCAGACATGGAGGAAAGGATAAAACTCTGGTACCTATTGGGGGTATTGTTTAAAAATTTTCCAAGTATTCATAACATGAACTTTGTATCAGTTTGTCTCATTAAAATATGCTTTAACTGTTTTTTGCCAAACAAGTTAATGCCTTTGGTACTCTATCCCTTTACTCAGATTCATAAAATAAACAATTCAGAACTTATACATTAAACACAAAGAGGAAGTGATTCAACCTGTAAATCCCAACATGTCTGCCAAGGCCTAGGAAGTTAAAAGAAATGGCTGTCCACCTTACCTGACATGGTTACTCTGGTAGACTGTGGAGATTATTTGAGTTGTATCAAGAAAACCCTTTTCGAAAGAAAGCCATACAAAAATCCTGTTTGCAGTTCAACAAAAATCATTTAGGAGACAGTAAACAAACAATATGACGAATAGGCTCTGATCGGATAAGACCAAAATTTACCTTTTTTTCTCAACACGGAAAAGGCCATATATGTTAAGCAAGTTACCCTGCATTCCACCCAAAATGAACCTACACTATTGTGGAAGATGAAAATAGCTTTTATTCCGTCTAGACAGGATTAAAAGCAAAATGGAGAATGGGCAAAAACTTAAATCTCTTGATGTTCAAAGCTGGTGGAGACATACCTGAAAGATTTCTAGCTGTAGAGAAAATTGATTCTAAGAAATATTGACCAAGGCAAGCTGAATACAATTGCACACATTCAGAATTCTTCTCTGTGCACAACTTTGTATGATATGCATTTCTCAGTTCTTGGGTCAGGTCTTTGCTAGTCATTTTTCTAAATAAATAAATTTCAGATGTCAACCTCAGTGACATTTACATCTTCTAATGTCAATTTTATTTGTACAGTACAGTCTAAACATAGCAAAGGTTGAGAATAGTGCTACAGAGTTAAGCTAATAACTTAAAAATGTAATTTATTAAATGTATTAAATAAAGTTATTAAATCAATTAAAGCTCCACAAAAAAAAATGCTAACAGATAATGCAACAGCATATATAATATTTACCTTGTTTGACACCAAGGTTAAAATGTTATCTGGGAGGTTGACTGGGAAGCACATACAAATGTGCACATTTTGAGTTGGTATTTGAAAAAACAGGTGAGTTGTGCCCAGACAATTTAAACATTTTAATAAAAACCTAAAATCAAGTGAAGAAAACCTCCAGAGAGGATACATTTTCAGGGTTCATAGCCCTATTTTTTTTTTCTTGTCATGGTTTTAGTAGGAGATGAAACAGGGCCAACCCTGCTTTATCTGCCTTTTGATCCTTTAGAGGCAAGAAGGAAAGAGATAACTGTGAGGGGAGGGGTAAGTAGCATCTGGGTGGGGTTGGTGGGTCTTCGGCTGAGGTTTTTGGAGGTGAGAGACCATGAAGGACCCTTGACCCAGACCTAACAAGCATTTGATTTCTTCCTCCAGATTAACACTGCTCAGATGAGTGGTCCCTAAGCAGCATGAACTACTCTGGGGCGGTCCCTCAGTGGGTCGCCAGCACTTGGGAGGAGCAATACCATTTTTGACATGGTCTGAGTTTAAATTTTGATTTTTGCATTTAAAAATAATGTCAAACAAGGATATTACTAAGAGTTTACCATAATTGTCATTTAAAGGTTTTAAACACTTTACAGTCATAATATCAATAATAAAAACTTTAACTGAGTCTGTTTTGGGCATTTTTTTTAATGTATCAGCACATATGTTTAAAATACATATTTACAAACTGGTATTTAAATAATTCATACCCTTCAAAGTTTTTCACAATGTCTCAACTTACAACCACAAACCTTAAATTATTTTGACGCATCACTGATCAGAACTCTTTTATTGTTAGGTCCAGTTAGATCTGGCATTTAACCGACACAGCATAAAAAAGACTTAAAACAGAGGTGGTAGTATGATAGTCTGGGGCTGCTTTGGTGCTGCAGGAAATTAATGACTTGCTGTAATAAATCGAACCTTGAATTTTTTTTTCCTCTACCTGAACATATTGAAGGAATAAGTACGACCGTGGGTTCTTGACCTTAAGTTCAAAGCACTTGGATAATAATGTAGAATAATGACTTAAAGTACATCAGCATTTCCAACTGGTTGGCGGAGTAATTTCAGGTTTTTACTCTAGCTGCTTCACTCCCACCAGCCTTTTTATTGCCTGTGTGCTAAGATAGGCTAAAAAGTAAATGGTAAGCCGAAGGGGCGCATGTGGCCATCTATTGTTGTGAATCAAATTTGCTTCATTTAATAATTAGATTTTCTGAGTGCAAATGTAAACTGGGACTCAACTCTCAACAAAGGGTGAGAACTTAGGCCAATAATTTGTAAAAAGCTTGATTTAAATGTGTACGTAAACGTACTGAATGATGTATAATACCTATTCGGATTCATTGCAAACATTGGTAGCAGTTGTTTCTCCCAAACGTGGGACAACCAGTTGTCAGATTTGGGGGGAATTTATCTTTTCACCCAAAGTTTGGTTGAACTGTATAGCATTTTTATTTTATCTCTTGATAAATTGATTTATTACCTTTTTGAATTTATTCAGGTGCATTTGTCTAATATAAAGGTTTGTTTAATAATCTAAAATACTGAAGTGTGGAAAAAAAGCAAAACCTGAAGAAATGTATCAGATAATAAACATTTAGTCATATCACTATATGTGACCGTAAATAAAATACAAATGATAAATCTGTATTAATTACATATCCATATCTGCAAACACATAACTTATTTAATTACTTTTAAATATATTTTTGAAACAATTGTGTTGCGCAATCATGTCCATTATTATTAAGTCTTCCTTAATAATTTAGTTGCAGTTCATAACTTGTTTTCTTTAATATGAATGAGTAAAAGTTCTACTCTTTGCTTTATTTGCTAAACCAACACTTCTTGAGACTTTTTGATCAGCCAATGTTAAGACGTACAGAAAAGACGCATAAGGGCAGCAAGATTAATGAGGTCTCTCTATGATCTAATGTAGTCCATATTAACCTATGGTCTAGAAAAACATGCTCTAACAGAGCACTCACACACGTACCCTGTCTGAGACACTAACGAGGGTTCAGGGAACCGTCTATAACTCCAGGGGCTGCAGACACAAAGCTTACCACCAACCTCGCTGAATGGAGAGGCAAAATGAGACAGATGACATCTTAAACAAGCTTTAACACGCAGGTAGCTAACAAAGCCAACTTGCTCTTTATTTACATGTCAAAAGGCGTGCACACGCCTCAGGCAGGAGGCATATGTACTGAAATGTACAAAAGCAAATCATGAATGCATTACATAATCAGTGCACATATGTGTGGGTGGGATGCAAAAATAACCCTCAGACAAAGACAACCACCTCAGTCATACAACTGGAGATCATTACGACGAAGAGCTTCTGCCATTTGGATCACGGAGTAGAGGCAGGGCCGCATCATGTCGATCTGTTTTTCACCCAGAGCTCCTGGCGCTACAACTCTTGGTTTCCTCTGAACAAACCACCTACTGGCTGCCTTAACCGCCCTCTAATAAACCCATCTGTTGGGTCATTACTGCGTCCGAAGCCATCTGAACAAGGGAGCCACCCTGCAAAGCAAAGGATGAGCTCTTGCAGAGAAGGAGAGTGCATTTAGTTTCAGTGTCCTTTAGATAACAAACAAAAGAAATTATGTATTTCACATCTATAAGTGAATATATTAATAAAATGTGCAATTTTAAACATTTGTCAGAGCTTTATTCTAGTTACTATTGTGCCTTCATAAAGTTATTCATGAATTTGAAAATAATCCAGATTTTTTACCAAATATCTTTAAACTCTATGCAAACACCTTCCAGCTTTTCAAATTTGTTTTTTAATTACAAAATAGCAAAGTGATTCATATTGACCAAAACTTGCAGCAAATTGAGGAACTGATAGAATAGGATACATACATTTTTTGTTAAGAAATAAAAGTAGGAAAAGTCCTGCATACATTTGGGCTTCCCCCCCTTACTCTTCTCCAAAAAAGAAAAAATACAGAGCTGCTGTGGACCAATTTAAACTGAGATTAGATCTTAAATTTTTTTTTTTGCTTTTAATGTCTCACATAGATGTATGTTCAGTACGAAATTTGAAAAAACATAGAGTATGACAATTACAGCTGAGATGAGATCATTTGTTTATAAAACAAGAAAACTATAAATATATTCCTAATGAAAGAGTTCCAAGAAGACAGCGATTATTGAATATAAGTTAAACAGGCCCAGTTTGCAGTTTGTCAATGTAGAAGCTCATGAGCACTTCCAAAAGTTTATGGGTTACAAATCAAGTATTACGCACACACAAATCCAAAGTTATACACAAAGAGGCAGACACAAGTTACAAATCAAGTAATACGCACACACAAATCCAAAGTTATACACAAAGAGGCAGACACAAGTTACAAATCAAGTATTACGCACACACAAAAGATATGATACTATTTTCTCTCCATACTTCCGACTATCGAACAAAAAACGTAAACGTGAGTTCCCATGTATGGATTCAGACCCAGACGGGGGTGATGGAGCAACAACCACGGCCAGATCAACTTACTAGCAGTGAAGGAAATGATGCATTCAATGGGGCTCTCTCGCAGTTCATGTTTTTCAAGTGATGCTAGATTTCATTCAAGCATTCTCGACAAAAACCTGACTAAAGCCATAATGGTTAAAAGAGGCAAATTTGGCAACACTAGTCATAGCGTTGCACCTCAATCCTTCTGGTGTAAAACTGTAACGTATGCAGGGTGAACTCCAGTGACTGCTGGAGAAGCTGTAATTCGGTATCAATGAATTTTTGAAAAGGCCAGTGATGATCCAGGTGGGAAAATTCCTACATTTCTGTGTAAACTTTTGCTGGCGGGTCTCAGGAAGCCACGCCGCACATCAACAACGTGAACAGCATCATAAAACATGAAGCATCTGCTGGCCAGCCTTTCAAAGTATGTGAAAGTCACAAATTAGGACACTTCAACGATGTACAAAGACAAAACAAAATCCTCTAGCTGTTTTTTATTTTTGTCCATTATTTCACAGGGCCTGTATCGTGTTAGGTCATTTCTCACAGTTACAGTGTTGGTGTTGGTTGTATCTGACATGATGTTACCTTAATTATATGTTGTTGTTGTGATGGGTTTCCTGAAATAATGGCTCCAAATATAAATGCTTTCCATTTGGAGTGCATTGAATGTCAGTTTACAATGCTTTGCATATTTATAACAGAAAGTTGCACAAAAACTTGTTGGCTTTGGCTGCAAAGCAGTTAAACTTCATTTCAAATGACTAAATATAAACTCTAATAAAATGTAAAAAGATCATTAAAAAATATTAAATACTTTTATTTTTTTACTTTTTTCCCAGTCAGTACATAATATTTAGCATTAATATGCCCTCTGTTTTCCTGCGGGAGTAGCTACCAGCGCATTTTTTGTGACATTTAATAGACTTAAATGCTTTTTTTAAAGTGACATTGTGTAGTCTTTGCAGTACATCTTTGAAAATAGCCATTAAAATATTATGTAATAACAATTACGTAAAGCACATTAATTGTAAAATATTGGCGATATTGTAAAATATGACTTTAGAAATCAATTTTAAAATACATAGGCGCGGGTCCTATTTTCAGGGGAAAGCCATATTAGATCATGTCTTTACTTCTACAAGAGCGCGGACGGACAAAGCGCACGGAACAAGCCCGCTATTAAAACATTGATTTCCCTTCAAAATGCAAAAAAGTTTCACTATAAATACATTTTTACCTCTTCGCTAGTTCCAAGCGATGAAAGAGAGACTGATGTCCTCATCATGTTGCCGCAAATCGTTAATTCTCATGGAATTGAGCGTTTGAAAACAGCATTAGATGGAAACCCGTTGTTGAGTTTCTTACTCGAAGACACAGATACCGCATGCTTGTGATAATTTAGGTATGCACTGCCCCCTACTGGCCGAAAATTACACACTGTGCCTTTAAGGGGATTCCAAGTATTTAGAATACAGTACCATGATTCAGCAAAGTAACGGAATACGTTACAAAATATATTTTAAAGCAGGTATTCAGTATTCTGTAACTAAATATACATTTAAAAAGTATTCTCCCCAACACTGCAAATAATTCTGTAGCTATCCAACAAACAGGGGAGAGAGAAGTACTGATATCATAAGACGAGTGACTGCCTAAAATGACAACGCATTGGTCTACTGCTCAACTGCTACCTGAAGCCATCTACAGTGTGTTATAGTAAACATGCCGCTTTGTAACCTGGTGTTTGCTATGGGATGCTTAAACAGTGTTATTTTGACCTCTTTATGGTCGCGTGGTGGTTCAGAGGCTTTGGCTGGCTGTGTCGTTATTTCCGTCTGGAGCGTGTCTATATTCTTAGGTATGGCCAGGATACTGCTTGCGTTCACATGATCTGTATCCACTCAAACCTGGACTCCAATACTACCCCCAAGGCAGGTCTCTTGGACAATATCCTGACACAGTCCAGGCTGTGTTCACATGGTACGAAATAAGTGGATTTTGAATAAATACGGTATCCAAATACAGACTCGAGTCCCATGTAAAAATGCCCTAAAAATGGACATTGGGCCGAGTAGAGATGAGCTAAGGAAACCCAATTAAAGGAGCCATTTATACCGGCAGCAGCAGATCCTCAGCAGCATACGAGGCACATTTCCATGGCTGAGACCGCCACCTCCACCCAAACACTACCTGGAGAGGACCTATCCAGCAAAAGCCGATCACCACTCCCGAAGAAGAGGGCTCCCTCAGAGGACTTGCTCACTGGGAGCAAAATTAAAATAACAGGTTAAAACATAACAACAGTCGATAAGTACGATAAAATTAAATAGTAAAGCACTGATAAAATATAAGCAAGTGAAACATACAAAGCAACTAAAGAGACTACAATTAATAATAATCACCTAAAAGCTAGGCTAAAAAGGTGAGTCTTGAGCATGTTCTTAAAAATGTGAATTTCCCCTGCAGCCCTGAGGTCCAGAGGTGAGGGTCATAATAATGGAAAGACACCTTACCGTGAATGTGTGTCCTAACTTTTGGGGTGACAAGGACACGGCTGCCAGAGGAGCACAGAGACAGAGAAGGTTCATGTGATAAAAGAAGTTCTGAATGTGAAGAAGGCCCAAAACCATTAAGACACATAAAAACGATTTAAAAAAAACCATAATATCGATCCTAAAACGTACAGGGAACCAATGCAATGAGTTTAAAAAAGGTGTCATGAGCACCCGTCTCTTGGTCTTAGTCAAGATACGTGCTGCTGAATTTTGCAGAAGCTGTAAACTACATATAGTCTTTTTGGATTAGACCAGAAAGCAGATCATTATAGTAATCAATTCTGCTGGTGATAAAAGCATGCATCAGTGTCTCTGTATTGACCTAAGGTTGTCTCCATTGTCTTCAATGTTCAAATCCGAAAAACACAGGATTATCCACAATGTTCCATCAGCACAGCTCAGCTTTCCTTTAGTCATTCTCCAGGTAGAAAATTTTTTGATTAAGAGACCAGTAATAGATTAAGCATTAAGAGACCAGCTAACCAGAACCACATCTAGATCCATGGCTGATCTTTTCGAAAGAGAAGGCAGAAGGAGTTCACAAGATAAAAGAGTGTGGAAAGCAGGTAGGCGAGTGGGGAGGTAAAGAAAAAAAAATCCATTCTTAGAGACAGAAGCAAGTAAAAAAATACATAGATTGTAAAATGCTTCACTATTGGAAAAAACTTAAAACATCAGTAAACCCAAATAGTTAGGGAAAAACTGGCTCAAAAAACATACCCCCCCCTCCCCACCCAAATAAGTCAAGTAGTATAAGAGTAGTTTTTAGATTCATACTGTACATGGAACAATCAGCAGGCGTTTGTCACAAGGCCTCAAGGGCCTGTAAGGGATAGATCTTGTATTGTTCTGAGAGCTATGGTTTACAGCAATTAAATATTAAAGAGTGTATATCATATTAAATATGAAAGCTTACTGAAAGTCCAGACATAAATATAAATTTATATTTATCAAGTTTATAACTATATCTTTGGCAAGAACCTAACACTGGAATTCAGAGAAACTCTCCAGCTAATATGACAGATCTTAAACTATTTTACAAAGAATGGGTAGAACTTTTTTTTCTCTAGCTATGTAAAGCTCATAAAGACAAGCCCCCAAACCCTTTGGACTGTGTTTGCAGTGAGAGGTAGTTCTACATTAGGGCTCCAGAATACAAATTTACACCACATTTTCAATATTTTTGAAATGTATTATTTGAAAATAAATTAAAACTATGTTGCTCTTTCCTTTCACCACACAGCTATAAATAACATTGTGTATTATTTGATGTTTTAACATGACAAAAATTAAAAGTACACAGAGTTTTAATGTTTTTGCAAAGCACTTCATTTTCACATGAGATTCACACAAAAGTGATGCATTTTTAAATTATTGTAGTCGCAAGCCTTTCCGGTTTTTCCACTGTCACTGTCACTGACTGTGCAGCTGAGTGTGTGCAGGTTTTTCCACCCATGTGCATTGTGCATGTGTGTATATCTGTTGGCATAGACAGCCAAGGAGGGCTGGTGAGGCTTTAACTTCGCTAAGCTTTTCCCTGCCAGGTCCCTGGGAGATCCTACTGTTCGTTTATATTGAACTTTGTAGGCTGGCGGCTCTGCCAGGCTCCCCTGCCTGCTGCTGTAATATTGGAGCTGCCGGGGACCCGCACAGTGAGCAGAACCTGGAGAGAAAGACACAGATCACATCGACCCTGTAGTTATTGTATTTACCTGTGTGTATTTGTGTGTGTGCATGTGTGTGTTTGTGTGTAGAGCACAGCGTTTTTGCAATGCACTCTACATACACAGTCCTGTCTATTAGAGATGAATGCTTAAATTAATTTTGTTTACAATTGAATAATTTTAGTTCACATCAAATATATATATTTTTTTTGGTGTGTGTCAAATGTGTCTGTGTGCGTATGTGTGTAGGTGCTTGCAGCTGGCAGTGCTTCACTGTGTCCTCTCCAGCTCACACTGCCAGTGTCATAAACAGCCACAGCCTCTGGCAGGTGTTGCCCAGCAGTGCACAGATATGTTTCCCAAAAAGTGACACACCAGCGCACATCTGTGCCCACACAGACATTAATGAACACACATCCAAATACACATACCTGGGAATCCCCACAGGTGAGCCTCAGAAGACAGAGTCAACACCTCATTATTAAAATGCATGGACATTCATATGTGCACACACATGTGCACAAAAACAGCTGTTTAGGTCCACTCACACACTCCCATGCCTTTGTAGATTGCTCCTTTTGGATCAGATTCACAAGCTTTTAGAGATGATGAATTTACAAGCCTTAAAATTTTAGACATTTTATATTTAAAATATGTAAATGAAAAAAAAAACAGCTGAAAAAGATGGAGGACTTGGCAGCCCAATTAAAATACTTAAAATCAGCAAATGGTACCTCAATGAATTTTCTTGCTGTAAAAACTCCAAGTCAATTTTGATGCACTTCAGCTGATAGCACATGTGTTTACACTTAATCATCAAAGAAACTTGTTTTAAATTATAATAAACTGTAATGTACAGTTAGCCTGGGATGGACAGGCGACGTGTCCAGGCTGTACCCTGTCTCTCGTCCATTGACAGCTGGAGATAGGCAACCGCTCATCCCTTGAAGATGAGCGGTTTGGAAAATGGATGGATGTAAAGTACAGTAACTGACTGAAAGCAACTTACTCTCATTCAAATTTCAAATCAACACCCACTTTGGATTATTCATTATCTCTCCTTTCTAAAAGAACAAGAAATTTATATAAGTATTAAGACTAACTTAAAACATTTACTTTTAGTTGATCTCAATTAAATGGTCTCTCTTATTTTTTCTCCATACAAAAAATAATAATTTTGTTCTCTTCTATCTATCTCCCTCAATCCGAAAACATAACTGTTAGTTTAATTGGTGTCTTGGTCAGATGGATGGAAGGATGGATGGCACATGAGAGGAACCAAGACTAGTAGCCTTTTATAGTGTGTCCAAGATCTAACACATTGGTAAAGGGCAGACAAATAATGTAATCAGATGCACCAACAATTCTGGCACTAAAAATGTTCACTATTGCTCATGTTTCTCCAGTTGAATATAATTACTCGAATTAAAGTAGTTTTCACTTAAAATTTATGCAAGGCCAGGAGTTTCTGGGGGTGTTTTAAGGCATTTCGATTTTCCTCTGAAAGTCCTTATGATATTCAGCAGACATAGAGTTACTGAATTATACAAAATAAAAAATGTATTTAAAATTATGAAAACAGGGGAAAAAAAAGCTTTAGAAAATCTCAGTTTTGCTTCCACAGATTGCAGTGATAATCTCTATAAACTACTGTGTTTATCCCTTGTGCAGAAATAGCAATTCATCAGTGACCCTATAGTGCTATTCTCTGTCCAGGCCCAGCAAGACACCACTAAATGTTCAAGTGGAGGTAAGTGCTGGCAAGTCCTCTGACAATACAAGCATGGTTTCAAGCTCCCGCTCAATATGGCTTCAGTCCTTGGAGGGAGCAAGGAGCAGAAAGTGGGGGTAGGGGTAGAGGATTTTGGGGTTGAGTGTGTGGCTGGGGAATTTTTGTGTGTGTATATGCATGTTGTTTCCTCTCTGAGGTTTTGTGGAGGAACATGGGACTGTCTGTGGAGAAGGATGTCGTCTCCTTGCTTCAGTGCACCCTACAGACCTGCAGCGGACAAGGCTAACAGAGAGTTCTCTCTCAAATAGTAGGAGAATTCAAATGCCCTGACATCTGCTGAGACAATAAGTGCTTGCTATGAGATATCCCTCTGATAAATTAAATAGTATCATTGCATTTCAAACTGAAAAAATATCAGTTCAGTAGTTTAATGTTATGGAGGACTGTACCATTTTTCATCTGGAACTTGAGTACAAAATTCTTGTTTAGTTGATTCTCAGGTGGGTAAACTCAAAAGGATTTCCATCTCTGCCTCAATATCACCCTGATGGATTAATTTTCATGCTCAGTTAAGCAAAAATAAAGCAAGACGAAGACACAAATGGTTGACTGAAGACATTTCTGTTGAAAGAAAGAAAGAAAGAAAAAAAGAAAGAAAGAAAGAAAGAAAGAAAGAAAGAAAGTGCACTCACTCGCCACAGGAAATAATGGGCTGAGCTGATGCTGTACATGGTGCTCTGAAAAAATGCAGAAGTGAAAAAATGAACAAGATATCTCAGAAAGAGGCTATGGCAATCTATCTGGTAAAGCTGTGTCTTGCACTCTTTTTCATTTTGGTTTGGTTTGCTATGAGTTTGTGTGGGTGTGGTGACAAAGGTGCATTTAATCCTCTATTTAAGTAGAACACCCAAAGAACAGTTAATCTCTAGTTCTGTGAAACTTTGTGCAGGTAAAACTCATGTGGTGAAAACTCTTGTCAGTTGTTATTGTTTCCCTACTCTGTGTTTGGCTATTTTAATGAGGATGTGGTAAATTATGAAGCTTATGAAGCTCAACTATTACTGCTCTGTGCAGAGCTTTGTTGTGTAACAGAACAGTGTATCAAAAACATTGATAAGTGAAAATACTTGGAAATGGATGATCACAACCATTCTCCATCCATTCTGACAGAGCTTGAGCTGTTTTGTAAGGAAGGATGGGTTAAAAGTTTAGCTTCTAGATTTGCAAAGCTGGCGTGATACAAAATATTTTCAGGTATAAAGTAACTCCAGCTGAAGGTGGTTCTACAATGTTTTTGAAAGGAGCTTGTATACATTTCCATTGTAAACACATTTTTAAAAGCATGTATAATTTTCCCTCACAGCTATGCAATACTTTTTCAGTCCATCATCGGTTGATATTTAGTGTGACTCTTTGTAATGTCTGCATTTCCTTCTGGTGTGGTGAATATCACCAAAGCCTGAATTATAATGTGTTTTCTAGTCTTATTAGTGCTCAAAGTTTATTGACTTCTGTTTATCTACTTATCATCTTTCATTTGTTTTCTCGGTCATCTATTCAAGGTTGTGATCTTTGATTAATTTTGTTATTACTTTTGCCTAAAGACTTAGTACATCATTACGCTTAAAAATACAGAGATTATTATCAAAGGAAGTTGAAAGACATTATCCCTGGAGGATGTTTTGATAATGTTTTTTATTGAGAAGCAAGTCCAGGTGCTTGCATGAGAAACAAACCAATAAATGCATTCTATCAATATATTATAATCCTAAATTCTATGCTCATCTTTTTTTTTCTCAGGGCAATCATTTTCAAGATCTTCCAAATAACTGTGAGAATGATTCCCCAGAAAAATAACTTTTTAGTAATCATTTCCTTGTGTATTTCAGCAAAACCTTTATTGCAAAGTGATGATATTTGCACAAGTTATTTTCAAGGTAGAAAGAATCTGTTGATTTTTCAATTATTGCTGCTATTCTTTTAGAAGTAGATATAGTTGAACCCAGACATTTACATCCACTCTTTAAAAAGACCATCTTTTTCTCACTGTGTGACATTAAAACAGACTAGAACAGCCTTTTCCTGTTTTGAGTAAGTTGAGATGACTAAAATAATTTCTAACACCTAAACTCCAGAATTATCTGTCTTTTTCTTTCTTTTTTTTTTACAAATTCCTAAATTTACATAGTTTAAGACTACTATATCTATAAAATAATTCAAAACACACAATATTGTATGGCTTCGTAAGTGTGAAATATTTGGATAAATTGATAACAGTTGATTTAATGGTATATACCTGTGACAATTACAGTTTACAGATTAGTTTGGAATTACAAACTGGAAGAGGTGCATATGAGAAATAGGTTGCATCATATGGAACAAATTTTATGTTTAAATATTTTAGCATTATCTCAAGATGTCCACCAGCAAGTTAATTCAATACAGTTCAGTTTATTTCTATAGCACAGATTCACAAGAGATGTCATCGCAAGGCACTTTACCAGAAAAGTCATTTCAATACAATCACACGAACACTCCAATCACTTAAAAAGTTTTCTACTGAATGAATCTCAGTACATTGCCTCAAGTCATTGACTGGCAGTTGTGCCTTGTATATGCAGACTCCAACCACAACAATCCGTAATACCGAGCAAGCACATAGCAGCAGTGGAGAGGAAAAACTCCCCATTTACAGGAAGAAACCAGGAGCAGAAACAAATGGTTAACTGCCATGACTGTCTGAGAGTTTGAAAAGACAGAAGCTAAGGCTTGGGCACAAAAATGTGTCTTCCAAATGGACAGCAGTTCCAAGTATATTTTCATGTGAAGTCTCATTGAGTGAGACCATACACCCTGGAGTGGTCACCAGTCTATCAGGGATTAATCCGTAATTAAGTGCTTCGTTTTTTCACATGTAACGAGTTGTGGTCTATTAAAAAAACTAAAGCTTAATTATTTAAATCCCTGTCAGCTAACACTGGAACATATCATCATACATGTCCACACCCTTTACTCATTGACACATAGGCTACCCATCCAAATAGGTAGAGGATGACCATTTTAGATCTAGTAATGAGAACATTGTTACCACAGAACCATGCTCTCGGGGGGTAAAGGGGGATATTAATTAGCAATGCACATCTCAGAACAATTTGCAAATAGTGTCACAGGCGTAAAAAACCTCATTATTTTCATCATGAAAGGAATCTTCAAGCCATCAGAGGCAGGAAACAACAATCTCACCTACAGGGCACCTAAAACGCTAAGGCTAGCTCTGGGTGAAAATCCTAAATATAATCTGAATTTGTCAACTGTCACAGCACAGTTTAGTTTTAGTTTGTTTATTATTTTATTATTATCCTCACACTCAATGCTGTATGTAAGTATAAGGTCCAAAGTTTGCTGACCCAAGTGCGTAGGTCCTTTCACCTTCTGAGTAACGCAACTGAGTCTAAGATAATGTTAAAGACTGCAATTGAATCTGACTGAAAGATGATTGACACTCCTCTTCGCCCAGTACTGGGAATGTGAACATTTTAATAATTGGCAGGATATGTCTTACTTATACTAACACAATCCTCCTACTGCAGTCAGGTTTCTTAAAGACGAAAACAAATCAATTTCATCGTCACATATCAAGTTATTTACTAATAAAGTACCTCCTCCCTGGACTGCCACCTTATTATGGTGGAGGGGTTTGAGTTTCCCAATGATCCTAGGAGCTATGTTGTTGGGGGCTTTATGCCCCTGGTAGGGTCACCCATGGCAAACCGGTCCTAGGTGAGGGATCAGACAAAGCGCGGCCTGAAGACCCTATGACGAATAACAATATTGGACTCAGCGTTCCCTCACTCGGACGCGGGTCACCGAGGCCCCGGTCTGGACCCAGGCCTGGAGGTGGGGCACGATGGCAAGCGCCTGGTGGCCGCGCCTTTACCCATGGTGGTCCGATCCTCAGCTGCAGAAGCTGGCTCTTGTGACGTGGAATGTCACCTATCTGGTGGGGAAATAGCCGGAGCTGGTGTGGAGCCCTGGAATCTGTCTCCTCTAGAGGGGTTGGACTCTCTTCCACTCTGGAGTTGCCTCATTGAGAGGCGCCAAGCTGGGGTAGGCATACTTGTTGCCCCCCATCTCGGCGCCTGTACGTTGGGGTTTACCCTGGTGAATGAGAGGGTAGCCTCCCTCCGCCTACGGGAGGGGGGATGGATCCTGACTATTGTTTGTGCTTATGCGGCAAACGGTAGATCAGATCGCCCAGCCTTGTTGGAGTCCTTGGAGGGGATGCTGGAGAGTGCTTCTTCTGGGGACTCCCTTATTTTGCGGGGGGACTTCAACGCTCATGTGGGCAATGAAAGTGCGACCTGGAGAGGTGTGGTTGGGAGGAATGGCCCCCCCGATCTGAACCCCAGCGGTGTTTTGTTGTTGGACTTCTGTGCTCATCATGGATTGTCCATAACGAACACCATGGTCAAGCACAAGGGTGTTCATGTGTGCACTTGGCACCAGGACACCCTAGGCCGCAGCTTGATGATCGATTTGGTTGTCGTTTCATCTGATTTGCGGCCGCATGTTTTGGACACTTGGATGTAGAGAGGGGCGGAGCTATCCACCGACCGCTACCTGATGGTGAGTCGGCTTTGGTGGTGGGGGAGGACGCCAGACAGCTCTGGCAGGCCCAAACGCATTTTAAGAGTCTGATGGGAACGTCTGGCAGAGTCCCCTGTCAGAAGGAGTTTCAATTCTCACCTCCGGCAGAACTTCAAACACGTCCTGGGGAAGCAGGGGACATTGAGTGCCTCTATTGTCATAGCGGCTGGCCCTTTGATAAGGGGTGTTAAGTCCCTGTATGACCGGCGTCAGAGTTTGGTTCGCATTGCCGGCAGTAAGTCGGACTCGTTTCAAGTGAGAGTTGGACTCCGCCAAGGTTGCCCTTTTTTTTTACAGATCCTGTTCATAACATTTATGGGAAGGATTTCTTGGCACAGCCGTGGTGTTGAGGGGATCTTTTTCGGTGGCCGCAGGATTGAGTCTCTACTTTTTGCTGATGATGTGGTCCTGCTGGCTTCATCTGAGCACGATCTAAAGCTTTTGCTGGAACAGTTTGCAGCAGAGTGTGACGTGGCTGGGATGAGGATTAGCACCTCCAAATCTGAGACTATGGTCTTGAGCCGGAAAAGGGTAGGGTGCCTTCTTTGGGTTGGGGACGGGGTCCTTCCTCTAGTGGAGGAGTTCAGGTATCTGGGGGTCCTGTTCACGAATGAGCAAACAATGGATCAGGAGATCGATAGACGGATTGGTAAGGCATCTGCAGTTATGTGGGCGCTGTACCGGTCTGTCGTGGTGGTGAAGAGAGAGCAGAGCCAAAAGGCAAAGCTCTCAATTTACCGATCGATCTACGTTCCTACCCTTATCTATGGTCAGGAACTCTGGGTGGTGACCGAGAACGAGATCACGGATACAGGCGGCTGAGTGTGTTTCCTCCGCAGGGTGGCTGGGTTCTCCCTTAGAGATAGGGTGAGAAGCTCGGTCATCCGGAGGGGGCTCAGAGTAGAGCCACTGCTCCTCCACATCAAGAGGAGCCAGTTGAGGTGGCTCGGGCATCTGATCAGGATGCCTCCTGGATGCCTCCCTGGTAAGGTATTCCGGGCACGTCCCACCGGGAGGAGGCCCAGAGGAAGACCCAGGACTCACTGGAGGGATTATGTCTCCCGGTTGGCCTGGGAACGCTTCGGGATTTCTCCCGAGGAGCGGTCCCAAGTGGCCGGGGAGAGGGAAGTCTGGGTCTCTCTGCTTAAGCTACTGCTCCCGCGACCTGACCCCGGATAAGCGGAAGAAGATGGATGGATGGATGGATAGATGGTATTTTAGGAGATAGATCTTATGTTTAATTTTTGCTTTTTTCTTGTAATAAAAAAGACAGATAGTTTAGTATAGTATGGTATACCAATATAATAATATAAAGGAACAGTATGGGATAAGGCCATCTCACAAGTTTCACTGGTGTGAAGGATCGATCGCTAAACACTGCTGTGTTCTTTCGAGTACCGTGCCAGCTAAATATATTTCAGTTTAAATAATATAATATAAAAAATATAATTTCAATCAGATGATAAAATACAAAATAGATGGATTGAGAAGATTAGAAGGCCAAACTCCCCTATCTATCACCAGGCCTGTGTCTGCAGTCTACACTTGGCAGCACAAGGCATCAAAGGGCCGAGTAAGGACAGAGGGAGAAGGAGGCCAAAGCCTGTGCTGTTCTGGATTTATTTCATCACAGCTATTCCCTCACTGGAAGTATGTAGCTACTTGCTCTTCTACATGGATCTGAAGCAGCTTGCCCTCACTGTCACTTTTCCTGTCTCACTCGTGTTGCAAAGAGTGAGAAAGCGAAGGAGTTGTGGCTTATTAACTAATACAGCTAGTGCTAACTTAAGAAAACTCAATATAGGTAGAAATATATTTATCTCAAAGAACAGTAAAAATACATTTCCGTGTTAAATCTGAGCTTAATATTTATTGTTGAATGTTCAGCTATCCTTATCAGTATCCTTATTAGACTAACATGTTAATATACAGTATCTCTCTTACTGTCTTTTGATGATGGTACCTCACAGCTGCCACTATTAGCTAAACAGCTACCTTCATTATCGTGAACAAAAATTGGTTATCTACAGCTAAAAGCCCTTCACCTGCTTGCTTACTGATGTCACTAGAGCTACAGACGTTTTGGGCCAAGTTCTGGCTTAATTTCTATCATTTTCGATGGGCTGGGGTCAGACTCGGACTTTAGCAGTAGGCTGATATTCTCGTTAGCGAAAAGATTTATAATAAAGCGCTGCACTGAGCCACTAACATTATTCCAATCTACCTGTCAAGATGTTGCAAACACACCGTATGCATCATGATGTGAAAGACCCACTCTCTCTCAGATCAAAACAGAAAACATGCTCTGACTGCTGCGCTGTGCTCTCATAGAAAATACTGAAATGTAAATGCACTATTACCAGACATTCCAAGTCTCCAAGTTGCAGAAATCTCCTGCATTTATATAACAGCTCCCTGATGCCCACAAGTCAGATAAAATATCCTGAAAATCTACTAAAATCTAGAGCAAGCAGGTAAGAGCACACACAAAGACAGAATTTTATATTTTTATATTTATAATTTTAAGGTTCAGATAATAGGCCTATTTGACCGGAATTTCAAACATTTGTCCAGTAAATTTCAAACCTGATCGTCTTGTTGTCCAGTGCCTTTTTAAAAAAAAAATTTCAGCGGAAACCCTGATGTGTGACTTTTAAATATTGTTGGGCTAGAATCAGGTTCAGGCTTTAAAAAGCTGTGAATAAAAACATACTCTTTGGGCTCAGGCTCAATTCTCTCGGGCTCGGGTCAGGTCGGGCCAAACATTTAAGGCCCGATTGCAGCTCTAGATGTCGCTTTGTGTTTATGAAATATCCGGAGGACATCGTCTATGTTAATGAGCAGCAGGTCTTGAAGATGGCTATTTTGAGTTAGGGTAACTGTTTTGATTTCTAATAAAAGAGCACACTTGCAAGTCATTTGCTTTTAACGTATTTAAAGCATGTGTTCTCAGTGTGGTTAGAATAAAAAGTTAAATAATAAACTTAGGAAATTACATGATGAATACAAAACTCACTAAAACGTCTGAAAATTAATAATAGGGATAATTAATTAGTAATTAAGCAAACTAAAGCAAAACATTTTCTCCTAGCTGGAATTCAAAAATGAAAATCTGAATTACCTGAGCAAAAATGAAAACGTTAAAATTTCACTTCTGAATGTAGCACAAGTCTACAAATAGACTTAGCAAAGTGTCAGAAATGACATTGCTGTCAAGTGATTGGTCAGTTTACATTTTTTTAACACACAATTGAAGGGATGTACCTAATAAAGTTGCCAACCTCTGCAAGTTTACACAAGCAACACTTCATTTGTAAGTAAACCTTATGTATATAACACCTTTTCACAGGGCGGAAAGCACAAACTCCTTTAAAATCAAAACACGATAAACATAAAATAAAAGATAAAATATCAACTAGCATTACAATTGGAAGAATATTTTAATGTTTACAAGTTAGTAAAAATAAATCCAGCATGCCCAAATTTTGTGGTGCAGTACCTCTGTGAAATGTTCAGATGCTGTATATAACGACTGTGAGTGAGAAGACATATGGAACAAAAAGAAAGTGGCTGAGCTGTTCTTTTCTACAGAATCAGATCCTTCCACACCTCTTCTTGTTCTGCCTGGAGGCTTCTCACAGGTATGATTTGTTGCCCTGAACTGAAAATTAGAATCTCCAAATTAGAAGTCAGGGAGTCTTGTCGGAGCCTGACCTTGGATTCTCACCTCCAATGCAGCCGGACCTGTGAATTCTGGGTCTTATCAACAATGTGGCTATGTCATGCCTTTGCACTCTCATCTGAACACTTGTTGATGATTTCTTTGTACATTTGTATCATGCTCAAAAACCATCTTGTCCTTTTTTGACCCTTATGTGTTTATTGTAAGTGTGCCTACTCTATCAAAAGCTCAGATTGATGATTAAAAAAGAGTTTATGCAATTAAAGTTGTTTTGCAGTAAGGTGATAATTAGCCCTGTTGTCTCACTGCAACTCTGATCCAAACCAAACTGTAGCTGTGCAGAAATCTGTATGGTCTTGTGCTTGTATGGCTTTCTGAAACAATGTGAGTGCTTAAGTTGTTTTCTGTTTTTAAGCCTCGGTATGAATGTAACCTTAATATTATGTCTGTGTTAGATCTATAGAAACCTGTAATTCAATATCTGAAAAAGATGGTTCAAGGTGAGTTAGGCTCTAATTAGGAATTGATTAAATGAACAAGAAATAATGTCTTTTTTTCTAGACCTGATATGCATATTATTGATGTTTTGAGCTATTAAACTGTTTGCGTGCTTGCAGGCCCAGAATCCACGGATTTTTACTACAGATGGACTTGGGGCACACGTGAGCGCATCCTGCAGAGTTACACTGTGACAGGTCTGGGATCTAGCAGCCCATTACCATACATGTCTTGTCAGGGAGGGGGGCTCCAGAGTCCAGCAGTGATCTGTAAGGTTTCAGTTAGAGATCTTTCATCCTGTTCAGAAAGAAACTGCCAGGGGACCCTGCAGAACACGATTTTTAATGCTCTTAGTGCGAAAGAAATGAGCGTGGAGGCAGAAGTGCCCAGAGCCAAACGTAGCACCTTTGATGTGTCAGGGTGGCATTAGAGAGGCAGGACAGCAAGTACCTTCTTAGCCACCCCAAAATTTGATTGTGTCGTTATTCATGCTAACTTGATGTTGGAAATAAATGACAGATATGATAAATAAATATGAAGAAAGCAAGCAATTAAACAGGAAACATTATCCTTTAAATTATTTGTAGTTAAATCATGGAATAGTGTTTGAACTGAGAGATCGAAAGTCACCCCCCAAAAAAAACAATAATTTGATTACATTTTATAATCCATAGTGCCTTCTTACAGTACAGCTGACTTTCGTTTTCACTAGTCAAGAGAAAAACCAGTCTAAAAAAGCTGTAAAAATCTGAACCATTTTTTTAACTTGGAAATAATTTAAATTTGACTGGATTAAAAAAAATTCTAAAAATGATAAAATATTTTTTCAATAAGTCATAATTTAGGTTAATGATTATTTCACTCGCTATTTAGTTTATTTTTCTTGAACATTTTATAAAAATCTGAACATGTTTTATGTTGTTTTATATGCAACTGTTTTGTTTTCTCTGTTAATTTATAGTTTAACCAAATAATTTAGCTATTTTTTTTAGCTATATTGATTTTGGAGGGTTAGTCCTCATTGCCTCATCGTCTGTAATTGAGCAGCATGTTAGTGTGCACCTTTTTTTCATTTTTTTAGTTTATTTGTAGTGTTTCTTAAGTGTCTGGAAAACAAAAAGATGGCAAAACTAGTTTGTTTCACTGATTCTAAGTTGACCTCTCCCCAGTTTTTTTTTACAAGTGTTGTGATTAAAAAAAATGAAGGAAACAAGCAAAAAGTCATTAATGTCTTTTGTTCTTTTTAATATTTTTAAATTCTCTGTTTAATAAAATCTATGTAAGACAATTTCTTGGGCTTTAAATTAGCTAAAACGGGCTTATAACAACAGCTCACATTTGAATCGCACACTGTTGCTACTACTACAAGCTACTACTTGACACAAACTGATGTTTAACTGCAGTAGAGGGAAGAATGGAATAATTTTATTTATTTTTTTTTAAATCAACTGAATAATAGAATGTTATATAGATTAGTGTTTTACAGTAGATCTTGAAATTAGATTTGGATTTAAAATATGTGATAATATCTTTTATCATTCTATTACCTTAATAATAGAATTGTAATAATGTTTAAAATGTTTAAATTTGAATGTAATTCTCTAACTTCATATAAAATTTTTAACACATTGTTTTTTTAATATTAGAGATTTTATACAAAAATACTCAAAATATTAATTAATAACAAACATTTACAAAGGGTTTGCTGAAATGTTTTTTTCTTTTTTCTTATTTAGAAACACTAATAGTAACTAAGCTTAGATAAATATGATTATATAATCCTGCGATATTGTGATATGTCACCAGTTGTTGTTGTTCTCTGGGGCTCAGCTTCACTACATCCCATGATCACCATCCAGTTTAAGTACCTACATCAGTCTATCTATTATACACAATGCAAACTGGCAGCATCTTTTACAAACACACACACACATGCCATTGACAGACTTCTATCATCACCTTTCAAAAGCTGTTTATGGGGAGATTTGTGTAAATGAAATCACTTTCTCTGGGACATAAAAAGGCATTGTTCGGCAGCCTGGCGGTAATTATACTACACAGACTCAAACTGAAGGAAGCTATTTAGCAATACGGCCCTGGCCTGGGCCTCTGCTGCTGATCTCATTTGGCTGCATTAATTAGCTCGCTTAGAGCCACGAAGCTGGGGTGTTGATGCCGCAGCCCACTGCTTGGCTGGTTGGTTGGTTAGTTAGGATGACTAACACAACAGTCTGTTCAGTTTTCTTGTAAATCTACAGACCTCGTGAACTTCCTTACACCTCACTCCCCTCCTACTCCTCCTGCCTATCAGTCAAAGACAGCTGGGGCTGCACAGAGGGCATGACTGCTCCCTATTCACTGCATTCAGCCATTGCTTCATAATAGACCATGCAGCCTGCTCCATTTGTGGAGGAAAGAAAAATCTTTCATTCTGTTTGTGGTTTAAATGAGTCTGCAAAGACTGAATATTTGCGCAGAAGACTGAGTGTGAGAAATTTTATCTTATGTTTTGAAAAATGTAAAAACAAATATGGGCAAAAATATTCTGCAATGGTAGGGGGTTAAGAAAAAAATAGAAAAATCTCAGAAAGGTTTTCGTAAAGGTTTAGAAAAGTTTTTTTTTATGGATTATGGCTGCTAACAGTTCCAAAAGATCCAGTTAAAAATGTTTTCTATGACTGTGGAAGATGCACCATCAGGTCCACCTTTGTGTTTATCAGTTTATTAATACCTTCAAGATGCACAAGTTAGGTTCAAGTGACTAAATGAAAAAAACACACAAAAAGAGCTGAAAATGGTCAACCCTGGCTTGAAAGTGTGTGAACAAACCATTTTAATTTCAATGATGAACTCTTAAAAACATTTAGAAAGCCAGCAGAGCCTTTGGTTCAAGACACACCCAACTCAACAACGCCTTAACAGATTCAAAGAAAGTTTGTTCTTCTTGACAGCAAAATATAAAGAAGAATCTTAATGTGAAAAAAGACATAAAGCTGCAGTGAAGTAAGCGGACACGTTAATTCTCAAAACAGTACAACCATTTTCTGTGAACTTTTTAAGTCATATAAAGTGCTCTGCTCTTTTCACACAAAAGCCTTTTTGAAGAAGGTGTCAGCTCTTCAAATACAGGATGTTTTATTTTTAACTTGACATTCTCTTATGCTTGTGAGGCTTTTATTTTCGTACTGTAAACTTCTTTGGGTTTAGAGTGAAATCACACAGTAGTCTCATGCCAAACACAGGCGTGTTTCTGAGGTGGGCTTGGACTTAAATAGGTAACAGTAGATTTAAAGAGCAAAAAGGCTGTCAAAAGAAAACACACCCTTCACCCTCTACTTTCCTCTCAAGTAGAGGTTCAATGAATTTACTTACATCAAGTTTCATTGCTGAAAAACCTTTTTTCAGTTTACTGCAAGACATGTGGAGGACACAGCAGACATAAGGATGAAGATGCTCTGATCAGATGAGACTTAACCTCACTTTATAGCCTGCATGCAAAAACAACACAGAAAAATCACTTTAAATACACTATTCTCAGATATAAGCATAGCAATGGCAGCATTATACTGAGGGAATGTTTTTCTTCCAAATATTTAAGGAAGGGTTTGATATGAAGAGCACTGGAGCCAAACACAGGGCAATCCTGCAAAAGTAGCCTGCAAAAATCCTTTGATGTTTGAGGCTGTAATTTGACAAAATATGACTAAGTTTAAAAATGAACTAAATATCTTTGCAGAACAGTATAAACTTGATGTGAATTGAATCAGATTTAAACTTGGGATTTTAAATTACTAATCCGAACATGGAACCAGTGACATGTTTTAAACTGGAAATAGAAAATGAGATACTACAAAGGTCATTGTTGCATGTGCAGAGTGAGGCGCTCATGTCCACTAAGTCAGGGTGGAGTAGGTCATTTTCATAATTTGCCAATGGAGCAGGTGATTGTTTGAGCCTGGCATGACTAGGGCAGAGGTAGTGGGGCAGATGGACCTGTCTTGCACTGACCATGTATTCCTGCACCCTGCTGGGGCTCCAGGAGGGCGGTGAGCAGGCTCCCAGAAAGGAGGGTGTCCCACTGACACCCTGGCATTGAGCCCTGCCAAGTCTTGGCCTGCACCCATCTCTGAAGCCTGTCCCCCCTCTCACCCAGCCTCCATCACAAACCCCACCCTCCAAAACACCCTAAATGCTGACCAAGCCCTCAGGGCTTAGGCCTGCCTCCTGGGCTTACAATGGCTCAGACAACAAGCTGGTCCTTGGAAGGAGTATGCCAAATAACAATGTAAAAGGGAAGACTCTTGCAGTGCCATGTGTTAAGATCTGAATGCAACACGGTTCTTCTGTCACCTGAAGGAAAAGTTAACATACTGTAATGGTTAATCATGCACAAAACCTAGTACAGGCCACTCACTATTAATATGTTTTTGATGTGAAAAAAAGTAATCTGTTTATGCAGATGTATCTTCTCATCTTTTTATCCGCTTCTTTGGAGGTCCAGTCATTTTCAGCTATGTGGCAAACACACACAGCTTGAGCTGTGAATTTTCTTTGCAAGGTGATATTTCCTGTCTATGTGCAAATAAAGCACACAGCAAAAAAATATTAAAAAATACTGTCACAGACAAAGACTAGGGGGGCTCTTAAGTGTGAGAAACTACATCATATTCCTAATACATGTTTTTTATGTAAATCATTGAAAGTAATGAACTCATCACACTTATATAAAAGTATCATTAGGGAATGATTAAAGAAAATCTCTCATGTTTTTCATACAAGCCCTGTTGGCAGTGTGCACTAACTTAAATTGTGTAGGTAGGGGGTCTGAAATCTCAAGTAAGCTGTTCAAACTATTATTCTCCAACAGAAACTCAATTTGCACCACACTGGAATACAAGTTGTCTTTATCGACCCATTGCTGCCTCTCCATAGCTGCATGAGGCCTGGTTAAATCATGAGGGAGGAGATTGGTAGGGGGTTGCAGAGCAGTAGATTGGCGATAATTGGTTGAAGGACAGTATACAGTGATAAAGGGTCTAAATAGCCAGGCTTGTTCCTGTCATGTTTCACCACTTCTATTTCCATACCAATTAAACCCTGTTGAAGCTGCCACGATGGGAGAGGTGCAAAGGATGTGGAATAACTGAACACATCAAAGCAATGCTGCAGTATTATTTATACAACTGATTTTTTTGAATATTTATTGAGAGTGCAACAGCTTTACATTCACTGGGTTCAGACTATCCTCATTATTGTACCACAGCTCCTTTTTTGTTGTTAAACAATGATACCCTATTTAGAATATGCTCCAAAGCTTGTGAATTTTGTGGGAAATCATGCTTGTGATTAAAATATAGATTACTCTATTTCATTTACCTTCACAGAAAACCTTCAAATATAGGAAGTAAGGCATGGATAGAAGAGCAGACTTAGATTGGATGGGCATGGTTCCCAGAAGACATCCACCAGTGCTTATATCCCATGATGAGGTGCCGATAATCCATGAGGATGACAAGGTCTCATTTCAAAGTAAGATCGAGGGGTGCATTGATTCCACTCTGCCGAGATGGGATCTGATTTGAGTTTGAATATATGAGAATGAACCAATGCTTCCCAATATCACCATGAAATTGGGTTTGTGCATTACACATTCTTCTGCTGCCCAGCAAACCGTGCAGTTTGCAGTGTTTTGTGATTCTGTAGCAAAGATGTAGGCCTCATCTCAGAATATACCTAGAAGGCATCGACCTCCAAAAACTGATGTCAGAGCTAACCAAGTTTTGGCTTGACAGAAGGTTCTCAAATAAATATAACTAAATTTGCAACAGTTCATTTACATCGTGACTCGTCCTACAAAAGGTTGCCAGGAGTTGCATGTGTGAGTGCACTCATTTTCATTTGGCATGTTGAAATAACTATTTGTTCTTTTAGAAATCTTAATAATTTGTTTTAACCAACCAAGCGTATAGCTCACAAGCCAAGGAAATAGTATGGCTTAATAAATAAGAGCATACTCTTGCTTTTCTCTTCCATTGTTCTTCTGCTCTTTGTCCCTCTTGTCCTCCTCTGTTGTCTCAGTTCTTCTTGTTTATGGGTAACTGATGCTATTATTGATTTTAATCAATCTCTAAATGTTTCCGTCAATTGAGTCTCGTGTTTTGTCTGTTTTTTAAATTTTCATCCTAAATTGTTGTTTTAATCCAATGCTAAATGTTCTTTTTTATTGTTTCTCTGATGTTTTTTTCACATTCTTGTTATATATTTGGGTAACCTTAAATTGCCTTGTGTTGAAAGTGTTCTATACAAATAAAATTACCTTGCCTCGTCTTGCCTTTCACATTATTGTACCTATCTTCTTCCATATTTCAGTCTTTACAATGCTTGAATCCTTTAAAGTGCATTTAGGGAAAAATGCACTTTAGGAAATAGTGCATTTAGGGAAATTCTTACTGAATTGATGAATAAGGTTTGATTTGGTTTTAATATCCTAATTCAGGTGTCTGTGGTACAGATCAATAGTAAACATGTGTTGGGGAGTTATTAATCACATACAAACATATTTTTATGGAAGTACATCGCCAACCTTTAAAAAAGAAAAAGAAAAAAAAAGGATTGAAATGTGATCCTTAAATATAAAACCTGGTTGTTGACATTTTTATCCTAACAACTGACACAGTCATTCTAAAACAATTTTACACAATAACCAGGTCTCATTTGCTTGTAATTATCCTTACATCTATTAGTCTAAATTTAATCTAAATAAGTCCCATTCATCCTAAACTAAGCAATCTTTATTTTACATTTACTGATTGAACACTTTGATCCATATTACAATACAATACAATACAATCCAGATAATCATGCAGTGCCATTTGGTAAAAAAATAGTTAAGTGTTTATCAGCTGATTGCATTGAGTCATTGAATTTGCAGCAACTCCTCACTTTTAATGATAGAAAACTTCAGCAGAACCAGGCTAAATTTGAATGGGCCACCTGCCTCATATTCCTTGGTGCTGGGACAATATGGGAATGTGACACTGCTAACCAGAGAATGAATATAGCATCTATAATAATTAATAGCTCTGTCCTGGAAGCTCAACATGGAACCACTGATTTAGGAATAATATTGATAAGCAAGGCAAACAGCTAAACATAGATGCTCTGAATGATGGTTACTTTCAAGAGAAAGGAAAAAAGAAGTTAAATGCACCAAAGACACATACATGGATAAAACAGGTGTAAAGTGTTAAGTAAGCTGTTATCTAAATCCAAGCTATTATCACTATTATAATTTCATACTTTTGTCCATTGAAGCTTTTTGGTTAAATTTAAGCAACTTGTTGTGGAAGTGTTTCCCATTTAATTAATCTGGTCCAAACAAGATAAGCGAGAACACATGGGATTCAGTGTGGTGGTGTTTTGTTTCCTACTGTGCTCCCTCTTGCCCAATAATCACAAAAATATGCTAATGTTTGTTAATAGCTATTGTTTAAAACAATTGTGCATGTATGATTATTTTTTTTTTCTAGATAGAGGCACATTTATCTCCAGTTTCCTTGTTTCAAGAAATGAAAGTTATGCTTTCATATGCAATCAAGTGACCACCTGATAAGACTGTGGCTCAGGAGGAAGGAGTTTGACTCATAATTGGTGGGTTGACAGTTCAAACGCCCTCTTTGTCTGTCTTGGTCGTTGTATCTTTGAGCAAGGAACACATTCAACTCTAACATGTGATTGTGTCCATGAATGAGTGAATGACCGAATGTAGTGGAAAGCGCTTCGTGGTCCTCTGACAATGAAAATGTGCCATGTGAATGCAGACGATTTATCATTTCAATTGGTTCCGATATTGCAATCATTCTACCCTCTTCTGGATTTGGAACCAGTGTTTCCACAAGTGATACCTGTGTAATAACATATATGATTTCTTTGAAGAATGTCTGTATAAGGGCTATGTATAAGATTAAAGTATATAGACACTGATGTGTGTGTAAGGTGCTTTGGGAGGGATGGTGCTAAGGAGAATCCATCTAAGGAGTGTGATTCCTCTTAACTGAGAAAGCACTGTCAGTCACTCCGAGGCACTGTTTACATTTCCCTCTGAGTGTTTCCCCCCACGGCTCTCCATCCAATTCTCCTCAACAAGGGACCATGAGGGATCAGGGTGAAATAAGAGTGGGCTCATGAATGGAAAGGCACAAATTGACATGTGGCGTTTTGTGAGGTGAGTGCCCAACCTCTCGACCACTGATTACCATTCGCTAATGAGCGCTCCTGTTTGTATGTCTCTGCACTTCTCTGTTCTCCGCTTCTTTCTCCTCTCCATCTTTGTGCAAGCCCGGACCGCTCGGTTGACCATAGGTGTTCTGTTAATGGGGAGACGCACTCATGAGTAATTAAAGCAGCAGGGGGGCTTGTACTATACCAGCAGCCTCCAGTTGTCCCTCCAACCTCTTTTTGAAGCCCCCCTCCCCTTCCCACTCTAACTCAATCTTGTCTGCCGAACTGATCATTGTTCAAGGCCAGTTTTGCCCCTGGCAGTTCTCTCACTTTCTAATGATGCCTTTCTGAGCTGCAAGGCCTGTGTCCTCCAAAACCCAGGGCCAATTGGGGCCAGTTGTTGTTTTCACGCCAGCTTCACTCCATCGAATGACAGCTCCTTGCCTTTATCAGTAAGAAAATCTGCCAACAGGTAGAGAAACACACATTATAGACAAACTATGTTGGTAAATATCATGATTGTTGGATGTTTGGATTTTGGGTTGTGGTTGTATGTGTATTTTAATTATTCTGTTTTTGTATTTAGCTTATTGAGCTTGTATTATTTTTGCATTTGAGTTTTGATTAGATCAGGTTTTTCCCCTTGTCATCTCAGCCCTCTACAAAGGCAGACTGGAAGATATCATTTAACTTTCTCACTTGAAAGATGCAGGGGAATCATTCTTTTCTGAAATTATTAACAGAAGCACTAATAATTCACTGACTTTATTTGCAACAGTTGAGAGACTTACTAATCCTCCAGTGACAGTAGCGCCAGAAATAAATTCCACCAGGGCATAAAATGATTTTGCCTCAATATCTGACCCATAGTTTTTTGAAGAAAGTTTTCCCTGTCATTGGGTCTGATTTGATTCAAATAGTTAACTCATCCCTCCTAACCTGGACAGCACATTAATCAACAACTATGGGCAGGTCTCTAACCTTCCAGTCATCAGCAAGATTATCGAAAAAGCTGTGTTTCAACAGTAAAATACCTTCCTAAAAATGACCGACCATTATGATATTTTTCAGTCTGGTTTCTGTGCTCACCACAGCACAGAGACTGTCCTCGTCAAAGTTCTCAATGGCATACACATAAACACACACTGTGGTACAATTCCGTTCACTCATTCATTCATTCATTTTGTTTATTTGAGCAATTTGTGTGATAAAAAATCATAAAAATAAATAAAAAGGCATAATTTGTGCTGTATGCAGTGATAACGCAAGGCACACATAAAAGCTCAAAATGAGTAAGCTGAAATATAAAACTTGTTAATGCTTACCCCTTTCTCACATTCTTTCTTTTCTTGACAACAATTGCTATGTTACAGACATTGGTAATATTCAAAAGGACTGCACAGCTTGACAATGTTACGTCTGTATACACTGTTGAGCACCATTTTTTTAGAAAAGGAAAACAAACGACAGCAAATACTGAACACTATAGCATATATAGCCTTAGCTAGTTTGCAAGTATTGTAGTATATGATGAGGAAAGAAAGAAATTATGATAACCTGGAACACAAAGGTTAAAAGTCTGGCCATCTTTAAGATTTAAAAAAAAGGAAAGAAGAAAAAATATAAAATACTAAACAAATATAAATATTCATTGGACCTCGCCGCTTATATTTGCTGTCTCTATTACTGAACATTTTTAAGATACTGTTTGGAAGAAATTGATACCTTACTTTATACATTATTTGTAAGGATTTGAATTTGATCAAATCATGAATTGTTATGATTTTTAAAATAGAGGGTTAGACTGTTCCCTCTTACCAGCGCTGCATATTATTCTGACAGCCTTTTTCTGCAGGATGTTAACCGGATTAAGATTGGTTTTATAAGTATTACCCCCTATCTCTGTACAATAACTGATGTAAGGTATGATTAATGTGCAATAAACAGTACAAATAGCTTTTTCATTTAGTAAGTATTTAGATTTTCCCATAATTGCAATACATTTCGCAATTTTATTTTGAATGAATTTAAGGTATGATTTCCAGTTTAGCTTATGATCAAGGATGAGACCAAGGACATTATATTTATCAACACATTCTATTGCTACATTGTTTAGTGTAATTATTTGTTTAGTATCAATTCTCTTGTTACCAAACACCATAAATGTATTTTTTTTTTCAAGTTCAATGTCAGTTTGTTACTGTAAAACCATTCCATAATTTTTCCATTTCTGTTGAGATCTCGAAAATAAAATTTTCCAAGTTCTTTCCAGAAGACAGAATTGTAGTGTCATCTGCATAGAGGAATAATTTAGGTTTATTAGAGATGAAACATAAGTCAGTGATGTACAGTTAGAAGATAATTGGGCCTAGTACTGAATCCTGTGGTACCCCAAACTGAATGAATTTCATGGTAGATTTGTATTCGTTTATCTGGACAAACTGCTGTCTGTTGGATAAATAAAATTTTAGCCACTGTAGTGGGCAACCTCTGAAACCATGTTTTCTAACTTTTTAACTAAGATGCTATGATTAATTTTTTGAAAAGCTTTTGTCAAGTCAATAAAAACGGCTATAGAATATTCTTTGTTTTCAATACAGTCACTTACGTCCTCAACCAAGTCCATCAACGCCAATGCTGTGGAATGTTTTTCCCTAAACCCGTACTGGCTTTCACGCAATAAATTATTAATATCAATATAGTTATTTAATCGAACTGCAAAACGTTTCTCAAGTATTTTGGATATTTAAGGCAACAATAATATGGGTCTATAATTAATAAGAAAATGTTTATCTCCATTTTTATAAATTAGAATTACTTTTTCTATCTTCATAAGAGGTGGAAATGTAGCAGTTGAGAAGGACAGGTTACGAATATGTGTTATTGATTTATCATTTCCTTTATAACCTTTTTAATTAGGCTCATATCCAGGCCATAGCAGTCGAATAATTGTTTTGTTTTTGAACCATCGAACAATTTGAAATATCTCCATTTCATCTACTGGGTTGAGGAAGAAGGAACTGAAGCGATCATTTTCACGGGCAGCAGTATGTTCAAAGGCAGCGTCTTGTGTTACAAATGGCTTTGCAAGTTCCAGACCAATTTCAACAAAGTATTCATTCACGTTTTCCACAACCTCCTGAGTATTAGTCACAGTCTTTTTTTTGTTGCTATCAAGCAAGGCTCTGTAATAATCTTTCTTACATTTCCACAAAATATCAGTTAGTTTATTTTGTATTTTTTATACCTAATTTCCGTTTCTTTTAATAATTTTTTTATGCAAAGTATTTTTTTCTTTTTGCAAGCACTTAATAAGCCTTTTGTCATCCATGGGTTATAGTATTTTTGATTTTGTTTTGTTTTCTAATAGGACAATGTTCATTAAGACGTGATTCGAGAACAGACAGTAATTTATCATACGCAATGTTTACATCATTTTTACTTATTATATTTTCCCAGTTTTGGGATTCAAGACTTTGCTTCAGAGCACATATGGTTTCAGTAATTGTTACTCTTTTATATTTTACTACATTTGAATTGTTGTACATTTTTGGTAAGTGATCAGTTATATCGTTAATAAGATTTCCACTAACAATATTTTCAGTAATCATATTGGTAAATATGTTATCTATTATTGTAGCACTATGTGTGGTCACTCTTGTTGGTTTTGTTATTCTAGGATACAGCATTATACTATACATTGAATTAATAAACTGTTCAGTAGGACTATGATTTTTTGCCTTTAAGAAATCTATATTAAACTCTCCACATATAAGTAAGTCTTTCTGTCTTTGATTGCAAAATAAGTGTTCCATTGTGTCAATGACGAGATCTATATTTGAATCTGGCGCCCCATAGATAAAGCTCATATTCACATTCTTAGTTTTTTCCATCTTAATATCCACTGTGATAAATTCCATAACATTGCATACTGCTGCTGACATACATAATTTTTACTTCGCAAGCCATCATGTACATATAAGGCCATCCCTCCACCATTTTTGTGTTCCCTATTAGTATTATACATTAAATAATTTTCCAGTACCAATTGTGTATTAACATCCTCTCTCAACCAAGTTTCTGAGATAGCTATAATATCAAAAGGAATGTCTAATTGATGGAGATAGCTTTCAATTTGTTGGAAATTAGCATCCAAGCTCCTAATGTTTAGGTGTATTATTGATAGCATTTTATTTATACTTTATTTATTAGCTGTTTTAAATTCATCAAGATTTGATACAACACATTTTGGATGCACGTATTATTACTTTGTACAAAGGTTTCCCATTCACTATCATCCTCACTATCAGATGTCAGGATGTAGTCCAAGTCCATCTCTGTCTTTATTTAGGATAATATATTATTTCCCTTTGATTATTGTCATTGTCACTTCCCATCGAACTCACTGAGGCAGAGAGAACCTGGTCAGAGGTATGCCACTGTGTTCGCTCCTCTCCACAGCGCGTAATCTGTGCGTAATCCGTGTGTCAAAGGCATATTTCAAACCATCGCGCTCTCTCTTCAATGTCTCATAGTTCTTCTTTCTGCTTTGAGGATGAGTTGCAATTGACAACAGGCAGTGTAGGGGGTACAGTAAAAATATGGATAAAGGTGCTCTGATCAGATCAAACCAAAATGTGACTCCTTGATCTACATTCCGAATGCTATGTGTGATGATAAACTAAAGTTTCTCGTGGTGAAAAAATGGTCCAGGAAGCACCATGCTGTGGGAATGGTTTTCTTTCAGAAGCACAAGGAAGCTGGTCAAACTTGAAGAAAGGATTAAACCTGAGGCTGTAGGACAGTTTCACCTAACAGCAGGAAAAATACCCTAAACACACAGCCAGAACTACATAGAATGAATCAAATCAAAGTTTATTAAAGTGTGAATTGTACAGTAAAACTTGAGGCGTAACTCCAATTCGAAGTTGAAAGCAAAACTTTACATATGCTCATTTTATAGGAGTCAAAACCTACCAGATTGTCAGTGAAGTAATCACAGTTGCTTTGCATGAACTGTTAAGTGATAAGCAAAATATGGCTGTGATTTCCAGCTGTGAGAACAGGTGTTCGCTCCATAAATTAGTAATGGACAAGAAAATAAAGGATACAGCAGAGCACTGTGGAAACTAATCAATTCCCATTAAAAATAAATGCTAGTTTAATTGCTATGAGATTACTTTTCAGTTTGCAGAAAACATACATTTCTGTTGCTTTTTATAATCAGGATCAAAAATGCATTTGGCATATCCCACATGTTATTTAGAAGGGTAATCTATATTGTATGGGGTAACACTTTGGGTGTCATCTACAGTGGAATCCAACGGTGCTCCTTTCTTGTTTGGCGCAAAACCATTTTATTCTGTTCTCAGCAGGCTACAACAATCAAGTGGGGATGTCTCTCACTCTTGCTAGCCATACTCATTCATAGTGAGCTAAGACAGTTGGTGATATATATATATATATATATATATATATATATATAAAACTTTTTTTATTTCTACAGAATCATGTCAAAATGAAAAATCTTGATATAAAGCAATTTTTAATCAAAGTTGATTTATTCAGTTGAGAAAAAAAAATATTCTTATTCATAGAAAGGCTTTTTAAGGTAACTATTTCAATCAGAATGTGAAGATTATTATTTTTAAACCTATTTCTTCTGGTTTCTCTGGGGTAAAAATACTGCCCAATTGTCTTGGCTACTCTTCAAAATGGTAAGGACAAACTTGTTCAATTAATGCACATTATAAAATACAAGTATTGGAAGTAATAAAGATTCACCAGGTAAAAATAATGATTAAATTGATTACTTTATACATGTAATGTTCAATAATAGTTAGGGCTACATTTTAACAGCTTATTTTATCACTACAGATCTGTGCTTCTTAAAAAATAAAGTATATAAAAGACAGTATCTACCCACCTAAACTACTTTCTCTTGTGAATGAATATGATGCTCTAAACCCCTCATCAAAATAGGAATAAGGAGTGAAGGAACGAAGATGTCCCTCAAGTTTTATGGAAGGAAGATGTGCGTTGATCTTCATGAGTCAGGAAATTGTAACAAAAAGGCAACTGCTCACCTAAACATGTTTTCAATAGGAAACTTGTGGCTTTGATTTTAGCTTCCGACGTATCCATATCCATGTGTCCCTGGCAAAGGAAGTTAACCTCAATTTGCCTGACCATTTACTTTTAACTTTATGAACGTGTGAGTTTTTGTATAATTTGGTGAATATTGTAATAGTGTGCTTTGTGCTATTAGTGGTCAGTGTAGGAAGAAGAGTAATATATAAGTTCAGTCCATTTACCATCCAGTAAGTCAGATAGGAGCAGATCTTTGTATGTCAGGAAATCTGGCATAATTAGGATGTTGACTAAGATATATTCCTTTTAGTGAAGACGTGAACGACAAGTGAGACAGATCTTTGTTGATGGTTGTAAGTAAGCGGTTACAAATCTGACAGCAAACAAAAACTTGCACATCGACAAAAATCTGTATTTTGATATAATCCATGCTAATTGCTTAAAGATACTCCTTTTGTAAAAAAATCCATGCAAAGTGAGTCATTTACATCTTCCCAAGGGGCTCAACAACCTCACACAGCCACGGTGCAGATACACAGACTATCCATTCTATTGTAGATATATTGTAACACAGGAAAATGTCCACCAGCAGACTTGGAAACTCCCATCCAACTCCCTTCTGCAGGTGTAGGGGTGAATACTTTGTAAATGTATTTAGTTACATAATACTAAATGCCTTCTTTAAAACGTATTTTGTAACATATTCCATTACTTTGCTGAATCCTGGTACCCTATTCTAAATGCTTGGAATACTCCCCCTTAGCAACAGCATTTATGTTTATTAAATGTCACAAAATGTGCTGATAGCTACTTCCGGAGGGAAACATATACATAGTGCATATTATTGCTAAACATGATTTACTGAGTGGGAAAAAATAAATATAACTATTTAATTATTTTTGGCAAAGCAATGCTACTTCTCAGGGAACAAAAAAAACAAAAAACTGGGTTTTAGCATTAATATATCTTTATATTTTATTAGCCTATATTTTATATTTTATAATTTGAAATTAAATTTAGCTGCATCAAGTTTCGCAGCCACAGCCAATTAGGCTATTTGCAACTTGCTGTTATAAACATGCAAAGTATTGTAAATTGACATTCATTGCACTCCAAATGGAAAGCTTTTATTTTTATATAAATTGCAGGAAACCCATCACAACAATATATAATCAAGCTGACGTCATTTCAGATAGAACCAACACTGTAACTGTGAGAAATGACATGATACAGCAAAACTAGACAGATACAGTCTATAAAAATAACTAACTTTAAGTTGTTTCTTCAGATTAAATGTTGAGTCTTTGGAGTCAGCTAGTAGTTTGTTAACTGGCAGATATATATATATATATATATATATATTTTAAGTACTGAACAATTTTCCCAGATGCATATTGGTACTCAGTGAATACTTGGAATGGTGAATACTTTGATGCATACACACCAATAACTAGAAGGTTTATCACAATTGGAACTTTGACAAATCAATCCCAAGTTTAATTTGTAAACTTTGTGAGAAGGATGGTAGAGGAGGTAAAAAGTGTGATTTCATACAAGTGATATGAAAAATAAAATTAATCATAAACCATTTGCAATTTTCTAATTGCTGAACTTGATTACTCTTTGCCATATTCAGGCCTATCACATCAACCCGTAGTGTTGTTTCAGCTGGCATGGGAGGCACAATGGTAAAAGTGTTTAATTCCTTATGTAATTAAAACAACCAAGGCAAAGCATTTTAGTGAGATTTCCTCTGCTTGTCTAAGCTGCGCTTGTTCCGCTTCCTGCTCTGTGTAGCTCGCCACCTTATCTCTTGGACCCCCTTGAGTACGGCGTTTTACATTTCTGTTTGTAAAACTGTCAACACATCCACGGGCTGTACTAACGTGTGATTTAGCGCCAGCAGAGACGAGGGATAGAGAGTGAAAGAGAGGCAACTGCATGAGATCTTGCACATTGTTAAAGTGGAAAACATTTTCACTGTTATCCTGTTAAACCCCAGCTCACCAAAATCAAATATGCCTTTGATGTTAGCTTAAAGCTTATTTTACTTAGTAATAATCACAACTTTTTACCCACCTGTAGTAGTTTTTAATGTTATTTTGATGTCACTGTTCACAAAGAAAGACAGATCTATTAAATGTTCATGAAATGATGGTAAAAATGCTTATTATTATTATTTATTATTATTATTATTATTATTATTATTATTATTATTATTATTATTATTAGTAGTAGTAGTAGTAGTAGTAGTAGTAGTAGTAGTAGTAGTAGTCGTAGTAGTATTAGTTTTATAGTATTATTATAATGATTATAAGTAAAGTAATGTAATTTACAACAATATTCTTTGTAATTTTGAGTTTAACATAGCTTTTAACATAAAATAGTGTCTGCTAGAAGTTGTTTTTGAGCATTTATTTTACACCATATTTTTTTGTTTTGCTCCTAACGGAGAAAATCTAGAGGTATAAAGCTCATATATTCATATGCAGATGGCCACTTGTACTAAGCCAGGTTCTGCTGGAGGTTTTTCCTGTTAAATGAGAGTTTTTCCTCTCAACTGTCTCTACATGCTTGTTCAATATGAGGGATTACTGAAGGATTGCTGTGGTTGAAATCTGTATGTTCTGGGCACAACCTCATGCAATCTGCTGGGATTCCTTACATAGAAAACGTTTAACTGATTGGAGTCTTTGTATATTTGTATTGAAATGACTTTTTTGTGCCAAGTGCCCTGAGATGACATCTATTGTGAATTGGTGCTATATAAATAAACTGACTTGAATTGAAATTGAATTGAAACTACTTATGTAGCTGAATGTTGGCAAACCACCATCAAGTAGGAGAATACATGCATACTATGTAGATGTGTGAGCTCTCTGTCTCACAGGCGTTGACCACGCCACAAATGAAGAGAAACGAGGGATCAAAGGTTTGGTGCCAATAACTGCAAAAATGCAGTTAGCCTGTCCTGTGTGAAGGCATCACATGCATCAAACGATCAGTAGCCAAGAAGGCCTTTGGTCTCGGCACTGGTGGATGACACTGCACAAGAAGCCGTAACTCCATAAATTCAAGCAGAACGAAATAGTCACCAATACTACCCCCAGTTTAGGCCTTTGTCAAAAGGATTGGAGATCGGCATGCAAAGAAGGGCATCCTACACCTGCAGACAAATACTAACAAAATTATAACGTCATATCAATGCAACCAGAAAAAATACTTCACTTAGGCCCTTTCTCTGGTATCTCATTAAAAGCAGTTTGAAATAAAATTTTTGTCCGACACCTTTATTAAGAAATTCAGATTTGTACAGAAAATGAAAATGGTGTTGTTTACAAAAAATAAGATAGTGACATCTCGAGCCCTCTTCCACTCTGTTCTACTTGCAAAACATAGATTTGGAAGAAGATGCTCAAATTTAATTGGATTCATCTATGGAGCCGAATTGTGTGTGTGAAATTTACACCCGCCTCACTGCTGTCAAATCAGAAATCACCATGTTACAGCTAAGAAGTACCTGAGGATGTAGTGGCAAAACAAAAATAAATAAAAATTTTAAATTTTGTTGAAATATAGGAATTTCTCATTTCAGAGAAATACTTGAACTGTTACTCACCCTGATGTTGGTATTGCTTGCCACTTTTTTTCCTTTTTATCTTTAATTTACACCTCTGTTTTTGCAGCTGGGAGAAGGCAAATTCAGTTCTGGTCCCTTCGGAAAAGTGCACGGGCAGAAGAACATTAGCTCATTTTAATGGCCGCTGTAATAATCTCTTCACCGGAGGGCCTCTGTTGGAAGTGCTTACTTTCCGCTAAAGCCTTCAGGAGGATCCCCTGTCAATAACAAGACAGTCACTTCATTATACCCTCACAAGTCACCCACTTATTATCTATTGTTCCCAGCAGAGCAGGGGAAAAAATAACAGAGCGTCAAGTCAGAAGCTGCAATTTATTAATCAAAAGAATTACCATTGTGTCAAAATGTAATTTTCTGCTCTAGGACTACCATGTGTAATTGTTTGATTTGATAACTAGAGGGACATGATGTGCCCAGGGACAATGGCATCTCCTGCCTTACACAAATAGCTTTAGCCCGGTCCCTTTTCTAATGTTTAAATTTAAGACGATGAGCGTTTCTTTGAGAAAGACCTGAAAAAGAAAAAGAGAAGTGAGAGTACGATTGGTTGGTTTTTAAAAAAGGGGATGTCAAGGGTGGCAAAAGACACTATTACCAAATTTTAAGGCAGTAAAAGTAAAAAAGCAAAGTGTGTGATCTAGTACAAATGTAATCTAGTTTTGTTTTTTTTTTTTTGGGGGGGGTGATTTTTTTGTTTGTTTTTTCAATCATCTTAGTCAACCAGGAAAGGACGAAAGTGCTGTACAGTTAAATAAGCTAAAAGCAACAATGAATGCGCAAGTGAAGCAAAATATTGTGGAGCTTCAAATTCCTTTAATAATTCCTGTGCTGCTGGCATCGTTTCTAAAAAGTCAAATAATTACAAAAAATGACATTTTCCTGCATCTTCACTAAAACCTTTTTTAATCACACAGCTAATATCATTTAACTTTGAGTTGCTGCATTCTCTCTTCCTTCAAATTTACAGTTGCAACTTGGAAAAAAGAAATAAAAAAAGAAATGGCACAACACTTCTGAGGGCCTTAATGTGTGAATCCACAGACACTTCTGCATGAGCGTAGTGGCTTGGTGCCGATTATAGTTGCACCAAATGTTGAATAGGACTTTCAAAAAACACATTCACGAGAAGCTGTGAGAAATTCAATCACACCAGAAAATGCAAAAGGCTGACCACAGCCAACTAAACGAGTGGAGCAGAGACACCACACTAGCGAGCAGGCAACTGTAACTTTAGAAGAGGAAGGAGCATACAGAACAGCCGAACAAAGACAGACAAAAATAAAGAGGCATGACTCTCATTGTAGCTTCAACACTTTTATAAACAGATTTAAGAAAGGTGACATTTCTTTAAAAAGAGGGAAAGTAAGATTATGATGGCTGAGAATTCATACATAACGGTAACCTCTTTTTAAACAAAAGAAAAAATGTCAACAGGAAAATTCAACACAGTTAGAGGAGAGCAGACAGAGAAAGACAGCACGAGACCTCGGCAACCCCCTTTCACATGTAACGATTACTCCCCTTCATTAAAACTGCTAGTAACCCTGTTAAGCTGGAATAGACTCACTACGGGTAATCGTGAAAACACTTTTAATCAACGCACAGCAACAGTAGAGACCTTGCTAGAATGCATTCACTCCAAATAAAGCAGCCTCTTTATAAACAGGCGCAGCAAAACAGCTAAGACCCTGATAAGACTCCTCACACTCTCCATGGCGAAACCTGCCTGTGAATGTCTCCTGACAGCTCCTTTAGCCCTTGTTAGAGAGAATCACTTCCTAATGATTCAACCCAAGCTTGGAAACATCAACAATCACAAAGTAACACTTGGGCGTTTAGTTTTAGACAGAGATGCTGTGATTACCTGGAGTCACCGATCTGATGTACATGAGCTAGACTCAAAACATTCAAATACATTTTCAAAAATAACTGCAGGACGTGTTAAGATTAAAGCACTGGTGATTAGATATGCTTTATGGACAAGGAGTAGCCAAACACTTTTGAAAAATTATATATCTTAAATTTAATAATATCTAAAAGAACATGTCCAAACATCTTTAATTTTGATTTCAAAACGTGCCCAAATTTTTAAAGATGTTTCAAAACATTCAATATCATTTCAGTATTAAGTCGAATATGAGTTAAGATTAATGCTTTGTTGGTGAGATATGTTTTAGAGATAAAGCAATGACAAAAATATACATATTTTTACAATTAAAGCTAAATATCAGCAAAACCTAATACATTTTCATAACACAAAAATATATTCTAAACAAATGTTTATATTCATACTTCAAAACCTGCAGAGATAAAGTCTTGCTTTGTATCATCCGATACTCCTTCATATCATTTTTAAAACTAATTGTGCTCAAATCATTTCTCAGTTCACACCCGAGGAAAGACAAAAACTGCCACCTCTGCGCACTCGGTGGATGACACAAATGTATGCATGCTCTCGCTTATTGGCACCCTCACTTACATACACACACCTACATGTACACGCGCGCACACATGCATGCACACACATCCACACAGACACAAACGGCGGCAGATGACACATGGTATATCAGCAGGCGGAGTTCTTTTGTCCTCGTGCAAGTTTTATCAAAACAACTACTCTTGGAACATGTTCTGCTTTTGTTCAATAGATTTATGAAGCTATTGTAATAATATTTAGAAAATGAAGTCATATTTTAAACCATGTTAGCACTTTTTCATCAAACCAGAGCTTTATACCATGGTTTTATCTTCTCAGCAACTTAATGAGTCAAATGTAAAATAGCCTGTAGTTGGACGTTACTGCATTTATTATTAAAACCTCAGCTTTTCCAGTGACCACGGAAAACAATGATAAAAAAAATCGCTGTGTGATTTAAACCGTTCAGGATCCTTGTCTGTGACTCAGTAGGACTTACTATTACTCACAGCAGCAGTGGCTGTATTTTTGCGAATATCTGCCATGCGGGTTTTTGAACTTTGCTTGAGCTTTCAGTCATTTTCTCAGTAGGCGGGGTTTGAGTCATGGAATTATCATTTTTAACAGGTATGATTCAGTGGCGATGAGCGGGCATGCATGTGCAAAAAAGCAAGCACACAAATGAAAGAAAAATAAAATGTGCTCCTGCATATTCATGCCTTAGGCATTCTTTAACTGTAGAAAAAATATGACATTTCCCACCACTCTGCTGCCTCTTTAAAGCTGCTCCTCATGTTCCGTTCAAATAGATTTGATCCAGTAAAATCCTACATTTGCTGTAAGTTCTTCATCCTGAGTGTAAGAAATGTGCAGCTGAAGGTGCTTACAGGACTGGACTGTTGTGCACCCTTCGAGTAACTGCAATCTCGCCATGAAACCATGTAGCTCTTTTATTTCCCAGGCAGTGGTGGAAGTCTGAGCACATCTGACACTGATCGTGGGCAAAAAAAAGACATCTTCAAAGAGAAAAAAAATAACTGAGACGCCATATAATATTTTATTCACTTGAATCTTTTGACAGCAAATAAATACAACAAACAAAAAACAGTTTTCAGCGATCACCTTACATTGAGCAGCACAAAGTGGAACTTGATCTCAGATCTTTAGACATTTACGAAATGAAAGCAGAACAAACTTGCTTAGATGTTGCGTCACTCTTTAAAATTGCTGACCCTGGTTTGTAGTGAGAGTTTTAGGTTCCCTAGAGTGCAGCATGCCATTACAACAAACTGAAACCTTCACATATTTCAAGATCTCTCTATTTGAATCAACCTTCCTTTCAAGAAAGAAATACTAGCAGCTTTTAGGTAAACTAAAATAAAGGGTCGAGATTTCCTCCAAGGCTCTTACCATTACACTGCCTAATGTGCAGAAGCAACTGATATGACAGTGTTGTAATCGGTAACAAGAAAAGTACGAAAAAACTTTATATTAATCAATGTCAACCTACAATGTCAACAATTTCCAAGAGACGCAGTGTTATTCGTACTCTTGATTCAAAGTCTCAAAGTGCCCTCTAGTGGGCTTTTCCTACCTCTGTCCTGTGTGAGAGGCCTTGAGAACATCTGATCTTACAATAAGGTCTCGGCAGTTCACAATTTTAATTAAGAGGGCATTTTCACTGTGGTATCACAGATAACACTCAGTGTCTAACACAGTTTGAGTCCATAGTTGTTCTCTGTGCCATAACAAACTGCTGTATGTGTAGCCAACTAACTTAACAAATATGAAAATGCTGAAAAATTACATTCATTAGCTATTCCTGTGTGTGCCACATTTAAATTAGATGACAAAACTCATAAATGTATAAAGATTTGAAAATGGAAATGTTTTTTTAGTTGAGAAAAAAGGTTTTTGTAAAAGTACGTCTAATTTCAAGGTCCAGTAAATTTTTCCTGTTTCTTTTATATTGGTTTTCATGATGAGGCCCTAAATGCCTATACAGGATTGCAGAGCTGAATGCAAAACAGAGGACTGTTTTGATTTGCCATATTCCATTTGGATGACTGTAATTCAAGCCACATGGAGCACAAAGAAAAATCTGGAGAGCCTGAAACAAGCAGTCTGATAAGACAATGTGTCGTCCCATCTTTCTGCAACTCCTTCCCACAACACAACCTGGCACCTTGTTCCACTGGCTGGCCCTGAAGGAAAACAATTACTAGGGAGGTGGAACAACAATACCCAGAAAACATCTGCTGGTGCCGGCGGGCCCATCAGCATGCCTGACTGTGAGTCCCTGCTGGCTTACACAGAGGACACATGCCTGTCGGAATATGGCTGAAGGGGCATGAGTCTCCTTGCTTTAACCAGCAGCCTGTCCGCCTTCCGGTCCACCTGCCTCTCCCACTGCTGGTCTGCCTGCTCTGGCAGCAGCAGCTTTGTTAGAACAGACGAGGAACGGCATGTTGGACCAGTTGCTCATTTGGGTGAAATCCCTCCTGCTTGGATGAGACGATGCATCTGAATTCTTTCCACTCTAAGATGACGCAGACAAAGAAAAAGGAAGAATATCAAATTGAACAGTACCCATATGATGCTGTTCGCATGTTATATACGGTACTACAGATGGGGAGGCTTCATGTTTGGGGTAAACAGAGCGAAGTCACATTATCAAACATTGGAAAAAAGTTAATGAAATAAAAACATGAATAAATAAGCAAATAAGACATCAATGTCCCTGTTAAAAACTTTAGCCAATCTATAAAAAGTACGATGTATCAGGATATTTCAAGTATCATGCAGACTGAACATTTAATGAGTTTATATTGCCACCTTGTGGCCATTACAAAGTCTTACTAATCAGATTCCATCAATACTTGGTGAAAATTGTGTTTAGAGGTATCTTAAGAAGAATTTAGTCAGAGGTTATATAGGCTATACTGTGTTTCTCTTACTACTCAAAGTAAGTAAGTAAGTAAGTAAGTAAGTAAGTAAGTAAGTAAGTAATAAAAATATAAAATAGAAACTCTTGTATCCCTTTGGACCATTTATGACCATAACAAATACAGATTCTCTTACTACCTCCATTTGTATAGGTTAAAGGGTGATAACAGGCGAAAGGACAAGGAAATAATACACTGGCTATGTTTCAGTGGATGATTGATTATTACAGATGAAACTTGAAAAATTGAACATCTTGCAAAAGCTATTTTTTCTCAGTAATTCAGCTTAAAAGTTGAAACTAATGATATAGATTAATGACATGCAAAGTGAACTATTTCAAGGCTCTATTGTTTATAATTTGGTGATTATGGTTTACAGTTTATGAAAACCCCACATTTAAAATCTGACAAAATCAGAATATGGTAAAAATATTACATGTTTTAACATCAGTGTCACACTTTAATCCAAAATACCTGAAAAGGGTTCCGGAGCCTTCAAATGGTCTGTCAGTATGGTTCAGTAAGAATCACAATTATGGGAAAGACTGCTGACCTGACAGTTGTGCAAAAAACCATCACTGACCCCCTTCATAAAGAGGAAAAGTCTCAAAAGGATAAAAGAATTTTGATGTTCGCAGCACAAATACAAGGAGAAAATAGTGCAATCTTGATGCAATTGAACTACTTCCATAATAGCTTAAGTTATATAAGTAAAGCCCCTCCTCAAACATTTAATATATTCAGTCCCTTCGAGCCAAACCTGGTCAAATTTGCCTCTTTCGAGCCAGAACGACATAGTTAGCCTCTCCATGATAAAAAAAAACTGGTTAACAGTATCGTAGAAATCCTAAAATCCTGGAATGTCTTGTTGAAGCCATTTTCTAATTAAGTTTTTCTTAGCTGACACTAATATAACTCTCATTAGGTATTTATCTGATATAGTAGTGATTTTAGGAATATACAAGCCTATGCATAAATACAAAAAGTCAAAAGAAATTAGTGTATGGAATACATTTTCTAAACATTTATGATATCTTGCCAGAACGGAATAACTTTTGGACAGGCCAAGAGCAGATGATAGTGACTAGCCTTTAGAGATTGCCAAATGTTCTCCAACAGCTAGTTCCTATATTTTGGTATTTCTTCTGGACTGGGATAATAAAATAACAGATTGAAAATTTCCAACTAAATTCTCTCTAATTAGATGGACAGGTAGTTACCCAGTTGCTTTTAACATATGGACTCATTATCTACTACTGAGCCTGTTTCTTTCTCCCATTTCCTTTTAACGTATAAGGTATTAACATATCTGCTTGCCTGAAATCCTTGATAAAAACTTTGAACAGCTTTCTGAACTATATTGGTGTTATAGGTCATTTGAAATATATTTAAAATACTGTTGTCCTTTTTCCCAAGGTTTACCTTTACAATTTAATTAATCTGTTTCTCATCTGTAGATACCTAAAGAAATCTTGACCAGTTAAAGTCTATTTTTGCTTCAAGAGTTTGGAAATCTGCTAACTCCCCCTTGTGGTTAAATGTAAAATAGGATATAAGGCCCTTCAATGTCCATTCTTGAAATCTTGTCATTGCTATTTGGTAAAAATTCTGTGTCAAAAGCACACAATGTTAACATAATTTCAGCCTTGTCCAATTTGAACTCCTTATTCCTTCATTCCATGTCTTAAAAGTAAATTTTATCCAAGGGTTATCAAGATCTTTCAAGTGTAAATGTAACTTGCTGTCTGCTATCATGGCCTGTATTGGGGGCACATTGGTGGTATCTTTCCAACCGGTTTTAAACATTTCATCACATAAAACTAGCAGTCTTAACTGGGCCGAATAGTAGTAGTCTTTCAAATATGGTAGAAACAAGCCACCTGTCTTTTGACAGCTGTGTACTGTATCTTACCCATGGCTTTTTCCCAAACAATATGTAGAGATAAATGATCTTGTCCCACTTTGAAAATTGTTGTATTGAAACTTCAATTGCAAGGGTCTGAAAAAGATAAGCAATTGTGGTAAAATTTGGATCTTTACTGATTCTATTCTGTTCTATTAGCCCTGACGGTATAAGACTCCATCTTGCCAAATCAGATTTTATTTTTTAATTAAAGTGGACCGTAGTTTTCTTTGAAAATACGTTTTATTTCTCTACATAATATCACACCTATTTCATGGATTCTTTGTCTCATTTAAGGTTATATATATATATTTTTAATTATATTGAAGGTTGGTAGCAAAAAGATATAACTTGGGTCTTTTGAATATTTAAATTGTTACCTGACAAGGTTCCACATTCGTGCAATATATTATTTTTCTCATTTGGTTGACCTAAATAAATTAATATGTCATCACCGAAGAGAGATAACTTATGTGCATTACCATTTTTATGGACTTCTTTAACTAGATTGTCTTGCCTTATATACTGACTAAGGGTCTCAATAATTAAAGCGAATAAGGTCGAGATGGGATGAGATGGGGCTGCCCTGAAGGCTCAATCTTTCAAGAATTAAATATTTTGAGAGACTGCCATTCATTTTAATTTTTGCTGTAGGTCTTTTGTAGATCGACTGCATCATATTTATAATTGTCTCATACAATCCAAAGTTATCTCTGACATGTTAGAGACAATGTCTAATAACGTTTAAATCCAGGCTGAAAACATTTATTTTTACCCGTGCATATGACAATTAATAGTATTTTATCTGCACTTTTGCTTTTTATTGTAACTAATTATTTTTTAAGTTGATGTTTTTTTTTTCTTCTATTTATCTGTTTTCTTAATTTATGCAACTGTGAAGCACTGTGAATTGCCTTGTGTATGAATTGTGCTCTACAAATAAACTTGCCTTGCCTTGCTTTAAAATGTATAAAGGAATGATCATTTCACCGAGTCAAAAGTTTTTTCAGCATGTGGTCCCATCAGCATTGCCTGAATACATATATATATATATATATATATATATATATATATATATATATATATATATTTAATGTGATGTATGACATGGAGACTAGAATTTGGGGTTTTCATAAGCTGTAAACCAGAATCGGAATATCTTACTTTGCATATTATGAGTCTAATTATTGAAAGAAATAAACTTTTGCAGGATGTGCTGATTTTTCAAGTTTCCCCTCTTGTTTAAAGTTAAAAACTGGGCAGTAAGTATTCTGGAGAACAACATATTGTAAAATTAAGTATATATTTCTTATTGATTTTGATAAAAAGTAATGACTTTGGCTCAAGGAAAGAGTTACACAGTGATAAACAAGAACATAATATTTATTTTATTCCTTAAATTTTTTTAAACTTCAATGAACAGTAGCTTTCATTTACTAATGCTCGTCACAGTACAGGGTTGTTTTGATATTTTTCTTATGGGTTAAGTGTGTGAGTGGTTGTTCATATTCTTACCATGGTTTTTGTCTTCATCTGTTTTTTGTATTTTTTTAAGCTTTTTTTAATCTTTACTGCTGCATTTACTTCTTCATTTACTAGACCATGACACTGCTAGTGTTTATTTCTTTTGATATTTCTTCTCACTTTATCACATTTCAACCACAACTTCATTGTATTCTATTTATAAGTGGCACATAATACAGAAGGTAAAGGATAATTATTAATAATTTAAAATTGGTCTTACAAGTAAAAACCTGAAAAAAATACTTGTATTCAATTGCGTTTTGTCCAATCCTCCTAAAAAACCCCAGTACCACATCTTACCTTGAGAAGATACCATAATGATAAAGAGTCTTCTTGTAGATAATTTAATCTTAGTCCAAATCCATCAGTTAGTAGAAGTGTTGCTTTGGAGCAAAAAGGTCCTGTGGAAAAAAAGAAAAGAAAAAGTTATTGGCTTTGAAACAATGCTTTTGGTCTTCTGGAATTGAGTTAGCAAGTTTTTCCTGTGCATGCGTTGGTACTCCAGCTTCGTCCTACAGTCAAAAAATATAATTTTTAAGTTAACTGGTCTCTCTAACTAGTCTTTAGGTAGGCTTATATGTGTGAGTACACAATAGTTTATCCTGTGTGTCTCTGTAACGGACTGGCAGCCTTTCTAGGGTGTACACTGCTTCTCAGCCAATGACTAATGGAGATAGGCTCCTTTCACGGGCCTGTGAGACAACTGGTGTATAGATGGAGGGTGACAAACATTTGGAAGATACTGGTTATGTAAAAAAGACACAGTTACGACATAAATTACTGTTACCCCTGGTCGATTTAATCTTGCTGTAATCTTTGAATTTTGCCAACACATTTTTCTTGATTGAAAATGATTTCAATATTTTGGAGTGGCCCTTCCAGGGGTCCGTTCCACAAAGCAGGTTATGTGATTTAACCTAAATTCGAGGGTAAATTTGTGGATTAACTCTGTTTTTGGTTCCAAAATCGAAGGTATCGTTCAAGGTATGTTAGTAACCCTAGGAACTTAATCTCTGAACATAACCCTATGTTCCAGTTAAGGAACGATCAGAAAGGATTCTGAGCATGGCTTGCCCTTTAAATTTAATCAAATTTACTTAAATTAAAATGTTAAGATTAAATAGTCTCATTTATTAATTTCCTGAAATACGAAATATGATTCTTTCATAAATTATTATGTATTATTTAAATACATTTATTCATAAATGTGACAGAGTGGGTGAGATTCTGGAGGGTCCAATAAGACGATACCTCCACCAGCAACTGCATGACAAAGCCCATTACATATTAAAAACAATAAAACACAATTTCACAAACCTATTTGTAACATGTGAGAGTATTTCAAATAAGATTACCGTATACATATGCAGCTTAATGAAATAATCCTGCATTGTGAAACAATGACTACTGCTAAGTGCATTAAAAAAGCATTTAAATGGCAGCAATGATAGTTGTTGAGTTGGGATATATTAGTATATTCTGTAAACTTCCATTTAACAAAGTCACTGGAATGCAGACTCTGATGATGAAGTGTCGCAATGGAAAGCCATCAACAACTGGTAATTAAGGGACAAGGCCAACTCCTCAGCTGGTGGTGGCCACTCCCCCCATTAGATGGACACCAGCTTTCTTTCGATTAGCTACATGACCGGAAAAATCACCAAAAGATACTTAATAGACTTCCAGTTATTATTTGATTTCAGTCTTACCTTCTTGGATAATCTTTTTGTGTTTAGTTTTGACTTGGGACAGAGTTCTTCTGGCTCCAGCATTGCATTTAATTAAGTTAGAGGTTAATACTGTATATGTCTAAGTCAATGTTCTGTATTATTGTACCCTCATTGAATTGGTGGCAAAATAAAGTTAATTTTGAAAAATGATCTAACATACTGAAACAATTTTTTAATTATACATTATATCCTCCAGCAGCCCCCCAACCCCAGATGGGAATAAGAGGTAGAAATTGAATAAATAAAAATGAAGAGTTGAGAGTTTTGATATTTATGTCTGCAATAAGGCTAGAGCCAGTAGCAATGCTCGATTCAAATTCAAGTCAGACTTTATAATTGTTTTTATGTTTCTCTGAAAGTTCAGGTTTGAGTCCATCGCTACACCCAGGGTTTGAGCCTGATCTGTAGTTTCTTCCAGCTGCATTAGCTGAAGCTATATGCTCAGTCTTGATTGCTCCTCCTTTGGTCCAAAAATGTTTACTTCAGTTTTGTTTTTATTGAACTGGAGAAAGTTATGGCACTTCCAAGGATGGATTTGTCCTATGCATCTCCTCAACGCTTCACTGGGTTCATAGTTACTTGTTCACACTGACCAGAGAAGCCACACTGAAGAACCGTCAGGAGCAGCCTTTATCGGATAGGAGCAAACAAGGCCCAGATGTCTCAGAACAGTAATGATAGGTTCCAACCTTAAAAATAAAATAAAAATATACCCACTCTCAGGTTGTTACAAATCTAATTCAGAACCTATGGAGGGAGTGAAAGATTAGGGTAGAGAAAAGGAGGCTGTGGGGGTGTAGGGTGATTCCCCCCACCCCTCCTTATATAATGTTTTGTTATCCTTTGAGTAATGCCTGATTCATTTCCTACCTAAAACGAAGCTTTGGTTAAATAAAATACATTTTAAATTAAAATCTATCATGCGTATGAATAACTTTGGGCTTAATTTTCTGCCTGAGCTGACCTGGGCTTCACCTCAGTCCTCACCATTAATCTTGAGCCTGCCCACTGCTAAGATATTTAGCTACCTTTATATACAATATGAAATAATCAAAATAACCGTGCAGTAAGCAGAACCATATAACGTTTTGTACATTTATTTGACTTTGCGGCACAAAAAAACAGACTCATATTTTGGAGAATAAATAGGCTAGTGCTTTACAATAGAGCTAACATTAACTTGTTAAAGTGTTTTCGCCCTGGTAGTAGATATTCCAGAGTTCATATGAAAGTAGCATGTTAGACTCCAGCTCTGTGTAGCGGTAGGAGGGATTGTTAAATGACAGCTCTTGGGGACACGCCCGCCGTGACAGTAGCAGCAACAGCAGCGGCGACTTGTGCCGCTCTGACAACCTCCTCCGCTACAAACAAACCCCCGAAGCATAGCCAAAAATAAAATCCGATTTTACACCACAGCCACCCGGCCCGGTTCTTTTTGACGGAATAACTTCTCACACAACTTAATGAAGTGCCCGCTCGCTGTTGCGCCTCGGACTGCTACAGTGGCTTTCCGCGTCAGTGCAACAACAGAGATGTAAACGCCAAGTTGCACTACCGCATCTTCCTCTACGTATGCTTCTGAAATAGCGAGGAGCCGAGAAGTGACAGAGGTATTTTGGGCGTTGTTTTTGGTGACTTGTTTATGTCGGTGTGGCGTTTAAACCATTGTAATAATAACACATGCACAGTTGTGGTAACTGCGGCAATGATTTTCATAAAGTCGGTGCAACCTTAGCGACCATATATCTGTTCTAGTGCTCCTCAAATGTCTCGCTTTGGACCTCACCTAAAAATACTTTATAAAATGTTAATGTTCTTATAGGTAACACAACATTAATAATTAGCCTTTTTGTGTGGCTTTTTGCCATTTCCCCCTTTCCATAGCGTAATTAGACTTCCCAAACGCCGATTAACATGTCCAACAGGTGCGTTAACCTGCCCTGTCATAAATGTTAAGTTAGAGCTTCTTTGGGACTTGTATGTGCCAGCTGAGAAATACACATGCTGGTCCTTATCTCTTGTTAATAGCTCCAGAATACAGACTGAAGTTGCTGGGAGTTAAACATAATCCAGATATATATCTTTCAGCTTGCTTGAAATTGTATTTTAAAAAATTATGTTCAAGCTTTTGTTTGTTACTAAGTGTGTGAACGCTTTAAGCGTGAGATGTTCCACTATAAACTGTAGGCCTACTAGGATGTTTTGTATTCAGGTTATCCAGCTCTGTTAATGAGAGCATGTTTTGATAGGGAGTTTCTCAAACATACTTATCGCTGCTCAGTAAAATAAATTACACTGATGTTTTGCTTCGTGAAGTAGTGTGGCTTCATTTTTAATGCTATGATCAGCTGCAGCATTGTGCCTTGGAGCTGGAAGTGATTCATTTGGTGCACTAAATTGGAAATTTTGTGGTAGCTAAATTAACATCCAGCTGAAATAGAAGGTTAATCTAAAAGTAGTTTTAGTTGTAGTTCCCTGACTGTCCACCAGAGGCTGATTAAGTAAAGTAAGTCAGTTCTCATAGGTAACAGCTTGCATATTTTCTTGATAGAAGTAGGGTGAAAGAATATCTGGGTTTCTGTTGCAGTCACGAATCTAATAAAGGCTTGGTAAGTAACTCACCTGGTCATTGACAAAACATCTACATCATTCATGATTGGGTGCTGCAAGCAGTTAAAGCAGTAAAGTTAGATTTAAACAGGAAAACCTCCCCACTAGTTATTTTCACTCCAAGACAAGTCATTTATTTAAATATTTTTTCTGGTATATGAACGCTCTTTTTGGGCTGAAAGTTTACATTCTTAAAGCAGAAAACAATGCATAACATGTTTCCTTGAATGCTGATTTTTTTATTTATTATTTCTTCTAAAGCCTGTCTTTGTACTGATTCATTTCCCTTGTGGCTGGACTAGACATGATTTTTTTTTTTTTATGCTGTAGACTTTACAGTGCTTTTACTACATTTACATGTACTTTTAAAAGTAGTTTAGCTATGGCTATATTTGCCTAATTAAAAATGTTAGCTGTTCCACATACCATCATATTTTTTAAGAAACAATGCACAAAAATGGCGAACATCAACACCAGTAGGGGTATTGATTTAAACAGTTGTATGTTGTGAAAAAGGAAGATCAAGAAATACATATTTCTTGTCCTAATTTACTAATAGAAATGTTAATAATCTTTTTACGTGTTTTAAGTATTTGTAAATGCCAGAATATGCTCATTATTTTGTTAGTTTGTCCATCAATTACATGTAAAAAAAACCCCCAGCTATAAATAATAAATGGCTTGTACTTGTATTGTGCGTTATCCAGTCCAGAGGACCCCAAAGCACTCCACACACCATTCAGGATTCATACACACATTCACACACTGATGGTGGTAAACTACATTGTAGCTACAGCTGTGTCTTACCAAAGGACACAGTAGCTTTGTTTACATGGACAGAATAATCAGATTAAAAGCCTGATCGGAATAAAAATGCTTAATTTAAACATGCTATTCAGATTATTGTGACCCGATCAATCTCATTCGGATCAAAATTCTGATTGAGCATGGTGCATGTAAACTCCTATTCCAAATGTAGGTCATTCCTGCGCAGTTCTGTTAAATCAAGCGCGGACATCTAATATGTTGTCTTAATTAAAAAAAGGGATTCGGTTTGTAATTTGATTGTGTACATATGAATGAAGGCTTGAGGATGTAAAATATTTACCTGAAAAACGGGCGCAGCCATGTTTGTTTATAACTGAAGTCTGTTTCTTCTTCTATGGCCGTTTCTCGTATTTTAGATAGTTCTGGGCATGTCAAAAGGATTTATGCTGTTCAGACATGTAGCGCATTTAAACACCTTTTTTAATCTGATAGATGTGAAATTCTAATCCGATCTATGATCGGATTGTATATATTTTGCACATGTAAACGTAGCTAATGACTGAAATGGATGGAACCAGGATTCAAACCGGCAACCCAGCTTTTATGGTGCAAATTCTAGCCACTTGAGCCATCGCTGCACCATCATTCTTTATAGAGCATTCTTCGTTGTGTTTTTTGAGAACAGTGATGTACATCTGTTGAAGACCTTGGAACACAGCAGAGGAGTCAGGGATAATGTTGTGGAAAATATTAAGGCAGGGTTAGGCATGTGTTACTGAGTCCAATCTTTTTTGAAATGGCAGAGTATGACAAACTCCAAACCTTCCACGACATGGCCAAAAGATTACTGCCTGCGTGCAAAACACTATTTGCTACAACTCTATATTATTCTGTACACGCCACTTCCGCTTTGGATGATTGTGGCATTATCAGTATCTGTCTGTCGGTTTATTCACAATGATCATCTTCTTTGGGTTATAAAAAATATTGAGGTTTCATGTTGAAACATGAAAATGTGAAATAAGATCAACAGGTATGAAGCCTTGTGCAAAGCATGGTATATTTAAACACAGTAATTAGGCAGAGATTAAAATTATAACTGGCAGATTGCATTGAAGCCACTCTGCTGGCTGCTGCTCTATTCTCTTCACCCCATAGCCTTAAGTCAGTATACCCTTTATTTTCAAATTGGTGAATGCTCTCATTTTGGAAAACCTTAGGCTTTTCTCTGACATTACAGCAGACTTTTACTCATATATATATTAGGAAGAATGTCCTTCTGTATCCAGACAACAACACCATTTGCTTCACTGCTGTCTTTTTATTATTCAGTTTAAATTTGATAGAAAAAAGAATGTTGAGTAATAATAATAGTCACAACCCTGTGAATGAGCATGTTGTTCTTGTGATTTTATCCAGAAACATTCCTTACACGTCATTACTTCCTTCGAGTTCGACCACAGTAAAAGCCAAGATGTTTGATGTCTCAAAATTGGCATGGGAATAAGATAAATGTTTTATATTAATGCATTTAAGTGCGTAAAAGTTCTAGTTTGTCTTCATGTGAAATAAAAAATGTCTACTAGAATTTTAAAATAGTTATTTATTTAGCATCTAGTTCACATCTTTTTTTCTTCACAGCTTTAGCATCTCAAAAATGTTTTTCAGGTAGAGGAAGATGGAGGTTCAAAGTGATGTTCAGCAGCCAGATCCCTGCCCACTGGACTCTCCTCGGTCAGGAACCGGTCAGCAGAATGAGGCAAAAGACAGACAGAGTGTCACGAGCGACCGCACTTCCACTGAGAACCAAAGCAAGGACGCACACTCAGCAACCCAGAAAGATGACAAAAAAGTACGTTTATGACTCCCCCACCAATGCATATCTGCTGGCACCGTGCTGTGCCTGAGTGTGTACATACATGTGTGTGTTGAGTGATTACTTCCTGTCTGTCCTCTACATTCCCACTGACTCATTCAGCATGTTATCTTCCAGAGTGATAAAAGGCAAAGCTGCAACGAGAGTTGCCTGTTTTTTGGTTTTAAGTGATGTCAAGCGTTTTGCATTGAGAGTTATCAAGTGCTGGAAGGACCTATTTGCACACTGCTTACAAGAAAAGTGAAACTGTTGCTCTAGTGCCTTAGTGGTTTAAAAGGAAGTAGGTAATGTGCTGTTATGTTGCTACAAGAACCAATCACAGCAAACTCAGAACCACAGCCACTGTGTGTACCTTTTAAATTACTTACTTTTATATGCAGGCAGAAGTGGTTTTTACAGTCTCCACATGTGAGCACTGATACACATTCTCAGTTATATCAAGGCTGTGCCATCTTGGAGCCCTCGGCACATCCAAGAGTGACAGTGAAATCCTCGCTGGCTGTGCTCCATCTCAAGGGCATCAATCATGCTTTCCTGGCAAGAGCCAGAACCTCTTTCCGTCAATCAGCCCAAGAGGCTCTGTATGCCTTGGAGCAGAGAAGAGACAGAGGCAGAATAAACACAACAGATTTATGAAAACATTCGCAAGAAGGCTGGACTGAATGTCTACTGGCAGCTCTGAGTGGAAGGCTTGTCATGGCTCGTGCTATCAATTCTGAATCTTTTGAGCAGTAATCTAAGTTTTTTTGGGGTTTTATTTGTAGAGAGAAAAGAGCTTCTGAGGGCTGGAATTCTTCCATTGGCCTCTTACCGCACTCGCTCTTGCAAAAAATATATAAATATATATACAAGTTCTCCAACAAACTATGCATTAAATTCCCCTTTGTTAGTCAAATTCTTAGGATTCCTTTAACATTTTCTCCCCTCAAGAAACTGACTGGATAGGGTTGTCATGGTGTGAAAATTTAACCTCAAGGTCAATGTGACCAACATAACCATGGTTTTCAGTATTGCGGTATATATCACGGTAGATATCGCAGTATTTTTTTAAGGGTATTGAATATGTTTAGAAAGCCTTGATAGTCTTACACAAACTGACAACATTTTGAAAAAGTGTAACAGGTTTTATTATATTTAAAATAATACAGACAAGTCTTATCACATCAAAGAAAAATGAACTAGGGTTGAGAATGCAAGTCATTATCATTATTTTACTGTTCATATCAATATATATACAAGTTTGTCTATACCTTTTTTGTTGCTAAATCAAAAGAAAACAATTGGCTAGAAATGTATTATGTTACAGGGCATATTATTCAAGTCATTAGGTTTAAGGGATATTTGCGAAACCAATATTTCATGATAACTATGTGTTGTTGATCATTTCTAGGGTATTACATGTTCTAATTATAGCTCCAGAAACGTGCTATATAAAATTTGCGGAAAACTAAATAAACCCTCTATATCAGGAAAATATTGTCCTAAGTTTTTCTCCTTCCAGTGAGCTTTGCAGATTTAGGAAAATGTCATCAGGTAGTAGCCATTGTTATATTCATAATAATGTGGCAAGAGTATCTATTGCATTGGCAAACAACTCTTATCTGCCCCCTGGGAGCCCCGTAATGCATAGCATCATTTCAATATGGAGGTATCCGCTACACGGCTTATATGGCAATGGGCGCTGCGGCTGCACCTTCGGGCGACTCGTTGCATTCTCGCTCAACCCAAAGTCCTCACATCATGCATTTCAGGTAAAACGCTAACGTTAACGTACCTTGCATTGGCTGTAGAGTTGTGGTTGATGGTCACGCAGATATGCCCATATTTCCGACTTTGTCGTCTTTGAGGGCTGAGATGTCCTGAGCGCTGCTGTCTCCTCCTTCAGCCATCATTTCAGCTTAGCGATAGTTTTGGTTGTAAAGTATAATGTTCGGCAACAAGCTCACCATGCCTACACTGTGGACGCGGTAATCCACTAAGATAATATGTATATATTAAAAAAAAAAAAGATGGCAATTATTATTGTCAGATTTTTTACTGGGGTGTACCACTACACCAGGAACCATGACATCCCTAACGCTGGATAAAACCAAGAAAGATAACTACATTTTGAAAAGTGTTTATCCTGCTTGCATTGATGATATTAATTGCAGTAGTTAGTTTAAAAAACTCAGTCTTTTTTTAAATAGACTGTTTGTGTCACAAAGCCCGATAGTAAATAAATAAACAATAAATCCCTTTGTTGTTGGTGCTGCATTGTGACGCTACTACGCCGTAAGTTGTTGGCCTCAGAAACTTAACTGTTTCTAACAAGCTCAATTGGCAGTGTCCCTGTGTTTAAATCTATTTCTGGCTCTGTGAAACAAAATGGTGGGGGTAATAATTTCCCTTTATTTATTCATTTTGCTGTTCTTTTTTTTCATTGTTGTTAATTAACCGTGCAGCACTTCTTCTAAAGGTTTCCCCAGGAGTGTAGTTCCCTCTGTTACTGCCTGGCCAACTGGTTGGCAAGCTGGTTGCTGTCAAATTCATTTCTGTTTTTAGAGTGTTAATTTAACAAGACATCACCAGTGAAGGTTGATCACTGCTATTATTGTACTGAAATGTTACCAGCTTCTTGTGTGTTTTTTTTGTATATTAGTAATGCATCATACAAAAATGAAAACACTTGGACCTGTGGTAGGATTAAGCTATTGTGTGCTCACTTAACTGTTATTTAAAGGTTAGGGGAGTCATCCGGTCAAAGTTAATTTGCTTGTTTAAATCCCCAAGCTGTCTCGCGTATCTGGTTTACCAAGGGGTAAGAAAATAAAGTCAAGGTTCAGAATTAGTTTTACTCTCCATGTGCTCATGAAGTACCGTTCGGTCAACAGTTAATCAGCAGATGCTCCACACTATGATTTTAACTGCTTTCAATAGATGTCATTGGCTGCAACTGAGGTTTAGCATCTTTTGAACCATGTATTTTTCCCCCACAACTTATCAGAGTACAATTTTAAGGCGAATCTGCCAAATATGAAAATTTTAAGTCTTATTGGCATTGATCTCTTTCTCTGTCTTGAAAATCCATCCATCCATTATCTATGCTGCTTATCCATTAAGAGTTGGGGGGAGGGGGGCAAGAGGCTGGGTACACCAAGGACAGATCGCCAGTCCATCGCAGTATTTTGAAAATACTTGCACTTAAAGTGGCAGTAGAACATTTTGATAAAATATTGTTCCTGCATTGTTGTGGTTATGATTTTACGTATGTATTCACCTATATGAAAATAAAGTTATGGAATAAAAAATGGAATAAAAAACCCCCACTAAAACCATATAACACAACTTTAGAGATGAATAACCTATAACAAATTTAAAACACGTGACATTGCAGCTATTATTAATCACTCACTCAAAGGCAGCTCTAAACAAATGTGTTAGCTTTGATTTAAAGGAAATCATTGTTTTAGAGTTGAAGGAGCTGAGTGTTCTGAGGGGTTGATATAGTACCAACGATTCTTCAACATACTTTGTTGCTAAGCCACTCATTGATTTATGAACTACTAGGAATATTTTGAAGTCTATTCTCTTAGCTACAGGGAGCCAGTGTAAGGTCTTTAGAACTGGGGTGGTGTGCTCTACTTTCCTGGTTCTAGTGAGGACGTGAGCAGCACTGTTGTGGATCAGCTGCAGCTGTCTGATTTACTTTTTAGGCAGACCTGTAAGCACACTGTTGCTGTAATCAACCAGACTAAAGATAAGGTCTCTTACAACATTAGTCTTCTAACCTCAAATATATTTTTGCAGTGATAGAAGTCAGAACTTGTTATACCTTCTATGTGATCCTGGAGGTTCAGGGTCGTTGCGACATTAATTCCGACATTAGTCCTTTAATCCTAGATATGTTCTTCAGATGATAAAAGGCTGTCCTTGTCATTGCTTGTATGTGACCCTGGTGGTTCAGGAGGTTCAGGTCTGAGACCCTTGATTTTGGGTCTGATCAGTAATTTCTAGTTGTATTAACAGAAGCTTTGTGTTGAGTTCTACTGAAATGAGACCGTCCCAGAAGGTTTTTAAAAAAGAAATCTCAAAAGGTCGAATGTGTCTATACATCTCTCCAGGATTGCAGCTGACATATATTTACAGAAAGCAGAACAATAATTGCAATTTTGGTTTATTTGGTGACTTCAATGGCGACTGACTTAAACATGGCTTCAGCAGGACCCAGAATAAAAAAATGAAATAAGATATTATATTACATTTATAAAAAGTTACAGTTCTAATAAATGTTGAATAAATCTGTTCTTTTAAAAAAAGGTTGATTACCCCACCCCCACCCCTTTTTTTTCTTTTTACCTTGTCGGTCAAAATGACAGACAAAAAAAAAAAAATTACAGCATGACCTCTGGTGTCAGGTTTGGAGTGACTGTGTAACTACAGGGAAAGAATCTTCTGTATGTTTTTTCTGTCCTACAAACACACTTAGTGTTAGTATTGGTACAGACCTTTCCGTGTTTATTCCACTTCCACATTTTCACCAACATTGGAGTATACCAGACGTATATAAAGTGTCCCATAGCACAATATGTTTTCATGTTCATGCCTTATTAAAATCTTTGAGGAGTGAATTAGAAATGTTGCCAGCTTTTAGATACAAAATACTGTAAAAAAAAAAGTCAAGTTATGACAATGGATATAGTCAGATGGAATTAAACATTTATATTGGTAGCTGGAATGCTAATGTTTGTAATTCTTTTAATTTACCAACAACTAATTTACCCACAATTGGGCTTGCCTTAGTGTTTTTTGAAAGGATGCCTGAAAGGATCAGGTTAACTTTCCTTTTCAAGACTAAAGCTTTTTGAAGGTGACCCGGCTCTTAACTCCAACAGGTTCTCTGCTATTTTTGACCTCAACCTCAAAGCTGATCCATGACAACTGCTGAAGTGCAGTATAACCTTTACACCAACCCAAGGGAGTGTTTCATGTGCGTACCTCATCATAATGACATGAGCTTCTGTGCTTATTATTTTGCTATTGGCTTTCCTTAAATCTCCCAACATTAGCCAACCAGCAATGTTGATGAGCTGCAATGCTGATTTGAAGTGGTGCAGTAATTGGTGTCATAGCAACCCAGTGACCTTTAACTCATTAACTTCACTGAAAACAGAAAAAAGCCAGCAAGAAAAGAGCTCGTGGCTGCATGTAGGAGTCAGTTCGCTGATCCTGCAGTTCTTATAAATTTTCTCTGCATTTGTCTAAGAAAAAATGTCTGTAAATGTGTTATTGTTGGTGCTTGAATGCACTCTGTTGCTGCAGACATATTTTATTTCTCATATGCATGTGAAACAGCGGGATAGTTTCTACACTGTGGTAAATTATGTTTTCTTTCCATTAGAAAAAAGTAATTTTGTGTTGAACCTTTATGCATGCAGTGAAATGGTGGTGCTAGTGATTATTGCTGTTTAAAAATTCAAGAACAAAGGAGGCAGATTATATTAAATTGGTGAGTGACTGTGTGTTGATATCCAAATGAGTGATCAGAAAGCAGTTAAATCCAATGATGGAAGCCTGAATCAATTTAAGGGATCTTTTCTGACTTTGTGGTAATTTATGTCCAGATGGTCTTGAGGTTTTTCTTGGTAGCTTTTTGCTCATCATGATTTTTAAGGCAAGTGAAAAAGCAGATGGCTTCTCACCCTGCTTGGCAATATTGTGTCGGCTGCAGTGTTGCAGGTTTAGCTGTGCTTCACCACACTTTAATATGTAGCATATAAAGTCTAAAACTTTTCAGCAGTTTGACCTTTTAAATTTCATATCCGACTTCCTTAATGAGTATCTTTGAAACAGGATCTTTGGAAATAATTTGCATGTGCAGAAATACTAATTTAGACATAAAAGTAAAAAGAATACAACGTTTTCATAGTTTAAAGCCAAAACCTGGTCCTATAAGTCAGTCTTAGTGCAGTGATTTGACAAAAATTACCTAGACATACTCCACTGCCCTTTTTGTCCTCTACTCTGCAGATTACCTTTGTGGTAGCTGGCAGGGCCCAGATAATTAACTTTTGTTATTTCTCCTCCCACACTTTGCTTTTGAAGTTGTAGCTGCGTGGCCTTCTGGCAACAGGAGCTTTAATAGCATCCCAGCAACCCATTGATTTCAGCCTACACCTCCGGTTATCAATGTTTTGAGGGAGCAGTCCCAGTCTGTCTCAACTCTCCACACATTGATCATTATACCAATATACCTGATTAAGCAGTGTGCAGATGGTTATGTGTCAAATAACTTGCAAATATAAAAATGTTCTTCAGACATTTTAATGACTACTATGGCATGTGTATATGATATATCATATGCATGTGTGCAGAAACAGAAAGACAACATGATATCTGTGCATGGGTGAAACATTTGATCTTTAAGAAAACGTGATGGCACAAACAAAGTACACAAATAGCAGAAGTTCTGGAATGATGCTCTGTGGAGAAAGGATTAAAATATCTTTTGACACCAGAGGAAAGAGCTGCTTAAAACAGAGGAGTTGAACCATCTTCTGTAGCAGTCAGTTTTGCAGGGTATATTCTGATTCCTTGAAAGACGGGCTGCTATTGGAGATCCTTTCTACCCACATCTTCGCCATCCACAATGACTCTTTGAGGATACTTGGATGCTATAAGTCAAGCCCTTAATTTCCTTTTTTTCCCCAATATTTTTTAATAACTCTCATGGGTTGGGGATCATCATAGAAGAAAAAGGAGATTCTTAACATAAACAACTGAAATAAGGTTCCTTTGTAAGGTGACTTGACCCAACCTTTAAAGCTAGGTTGAAGAATTCAGTTATCCAGATGAAGCTTGGCTCAAAAGAAGTCAACTGAGATATTGTTTCATCTGATCAAGAATGATTCCTGGATAAAAATTTAAAAAAATCCTGTCTCACCCACCGTCAGCAGTTTCCAATCCTTTCCAATCTTGGGTCTTCTACCCGAGGCCTGGGAGCTTGAGGGTCCTGCACAGTGTTTTTGCTTTTCCAAGTACTGCACTTTTCTAGACTGAGATATCTCAGGTTCTTCCATGGATCTGCTGAAGCCATTCCTCCAGTTTGGGGGGTCACTGCCCCGAGTGCTCCGATTATTAAGTGTACTACTATCACCTTCACCTTCCAAGCTGTCTCTAGCCCCACTTTGAGCCCTTGGTATTTCTCAAGTTTCTCATGTTCCTTTCTTTTTGATGCTACCATTACTTGGTATTGCCACATCTAGCCAAACAGCTTTCATCTGTTCTTTATCAACCACCACAATGTCTTGCTGGTTCGCCGTTACCATCCAGTCTTTCTGGATCTGGAAGTCCCACAGGATCTTTGCTCGGTCATTCTCCTTCACCTTTGGAGGTGTATTTTCCCCACTTTGACCTTGGGGTTTCCAGTCCATACGCCGCACAGATGTTTCTGTATACTATGCTGACCTTGTATACTATGTATACTATGCTGAACTTGGTTATGACATATGCTTTCCCTGCCAGCATTTTACACCCTGCTGTTATGTGTTGGATTGTCTCACATGACCCTTTGCACAGTCTACACCACACGTGTCAAACTCAAGGCCCAGGGGCCAAATCCGGCCCTCCATGGCAATTTATGTGGCCTTTTAAACTCTAGAGGACCCTTTAGAGAGAACACGTAAGTTCTATTTTTCTGCACCCCAATACAATTTTATCAGTAAAATTAAATCAGTGTTTGAATAGTTCTAAATCACATAATTATGTAAAGATATTCAGTATTATTACATTTTAAAACATACTTTTGGAATGTGGAGGCTGATTTTAACGGCTTGTTATAGTTTTATCAATACTCTCTGCCACAACCGGCCCTTTAAGGATATTCATCAGCTTGATGTGGCCCCAAAATTGAAATGAGGTTGACACCACTGGTCTACACCTTGGGTTGTAGATCTGAGCCTCTATCGCTGTGTTGTGCTCAGAGCCTGCTCCAGTGCTGCCAGGATGAGTGCCTCTGTTGCGTCCTGTAGGCCAGCCCTGTTTAGACATTGGTAGGATTTCTTGAGATCACCAACTTCAGTTATGTTCCAGTGGTACATCCCATGTAGGGGCTTCTCCTCCCATGATGGTTCCTCCTCCAGCACCTCCTCATCTTGCCATTGTCTCAGGCATTCACTGAGTATGTCATCTGTTAAAGCTTTGTCCTTGATGTATTCATGCAGCTTTGATGTTTCATCCTGGATAGTGGCTCTAACGCTTATCAGTCTTCTGCCTCCTTCCTTACGCCGTGCGTACAGTCTCAGGGTGCTGGATTTAGGATGGCACCAATCGTGCATGGTGAGGAGCTTTCGTGTCTTAACATTTGTGGTCTGTATCTCATCCTCTGGCCACCTTATTATTCCCAGAGTATCTGATCACTGGCAGGGTGTAGCTGTTTATTGCCTTGGACTTGTTCTTTCCATTGTGCTGGCTACTTAGGACATGCTTCACTCGTCGGAGGTGTGACAGTGTGGATGTCCTGTCACTATGGCTCCGTTTGATCATGTGCCCTGGCCCTCATTGTGTACCTTGCCACAGAGGTATTTGGCTGTTGCTGCTTCCCTCATTCCCTGTTCAAGGTTGCCATTTGCCTGTCGCATTCCCAGGTACTTGCAACTGTCCTCAGTGTCTGCTATTCCCTTTAGGAGTGAGACTACTTCAAGTGTGGACTATCTTGCTTAGCTTTGTGACCATACAGCTACATTTGCTACATCAAGCCTGACTGACATCCCAATGTAATTTCTGTAGATCCTGGTGGTGTGGATCAGATAATCTATGTCCTGTTCTCTGTCTGCATACATCTTGATGTCATCCATGTAGAGGAGGTGGCTGATTATAGCCCCATTCTTGAGGCGGCATCCATAGCCAGTGTTGTTGATTATTTAGCTTAGGGGGTTTAGACCTACAGTTCAGACCAAAAGTTTGAACACACTTTCTCATTCAATGTGTTTTCTTTATTTTTATAACTACGTTGTAGATTCTATATTAGTGGGAACAAAACTGTGAAAAAACACATGATGTGTGGAATTACTGTATGTACTTAAACAAAAAGGGTGAAATAACTGAATACATGTGTTATATTCTACATTCCCACCCTTTGCTCTGATTACTGCTTTGCATTCTCTTAAGCTTCAAGAGGTTGTCACCTGAAATGGTTTTCCAACAGTCTTGAAAGAGTTCCAGGAGATTCTTAGTAATTGTTGGCGCCTTTGCCTTCACTGTGCGGTTCCGCTCACTCCAAATCATCTCGATTGGGTTCAGGTCCAGTGACTTTGGAAGCCAGGTTATTTCACAATTTTTGGAAAATTATGTAGTACTGGAAGTACTACATAATTCCATATGTTTTCATTGATAGTTTTGATGCCTTCAGTGAGAATATACCATGTAAATAGTCATGAAAATAAAGAAAACTCACTGAATGAGAAGGTGTGTCCAAACTTTTGGTCTGTACTGGGTGCAGAACAGCAGTGGGGACAGGGCATCACCTTGGTATATGCCACATTTGATGGACACTTGTGCAAGTGGCTTGCCATTGGCCTCAAGGGTGATTCTCTACAAACTCATTGGGGTTCAATTTCCCATCTATGTTTGGGGAGTTGGTATAATCTCCCCTCTGAGCTGGCATCCTGACTCCTCCTTGCCTTAGCATTTGTGTTATATCTTGTCAATCTCAAGTTGTGATAGCAGTTGCCTATTGTGGATGTTGGAACACTGAGGTACTAGTTAATCCCGTCAACTGTGACTATGGGTTCGAAGTAACCATTCAGCCCCCATTCTTTTTGTGTAATCCCTTTGACTATGGTTCCTTGAGTAGTAGCATTCCAACAGAGCACTGTTCTTGCATCTCTTCCATTGCCACCTTGTTCCAGTATCCCATTTTCATCTCTCTCTCTCTCTCTCTCTCTCTCTCTCTCTCTCTCTCTCTCTCTCTCTCTCTCTCTCTCTCTCCTGCTCTTATCCTGCTACCTAGATAAGTAGAGAATGTGGAATATTTTTCTGGTATCAGAAACATAAAAAGCTCCTCTAAAGTTTGCTTTTTTCCCAAAAAGAATCACTGCTTTATGGTAAAAGCAGTGATGCATCCAGTATACACAGCATTAAAAAGCTATGATATTCGAAGCCTGAAAATATGATATTTTAAATTTGGCAAAAGGAAAGCAGGTATTATTATTATTATTATTATTATTATTATTGTTGGCTACAGAATTTTAATATAAAAGCAAAAGTAACATTTTATTTAAAGTCCTTTGGAAGCCAAGGCCTAAGGAGTAAAACATATATTTTGCCACTTACAAAATAAAGTTACTGTGCATGGTAAAAATATTATTGATGCTGTGATATTTGACAGTATATTAAATGTAATTTTTATTTTTTTTATTTTAACATCTATCTTTTTTTAAATACTAGATGTTCCTATCAGGGACGGTAAATGTTTGGTCGCTTCAGTGTTGAGAACAGGATGTAATTGGGTTAACTCCTTGTTTGGTGACCAAGGTCAAGTCTTAGTGTTAGATCTTATGTATTAGGGACAGATCATAATGAGGAAGGACGTTGAAAAATTTTTACAAATTTTTGCAAAATCTTTGCTCCATTTCTGAATTTTAAATGCTCTGAACCTAAGTTGGCCATGTACAAATGTTTTTATGCAAATGTATATTTTGCATGCAAATATGATTGCCTGTTCAGAAGAGAAACTTACAAAATTTAGCTTTGATGTAGACAGTGAAGAATGCTAAATAGCTATTTGTAAAGTCTACATTTTGTTTTGCTCAGCTATTTTAGTCTGCTTCCTCTTTAATCTGACACACTAAAGCACAAGAGGTGATCAGAGTCTTCTAATTTCCTTTTTTACCAGCAGTTCTATTTTTTCCTCATACTGCACATTTTACTACTTGTGTTCAGAGCATACACTTTACTTTTAACATAAGCACACCGGCCCTCACATACCCACTTGAGCACTCACACGGACCCACACACGTCGGCAGATCACAGGAACCTTATTAGCTGCTGTCACAGAACATTTATGCCTCGTCTGTTTCTGCTAGCTGTCATGAGCAAAAGGTTGCTCTTTGCTGCAAAGTGGCCACCTGACTGTTGTTTCCCCCCCTCTTCTTTCTGTTAGAAAGCAGTGGCTTGGGCCATCTCTATCTGTGGCTAGGTATAAAGCAGGGTGATTTCTGTCTGAAAATAGCCGCACTGTCAGCTCGCCTTAGTTGCCGCGGCTGCTGAGAGAGAGTTAAGTGGATCAGGGCTCACTAGAGTGTCTGACTTTGTGGCAAGACACAGATGGGATCAACAGCAGCCCTTAATCTCTCCTAAGGCCAAATGACTCAAAAGGCACTCGTCAGGACCCCAGACCTGTCCGACTTTATCCGATTCAACTGATAATAATTTTTTTTTTATAGACGTCAGTGTAATCTTTTGAGATCCATTGCACCAAAAGATCTATTATATCCCCATGACCTGTTTACATCCATGAGGAGTAATGTACATGTATTTTTTTTATATAAATAAAAATCAAATAAGTGTGATCATTGAGTCAGTTCTTTTAAAGAGTAACTCACCCCCTACCAGATTTAAAATCCGCCCACAATTTCATTTTGAAAAAGGCCTCAAGATGAGGCGTTGCCTGGTGGAACACACACAGACAACCAGCAAGATGCAAAGCAATAGTGATATAAGCTCCATTTTAAGAGGTTGAATATTTCTCTCCATGTCCTTCAGCAGGAATAGACAAAAGGGCGGAAAGTTCTGTGCAGCAGCTGAGCAGCCCTGAGCCGTATCCTTTTGAGCTTGTTTCTTGTCAGTTGCAAACTCTCTCCACTCCAGAGCAGCAGGACGCTGTTGTCAGAAATCCGAGCTGACGCCAGTTACCCAGGATGAGCTGATGACAAACACTGATTCAAATTTAAGTGCACCGCAGTGCAGTGTAAACTATTATCCAGAAGATAACGGTTTTTGGTACAAAACTATTTTTTAAACTAAGATGTTCTAAAATACCAAAAAAAATAACCAGACATGTACACATCACTATTAGGAACTCTTTTATAGAGTTTATCAGCATAAAAAAATATTTTTTTGGGGTGAGTCGCACTTTAAGAACTTCCTCTTATCAATTTGAGTTGCAAATCTTTTTGCGGTATGTTTCCACCGGCTTCATACAGCCTAATTTTATTTGCCAGTTCTTCCTATATATTTATATTAAGTGTAATCTAGTGTGGTCACATATCCTCAGATGGATTTGAATTGTAATATATAGACTGGGCCATCTTAACACTTGAACATGCTTTCTTGCCTACTGGTCAGAGAGCCACCAGAGGGCCTGGTGATGCTAGTGTTCGGGAGCCTCTGTCAGTGTGCCCCAGGGTGCATGTGGTGTGTGTGAGCACTTGGGGTTCGTAGAGACTAAGTAAAGCGCTACACAAGTAAATGCCATTTACAAATCCTGGCGGAGAAATTCATTCCCTCAGCATGTTTTACACCACCATGTTTTACAGCGAGGGTAAGCACCTTGAATTAACCTGTTATCAATTATTGTTAAAATTATGCTGCTGTTAAAAGTATGCTGCATAAATACAGTTGCCTTAACCCCAACATATGTAGCCTTTCACATGTAGGCCACATGTGACCAAAGCATCTTTTTAACCAGAACATGTTTCCAGATGTTTCCCTAATAGTTTATGATTCACTATAATAAGCACTATAATCTCTTTTGGCTTGTGTAGATGTAATGTGGTTGACTCTGCGTTGTGTTGTGTAGTAGAAACAGTAACGGCCAAAAGACGGGGTTGATTCGAAAAGTGGTTCTTTATCTGTGCAACACACAAAATAGCTGGTCAGCCTTGGACCTGGGACACCAACAAGCGAACAGCCGCTCGGCTTGCTTATAGTCAAAATGGCCAACTAAAATAAAAATAATTGTACCTGTGCAACACACAAAATAGCTGGTCAGCCTTGGACCTGGGACACCAAGCAAACAGCCGCTAGTGGGGTACACGTTATAAAACGTTAACATTTCTATATATCATTTCAACAGACACCCCAACAGTCATGACCTTAACTCGGCTTGCTCATAGTTATAATGGCGCCGAGCACACTTCGTCCCCAAGACTTATAGAATTTGTCACCACAAGAGGGTGCTGCCCCACCATAACACCAGTGTCCATGGCAAGTGGAATACAAATACTTTTACCTCTGTTACATAGGTAATTACTTTCTTCTCATCACTTCTATAAACGCTAGATTGTATAGTGCATAATTAATCGTTACCCTTTGAACTGACTATCTTCCCTGAGCTGTGAAACTCTGCAACTCCTCTAGAGTTACCATGGTCCTCTTGGCTGCTTTTCTTATTAATGCTTTCCATGCATGGCCTGTCAGTGAAGCTGGACAGTCATGTCACGGTTTATTTGTAGTTGTACCATAGTCTCTCAATAGTTACCTTCACCAAGGAGGTTCTGTTTTTGCCAGGGTTTGTTTGTTTTTCAAGTCTGTATGTTTGTTTCAACATAACTAAAAAAGTTATTGGTGGATTTTGATGAGATCTTCAGGATATGTCTGCAATGTGACCAAGTACAAATGATTTGAATTTGGAGGTGATCAAAACACCACCAAAAAGGGATTTTCATGAATAACTATTGAACTGTTAGTGGTATCTGTGTGAATCCAGCTGCTAAAGGTATGTTTTCATTGTCAAGCAATCTAAAAACAGTTAGATCACAACATTGGTAGGATCCGAGATGCCTTGACGGGGGTCTGCGCTATACAAGTGCTTTTCTATTTCTACAATATATTTAAATGTTTTTTCTTAGATGTTGTAAGCTTGGGAATTTCTTTACACCTTTATCCCAGACTTGTCTCGTGTATTTCTTGAGGCATTCACAGAGGAGCTGTATTCATAGCAATATTAAATTATGTGGACTACATTTAGAGGTTAAATGACATTGGAATTCAATTTGCTGTGCTGGATTTCTTTTTTTTTTTTGGTGTATCGGAATAAAAAAGGAACACAAGCATGTGCCATTTTCAGGTTTTAACTTACCGGAGTGCCATTTTCTCTTCCATTTACAGTTATGTACTATTTTCTGTTGGTCTATTCCATTAAAATCTAGGTTTGTGGTTGCATTGACAAAATATGTGAAAAAGCTTAAGGGGTATAAATACTTTTGCAAGGCACATCATGTGTTTAGGCAGCCCAGGGGTGATAAAAAATGAATTATTCTTCCAAATCCATTGAATTGAGGAACTGCTGAAATAATAAATCAGACATTTATCCCCTTGAGTTTTAAAGACATAAGCTGTATAAATTAAGAAAAAAGTGGTCATGTTATGAATTTACTTGGCTGATAATGAAATATTTGTTGGACGTGCATCTTGATTTGTAGACCAGCAATTGGGCTTGCAAACATAAGCACAAACATACCCCATTAAGAGGGCCATCTGGAAAAATCCTTTGCTGTGATTAAAAGAGAGAAAAAAAAATCATCCTCTTGCATTTTTTAATGAATTGTTCTCCCCATGGATGTTTACTGGGTGGCTGGCACATTGGAGCTGTGTTAGTGGTTTATGTGAAGGCTTGAAAGTGTTCCCCCTGTGTTTCTTTGATGACTTGGCACTAAAAGAAAGGTTAAAGAAGGCTTGTACAAAATCGCCAAAGGTGTTAAATGAGCGGCAGTCAGTTGTGGTTTTCTACAACAGATTCTACAGAGTTTTATCTGTTTGTAGAATTTTTTTTAATGATATCATCTCTGGATTTAAGCCAATTCATCATTAGAACATATGTTCGGCATACCCTTTTTTTGTTTTGAGGCTATAAACACAAACTATTTATGTTGAAAAGCTCAGCTTTAAGTAGTCTTACAAACTCAAATGGTATGAGGTATTTTTATAGCTGTTACGCATCATTAAAAGTGACTTTATTATGTAGACGACTGACATAAAGGAGCTGAGCTTTTTGACTTTACCGATCTTTTATATTTCCTTATTTATGAAAATAAATCTTCTCATGATGTGTGCTAAGATGAGAATCACATTCAGCTTTTCAGTTTAAGATAAACTGCAATGATCCCAGAAATAGAACAGCAATAGCATTCTCGAAGCTTAGAATGAGTTCCTAAAAAAACTACACTCGCCAGACAAGAGCTAACAGGTTTGAAGGGAATACGTTTTTACAAAGACTTTCCCTATTAAGTAGCTCATTCTAGAACTTTTAATCTAGCTGTCCATATTCTTGGTAAAATCAAGATTTTATATGTAGTTTTTGCTGAAGTTGAGTTAAATCTTTATAATCAACGCTTTAATTAATTTAAAGTGCTTTGCTCTGATACACAACTGATTCAGAAGTGTCTCTGTTATTTTTATGACAATTTCAGCAACCAATGTGTATTTTGAGGTATAGTAGTGACAATGTGAAGAACATTGAAAGAGGAAAAGCAAACAAATCTTCTTGGCTCAATCGCTGGTTAGTCATGCACTTTGTTTGAACTCTTCTTGCGGTTACATAAAGTTATGCTCTTTCCTCAAATTTATGCCTCACTCTACTAAAGCTGCTCTAAGTACAGAAATCAAGGACAGATCTGAAACAGATCTGAAAACATGCACTGATGCTATCTTTTGTGCCCTAGTTTTATGGAGCATTGTCCACCAAAGCTTTTATTCTAAAATAGTGTCTTTTTATGTAAATTTGAGATCATTTTTTAACTTTAGTGGCTAACCATGCTCTTGTCACTACAGGCATGAGTTGTCCCTACACTGAATAACATTTTTTTTTAAATTCCGAATGGAAGGCTGAAAAAAAAGCTCTGTACACTCTGACAGGACACCAAAGATTTGTTGTGCTGCATTTGTCACAATATTTTAATTGAACATATGTGGGTATAATATTGTAATGATATAACCTTGAGTATACTTATATATTTGTATGTAGTAATTTTCAAGTGCATATTACACAGTTTATACAGTTTTACCATTCAGCTCTATAAAGTAGCACAAGTGTAACAACTTGGTGTTGCTGGTAAGTTAGATTGGTTATCTGCTATTATAGCCTTCAGTCAGCTGCTTAACAAACATCCAGTTTATCTCCAGAGTTGGAAAAGCTACGTTTCTTTATGAACTAGTTCAAAGTTCAGTTCACACATTTTAAAATGAACTTTAAACTAAGTTTGCTGTTCCAAAAGTGAACTAGTTCTTAGTTCTTTTTTTTAGTATGTTCTTGTGCGCTATTACCCTCAGAATATTGGCATTTTCCAGTTGTTGCAAGCCATTCAGTCCATACTCTTACAAAATTGGCAATTATGAGAAATTATTAAGCAATCTGAGGTAGGAACCAGGCTGAGGAAGGAAACAAGGGATTTACCTCAAAGTGCAATATTCAAACTGACACTCACAACACGAAAACAAGTGTGCTCACTATAATATTCCTCAGACAATATATAGTGTGTTAAGTTCACCTTCACCGAAAATGTTAATGAGTTCATGAACAATTGTTCAGTTAACTAATTCAGGCTCAGCACTGCTTGAAACTTACTAAGTTTTCTCTTCAGGCACTGCATTATGACTTCTAACGCTGTGTCCACACCAAAAGCGTCAAACGCGCCACATGCCCCCAGCTGGATGCTTGAACAATTGCACCTTGAAGCCTGTACAAAGCGAACTGGACGCGGTTCAAATAGGGTATTTTCATGCGCAAACTGGCCTTCAGCCGAGCTGGGGCCAGAGTGCAGCTGCCGGTGGATTATGGACCGAGCTGATGGAGGACTGTGTGTTCGGCCCGGGCTTCAGCGGAGCTGGGGCTAGAGTGCAGCTGCTGGTGGATTACGGATTATTGTCTCCGATTTGACGGAGGACAGAGTGGATTAAGTGTTCGGCCTGGCCTCCGGTAGAGCTGGGACCGCTGCACAGCTGGAGGTTTGGTGAGCTACAGATACAGTCTAGCTACGGCGGAGGGATCCATAAACACCAGCGAGCACCCTCTCATAAACACAGGCTCCTCGCCACCTGGAAAACGTGACCTGCTCGCCCAGTTTGTGCCGTGAAGGTGCAAGCTTCGCCTGCCGACAAACCAACTACATTTCTGAGCAGCTGTTGAAACTCTGTCCCCTTATTGGTTGACACGGCGCGAATTGAAGCAGGAGTTCAGAGATTTTCAACTTGAGCAGACTTTTTGACGCGCCGCAAACGCCTCATTCGTACAAATCCTCCGCGCAAATCAGGCAGAAAAGCTTTTTCGCGACGCAGATCTGCTTCTGATTTGAAGTGGGACCCCCTGCCGCGCTTCAACGCGCTCCTTCATTGACATAACTCGCCGCTTGCTCAATTTGCTTTTGGTGTTTACGTACAGTTAGACCGTGAAGAAACCCCCATCAGCACGTTTTCTAGTATCTCATTAAACACACTTAATGCACTGTAATGGCATCACACAAAATAGACACACAACATAAATTTGTATATAAGTAGTAGCTATACTGTTGTTGGGTCTTTCTGTGGATGTGACAGGAGCCTGGACGATACGCCCCCCCCCTTTTCCCTCTTCATCGAACCAATGGCGGAGCTGTCCGTCTCCTTGCTGTTTGAACCAGCGCCTGAGGATCGGCTGCGTCAGTTGGCTGGAAAGCATGTCAGTATCGCTGCGGCCGGTTGGAGGTCCTTACGGCTAAGGGAGGGCAGAGGCACACACATCCAGAGATAAAAGTACAGCAAAAAGGCCGCTCTTCCTCTTCACAACCTGCTTCAGCCAGTGGCAGACGTCTCTCAGACTGAAAGAAGAGATACCTTTCAACACGTGTTCCTAACTTCAATATTTCAGCAAAAAAATAACTCTCCCGCTTTGAGGCTGGACCTCAAAGATCGCTTTTCCTTTTGATACGCATTTTTCCTTTTTTACGCACGACTGACGAGTCGTTTCTCTTTTTCACCACAAACAACTTTTACTTTCTTTACAACTGGGGATCCATTTTCCTTCTGAAATAAAGTAAGAGCGTTCTTTGTTATCTCTGTATTATGTGAACTGGGTGGAGAGAGTTTAGGAAGTTTTCTGTATAACTGTATGCATGCTTAATTATTGATGCGAGGTGAGTTCCTTCCTTGAGCGCTCTGTGATTCCTCTGTGCTGTGTTTCTGCTTACGGGTAAATTTGTGAGTTTTGTACTTGTTGATTGTGAGTTTCCGGTATGTTTTGTCTTTTATTAGCAGTGTTGGGAGTACTGCATTACAAAAGTAATAAGTTACAGGAATAGATTACTTTTTTCAGTAACTGAGTAATGTAAAGCATTACTAACAAAATATACAGCAATATATTAGTAGTTACAATTTCAGTAACGCAAGTTACAAAAGCATTTTAAATTGTTTTTCTGGCCAACTAACAGACCAAATCAAGCTGGATGCGGTAGAACAAGATCCACCATCCACTTCCTGTCGCTTAAAACCAAACCATCAGAGAATCAGGACGGTTGAGGAAAATATTGACTGTATATTTAAACAGCGGCATCATTCACACTGTTTTCCTAACCATCTGTTTTAAGACTTCAGACATCGGAGTCTCATCTTTGTCAACCATCTTTGTGATGAGCACTTTCAGCACCTTCTTTTGATTAGATTTAACAAAAATTACTATGAAATAGAAGGCATGCAAAGGAACTTGAGACTTAATTTGAATAAAATAGTGTTAAAACTACAGTATTTGTGGTGTGACACTTGTGTAAAATTTTAATTCATAAGTTACGGTGGTTAGAAGTGTTGGTAAATGTTTAAAATATTTTACCCAAAGTAACTTAAAGTACTGTAACTCAGTTAAATTTTTAGGACAGTAATATGTAATGCAAACATATTACATCTTTGACATTGTAACTAGTAATGTGAAATATATTACAGTTTCTTTGTAACTTTTCCAACACTGTTTATTAGTGAGCAGAATTGTTAGTCTGTAAAAGTTTTGGTTCCTCTCCGTTAGTTTGATAGTAAGTGTTGGTAGTTTGATAGTAAGTGTTGGTGTCATAGGCCTTTTGGGTCAGCACCCGCAGAGGGCTGGTCATGAACGCACAGCACGCAAAGGACATTTTAATCCCTTTTTCCTCCATATTTGCCGATCAGAGCTTTATTAGCAGAAGCTAACTCACTGATAAGAGCCACGAAGTTTCTTTGTTAGAAAGGAACCACAGGCCTCTTGCTTCAAGTTAAACAATAAGTCATAAAACGGGATCATAAAACTTCCCCCCGTTCTTTTCGACGAGCTGCGCGTTCACATCGTACACCGCCTCCACGCATGCACGCGAGGGGCTGCGTACGACGTCAGTAGGAGGCGCCCCTTGACGTGCCTTAGTGACCTCATCGCTGGCCGCCATATTACTCATGTATACAGTATACTTGACAGAACCGTTTGGTATAAGTAGTGTTTTTATTTTAGTTGTGTTTTTAGAATAAATTTGTTAACTTGAATCTAGTCTCTGGTTTCTTGTATTCTGAGTGTGTGTGTGAATTATTGCAAATGATTCATGTCCTTCAGATAAGATCTTTCTGGTGTGATCACTAATAATTAATCATAAGTAAGATTATTTGTTGATAATTCCCTTTTTGATTATATATAATATTTTATTTCTAGCCCAGAGGCTAGAATGGTGCCCCGATTAAATGATTTAAAGAATAATTAACTACTAATCTGCAATTATTAGTTAATATTTCTCAGCAACACCAGATAGATCATAACAATTATTAATTAATTAATTATTTAATTGATAATTCCCCTACACTGTGTAAAAAAAAATGTACTGGCCTTTACTGTTTTTGGAAAATTAAATGCCAGACAACACAACCTACTGGACAGGACTTTGTCTCAGCTATAAAAACAAAAATATGATTGCTTTTAAATCTTTTAGCAAATCTTACTTCAGTAAAAACACACAGGTCAGCAGTCTGCTCTGTGTTGCTGCATAAATGAAATGGTAATAAAGTGTTTCATCAACGCCACTAATTACTGAATGACAGTTTTCACACCAGCCTTTAAGTCTGTGTGTGCATATGAGCATGCCCGTGTGATAGGCCTAATTAAGTAAACTCCCATTACACTTAAAAGTGCATTACTGCTGCTCTGTTATAAAGGCTATAATTAGAGTGCTGGGGAGAGGGAGATGTAATTAATTTATTTCTCAAGTATTATTAGTCCACTTGTTCTATGAGCTATTTGGATTGATAATGATAAAATACATATTTGGCTGTGTGCCAGAGCTTTAACTTTGCAGTTGTGAAATGAAAGAGTCACATACTGCAGATTTAAGTGCCAACATTATCTTGCTCTCTCAACGGATATTGTCTGATAACAACCATCATAATAAAGCATTTCTGATTGTAAATTTGCAAAGTAGTTGGAGAAAAAGCAAATGGCAATGTGGATGCAAACATCTGCATTCATGTTGCCTTTTTTATACTTGTATCAATTGTTCTTGGCAGTAGCGATATCATTGCCTGACGGTATGTACAGACCAAATGCGATAGAAGTGACTAGAGCTTCAGGTTTACATGTAAACTCAATGGAGGAGCGCAATGAAGCGCGACTTGTGGTCCCGCAACACTTCAGAAGCAGATTTGCGTCACGAAAAAGCTTTTCTGCCTGATTTGCATGAATAATTCACGCTACAGATGCGATGGAAAATTCGCGCTGCCTTTTATGTGGTGCATTTTGTGCTTTCGCTTTCATGGCGTTTCCCGCTCAAGTTGGAAAAATCTGAACTACAGCGTCAAATCGTGCCGCGACAACCAATCAGGACAGAGTGTCAGTGATTCTGTGACTGTCATGGAGTCACAGCCTTAGCACGACATGGAGGAAATACTGATAAACACCATGGCAAATCACACTGAGCTACATGACACAAGCAGTTTTCAATACAGAGACAGGGAAAAAAAAATTACAAATAGGTTAAACTATTTAGACAGGAATTCTCTTAAGAGGTTTGTGGGTGGATCTTAAAAAAGCCGTGGTTGCTGTAAAAGCACATCTCAGCCTAGAAGTGGGCCTTGAACGGCCTCCTCATCTGGTTTCCTGGTAGTAGCTCCCGCACCACGTCCCACGCTGGTCAAATATTATAAACTTTTACGAACCGCAGACAGATGGACAGCTGCTCGGCAATGTAGTTGGTGTGTTGGCAGGCAAAGCTTGGACGTTCATGGCACAAACTGGGCGAGCAGGTCATGTTCTCCAGGCGGCAAGGAGCCGGTGTTTATGAGAGGCTCGCTGCTGTTTATGGATCCCTCCACCGTAGCTAGACTGTATCTGTAGCTCACCAAACCCCCAGTCCCAGCTCTACCAGAGGCCAGGTCGAACATGTAATCCACTCTGTCCTCCGTCAGCTCGGAGACCATAGTCCATAATCTACCGCCAGCTGCACTCTGGCCCCAGCTCCGCTGAAGACCAGGTCAAACACACAGTCCTCCGTCAGATCGGAGTAATCCACCGCAAACTGAACTCTGGCATGAACTCCGCTGAAACCCAGGCTGAACAAGCTGTCTTCCGTCAGCTCAGTCCATAATCCACCGGTAGCTGCACTTTGGCCCCAGCTCTCCTGAAGGCCAGGTCGCGCGTGACAATGTCATATTTTAAGCGCATCCAGTTTGCTTTGTATAGGCTTCAAGGTGTGAATGGGCATGCGAACAGCTAGGGGCGTGTCACGCTTTTTAGTCACTTCTATCGTGTTCAGTGTGGACACAAGATTCTTTGACTTAACCAACTCCCAAACGAATTACATTTTCTAGTAACGGCATCAATTTGATCTGTGTGTTTGTTTCAATCTATTAAAATACAACTGTAATGGCTGATTACGTTGTAAAGAGGTTATTGTGTGCTTGATCAACATTTCACTCACCTGTTGTTTTACACAGCCAAACCCTGTCACGTGCAGTTTATTGATACAAAGAAATAAAAAGAATCATACAGCCCTTTACAAACATACCTTTTCATGAGCAGATAAAGTAACCTAATGAAGTGTTAATCATCATTCTAGACCTTAAGGGGGGAAGGCTCGGAGGCCTGATCACTTGGTCACAGTTGCTCAGGATGAGCAAATCCAATCGGAAGGGTATTAGAGTGGATTGAGAGTATAGGTTCTTTTTTAGGGGATTTGCAGCAGATTGTATCTCTCTGGATTGTTCTGAATGGCACTATTTTTGCTTGGAGCACTTCTCTTGAACTGGCTGATAACTCTTTGTAGCACAGTTGCTCTCTGAGTGCTTCCATTCACACTCACTGTACTGTGTGCACTGGATGGTGGTAAACTCATCAGATGGACTGAAAGGCTGGTACAGTGAAGTCTTGCTCAGACATGATCACTGTTATAGAAGGTGTCCCAAACCAGTTATCTTATCAGCTGAAACTTTCAAACGTGAAAATTAAAAAAGGGCTTAATTATGTCAAAATCATCCATGACCACTGTTTCTATCTTTCCCAGCAACATATGGAAAACTTGCAGTTGGAGTCCAGCAGGCCTAGACTTGTGTGAGATTTTCACATTATAATATTATGTAAATATCTCACAAGTTGTGTTACCACAGTTTGTGCATGAAAATCCAGAAAATAAATGTATTACATGATGTAATTGCTATTCTAAAACAAAAAAAGCAGCAATGAATAACAGTAGTAATTTAGGTTATAAATATGTTTCCTTACAAAAATTCCCTGTATACCTTAGTATAGAGTGTAATAGAGAGTTATAGAGTGGTGCTGCTGCAAAACAATTTTAGTGTAACGATAAATTCATTTTTGTCTTTTATCGCTTACAATAATCATTCAATTTAGGACATCTTATTTTGAAGCTCAAGCATGCCTAATTGTCTCACTATTGGTGTACCTTTAGCCAGAAGAAGCTCAACCTTTGGCTTAAATTGTGCCATGCTGCAAAGGTGGATTATGTCTCCAATCACAGTCTTTGTTTTGGTTACCAATATAAAAGACACCAAGACAAATAAGGCTGAATAAACTAAGTTTAAAGAGACCACTGAAAACTTGCAGATTTGCTCATCTTACTTGTAAACTAAAGCCCAGGACATGACCAGTTTCCATTTCTTTACAGTCGAAAGTTGGCAATGGTCAAATACTCAATAAATGTGCTCTGTGACTTAAAAGTAGTATAAAGCCATATCAATCCTATATTAAACATAATTTTTACCTTGCTATATAAAAGGTAACAAAAGAAGTGTAAGGGTAATTAATTTTATAATTTTTTACACATGCACGAATTTGTATATAGATTTTTTTGTTTAATGCTTACATAGCTGCACACCTTATACATGATGATTCAGACATAGGGATGCAATGATCCCACTTTTTTCAAACTGGTTTTATACCGATACTTGTATCTGAGTACTTGCTGATACCGTGTACCAGTGCCGATACTTCTAACACAAAAAAATTCAATGAAATGGAAGAAATGTTTTATTTTCTTCTCTCTTTGTTACAAAAAATTTGGGTGAATTTGAATAAAAAAAGTGATTAAAAGAATTACCACAAAACAACAATTTTAAGGCTGGCTGCATCCACAAAAACACATACCGGAATCTGGCAAGCTTGCAAATATTCTGATAATCCATCTACATGTTGAGTTTGAATAAAGAAAAATGGGATGTGTGTAAAATTATAGGAAAACCAAAAACATCAGGAAAACACGTAGAAATCATGTAGGGGTTTTACCATGCGGCTGCTTCATAAATTACTAAAGACTGAAAATCAGTAGCTTTTAGATTTTATTCAATTTTTCTCTGCAGTTGTAGAGCTTGCCTGTAGCTTTGCCACTGGTTAAATGTAAAATAAGTAATCAGGTTTTATTTCATATGACATTTGGATTTTATTATGTGCATTTCTTCCTCTGGGTTTTAAGAATAGATAACTAAAAGAACTGGGAAGAATTCTGGAATAACACCTATCAAGGAGTGTAAATGGCGAATCACCCGCAGGTCCTCGATGAGTGACAGAGCAGCACAGAGGTGGCACCTCATTATCTACCTTATTTAAAGTGTCTGGATTTTAGAGATTTTAGTAGAAGTAGAGATGGAAATATTTATTTTCCCAAGAGGGGCAGTTCAGAACGAATTTCATGCCCAGGGTTAGAAAATCTCATTTGCAAATTTAACTGGGAGATATGCCTCTCTTACACAAGAAGGCTTTCATTTGGCAGAACTGTAGGAATATAACCCACAAATGCTACATCCAAAGGTTCTGTTCGTTGTCTTTTTACAATAAATGACAGACTCTAGAAAACTTGAAAGATATTTAACAATTCGTACACCTGCATAGATTTGTGAAAAAAAATTAAAACATAATTCAACATAATTTTCTTGTGCATCAGTTCATTAATCTACATACAGGACTAATCAGTTAGTTTAGAGTATGCTGTAATTCAAATAAAAAATATTAGAATATCAATCACAATATCACTGTCTTAGAAAATGTATATTCAGAAGACCAGTTAAAGTAATTCTAGTATAGGAATGTTAACCTGCTGAAAAATAGATGCAAACATATGCATATTGAGCTCATATGCTATGTATTTGGTGTGAGTTCTTTGTGCATGAATAACTGCATCTTTGCAGCATAATATGGACAAGAACAGTATGTGGCTCTGCTAAGGTGGTAGGGAAGCCCAGTTTCCTTCAATGTTCACATCTTTACAAAAAGTTCTCAGTTGGAACTCAACTAAAAAAGAAATTATCCTCAGCTTTGTAATCTTTTACATTCATAATAGTAAGTGTCTGCAGGTAACACATTTATGAGGACATATCATTTCAAAGGAAGAATGTATCCTGCTTCTGCATCTGCTATTTGTTGTTTCTATATCCCGGTATAAACACAGATTATCTGCAATTTATAGCACTGCAACAGCTTTGTTTGGATCCAAGAATTCCTCTCTTATTTTGGGGCATGTTTGTAACCGAATGAGAGGAGTGTTTTGGGAGATAATCACAGTCCTTCTCCCCAGAGAAATCTTAAGGAGGAGAGTGAGTCTATTTTCAGCACCACGGCAATGGAGAGTGGGACTCATTATGACTCACTCAAAAATGGTCTGGATGATTTCTGAGTCAGACGTGAGGGCCAATGTCCGCTGCCATGGTGATGCATAGCCTAATGTAACTAAAGTTGGTTAACAAGAGAGATGGAAATGGAATAAGGAGAGCTTAAGAAGGCCTGAGGCTACTTCTGTTTTAATTACAAAGATTTTTAGACTAATATGAAGCAAAGTATTACATCACAGTAGATGCATAGTTCTAATTTGAGTTTATTGAGCTATAACTTCCAACCTAAGCCAACAAATTTTGGGAAATTTTCAAAGGTAATGCACCTCACATACATCTATAAGATATATTAGAGCAAAAAAAATCAGAGTTTTAAGAAGGTAAACTTATCCTTTCCTCTTGATCTTTAATCAAATATACTATTTATGAGGGATTTTACCATGGCCCTTTGCTTGTCTGGTTTGCATTGTGTAGCTGCTTCAGTAGGAAACATTCTGTAAAATCAGAGTTAGTGATTAAAAATATATATATATTTATCACTTTCTTACTTTTTAAACAAAAAATAATTCTGATGTAAATTTCAGTTTTAACATAATTGCACTTTCTCTCATTTCACAATTCTAATTTTCACACACAGTGTGACCGTATACAGGGTTTTTCCAGCGTTCAAATTTGCGTTGCGGCCGCCTCCAGTTAATTTTGTGCCGCCCCAGCCTGAAATGGCTCTGCCCTCAGCTATATTGTTATTTTAACTGCAGATGCAGCAGTGCGCCACTACGTGGGCGCTATATCATTGTAGCCGGTGACTTGTCCCCAGCACTTTTTATGATTGACGGATTTGTCCCCACCAAACCTGAAGCCTGGTTCATAACAACTGCAGAGTGCAGTAAAGTGATCCTTTCAGCGTCTGACCTACTTTTTGCGCGAGCTGCGAGCGATCCAGTCAATTGGGAAACTAAGGCAATTTTTCTAAAGTACTGCAGATTACAAATGCGATCATATTTGTGAATCTAAACAGATTATAGAGATAATGTAGAGAGCTCTCTTCCTGTCTAATTCACTAGGAAACAGGAAGAGAAAATATATTTATTAAATCTGAAGAGTAGATAAAAACAAATCCAGTGCTCCACCTGAAACAGCGGATTAGCTGCAGGAACCCATTCTATTGCAGGACTCTCAATTGTGAATTAAAGTTGAAGTTTCTCTGCACAGAAAGGGCAAGCACAGAAAAGGTTGCGAAGGGAACACATTTTTTTTGTTGGCCATATTTTTCTGGGGTGAATACATATTTTCCATCTTTGTGCTATATGTGGATTTTAATGTCTGCCATTTGAGAAACAAAACACATAATCCTTTGGCTTTTAACTGTTGTTAATTTAATAAAGATGTGATTTTCAATACCTGTTTATACCCTCCAGTGGTTATTGTAATGAAAAGTGAAACAGAGGAATAATAGGATAGGAATAGTTAATAATAATTGTTAATAATTGCTCAGGCATACTGAGGAAGGCATGCACTTTTATTTATGCTAACACCACTGTACTCTCTGGTTGTAAGATGTGTGGATAAATCCCCACATCTTAATGCACTTTCAGTTTAAAGTTGGCCCCTTATTTTTTTATGTATATTGTTTTGATAAAATAATGCTTTAACATGATCATTTTCATATTCTAATTAGAACGCTTAACCAAAAAATATGTTGCTTGTAAATAAGTTAGTCGAATGCACAGAATACATGCATGTGTTGTCAAATGGTCAGGATGGTACCACCTCTGCATCAATTTGAGCCAGGAAAAACCCTGGTATGAGTGGTCTGTATGTACGTTGGGAAAAACTGGTGCTTTGTATGCTCTCATTGTGAATTAAAATGGAAAGAATATAAAAAGTTAATTCCTGTTACTTTATTCAAACCCCAAACAAATAAAATGAAGATGTATTTAACATTTTAACGAGTTTTCATAAATATGAATGTCAAAAATAAAGGTTTAAATAGCATTTTTGTAAATATGATTTACCATATAGACAAACCCACACCCACCATTACCATACGTGGAATAGGACATCTTATTGGGACCAATGCTATAATGCTCGGATGGCCAGATGTATGGAGTTTATTTAAAATTTCCAAATAAATTTTTTTTAAAAAAGCTAAACGTATTGCTTTTAATTTGCTCACTTCTGTTTTTTTTCTGAGAAGTTACTGGTGCCTATCTCCAGCTGTCAACGGGCAAGAGGCGGGGTACACCCTGGACAGGTCGCCAGTCCATCACAGGACAAACAACCATGCAAGCACACACCCACACTTAAGGACAATTTAGAGTGATCAATTAACCTGACAGTCATGTTTTTGGACTGTGGGAGGAAGCTGGAGTACCTGGAGAGAGTGCACGGAGGGAACATGCAAACTCCATGCAGAAAGGCCCTGGGCCGGGATACGAACCCACAACCTTCTTGCTGCAAGGCAACAGTGCTAACCACTGCTCCACCGTACAGCCCAAGAATCCAAACATATGAAGCCATTTTTGTTATCTTGGAAGATGAAATAAGCTTTGTTGTGCTCTACTGAGGAATGAAGATTTCCAATTAATGCCTACTAGATGTCAGAAGCCAAACAGTATAGTCAGGGATCGAAGTTTTCTAGCTCTAGTAGCGGAAAACACGTATTCTTTTTCCAGAACTTGGTGGGTTTTGTGCAAGAAAATCAAGATTTCACCAAGAGCCTCGTGTTTTATGTACAGCAAAAATGAGCAAATCTATATTAAACAGAAATGTATTTTTACATGCTTTTAATCCAACTGATTCCAATTTTCACTAACCGGCGATTTCAATGACGTTGCAGCCGTCCAACATTAGAGCTGTAGTCGGAAAGCGAGCTTAGTCCAATTGGTAATTTTCTTTGGGCAATTTTGAAACATGCAAACACAAAACATGTTAAAGTTTGCAGTAAAAATGTTTGCAGAGTAAAAGCCCTGTTGACAGTACAACCGGGATGCCATATTAGAGTGACGTAATGAAATTGCTTGTTAGTGTAGTTGGATTAAAACAGCACCTCTGAGATGATCAGAACTCAAGGGGGAATAGTGCTTGGTATTCAAAACATTAGTAAAATGAAGGAGTACAGTGAGGAGAACAAGTATTTGATATACTGCTGATTTTTGAAGTTTTCCCACTTACAAAGCATTTAGAGGTATGTCATTTGTATCAAAGGTACTCTTCAACTGTGAAAGACAGAATCTAAAATAAAAATGCAGAAAATCACAGCCAAAGACTTTTTTAAAATAATTTCCACTTTATTGCATGACATAAGTATTTGATAGATCAGACAAAAAAAAAATCAATGTTTGGTACAGAAACCTTTGCTTGCAACTACAGAGAACAGACGTTTTCTGTAGTTCTTCACCGAGGGAGATTGACCATTGTCTTGAACTTCTTCCATTTTCTAATTATTGCAACAGTTGTTGCCTTCTCACCAAACTGCTTGCCTATTGTCCTGTAGCCCATCCCAGCCTTGTGCAGCTCTACAATTTTCTCCCTGATGTATTTAATAGAGGTAATGAGTTCAAACATGTGCAGTTAATACAGGTAATGAGTGGAGAACAGGAGGCTTTCTTAAAGAAGAACTAACAGGTCTGTGGGAGCCTGAATTCCTACTGGTTGATAGGCGATCAAATACTTATGTCATGCAATAAAATGGATATTACGTATTTTAAAAATCATTCACTTTGATTTTCTGCTTCTTTTTTTTTTTGATTCTGTCCCTCACAGTTGAAGAGTTCCTTTAATATAAATTACAGCAGTGTATCAAACACTTGTTCCTCCCAGTGTATGTATATTTATGTATATATATATATATATAGTTTAATGTCCCCTTTTTAATAACTATTTTCTCCTTATTCTGTTCTCTAAGTCAAAAAACATTGAACACCAAATATTTTTAAAAGAAATTGACTGTTCTCTCACTTCTACAAAACACCTTCATCTGTGGTTTTCATCCCCAACAGTGATATTGATATCATCATCTTGTTGGAAAAGTGGAGCCTCTCTCTCTCTCTCTCTCTCTCTCTCTCTCTCTCTCTCTCTCTCTAACTATACTTTCACAATCTTCTCACTTTGCATTTCATCATGCACATTTACACTTCCCAGTGCATGTTCACATCTCAGATATAGTAATATTCTTTCCTGTTATTCAGAGTATATCACGTGCAAGCTTATAGTTGAGTATTTGCATGCCCGTGTATATGTGTCAACAGGCTTCAGTGGCCTGTTGAACCACTTAAAGGATTCTATTTAACGGGTCAGCCGAGCAATTAATCAAGGGTTTAATTGGAATCCCAAGTGGAGTGACATGATTTATGCAAATAAGGTCATTAATATGCAAGCCTGCATTCAACGCTTAAATTAAAATGGCTCATCCGCTAGTACAGGCTAGCACTTTCATTACGGTAAATTAGGGTGTGATAATAACTCCAAATGCACATATTTATTTTCAACAGACAGTCTGAATAAGACATGCCCATAGCAAGAAAAAATGTGAAAATAAGGAAGTTCTCACAAGGGAGACAGTAGGGAGTAGGCAATGCTAATGCTGTTAATTTTACCTCATTAGAAAAACACTGCTATCTGCAGGGCTCCAGTTTTAATTGGATCACCTTGCAATTTAAACTACATTTGGTTTCTAATCACCTCCCCCCACCCAATATTTTATAAATGATATTGCAGGGGTAGTTTGAGACGGACCAAAATTATTTACTTGGTCAGTAGAGAGCATTGATGGCAGTGTCTTAGCTATCCTACTGCACTTGGTAACTGTACTTTAAAAACGTTTTTTGCTCCTTGCTCTGAAGTGTCCAGTTCACTCACCTCACTAAATTCAACAACATTTAGCGAGGGCTACAGTGCCGTTGGAAAAACTATTTGCAGCCCCATGGATTTCCTTCTGAGTTTATTAATATTACATGTTTTGTTAAATTTTGTCATTGCCAACTAAAGTGTATTGAACAACTAATGGAATAAGAACACTTATGATTGCAATTCTTATCATTCATTAAAGGAGAAGTTCATTTTTTTCAACCTGGAACTTTTTTTTGTGCAAATAATACGTTAATTTACTCACCCAGACAAGTTTGGAGCCACTTGCAGTCCTTCGGGAGAACTTTTCTTCCAGTTGTGATCAGGGTGTATCCGTATATTGGGAGTAAATCGGGGAAGGAGTTATGCCACCTATAATAACGGATTATTTGCCCCAAAACGCTTTCATTTAACCAATGTTTTGTTATTAAACGTCAGAACAACTCCCCTTGTAGTTCAGAACATCTAAGAAGTTTTTATTTGTTCGGTTCTGGGGTGATTAATTGGCAGTAATACAGCAACACTATTGCGCAATTAAAATTATGTCACTGCCGTGCTCCATTCCAGGTTTAGTCTGAGCAGCACTTTCACTCTTTGCTTTATGGTGGTCGGCTAGACAGAACTTGCTTCTGCAAATATGAGTGTGGTTCATGTTTGCATGTTGACGAATTGGACTAAGTTCTGCTTCAACAGGTTCCTACGTAGGTTGCAGAAACGCAACTACAGCTTCAATGGTGGATGGCTGCTACGTCATTAAATCGGCGGTTACTGCAAGTTCGAATCGGTTGTATTAAAAGCCTGTAAGACAGGGGCGTCACGTGGCGTAGTGGTTAGAATGGGCGCCCCACGTGCAGAGGCTTCAGTCCTCAATGCGGCCATCCCTGGTTTGAGTCCCTTCCCAGGCGATCTTTGCTGCATTTCTTCCCCCACCTCTCCCCCTTCAAACTCTGTCCACTGTCAAAAAAGGCCACTCTGACCCAAAAACCTTTTTAAAAAAAGTCTGTAAAATACCCCAAAAGCTTATACTTTAGCATCTCCGAGACATTTTGAACTCACAGGGGAATATCACTAACTATTCATAAAAAAAAATGGTTAAATGAAGGAGTTTTGGGGCAGATAATGTTTTATTACAGGTGGCAAATCTCCTGCCCCGATTGACTCACATTTTATGGATTTATGCTGATAAACTTCTCCCAAAGGACTCCAAATTTGTCTGGGTGAGTAAATGAACATCAAATATGAATATTTGCTAAAAAATAGATTCAGATTGAAAAAAAGTTAATTTCCCCTTTAAGCTCTGAGATGTTTTATAGGATATAAATATTATTGGATAGAAAAAGATGAAGACCGCCACGTTAGTGATGACGTCATCACGTCAGCGTGACGTGATGCACAAAAACGACTGCACACTAAAATCATCGGTTTCACTCACAGCCCCCGTCACTTCCTCACCTGGTCTGTGATGTCACTTCTCTTAGGCTATGTTCACACTGCAGGTGAAAGCGCATCAAATCCGACTTTTTTGCCCCTATGCGACCCATATCTGATCTTTTTCTGGCGGTCTGAACGGACCGAGAAAAAAAACGAACAAGCAGCCACTGCTCCAAACAAGGCTGTCGTTGAAGCACAAGCTCTCCTTTTTCTTGTGGTCATTCTTTCTCTGATTAATTGGTCAAAATTCCGTTGGTTCCGACTATGCAAGAATTGATAGACTGCTGAAAAAATGCTTCAGAATTGAGCATTAAAACCTGCAGTGTGAACGTAGCCTTAGTCTAAACTGGACTCTAAGAAATACAGAAAGGAGTGGGAAACAAACCCTGACTTGAAACATAACATTTTCAAGCATATTATGTACATTAGGTCACTACCGTACCTTTGTGAGGTGGTCGATGCTATTGACGACTTACCATTATATAGATTAACTGCTCAATAAACGCAGAGGGGCTAACATTTCATGTTTTCAAGAAAGTAGACACTATGAAATAAGATTTTACAATTTTTTAAATTGACCAAATAAATGTGGAGTTCACAGTTGAAATCGTCTTCAGAATCGTACTAGTGATCCTTTTATTTAGCCTAATAAACATGATCAGAAATGACTGTATTTGATAGATAAAATAGGTTATTACCTTTAAAAAAACAAACAATCCATATTTCTTCCATGACAAGAGGTTTCCCATAATGTCATATGAAATAAACTTATGAAATCTTAGTGAAATCTCTGACTTCCTTTTGTAAATATGTCAGTAATACTAGAAATAGCAATATAAAGTGTTTTTCACAAAGTATTCACATTCATTATTTTTTTCATTAGCATGATCTGGTAGTAATTAATTATTGTACATTAACTGAGCCAGAAAATATTTTTGTTTTTGAGTTTCTGTCTAGCCCAACAGCAGTCAGATCAAGCTGAAAATGGATAAAATCAGTTGCTTTCTTGGTGTATCTCTAGCTTCATCCCTAGTCTGTTGTAGTTTAGTTCAAATCACAGGTCTTTAGGATGAAATAATGTAAATGTTATATAGTAAACCGGGAGTTGACAATGTCAGACACACATCACAATTATAGTCATTTATAATTGACCAGCCACACCCAGGAAATTGGAGTAAATGGAACATTACGTACAGCTACTGATGATGCACTTCGTTCTGTGCCTGTACAAAAAATGGATGGGACTGTCATCTTCTTCATCAAATATTGCCTTTTTTCATTGTATACCTCTGGTGTGAAATGCTCCTCACAGACAATATATCGATGCATTTTCTCCACAGGTGGTGTTGGAGGATTTCCCCGAGCATTAAGGCATTCTCTTCTTTGTTCCAAATTGGTGGGAGTTCTATGAAAAATACTATTGCTGTATGTCTTCGGCTTGTTTTTATAACAGTTTGCTACACAAGTAACAACCATTTTCTTGAATTAGACTTGCAAATACTCAAACTATGGCAACAAAAACACTCTGTGCAGTGAGTGTCACTCATTTTTATTTACAGAAGCAGGTGGCTTTGCAGTGGTGGCTTACAGCAGTGCTTTGTTGTAGTAGAGTCCCAAGTTTAAATCGGCTCCTGCAATTCCTTTTGTTACTTCTTATTAATCCTGATGAACTCAAAAATCATATCAGCTGCAAATGAATCATAATCAAGTCATTTTAATCACTTTTGCACACATGCTACTTGCTCTCATTCACTTCCACTGTTTATGCTAAGCTGAAGCAAAGCTGAAGCAGATCAAGAGAATATCTGGGCTGGTTACAAAATGTTTTTTTTTCTCACTTATCTAACTCTGTCGAATGTGGCAACAGCCCACATTTTAAGGGGTGGAATATCACTTTAAATGCCACATTTGTCATCTTGTAGCAGTGCTGGTCTTGATACAATTAATGTAGAATGATTGATCTTCGAATTTGTATTTAGTTTCAGGCACTAAATCAAATTTTGATTGAAATATAAAGCTCTGCTTTGCAAGTTTGGGAAAATGGACACTTGGTATGTGATTGTCATGTGGGGGTTGTAGCTGCAAGGTTTAATGCAAACAGCTAGTGAATCATTTTCATCATAAAGCTAGGTGGAAATGGAGAAATGACACCCTCTTACAGAGGTTTTTCTATTTTGTATTATCTTTAAACTCTTGTCTCCCCACATAAATAATCTGTAGCCTATATTTAAATATTTGCACTCACCATGACAGAACTAAATGCAATTCGATGTCATTAGCTAAAGGTTACGTAGGCTATGTCTTAGTTTTATTTATCAAATCGTTTTATGCAGCTTGATATGGATGAACTTAAGTACACAATGCTACATTTGTTACATTTGTATTAAATTAACAATTGCAATTCAGTACTATGTCTTACTTTTTGAAACATCTGTAGATCATTTAGTATAAAGGATACCATGCTGAAAAGTCTAATAATCTCACCACATGAAAAACAGATGAAACCACTTTAAGTGAATAATATACCCTCAGTATGCTGGTGATGGTGGTGTTGGGAGGGGGGGTTGTTCTGCTTTATTATTCAGCTCAAGTGTCAGAGCAGAAATGAGAGTAATATTTTCTCTGAAACTTCCTTAAAAATCCAAATTTATTTATTTAAGAAATTTCCCTGTTTTTAAAGCTGGATTTTCACTGTTTAGTTAAAAAAAAAATCCTTTACAATTCTTTAAAATCTGTCATAAATATTTATCACTGTAATGAAAAACTTAAATCATGTTCTTATGACTGCAATGATAAAGATTTAATCAGAAAATGTTTATGGATTCATTGAAAGTCACATTTTCAAAAGGAACACATTATTATTTGTTATTTATAGTCCAAACGGAAAGCTACTGTTTAACTTACTCAAGTTTGTCAGCTGTTTTACTTAGATTTTTTTACTGCTTATGTGGGTTTATATAAAACTTTATGGATAACTTGAAAGGTTTTTTCTTTAGTGTTTAACATCTGCTGGTATTTGTCAAAAGCTTAATAACCAACTAGTATTGGAAAAGTACATCTTTCACCACCAAAACAGCCCTCACCTGTTGAACACTGATCTTTACCAGACATGAGAAAGTTGATGATGTTGGGGGACATCTCTCTGTTGGTCGGGTTTGTTTGTTGTGCACACTCCACTGTTACATTGCTGGTGCACCTAAATAAATTAGAATATCATAAGAATTTGAAATATTTTTGTAATTCAGTTCAAAACGTGAAACTCAAATTTCAGATATATGTTGTTTATAGACAAAGTGATGCATTACAATTTTATTTCTGATAATTTTAATGATTAAAGCTTATGCTGATGAAAGCACAAAATTAAATATTTCTGGAAATGTTAAATTTTGTTACACAGGAACAATAAATATAATTTTTGATTCATATCCATCCATCTATTATCTTCTGGTTAACCTGGGGACGAGTTACAGGGGCAGCAGCTGGGCTGGTTACATTGGTAATTTTACCAGGCAGCAATTCAGGAGGCATCGTAGTGAAATGGCTCTAACATCTCAACTGGCTCTTTTTGATTTGAAAGAGCAGCAGCTCTATTCTGAACCCCTCCCAGATGACATAAGTTGTCATCCCCTCTATAAGAAAGGGTTTGAGACATCCTGAAAAGGAAATCAATTTCAGGCGCTTGTATCTGTATTCTTGTTCTTTATGTTGCTACCCAGCCATAAATTGGTGGGACAGTTTATTGACCAGTCAATCAAGAAGGAGTATGATTGGTCTATAAAATCATGTAAAAGTCTGATGACAAGGAGGTTGTAACGAACAAGATTTTTGGAAACTTCTTTCTTTTTTTCCAGAGGGACTTGGCACCTCCCCATGCTGCGACCAACACTACTAATGTGGTTTGATGACCATTGTATTGCTATGCGTCATTGGCCAGCTAACTGCCCTGAAATAAACTCCATAGGGAATTTATAGATTATTACCAAGAGAAAGATGAGGGACACCAGAACTGACAATGCAGACAAGCTGAAGACTGCTAATAAAGCAACTTATGGCAGTTTTCCGCTTGTACCTAATTGACCTGATAAGGCCTTACTCAGTCCTGATTCCACTGTTTTTCCAATGGCAGAAGTCTGGTAGAGTTGGGCCAAGCCAATACCATTTTTAGTACCAGCTTCGCAAGCGTTCCATCATTGGCCAGCTAACTGCCCTGAAATAAACTCCATAGGGAATTTATAGATTATTACCAAGAGAAAGATGAGGGACACCAGAACTGACAATGCAGACAAGCTGAAGACTGCTAATTAAGCAACTTATGGCAGTTTTCTGCTTGTACCTAATTGACCTGATAAGGCCTTACTCAGTCCTGATTCCATTGTTTTTGGGCAACATTGTCTTTTAACAACAATTGGATTGGCATTTTTAAAAGTCAGTACTGGCAGTGGATGTGTTTGCTGAAGAACAATGGCAACACCAAAACCAGCGATATGGTCCAATGCAGAGTTGCAGCATTTCAGAGCTTATTGACTGAAGAGAAGATTCAGTGGGAGCTGGATGGAACTACTTGCTGCGAGAGGGTTTCAAGGAGGCGTCGAAGCTGATGGCTTCTCATGGCTACCAGCACACCAAAGCAATGCAGAGAGAAACAGAGCAAGCTGAAGTCCAAATACAACACCAAAAAACAAAACAAAAAGAAAGCAACAAACAAACTGTTTTTTAGCTTTAATATCTCTACATTTTATTTGATTTTATATTTAGTAGTTTGAAACAAAGTTTGACTAAGTATTTTAAACTGACGTTCTTTGGACACCAAATGGAAAGCTTTAGCCTTATGGCCATAATTTGCGGAAAACCCATTGTAACAACATATAATCAAGCTAACGTCATTTCAGATACAACCGGCACTGTGAGAAATGACCGAACACAATACAGGCCATGTCAAATAATGGACAAAAAAAGCTAAACCAGACACACGGTCTATAAAAATAACTTACTTTAGGTATTTCTTCATATTAAATGTTGAGTCTTTGTTAACTGGCAGACAAAGATTGCACTGCACCATCAGAGGGTTTCGGCGGCATGCAGTATTAGGGGATAGACTACACAACGCAGAGACACACATTTCCCAAAATGTATATATTAACCTTTGAGGTGGAAAGTGGAAAACACAATAGTATGCCAGTGGTATTACTAAATTAACCTTATTCTGAATACCATTTTTAAAAATAATAGTAACTGTAACAGAATACAGTTACTCATAATTGATATTCTAAATACCGGTAGCTGTATTCCGTTACTCCCCAACACTGACAATGGATGATGGTGAGTTTTTTTTTGTGTGTGTGTGACTTTAATCATTAATTAATTAATCAAGTTACTCGTCCTATACGTTTTAAACATACCATGAACAAACAAATAAAAGCTTATGCCATGGTTCCCTCTGTGACAAAAGGAAAGCTAATTGGCATCAATGATCTGTGCTTTTTGATGTTTGCTCCGTTAACACATGCTGTTTGTGAGCTTAAGTTCTGTTTGTCTTTTCTACTAGTCTTTTCAAACAGATGAGGGTTACTCTTTGCTTAATTTGGACCCTCTAAGCTGTGGAAGAGGTTCTTCAAAGACTACCAATCATTAATCACTGTAATGCAAGGAGCAGACAAAGAGTACCAGGCCCATTCATCTGATGGACGGGATCAGAAAGCTGGCTTACAAATGGAGGAGATGGCACAATGCTGCCTTCGGTCAAAGCTTCCTTGGGGTCTTGGGAGATTTTGCGCACACCATGACCCTCAGACATGTGTGACTAGATTTTTGTCTATGAACTTTTTCTATACCTGTTCAATAAAAATGTCAGCGTTATCTGTTTGCATTGTGACTTGTATTTTATTGTAGCATACACTGGATGATGGCATCCATAGTGTAACCTAACTATTTGCCTTTTTAACATTGATGGCTCCTCACCGTAACAACTGAATAGTTCCTAATTTTGTTTTACAAAATTGTATCAGATAGATCAGGGATTGGCATCCTTTTCAAATCAGATAGTAACATTTACTCTGGCTGCTAAAAAGTACAAGTGAATTGAATGAATATGAAAGCTGCTGAAAAACCAAAATGTATTTCTATTTTTAGGTTATATAGCACACAGCTATAGGTTATGGATCCCTGGTAAAAAATGTATTTGTAAAGATGAATGGGGGAGTAAAATAAACAAAGTGCTATGGATTCAGCAAACCCATCTTAAAGTTAAACTAAATATAGTTGTTGAAGTTACTGTGGTAGCAGTACTTACCTTAATCATACCACTTCATATTTAACTGTAGGATTGGTTTTGCAGTTTTAAGATGCACCTTTATCATAGTACTTTATCTGGACATAATAGACGTTAAATGCCTTGTGTAACTACTGTACATATTCTGGGGCTGCCCACCATATGAGGAGCCCACACACTTATGATGGTCCTAGCTGGTCTGGTCCCTGCAGTGAAAAACCAACCAAGGCAGAGTAAGGCTAAGTAAGGCCTAGTGATATAGAGTGAAACGGGGGCAAGAAGGTACTAGAAGAAAAAAACACACCATTAGGCTCCCTTAATACTTGAGCAGAGCCGCAGGCTGATCCCTTCAATGCCATGCTGTATTGATGCAGTGACCTTTTCAAAATGAGCTTTAACAAAATGTAACTTAACGTAGAAAACCAAACAGAACATTTAATCAATTGAGATTTGACAGAACATGTCTGTACATATTTTTTCAGATTTAGAAAATATTTTGTCATTTTAAAATGTAAGCCCGATACCACAATGTTATCATGTCATTAGTTTCAAGACACAAAAACAAACTCTCCTCTGCCATTCTAAAAACTACTCCTTCCTTGGATTGTGATAGGATTGCCTTCATTCAAAGTGTCACTCTTTCAAAATGGTGTTGGAAAAATTCCTCAGGGGTTTTGATCCATTTTGATGTGGTGACATCACACAGTTGCTGCACTTTTGTCAGCCAACCATGTATGATTTAAATTTCTAGTTCCACTTCATCATCATTTCAGAGACATCAGAAGATGGGTACACATTTTTCATAATGAAAAGGATATGACTATCTGCAACAACAGTGGTCAGCCCAATTGGTAGCACTGAGCCAAAGTGTGCCAATACTGAATCATAAAGATCAGTGCACCACCATCAGGCTGAACCATCAGCATCAAACTGTGCTTTCCATGCTGTGATGATGTTTCTGCCAAATTTTGGCTCTGCCTTCCGAAAAGCACGTCTGAATTCAAGACTTGTGGGATCAGGCAGCATTTTTCCCGGACTGTGTTATTTTCTGCTGCTGATGTCCATCTGGTTAAAGGTTGTTTGTCTTGTTTGTTTAAAGATGGTATTTCGTATACCTTGGTTGCAACGATTGGTGGAGCTACAGAAACTTTTCTGTCATCTCAAACCAGCCTACACATTGAGCGCCATTAAACATGTGTTCAATGTGTATCCAATGTGGCTGATAAGAGTATATTAACTTAAATTAAACCAAACATAATTTGTTTTTAATAATTTTGAAGTTTATAACTGAAACTATGTACACAAATCTTATTTTCTTATAAACAATTAACTGTGTAAATGTTGTGGATCAGTTTGGCTCGTCTTCTAATCTTTCTTTCCCCCCACATTTTAGAATACTTTTTGCAAACAAAGTCTAATGCCTGCTGTCAGTGTGGATGTCATTAGCAGGAACCTTTAGCCACTGTGTATTAAATTGTGCCCTTCATTGTTGCTATGCTCAGTTTGCTTTGTAATAGGAGAAAAAACTCGAATGGTGCTCCTATAAACCTCAATGGGGATATTTAGCAGCTGGTTTAGGAGAGGCACAATAGTGAAAACCGACACAGAAATGGCCATGAAAAATGTTTGAAGTGTGCAATGCTGTGGACGGACTGCATAGACTGCATCGATTGGTTGGTGATGTCCTGTTATTAGACATAAATGTAACCATTTAGTTTAAAAGGAGGAAGTGAATATGGGTCAGCTCAGATTTTTTTTATACACAGGCTCTCAGCTATTACCGTATTTTATTTATTTATTTTTAAAGACATGCACATCCACCCACATAACACACACACACAAACACACATGCGGCTTGTCGTCATGTGTGCCAGGGCTCTCTGGCTGCGTAGGGTTTCCTGTAATTACAGCAGTGAGCAGGGAGCTGTCTTTTGCATGGCAGATGGTCCAGCACCATGCTGCATCAGGTATCCGTGACAACCGCCTCCCTCCTCGCAGTTAACAGCACCATCATGGCCCTTTAGAGTGACCAAATGTCATTACTGTCTCTGTTGAGACAGACAGAGCAGGAACAGGGGCTTGCAAGAGTGAAGGGGGAACAGAGAGGTTATTGTGGGGGTGGAACGATGGATTTGCAACTGTGGTGGAGAATGAAAGACAATAAAGCAGTTTTTTTCCCTAAATATTAAACTTATCAAATTCACAAAGACAAAAGATAGATACTGTTGTAGCTACAGCTGATGAGAAAACACTTAAGTAAAACCTTTTTGCATTAGATACAAACACAAGTCTGCTTTTTGGTATAAAAATTATCCTGCTTATGAATTGCCTTTCAAAATATTAATATCTTTTGAACTGTTCAACATTTTTTATGCAATTACATGTGACCTACAAAATAAAGTAGTACATCATACATAGTTTTTCAAACCTTTTTATGAATACAGTTTTAAAATGTTCATACGTTTTTGTATTTAGAGGCTGAATCAGTGCTTTGCAGAGCCACATTTCACTTCAACTACAGCTGCAAATTTTACAGACATTTTTTTATGTAAAAAAAAAAAGCCGTTCTATGAGCAGGGCTTTGTTTTATGTTCAGGATTGGGTTATATTACTTAGTAATCAAACTCTCTTTGAAACATATTTCCAGCTTTAATGCTATTCTGTCTGGTTCTTTGGTCATTAAGAAGTAGTTTGTTCACTGATGTTCTCCAACGAACCTGTGAGACCTTCATCGAAAAGCTTAGTTTATACTGTAATTAAATTTACACATGTGGACTGTATTAACTGATTAGGTGACCACTGAAGTTAGTTGGTTGTACAGGATTTTATTTGGGGCTATCAGATACAATCTTGGCAGCATACAAATGCAGGCCACACTTTTTATATTTTTACTATCGAAAACAATCTTGAAAAGTATTATTTTTCCTTCAACCTGTTGGGTTATACTTAATTTTATGTAATATAAAATACCATCAAAAAATATTAAAGTTTGAGATTGCAGCATCTGAAAAACTTTAAGGGTTTTGAGTGCTTTTACAAGTGATAGTAAGTTCATAAACATTGTGACCCTTGAGTGAAAAATTATACACTTTTTTATCCTAAATTCAAACTCATGTCTGATATACTTATGTGATACTGGTACTGTCAGTTTAAAGCATAAGCTCCCTGATTGTTGCCTGTCAGCTTCACCATATTGCAGTGGACATAATGTCATGTCTCATGTTTCTAATGTCACAGTTGTAGAAAGAAACCCTCCAAAACTTAAGCCATGATGCAGAGACAAAATTGAAAAAATAAGCATTAATATGCTGTCTACAATATATGTTTGCTTTGAAGCTACAGCCGAGCTGTGCAGTAAGTCATCAAGTGCAAATATGCTCCCTTCTCCTTGTCAAGGTGTGTGCTTCCTCGGAGTACCAGAGGGAGGCAGTGACACACCTTGCTGAGGCAGGAGGTGTTTAAAGTATGTTTTTTTCTTTAACACAAAGGTGATTTGTTTATTCAATCAATCACCTATTCACCTGTTCAGATGGGTAATGAACCAAACGAGTCAATCTGGTTTTATGCAAAATATCACTTGATGCTCTTCATGCTGATGTTTCAGTTGCTTGAGAGGAAAATAATTTGACTTGCTGTCATTGTGGGGGCTCTTCATCATTATTGGCATATCTTAAAGGCTACTACAGCCTGGACTTCATTAAACACTAAACTCTAAATGAAATGCCATTCTGAGGGTGCCTTAGCAGAGTACATTTTTCTGTGAAGAGAAGGTACAGGTAAAAAACATTAACATTTTTATGGATATTTTAGAAATATGAAGAAGCCTCTGGCTAAAAGGTATTCTGTTGCTGTACTATAGTCTCATTACAAGGATGCAGAGTTCTCTTTATTGTTTTTCATTTATTGAAGCAGCTTCTGTAGTAATGGACTCAGACGGGAACCTCCAGGGTCACAGAAAAGCATTAACAAGGTCAGCCTTCTGTCATCTAAAGAACATTCCAAGGATTAAAGGACTAATGTCACAACAAAACCTTTAAAAACTCATCCAGGTTTAACTTTCGTTGGATTGATTACTACAATAGTGTCCTTATAGGTCTCTCTAAAAAGTCAGACAGCTACATCTGATCCAGAACTTTGCTGCTTGTGTTCTCACAAGAACCAGGAAAGTAGAACAGATCACCCCAGTTCTAACATCCTTACACGGACTCCCTGTAGCTCAGAGAATAGCCTTTAAAGTACTTTTGTGAGTTTATAAATCATTGAATGGCTTAGCACCAAAGTATGTTGAAGATCTGTTGTAACTATACAAAGCCCCCTGACCACTCAAGTCTTCCAACTCAAGTCTACTAATCTTCCCCGGTATTAGAACTAAACATGGGGAAGCATCTTTCAGTTTCTATGCTCCCTTTATCTGTAACAAACTTCAAGACCACTGCAAAACTGAAACGATGAGCTCCTTTAAATCAATAGAGCTGCCATTGAGTATACGATCAATAATAGGGTGGAATGTCATGTTTTTAAATGTGTCATATGTTTTGTGCCTTTAATGTTGTATGATATGCTTTTATTGTTCTATTACTGCTTTTATTTTATCCCCTGATCACAAAACTCACCTTGAATTCCCTTGTTGGAATTTTGCAAAGTGTGAAAATGGCGTTGCCCTGCCTTGCCTTCTTTGCACAATGAAGTTAGAGGCTTCAGAATAGAGGCAGGGATTTTACAAAAAAAATGTCAATTATTGGTTCTGATGCTGCTTAATAAAAACTGCAAGAATTTTTTTTTTTCCACAATACGTGCAGTAGCTTGTTGCTTCTCCCATCTGTTACCCAGGTGAACACAGAGATACTTACACTCTTCCACTACCTTCACTTCTTCTCCCATGGTAGAAATGGTGTGGCGAGGTATTCCTAATATTTGATAATTGTTCCAAGAACATGCCAGAATTAGATTGAATTGTTATGAATAAACTGGAGAAATGGAAGAAACCAATCCTCCCATTGCTGCCTCCATTGTCCAGATTACAGTGGGTTTGTTGAAGCATGTGTGTGATGATGTTTTAAACTCCTACTCCATTGTGATACGCAGACAGCAGGGGACCTGAGAGGTCCTTGTTTGCTTTTTCTAATAGTAGTCTGTCCACAACTTTTATGTTGTGGGATCTAGTGTTGTTTTTGGCAGCCTGTTTTAATTTTAGTTTTAGCCTAGTCTTTGTTTCAAGCTGTCATTTCAGTTTTTATTAGTTTTAGTCGTGTTCATATTCTTTTTAGTCTAGTCAAGTTTCAGTCTTATTTTAGTCAGAATTATCCATGACTATTTTTGTCTAGTTTTAGTTAATTAAAATTGTATTTTAGTCTCTTTTTTTATAATGCAATTCTATTTAACCCAGTCAATATGGTAGGACTACCATGTAGTATAGACAAAACAAATATTTTCTTTTAGACAAACCTATTTCAAACAAGGTTCTTATAATATTGTTACCTTAGTCTTTACTTAAATCAATTTCTTTATGTAATGCTTTGAGAGGTGTTTTCAAGTTTGTTGTGTTCTTCCCTGCGATTTTGTGGCCGCACTTTTTACATTCTTTCACCACAAGACATTCAGTTTTATTTTCCTGTTCTGTATATAATGTTTTTTCAAATGTCTTCTCTTCTTTTTCTACTAAAGACCTCCGGCTGGCCGGACATCATTCCCTTTCTCCGTCACGCTACTCACAGTTCTCACATTTTGCTACTCAGTACGCACGCAGAGTCAGACTCATTGGTGCAGCTGCAGCTTCCAAATTATGCTGCAAGTGTAGCTCAAGGAAGTGATTTCGCCTGCGAGAGAAACTGGCTTTGGACACAGGAAACAGAAAAATTACGAAATAATAACGCAACTTAACAAGACAAAATAAAGTAACATTTTGTTTAGTCTAATTATGGTCAACAAAAAAAAGAGGCACTTTAGCACAGTTTTTTTTTTTTGTAAACCACATTTAGTGTTGTTTTTATTCGTCAACAATATTGCATTATACATTTAGCTATTGTCATAATCACATGACCAGCTTTTACGTTACATCTTGTCTCTTTTTAGTCATGTGATAAAAGTTTGTTGACAACAATATTTCGTCATAGTTTTTGTTGATGAAAGCAGCACTAGTTGGATTTTAGTGCAACATGTCTACAGTTGTAGAGAATTGATGGGATTAGCTTTTTTACATGTTGGAACAAGGCAGGATATTTCCCGCAGCACTGGAACCTTCTCTTTAAGGGTAAGGTTTTACAGGTGTTGCAGATTCTCACATAGCTGTTGTACACAAGATTTCAAGACCCTAGGGCTGATAATCTCTGAACCTACAGCTCTGTTCCAGTTCAGTCTGTCCGTCTGTCTTCTCATCCGACTACCAAAGACAGAGAGGCAGGATGGAGAGGTGACAACATGGCAGTCGGGTTAAGTGTTTAGCACTCCATGTACATTGACAAAATTTTATCAACTAGAAACTCAGAATGCAAAATTAAGCATTTAGAGGTTAATAAAAGGAAAGTGAGCTACAAATACTGGATAACAATGCGAGTAGTGATGAGGATATGACTCCTCTATTTCTTAAATGGACTAGCAACCTGTTGAGATTGTATCCTGTCTCTTGAACAATGACAGCCGGAGATTAGCACCAACGCATGGATTGTTGTTTCTTTCTAAAATAGCTTTAACATCCTCATGCAAATGTTTTGATCATTTCATTTTGTGAATAACATAAATGAAAGGAAATTACACAGAAAATAAAATGATAGCAAACCTGCTCTGTTTTTATTTTAATCACCACTATAATTGTTTTTTCCTTTAGCTAGTCAGATATTATTTTCTAGAAGTAGTTGATTAAAATATCTTTTTGTGTTAAATAATTTAGAAGAAAACAACATTGATAGAGTATATTACAAAGAAACTACCAATATATCATACTCTCACAGCCTTATACAGTTTATGTACTGAACCTCCTTAATGCACAGAAATGTATGTTGAGTTTCACCTTTTCCCTGCCTTACCTGCTGGGCGTCCTTCCACACTTCTGTCCTTGATAATGTGTTTACAGCTGCATGCTGATGTTATGTGTCAGTCTTTGATGAGAACTTCCCTCTCATTGCAGCTAACAAGTATTTATGCAGATTGTGTGCAGAGATGATGATTATGATAAAAAATATCAGGCTAAGTTGTTGACTTCAGTATGTATCAAGCATAAAATACTTTACTTCCTATCATTTAAATGGTTGAGCTTTTGTTGACTTTTATTTTATGTTTCATATTTAATTCAATTCATCCCTCTTTTCCTCCCCTCAGTTTTGCACTCCACCCACCATTGCAGAACTCTGCACATGAAGGTTAACATTTTTAAGAGTTCACACTGTGCTTTCCAATCAATGCTGGGTTTGTGCTATGGTATAATTTCTTGCACCCTGTCTGATCATAAATGTACCTCTTGATCTGTCACCGCTGAGGAAAATCAATACTAGCTCAGAAGGCCAGCTGTTAGGATTTTATTATTACTTGAAGCAGTCAAGTCTGTAGTTCAAAGTTAGTGCAGAGGAGGCCTAAGCAACAGCGGAGGTTTTACTTCATAAAACCAACGTGTCTCTGAAACCTGTATATGGGTGATATTAATCCTGTGCTTTGAAAGCAAAAGCGATTTTCACCCAGTGTTTCAGTATCCACAACGGTGGTGCTTTTTGTAAAATGGTTAGCACAGTTTGACTGCCTGGTTACGTACATCAGACGAAGTGTGTGTGGGTGTGTGTGTTGTTTTCCCCCCTTCCCTTTTAAAACAGTGTGGAAAAATGAGACATCAATAAAGATTTATCAGTCTTTTTTTATTGATAAAATAATGCTGATATTTTTTTCTGCAGATGATGACATACCAATTATAGCCCTGAAAACTGTAAACGGGAAACTGGCTTTTTGGTGGTTTCAAAATGATCAGTAGGATATAAATGCAAGCCTAAAATACTCTGGAAATGAATGTTTTTTGTTGCATATTTTTTCAGATTTAACCAAATTAGATCCACTTGTCTGTCACTGACAATATTCTTTTTTATTCTTATAGTGTGCATTCATACAATCATAAATAATTTATGCATACTGCAAGCATATATTTAGTCCTGGCAACATTCATTGGCACCACTGGTAAAGATGTTTAAATTGGCATTAAATTGGCATAATATGATAAATATAGCCTTTAATTTTATTACATTTATATACTTGAAAAGTCGTTATAGAAAGTGTTGTATATTACCTTGTGTTCCTAGTTGACCGTAAAGTCCTGAATCATTCCTTCTTGTGTCTTGGCCTGCTCCTGGGGGCATATACCTCCTGAGTTTTGTCTCAAAAAGCAGTATCTCTGTCTCCTGTGAGATCCCATATAATCCACCAGTCATCCGAGTCCAGACCCTCATCTCACCAAGGTCGGGATGAAAGAGCATCTCAGCGGAGTCGAGTTCCGTCCGTGCGTGGCAGGAGAAAAGCGAGAAGGCCTTAGTGCGAAATGTCAGTGCTTTTCCTGTGAAGTTTAACTCATCAAAGGAGGATTAGTGTCAGGCCGATGGCCTCGCAGGATGAGGAACTTGTGATGGGGTAATCTAATGCATCAGAACAGATATGAGACCTGGTTGACACCTCAACACGTACATACACACACACACACACAAACGAACAAACATATGCTTTTTACTAAATACAGCGTCCCTATAGTTGATCAAATTCTCGCGTTTTACTAATTCTGTCTATGTGGGTGCAAAGCTTTCCTTTAAAGAATTTAGTCTGTCTCTTTTCAGATACCTTGTACTTGATGAATGCTTGCAATATCCATACATGGACGGTGTCAACCTTATTACTACAACCAATTATGCTTTGTATGAATTATCCTTTCTCTGAAGTGGAACTACATTTCTGCACCAAAATAATTTGTAGGGCTGGCATGATTAGTTGATTCCTCACAACAACGTCATTGAGCAAAATTGTCAACAGAAATGCTTGTAAGCTTTGATATCGTTTGTTTTTGCTGTACCTTTCCCTGCTTTGCCTTTCTGCCCCTGACGGACATGCAAAGTTTTGGCAATCAGGATCAGCTATGGCATCACAAGAAAAGTCCATATAGCAGTAACATTGGGAGCCATCTGAGGAAAGAAACTTGTGTTTTGATTTAGCTTCTGACTGAACATGCTGTTGTATTAATTGATAACTGCAACATTAGCAGTAGTAATAGTAATTTTAATACCATTAGCACATATCATATTTCTGCTGTAATGCTAATGTTTTGTTTTATAATTTGCTCATAAATGATAAGTGAGCTATCATCTTAATAATCAGCATTTTAGTTGCTACATAGCACTTAAAGGTAACACACACTTTTATTAGGCAAATTAGGTAATTTAAGGTGCTTTATGTACATGATTTGGGGGTAAGAAAAAAAAAACAAAGCATATGAGAAAAGCATTGAAACTAAAAACAACAATTTAGGAAAAGCATAAAGAAAAAAATAAAACATAATTATATATAACATAATTACAGTGCTCAGCATAAATGAGTACGGCCCTTTAAAAAGTATGAATTTAATAAGTAGCTCAATGAACAAGAGAACAATTTACAAAATTTTCACAAGGCTAAGTTTTATTGAACACTCATTTTACTCTTCATCATGAAACTAAGATTAATAATCCAACTTGGATCACAAAATTTAAGTTTTACTTAAATTGGTTGAAGCAAAAATGAATACACCCCATAACAAAAATTTCTACATCTAGTATTTTGTATAGCACCGTGATTTCTAAGGACAGCACCAAGTCTTCTAGGCATGGAATGAACAAGTTGGCAACATATTGCAACATCTATGTTTTTCCATTCTTCAAGAATAACCTCTTTTAGTGCCTGTATGCTGGATGGAGAGTGATTCTCAATTTGTCGTTCTTCAGAATTCCTCACAGGTGTTCGACTGGTTCAGATCAGGAGACTGTTGGGTCTGACCCATGAATGTTGAAACTAAGACAGTCTGATTGTTACGATCGGATAAATTTATTTTCCCCCTCGGCGGCACGCCCCTTCTCCCCCGGCCACGCCATTCTGACCAACGACGGAGCTATCCGCTCCTTCTCCGTTTCGAATCCGCTGAGCGCGGGATGATTTTGCTGCGCCAGTTGGCGGAGAAAGCAATCCATCAAAACCGCCGCTGCTGCCGCAGCCTGATTGGAGACAGATACGGGGAAAAGGGGGCGAAGCCCAACACTCAGCATAAAAGTGCAAAAAAGCCATTTGTTCTTCCTCTTCCAGCTCGTTTCTAATCGTGGGCAAGTTCTTTCAGAACTTCAAAGGAGAGATATTTTTCCCTAAGACATGTTTTTGGATTTTTACCCTTTCTGAAACCAAGTCCCTTCAATAGTTTGGCTGGCCCCCAAACTATTTGCGCAGCCCGCTGAACCTCTCTCCCTCTTTTAGTTTTTTTCATTCCCTTTTTGCGCTCCGCTTCCCCTTTGCGTTTTTCCGTCGCAATCAGAAGTATCTTTTTCTTCTACACCTGGAAGCTTCCTCTTTAAAGTAAGACTGTTCTCATTTATTTTTTTTCCCAACCTGGGTGGAATGAATTAGAAAATTCTGTTCGTAGTTTTATGCATGCATGATTCTTAACTTCAATTGAGTCTGTGTCACTCAAACGCTCCGTGGTGGAGTTTCTGTGTTGTGTTTGTATTGCTATTTACGGGTAAACTGTGAGCTTTTTGTACAATTGTGTTAGAATAGTTATTGTTTAATAGACAAGCAGTGTTTTGATTGATTGCATGTTACTGTCACTCGACCGTGGGTCTTAACAGCGTCACGGCGCTCCTCTTGAGTGGCAGGCAGACACCGCGAGTCGTTGTTGTCCGCATGTTTTTTGTGTGCATGGGCTTAAGGAGAAGATTTCTTTGTCAATACAATACCTATACATGCTATTCGTCTGCAGTGGGCGCACACTGTATGGTGTCACGGGAAACTCCAGTTTGGCTTTCTACCGCTTTAGCTAACTGCCGTGAATTTGCATGCCGATTTTCTTCAACCCTTCTTATCAGAAGACGATCCTGTTGAGATGTTAACGTCCGGGAACGGGCCTGGACGTGTCTGTGAGATGGTTGCACTTCCATCTTTCTTGAATTTTTGGATCACTTTTGCTACAGTATTTTGACTGATATGTAAAGGTTTGCTGATCTTCTTGTAGCCCTCATCGTTTTTGTGTAAATAAATGATTTCCTTTCTCAGATCTTTTGACATTAATTTTGTAGTCTTAAGTGTGGCTTTTCTTCTAAGACTATAATTAGGATGTACTCATGTTTGCAACATGGGGTTGAATTAAATTATATGAAAATAACTTTTCTTTGTGTGCAGATGAGCATTTATGGGAGTATTTTGTATTATAGTATCGCATAGAAAATGTTGAGTCTGAAATTAAACTTAAGACCCTGTCCACACGTAGCCGAGTATCTCACAAAAAGGAAATATTTTTCTACAGTTTGGCTTGTCATCCACACGTAAATGGATATTTTCGGCACCAAAAACGAATCTTTTTAAAAACTCTGGCCAACGTGGAGATTTGCGTTTTCTCCGTTTTCAGTATCTGCGTGTTTACGGCCGAAAACTGAGTTTTAAGAACCGTGACATCACTATCCGCGACAAAAAATGCTCAAACGTCACAAGTGCGACCTGTGTTTACTCTCAAAAACAGCATTTATGCCGTCAGACCTGTGTTGGTATCATCCATTGTTAAAGCGTGTTTTGTTTGTTTGCTTTTACAAGCTGTATGACTGCTGCGTGCTTAAGATAGAGGAAAGAAGGTTACTCTGAGCGGATAGAATTTGGGAGAACTACTGCCCCCTACAGGTTTGCCACATCTGAATGTGCTGAAAAACGCATCTATCCGTTTATGTGTGGATGGAGATTTTTTTTTCTTTTCAACGAGCGGAGGAAAATCTTCGTTTTAAAAAAAACCCTGGCTATGTGTGGACAGTGCCTAAAGGTTTTCTGACAAATGTAGTGGGGTGTACCTTTATTTACCATTTATGCTGAGCACTGTATATTAGAACACTACGTAAAGGCATTTATAAACAGACAGGTTTTTAACCTTAATTTAAAAGATCTTAACAATTCAGAAGCTTTGCAGTTGTTTGGAAGTTTGTTCCAGATTTGAGGGGCATAGAAACTGAAAGCTGCTTCACCATGATTGGTTTTGATTCTAGGAATGATGAGTAGAGTATCAAGACAGAGTGCTCTGGTGGGTTTGTATAGTGACAACAGGTCTTTAACATTCTTTAGTGCTAATCCATTTAATGATTTATAAACTTGTTGGAGTACTTTGAAATCGGTTCTCTGGGCTACAGGGAGCATGTGTAAGGACTTTAAAACTGGGCTTATGTGTTCTACTTTACTGTTTAGGTGAGGAAGCGAGCAGCAGTGTTCTGCATCAGCTGCAGCTGTCTGATTGACTTTTTAGGTAGACCTTTGAGGTAGCTATTGCAGCAATCAATCCCAATAAATATAAACACATGGATGTGTTTTTCAAGGTCCTGTTGCGACATGAGTCCTTTAATCTTAGAAATGTTCTTCAGGTGATAGAAGGCTGACCGTGTTATTGCCTTTATGTGACCCTGGAGGTTAAGGTCTGAGTCCATTTGTACACCTAGATTATGGACCTGATCCGTAGTTTCCAACTGTATTAACTGAAGTTGTATGCTGACTCTTGATCATTGCTCTTTAGGTACAAAGATAATTACTTCAGTTTTATTTTAATTCAGATTGAAAAAGTTATGACACCCATCTATTAATTTGCTTGAGGCAGTTACTTAGTACTTGGATCGGTGCAAAGTCGCCTGGTGACATTGTAATGTAAAGCTGAGTATCATCTGCATAGTTAGTGTTACTAATCATATTGGATGTTATAATCTGAGCATATTGATACTTAATAGAAGAGGGCCCAGGATGGAGCCTTGGGGGACCTTACATGTGATTTCTCTTCTTTCTGATGAAAGTTTCCTTTTGAAAAAAATAAAGCCCTGTTCTTGAGGTAAGACTCAAACCAGCCAAGTAGTTTACCAGGGAGTCTGACCCAGCTCTCAAGCTGTTCTAGTTGAATTTTATGATCAACAGTGTGAGCTGTCTGCTCCTGCAATAACATACAATTTACACAAGAGCCAATTAGTTGACTAATCAGCAAAATAATCAGTGATTAGTCGAGTATCAAAATAACCGTTCGTAGCGGCGCTACTAATACACTGCCAGGCCATAAAACATTCCAATCTGGATTTAACTAAGCAAATAGGTATGAGCCTCCTATTGGATAATTACTGCATGGGTGATTATCTTTCTGCTGGCAAGAAGTTCTTTAACCCTAACTGGTGCAATGAGTCGCTTCTCAGTCAATGAAAAACCACATTGAAAAATGTCTTGTGATTGTGGAAAATATATTAGTTTGTTTAAGAAGGGTCAAATCACTGGCATGCATCAATTACAGAAAACATCTAAGGAGATTGCAGAAACTATTAAAATTGGGTTAAGAACTGTCCAACGTATTATTAAAAAGTGGAAGGATATTAAAAAAAATTTGGCCAGAAAAATATCCTGAATGATCGTGATCGATGATCACTCTAACGTTTAGTGAAATCAAATCAAAGAAAAAAAACAGTAAAACTTCAGGGCTATGTTTAAATTCAAATTCAAAGATACTTTATTGAACCCCAAGGGGAAATTCAGTTTACAGTACAACCTGTCCATGATCATTACAAACAACAAACAAAACAAACAGATCCAGGTCACTGAAGGGCTTGCAGCCACAAGGGCAGCGCTCCCATGTATGCAGACATAGAGGGTTCCACGGTGAGGGGAAAAAGCGCTCAACTGTGTTTTGATTCTGTACTCAGACTCACAACACAGGTGATGGAAAAAAAACACACCTTAACATTGAAGCACATATTCATACATTCACAATGATAACATGAAGGAAGGTTACGCGGGTTCGGGAACTTCGATCCACACTCGGCGTGCAGCACTTCAGCGCATAAGCAATCCTGCTTCCTGGAGTGGGCAGGAGAACTTGGGAGACAGCGAGACAGTGTGTGTGTGTCTGAATTCATGTCAGTGTGTGCGTCAGTGGTGCAGGTGTACGGGTGAGAGGAGACTCTCTTTACATTCCTCTCATGGGCATTTGATTGTGGACCAAGTTGAAGGTCTTCATGGGAGCCAAAACAATAATTATTTGGATGTCAGGGAGAGTAAATTTCCTCTCTACCCCTTCAGTATGTCAGCGGTTTCTTTTATAATCTAATTCAACCAAATTGTAGTTCAGATTAAAGTTCCAAATCCAATTAATTTCCAGTTGCACCAATCCGCACCGACAGTTTCTCCAAGTCCGATGACAATTTGCTGATGAGTCCCAGTGCACCGGCCAGATCGCCTCTTGCAGCGTCCTGTCTGCCTCCCAGCTCCCCAAGCATCTGGTTCTGAGTCCCAAGTCAGCGCATCCAACTATTCCTTCAGCCGTCCAATCACTTCCAGAACAGTCTCCAATCTCGACCGTGTTTCAGATCTTTGTTGCTCCGTTTTGCGGTAGATTGAGTAACTGCCTGTTCCAATCAGCAGAAACCCGATTACCATGATTCCGAATAGATAGATATCTTCTGTGTCCTCTTGCGAGAGTATTGACGGACACAACGGCTGAAACTTTGTCCAACTTTGTCCTTCTTGACCCTGAAGCAAAGGGAAGAAGTTCATGTGTTCTGATGAGCCCCTGTTCTAGAGTGATGGGCACATCAGGGTAAGAAGCGAGGCAGATGAAGTGAAGCACCCATCATACCTGGCGCCTATTGTAAGAGCCTGTGGAGGCAGTACCATAAGCTTGTGTTGCTGCATTTGGTCAGGTCCAGATTCAGCAACAGTATGTGCTCCAAGAACAAGGTTAGCTGATTACTTGAATGTACTGAATGACCAGGTTATTCCATCATTGTGTTTTATCTTTCCCGATGGCACGGGTATATTTCAAGATGACAATGCTATGATTCATTGGCCTCAAATTGTGAAAAAGGGGATCTTGGAGCATGAAACATCATTTTCATAGATGTGCTCTAGATGGTTTTGTGCAGATGTCAGCCCCTAACATCATCAATGCAAGATCTTGGTGAGAAATTAATGCTACACTGGATGGAAATACATTATGTGACATTGCAGAGGCTTATCATAAACATTGCCACAGAGAAAGTGTGCCATTGTCAAAGCTAAAGCTGGTCCAACAAAATATTAGTGTGTGACCTTTTTTTTTCCCCTCTGGTGATGACTATTTTTTTCAGCCAGCCAGTATATTTAAAGGTAAAGTTCTTTTTTTTCAACCTAGAGCTTATTTTTGGTAAATATTGTGTTCATTTACTCATTCAGACAAGTTTGGAGCTACTTGTAGCCCTTCAGGAGAAGATTATATTGAGTCGCGATCAGCAGATATCAATATAGGATATCAAAGGGGCAGGAGTTTGCTGCCTGTAACAAGGCATTATCTGCCCAAAAAACAACTTAAATTCACCATGATTTGTTATGAATATTTAGCGATAATCCCCTGTGAGTTTGGAATGTCTCAGAGGTGCTAAGGTATTAGCATCTGGGATTTTTACAGGCTTTTAATGTACTGATTCCAACTTACACTAACCTGGGATTTCAATGACGTTGCACCTTCCTCCATTACAGCTGCAGTCTGTGTAGGTTGAGGAAAGGGAGACTGTAGACGCTGAACCTAGTCCAGTTGATCATTCAGTCAGGGCAATTTGGAAACACGTAAACGCGAAACATGTTGATGTCTGCAGTAGCAAGTTCTGCAGTGTCAAGTTCTGTAGAGCATAGAGTGAAAGTCCTGCTCAGACTACAACTGGAATGGAGCACGGAAGTAATTGTAATTGTGCAATAGTGTAGTTGTATTTTTGCTTCTAAATCACCCCGGAAAATAAATAATAAGCAATTCTGAGATGTCCTGGATGTTCTGAAGGGAGTCTTGCGAACGTTAAACAACAAAACTATGGTTAAATGAAGAAGTTTTGGGGCAGATAATGCCTTATTAATGGTGGCAAACTCCTGCCCCCATTGATTCCCATTATATGGATATACGCTGATAGCGACTCGATATAAACTACTTCTGAACAGCTCCAAATAGTTCCAAACTTGACTGGGTGAGTAAATTAATGTAATATTTGCTAAAATAAAGGTCCAGGTTTAAAAAAACAACATTTCCTTTAAGCTAATGGGCATAAAAAAGCATATGGGGACCAGGGGTCACGTTAAGAGAAAATTCTCTGCAATTGACAATTTTTTTTAGAATGGTGACGGATAAATTTGAAGGGTGTCTGTCATTTTGACAGATTAGTATTCACATCTCTGACCACTTAGTGCATATGCGCAGATACTTTCAACTTTAAGTGCGGAGTCCAGCGGTCTCATTTATAAAACTTGGCATAGAATCCTTACTAAACCGTACTTGACCTCAGCAATTTTTTTTACTCACATCAAGTAAGTTTCTGATGTATCAAACTTGGAGTACGTGCAGCTACACACAATTTCCGCTTTATATATTTATTTATCTGGGCTGCACGGTGGCGCAGTGGTTAGCGCTGTTGCCTTGCAGCAAGAAGGTTGTGGGTTCGTATCCCGGCCCAGGGTCTTTCTGCATGGAGTTTGCATGTTCTCCCCGTGTATGCGTGGGTTCTCTCCGGGTACTCCGGCTTCCTCCCACAGTCCAAAAACATGCATGATAGGTGAATTGATCACTCTAAATTGTCCTAGAATGAATGTGAGTGTGAATGGTTGTCTGTCTCTCTGTGTTGGCCCTGCAACAGACTGGCGTCCTGTTCAGGGTGTACCCTGCCTAACGCCTGATAATTGCTGGGATAGGCTCCAGCTGCCCCGTGACCCTGAATTGGATAAGCGGTTAAGAAGATGGATGGATGGATGGATATTTATTTATCTGCTCAGCTGTTTTTAGCTCATATTCTGCCTCTTACACAGCGCCGGCACTCCGCCCAGCCGCACCATAGATCATTTGTGCTTAGGGCACCCGAATGGCTAGCACCGGCTCAGCTCCTACACACCAACTTTCTACAATGAACAGTCAATGAAAAGTGTCCGTTGAATATTGTGCATGATTTAAGCTAGTTAATATGGGGTGTTTCACGGGTAACAATGCCAACCGAGAGGTGAAGAAAGCAATTACAAATTAGGCACAAAAAGCCATTTTACTTCAAACAATTAATCCATTTTTATCTCTATAGCTCTTACTCACCCAAAGGCGACCAAACTGCTTTATTTTATACATTTATTTGAAATTGAAAAAAGTGGCTTTAACTTCCGTGTTAGAGTGAGTGATTAGAATGACCCAGTACTGCTTAGATATGGTGCTTTAAATTATCAGAAAAAATATTTCATTTTTGAGTTTCAATTTAGTAATTTTTCAGGGTTATATATCCATCCCATTCAGGTCACCAATTTTTTATGAATCTGTCATGTATAACACAGAACAACTTATGTATCTGTATTAAATGTTGCCTTTTCTTTCAACATTTTTAAGAAGGGTGTTCTCTCACTCTAAAATATGATGTGCCATTCTTTTTTTTAAAGTTGAATATCAAAGAAAGAAGGACACTATTCAGTGTTTTTCTTTTTTTGTCCGCATTGCTCTTATTTCTTCATTTCAAAAGCAGCTTTCACTGCTGCATTGGGACTTGTGGGAGGAGCTACACACCCTGTTAGTTTGAACTAAATCAAGCATTTTACAACAAATAAACTACAAGACAAATAGGAACATCATTCTTAATTTGGAAAACCGACAAGCCAAGAAATGACAACAATATGAAGGCCCTGCCTCGTGCACTTCATTAAAGCGTCTGCCCTCCACACATGACAAAGCGGATTGTGATTGTAGCACTGATGGGCTGTGGACAATTACAAGTGATGTATTTATGGATTTACAGTGTGTATTTATGGATTTACAGTTGAAATATAGCTGCTGTCAATGCTAAAAATGAAGCATGTAGAAATAAATTACCAGAACTTAACTAGGTCCTTATTCTGTTAAGGAAACAATAGTCAATGCTCAATAATAAAACCAGGTCTTTGTTTATAAAGATGTAATTTATTTTTATTAGCTCTTTTCGGTTTGGGTTATTATTGGTCATTCAGCAGATTTATTGGCATAATCTGAACCCTTCTTTTTTTTGAGAAAATGTTTGCTTCAGTGGAGCCAAGGCCGAAATGTTAAATGCAGTTTCTTTGATGTTTAGTTCTTCCTGTTTTGTTAAAGATCAAAGGAAATTGGAAAATGAAAAATTGTTCAGCTGGATAACAGAAACTGATCCCTAAATATTAAACAATGAAATGAAGAATGTCTTGTTGGACCTCAACACTTTTAAATTTACTAAAGATATAGTACTGCTAAAATTTGCCTTTTTACTGTTAATAAGTTCAGAATGGAATAAAATTGTAATACCATTATTATAGCAGTAACCAACAAATAATTGGATTGAAATGCATCAATGATAATGCCGACCAAATAAGTACCACCCTAGGAAAAGAGTTCTGGAATAATTCTCCTGCTGGTAGCTTTTTGTTTTTGTTCTTTTCCCCCCCAAAGACTAATCACACCTCACTGCGTTCTAAGCATGTCTGCACCTGCTGAAGACATGCTGATCTCACAGTGAGCTGCGATCCTCACGGAGTGGTTAATCTACCACAAGGTTAATCTACTGTATAGCCATAGATTTGATATATATATTGTTTTTCTCCTTTATTTAGCCAAAAATGCATTGTGAATTCAGGTGCATATACCTCATCTCTGGCCATGGCAAACACAGTAGTGGCCGCAAAGTCTTGATTTGAATACTGCTCCCTCCGCCTGTTATTAATCGCTCACATATTCTTAGTAGGTCACCAGCAAATGAAGGACAACTCACTGTCACAAATTCTTGACAAATCAGACCCCTATAGTATTAAAGCCTGGATTATTTTATGCTAAAAAACTTTTTTTAAGAGACAGTGTGTAGTTTTTAGCATTAATCTCTGAAAATATCCATCAAAATATTGTATAAAACAAATAAAATGTTTCCCAATCATTGAAAAGTATTAATCTATTGTATGATGTCTGACATATTGGTTGCTGTGTTTCCTTCTATGTTAGCCCTTGTGGACAAAATGCCTTTACTAATTTCTAAATACGTGGTTACATTCCTTTTCCTCTTGTCCTCATTGGAGGTTTAAATGAAGAGCTCTATAAACAGACTTAAAAAAAGAGAAAAAAAACTCTGATCGATCAGCCAACACTGTCCCACTCGGGGAGACGTGCGCAATCAGCTGTTGTGTCTGAGTGTTTGTGCAACACGGACCTGGTCCACGGCTTTGCGTCAGAAGCAGAAGTCCACAGAGATGATCCACACCGCCAGAAAACTAGAGTAAACATTGGCATTGTATTCTCTTAATGGAAATAATTTGCTGGACCAGTAACATTCGCTGTCATGTTTTTTTGTGTAGTTTTGTTTTCAAACTAGTGCTAGTCACTACATTGAAATGTGTCATTGTTTCCATTGAGGTTATTCCCTCTAACATTGATTTATTCATTTAAAAAAATATCTGAATAAAATTGCTAACTAGAAAACACTGAAAAACTTTGTCTTTCACAAATGTGTTTGTGAGCAAAAAGCTGCACAATTGCAATTTCTTTCTTGTATGGTCATCCACCGTAACTCGTACACAAAAATAATGCTTGCTTTCAATGATTTAGGTATGTCATGCCCCTATCTTCAGTGAACTACACATTGTCACTTTAAACAGAGAGTGAATTGGAAAATTAAATTCAAATTTAGTTCAGAGGTTAGGTTATTGATTCCGGAACAAAATTAAAGAGCAACTCATCCCCCTACCAGGGCCTTACACCACCCACTTTTCCTGTTTGAAAAATGCTCCAAAAGGAGATGTTGCCTAACGAAACAGCAAACATATGGGGGGAGAGGCGCAGGGATGATCTGGGCTGTAATTGACATGTTGAAAGCAGCTTTGCCGTGGTAGGACAGAGACAGGCAACGAGAAAGATGGAGAGAAATAGTGACACCAGGCGAATAGCTTCAGAGTGTACTTTTGAGTTGGAGGATCTCTCTCTACCTCTTTTGCCAGAGGAAAGGGAGAAAGGTTCTATGGAGAAGGAGTGGGAGGACACTAGAGGGTGACAATTTTTCGGGATTCCCATGGGTCACGAGATTCCTGCAGGATTCCCGCTGGACGGGAGTCAATTTCACTGTTGGTAACGTGATTGGGACGGGACAGGGAATAATCCACGGGATAGGACGGGAAACCGGAAATTATACATATATTTTACATTTACCTTGTCAGATATACCAATACCAATGTGTGTGGTTATTAACTCCGCTGCAAAATGCAATTCCATCGGGTCTACTACACTGCACGCACCAAAACTGAAACTGCTACGTTGTTGCTTCACCACCTGGATAAACTGGTAAGCATAGGATATCCGACTGAAAATGCCTGTATCTTAATAGTTTGATAGTCAGACGAATCAAATCCCTTCATGACGTGGTAAGGTGGCCAAACAACAAGAATACAGGATACCGTTAAATACAGCGGATAAAGCTAAATAGATGATCTTTGATACTGTGCTACGCTATGGTTTAAAGGGGGGCGGGGGAGTGAGCGCCATAGGAGGTAAATTATTAATCTACGGGATTCGGGTCGGGACGGGAGTCTTTCTCTCGGGATTTTTCCGTGACAAGATTTTTTTGGGGGGGCTGTCACGTGATTGGGACGTGACAGGAGTATTTGTTTGTGATAGGGACGGGAGCGACAATTGATTCCCGTGTCACCTTCTAGACGACACTCACATTCTTTTATACCCCAAAGTGGCAGGGTGGCTGATGTCAGCCCTGATCGCAGAGTGAGTAGCAATGCCCAATTGAAATTCAAGTGCAGTATAGCGTTTTAACCTAAAGAGGGTGCCACACTGGTGGTTTTTAAAGGCACAGAGTGTAATTTTAGGCCAGTAGGGGGCACTGCAAACCTAAATTATCACAAGCCTGCATTATCTGTGGGTGTTTCTCAATGCCCAGGAACCTCGCTGTGATGCCATGGCCCCGCCCCGGTTGCCTAGGAGATACGTCATCAGCGACCGCCAAGGCGTGTTCCAATGTTCATATTCTACCAAGGAATCTGTCCTCCGTTTGTTAGCCGTTTAGCTAACTAACCAAGGATACATGAGACCTGCCTTGATGGCTTCTCTCGGTCAAAAATTTCCCAGAATACAGCGCGGTAGGAGCCGGCAGCAGCTACTTTGGGGGTAAATTTCTATTTTAAATATAAGTCAACTAATTTTAACCATCGGGCTTATTTCTAAAATGTTTGTTTTATTTTTTGTATTATTATTTTTAAGATCCAAAGCACTTATATATGTAGTTATATATGTATATTTATATCCAGTTCCATGACTGGAGTAATTTTACTACGCTACAATGCTAAGATGGGCGGTATGTAAACAGAGCACGTAAGCCGGCAGCCGTGGTCACGTAAGGCAAGTCTGATCCAAACCGTGTTTTTGACCAAGGAAGGACAGTGTCCTCGTAAGCAAGGCGCCTCGCCTACCCAGGCACTACCCAGTGCCTCTGGGTAGGCGAGGCGCCTTGACATTGAGAAACACCCCGTGTCTTTGAGTAAGAAACTCAACAACGGAGGTCCAACAGGTGCTATTTTCAAACGATCAATTCCCTGAGAATGATCTATTTGCAGCAAGATGACAAGCACATTAGTCTCTCTTTCATCGCTTGGAACTAGCGAAGAGGTAAAAATGTATTTATAGTGAAACTTTTTTGCATTTTGAGGGGAAATCAACGTTTTAATAGCGGGCGTGTTCCGTGCCCTTTATCTGTCCAGGCTCTTGTAGAAGTAAAGATCGCGTTTAATATGGCTTTACCCATAAAAGAGGACCTACGCCTATGTATTTTAAAACTGATTTTTAAAGTCATATTTTACAATATCGCCAATATTATGCAATTAATGTGATTTATGTAATTATTATTATATAGTATTTTCATAATTATTTTCAAAGATGTACTGCAAAAACTACACACTGTCACTTTAAGAGCAAATTAATATTTTTACTTAGGCCCTGTTTACATGAAGACGAAACAGGGATATTTTCAAAAATGGCTTTAAAACACACTCTATCTGCACAGCTACTGAAGCTGCTGTTATACTATGCCGGCCCCATTGGTGTTGCTGTGACACTCACAGAAAAAAACAAAAATGAACAGCAGGTGCAGTAAATCCAGTGGCAAACCACAAATCTAGCTTTCAGTAAGAGCTTGATTCAAAAGTATATGGTGTCCGTGGTTCTCTGGATTCATTTTTTAATGCTGGTGATAGAGGGACAGTAAATTGTATTCTAGGATTAGTAATTATGTGTTAGATGTGCGTTAGATATAGGAATTGGGCGGTGACGTCATTCATTCAGAAAAAAAATGCAGAACAGCTCATACACATACAAAACAATTATGCCTGCATTTTCAGATTTCTGCACTTTGGGACCCAATTTCAAAATGATTTAGGGTTTCCTGAAACCCTGGCTTCTTGTCAATGAGACTCATTCAATTAAATGTCTTTCTGCTACACCTGTGTTTGTCTCGGTGTAGAAAGGCCTAAGATTCAATAAAATACCAAAGTAATGGCCAGACATGTAGACAGCACTATTAGACACCCATGTATACAGTTTATTAGCAAATAAAACAACACCAAAATGTTGATTTTGGGGTCATTTGCTCTTTAAGTACAAAAAATAAAAAGTATAAAATAAGCATATTTCCAGTATGAATTAATTGTTTGGCGCAACAAGAGTCAAACATAAATGCCAGTATTTTTCCTATTTGTCATCCAGATTAGTCAAACACTTACAGTGGTTACACACCAAATGCGATAGATGCGATCAGAGAGTCTGGTTTACATGTAAAGTCAATGGAGGAGCGCGATGAAGCGTGACTGGGGACCCCGCGACACGTCAGAAGCAGATTTGCATCGCAAAAAGGCTTTTCTGCCTGATTTGTGTGACCAAGTAGTGCGGCTGGTGCATTTCAGATGCTGTATTTTATGTCTGCCGAAGAAGTTGGAGAAAACTCAACTACAGCTTCAAGTCGCACTGCAACAACCAATCAGCTAACGGGTGTCAGTGATGCTGTGAGTGAGTGAATGGAGTCACAGCATCAGCAGGACATGGATAAAGATGAACACTGTGGCTAATCACCCCGAGTTACATGACAGCAGATGTTTTCTATACAGAGACAGGAATAAAAAAATAAACATTATAAAAAGGTTAAACTATTAAGACAGGAATACTCTTAAGAGGTTTGTGGGTAGCTCTTAAAAGAGCTCTCTCCGGCGAGTAGTGGGCTATGAACAGCTTCCTCACCCGGACACCCAGACCTGGTAATGTCCCCACCAAAGCACGTCCCGCGCCGCTCAGATATTATATTATAAACTTTTACTAGCAGCAGACAGATGGATAGCGCGACTAGTTCGCTTTGGACACGCTTCAAGATGCGAATGTGCAAGCGACCAGCTAGGGGTGATTTTTGGCAGTGTGTGTCGCATTTGGTCTGTAAGCACCGTTAGGAATAAGGTCTGAATAGAAGTTCCTTATTCTCCTTTGAAAATGCCATTTTTTTAAATATAAAAAACAAACATTTAAAAACATTTTATGTTTGATGTACAGGTTACAATGAATGTATCTAGAATTTCACTTAGGTTTTGTGCATCCTAAGATTAAAAGTCAAAATAGTTTGATATTTCCTCATTTCAGATTCACTGAAACGTTCCTTAAGATTGTTCCTACAATTTTAACCTCTTTAATGAGATGGCAGAAAAGGTGCTGAAGTAATCAGATTTTTCTGGCTTCTTGAATCATCTCCCACCTGTTGCGGTGACTCACCAGTGATTTAGGTGAGTGAAGGCTTAAATGCCTTTGGCTTACAAAAACAGACAAATCAAAAAAAGTAAAGTGTATGCCCCAAAACACACAGTGTGAAGCCATCAACTGTGGACTCTGCCTGACCATGGAGTGAGAGGAAATGAGTCATCTTATTATAATCTTGAGACTCAAAGACCGAAAATAACCAGTAGATAATAACAAAACAAATATATATAATTACAATAAAGAGTACAGATAACATACTAGCTTTAATTGTTACTTTTCTGCTTAAATAAAAATTGGAAAAAAATGTAAGAATATTATAGCGCTAGGCACCCATGAATACTCTAGAAGCACTTGGTTATCTGAAAAACTTGTAGTAAAAAATGAATTGAGTTTCTTAACACAGTCGCTATAAACTTAAATTAGACAACTATATGACGGCTCCCTCTGATGGTCTTGGAGAATGTGTGGGCATGCACAGAATCAGAAATGTTTACTGAGATCATTGAGGAAATGAGGTAATTCTGTGGTGCCTCTAATTGCAGAGTCTTGACAGAGGATGTGTTTCATTTATCCTATCTGCATCAAGGTCGACATGGCAATTACCATGGCAGGGGAGAGCCTAAAAAAGAAAATCTGCTGGCCCAGTGATGGATATACAACAAATCACATGTGCCTTGGCGGCCAGGGGATTTCTTTAAAAGGATGATATAAAATGTAGCTCAAAGGCAGAATATTAAAGAGAGTCCAACAGGATGGGTTTTAATATCGTCTGCATTTGTATGGCTACACTATGTCCATCAAATACAACTTTTTTCTTAGGTGTACATCTAACTGTGCTGCTTTGTTAACAAGCTTGATAACTGGAATTGTGCTTAATACATATTTTTATATTTTCCACACATTAGGTGTAAGATTAGACAGAAATCATGGGTAAATAGCAAGAACCATCAACACCTTATTAGTATGGTAAACCCTACAAGCTTTGTCTATTTTCCAGCAGGCTGTTGTCACCCTAGCCCTTCCCTAACCTGAATTGATGCTCAGTGTCTCATTGTTGTCCATCTTGATCCTTTTAGCACAGCCTTCTAACTTGCCATCATCCTTTCCTCATTCGCGTTCCTCTTCTCCAGGCTTGTTACGGACTGTCAGGCTAGCAGCACAGCACACTTGCTGTGTTCACGCCAGTTGGTCAGCTGAGATTGGCATGCACACTCTGTCTCGAGGACTGACCTGCCTGCTTTCGCTACACTCCTATTAAAATTCCTGTGCCAGATCCCCGATGAGAGGAGCATAGCAGGGTCAGGCTGGCTCACTGGCCTCTCTCCCCCTGCCTGCTTAATGAAGAGGACGCCTGCAGGGTTCATTATTAAAGAACCGCTAATAACAGATGGAGAAAGAGAACTGATGGAGTGGTGGGGGGTAAGTAAAATAGCAAAACAGAGACAATTGAGAATCAAAAACATTTCTTCTAAGTCACTTTATCTCCTGGCGTTGACTTTTATAGCATAATTTGTCTATTTTGACACAGGACACTCTTGTGATTCTCTAATGGAACAGATGAAGTTAAAGCAAAACATTTTACTCTCAAAGAAGCCTGAGTACTTGATGATACAATTTGGTGGTCCCTGCCTTTCTGTTGTGCCTCATCTCTGCATCTGAAACCCTTCCTCGTGGAAGAAAGTGATATGCAAGCTGCTTATGAGGTGTTTTAACAGTCAGTCACCACTGACCAACTAAACTGATCAAATATTTACAGAATGTCACCTTCAAACTGCCCTCTCTGTTAAATTAGGACCACCATCAAACAAAAGTGCTGCAGATAAATGCATCCCATCTGCAATAGAGAGCTTTAAATTTTAGGACTTCCACTCTGTTGCATGTAATGACTGCTTCTGGGTCTCCACCATCAGTTTTGGCTTTAAAACTAGCCATATATATATATATATATATATATATATATATATATATAAAGAAATTAGTCAACAAAGCAGACCGCCATACACTATCAAAACTAAGTATTTAACCTCATATGTCAAAGAAAACCTCAAGTGTAAGTGATCCCAAGTTGATGCCAAAGCTGTTTCAAATGAGCACAATTCTGGAGCCACCACAGCAATAGAGTGTGGCTAGACCAACCTGCAGAGTAAAACAATTTACTAATTTGATGTTTTTGTAGATTTTTGGCTTGAAGAACACAGTGAAAATTTCAAATGTTTTTGAGTAACATGTGAATATGCAGGGGAGGAGGGGTTTCTTGACACAGCTCTACATTTTAAAGCCTTGAAGTTGTTTTTTTATGGGCCATTGTTCAACTATTCTATCCACTTTATTTCTTAAGCAGTGATGGTTTTCCCTGAACTATTTCTACATGCTCTGAACTTCTTGTCTAAAGGTAAAAGCCTATCTCTGATGGAGGAAATATTAAAAAAAAGAAAAAAAGGATTCAACAATTTCACCTTAAATGGGATTAAAATGTCATAATGGAAAATGTATCTAAATGCCAAACATAACTGCTGCTTTGAGTCTGATGTCATCAACCGGAGAAATACAGATGGCTGTCTGCTGCTGTATTGTAATACCGGGGCCATGTTCCAGCGTTGAAGCTGCAGAATTATGGATTGTTCAAATATGATTTAATTTAGTATTGATTGGTGCTTTTTATGCTTGTAAATCTGCTGAGAGCACATCAATTGGGTATTTGACATTGACTGTCAATACCCACCAGTAGATTTTTTTAAGAGCTGAATTGAAGCCAACTGGGCAGTTTCCACCAACACCATCTTGGCCCCGTCACCCCGGAACCCTAGAACATCTGTATATCTATGCACTGGGGCCTTATTTTTGCCTGTATGGTTTAATCTCCAACAGCGGGGGGAAGGGATGTCCTTAGCAAGGGCATTGCGATCAAAAGTCAACAAACAGCTTCAGCTGATACACCTAGAAAACGACTGATCATTCCTGAAATCTAGGTATAGTAATGGACTCAGACTTGAACCGCGATGGTCACACAAAAGCAATAACATGGTCAGCATTTCTATGATTAAAGGACTAATGTCACAACAGGACATAAAAAAACTCATCCATGTATTTACATGAAATGTAGTGCAGGGAATTGATTTCTAAATACTCTTAGTAGCCTTTAAATCATTGAATGACTTGGCACCTAAGTATATTGCTTTGTTGGCACTATATCAACCCTGCAGACCACCCAGGTCTTCAAACTTTAGTCTGGTAACCAATTCAGTTATTTATATAGCGCCAATTCACAACAAATGTCATCTCAAGGCACTTTACAACAAAAGTTATTTCAATACAACAACACAAACATTCCAATCAGTTAAACGTTTACTATGTAAAGAATTCCAGCATTGACATGAGGTTGTGCCCGGATCTTGCAGACTCCAACCACAGCTATTCCTCAGCAATCCCTCACACTGAGCAAACATGTAGCAACAGTGGAGAGGAAATACTCCCATTTAACAGGAAAAAACCTCCGGCAGAATCTGTCTCAGTACAAGCGGACATCTGCCACGACCGTCTGGGGGTCTGAGAAGACACAGAAGAGACAGCATGGAGGATGCTCGGTGACTTTGAGCATTTACTAATCTATGAGGAGAAAAATACTGAGAGAAAACTGGGTTAACAATCACAATAACAGCAGAAAAAATATATCTGGAGAGTGGTAAAAGAGAACAGTAGAAGAGAGAGATAATAAAAGTGGTCAGCCTGTCCTCCAACAGTCTAAACCTATAGCAGAATAACTATAAAAAAATAGCTCAGGATAACCTAAGCCACTCTTGCTATAAGCTTTATCAAAAAGGAAGGTTTTAAGCCTAGTCTTGAAAACAAACAAGAGTATCTGCCTGACGGACCAAAACTGGGAGCTGGTTCCACAGAAAACGAGCCTGGTAACTAAAAGATCTGCCTCCCGTTGTACTTATAGAAATCCTAGGAACTACCAGTAGACCTGCATTCTTAGAACAAAGTGCTCTGTTAGGAACATATAGAACAATCAGATCTCTGATATACGATGGAGCTTGATTATTAAGGGCTTTATAAGGAAGGAGGAGGATCTTAAACTCTATTTTGGATTTAACAGGGACCCAGTGGAGAGAAGCCAAAATAGGAGAAATGTGACCTCTTTTTAATAGTCATCTGAACTCTTGCTGCAGCATTTTTGATCAACTGAAGGTTTTTAATTGCATTCTGTGTACTTCCTGAAAATAAGGAATTACAGTAGTCCAGCCTTGAAGTAACAAATGCATGGACTAGTTTCTCTGCATCAATCCTGGACAGGATGTTTCTAATTTTAGCAATATTCCGGAGGTGAAAGAAAGAAATCTTAGAAACCTATCAAATATGGGATTTAAATGTCATGTCTTGGTCAAAAATTACACCAAGGTTCTTTACATTATTACCAGAGGCCAAATTAATGCCATCCAGATGAAGTGATTGATTTAGCAGTTTCCATTTTAAAGTTTCTGTACAAAGACAACAACTTCTGTCTGTCTGAATTCAAAAGTAGAAAATTCAGAGTAATCCAGGTTTTTATGTCTTCCAGACATGCTTGTAATCTACCTAACTGATTGATTTCTTCAGGTTTTATGGATAAATATAATTGTGTATCATCAGCATAACTGTGGAAATTCATTCCATGATGTCTAATTATTTTACCAAATACGAAGCAAATATATAGTAAAGAGAATCTGTCCAAGCACAGAACCCTCTGGTACTCCACAGGTAACTCTTGAATATGAAGATTTATCACTAATATGAAAAAAATGGAATCTGTCGGACAGATATGATTTAAACCAGCCTAGTGCTGTTCCCTTGACCCCCTACATGTTCAAGCCTTTCTAAGAAAATATTATGATCGACTGTGTCAAAAGCAGCACTGAGATCTAACAAGACCAGAACAGTCACAAATCCATTATCTGAGGCCATTAAAATATCATTGGTAACTTTTACCAGTGCTGTTTCAGTGCTATGATGAGCTCTAAAACCTGACTGAAATTCTTCAAACAGGTTGTTGCTGTTTAGATTCTCACATACTTGATTAGCAAATATTTTCTCAATAAATTTGGATAAGAAAGGAAAGTTAGATATAGGTCTGTAGTTAGCTAAATCATCGTGATTCAGGGGGGGGTTCGTAAGTATATGTTTAATTACAGCAACCTTAAATTCCTGAGGCACATATCCATTTGTTAAGATACATTCATCATGTCTAGAATAGGGCCAGTAACCAGAGGGAACACTTCCTTAAATAATTTGGTTGCTATATTGTCTAACAAACAAGTTGAGGGTTTAGATGAAGCTAATATTTGTAATAATTCCAAAAGTTCAACAGAATCAAAATGGTACAGACATAGACATGGCTCTACAGTTCTCTCTCAAACTGCCTCATTTACTGAAAGAGAGTTAATCACGTTTGGGAGAATTCCAATTATTTTATTTTTAATAGAATTTATTTTATTTATGAAGAATCCCATAAAGTCATCACTACTAAGAGAAGGGGGAATAGTTGACTCAACGGAGCTATGACTAAGTTTGGCAACTGTACTAAAAAGAAGCGTAGGATTATTTTTATTTACCTCTATTAATGATGAGAAATAAGCTGTTCTAGCTTGTCGAAGGGTGTTTTTATAACGTAGTTGACTATTTTTCCAGGTTAGAAAGGAATCATTTAAGTGTGTAGATCCCCATCTTGGCCCCGTCACCCCGGAACCCTAGAACATCTGTATATCTATGCACTGGGGCCTTATTGTTGCCTGTATGGTTTAATCTCCAACAGCGGGGGGAAGGGATGTCCTTAGCAAGGGCATTGCGATCAATGTCCCTTCACTTTCTGAGTTAAGCCAATTGAGTCTAAGATAATATTAAAGGTTACAGTTAGGCTATCACTTTCAATGTCTATGTGAATATTGAAGTTCCCTTTTATAATTACCTGATCAGTGTTTACAACTAAATCAGATAAAAAATCTGAGATCTGGTCCAATAATTGAGAGTGGACGATACAAAACCACAAACAAAAGTGGTTTTAATGTTTTGCATCTTGGTTTAGGAAAACTAAGGATTAGATGTTCAAAAGAGCTGTAGTTAATAATTGGTCTCGGGTGAATTTTCAAATCCGAATGAAAGATGGTTGCAACTCCTCCTCCTTGCCCAGAACTTATAGGAATGTGATCATTTTGATCAAGTCATATCAAGTCATTTACTAATAAAGTCTTTGAGGAGAGGGATCTTATGTTTAGTAAACCACATCTAATTGCCCTATTTCCTTGTTTGGTCCGAGTCGTATTTATTTTAATGAGATTTTCACAGTTTGCTTTTGTCAGGTTAACTTTCAGTCTATTTGATTTTGGCCGTGGGCAAGACACTGTCTCAATGGGGTCACCCAAAGCACCTTGAATTGCCTTATTGTTGAAAGTGTGCCATACAACTAAACTTGCCTTGGAAAATCACTTTGAGGACTGCCATTGCATTTTTGGTGAGATGATGTTGTTACCCTGGCATAAAGCCAGTGAAGACAGTCCTCCTTTAAACTCTGTTATCAAACCAACCACAGTGCGCCCAGGCCACAGGTGATAAGCTAAAACTTCTGCTGCCAGCTCCTCCATGCAGCACGCAGTATCCAGATACGCTGCAACCAGAATAATGTGCACTGCAATCTCTTCACAGAACCATTGTACAGTTTCAGAGGCATCAGGGAACTGTAAGCATAATTATTTGTAACTACCTTAAAAACCAGACCATGCGTGTTGTGGAAGATTTCTAATATATTACAGTGTTAGTATGTTTTGAAAAGGGCCTAATAAACTGTTAAGTAAATTGGGAATGCAGAGATGCCAGGTTGTTAAACTATGTATAATTGTTATCTAAAGTGATTGGTGTTGATATGAATAGAAATTACCATCAGTGTTTATCCATGAAGTCTAAGTTACTTGTAATTTTTAACTTATAAACCTCTTCAATAGAGCAAATTGAAAAAAAATAAAATAAACAATACTTCTGTTTATGTTATTAAACAGTGCCAGTGAATAGTGCTTGTAGTTAAATCTACCTGTTGCTTTCACATCATTTAGAGGCTTTCAGAGAGAAAAAATGCAAACACAAATATTGTTTTACATTCTTTTAATACTTTGGTAGATGTGACATGTTTATCCAGATGACTGTTAAATATTCAAATACTTAGCTAAGTATTCATATCTATTTATTGTCTGCTTCTGCAATAATCTTGCCTATCACAGAGAAACCATTAATTACAACTGAATTATCATGTAACAATTCAGCAGACCCATACATTAGGCATGGAAAAAATTTCCATATAGATACTTTTTGCCAAGCAATAATTGAATTCCTTATAGCTGCCTAAAGCACATCCATTCTAAATGAGTCTGTCTGCTGCAAATGCTCTCAGTAAATGATGTGAGGTATTATACAGGGTAAAGACTCCTAAGAGGGCTCACCCCTATCCTAGAAAGTTTGTGTGTTCATTCTAGCACATTTATTTGTTTATTTATATATATATATATATATATATGGCAATATAACCCTCAGGTCTCTCAAGTGTAATGCGTCTTACTATAAACAGAATGAGGTTTAATGCAAATCACCAACTATAAACAGCAAACCATAAAAAAATTGGGAATAAAGTGCATTGAAAGATATTCCTTGAATATTTTTGTATTTGTCACGTTGCAATTAAGGTGACATTTCTTTAGAATGTATTTAGTATTTTTGATAGATCAATGCAATGTAGCAATATATTTTACTTTGAAAAATGAGGAATGTATTTTTTACAAATAAAAATCCAACCATGTAGTTTTATTCAATTTCTATTACCTGTTTACTTCTAAATGAAATTCAGTGCAAGCAACTGTCACCTGTTTAGTTAATTCCACCTGCGTTAAATTTAATCTCTGCCTAAATACTGCTATGTTGAGAAGACCTCAGATCTTTGTTAGAGCACATTAATGACCAAACAGCATTGTGAAAACTGAGGAATATAGACAGGACAGGAATCATGTTCAGTTTTAACACCAAGTTACTTTTGATTGTTACTCTTACTCAATGGATTGGTTTAATGTGACTACTAGCTGAAAATCCCCAAGCGGTGTCTCAATCCCAGGTCTCCTAAATGGAAGGCATTGCATTACCCATTCAACCACTGCAGCCATATAACCCAATAGAGTTTGACATATTAAATAATCACAAGATGACTCTTTTTTCATAGAACAATTTTCTGGATACCGAAAATTTTTTAAATAACATTCAGTATTCCTTCTTGTGTTGTTCACTATAATAGCTGTTTCTTTGATATAACAAAAAAAATAAATTTATTCAATTTACAGGTAACAGTTAATGCTATAACAAAAACGTTTACTTTAATCTTTCTAAAAAAAGAGCCATTTTTTCCGATCTAATTTTTTAAAGTTTACAGAAAGTTGGGAATACTTCATAATATTTTCAGTGTGGGGCTAGAAGAAATAGGCAAAATGAGAATAGTGGAACCTCAAAATTGTTGTATTTTTCTCAAGGTTTTGTGGCAACAATAACCTTTATTTGACAGTGGATCATACACAGAGACAAAAAACATACAGCAGGAGATAGTACCCCAGGACAAGACATGGGCTTCTGTACACCAAGCACCTGTACTAACCGCTTTGGTACACAAAGACTCAGAAATATTGTTGTTAAATTACAAGTATGACTTCATTTCCAGTATTAAGTAAACATAATTATAATGGTTTCATTAATACAATTCCTTCACTTTCCACCAATGCAAGAAAACTGTATAAATTCAGTATTGTTGATAATTACTTAAATTGTACTTACAGGGACTATATCATGCTATCTTAAAGCTTTCAACTTCTGGGATAAACATATGATAAAATGTTAACATTGGAGTTATACAGTATTCATTTGTCCTAATTTGTGCTCCGGCAAAAACTTGATTTTGCATGATGTAAGCCATTTAAATTCATGTAAATAATAAAGCTCTATATAGATAAACATATTTGTTTATCTACTCCCCACATTTTGTAATTGTTTGTGTGTTGTTTTTTCATCTCTATAGTCTTATTTAGATACACAAATAAGATCGCATTTGACAATTGTGGTATATTATTTGGAAAAATAGCTTTTATTTTGAAAATTCAGCCGATTGTGTTGTATGTCTTGTTGTGACTTTCTGCCAAAATTGACATGAATCAATCGTGGGTCACGCAAAAAATAGACCAGATGGCTAAATGATCCCTTCACGGTGCGAGCCAGCCATGGAGGATCACGGGACTTCGCATCTTGGTCTGATCTACACCAAAAGTTTAGCAGTCTCCGTTTTGCTGTGTTTCCGCGGCTGCTGTGAACCACACCTTAGTCTCAGTGGAATTGCTTTCACTGCCTCTCAGTTGTCATGGTTACCCGTGAAATGCCCCATATCAGTTTTAGTAAGGATTCTACGCAAAGTTTTATAACTGACACTCCTAGCCTTTTATATCAATCAATCAAACTTTATTTATAAAGCACTTTTCAAAATATATATAGGAGAAGCAAGACCAAAAATCATTGTTGAAAGATCATTTGGGGACATAAGAATGTGGAACTTTCTTGCCAGTAAAACAAACAAAAAAATCTGTTTCAGTAAAATAGCTTTGTGCATTATTATGATTTCATATAACTAGGTAGAAAATCTAATGAAGATATCAATTCTCAATTTCAGAAGTGACCTGGTCCAAAACGGCAGCATAATGACAATGAATTAGAACCAAATTCAATAGATGTTTTCATCCCCCTGAACAGAATATTGTAACTATAAAACATGGTGCTGACATTATTATGGTGGATGAATTTCATTGACAGGGACAGCTAATCAGAGTGGATGAAAAGATGAATGGAGTTAAATATATGACAATCCTGGTAGAGCATCTGTTAGAGGTGAAAAAAACACTGCACACTGGGGCTGGGATTTCTACTTTCAAAAGCACAATGAACGTTAGTATTTAATGCTAGAGCATCTATGGAATGATTAGGATATATTGTCCTAAAATGACTCTAGAAATGTATTTCAAAGTCTGACTATTTTGCAGAGAAGATGGGGCAAAAACATAATTTCCCTATAGAAGGACATTCCCAAGAAAACTTGCAGCTGTCTCTGCAGCTAAAGGTGAAGTGCTGACTAAGGGGTTGCTGAACACAAGTTCGCATTATACTTTTTAGATTGTTTTATCTGAAACAACGCAATTTAGCTCTAACTTCTTTTTAGTCTACCACACGGGTGCCCAAAAAGGTGCCCGCGGGCCAAAGTTGGCCCCCCAAATCATTCAATTTGGCCCACCAGGTCTTTGCCCTGGGTGAAATTTAAACGTCCACATTGCTCAGTCAGCTAAATGTAAATTGAATTACAAGGAACTACAAGGGCATGTAGAGTAGATGTGTGCACATATTTACATTTGCCTACTTTATAAGACCACCAATAGTCATATTCAAATAATTTACAAAATATCCTATCAATCTTTGATCGAATCTGGTGCAGTAGCAAACAACTTTCATAATTCGCAGGTTACCACACTGGTTGCTAGTTTAAGCAGCTCCTAACAAAATGGAGTGACATAGTCAGTGATTCACAGACAAAAAAAAGGTTAGACGAATATTTTTTCTCTGACGTCAATGCTAAATCAATCAAATAAGGAAGTTTAGATATGTTTTAAATTGAAAAATATTTATTTTTCATTTTATTGTTGTTAACACAGAAAGTAATATCAAATAATTGTATAATTAATAAAAGTACTTTACCATTCATTACCATCGTTATTTGTGTTTCAAGTAAAATACTACATTTGACCCTCTGATAGAGTTTAATTTTGGCCCCCGGTCTACCACGTAAAATCCCAATAAACTACATTGAACTTTGTGGTTGTGATGAGGCAAATTGTAGAGAAGTTTGATAGGCATGACTAATTTTGCTCCACCATGGCTGGATAATCTATAGGACAAAAGCTGTGGAATGCATCTATATGTTTCTGTTAATCAAGTCAAGGATGTTGATAGTCTTCACACAGTGTAACCATGACTATTAATTTCTTTTTTTCTGCAAAGAGGCACACCAGGAGATCTATTAAAAAGGAAAGTTTGCCAATTAATTTAAGCTGGATAAAGGATCCAGCTGCATACGTGTAACAGAAAAATAAATTTAAGAAATGGAGATAGGTTAAAAAGGAATGCACAGGCAGTACGTGTTTGTTTGAAGAATGTTTTTTTCAGCACTAAGATTAATATAATTAGGATTCTTCTCAGATCCTTTTCTTTCTGATGTTGAGAATCATTGATGGGATAACAACAAGCAGCAAGAACCAAGGAATCCTGCTATACACGTTTTTTTTTCTTAAACAAGACAGTTCTTATCTATTAAATTCATAGCACAGAGTTCAAAGATTCCATGCAAAATGATTAGAAGTTTGTTCAGATAAATCTTCTGTAATCATTAGGAACAGAGAGAGCATGTGTTTTCCCACTTTGCGCCTTTAATCTAGGTCACAATTGGATGGTTCATCTTTGCGAAGGAAGTAAATCCACACAACGATCGTGGAAAGCCTTATCCTGCTGTTTACAACAGGGCCAGGTCGATATCCATGGGAGGCTTTCAAATAAACAAACCATAAATGCCGGGGCTTTTACTGGCCTCGAGATTATGGCCGTAACAATGATTAATTTTAACAACCTGAACTAATTGTCTCTGAAACTTTAGTTAACGGCAAAAATGATCTAGCCTTGCGTGCTTTTCTATTTTGTAATGAAGAATAACGAGCACTATTACATCTGGCTCTTTGTTTTTTTTTTCTCGCTCTCAGAGATTTGTAGGGAGCAATGGGGGCCAGCAGGATGTAAGTCTAGGAATCAAGAGATAGATGGGTGTGCGAGCCGCTGTCTTGTCTGGTAGGAAACAACTAAGGAAGGAAGGAATAGAGACTTGTGTTTGGCTAGGAATCAAACCTGAACCTCTTGATAAATGGGAGAGACTTACCCTTTTGCCCGTGTTTTCTATAAGGCTTCTTTTCTTTACGATTCCCTGCTTGCAACCGGTCTCTTTTTAGGAGGCATCACCATGAAGTCCCATCATTTTTGTGTTTGTTATGACAGATAAAATGATTGTCCTCTCCTCACTCTCTCTGCTCAAACTCCTTATTCTCATTTATTTATTTATTTTTTAAATTTACTGCCCTCCCGCTCTAACTGCTATTTCTTTCCCTTTTCCCCTGTGCCAGTGTGCATAAATGTTCATAACACCGGTACCGCTACAGAAAGCAACTTGGCCTCCAGCAGTTTCTGTGATTCGCCTTCAATCTCAGAAATGCACTGTAACTCTACCTGTGGCTGGAGATGAGACCTCTCCACAAGCGGTGAAGCTCTAACATCCTGCGTTATCGACACTATATCTGCCGGAGAGGCGGAGAGTAAGGACCTGTCTAATGTCTTTAGCTGTATTCAGTCAGACAAATATGCACATCAGGTGTGTGTTTTTTTTTATGCGGAGGTGGAGACCTTCAACACATACAGACTAGGTATGCAGTATGTTCCACCGTCATAACAGCTTTACCCTGTGAGAAGAAATCCAGTCAATCTCAAATGCTTTAGTCCCTTATTCGGAAGATAAAAGCTCTATTGCTCCCACTTAGTTTCTATACCTTCTGCTCTTTTTCAAACATTTGAAGTAGAAATGCACACCATTGGTATGGTCAGTGTAGACCTTTTAGCCATTTGTATTATTATCACATTCCTCCTTCACTGCAGTGTGAAAAGGACCTGACCTTTACCATAAACACTGAAACCCACACAGTATTTGACACAGTGCAAAGCTTATTCATATCCTCTGCTGGGAGTATATAGGCACCTTAGGAGAGTTATCAGATGAATGAAAACCTGTTTAGGCCATTAGGTCAAATCTGAGACTGTTGGCATTGCAACTGGAACTTAAATCCAGTCCCTTGCTTTTAGTACGTGTGTTGTAATCAATACCATTTCTGGAGATATCTCGGTTTTCAAAAAGAGAAAGTTACTGGCTTTTTTGTTTCCTCCTATATATCCAGGTGGACAGGTTAAAGTAACAATTTAAATTATAATCTTCAAATTAATTTTAATTTACGGGGTAACATTTTCTGGTACTTTCTCGAGGTCTGGGATCTTTGAGGGAGGAATCTTTCCTCATACGTTAGCAACAACTTCTCCCATATTAGGCACATATTTTCAGTTCTTTGCATGTTACTTGAATGGAAAAGTAACAGCATAAATGCAAAACATTGATTTTTATCTCGACTTGGTTGCCTTTCACACAAGACTAAGACCACGAAATGATCTTCAGCATCTCCAATAACATTCAGATGTTGCTGGATTTCTATGCCTATAGGGTTCATGGTATTGTTCTGTTCCATGTTCTTCCTTTTTCCTTTTGTCACTGTATTTTCACTCTATATTTAACAATATGCTATCTAAATTAGGATATTTTCTTTACAATCTACTCAATTTCCTTGTAAAATGATGTTTCCATACCTTTACCACCAATTTCAGCCTTACTCAGAAGGAGAAAGGGTTGATAATATTTTCCATATTTATTTTTTTAGCAGCAGAAAAGGATGCGAGCGATTCGCTTAAGCATATCTTGACTGGTTTGGTCAGAAGATAATGTATAAAGAATCAAAAATCTTGGAAGTTTCATGCCTACTCGTTGGTGACCACAATGAAGTCTGTCACTAGCACCATATTTAGTTGACTTTTTTATTTTTCAGACCACTCAAATTGTTCATTTCACCCGCTTTGTGAGATTCTTTTTGGGAAAGTCAAGTAGTCGCAAGACCCAATGCACAGGTTCTCAAACTTAGTCAAAAAATAAGTCTTCTTGTTACATTGTCGCAGGTGTATGCATGATTAGGTTACACCTTTAAATGAAACAAAGTTCTGTTTTATATTGTCTAATAACCAATTCATGCAGGTGAACACAATACACATTTCCTTGACAAGCATTAGGCCTGGATGATGAACCGAAAATGTGACTATTCCGAAATGTATGACTGTAATGGACATCATTTTGCCAATGTCGCTACATTCTGTAAAATATAAAAGGATGTGTAGTTTGCCGGTGGTCATGTTCTTTTAATATGCTGACTGTACTATGTTACAGATATACTGGAGTCACATGAGTAGTGCAGTCATATGAATCCACCGTTAAATTTGGTAGTGTTTAGACCCCTTAGCAACTTGTGTTCAAAAAAGCAAGTTGAGACAAATCTAGCGTGTTTTCTGGTGTTATTCGAGACCGTTGGAGACTCATGTAAAGCATGTATCCTGTTTGCTCTTTTCACAGAGCAGCTATGCTGCAGCAGCATGCTCCTCTCCCATGCTCAAAGCTTAAACTTACTCCACTCCACACAGTCCAAAATGCTAATAAATTGCGCATGCTACAAGCTGCTGCTGACTGATCCTACTTGGGTTTAGATGTAAATGTAAGAATTTCTTTGTCTAAAATAAATGACAGTGCACTAAATAAATAACAGAATTTGCTCAGTCACTTACCACATCAACCAAGGGTGCGACTCTCTCTGACGTAAGAAGTCATCATGTCTCAGACTGAACTGGACTCTCAGAAATACAGAAAGGAGTGGGAATTAGTGCCAGCCTGAGGGGCTGGAGTGCCAGCCGGCCCGGTCCGAAAGGTTTTCAGAGTTCTCAGGCCCGAATCTGTATCCAGCCCAACTTTTTTTAAACCTCTCATAGCAATGTTTTAGTGTGATAGAACGCTATATTCATTGGGTGCGTTCGTAAATTGAATCTGCCACTCTAAAAATGCTATTGCTCTGCAGTTAGAAAAAAACAGTATTCTAATTTTCTGTGATATGAAAATGTCTCTGGAGATGTGAAGAACCAGTTTTTTTGCTGTCATAGGACAGCTTTGCATACAACACACTGAACAAACCTGGTTAGCTCAACTTGAAGGGTTATAATAAAATTAAACTTACTCTAGAATGGAGCTTTTCCCTTGGTGGTGTTCACGTTCTTCAATTTGCCATTTGCAATCTTTTTCTTTATGTCCTCAATGTTTGTGGTGGGATTTGGGAAGTCGCGCAAATCGGATGTGTAAGTGAGGTAGGCGTACAAAAGGGACGTGCCGCTGCGGGGCAGAGCAGCTTTCAAGTGTTTCCATTTAAACAAAACACAGTTATTTAATTAACAGGTTTAAAAAAAAATGAATACCATTGAAAAAAAACGGGTGCCCGGCCCGTGTTCGAGGTAATTATGCGGTCGTCAGCCCGAAGCCCGGCTGTCGGGCCCTCGAGCTGTCTTGACTCTCAGACCAAGTCTCCAGTGCAGGGCTCTAGTGGAAATCATACCCCGAATTAAAAGGCTTTACTAAGCCGTTTAATGGAAATGTTACATGGGTCTACTGCCTGTATGGTAAGGCTGATTTGTATGCCAAAATTAGTGACATAAAAACATATGACAACTCAGAAATATATTAAAAAGCCAAAAAATTATAATAGTTCCAGCCCAACCATGCAACCAATAAATGGTTTACAAAAACTCTTCAGCAAAATCTATTATTTAAAACAATTCCCCCCTTCAGCATCCATTACAATTAAATGCACATTATGCATATGAGGCAACATTAATATTGAAGGGAGGGGGAGGGGGGCACAGCTCCATCTAGAGAAAAAAACAAAAAACTTTTTTTTTTGGAGTGGGGTAGTTATCATCCATTTATCATTACAGAGGCAAAGTGCTTACTATGTTGTTATATTTGAGGCCAAATTGCCCAGCCATAAAAAGTAGCCATCCACTGCTGCTTCCAGCTTTGGCTGCACCCAGGGTTCTGATAAGCTCATGATAATGAACACCAACAATCTTACCAATACATTTTTTTGCATGTTCAAATGAGGAAGGAAACTCTCACATTACGTATTTGTTTACTGAAGAGTATAATAAGAAATAGGTATTAATAATACAAATCTTGATTAATGTAGATTGTTAAATTAGTTGGTTGTTCATATTCCACATTGTCTTTACCAGATAACTAATATCCGTCAAACATCTATTGCTACTCTTTCTTTTAGAGATGCAAACTTGAAGTGAAGAGGCTGGGCCATTGGATTTGGACTATAGTTTTGTAGAACCAAATAGGAGCACATTCAATCAAATCAGGTTGTTTGTAGGTATCCAACACAGATACGTTGAAGCACTCAGCAGTGCTACTCAAGGGCTTAATTAGGAGGGGTGCTTGTGTATTGTTTATTTTCAGGCAGTGAAGTCTGTGTGTCCTGATAATGGATTTGGCTTGGAACAGGAGTTGTCTGTTCCTGCCTTCACGTTGCTAGGTCTGATATCGCTTGTCAACACCATTGTTTTCTCACCCTCCTGTGAAATCCCTATCAATGTCAGTAATTGAAGAATGCTCTGCAGCAGCCAGCAAACCCTTTGGCCAGAGCACTCATGTTTGACTGTAGCCTAATAAGGCCGTCCATGTTGAAGAACCATCTGTATTGATTAATTTCTTCCTCTAACTACAGTTCTCCCTCAGACCTTATGCCTCAAATAATCCTGTGTTACTTAGTTCTTGAGTGGTCTCCTCAGACGAGTGAATTTCCGGATTGATCTGTCTGTCTGTCTGTCTGTCTGTCTGTCTGTCTGTCTGTCTGTCCCTCTGTCCGCCCATCCGTCCAGGTTGGATAAATGGTTGAATAGAATTAGAGTAATTCATTTATTGATGTATTGGCTAATGGAAGAATTAATAGATGGGATGGATGGATTTGTTACATCAATAGGAGTTCCCCCTGGAGACATATTTCGGTTCTACTCACACATGATTCATGCCTGGTTCCCGATAATTAAGATTAGGAAAACGTTCAATTCATTCACTTTTATTTATATAGTGCCAATTCAAATGAAATGTCATGTCAAGGCACTTTACAACAAAAGTAATTTCAATATAATTATACAAAAATTCCAATCAGTTAAGTTTTCTATGTAAGGAATCCCAGCAGATGGTGTTTATTAAACTAAGGGTTAGATAATGTTCGTCCAATGTTATGATTAGCATGTTTGGTGTAAGGCAATTTTTTTTTATGTTTGGATTACTAATAAATCAACCAGGCTAGCTAATCAGAAACAAGAAAGGGGGGACCTTTCCCCCTAACAGGTAAAGTTCTAGTGTTGTGGATGGAACCAAAACACATCTTGATGGGGGAACTCAACCAATGTAACATATTAAAGAAGACATGAATTGAAGAGCAAATTAAAGACTGAGATAGTGGATATATAAATATTTTCTTCATATAAACCTCAAATCTTTATCCTGAGCAAATTGCCCTAATTTGTGTGTGTTTTTTATGCTACTCTTCAGTAGCATAGTTCATCTTTATCATAAGCTTTGAAATGGCACATTGCAATGTGTTGCTTATTAGAGTAAATAACGATTCAGGGTCTAAAACAGGTTCCAATGTTTGGGTGTTTTGATATTTTCTACTGAATTTTAATTACACAGATTTTTATTTTGTCTTTAAAAAAAAATTACATGGACTTTCTGTCAGCGTTACTTGAAGATTTTGGACCATACATAACAGGTTTGTTAGGACCCCAACCAGCTGAACCCTCCCTCCTTACATGGAAGTAAGTGATTCTTAGGAATTCCTTCCATAGGCAAGGCAGGATTTTAATCAGTCAAACTACAGGGCCTGGAAACCAGGCTTCCGACACAGATATGCTTCACCACTTTTCAATTTGTGCTTGGCCTGCCGTCAGCTTCTACCCTGTAGCTCATCATTAATGAAAGTCACATTAAGCACCCCTGTCGTATTTAGTCATCATCCTAAACCAGTAAGAGGCTTCATAACTAAATGGGAGGTTAATGTTTTCCACTTTATCCATTAAACGACTTCTACTCTTAAAATATTTTTTTTCTTATTGCTTCTGTCAGAGCATAATGTCACCCAACCATTGGAAAAACCTTAAGAATTCAATACTTAAAAAAAATATATCTTTTTATGAATATAACTCCTGTTTTTAATTTATTCTATTCTATTCTGGATAAGACATGTGTTATATTGATGGTTCTGTTGTCCATATTAAAACTGTTAACCAGCTTCTCTTGCTGTCTTGTCAGGTGCTTCTAGTGGCCCTGTTTGACATGAATAATGTCAAATTGTGTGAAAACCATAAAAAGTTATTTGCATTTTAAAAAACCAGCACAAGACACGGATTCTTGCTAATCCAAAAAAAACTTTTTTTCTTTATTTCTTTCAAATTATAACCATAGGCATAAATATAATGTACTGGCTGTTATATGTTAGAGACCAAATCTAAATAGTATAGAACAATGGCATGGAAAATTATCTATGATCCTAAAATCTCCCTTAAAAAAAATCTCAAACATAACATGTACATTTTTTATACAGCCCGTTAATTCTAATACTGCTAAATGATATGTGGTTCCACAAAAAGACAAATTGATTGTGAACAAAGTGTGTCTTTTGATGATTTAATATCACTTTTTCTCTGCATGCTTCTGAGGTATGTTAGAGAATATTGGTGAATAAACAACATGATGGAGATCAAGAAACACACCTGATACAGTAGGTGGTCATGGATTAAGTAGTCTTAAAAAGAATGTCAAACCTTTAACACCCTGCTATACACTGTTTAATCAACCACTTGAAAATTGAGAGTATTGCTAATCTGCCCCTTACCAAGTAATGACTGTTTACCTAATACGACAGGCTGGGCAAGGAGATGATTGATTAGAAAAGCAGCACTCTGGTCTATGGGGACCCTGGAGAAGCTGCAGAGAATCATGACTTAAAAAAAATGTTGGCAGGGTTTGTTATTTTAATGTTCCCCACAAATTTGGCAAGAAGATAGCAATTATTGAATCAGAGCAACAAGAAGTCACACATACAATTATACACAAGTATGTATGTATCGGACACATTAGACATGTGGAAGAAGGTTTTTAGAGGCAAAAAACGTAACTTTTTAGTGTATATGCAACTCACTGCGTGCTAAACTTTTAGAAGTTCATATGATTTTTTTTCCCAACAGATACAGGAACCCCAGTTTGACTTGATAGGAAGATGGATTGGCAAACATATAGAGTAGATTTGGAAAAATAATTTGTCTAAAAACTATGGAAGACTTGAGACTGAGGTAAGGGGTCGCCTTTCAAAAGAAAACCAATCCTACACTTACATCCAGAGCCTCAATGGAATGGTTCAGATAAAAGTGCATTTATGTGCTGGAATTGAAAATGTAACCAAACTCAGACAAGCCCAATTAAGAATCTGTGATAAGACTTAGCAAAAACAGGAAAATATTCTGTCTCTAGCTGCTCCAAGACATTGTAACAGTGAAGTAAGGGAGTTTTACAAAGTTTAAAGCAAGGGGATCAAACTACAAATGCATGTTATCCTATTCGTATCTTTATATGTAAACGAGTATAAAGCTATATTTTTTTTTCACAACACAATTCTGTATCACGCGGTGTTGGTCTATCACAAAACATACATTAAAGTTTGTAGTTATAATGTGACAAAATACGAAGAAGTTTGAGAAGCATATCCACATACATGCTAACATGTTCCTGTCACATGTAATAAACAATATTTATTCAATGCATTTTATAAGTGTCATTCCACGTTTATTTCGTTTTGTCAAAATTTGACAGCAAGGGTCCTTCTTTGGATCTTCCTTTAGGCCCTTTTTGTTCCCATCATCCTCTTACTTGCCTTTGCTGTCTATAACTTGTCATCTTGGCCTGCAATTTCATATCCATACTCGACGTGTCAGAAGATATCAAACTCATTGATCTCCCTGATAGACAGGGTTCACTAGAAGAGGTCTGAGCATGCTCGGATGTGTATGTCAGTGCTTGACACTGGCATCATGATTAAAATTTTGAGTTACAGAGCAAGAAGGGAAGAGATTTATTGCATTAATCAGACTAAATGTGCAAATAAAGGAATGGCACATGTATGTTTCTGCTCTGTATGTGTGCAATGACTATGTAAATCCACCCTGAATGAGAACTATAGACTAAGAAGCTATATAAAATAGGGTGTCGGGTATGTGGAAATTGTTATCCTCCATCCGCAGTTGCTGCATGGCCCTTCTCAGCCCCAGAGGACAGCATGCTGCAGTAGGAGGATTTGTGTTGTGCAATGCAGTTAAATGCATCTTACCGCTGAAAAAGTTTGACCACCGAACATAAACCTAAACCTTAAATGATAGTTTCCTAATAACTGTAGGGAGATTTGTGGTGTGGCTTGAGACGCTGTTGCTGTTTTGTTGGGGGTTTTTTAACTGACAGAAGTAGAAAATTGATTGCCCTGACTAGCATTAATCATGAAGTTTCTCAAGCTGACTCAGTAGTCTTGGGGGCACCCTCTCTTCGTTTTTTTTCTGATTTACTGTTAGTCTGTCCATTTCCTGAATGTTGCTGAACCCTTCAGTCTGTTTCAAATGTATCTGGTTCTTAAACAAAGCAATGTTTATTAGTTGACACATGTTTTTCTACTCTGTGCCAGTGCTCCTAAAATAAGATGTTAGGCTACAGCCTACCTAAAGCACAAAGCTAAAATTAGTATCTGAATTAAATATACTGTTTTTGGTGTTAATAAAATTTAAACCATCCATCCACCCATTTTCTGAACCACTTAATCCTCAAGGGGTCGCGGGGGGCTGGTGCCTATCTCCAGCTGTCAACGGACGAGAGGCGGGGTACAACCTGGGCAGGTCGCCAGTCCATCACAGATAAAATTTAAACCATTTGTGTCAAATACCTTCAAATCCTGTTGAAGGTTTTGTTAGCAATTTCTAATTAATTACTTCAATTAATGGTCCATTAGAGACTTTGGTGATTCAATTCACTTCTATTTATATAGCGCCAATTCCCCACAAATGTATTCTCAAGGCACTTTATAACAAAGGTAATTTGTAGATTAAACGAGTGAATGTAACTGCATTGATATTTTAATGACATATTTGTTTTAAATGTTGTAATTATTGTACAGAATGGACAGATTATGTTCACTTTTGTTATAGTGATTTGCTTAGTAATGAAGATCAATACTCATATTATGCATGTTCTGTTGTCTTGCCCATTTTGAGCAGTGGTTAGGAGAAATACCTGTGTCACAATGAAGGTATTTCAGGATAACAAGTAGTCATGGATTATTAATCAAAAGTTACCTTGACATTATTAAAAAATACTTGAAGACACATTTTGAGTATGAATGAAAAGTTCCCTACTGAAGTGAAATTAAAAGTTAGATAGTTTTTTTTTCTTTTTCGGTAAAATTTTGCAATCAAAAAGCCTAAAATGTATGTACTCATATCAATAAATACCTTTGACTAGTTTTGTTGCCGTTTTAAATTAGCTGTGGGTAAATAGGGGAATCACACTGACACTCAGTCCCTTTTCTTAAAAGAAAAAAATCAGAAAACAGAAGAAAATAACATATTTCTCCGACAGGTGGTGGTACACCGATGTCACACTATAGTCTTTTTAAAACAGTGGCAGTATAGCTGTCTGGCTCTCTCAGGGGGCTGAGAACTACAGTTCTGACATGTCCCTGTGTCAGCGGTCTAGAGAGAAGCTGGAATGTGGTCATGACTCTACATGTGTATCCTGTTCTGCACCACTGGGGTGCAGAGTGGCAGGATCACTCTGTTTTTTGCTGGGGGTTTTTTTTTCATTGCATCCCCTTTTGCCCTTCCCTTCGTTTTGCTGGATGAGTGAAATGGGGGAGATAGTGGAGCTAGTGAGGGTTTTGTATAAGACATTGCACAATCATTAAGGATTCAGTACCTTGTTTTTGATGCTCTAACTCTTCATTCAAACATGTATACTGACTAAAATAAAGTGTAAAAACTGGATGGAAGTGCTTTGCTGCTTAAATTAATGGAAGTAAACTACTCAATCCCTCATAATTTAGTGCATGCTGTAAAAGCAAATAAGCACAGGGTTAAGCCACACAATTTTTTTGTTTCTTGTTCTTAACCAGTACAGAGAAAATGGTCATCCAAGGATTTAGTTCCACTGCTGCAAAGAAAAACGGATCTATGAGTGGTCACTTAGCAAAAAAAAAACAACTAAAAAACTAATTTTTTTTTAAAGGCTAATTATTTGAAGAAGAAATGTTTCCTTTACTTAGGACATTATTGTTGTTTTTTGGCATTAATCCAAACACATCCAAGGTTTAATCACACTCTGCATCCCTACACCCTCAGCATTTTAGCAAGTCATATTACAAAAGCCAGCCGGATATGGGAAAGTGTGCTCATCTAAAACTGTAGACTTTTCTTTTGAGCAGAGAGAGAGAGGACTTTATTGAATTTAAAGAAAAATGATAACATCTTGTGGAGACAGTGTGCAGAGAAAATAGACTTTCATCCAGAAGTGTTGTTATTAGAAGACAGTGGCATTGGAAGACTTGGCTGCAGCATTTTCGTCTCTCTCCGTGCTTCCAGTCACCATGGGACCTGACAAAACCAACTGAAAAACAAAAAAGTTTCAAGCATAAATGCCGGTTGGGGGAAATAAATGTACTGGGAAGTTTTTTTTGACCCAGAGTCTTTTGTATGTCTGCATTTTGATCTGTGGTGGAGGTTTCTGCTCTGTGCTCAACGGTTTGTGCTCTAAGAGAAACTGACAGATGCCCTTCTCTTTCTATTCCCTTTATGTTCTTTAAAAATGATCTTTTCAAGAGCAGTTTTGAACCTTTTCATATTGAATCCACAGAAATGAAGAGTGTTTGCCTTCTACCTGCACTTCAGACCCAGTACAGTTCATGATGCTTGACAGATGTGTACGTTTGAAGCTGGTATTGGCTTTCTTAGAGGTGGAATGAGCAATGAGAAATAACTGTGGCATTCCCGTTACTTGACAGAAAGCTCTAAAGTGGTGTGAGATCTGAATATAAAGTCTCCATCCTCACTGCACAAAAACACAAAATCCTTTTTTTCCCCCTACTTTGACATTAAATCAGATGTCAGATATTTTATAAATCAGTTAGGATTACTGATATAATTTATTTTTGATAAATTCCAGAACAATTAGACATAGGATATTACATTAAGTTATATCTTTACATGTGTTTCAACAGAATTTGTTAGTGTTGCCTTTAAACTATCTGGCTTTGCTCAACCATTTTGGGTATCCATTTATGAACTGATCACAACACATTTGTCAAAACATCACCACATGATGTACCCACTACTTTACAATTGGGATAGTTTGTCAGGTTTTCACTGTTTCCCCTTTATCCTTCAAATGTCGCAATGGTCATTATGGCCATATGCTTGAATAAAAAAAAAAAATAGGGTCTTTTGTTTTCTGCATACACTGAATAGTAAAAAAAAAATTCTTTTTTAGTTCCCCACCAACTAAAAACCTTCAAGGGACATATTAACTAAAAATTGTTATATTAACTAAAATATTCCATCAGCTTTTGTCTTTCTTCACCTTTAATTTCCTGTTTTAAGTATAATTTACAATTAATGTAAGAACAGTATGTGGCAAAGACCTGTTGACTAATCATGACGGGGCTATTTTATTCGTATAACACACTTTGAAAAACATGGTAGTTCAAGGTGCTTTATATGATTCAGTGAGAAAAACACAAACAACACATATGATATAAGCATGAAAAGAATAAACAGTAATTAAGAATAATGCATGAAAATCCAAAAATACAACATTAAAAATAAACAGAAAAACAGTATTAAGCATAAAATGAACAAAACATGAAACATAATCGTTTACTGAAAGGCAGCTCTAAACAGATGACTGTTGTATTTTTTGAAGTTCATGATCACAATTATCTATGAAGTATAAATGAGGAGGTTTGCACTGAATCAAATGTAGCAGAAACTTGGGAAAAAGGGCATTCAAAGGCTAAATAAAAACTTTTAAACACTTTCAGGGTGATTAGAGAAATATTCTCTAAGAATTCTATAAAAATCGGCAATGTCTTGGTATTTAGAGGAAATATATGAAGAAGGAAGTAATTATTCAGAATGTCTGTGTTGTACTGTATATTAGTTTTCCTAAATGATTTCTTACTTTTCTTTCTGAGTAATCCCGGGCAGCTATTTCTGTGTTGTGTAGGTGTTGTTATAGTACAGTGCACCGCTTAGGATTTAGTGTGCTGGGCTCAGAGGCCTCTGGCAGTCAGAGGCATCCGTCATACCTGAAGTTTATAGAATGATGAAGGAAAAGAGTGTGGTGGGCAGTCATAAAGGGACAAAAAGACAGAGACAAAAAAAGAGACAGTGATAAAGCAAGGAATACAGACAGAGTGATTGAGGCAGGGAGGTGGGTGTAAAAAAAAAAGCATACATATGAAGCGTCCTGAAATGTCAAGGTAAAAGCATTTTTCTTGAGGTGTGATTCACTTGGATGTAACTCTGCTGCTCCATTGGAAGAGAATGTATAATCATAGTTTAGCAATGTTAATTAATAAAAAGTCTATATTATACTGTTATTTGATGAATTATCCCATATAATATCTTCTAATTTTGTGGATTTTTTTGTTATTAAATTTCCATTCATTTTGTATAATGGTCTGGTTTTTGACTGCAAATTACAATTGGACAGTAATATTGTCTTACTGTACCCTAGGGTAGCTTAAGGTGTAAACAGTATCAGGTTGAATAAAAACTTTAAATCTGTTCTGCAGAGTTTATCACAAGGTTTTGTAACCATGGCAGGGGTTACTTAAAACTTTTGAAATTATTGTAAAATGTTACGAGGAAAATATTATCATAAGGCATTTAGAGATAGTAAACAAATAGTAAACAACTCATTTATGAGCAATTATGAGAAGACTGTACACATTGATGTTAAATCACTGTTCTAGAAGACATGGGTTTGAATCCTGGCATTGAGTCTTTCTGCATGGAGTTTACATGTTCTCCCTGTGCATGCATGGGTTCCTTCTGGGTCCTCCAGCTTCCTCCAACAGTTCAAAAAGTGTGTATGTATGCGTGTGTGTGTGTGTGTTTGTACATGCCTGCATGTCCTGTGTGTCTCTGTGTTAACCTCGGATCTGTCCAGGATGTACCTTGCCTCTTACCATATAATAGCTGGAAAGAGGCACCAGGTCCCCTATCTGAGATTCCTTTCAACATCTCTGTTGTACATTTTAAGTGGAAATAAAACAATCACAATTATTTTAGTTTTAGCAAAATGACTAACTTAAAAACATTCATTACTATAATCCATCCAGGGATAGATGGATGGATGGATGGATGGATGGATGGAAATATATTGTAAATCCTTCTATGGTACAGTACAAGACAGCACACATATGTGGTCCTTGTATTAAAACATCTCTGATGGAATAATCGATATAGAATACATTATTCCTACTGTAAAAACGTCCAAACCAATATATTATTTTTAGATGCAGAAAAAGCATTTGATAGAGTTAACTGGAAATTTTTATTTGCAACCTTACATCAATTCGGGTTCAGTAATTCTTTTGTAAACTGGTTAAAAATATTATACAGCTCACCAACAGCATGTATTAGAACTAATAATCAAACATCATCAAGGTTTTTCCTTCAGAGAGGTACCAGGCAGGGATGTCCACTTTCTCCCTCCCTCTTTGCTATTTTTATTGAACCATTAGCAGCAGCAATCAGGCAAAAATAATAATGTTAAAGGTATACAATGCAACAAAATAGAACATAAAATTAGTCTGTATGCAGATGATGTACTACTCTTTCTACAGCATTCACAAACTTCCTTCTCTCAGGTAATTGAGTTGATAAAATCTTATTCAAGAGTTTCAGACTATTCCATAAATTGGTTAAAATCTACAGTCCTTCCAATCAACTGTTCTTTCCAGGGTCCCGTTGCTGTGCAACTCCGGTCGGGAAATATTACATATCTAGGTATCCATATCTCACCAAGACTGGCAGACTTATCAAAGCTAAACTATGTCCCACTTTTAAAAAAAGTGGAAGATGATCTGGCAAGATGGAAATCCCTTCCAATATCACTTATTGGAAGGGTAGCTACAATAAAAATGATGGTTTTGCCTAGAATCAATTATTTATTCTCAATGATCCCAAGCAAACCATCACCTGATTGGTTTAGATCTCTGGACTCTTCTGTCTCTAAATTTCTTTGGAAAGATAAACCCCCACGTATCAGCTTAAAAACACTGCAGAAGTCCAAAGATAAAGGAGGTCTAGACCTACCAAACTTTCGTCATTATTTCTTAGCCAACAGGCTCCAATACACATCAAGATGGGTAAAACACAGTTATATCGATGAGTGCTGGGTAGATGTTGAACAGACACTATGCAATAAGATAAAACTTTCAGATCTACCATTTATTAGCTCAAATATAAAACAAAATGAATGTTTTAAAAGTATTAGTATCAGCTCCTCTCTGACAGCTTGGTGGGAATTTCTTAAAATGACAGAGACCTTACTAGTCCCATGCAGGCGTACACCCATCTGGAACAACCCGGATATCTTACAAAAAAAATGCATGATCAACTTTCCAAACTGGAGTTGTAAAGGAATTGAATACCTGGAGCATATGTTTGATGGAACAGACTTTATCCCATTTAATACATTGGTTACACAATACGAGTTAACAAGAATAAATTCTTAGAATATCAACCAATTAAATCAATTCTAAAAAATAAATTTAGGCTCAATACAGTTGATTTACAAATTCCGGGAATAGTTTTAGACTTTCTTAATCTTAACCCTCACAAACTGCTATCTAAAATATACAAAACATTAAATAGAATAGATGAATCAATAGCCCTTCCTATTTTAAAATGGGAGATGGACTTGTCCATCTCATTTGACCGAAACCTCTGGTCTCAGATTTCCTTAAGAACCTTTAAATTTCTTAAAAATCCTAATCTACGATTAATACAATATAAAATCCTTCATAGAGTGCATTATACAGGCCAACGGATGTTCAAGATGGGTTTTACGCCATCTAATACCTGTTTACAATGTACAAGCAATCTACCAGATAATTATACTCATGCTCTTTGGTTCTGCCCACCTGTCAAGAAATATTGGTACCAGATATGTGAAGACCGACCAAAGTGTCTGAAATGTAATATCACACCTTATCCCACAGTTTGCTTGCTGGGAAATTTAGATGAAGTTACCATGGATACAAAGTCTATGCAATTAGTTCACATTGCCTTATGCATCGCTAAGAAAAATATCCTCTTGAACTGGAAAAATAAAAATTCTCTGAATATTAATCAATATAGAGATCTCCTTCTGGATTACATTGGTCTAGAAACGGCTTCTGCCTCCACATCTGATCAATCTTTCTGGTCTCCCTTGATCAGCTCCATCACCTGGTGGGGTCGGGCCCTTGATTTTGTTCTGTGGGACACGATTGCCGATGTGGAGTTTAAGGGTAGCTGGTGACTGCTAGGGATCCTCGGGGTTGGGTCCGCTTGCGGTTGGGGCGGCAGGTGCCGTGAATCTCGCCTGGGGTGGGACTTTGGGGGCTTTGTGTGGTGACTCCTAGTGGCTGCATGCGGCGCCTTAGGGGGGTCGTGCTGGCGGACACTGGTTACTGGCCTGGTGCTGTGCCGCTCTGGGGGGGTTTGGGCTGGGCCTGGGGCTCGGGGCTCTGGGGCGGCGTGCCCCCCGGCCTGTGGCCAACTTTAACCCAACTTTGCAGAGGTTATGGTTGAAAGCTCCTCTAATATTCTCTTGGATGCTCCCTCTGCAAGAAGACTTCTTGTTCCTCTTGAACGTTGCCCATATTGAACCAAGTCAACAAGCCTGTATCCAAAGTTGACCACCCTTCATTTAGCACTCCACCACTGAAGAAACCCTGGGATATTGGCTTCATTGTGATGAGTGAGGTACAATCAAATAGATGTCCCAATTGTGTTAGGATGGAAATCTTAGAAATGCACTATGTCCTTGTGATTGAATGAAAATTAGAAATAGTTTAGTGTACCACCAGAGCTCGTTTGTACTGTTGCATCTTAAATATAAGATGAACAAGAAAAATTCTCAAATATATCTATTTATTTCCCATTGCATAATTGCTATTTGTCTGTGCCACATAGGAAACCACCAGAATGTAAATAAAATGAGAAATTCAAAAATATTTGTAATGTTACAACACTTCGAATTACATGGCATGTTGGGAAACAAGACAAGAATTCAGTATGCATATGTTTTACATATTTTCAGCTGTTGCATTTGATGTTTTTAACTTCACTTTATGTATTGGTGATGTTTCTTTTTTTTCTGTTTAAATGGAATCTTACATATCTTGATGTATTGCAACCAAACAAAAGTTAATCAAATCAAATTATTTTGGGTGATTATTTATTTAAAAAAATTTAGTGTAATGCTTGACCTTTTCCTCTGGTTGTTATATGTGCATTACATCCTTTACTTCTAAAATAAAGATGAATATTAACCATTTGGTAGATTTTAATACTTAAACTGTATGCTTAAAAAAATTGATTGTGATCATTACTAACCTGAAGGTATGAGAACTCCAAACAAATACTATTATTGGTGGACATGATAAAGGGTTAAACCTTCTTTCATGCTAAGGTACTCCTGTGTAAATGTTTGCCTGCCCTCTCTACCAATATGATTGTATACCTCCACTTGTTCGTCCAAAAATAACGGAAACCAGAGGAAAGGACTGTGTATTTTCAGCCCTTTTTCCTGTTAGAGGTGTTACTCCTTAGCAAAGCCTAACAATAATGTCTGTTAGTCCAATGAACTCTCATTTCCTCTCATTTGCCTTCCACAGGAGGTAAAATGCACATTTACGGCTCTACATCCGCTTCACAGCAGCAGCTGGCTCAAAGTTAATCAGAGCGTAATCATGTAAATCCAAAGAAAATATTTGCAGAGACACATAACAAACAAGATTATTGTGAAGTTGATTTAAGGCTCCATGTGCTGAATGGTTATGTTTTGACCTGGCAAAGATTCTCAGAGGTCAAATATGCATGCAGAAAAATAAATGCCTGTCCGGTATTGTTTGTACTTCTTTCTCTCCAATGCTCCTTCTAGACCTCTACTTTTTATTTGGCTCCATGAGCCCCTCATTAGTCTGTATTTGGTCTGAAAACAAGTTTCTTAAGGAAATAAATATTGCCAACTGGGAGTTGAACCAATATTTATTTCCCTTAATATCCTTATTACAGATAAAACATTATTGGGAGATTGCCCATTTAAGGATAGAATATCTGTATGACCCAAGTTTTACAATGCTACCAGAGACTATTTTAATAAAACCACATTGAGGTGAATGCAAAACAAATACTTGTATTATCTGTATAAATTATCTTTAAATGTCCGTCTACCATTCTATCTGTAATTTCGCCCTCTGACCTGGTTGCCTTGGTTACTGTTTGTTCACTTTCCCCTTCGACTGTCAGTTTAAATCATAGAAGTATTTTCTTAAAGCAGCATTAAAAGAGACTGAGACGAAGGCTGAGTGAGGCAAGCAGAGGTAATGGGAGAGGATGGAAGGTATTTGCCCTAGTGCAAGTGTTCACAGAGGCCCATGGAGGGGTAATCTCTATCTTGCTTATCGTCATCCAACTGTTTAACTTTAAATAAACTGTATGTTGCCTGACATCAATCATGGCTAAATATGTGTATGCTGCATCAATACTAAAGTTATGCTTGATTCTCGAGTACTGGACCGATAAGTAAATGAAAAGGTTTGCTTGGTCACCACTGGATTCTTAAGGGTTTTACTGAAAGTTGGTCAGACTTTGCAGGTTTGGGATCAAGAATAATGGGTGGGTGAGTGGGTGTGGGGGTCGGGGGCTTTAGTTGTGATGATGATTTTATTTTGGGTTTGAAAAGGTGGGGTTTGTGGGGTCATTTTAACTTGTAAAGCACTTTGAGAAGCTCTGTAGTTGGAAAAGTGCTTTATAAATAAAGTTTGATTGATTGATTGATTGAATAAATTATTAATAAAACTATTATAATAAAATTTATTATAATAGTTGAGCACAATAAAAAAACCAACTGATACACTTTGGATATGTCAGGTGGTATGATTAAATGATTTTCTTCTTAGTAAAAACTAGAAATAGGAAGGGATGAAGTGCTAGTATTTATGCATAAAATTGGGGTACTCTGTCAGGAATAGGGGTAAAGAATACGTACATTACGGTGCTTCATGGTACAAATAAGACATTAACACAGTCTAACGACAAACATTGGACCCCAGGTAATATCTGTGCCTTTTTCATTGTCTGAACAGTACATACATGTTCCTATGTACTAAAAAGTACATATTTGTAAAATTTCTTTGATAGGGTACATTTTCTGCTGATTGTTTTTTTTTCACTAAAAAAATACATTCACTGGCAAAGCTGGTTTAATGTAAATTGACTTCATAGTTGTATTGTTACTTTGAATGTACCACCTCAGTGACAAGACATTGTACCCCTAAAAGTTTAATTCTGTACTTTAATTTCTGAGTGTGTAAAACCTGGCAATGGAACAATTTTAATAGGAACCACTGGATCCCTTTTAATAGACACCCATTCTTTGGAATCCGAAAGTGTTCGCAGACTAGAAGGGGTAGGCTATACATAACATCTGTATCATTTTCTGATTCTGCCCTTGGAATTTCCCCCTACATGCCCTGAAATACCTCTAAATGAAAGCATAAATAAGAGATCCTGATACCTCTCAAGAAGTACGCACAAGCAGATCTGCTTGGAGCTCTTCTCAGATTATGTTGTTCTTCCTCCTAATGTTCACTGGTTTTGACAGAGCCACCCTAACTGACCTTAAGTTTCCTAAGTTCTTTTCAGTCGCTTGTATTCAGTATTTTATTCAATATATCTATAGTTTAGAATTGATATGTACAAATAAATCAAGACTCAGCTCTTCTTCACTGCATCAGAATGGAGCAACGGCCACATTAATGTATTTTGACTTGCCATATTTTAGTTATGTTTTTATTAATTTGTCCTAATTAAAACTCAGAGGCCATTGAGCAACCTGCTTTGTCTTGGTGTAACATTGGAATATGGAGGAACTACAAGCAAGATCTGTTTTTAATTTGGTGATGCTCCAGTCTTTGGTTCAAGTTAAATCAGCAACACCAGAAAGCCAGGGAACTTTAATTTAAATAATTTTTGTTTTTCATCTTGCTGTATGACTATGAGGCACAATGTCTGCAGGCTGATCAAATTATCAGCGTACAAAAAAAGCACTGTTATAAGATGATTTATCAGTGGAGGGAGGTTAAATCCTGTAGTTAAGATACATTTTGTTCAGTTGTCTGGCTTGACAGGCTATATTCAACACATTTATAGCAACAGTCAAATGTCAGCCTTAGGGTGTTTGAATCAGAGTGGAAATCATTATTTAAAGTATTTGTGTAACTTCTGTACCACATCTGATTGAGCTCTTACCGCCACAAGAAAGATGGAAAATCAAAATCGTAAGTCTCAGGTATCTTATGCAAATAAAATAACTAGAAAGCAAAAAGGTTTAGTTTTCCCATATTATTTAAAAGAAGGGAAGTTTAATACCAACATCAGTTCTGACGAGACATCCTATTTATGTGATCTTCCCAAGGTATGGTTTCATTGCAATTCTTGAATAAAAAAAAAGATCTCCTACAATAAAGTAGTCCTTCAGGAACTGATATCTACCATTGCTAATACATTTACAAAGAGGTCCGACTTATTTTTATTCCTTTTGTTCCTATTTGTTGCACTAAAACTGTATCTCCTATATAGGGGTCTATTCTATGTCAGCTGTTACTATGCATGTATCCCCAGAGGGAAAGTAGAAATGAGAGAAAATCACTTAAACACAGACAAATGGACTTGTTAATAGAGTCGCAATGTTCTGCGGGGAGAAGTATTATCCAACCTTTTCACTTATAACTGACACTGATAATTTTCTATATTTCTATTTTTATGTGTCTATTGAAGCAAATCATTATTTTTTTGTTTGTTTTTTAGAGATGCACCACCTGAAGGTTTTGTGGCCAGTTCTCACACGATATCTCGGCCGGCTTGTGCTGCTGGGACTTATTATTGTGGCTTCCAAATTATTTCTGAGGATTATAATTATAAACAGAAATTAAAATATTTTGTGTAATTTCTAAATAAAATCCAAATTTTCATGGTGTTAATAATAATAAAATGTTTACCTTTTTCCAAAACAGCACCAGATCGTATGTTAGTAGCTTTCTCTCTTTGTGTGCTAATAATGTTCTTCAGAGCATTAGAAAGAATTATTTGTATGAATGAAACCAACTGAGTAAGTTATCACTATACATATTTTTTATACTACTTAAGGCTCATTATGTTTTAATTATTTTGTCAGGGTTTTTTTACCTTGCACACTTCTAAACTATTAAACTACCTACTTTCGCTGCAAATATATGTTGTGTTTTGGCACAAAATTGCAAAATATATTAATCTATTTTCCCTGTTCCTGCTAAATCATGTTCATTGTCACAGGGGGTGGGAGCCTACCCTGCCTGGGCAGCTGCGTGAAAATCACAAAGACAGCCATGGGCACACACACGCTCAGATCTAATGCCAATTCAGAGATTCATCTGAACATGCATGTGTCCACACTTTAGAACATAACCAGGCTTGGAAGAAAAAACAACAAAAAAACAAAAAAGAACATGCACAGGGTGAATAAATTCTAACAAATACCTAAGATTTGAACCTAGAATTGTCATGCTAAGGGTATTTGTTTTCCGCCTGATTTTTTTTCTTAAAGATTGAAATAATTTGAGGAGTATTAAAATGGCAGCTTTATCACAAACAACAGCTTAATGTTAATTTATCAAACTTTGTTACATTTTGCATTCATGAACCTGATTGGTGAAGAAAAGCTTTCTAGTCACTTCTGAGGATTGGATTTGCCAGATCTGTGCACACAGAAGTCATCTTTCTGATTAAATGAGCATCATGTACTTCTTGTTTGTGAACATGTTAATGTCATTTTTATTTGTCAAAACAAAAAAATATTGATAACTGAATGCCGGTTTTGCTGTACTCCCCACAGTGCTGGAAAGCCACTGTCTGCTGCCTGTCAGTATGAGTGTTGCTGAATAGGATTTTTATTAGGTTACTGTCTATCCTTTGTGGGCATGGCTTGCCGGTAAGAGGGACTGACTGAAAATAGAGTTACTGTCATATGTAATACATAAGTGCACACTGAAACACAGACACACACACACATCTGTTTGCTAAATATGTAAAACATTCCCTCTTAAAGCAAAAATAGCAAGCGTAACCTTATCCCTTTATATGCCAGTGATATATGGACGGACTGCAGCTCCCTGATGAGGTGTTGAAAGTCTGTGACACGAATCTAAGTCTGGGGACCAATCGTGCATTATGGTAAAGGAATGTTGAGACTGTCAGATCTCAGCACAGTGTTAAAGCATCGTCCTGCCCCATGATTTAAAGGCTGAATATAACCCATGCAGCCTTAAACCAGTTTCACCAATGACCCCTTTTTCTGTACAACTTGAGCATTTTTTTATTTTTTTGTGCTGCCTTGGGATACAGTCTTCAACAAAATACCTCTGCATACAGTGTGTGCATTAGTTTGAAATACCTCCTATTTGGCTGAATGATCCCCATTTATAAGGCCACCGGAGGTTGTTGCATGACTAGAGGCAGCACTTAAACTCTATGAACTGGTGAATAGTTGCGCTAAAAAAGCGTTTTTGACCATGCAGCTTAATGTACCATGCTCAAGGCTATCCTTCCCTTCTGGCTTTTACAGTAGCAGTGTCTGAATGTGCGAATGTCTCTACAGCTCTCAATAGCTAGATTCAGTGGAATTTAGCTTAAAATGATATGTCCTTCCTTCCCACACACATTTCTCAAATTTGACCCTATGACTAAGACTTTGATTGTGTTAAAAGCTGAAAAAAATGTTCACTCTCTTTTCTCTCTTTTTTTTAGGCTGATATTTCCTATTTCAAATGGGTTCCTCTCACATTTGTTGTTCTTTTTCTCACGTCTTATTTTTTTATTATGCCACTGGGACTCCTGTTTAACCATAGATTCTGTGTGGTAAGTTGGTTTGTGCTCCTTTATGGGAAGCAGACTTCTCCTGTTTTACATTAACGTGAACCCTAAACCTGTCGTTATATATTTTACTTATTATGCAGTGCCCAGCCCTTACATTTTTCCCTGTGGGTTATTCGTGATGAATAATGTGTGCCTGGGAAGCTTTTTTAAGCACAGCTGTGAGTCTTTTTTACTGCCTTTGCTCTTCTAATGTAATTTTTCTGGGATGACCTTTGACCCAAGTGAAAATGTAACAAAGGCTAGGATAAACTGTATATCATGAATTGGTGCTAACTAATTTTACTGTATTTAATCCAAAATCCTATGATTTTGATCTGGCTATAATAACTGATTTGCAGGTGTAGCTGCAAATCATGGCCAGTTGTTGGAAGTTTTAATAATATATAATTTGATTCTACTGTGGGAGTAAATGTAAATAATAAAGTATCAGTATAATTTTAAAGTAATCTATTAAAATGTTACGGTTGCTTAATTTGCTACGTCACTTCCCGTTGTCACTGCTGAGCTCCTTGGAGCTGCTTGGTGTTTGGTGCTCAGATTCTAATCGATTTATCTATTTTTCTCTTTGTTGAGGTCTTTCTAAGTTATTTTAACACACAAGCACACTACTACACTTATTTCCAGTTGGTGTACTTTACGTTTTGGGAACCCTTTGTGTTTCACACGGTTGTTCTCGGTGTGCTAAGATCTCGCTAGCTCGTTAGCTTAGCTTCATAGCCACTATGGCTAGATCTCTTCTGTCTTGCTCTCTTTCTCCTTCTGTGGCTCCTCTCTCCTGTTCTCTGTGTCAGATGTTTAGTTACTCCCCCGCCTCCTTTAGTGATAATGGTAAGTTTAATAACTGTAGCATTTTCGAAACTTTGGAGACGAGGATTTCAGATTTGGAGGGCCGGCTCCGCGCTATTGAGAATCAAGTAAGTAGTCGAGGCCTGATAGCGCAGAGCCAAAGAGGACAGAATCACCTAGCGGTCCTCCAACAGAGCCCACGCAGCTGGGACCTCAGGCTGACTGGGTGAAAGTAGATAGAAAGTAGATAGAAAGCATAGTTCCCAGCCCAAAGGGCACCTGTCCGAGTTTCTAACAGATTTTCCCCACTCAGTGACGGACCAACTGAGGAACAGACTCTGGTAATTGGCAGTTCCATTGTCTGAAACGTGGCATTGACCATAGTCAAATGTCGATTGTGGTAATGACACCCGGTTACGCCAATTGGAGGTCACTAAAATTAGTGAGTGTTGTCAAGCAAAAAACGAGGGCTACACTGATAATTGGAAATTTTTTGGGGGAAAATCTGGTCTGATCCGGAGAGATGGCAACCATCCCACTTTGGATGGAGCAGTTCTTCTTTCTAGGAGTCTGGACATTTATTAGTCCTCCAAAACACTGACAAACCAGGGTCCGGACCAGGAAGCAGAGTTGTAGTTTAAACCGACTCTCTGCAGCTTCTCTACTGTTACCCACTCAATACCCCATTGAGACAGTGTCTTGCCCACGGCCAAAATCAAATAGACTAAAAGTTAACCTGTCAAAGCAAACTATGAAAATCTTATTAAAATAAATACAACTTGGACCAAACAAGCAAATAGGGCAATTAGATGTTTACTAAACATACGATCCCTCTCCTCAAAGACTTTATAAGTAAATGACTTAATATGTGATAATAAAATTGATCTATTTTGCCTAACAGAAACCTGGTTGCAGCAGGAGGATATTGTAATTATAAATAAGTCAACTCCTTCCAATTATCAACATTTTCACATTCCTAGAAATACTGGGCGAGGAGGAGGAGCTGCAATCATCTTTCATTCAGATCTGCAAATTTGCCGTGCTCTTTTGAAGGTCTAATCCTTAGTTTTCCTCATCCAAGATGCAAAAAATTAAAAACACTTTTGTTTTTAATGGTTTTGTATCGTCCACCAGGCCCTTACTCTCAATTCTTGGACCAGATCTCAGATTTTTTATCTGATTTACTTTTAAACACTGATCGGGTAATTATAATGGGGGATTTCAATATTCACATGGACATTGAAAGTGATAGCCTAACTACAGCCTTTAATATTATCTTAGACTCAATTGGCTTTACTCAGAAAGTGAAGGGACCCACACACTCTGGTCAACACACTTTAGACATTGTACTGACATACGGCATTGAGTGTGGTGAACTAATAGTCCTCCCACATAACCCAGTCCTATCTGACAATTGTTTGATAACCTTTGAATTTACTTTACCCAGCGTTCCAAAATCTGAAAGAAAAATGTCATTACAGTAGAACTTTATCAGACAGTGCTGTAACAAGTTTTAAATAATCTGTTCCATTCTTGCTTTCCCACACGTCTCAGAATACTTGCTTCCCTATCCATCTCAGAATACCACGGTGGACGGCAGTAATTCCAACACTAACCCTTCAGAAATTGATGGTCTGGTTCAAAGTATTACTTCCTCACTGTGTTTGGAACTTGACAGTGTAGCCCCCTTAAAAAAGAAAGTAATCAGCCATAGGAGGTTGGCTCCCTGGTTTAGTGCAGAGTGGCGTACTTTAAAGTAGAATACTAAGAAACTGGAGAGAAAATGGCACTCTACACACTTAAATGATTCCTTTCTAACTTGGAAAAATAGTCTACTACTTTATTAAAATGCCCTTCAAGGCGTCACGGGGTGTAGTGGTTAAGACGGGCACCCCATGTTCAGAGGCCTTAGCCCTCAAGGTGGCTGTCCTGGTTCAACTCCCAGTTGTGGATATTTGCCAATGTCTCTCCTACAACTCTCTCCCCCTTTCATATATGTCCAATGTTAATAAAGGCCACTATGGCTACAAAACCTTTGAAAAAAAAACACCCTTTGACAAGCTAGAACAGCATATTTATCATCAGTAGGTAAATAAAAACAATCTTAGGTTTCTTTTTAGTACACTTGCTAACCTTACACAGAGTCATAGCTCTGTTGAGCCATCTATTCCCCCTTCTCTCAGTAGTGATTACTTCATGGGATTCTTCATAAGTAAAACAATTCTATTAAAAATAAACTCATTGGCATTCTTCCAAGCATGATTAACTCTCTTTCAGTAAATGAGGCAGTATCAAAGAGAACTGTAGAATCATGTATATGTTTGTACCATTTTGATCCTGTTGAACTTTCGGAATGATCACAAATATTAGCTTAATCTAAACCCTCAACTTGTATGTTAGACCCAATACAAACCAAATTATTTAAGGAAGTGTTCCCTCTGGTTACTGGCCCTATTTTAGTCATGATGAATCTACTTTTAATAAATGGATATGCGCCTCATGAATTTAAGGTTGTTATAATTAAACTTTTACTTATGATTACTTCATTACTTCATTTAGCTAACTACAGTCCTATATCTAACCTTCCTGTCTTATCCAAAATTCTTGAGAAAATAGTTGCTAATCAAGTATGTGAGCATCTAAACAGCAACAACTTGTTTTTATGAATTTCAGTCAGGTTTTAGAGCTCATCATAGCACTAAAACAGCATTGTCGAAAGTTACTACTTATATTCTTATGTCCTCAGATAATGGATTTGTGAGTGTTCTGGTCTTGTTAGATCTCAGTGCTGCTTTTGACACGGTCAATCATAATATTCTCTTAGAAAGGCTTGAATATGTTGTAGGGATCAATGGAACAGCACTAGACTGGTTTAAATCATTAAATCAGGGTCTGTGCTTGGACCGATTATTTTAACTATATATAGCCTATATATCTACTTGGTAAAATAATTAGACGACATGGAATGGATTTCCACAGTTATGCTGATGATACACAATTATATTTATCCATAAAACCTGATGAAACCAATCAGTTAGGTAGATTACAAGCATGTCTCGAAGACATAAAAACCTGGATGACTATGTATTTTCTACTTTTAAATTCAGACAGAACAGAAGTTGTTGTCTTTGGAACCTTTAAAACGGAAACTTATGGCAAGCCGAATGAGCATTTATTCTGATATCTTGACATCAGGCATAATTGTCATGAACATGCAAGCCATTTCTGTCCACTAGTTAACTAGTGAGCCATGTTTTTGTGAACTAGTTAACTAATGAGGGTCAAAATACGCACACTAGTTAAGTAGTGACAGCAAAAATGCCCACTAGTTAACTAGTGAAGACATTTAGGTTTCACTAGTTAACTAGTGAGAGCTTGAAATGTGGAAAGGCCAAAAAGCATACCAGTAAGCTAGTTGAAGGTTTTTGTGTCTCACTAGTTAACTAGAGACAGCCAAGAATGTGCACAAGTTTACTAGTGAAGGCATAACTCCTCACTAGGTAACTAGTTGGAGTAGGTCAATTACACTAGTTAACTAGTGAACCATAAATGGCTTACTAGCTAGCTAGGTGGTGACAGCAGGCTCACTAGTTAACTAGGTGATGCATCCATTGTACAACTAGTTAACTAAGGAGGTCATAAATTATACTAGTAAACTAGTTCAAGCCTAAATTCACACGAGTCAACTAGTGCTGCTTCACTGGCTGCTTCACTGCCACACACGCAAACTAGTGAGACTTCAATTGTTCCACTAGTTAACTAGTGGACAAAAATGCTCCACTTGTTTGTGTTTTTAGGTGTAACTAGTTTACTAGTGAACGAAATATGCATGCCACTAGTTAACTAGTAAGGCCTGCAACACCCTCACTAGTAAACTAGGGGATATTTTTGCCTTTACATGTTAACAAGTAACCATTTTGGCATCTCACTAGTTAACTAGTGGGTCTGAAATGGCCCTCACTAGTTAACTAGTGGGTGTTTTGTGGCTTACTAGTAAACTAGTGACACTTTTTGCACCTCACTAGTTAACTAGTCAAATGGAAATTGCCATCACTAGTTCACTAGTGGGCGTTCTGGGGCACACTAGTAAACTTGTCACACTTTTTGCACCTCACTAGTTAACTGGTGGACATTTGTATCTTCACTAGTTAACTAGTGAGCAGTTCTGCCTTCACTAGTTTACATGTAAGTGTCGTACTGAAGCCACTAGTTTACCAGCTAAAGTTCCTTTGGCCAGCATGTTAACTTGTGTGCCACATCCAAATGATTTGGGTGGGATTTTGTGAAATTCTGCACTGTGATTGGTTTTCATATATTACTTGGACATAGGGAGCTAATACAAAACCTCAATTTCAGGAATTCTCCACCTCCTAATTAGAATTCTGCGCCACTAGCTGACTAGTGTGAATTTAGCTTTGAACTAGTTTACTAGTATACATTTATGACCTCACTAGTTAACTAGTTTGGACAAAGGATGCATCAACTAGTTAACTAGTGAGCCTGCTGCCATCACCTAGCTAGCTAGTAAGCCATTTGTTTCACTAGTTCACTTGTGACATTGACCTACTCCAACTAGTTAACTAGTGAGGAGTTATGCCTTCACTAGTAAACTTGTGCACATTTTTGACTGCCACTAGTTAACTAGTGAGACAATAAAACCTTCAACTAGCTAACTAGTATGCATTTTGGCCTTTACTAGTTAACTAGTGGACATTCCCAGCTCTCACTAGTTAACTAGTGCAGGCAAAATTTGTTCACTACTTAACTAGTGGGCATTTTTGCCTTCACTTGTTAACTAGTGTGCACAAACATGGCTCACTAGTTAACTAGTTGACAAAAATGGCATGTATGTTGGCCTGATATCAATATATCAGAATAAATGCTCATGCAGCTCGCCAAATTATGTAGAAGTTAACAAGTGGGAATTTCACATTCAGTAGTCAGCTAGTATACTTTTTTGTACCTTAGTAGTTGACTAGTAAACATGCTGAGCAATAATAGTTAACTAGTGAGACACGAAACATAATAACTAGTTAACTAGAGATAATTTGGGCCTGACTAGTTAACTAGTGGACATTTTGGCTGTCACTAGTTAACTAGTTCTCACAAACATGGCTCACTAGTTAACTAGTGGACAAAAAAGACTTGCATGTTCATGACAATTATGGTTGATATCAAGATATCAGAATAAATGCTCAATTGGCTTCCCAGAAAACTGCTAACTCAATCACTTCATCTGAATGGCATTAATTTGGCTTCTGGTAATAATGTAAAGAACATATGTGTAATTTTTGACCAAGACATTACATTTAAATCCAAAATTTAACAGGTTTCTAAGATTTCTTTCTTTCACCTCTGGAATATTGCTAAAATTAGAAACATCCTGTCCAGGAGTGATGCAGAGAAACTACTCAATGCATTTTTTACTTCAAGGCTGGACTACTGTAATTCCTTATTATCAGGAAGTAAACAAAATGCAATTACAAGCCTTTGTTGATCCAAAATGCTGAAGCAAGAGTTCTGATGAATATTAAAAAGAGAGATAACATTTCTCCTGTTTTGGCTTCTCTCCACTGGCTCCCTGTCAAATCCAGAATAGAGTTTAAGATCCTGCACCTTACTTATGAAGCCCTTAATAATCAAGCTCCATCGTACATCAGGGATCTAATTTTTCCATATGTTCCTAACAGAGCACTTCGTTCTCAGAATGCAGGTCTACTGGTAGTTTGTAGGATTTCAAAAAGTAGAATGGGAGGCAGATCTTTTAGTTATCAGACTCTTCACCTGTGGAACCAGTTCCCAGTTTTAGTCCGTGGGGCAGATACTCTATCTATTTTTAAGACTAGGCTTAAAACTTTCCTTTTTGATAAAGCTTAGTTAGAGTGGCTTAGGTTATCCTGAACATTTTATTTAGTTATGCTGCTATAGCTTTAGACTGTTGGAGGAGAGACTGACCACTTTTGCTCTCTCTTCCACTTTTCTCTTCTACCACTGTCCAGATATAGTTTTTTCTGCTGTTATTGTGATTGTTAACTCAGTTTTCTCTCAGTATTTTTCTCCCCATAGAAGCTCCTCACGGTCTGGTACCCTGCTCAACTATAAAGTCGGTCCAGATGATGCCTAGAGTGACCGACCAGTCTCTTCTCTGTCTTCTTAGACCCCCAGACGGTCGTGGCAGATGACCGCTTGCACTGAGCCAGGTTCTGCCGGAGGTTTCTTCCTGTTAAAGGGGAGTTTTTCCTCTCCACTGTCGCTACATGTTTGCTCAGTATGAGGGATTGCTGAGGAATTGCTCTGGTTGGAGTCTGCATGATCCGAGCACAACCTCACGTCGATGACTCATAGCAACCTGCTGGGATTCCTTACATAGAAAACTTTTAACTGATTGGAATGTTTGTATAATTGTATTGAAATGACTTTTGTTGTAAAGTGCATTGATATGACATTTGTTGTGAATTGGCACTATATAAATAAAAGTAAATTGAATTGAAGTAATATGTTCCCATTTCTGCAGTTTAACATAATACTTAAAATTTTACTGCTTATAGATTTTTTCCCACCTACATTTTGTTCTGGAGGATATGACCTAAAATCAATAACAGGGTATATTGAGCAGTTCACCTTGATACTGGTAAGTGGACAATAACAACCCCCTTTCTGTATTCATTATCCGGTAGTGGCCTAATTGTCATATTGTCTTTGAAAATGTGATAGGTTCTTGCTATTGCAAGCCTTAACAAGGCTCTTTAATTCAGGGTTTGATTTTTCTCTTCTTTCTGTATTTCTTAGAGTCCTGTTTAGACTCAGAGAAGTGATCACACAGACCTTGAGGAAGTGACTGGGGCTGTGAGTGAAATTGGTGATTCTAGTGTGCCATTGTTTATTTTCGACAGAACATATTTTTGCATTTAAATTGGAAAAGGTAGAATCAGCCAGCTGTTTCTTCAAGCAGTGTATCAACATTCTTGATACAGCCGGGTTAATATCTGCTCTGGCTGAGCAGGACCTTAGTGGGCGCAGCTTCAACATGCTGGGCTGGATGCTCTGTGGTTCGACTGCAGCTCTGCTGCTAAGTGAAAGCAGTAACAATTATACGTGCTCCATGTTAGACTGTCAAAGTATTCAATAACACCATAAAAAGTCACTTAATTTATCACTAATCACTTTTTTTGTGGATGAAAAAGAGTCGCTAGAGAAGTCTAAACACTTACGAAATATAGCGACACACATGACCACCGTTAAACAAAAACACATCTTTTAATCTATTTTAAATGACAAATTTACCAACACGGGCAAAATGATGTTGATGAAGGTTAAACATTTTGAAATCTGTAAATTTTTTGTATACCACCCAGCCCTAACCTACAACATGATTTCCTAAGTCAGTTGAAAGTTTTTACCTAATATCAACTGGTCAGTTCTGGTCAGGTCATGCCTATTTCTTAAAGATTTGTTATCAGATACTATAGATAGTTTTGTAATGTTGATACTTTTGGCTCTTCCCTGACCTTACATATGGAGACATTATTAATCTGGACCTCATTGTGATAATTAATGGTCAGTATTTCTCTTTGATTTTATTTTTTGCTAGCCATGTACATAGTTTAGGTTTACTAACCTGAGTAAAACCAAGTATTTTTTTTTTAAATTACATATAAATAAAAGTTATGCCCATAATTAGTATTCACTGTGATAGATTCATTTTTAACATATTCAACATATTTTAGTATTTTACAAACATATTTTCTCTGACTGTATGTGTAAATAATTTACATATTTTCTCTTTCAAAACTGATTTTCATTTTACATGATTATTGTATTTTTGAGAAAAGCATTCAAACAAACTCACTAAACTACATTTGACATTACATTGACTAACCCTTCCCTGCAGGAATTTTATTGAAATGTATAAGAAGAAAAAGTGTTTCTTAAGAGTGCCTTGATTGATTTGCAAAAAAAAAAAAAAAAAGCTCAAATAACACTATTACACTTAAAGCAGGGCACCCACTGTGAAATATATTGCAGAGAAGACAAATAGAATACAATCAGTGTTTGCTAACATTAAGTTTTCTGCATAAGGTATTGTTAAAATACCTTTGATTAATGTGCGTATGTACTGTATGTCCCATATTTTCCTTTCTCTGCATCAGTGGTATTGACAGCTAAGATAACCCATTCCAGAGGAATTTAGGCCGGAGAGTCGGAGGCTTCAGCCCTGTGTTTTCTGGACCCTGTTGATACCAACTGCATAATGGCACACTGGGAAGCGTGTTGCAAGCCCATAATCCAGGCATTTTATCAAACCAATCAGCGTTTTTGCAGCAAGAACACATCTCAACCGTGACAGATGGGGGTTTCACAACATCTGGTGCTCCTGGAGAGAGAGACAGGGAGAGAGGGAGGGAGAAAAAGGGAGTTGCGTGAAAAGAAAGTGTGAGAACAATCTTGTTGGTCTGGCATGGAGATTTCAGATCAGAACAACATCCTGCTTTCTCTTTTAACACAGGTCACCAAGAGTGCAAATAGCTGTCAGTGCTTGCCCACTGCAGAATCAGGCGTGCTCACAGTTATGATGGTGATTTTTCTCTGTATGAATATTAACTGCTTCTCTCCATTATTGTTTCTTTTCGTTTTGTTTTCTGTCTTGCTTCTTTAGCCCAGTGCAGCAGTGAGAGGGTACCACAGCACTAAGACAACTTCCATAGGCTCCAGTTGGGCTACTGGGGTCAGTGGTGGTCAACAAAGCTGGGGCAGCCACTGTTCTCACGCACAATATATACCTCACCCTGAACTACACAGACATCACCACCCTCTTTCCACGCACACAGGCTACTCCTACTGCACTGCCCATACAGCTGTAAGTAATGTTTTTAGACTGTCAATGAGATGACTCTCTTTTTCTCTTTCTGGTAACCATTAGATGTTTTTCTATAAGGGTAAAGTTGTTTCAGTATACACACATAATGTACTCTGGCATACCTTTCACTATCCTTCTTTGGGTTTATTCTGCATTTCCCCGTTTATGTTTCATTCTTTCCTCTTAAGGCCTATATATGTTATTGTACCCCCCCCCTTTGCATTGTGTTCTCATTTGACTCATAATACAACACCCCCTCCTCTACAACTTCATTTGTTTTCATTTTATCTATCTCCTGCACTGACCATGTTTAAGGAGGCTAATTGAGATGGAGGCACTTTTGAACTGTCAACTCCTTTTTTGCAGTCTGCCTGGTTTGAGTTTTTGTCCTTTTATCTGTTTGCTTAAATTTTTAGTTGCAAGTTGTTCTATTCCAGATGACTAATTTAGCACACAGTGTATTTTTCTGTTTATTATATGATTGGCATGTTATGGGAGGGATTTTTTCAAAGCTTGTGCTTTAATTTTGTTAAAACAATAGATTTCCAAGGTCCTGTTACACCATGCTAGATTCATGCTTGCAAATCTTAAACATATATAATGCTTGGGATGGATTTTATTACATCTAGCACAAGGGAAAAATGCTGAATTTTAAATACAAGTCGTCATATGAGTTTCTAAATGCTTAGGAAAGGAGGAAAAAGCCCATAGCTGTTCCTCATAAGAAGTAAAGATTGTAGATATATTTAAACAGGTGTAGTGCTTTTGAAAAGTATTTAGCCCCTATTACTAATACTCCTACAAAGATCAAATGCAGCGAAGTCCCTTCAAAAGCCACCTTGTAGGTTAAAAGATTCTACCTCTATAAATTAGGCAACATATCAGCTTTTCTGTGAAGGCCTCAGTGAGATCATTAGTGAATTAACTGCATTTAAGAAAGATTTTTGTTCTATAAAAACATCCCAACCTTTGAACATCTGTTTAATTAATCAAATGATAAAAAGAACAATATTGCACAATTTTGAATCAACTAAGACCTTAACTGGCAGGCCAGGGATGGAGAGTAGTAGCCAGAGAATCAGCCAAGAGACCAATGGTAACTCTGGAGGAATTGCAGTGTATGCGAACTCTTCTCAACAAAAGTAAATGTTTAAACAATATCAGGTGTGTGTTTAACTGTGTAGTCCAAGTGTCGTGTTAACTGACTATTTTCTGTATTTGACCCTTTTGTTAAAACAATGACGAAAAAAAAGTATAATTTTGACAGATTAGTATTTACACCTTTGACTACTTGGTGCAAAAAAGTATTCCCATGAGAGCCTTTGAGCATCATCTCAGACCTGGTCACGGTAGGCCCATCAATACATCTCACTATCCAGGAGCAGACAGCTTATTGAAGAGTTACAGAGGCATGGAGCGTGTATGCGAATACACTTGCTCGGACAGATAACTGCAACTTAACTGTTGATGTTGAAGAAGCGCATGCAGGGGGATTTCCTCCGGTCAGAAAAGCACTTGATCAGAGTGTGGCGAATTCTGATCACTTCAATTCATTTCAGAACTTTGGCCTAACTGGCACTTCAGCCTCCGTTACTGATAGGCAGAGTGCAGTTCAGCAACGTGTGGAGTGTTCAAGGCCGACAATTTATTCTAACAATTCATTGTAACAAAACAGATTTAAAGTTCTCTAACAGTAACGTCATGGTAACAATAGAAACTGTAATAAATTAGATCGTCCAGTTACTGATAAAGTAACGGCATGCCTTAACAACATTATTGCCAGCACTGGTCATAAGCGGTGTGTGCTCACAGCAAATATGTCAAAGAAAGTGTGCTGTTCAGATGAGACCAAATTTGAACATTTTAGCCTACATGCAATGTGAGAAAGAAAAGCAGTAGATTGTATCAACGTCTACACACTATCCCAAAGTAAAATATGCCGTTTGCAGCAGAAAAAAACAAAATCTCTAATTCACAGTCCTCTAAATTCCTGCTTGTAAAAACTAAAATATACTAATGAGGAACATGGAAGCATACCAAAATTGACTTGAACATTTTTTAAGAGGAATACAACCAAATATTATTATTGCTTGTTATTCTTCTGTGTTTTATCCTGTAATAAATTATTTTTCTAAACAGTTACAACATGTTTTTAAATGTTTACAACTTTCCTTACTTTCCTTGACCAAAATTCATGTTGAGATTCCCTGAAGCATCTGATTGCATGAAGTGAAAAAAGTGGTTTCATGCATTTATTTTTTAAATAATTCAGTTGAAGCATGGATTAAAAGCAATGTCTGACTTTCATTGGTCAACATTTATATAATTTTTATTTATTATTACTTTTGTCAGATTATAGTTATTTCTGTGACCATTATGAGTTTTTCTTTTATTTAATGAAGGGTACCAACAATTTTGTCCACGTCTGTATTTTACAACTTTCAACTGGGATAGACATATATATGATAAAATTTTACCGTTGGTGTTATACAGCATACATTTGTCCTAAAATTTAACTTGTATCCTGTAGTTAACGTTAGACCACGAAATGAAAGGGCTCATTTCTCCCCCGCTCTGCTCCGCTTCAGAGCCGGGAGGAGATCACACTGAAACAAAGAGTGGTAAGCGTCATCACAAACATACAATATTCTGAAAAAGAATTTGAAAATCACAAAACACCACAATGAACTTCTGTTATATTAAGGGCTCAGAAGTTTGATTTATTTTATTTATTTATTTTTTTTTTTTTTTTTTACGGGGTCAGTAAGCCTATCTCAGTTGCTAAATCTCAAGGCTTTAGACACAACCCACACCAACACAGCTGCATCCACTAAGCAAATCTTTCCAGCCCAGTATATAAAAAAGCCATAGGTGCTGTTATAAAATCAGATAAGCAGCTTGATAAATGGCTAACACACATTAGCATTAGCATGTAGCCACTTCTCTGTGGATCAGGCGTCTTTGTTCTTTGATCCAGCTGCTGTTCTTTAGAAATTTAGAATAAAATCCTGTAATCCATGCAGCCAAATAGGCGTTTTCACAGAGAAAGTAAAATATCCAACAAAAAAGTATTTTAAGCTGCCAAAAACTGAAGCAGCCATGAGCTTTGAGAAGGAGGAGGGTGAGTTTCAACTCTAGCAGAGGTAAGGCGCTATGCCTGCAGGGGCGGTGCAGACACCCCCACACCTCCTTGGTTTTAACCAGTGATGTCACTAGTTGAACTCTCAGTCGATTTCTAGGAGAGGGAGGTGGCAGCTGCTCAGAGGGCAGAATTCAGGAGGATTACTCAGACATGTGTGAATTAAGCCAAAAACTACTCTGGTGGGGTTATTTGAGAAAATTGCACAACCTGATGGTTGAAAACTCCAAAAACTTGATTTTGCATTATATAGCCCCTTTAAATTTCTAATGAGTATGAGTGGAAAAAGTGTTGTAACCGCGTATTCAAAAATCAGTAAAGGCATTTTGTCCACATCAGCTCACGTAGAAGGAAACACAGCGTCCAATATGTCAGCCCCATTCATTTTAGACCCGCTTTTTATGTTTATATGTTGGTAAGCCACCAATACTTTTCAATGATTGGTCATGATTTTATTCATTTTCAATAATATTTTGATGGACATTTACAGAGATTAATGGTAAAAACTACACACTGTGTCTTTAAGCGTTAACATTTTTGTCAGACTTGACACCATCTGTTCAAACGCTAAAGGAGAGGAAGGGTTGTACTGAAAGACAGTGATCCAAAATACAGTGGCAGGAGAAAATTGACACTGTGACGTGTAAGAGACTTAGGTTAATACAGAAAATAATTGCTAAGAGTAACCATTCTTGAATGTGGCTCTATGCTCAATTCAGTTGTTAAATCGGGGCATTTACTTAGTTTCCCATAATTTTAGGTCAGGGAAATGAGAAATTTCCAAGGATAACAATGAATCAGATCTAATAATTTTAAGGGAGCAGATAGTTTTAAATCAGGTAATTGAGATAAAAACGGAGATCTGATTGCACTGTATAAACAGTCATAACCATCAACCAAATGTTTGACATAAAAGCAAAGAAATAATGACTTCATGAATTGATGTCAGTGAATCGCTCCTATAAATATATAGATGCAATATTTTTTTTCAATTTAATTTATCTTGAGGATAATTGTTTTATTTTAGAGAGCATCAATGCTTTTCTGTTTTTGGTAAAACTGGGAAAAAATCCCCGAAAGTATTCCCAGTTGGTAGGACATTCTGAAAAGAAGACGTACATAGAAAAAAAAACAGACACACACACACACACTCTCCGCTTTTTGCCCTGAATGTGTTTTTGTTTTCATGGGATGCTGGTAAACCACACTTCTCACAGGACAGTCTAGCTGGTGTGGGTTACAGATCACCATGGGGTCATCAGACTCTTACCCTCTTCCTCACCCTCTGCTTTTAAACTAGTGTAAAATCTTTTTGCTTTGACTTGCCTGTTTAAATGGAAGAGCAGGGATGATTCTTTTTTATTCCCACCATTTCCTGTGCATCCCTGCAGAAAGCAAGTTCTCCACCATTGTTAGGTATTTCGTGCAACTGAAACATGCTTCCACAATTTGAGTAGTTACTGTTTGTTTTATATATAACATTTATATTCACATTACATTTACAAAACAAATTGGGTTGCACATGAACCAGAATTCCCTTAGTTCGCTTACAAACTAAAGCAGACTTTCTTTCATTTTACAAACTCTTACAGTCAAATACCTATAATTTTATTGCATTGTTTTATTGCCTCCCTTAATGCTGTTTTCATTTCAAGCTTATTAAATGTGAAAATGTCCTTCAGAAAGAAAAGAAAAACAAAACTGATAGCTCACCATGCATGGGTCCTGTTGTTTGAGGCAGGCGAGAAAATATATGAAAAAAAAGAAAAACAAGAAAGGATCCTGCAGAGATCAAGGAGGCTTGCCTCCAGTGGGTTTGTAATTACAATGGAAGCAGATACATTTCCACTTTTAATATGGTGGGATGAAGTTTGCTCAAGAGGGGAGGATGGAAGAACACAACAAAAGTGGAGTAAGTTGTGCAGAACGTTATCTGACTAGTAATAGAAAAAGAAAAAAAAAAGTGTTGTATTGATTCCTACTACCTAGAAATATTAAAAACACACAAAAAATCTGTTTTGTCTATTTGCCCTTCAAATTAACAGACATTTTGGTCAGTTTCTGATTTTAATTTTTTGGCAAGCTTTAAGCTACTAGCACTGATCTCGATCTGGTCTCTCATTATGGTGTAGCTTTAAATATTTTTTTTTATTTGGACTACAAGACCACAATATGCACTGTATAAGATAGAGCTTAGTGTAAAGCATAATTTTACTACTGTTTAAAAAAATCTGTAAAAGTTTAAAATGATCTTTATTATTTTATCTTAGCAATTCACATGCAACTCTATTTGAATAGCAAACTTTCAACAACAAGGGAAGCCAAGGTGCTTTACAGTAGACTTTTGAGTTTCTGGATTCTAGTGACCAACTGATTTGATTGTGCCACATTTTATTTTTTTGAAAACAATGAATTTTAAAAACAGTTTTGTTCTATGTTCATGGCTTGAGTTGTATTTCAATTCAATTTTTATGAAGCAGTTGCCAAAAAACTGGCTGAAAAAAGGCTAATTTATTTCCGCCTCGTGTACTGAATGTCATATTCAGTTTTGAAAATATTAACAATATTGCCACAGTTAACTCAAATTAAGGTAAAACCATTTTAAAATACATTTGGCAAGTTATGACCAGATTGTCTGTTAATAAGCTGTCCACAAACTACAAAAAGAACTGAATTAGAAGAAAAAAGGTTGGGTAAAAACAGGAAAAACGTTCATAAAGGCTTTCTTAATGTCTAATATTAACCAGAGAGCTTAGGTGACATTTGTGGGGATTGTAACAGCCCTCAGCTGATTTAGTGTAATAAAACATGACAAGTCACTGATTGCACATGGTGTTATTGGATTCTTTACTTAAAGCCACATGTGCTGCAAGGACTTCTAAAGCCTTGACTAAACACAAGACTATAGATTTTCTGGCCTGTTGAGAATTGGTCACAAGCGCAGAAGAAGGAGAAAGGATATTTTTTGTGCAGGTATTGTTTTCTAATTGGTATGAAAGAGTCCATAATTGGTAATACAAGTAAAGGTGCTATCCATGAAATGTGATAGATAGCTGATGTTGCTAAAGTGTGTTCTCAGTAGCATCTCTCTTGGGCTGCAAAGATACATATAGTTCATAAGATCTGAGGTCATTGCTAATTATTTATGAATCTTTAAATTTGTATCAATGATAAAGTTTTGCACAGGGATTAAATATAAACATTTAAATATTCAATTTTTAAGTTTTGAGAAACTAATGAATTGAGAAACTAGTGAACTAAGAAAATGTTCCAGAGAATCCTTTCAGGGAAATTTCAACATCAAATCTCCTTGAGGGTCAGTCTTGTGTTTTGAGGAAGGTTGGGGACATGAAATCTGAGATAACCATGCTCAGGCTCTCCATTGCCAAAGTGGCATTTAGGAGTTGGTACCTGAAGGACTTTGGGGCATCTTGTTTTAGCGAGGCAGCTATCAAACTGATGCCTTTTGGGATGTGATTACCTTTAGGGACTCTTGAAACAGTGCACATGTACTAAATAGAGAGAACTGCCACATCTGTGGTTGTAGAACAACAATGTTGAATGTGTGAAAAGTTATGTTGGCTGTGAAGAAAAATTTTAAGATGGCATCAAGGAAATTTGGTGAACAAAGTAACCACTCTGGAAATAGGAGATATGGCCTCTTCCCAAGTTCTGTTTGATTTTGTATAAACCTCAAACTTAGATTGTGGTTATTGTTCAGCCTCAGAACAAACTTTAGACTTTTATTGGTAAAAAAAGCCTGACTCCAAAATTAAAGTTGTTTTTTTCTGGTCCATCACCCTCCATTAACCCTCAGCGGATCAAGAATAACAAATGTTGAGGACATTGCAGAGGTTGGGTGGTCTAGACCAAAGAGGTAAGATAAATAGCTCCATCATACAGAGGGTGCATCACAAGAGTTGAGGTGTTTCAGGCATGTCATCATGATTTCCTATTGATATTTTACTTGTAAGACCTTTTTGGAACATCACACTGTGAGGAGACAGCAGTACTGACCCAGAAATTGAAAGGAGTTTATATCCCTTCTGCGTCTTTGTATCCAATAAGCAATGAAATGCCTGGGTTTCTATCCTGGATCGTTTTCCTTTGTGACTTAGTCCAAGACAGTGGTTCCCAAAATGCACTCCATGTAATTATTTAATTGTGATCATTTTTACTGTGTAGCAATATATAACATTGATTTCAACAGGTTGTTTTGCTAATCTGAGATCTTCAATCATCACGACTTTTCAGTAAGTGGTGTGAGCCTGCTCTGATGTCACTCTAAATGCCCGGTGGAGGTGTGTGTTTATGCTCTAAATCAATTAATTTACTTCACTGAACGTTGCTTTCAAAAATATACCACTGTCTGAAAGTTTGTTAAAAACTTTACAGAAAAATGTGTGGCCAAAATCACTGCCCTCTTCCTTCAAAAATATGTAAATCTCATCTCATAGCTGAAAGACCCTGGACTGCACCTTCCGACATGACAGTTAATGGGACTTACTGTGAAACAGAACAGCTGTCTGTCTGAGCCTATTCTCTCTCACAGTACTCTTTAAATTGGGGCTTTGACAGATTGTGTGTTGATGTACAGTAGTTGAATGTTTCGAAAAGATTTTTCAATACATCATTCACCTCGGGACTTGGCTATAGGCGCCAGTACGATGGGGTGTATAATGCAATGCATGCACTGCAATATTAGGGGAGACGTACTTCATGCATAACTGCTGCCCTTCTAGTTTCCCAACCATAGTCTTTGCCAATCTGTGCAGACCATTCCTGAGTCCCTCTATGTCCATTGACTTTTGTAACGCACTGCGTGTCCAAAGCAAAGTGGAGGCACATGAAACCAGAAATACACAACTTGTTGTAGGCCATCTCCTTCGAGCCCTGTATTTGTGAGGACAGCTGCTGGTGGACTATGGTGTTTGAGCTGACGGTGTCACGTGTTCGGCTGGCCTCAGGCAGAGCTGGGACCGCTCCAGCGGGCGATCGGGGAGCTAAAAACCCATTCAAGTGCCGTTGGAGAGATTCAGGAACACCCCCCCGTTCTTTGAAGAATCTGGTCTGCCCGCCCACTTTGAGGAGCTGTTGTCCTACATAGGTCCAATCTTTGCCCACCAAGACACAAACTACTATGCTGAGCAACTGTCCATCTGTCTGTGATTAGTAAAATTCCATAACATAATATGTGAGCGGTGCGGGACGTCCTGTGGTGCAAGGCCTGGGTCGTGTTGCACCCAGCTCCTCCTCCAGAGAGACTGTCCAGGTGAGGTATCTGTTCATTGCTCTCTTCTTGGCATAGAGAGTGGTGCCTTTGCAACCACAACGGTTCTTTTAAGAGCCACCCGCAAACCTATTAAGAGCTTTCCTGTCTAAATAGTTTAACCTTTTTATAATATTTATTTGTGTCATTCCTGTCTCTGTATAGAAAACAGTTGCTGTCATATAGTTTGGGGTGATTAGCCACAGTGTTTATCAGTATTTCCTCCATGTCATCCTGATGCTGTGACTCCATCTCAGTCACAGCATCACTGACACCCGGTCACCAGGCCCCTGATTGGTTGACACGGCACAAATTGACACAGAAGTTCAATTTTTTTTTACTTCTGCAACAGACGCAAAAATGCTAGTCATGCACGAATACACAAAATAAACCACATATAATGAAGCGCATATTTGCTGACGTAACAATTCAATTAAAATTCAAAAATACTTTATTGATCCCAGAGGGAAATTAAGATTTGTTGTAGCTCATTACTAATTTATTTTTCAAGGAGTTGTTGTACTGTAGAGACCATGATGGCTGTGGGGAGAAAGGATTTCCTGTAGCGGTCTATGTTGCAGCGAAACTGAAGAGGCCTCCCACTGAAGATACTCAGTTGCTGTAGGATAGTTTCATGCAGAGGATGCTCAGGTTTGTCTTAGAAGGAAGTTGGTTTAGAAGCTTATTGAACAATTTTTTATCTTTGTGTTTATGTGGGAGCCTTTTCAAAACCATGACTGTTATATTAGCATTTTATTTTATCCATTCATAACCCCATCAAACCATAAGACCATCAAAGTTTCAGTTGTGTGCTACCTTTCTAGACGCTTTTATTAAACGATGCAAATTTAGATTTTCATCCAGTGACTACAATTATAATTTTTTTTTATAAACAAATTAAAAAACTTAAATAATAAATGTAGGAAAAATTGACCATGTAGGCAAAACAATATGTTGTAGGTACCTTAATACAAAAAGTAGTTTTGAAACCGATAGAAAGGAGATTATCTCAAATCATGCATTGAAACGTTTGTTCTAAGCCTTTATATGAGCATCACCGAACAGGCACTTTTTTTAAGTGTTAAATGTCTGGAAAAAAAGTTGTCCCACTAAAAAAGATGAGAGGTCTGTAATTTTCATCATATGTACACTTCAACTGTGAGAGACAGCATGTGGGGGGAAAATCCAGGAAATCACATTGTATTTTTTTAAAGAATTTATTTGTATAATGGTGCAGAAAATAAGTATTTAGCACTTACAAACAAGCAAGAATTCTGGCCCCCACAGACCTGTTAATACCTTTTGAAGAAGCTCTTTTATCTTCTGTGTTAATGGCAACTGTTTAAACTTGTGTGTATAAAAACACCTGTCTACACATTCAAACAATCAAATTCCAACCTCATCCATGATAAAGACCAGAGAGCTGTCATGAGACACCAGGGACAAGATTGTTAACCTGCACCAAACTGGGATAAGCCAATCTACAACAGGGAAGCAGCTTGGTGCGAAGACATTACCTTATGGAGCATTTATTAGAAAAGGAACTGGTCTATTTCTTGAAGAGAGCTGGGGCCACAGTAACAAGGGTTACTATTAGTAACACATTACATCATCATGGATCACGATCCTGCAGTGCTGGAGGTTAGATCCAGAGGAGGATTGGAGAATGTAACGTGGTCCTTTTTTGGTATAAATGCGAAGAATGCTGACTATCATCTTAAGACCACCATAACTACTGTGAAGCATGGATTGGAAACATTATGCGTTGGGGCTCCTTTTCTGCAAAGGGGACATGGTGACTGATCTGTATTAAGGAAAGGATTAATGCGGCCAATTAAAGTGAGAATTTGAGGAAAAACCTCCTTCCATCAGTGAGAGCACTGAAAATGAAACTTGGCTGGATCTTCTAGCATGACAATGATCTCAAGCACACTGCCCAGGCAATGAAGGTGTAGCTTTGTACAAAGCATTTCAAGGTTTTGGATTGGCATAGGCACTCTGGAGAGAGTTGAAAGTTTGTTTCCCAGCAACAGCTCCAAAACATCACAGCTCTATAAAATATTTGCATGAAACAATAGGCCAAAATTCGAGCTTGTGTGTGTGCAAACTTGGTGAAGACCTTTAGGAAACATTTGACTTCCGTCATTGCTGACCAATGTTACTTTACAAAGCAAGGAGTTGAACCTGTGTTTTTTACCAAACACTTGTTTTCTGCAACATTATAAAAATAATTATTTAAAAAAAATCATGCAGTGCTATTTCTGGATATTTTTTCTCTCTTACAGTTCAACCATTCAAAATCAAAAATAGTTTATTGATCCCAAGAGGGTAAATTCATTGAAGTATACCTATGAAGAAAATGACAGACTTCTTTAATTTCTTTCAGTATTTGCAAGTTGCGCATTGAGTTGCTACCATTTTTTTCCCCCACTAAATGTGACTGTGCAAGGGAGGAATTCTGAACCCTGAGCCTAACCCGCATTGCGTCTATGTGCTGCTGCAGAGTTCATCTCTCTTCATAACATATAGAGACACCTACACATGTGCTGCAGGGGACAAAAAGACTCTCATTTTCTGCATGTTTTGAATACTCCACTAAAGGGGAATTTTGTAGTTTCTAACACTTAACACAAATCCTCTTTTTATCTGCATAGATTGAAAAGCAACATTATTACTTAATAACAGTTCTGTGGTTTATCCTTCTTAACATATTTTATTCCTAAGCATCCACACCCATGGAGCAATCAAACCTCATTAATTTCGACTTAGTAAGGTACTGTATAGCGGATGCTTTGATTCACATTGTTTGAACTCACAACACCAAACATATTCATTATGGGATAGATGTAAATAAATTATGAGTAAAGACAATTCAGAAATTAACAGTAAAAAAAGAGTTTTAAAGGATGATATGGTATTCAAACTTAAAGTATTGCTGTAAGTGAGCTGACGGCTGTCTGGCTGCAGGAATTAGAGCAGAAATTATTATTGGCAGACCAAACGTACAGTGAAACACGCTCACTGAATGATCCAGCCCCCAATACCAATCATATTCACTCATGTAATACCTTGGGAAAAGGTATTGCTCAATCATGGCTCAGATGCTAATTTAGCATTTATATCTAAGCTGAATATACTTTAGCATACATCTTGAGGTATTTTTGAACATGAATATAACCCCTTTGTACCATTGGACCATTTCATCTTTTTCTTTGTGAGGTCTGAACTCTGGAACAACTCTCTCTGTAGGGATTGGTTTGATTAGGCATAACTCACAAACAGTCTTTCATACAGGATGACAGATGATACTGTCATGTAGCTGAATGGATGGTCTGATTGCTGGCAGTGGGTGAGGGTACATCTGCTGGCTGATGGCCTGCACAACATAACTGAGCTGAGATGAGTTATCTGTGCTTTCCCCAGGGAAGCATGATATTTGGACAACTGAGAGTGAAAACAAAGAAGTAACATGGGAAGTAGTGAGTGGAGAGCGAGGATATCATGTACAGAACTGATTATGATCCACTTTTGAGCAATCCAAGTTTATCTTTTCATGAAATGTTCTTCCTAGCAATGTTCCATCGAATAGAATCGACAGGATTTCCTTAAAGTAGAGGCAGCAGATGCCAATGTTTGCTGTAGATGCATGATGTGGCTCAGGGAGCCTCATGGAGGCTTTGTGATGAAATACATTAGCTTACATTTTAGAGCCTGAGTCTCTTTCATCAGCCCTTGAATGAAGAGCATTGCTCATTTCCCAAATACTGCAGTGATTCATCTTTGCCATGAGCCAGAATGGGCTTTGTCTCAGTAATTAATTTAGCTCCCGGGACAGCAGTAGGAATGAGTCGTGTCTTCAAGGCCTAATTAAAATAAGATTGTCAAACATATTCTAGGTCACACAGCTCAGAATCTCAAACAAGTTGGGGGAACATTTTTAGGCACTGCCACCATTTCCTTGGTGGACTATTATGGTGTTTGATTGAGTAGGAGGTAGGAGGGACAACAAACTAAAAAAAACAAATTATTTTATTTCCACTGCTTATTTTTTCAGGCATCACTTAAAAATTGAGAAACTACATTTTTTATTTTTAATTGACTGCTTCAGTCAAAATCTCAGTTTACTTATGGTGTTGATCCCTGTATGGCTTTGTCTCTGTTTGAGGTTGTTTTACTAAAATAGCTGACAAATGGGAGCATTCTTTTTGTAGAAAATAGCCACTCAGTTTTGTTCCCTTACTCCTTTGAATGAAAATGTAACTGTGCATGAATATCATGTCTTTTTGTGTCACTTTCTTTACAATAACAGTCGTACTGTGGCTTGAAACCCTGATATCAGCACCACATTCATTTTCTCAGTTGTTATTCTATTGAAGCCTCTAGACTGACAGGCAGGATCTTATCTATTCTCATAATGAGAATCATTGACTTTGGTTGTAGGCCTACATTAGCTGTGAAAGTACACACACAGACACATGCACATGTGCGTGAAGGTTCTAAACAATTAAGCACGAGCTGTCGGGCTTAGTGCCTGGGTCCATTGTAAGCTCTCTAAACCTGTTAGACTGTGACAGACCATTAAAAGGCTGCCAAGGCTTCCTTAATTTGCTTCAACAGTGCATACAGAGGCAGAGTGACTCAAGTGCTGGTTCTGTCTGAATGTGCATTCCTTTGACGTTCCTTCACTCAGCCTTTCACAGAAACATCTACACGCAGTGTGACAGTATAAACACTATAAAGTCCTAATCTATACATTGGAGTAACTGCATAAAAGCCCTTTGCTGCTTGTTTAGGCAAACTTATCTACGGATTAAAATAGCTGCCAACACTAATGTATTCAGAGTCTGGAAATTGTCTTGAGCACTATGCAAACAACATTAATTATTTTTTGCATTGGAGCCATTGCCTATAACCGTAATCCTTGTGAGTTTGTTTATTATAATTCTGGTGTACCTGCTGTGTATAAATGTTCTACTGTCATCTTCCGAGAAGTACCCTCATAATGTTATTTTTGCTACACAAAACCTATTTGACAGTGTCAGAGAAATTTAATAAAACTGTCAAGGAAGTAGAAATTACACACCGACAAATTTCACACTTTGTTTGCATTTTCACACATTTAAATCAACAGCATAAGCTCAGTAAATTGCACCATTCTAATTAGTGTATCACTGAGAATAAATAAAGGAAACGAAAGCAGCCCTCTCAATTAAGATGCACAATTACACTACAGGTATGAGAATTCCTAATTTAAAGAGCAAGACTTTTCTGGAAAACTAATTAAGTTGTTGTGGGTGACCTACAGGAAATCTTTTCTATTTGTTTTAGTATTTTGTTTTAAATCTAATCATCCAAGTAAATCTTGCTTGCCAACTGTCTGTGCCTCTGGTGACATTGTATAAGGCAGCTGATCAGAGTTCTTTTGAGTTTTGCATTTTTGCTTGTTTTTTTAGATCTTTTCAAGTCATTTCAACCAAGTATGAGTCAATTTCTAAGTCTTTCCTCCCAAATCTAAGGTGTCTCCAAGTTTAGTCAACCTGTAGCACTGCATTGCTGTTGGTTACCAATTCAAAGTATTATCCTTCAACCTAATTTAGCTCAGGAACATAAAAAATCCTCTTCAGAACTGTCTTTTTTATTTTAAGGGTCCTGTTTCTGCATATCATATAAATCATATGGGAAAGCTTGTTGTGCACGTCCCAGGTCAGCATTGGAGATGGATTAAAGGTCTCATTCTATAATTTTTTTTTAAAGAATCTGCTATGGTTTCTAGTGCAAATGTGAGCCTTTCTATGTAGGAAAAAAAGCTCTGGCAGGAGGTTTCAGGAGGCTGAAGTTTGTTGGAGGAGTGGGTAATGGGGGTGGGCTGGTGGTGAGCAAATGTATTGCCTCTGATTAGCTAACACTTATGCTGCCTTCAAGCAAATAACTCATTTAACGTACCTTGCTGGTGGTCTTCTGAAATTTTTTTTAACAGTTTATTCCTCAGCTCCTCTTTCTTAACTAAAAAGTGCAACACTGATGTGCTATGTCCACAAATAAAAGCGTAAATGTTTTGAGGCATTGCTAATGCTTAGCTTCTACTAGCGGAATTGTGCACTAGCCCTCCTGTGGATGGTCACATGACAAGGGGCGGCGGTAGTGTGGCTGCAGTTCCCCCAGTCTTGCGGCGGGGAACCCCTGTCAACTGATCCCTGGTCAGCAGGGTGCCCCTGGTCACTGGTGTCCCCGGGTCCTGGATCGGGGCCATCCCGGTGTAGCCGGTTGCCAGCAGAGCCAATGGACTTGCCCCTGTGGCCTCCCAGGCCCCTGCATTGTAGTTGCTAGATGTGTTCCAGGTGCTTCCCTCTGTCCCAGTCTTGGCGGAATGGTCGGCCCTGCGATGGTCAACTTGGGGTTCCTTGACTCTGAGGCCCTCTGGCCGTCCGTGTCCCCGTTATCCGTCATGTCTGCATCGATTCCTATTCGGGCTCTGCCAGCTGTCAGGCACTCGAGTGGGGAAATCTTGTATGCACCGGCATGCTCACTAGGGCTGCACAATTAATCGGATTTTGATCGTGATCACGATTTTGGTGGCCACAATTAAATGAACCTGATCGTCAACGATATTTACATTCAAAATGCGAGCTCTTCTGCTTTGTTCTTTATCACACATCGACTCAATCAATATTTTACGAGCCACCAAGGGGCAAACGCATGGCTAAAGCTTCATTAAGCTGCCCAAATAGAAACTGTGCACATGCCACTCAGCACTCATAATGGCTGCACTAGGCTTGCTACGTAGCAGATGAAAAACAGTATTTGAGCAATGTAGTAGGTCCAAATCTCCATTATAGATCTGACTTGTAAGAAGAAAGTTCCCGAAAGTGTATTACCGTCACAGTAAGCAGCGGATGCCCCGAAATCATAGAAGAACAAGGACCTAGCTAAAAATGGCTACAGACGAACTGTCAACCATTGACACCGCCGCAGTTTCAGCTGATAAATGTACGTGAAGCAATGTTACTGATTACTGTAATAGTTTTTCGACTGATGAAACATTTAAGTTGTTAAGTCATACCAGACAAAATAACGGCTAGAGGAGGCGGCACCACAGGCGAACGTAACGTAAACATCTGGGTCAACAGAACAATCAATACGGGTCAAAGGACATGCAAAATATGTGGAGCAGTACGCCTTTCATGTCTATTACGCAATTGATTGGTTTGCAGCAATTACTACATTAACGGGCGAGTAATAGTTGCTAAGTAGCATATAGTAAATACTAAGGATATGGATGCAGGAAATGTCAAAGGCCTTTTCTGTATAAGCTGTAATTTTTTCTGTTAAATTACATTTTGAGATTGCACTCTGCAATAACATATTTAGCTTGTACTTATATATATATAAGTATTGGAGTTTGTTTTTGTTTTTTTGCATTTTTATCATCTATTCTAATCTAAAGTTTTATTTTTCGCAAACAAATGTCAGAATCAGAATCAGCTTTAATGGCCAAGTATGACACATACATGTATGACGCATACAAGGAATTTACAGATACAGTACAACCTGTCCAAGATCATTACAAACAACAACAACAACAAACAGATCCAGGTCACTGTTGGGCATGCAGCCACCGAGGGGCGCTCCCGTTTATGAAACATAGAGAAATACATATCAGGGTAGAGGAGGGTTCCACGATGAGGGGAAAAAACGCTTAACTGTGTTGTGGGTCCGTACAGCACTCACAACGCAGGTAATAGAAAAAACCACACCAACAAACATTTAAGCACATATTCAGACAATAACAATGACACATCAGGAAGGATGGGCAGGTAGGAGCTCCAGTCCACAGGTTAACGCGCTGCCATCGAGGCGCGCTGTTATCCAGCTTCCTGTTGCAGGAGAGAGAATGGAGGATACAGCGAGACGGTGTGTGTGAATGTGAGTGTGTGTAACCATGTCACTGTGTGCGTCAGTAGATGCAGGTGTACGGGGGAGAGGAGACTCTGTTGACATTCTTCTCAGGGACATTTGATTAGGACCAGGTTGAAGGTCTTCATGGGAGCCAAAATATAAATTATTTGGATAGCAGGGAGAGATCAAATATTCCTTTCTGTCCCTTCAGTCAGTCAGTGGTTTCTTTTGTAGTCTAATTCAGCCAAAATTGTAGTTCAAATTAAAGTTCCAAATCCAAATTAATTCCCAAAATTAATAGTTCCAAATCCAATTAATTTCCAGTTGCCCCAATCCGCACCGACAGTTTCTCCAAGTCCGATGACAAATTGCGGATGAGTCCCAGAGCTCCGGCCAGATCGCCTCTGCGTCCCAGCTCCCCCAGCATTTGGTTCTGAGTCCCATCAGTACGAATCAACGCATCCAGCTGTTCCTTCAGCCGTCCAATCGCTTCCAGAACAGTGACCAATCTCGACCGTGTTTCAGATCTTTGTTGCTCCATTTTTCGGTAGTTCCAGTAACTGCCCATTCCAATCAGCAGAAACCCGATCACCATGATTGACACCCCGGTTGACCCTTACCGGTGCTTCGTAGAGTTGAGTAGATTTTATCAATAGCATTCAGAGACCAGCTGACCATTTCCATCTTCGCTTATTCAGTTTGGTTTCGGAGAAAATTGCCAAAAGATACTCCAGATAGAGGCACAGGAGACAGAGAGCTGTGGGATAAGACACAGGAGGAGGACGGAGGGAAAAAAGCGACCGTCCCCGCTGAGAGCTGAGCAGAGAAGTTTGTGGGCATGTTGCAACTACATTTATAATTGGCGCAACAAAAATAGGTATTTTACAGGACTGGATGAATGATCGTGATTAATAATTGTTATTACAATATTGATAAAAATAATCGTGATTATTATTTTGGTCAAAATCGTGCAGCCCTAATGCTCAAGCAGGCACGGGTGTGGGGGGAATGGTGTTTGCGAATGCTTTCTTGGGCTGAAGGTGTCACTAATGGTTGGTTGGTGCCAGGGGCCATTCAGGGACATTGTTGTTGTATTCAAATACCAATTTTTGCATGTTGTGGATGTGTAGTTTTTAGTTCAAATTTAATTGGATTTGTTTTGTTTATGTTGTTTTGTCTTACTGATTGTTTTTTCTTCATTTTCTTTTTATTCTCCCTTGTTTTTTTCCCTCTCTGTTTCAATAACCACAAGCAATTAAACCCACAGCATTCACTAATAAAGAATTTTCATACACATGTTTTAGGTGGAGTACTATAGCAAAAGCTGAAGTCCTCTGCTTGAGAAAGTAAATCTGTTGGGCTTATACTTGGTTCGCCACACTGCCAGACAGGACATGTTATACAATAAATAAAAAAATAAAATAAAAATAAAATAAGAGGAGTTGCTTTCCTTAGAAATATCACACTTTAGAAACAGCATTGTTCAGTAATAACTTCTCAACAATGCAAGCTTAACTGATGACCTTGAACACAATACTCACATGTTGGCCTTGTCTTATTGAATAAGTTAAAACCAAAAACACCCACTTTTTTTCAGTCAATAAACACATCAACCAATGAAAGGCACATTGACGCACTTCAATGAGATCAAGTTCAGGCACATTGGCATACTTAATGCAAAAACGTCTTTCTCCATAAAAGATCATGCAGCACTTTTTTTTTTCAATGGGAACTTCAAACTATGAAGAAAATCAGAAGTCAGTATCAGCCAGGCATCCTTAAAATGTACAATTGGAAACTAATTTAGACTCATAAAGTTGAACCTGTTTAAATTACAAGATGACTCAAATACTTTACATAATTTACATAAAACTTATCAAAACTATATTTTTTTTAAATCTGTCAAAACTCACTTTTTTTTTTCATATTTGCCATCATGTTTTCCAGCTGATCAGTTTAATTATTTTTCCTCTTGTAATGTCATCAGTCCAATATTAGCAATCCTTTTTCATTAGGCTCTTTGTTTTTTGTAAAATCCTGCAGGTAAGATACTATGTTTTTTATACAGCTTTACTTTCTTGCCAGGATAAATTTCTTGCACCACAAGGTATTATCTTAATTACTAATCCCTTTGACTGAATTCTCATCGGATGAACATGGTCATCATGACAAAGCACATTGTTTTATAACTTGCCATCCCACTTCATAGGGAAACCCTTGTGTATTTGACAGCTTTTGAAACAAATGGCTTTTGGGTGGATGTTTCACTTAGGAGGTATTTCTTGTCATGACCAGAGCTTGGCTTTCTCTGTCATTAAGAATTAAAGGCCTAGGCCACAGGATTGTGAGCACCAAACCACAGGAATACCCAGAATTTGACAGTACTTTCAATCCTCTGTGTGTTTCATTTCCTATTTCCAACAGAGTGTGGTTCATGCAAATTCCTTGTTCTGGTTTGCCACCAGTCTTCATTTAGAAGTGCTCCATGTTTGATATTGGATGCTGGACACAATGGGAGACGTTAGAGGGCAGATTACGGAGGGTGTTGGCAGATCTTAAAGGGATTTAAATGGGTGTCTTCTCTTGTTCAGATCATGCGGTCTGTCATATTTACATGTCATTGCTGGCTTAAGGCTATTCCTTCCTGGTGCTCAATGGTAAATTTGCAGCATCTCATCTGTGAAATCACTCTTCAGCAAATCAGTTTGCACCTGCTACTCTAGTTTAAGATGATTAGTCAATGACAGGGCAGGGCAAGGGAATATAAATCACACATCCTGCAGAGCTGTAGATGTGACCTTAATTTAAAATGTTTCCCTCCAATCAAAAATGGGTTTTAGCCACACATACAGACACATTCACACTCACATGCATTGATATCCACGCGCAGATGGCTTTTCAGCCTGGGGCTGTAGTGTTGGCTTTAAAAACCCATAACATCTGTAAAACATTACGGTTGATTATACTGGTCCTTCATTGCAATCATGCAATATGGGCCTGAGCAATAGCTGAACATGGACCGTATAGGGGAAACAGGAGACGCTGAGGCCTCCATGATTCTAATGAAACTCTGAGGCCCTCGGCTATCGAATTCACCATAACACACAACACATTTGCAGAAGAGGCTTTTTTACATGCTTTCAAGGAATTTCAAGTACATTTATTTGGGCGCTTATTTCCTTTTATATAACAAAATAGTGTATCGTGAATAAGGGTATAAAGTGCAGCCAACCAACCACTGTAACTCAACTACATTTACAACACATTATTTTCGGTTTAGGTTCAACTGTAAGCATCTAACAAAACACGACTATAAATATTGTGTAATTTCCTTGGCCTAAAAAGAGTTACAACATCTGTTGCCCTTCCATCCACCTATTTATTAAAATATATATGTATATATATATATTAGGTTTATCTAAGATGAGTCCTTCAATGAACTGGCAACCTGTCCAGGATAAACCTCACCTCTCGCTTGATGACTGCTGCATATAGGCATTAGTCCCCATGACCTAACGGGGATAAGTGGAATAGATAATGGATGGATGGATCTAAGATGTTCTGCGATGGACTGGCAACCTGTTCAGGGTGTATCCCACCTCTGCCATATGACAGCTGGAGACAGGCACCTCTGCTACTATACATCCATCCATCCTGAATGATGGATAGATGGATGGAAGGATGGATGGAAGGATGGATTAATGATTCACATGAACAAAACTTGAAAAAGACAATTGATAACTACACAGCAAAGAACGGCAAAATACATTTTTGCTGTGCCTAAAGATACATTAGAAGAGGATAAAGCAGTTATTAATTGCTCAGTTTTGGATCAGCATATTTAGTTTGCCTTTGATGGATTGGTTGCATGAGAGCAAGCCCAAGGCAGAAGTAATTTAGACTTCTCTTGATGAACACTAGAGACCAAAGGTTTGGAAGCTAGGCCAGATATTTGCAATATTTGTTCACATTGCCTTTCTTAATACAGGTATAAAATCTTTGTACTTTGAATTTAACCATTAAAGCCATATATTTACCGTATAAAAAGAAATGCAACCTGTTTTCACATTTTAAGGGACTTTACATAAGTTTAACCACAAGTAGAAAAATAAAAATGGAAAAGGTATTACTTATACATGCTCCAGCAATGCTCTGGTCAGTAGAAACAGCCCTACCCTTTTCACTGTGGTTGCCTTTAAATGCCTGTATATTCGCTTAAATAGTGAGTTTTGGGGTCACAAAAGCAGATTCCCGATTGCTTTCCAGGGCAGCCTGCGTAACGGCATCATGCGCATTCACACTGAGGTGAAGCGTGCGTCATCATAAACAACCGCGGAGCGAGAGATATCTGAAGGATGTATTCAGCTGAGCATAAGAAAGCGACTTCAATCCCCAACTAAACTTGCACAACAGTAACATATCTTACCTCAGTTGAAGTCATACTTGCAAATCAGTAAATTGTCCTGGACGGGACTGATTCAGCTTCTGTTTCTGTTCATTCGGGCTCATGGATGACCTTACCATTCAGGCTGCATTTAAGCCTTTGGCCTTAGCGGGGCACTTGTGAGCACTTTTAAACTTCACATAGTTGCTTTAAAAGTTTCATCAGGATGAAATATAATTACTACTTGCTAAATGCCAGAATAATAAACTCTGATCAAACTCTGATGTTTACCTTACCCCGAAACAAAGTTACTATCCTCATATTTTAGTTTGGTCAGTGTTCAGTGCTTACAAGGTTCATTAGACCAAATGTGTGCAAGAATTATGCTCTTTTCATCACCAGACTGTTTTCTTACTTTTGTAGTAAAGTCACACTCTTAACTGATTTTTTCTTACCTAACTTAGTAGTTAGGATGTGTCTTATTGTGTCTGTTTGCTTACGGGATAGTGAGAAATGTACTTTCCATTCTTTTGTATGTCTATTAAATGTGAAGAAATTGACAAATAGGCTGACCTTAAATTTAGACAGCATTTTTGAATGGTCTTTTGCTTTTGTTCTGGGGTTCATAATCTCATGTTTGCACAAAGCACTATAAACTCTTGGACATACAACCTGCCTCTGTTCAGAAATTCATGATTTCAGGACATTCACATTATATGCATATTTCCATATACAACCCTAAATAAGAAAAACTTGGAACATTATGTGAAATTAAAATTGAACTGAAAACAGTACTTTGATAAGTGATCGTTGACCTGTATTTCATTGAAAACAATACAACAGCACATAATTTATTCTGTTCCTCGTGAATTTTTTTTTTTCACATAAACATCTTGGTTCTTGTAACACATTTCAAGTTGAAACAGTAAACCATTTACCCATTTGTAATGTTGTCATTCCTTCTCACAAAGATGTTTAGACTGAAGATACCAAGTGAAGTGTTTCAGGTGTAATTTTGTCCCATACTTCAGGCAAACAACTCTCAAGGTGGGCCACGGTACAGTACAGTTGTCACAGTTGTCACAGTTGTCACATTTTCTGCTTCAAAATGCGCCACACATTCTCTCTTGGAGACAGATCGGGACTGCAGACAGGCCTGTTAAGTACCCGTACACTCTTCCTCCGCAGCCAGCATCTTGTCATGTGTGCAGAATGTGGTTTTGCATTGTCCTGTTGAAATATGTATGGGATGTCCCTGGAAAATATGTCTTCTTGAAGGCATCATATTGTGATCTAAAATCTCTATGTGCTTTTCAGCATTAATTTTGCCATCACAAAAGTGCATGGTACTGTTTTAACTAGCATTTGTGGCTGTAACTATCTATTGTGGTATTTGACAAAGGTTTGCCAAAGTAGTCCTGAGCCCATGTGGCAATATTGCTTATAGATAAATAACGATTCTTGATGCTGTGCCCCCTGAGGGATTGGAGATCACGGTTGTTCAACTTAGGCTTCCACCTTTGTCCTTTATGCACTAAAATTCCTCCAGTTTCCTTGAATTTTTTATCATATTCTCTACCATTAAGGTGAAATATCCAATATCTTTTCGAATCTTTCCAGGAGGGCTTTCCACAAGCGCCGGCTGCCGGCTATATAGCCGACTACTCAATGAAGTCCAGCCAGCTACTAATTTATGACCAGGATATGATTCCGCGTAATGCTGTGCACGACGTTAACACGGCCATCGTATTTTCCCTTTCATACTTCAGCATGAGTCCCGCTGTAACACGGCTCTATTCTCTGCCAGAATGCTATGTGAACTGGGGGAGCTTTCAAACTCTGCTGCTCCGCCCGGTCCTTTAATATATCAGGTCTAGCTAAAGGGACAATGCGGAAAGGCAAAGTTCACGGCGGCGTTGTTGTTAAACCAGGCTGTCGGAGCCGTTATAGACGATAAGCATAGCGTCATTTTGTTAATTCAGTTCTCCCTTCAAGCGTTCAATTAGTGAAAACGAACGGATTCGTAAGAGAGTGTTTTCGTTTGTTTATAAGGGAGAATTATTTGCTGTTTATTTGTGTTACCACCACTGAACTGTGAACTTGTCTTGAACTGAAAATAAGAGATTTACAACCACAGAAAGCCGATGTGATCAGCCAATGAAATGGCTGTTATTAGCGGTTATCACTCCCATTAAATGCCGTCAGACTGTGCCCTCTCTACCTACTGAAACGTACTTTTCCGTTTGGCGTTTAAAACCTTTTCAAATTAAGTGTAGGTTTAGGCGTTTAAAAGAAAGTATGTTTGTCCGTCTGTGACCTTAAGGTTAGGACATAAAACTTGTGGGTTGGTTAAAATTGGTTAGATAACTCAAGTTACGACATGCTACTCTGACAAAGAATTTTTGACACGTGCAGACAGTTGACTGTTATCAGCGATACAAATGGTAGATAACCTACTAGTAGGTACAGAGGGCACAGTCTGACGGCATTTAATGGGAGTGATAACCGCAAATAACGGCCATTTGATGGATTGACAACATCCGAATGGGCTGAGAAAGCCCGTTGATGCCATACTATGCCAGCTTGTATTGCCTATTTTTTTTTTTAGCTGTGCAAATCAGTTTTTATTGCTACTTTATATGTTGTATAATGATGATAATAATTTAGTGATAATAGTAGTAGTAAAGTAAAATTATATTTGAGTAAATGTGTGAGAAAATAATATAGCCTGCTTATTATTCAGTTCAAAGATACTTTATTGATCCGGTCACTGAAGTGCTTGCAGCCCCCAGAACAGAACTCCCAGTCAAATAATAGTAGTAGTTGTAATAATAATAAAAAGTATTAGTAATCTTCTCCTGTTCATGGTTTCTTCCTGCCCAGAGGTGTGAGAAAGATGCTACCAAAAAGAAAATCCAATCAGCAGACTCTGGAAGGCTTCTTAAAGAAGAAAAGTGGTCAGTTTAAGTGCTTCAGAGTAGTAGTAAGATTCTGTATTCATCCTAAAAGGGACATTCATTGTTCAAATCAAGAAATTGTCAGATTTTTTATTTTAATGGTGGCATTTTAATGTAGACCTATAAGTGTTATATTTTTGCTGCTGTAATATTTTGAGTTGGGCATGGACTCTGATTCTGAATGGGAAGATAGTGACAACAGTGAAGTTGATTAAAGAGCAGAATGGACATATGAAACCATTAAGTATATAATTTATGTTGGAAACGTCTTTTACTTAAGAGTATTTTTATTTTATTTGTATACATATTCTGTTGTTCAAGACAAATATCATGCTGTTACTTACATTTACATTATATGTTCAGTCCCCCCCCCCCCCCCCGCTACTTTCATACTATCGCTGGCTAGTCTGTGTCCATGTGGAAAGCCCTGAACATTGTTCAATAATTTTCTCACATATTAATTGGCAAATTGGTGATCCTCGGACCATATTTGTTCCTAAAGGACTAGACCTCTCTTGGATAAAGCTTTTGTAACCGATCCTAATTACAATCGCCTGTTGGCATCACCTCTTTTCAAATCACAATTTAACCATTTCACCTGAGTACTAGCCCAATATTGCTCTTGTACAAACCTTTTTTGGAATTTGTTGTTGGTCTGAATGACAGAAAATGATTTATATTTACAAATGAAATGAAATTGACAAAACAGGAAATATTTTGTGTTCTCTGCAATGAAATACAAGTACATTTAGAAAGCTCTACTTTCTTTTTTATTTGGACTTTCCATCCTGTCCGAACTTTTTTCCGATTCGGGTTGTATTTGTTTTAATGTGGCACCTCCAAGCATCTGCAAGTTGTACTAAGCTGTGCCCTAATTGAAGATCTGTGTTTGTTGCCCTAATATACCATTGTTTTTGGGTTTCTAGTTAACTCAGATGTTCTGTATTAGCCAATCAGAAATCTACAAGGACATTACATCATCTAGAATTATCTGCATTGTTTAATTGCAAACTAAAGTTTAGTGTACATAAAATTTTAATCTAAGTAATGAAGGAAATTTCATTATTTCAAGTATTTTATAATGGTTGCTAATTTTGGGTTGACGTGATTTTGAAGCCTTACTTGTGTTTGCACCTTTTATCTGCATGCAAACTGAGTTTTTTGCTGAGAAAAACTGAGATCTCTAAAAAGTGCTTTTAAAAAGGTTTATTTTTAAAAGTAATGTTTGTGATGTTTGCAATTGATGCCTGGAGATTAGTAGAAATTACTTAGAGCTTCACTTTCTGCATGCTCACTTAAACACTCTTTCAGAGAGGTTGAGATCTTACTTTTCTGTCATTCTGACTGGTAAAAATCGCTGTGGGTATAAACAAGGTTTTCATCCATTTACAATACACATGTTCTTCCAAAGTGCTTTTTCAGACATTTTCTTTGCTGGACTTTGAATTATTTCAGGATCGACACAATAACTACATAGTTGATGAATAATACTTAATCAGCATAATCGCTAAAGGAAAATCTTATGAAACACAAAACTTTCAAAATCTTTGCATATCTTCTATTTAAGAGTTTGGAGCAAGGCAGGCTGAAGAAATGTTTCTGTTTCTGACTGCCTGTTGTTTTGGCATTCAAATTGCACAACTTGAAGGAGGCTTTTGATGAAAAGATGGTTCACTTCTCAGCTGGCCTTTTCAAGCCACATACATAGAAGGTTTCAGAAATCTATTCCAAACATTTATTCCTGTAATTTTATAGAATATGTTCTATATTTTATGAGAGTTACAGCATAAAAAAATATCCAACCACATTTATTCCCATTATTGTTAATCTATCAGATTAACTTTAAAACCATTGTGTGACACCTGTAGAATTAAAAGTTATCAAATAATTCTGTGCATGTTCAAAACAGAGACAAGGAACCAATTTCCAGTTCTTAACATTTATTTTGAACAGATTAACAAATTGCAGTTTTACAGAGGAATTTTGCCCCCGTCAGTTCCCCTGTGGTCCAGATTTAAAGAAATCTGAACCTTGAATGATTTTCATGTCAAAACTTTTATAGACAACCGGGCCTCTAGGCGTTTCTAATCTCTCCAATCAGAACATTTTCAAACAGTGTCTGAGCCATGATTTGCTGTCAGAGAATCCTGGAGTCAGAAGATGAGTCGTCTCTGTTCTGGGTCAAAGGTTCATTATAAAGATTTATGGTTAAATGGCTAACTGCTTCTCTAAAACTTTTTCTCCCAGTTTCTTATCTAAACATCCTGCTTTTACAACATGCCATAAACTTTAGCCAAAAGTTTTACGACTTAAAAGCTTAGCCCCATAAACCATACTGACAAACACATCTTTACCATCATGCAAGCTAATTAAAACAGACTTTTACTTTCTGAATACTAACTAAAGATTATATAAACATATTTAATACGAGACTGTTATATAAAGTAGCCCCAAAAAATATGAGTCACGACAATTCCCTCTTTCAATCTTTTTTTAAAAATAGATTGATATCTCCTCTATACGTACGTGTTTAGAACTTAAGATCAAAACCTGTAAAGCATTTTGAGAATGCAAGAAATCAAATCCAAGAAATTTCATCAGTTTACTAAAATTCAAAACACAAACTATTAAAGTACCTTTTTTAACCTTAACTCCCATTACTCAAAAAAATGTAAATCTGTTAATTATAAATTCACCCTCTTTTGGCATTAACCAAAAAATTTATTTTAACAATTCCCACAAACTAAATTCAAAACCCAAAATGTATAGGAATGTCTTACATGTGAAAAGATAATTAAATCTGACTTGATACATGTTAATACTGTGGAAGAAGCTTAGAAAATCCATGAACATAGACATTATTACTATGTTATATTCTGAAATAAATCAAACTTAAAGTGGGAATAACCCTGTGAAACAGAAAAAAATAGTTAGAAGTAACATTTTTGTTCTTTTAAAAATTCATATCTTCTCTTCCGCACCGCTGGCATTCCGTCCAAGGCTGCTGGGAGCTGCATTCAGTAAATGTCTTTAAAGGAACTGTCTTTTCCAAATGAAATCACAATCAGATGATTACAATAATAATCCCTCTTTAATGGTAAATTACTCCCGTAATTGACCATTCCCAAACACAGCCACTTCATTCAGGTGCAGGAAGATGCGATCTGATGCCATTAAGAAGACCTGGTATGGAATCAAATGATTAACTTAACATTTACTCATTATTTCTAAATTCTTCCTTACAGCTTAACAAAACCCATAGCATGTGTCATAATAGCCAGAAATATATCCCATAAGTACGCAAAACTAACTTAGTTAGCCTGAGTTTTTCACACTTTAGCTGTCAGACCCTGTAAATTTTCCAAGTATAAATTAACAAAAACTAAACCTATAAATTTAAAGTGTCCAATTTATCTTCTTTCTCCAAACCTGAGCATGGGAGCAGAGCCAGGTTTTCCCATCCAGCACCCGACAGGCCTGCCCTGGGGGAGCAGCTCTGTGCTCTCCCCATTCTCCTCAGTGCCTGCTGTGGATAAAGCCAAGAACGTTTGTTAATCTCAGCAAATTGTCTCCTGCATTGTTGTGAAAGGCAGTTATGACAAGTTTCCACAGATAAGCAGACCAGACATTTCATCCAGTCCACAAAAGCCTTTGGAGTGCGTCAACAATGGAGAAACAGCCATTCACGTCCCATGCCCTAATTTGGCAAATCAATATAATGTTATTTAGTTTTAGCAAACATGCCCAGACTTGGTAGATCTATGGTCTGATCACAAATACAATCAAAAGTATAGAAAAACGCAGGCTAACCTCTATCAGTCAGTCTTACCCACTCTGCAAATTCTTCCATCACCCCCACAACTTCCTTCCTGGGCAATACATTTCAGTGTCAGCAGTCTCCAATTCCTTGAGGTGAGAAAAATATCTGAAAATTAATCGGTAAGATCAGTAGGCTCTATGTTGATGTCCTGCAAAATATGGTGTCTGAAAGCAAACATAACTCTTATGTCATAATGTCGATTCCTCAGATATAAACTGCATTGATACCATTCACTAATTCTTTTCTTCAAAGTTTAGTGGTCTGTTCCCATAGTAAATAGATAACTAAAATAAAATTAAAAAACAAAAAGGCTGGATTTTTCTGTTAGATATTGCTAAAACACCACTAAAACATTGCAATAACAAAAATAAAGGCAATAACCATCTGCAAAGGTTCTATCCCTTTTTTTTCTATCCCTCTTGTAAATAGTCTCTATGGAAAAGTGGCTCTCCTGGTTTCGCTTCACTGAGGTTGAGACGAATAGCTCATATTGAACTAAACCCCTTTGTAATCAGACTTAACACCACTTTTCCCCGACTCTGTCCCTTTAATCAATTAATAATTTCTGCTAATATAAGTATGCTACTTACATTGAGATAACTGTTGTTGGTGTTGAAAAAGGTTACCTGTGAAGCTTCTCCCATCTGAGCAATTACCAATAACGATCCGGTCCCCATCACTTAGTGTACTGGATCTCTCTCAAGCTGGCTCAGACAAAAATTATCAAAATTAAAAACATCAAATGTTTAAAACAAAATCAGAGAATAGTACTGACTGATAACACAACATAGTTTACAAAAACAGTCTTCAGTTTGCTATACTTCAAATTCTATCCATATTTCTAAAGAAAAATCCAAGATTTAAATCACTGACAAAACAACTTCCCTATAAATATTGCCAAACCTAAATTATATATTTTTTTTAACACAATCCAATATCAATACAAAGTACTTTTGCTTATATGATTCCTCTTTAAACAAACCCAAATGTGCTCACTTGCCCAAATATTCTTGATTGTAAACAATGAAAACATTTCATACTTCAAAAACATCTGTCCGATTCTGTGAAGGGAACTGAACATAGTCAAAGTGATTTTTGCAACTAAAACTCCTCTTAAATTTTCGTAGGATACACAATAGTCTAATTCCCCTCAGCAGTCAAACAAAACAAAACAAAAAAATTCAATAAAAGAGGTTCAAGAGATGAGATTTCTCTAAACAAAAACTAGTCGCAATAAAATAAAAAATAAAAAACCAGCATTTTTCTTTTCAGTATCCCCCTTTTCCTCTCAGGCTTCTTTTCTATGTCCTTTTCTCCAATGATAAACACCAAATTAAATTGAAGCTTCTAGAAATGTCAAATAAATTACCACTGAATCATGTTTTCTTTAATCCAGCTTCCCAAATTAACATTTTTCCTAAGTTCTAATTAATAAACAGACCGCAGTTCAGAAATCTGGGTCATAATCCAAGTCGAACCAAATACATAAATTTTGAGAGAGAAAGAGGAAAAAATAAGAAAAAATAAGAAAAAATAAAGAAAATAAAATGAAAAAATCTAAATAAATTGTCAGTTACAGAGTCCCCACTAATCAAATGATATATTATGCCATCATTCTAGTATCAGAACTGTTCCAAAATGTTTTAGGACCTGTAAATTTACTCTCAGCATCAAATAAACTAGCTAACAATCAATAAAGAACATCTGAAAGATTAATCTTAAATTTCAAAACTAAAACCGATTCTTATTTGTCAAAACAAAATGTGCATTCAAATATATGGTAAAAATTATTTCAATGTAGCTGGTCCAATCACATTTTGCCTCTACACGATCAGAATAAATGAATTTAGAATTTACTTCTTACTTCCAAATTAAACCATCATTTCGATCACCGTGATATTCATTACTTTCAATCCTTAGACCAAAATAAATTTATCCCCAGCCTGTTTAAAAACAAACTGATGCCTTAAAGATGACTCTGTGTTTTAATGTATTCTTTTTTTTTTTTTTTCAAACTCAAACATTTCAAATCCCACTAGTTTAGAAAATATCACTATGATAAGTGTTGTTTTGTATGGTAAAAACATTCAATTTATAACGGAATTGAAATGTGCTGGGTTATTTCTTGAGCCCCAGTTGAAGTTTGATAACTCCACTAAGCATTTTTGTCCAGAAAATCCTTAAGAATGTTTAATTGTGTAAATAATTTTACACCAATCTCCTTTAGGTCATTCATTCCGAGATCAAGCTATATTTCTAAAGTCTATAGAGCCATCAGAAATAAGCCAAACATAATTTTAGCATAAATGATACTTATTTAAATCACAGACTCATTTTCTGTACCATTCAACACGGTGCTTATTAAAATAATTTAAACCAGTTTGTTGCTTTCCAATTAACACCGTTTGCTTTTCGTTAAATTCTTATAATTACTACTTATAGCTTTATCTTTATTTAGGCCAACTTAACAACTCCTGCTTAGATCAATAAAAAAAAGCAAAAAATCCACCTATTTAAAGATTCAAAAAATGCATCTTTTATTTTGACTATAAACTCCCTTCTTTTTAATTTTAAAGATGAAATCAAAAATTAAAACTACACCAAGTCAGAATCGACTCATGAGTAACTGTTCTTAGTCAGTTGCGTTTAATTGTAACATGCATAATTATCCCAAAGAAATTTACATGCTCTCCTCATGGCTTTGCTCTCCTCGTAAAACCAGTTAACCAAATTCAGCATGTACTTCTTAATCTTTAATCTCCGTACCGTAACAGTGCAGTCAAATGTGAAACACCTTAAAAAATTGCCCTTCGTAGAAAATGTGCTAAACCGTTGCCGAAAGGGAGTAGCAACCAAAAGTTATCTGAGCAGTTATCTCGAGGCCGTTTTACCTCTTACTCAACCAGAAAAAGTTAACAAAAATCCAAATTCGTTTAAGTCTTAACAAGGCAATCGTCTGCAGGAGTCTGTAATCACTTTCTATCCAAAATCAACTTTTAGCTTGCAACACATAGAACATGCAGTTAGCCACCACCGCTAACTTAGCATAGCAGCCTAGCTCCACGTGCTACCGTTAGCTTTCTTTGTGAAACGAAAGCTAAAACAGCACAAAACGTATGGCGAAAACACTCCAGAAAATCGCAACACACACTTTAAAAAATGACTTACCGCAATACCAGGACTTAATCCGCACAATTTATACCACTTTACCAAACTTTAATTCGGCACGAACAAAAACAATCTCCTCTCGTCCACGCGGACTGAAACATATGTCCCCAATTTCAGCCGTCCCGCACAGCAAACACCGATTCTACTACGTCCGTTACAGCCCAAAACCATTAACAAAAAACACAACATTATAAGCGGTGGCTTTTAGACCTTATTAATTATTTTATCGCGGAGGTTGGGACCAGTCTGTTACAAGTTTCGTAGTCCGCTTTGAGAAATTTCCTGGCGCCGGCTTCCAGAAAACCCCTCAAAAGACTCGAACAGATGGCAGAAAACCGCCTACTATCAATCAAAACATATAGTCAAAACTGTCGTATGTTAGCCATACTATCAAGCAAAAAACTCACACAGTATTAGCTCCGCCATAGCACCTAGCTTAGGGCGGCCACCCAGATGGCCTGTCGTAAATGTTCACAACTAATTCTTATAGATATTTAATTACAGTTATCCATCATAGTTAGTTAGATATTCATTGATCTATTTTAATTTATTTATTATACTCGAGTTCATTATTTATACAATAACATTTTAACACAAAACGCAACATCACCAGCACTTCTCGCCAAGCGCCTGCGTAAAAAACATCTCACACACACATAGTAATACACCCTTGTACAAGCAGAATTTAAAACACTAACCTCGTCGGAGCTCACCAAAAAACCAATGCCGGACCATTTTCACAATTCCCGTTCGTGGTGCTCAGCCACGCGTCTGGAAGTAACGCAGCCCCTCTCCCAGGTAATCCATTAGATTTAACAGAGGGCGACCCAGGCTCTCCTGTAATCTTTTTCCGATTGCCAGCCCGGGAGCTCCAAAATAGCGTCCTATTCTGGGCAGAGTGGCCAACTCGTCGAGTTCCGATCCGCACCTTGGTACCGATTTTGAGTCGTTGAAGAGATCGGCCCATCTGCTCCACTGTCCGCTCCGGAGAACAAGCAGCCTGCACCGGGCACGCAGAGTAAAAAACTCCATCTCCCAGCATGCACCGGTGTTCCTCTACGGAACGAAAAGAAGGACTAAATCCTGCTCAGAAACAGGAAAACAGACAGACAGCTCCAACACTCCGGGCATGCAATAGTGAATCTGCTCAAAACAAAAAAACAAAAAAAATATTTAACTTGCATGACAACATTACCCAATGTTAGATTAACCAATCAATAGAATTAAAAAACTACGCAACTCTGCGCAAATTGTCAATAGAGCAAATACATGTCCGTTTATTAACTTAAAAAATAACTGGATTTTGGTCCAAAACACTGCACACAGTCGAGGTCACCATTTGTTGAATTAAAAGTTATCAAATAATTCTGTGCATGTTCAAAACAGAGACAAGGAACCAATTTCCAGTTCTTAACATTTATTTTGAACAGATTAACAAATTGCAGTTTTACAGAGGAATTTTGCCCCCGTCAGTTCCCCTGTGGTCCAGATTTAAAGAAATCTGAACAATTAACTGATCTTCATTTCACAGCTTTATAGACAACCGGGCCTCTAGGCGTTTCTAATCTCTCCAATCAGAACATTCTCAAACAGTGTCTGAGCCATGATTTGCTGTCAGAGAATCCTGGAGTCAGAAGATGAGTCGTCTCTGTTCTGGGTCAAAGGTTCATTATAAAGATTTATGGTTAAATGGCTATCTGCTTCTCTAAAACTTTTTCTCCCAGTTTCTTATCTAAACATCCTGCTTTTACAACATGCCATAAACTTTAGCCAAAAGTTTTACGACTTAAAAGCTTAGCCCCATAAACAATACTGACAAAACACATCTTTACCATCATGCAAGCTAATTAAAACAGACTTTTACTTTCTGAATACTAACTAAAGATTATATAAACATATTTAATACGAGACTGTTATATAAAGTAGCCCCAAAAAATATGAGTCACGACACACCCAATCTATGTTTATCCTCTTGTAGCAGTCTGGGTAGTGCAAAAGATGGAAGGTGGAGCTGCCATGCTCCATTTAGTTGGTGCATTTTGATGACTCCAGTATTAGTGGTAATTACAGAGGCGCCACAAAGGAAATAATATTGAAGAGCATCACCTTAAAGTCGCAAGCTCCCTGATTTTAAATTTTACCCAGTGGAAATCCACTATACAGTGATTTTTTAAATTCATATGATGTATGCTTTTTAGTAATCAATTTCCATCTGGCACAATAGCCGTATTCATATCCCATGACAATATTCAAAATAACTCATATGCTTCCTTTTTATATAAATAAAGTCAAACGTTTCAAGAGAAATAAAAAATATATTCAAATAAAAAAAATATTGTATTAATCCTGCACTACTGTGAAATATAGTATTATGGTCCCATATGCATAACAATATCCTAGTTGTACTTAGGTTGCATTATCCATTGGAACAGACTGATAAAATTAAGGGTGTGAAAACAATAGCCTTAAATGCAATTATTTAATTACAGCCATATTTAGCACGCTATGTTTCTAATCGCGTGATGATAAGCATGACACCGACATCAAATTTATCTAGACTGTAGGTAGAACAATAAAAAAAATAATTCCAGCTCTTGGGTTGCCTGGTTTGCTGACAATACGCGCATTGACCAATCTAAACTGTTTCCAGTTAGGAATGTATTTTAGAGGAGTTTAACTGACAGCTACTGTAACATTAGCAAAGTTTGCAAGTGAGTTAGCTTGCCAATCCAGAAGAAAAGTCGTCATTTCCGGGTGTTTGATGCCACGGAAATGTTTTATGTGGGTCCATCTAGTGTAGGCTTCACCTAAAACTTCTTTAGTTTTTGTTCTTCTGCTGTCACTCCTCTCCTGAGATGGATAACATAACATAATACTTTTAAGAACAGGCTCAAGACTTACCTTTTTAGTCTAGCTTTTAACTGATTACTATTTATTCAGCCTGTTTAGCTTCAATGCTTGTTTTATTTATTTTTTTTATTTATTTTTACTTAAGTTTTAAAACACAATTTATGTTTTACAGTTTTACTTTCTCCATTATCACATTTTACTTTATATTATATTATCCATATTAGCTTTTGTCATTTTACATTTTACGGATTTTAATGCTTCCAGTGTTTCCTCTGTGGAACCCTCTGCCTTGGGTGGGCAGCGGCGGCCTGGGCGCTCCTCCGATAGTGCCTGGGGATGGTGGGGGGTTTCCGCCCTCCCTCCCTGGGCGCCCTGGTCGGTGCGTCGGCTGCTGCTGCCATGGATCTGCTTCAGCCGAGGCAGATGGCTCCCCTGATGGTGTGTTGTTCCCATCTGAGCTATACCCATGGTCTTACCTGTTTTGGGAAGGGTTCTGTGTGTACATGTGTTTGTTTGTGGATGTGTGCCTGTGTGTGTCTGTTTGTGTTTGGAAAATTGGGTTTGGGAATGGGGAATAATTGACATTTTGTTTTTACAATTGTGGGAAAGGAATGTTAATGTGGGGTCATTTTAATCTGTAAAGCACTTTGAGCTGCATTTTTTTTTTTGTATGAAAAGCGCTTTATAAATAAATTTGATTTGAATTTGATAACATCCGGGGCTGTGAAGCAGCTCCTTGACTTGCTGACTCCAACATTTTTCCCAGTGAAAGCGGAGCTGTGGCGACCGTTTAGTTGGATCATAGAGACCTTATCTGTCAACCCAAAACCCCCGACTGCTACCCGCTAATAGTCTAAACATAACATCATTGTCGTGCCTGTGCTAAATGCACATTTTATTATATTTGTATTCTGATATAATTTTTTAAGGAAATATTTTACTTTCATTCTGCACCCCTCTAAAAGCCTCCTGGATGTTTTTTTTGTTTTTTTTTTACTTTAGCTTTTATTGAAAATGTTCCATATTCAACCTTTAAATAAGTCACCAGTGATATTCCAAACACTGCAGTGTGAATTTGTCATGACATTCATACATATTTTGTCCTATCATTAAACTAGAAATTTTTTCTCAGGTCAGGGGGGTCCAGCTCCAGTCCTCAAGGGCCACTCTCCTGCCAGTTTTGGATGTGTGTCTGCACCAGCACAGCTGATTCAAATGTTCAACTACCTCCTCAGCATGGAAAAGTTATGCAGAGACCTGGTGATGAGCCATCATTTGATTCAGGTGCATTGAACCAGGGAAAAAAGTAAAACTTGCTGGATAGCGGCCCCTGAGGACTGAATTTGTGCTTTAGATATTTACATCAACCATTATGGCTATTGTATTAAGTAGCCTTACTTTTTTGTCTAGTTGACAATGTTTTCATGGAAGGCGGTTTGCTGAAAAACTAGGTTGACATTAACAAGTGTGTTCTTTGTTTTGATATGTCTCATTTCAACAATTCAGCATGAATCCAGTAGAATGTGCATTGACAAAACTGAACAAGAGATCCTCCAGCTTAATAAAGTAAAATTTTATGCCAAGTGTTTTGGTTATACTGTACACATTTCTTCCTATATTGGCAGCTGGTGACAGGACACACGCATCTCTGAAGTAGCAGGAGCCAGTACATTCTCTCGGTTAGCTTGCTATTTGAAAGGATAAACATGCCTTTATCATTTTGGAAATTTAAGTATCATTAAAACACTATTATGTGCCTAGCCTATAATACAGTGTTCCCTATTGTATACATGGCAATAGGCTTCCTTGTAGTGTGCTTTCCACTGTCCGACAAAAGATATTACAAAAGATAATTAGAATTGGATTCTGTTGGGACACCTGAATAAGTCATTTGAAAATGTTTTGACTGAGATCTCGATCTCTTACTCTCATAAATAAACAAATACTTTTGGCAGAAATAACAGACCTGTTCTGACACAAACAATTTGCCTTCCTGCTTACCTCTGTAAATGAATGATGTGCTTAGAAGTACAATTATTTAAATTTAAATGGATTTAACCAGTTTATATCATAGATCAATGAAAGAAGTTTGTTTCTGGGAAATGTTCATTGGCATAATTGGTAGAAACAGTCCACCTATGTGTAACTAAAAACAACTAAAAACCCTATGACATTAAGACATCCCCTACCAGGTTTGGCTGGGGAAAGAGAATATTATGAACAAAAGCAACACAGTAAGCATTTCCAGATTACCCAAGAGTGTGCACTTATAGCAATGAAATAAGTACATAAGACACATATCTAATAACTGAATTTTATTTACAGTATTTCAAAATATTTTCTCTTTAATGCCCTGTTTTTTTAGTCTCCTCAGCCTTATGCTTTGCATGCAGAAGATGAGACACTGAGTGAGGTTAAGAGAAGAGCTGGAATAGAGTTCTGCTCCATTTCCCACCCTGAAATATTCCTCTTAGGATGACATACTCTGTTTTCTCTCTCTCTTTCTCTGCTCTTTCTGCTGTTTCTCACACTGCTGGTCCTCTCCCTCTCACTTCTCATTTCTGTGACATTTGGTCATTTTACTTCATTCCAGGATGGCTTAACAGTGCTTTAGAAATTTGCTGCTGTCCTCCCATCTCATTCTCCTCTCTTGCAGAAAGCATTGGGCTTCATTGGTCTACACAGCTTGTGTTCCTGATGGATAACTTTTTTTTGGTCCTATCTCCAGTTTCTCTCAGCTGTTGGAAGAGCTTGTACTCTTTTCTTCATACAGTAAACAGTAACAGTGTCTTGAAAAAGTGTCCATGGTCCTTTCACTTTTCCCATTTTATTTTATTGGTATTTTATGTAATTGATCAACACAAAGTACTAGTTTCTAATGTTTTCTTTTATTTATTCTTATGTTTTATGCTTAATTGCTGATTCTCATTTTCATACTTTTACGCTGTTTTTTATCTTATTCTTAATTGCCGTTTTCACTTTCTTTGAGTTACGCTGTGTTGAAAGTGTGCTGTACAAATAAAATTGCCTTGCCTTGCATACTTGTAAATTGAAACAAAAAATGTAGAGTTTTGAAATTTCTGTATCAATAAAAAAAGTTGTTTTTTTTCAGACCCTTTAGTCAATACTTTAAGAATTTCCCTTAGACATAATCACAATTATGTCTCCACAAGAAATTAATCTGCCAATTATTCTTTGACTCAGTTTGAACTATTTTTCAGTCTGATAATCTGTCTTTGAACACATGTCTGCAAGGCTGGCTCCAGATTCTCACTTAGGTTCTGTCTTGACACAGCCAGTTTAAAACATAAATGTTATTTCAGCCAGCCCCTGTTGGATAAAAACATCTCAGAAGCATGGTACTGCCACCACCATGTTTCACTATGGAGATATATTCAAAGTGATGTGAAGTGTTTGTTCTTTGACTCATACCTTGCCTTGTTCTTTCCTCCACATAAAATAAATGCACACAACTTATAGCTATCTTGTCAACATATTTGCCCACCTGAACTGCGGATCTTTACAGCTGCACCAGACTTACCAGTTGGCTCTTGGGCGAATCTCTGATCATTCTCTCCTTTCCCGATTTGTTAGTTTAGTTGGATGTCCATGTTAGTAGATGAACAGTTGTGTGCTATAGCATATTTCTCTTTAAACTTTCTTACAAATTCATTACAATTTTTATTAGTGTTGTTCTTGGTCTTCATGATCCTGTTTGTTCTCTAATGTCTTCTGAGAAACCCCTTAGATTTTCTTAGAACAATTGTATTTTAGCTGCCACTTTGTATTTTTATTTGAAAAAAAACACGTGTTCTTGTCCATGTACACTCATTTTATTCTATAGATTGTTTTGGTCAAGGACGTATACTGCCAATCAAATATGTCAGAATCTGTGGTTTCTGGGGCACCATGTGGCTCATTGGCTTAGCAGGCACATTATATATAGATAGTATAGTCCTTGGATACAGCTGTTCTGGGTTCAAATCCTGACCTTGGACTATTTAAATCAATCGCCCCCACCTTTTCGTCCTGTCATGCCACTAATGAATAAAGACTTCTAGCGTCACAGAAATCTCTGTTTGAACATGCAGCGGCACACTCAAAGATATAAAAAGACATAAAAAAAGCACAAAGCGCTCTTTGAAGTATTTTTAGGGTATTAACACAGTGAATAAAAGAAAATACACACAGCAGCCGGAGCACTGTGATGGAACTTTGAAGGTGTTATTTCTTAAATTCTCTGGTGAGAATTGTTGTGGTTGTTTTTCCATTTGATTGATGGTACTATTGTCTTATTGTTAGATATTTGTGAACAATTGGTACCAATAAAATCTGCTCTGAAAATATATGTTGTTTAAACTCACACATTCTTTATAAAGCAGTAAAAAACTAATAAAGATTATCTTGACATAATATACGCTGTATTATTCCAGACCTAGTTGTTCTCCATGCCTCACAGTAGGACTGTAGATGGTTATCCAGACATTAATAAGTTTCTTTTGCATTTTACAGGTATAAGTTTCCAGGAAGTCTGATTTGTAAACTCTACCCATGCATTTTAACCTTTGCTTTCAGCATTGTTTGACCCTCCTGTGATACCCTGACTTGTATTGTGTCATATATACACATACACATGCATTTATGTGCAGCCACTCTGGCTGTGGACCTCATTCCCTGTATAAAGCCATTTGTAACAGCTCTGATCTTTTCCCAGAATCATGTTAACCAGAAATTGAGCAGCTTGGCATTACTTGCATATGCACTTCACATTTGTAATTGAGATCCAGTGAGTGTATGCAATTAACAGTTTTTGGTCTATTGCTTGTCCCTTACTGGTTGCTTTGTGCATCATTTTTAATCTTGCACGTCTGGTTTCATATTTCCTCCCCATTAGGCCTTCATTGCTCTACGTTGTGTTGTTATAGAAGCCAATGATAAGTTGGTGCCAATGAATTACTGGAAATCTGAATGGTGTTAATCAAATATCTCTTTGCCGGGCTGGTGGTCCGGATTCAGTCTGCCTTGTTTTCACAGGGTTAGATAAGTAGCCAAAATCATGCAATGACACCATCCTGTTTAAAGAAATCATATTAAAGAGAAGTACCCTGCAATAATGTCTTAACTATATCATCCAGCTCTTTGCGTGGCGGAAAATTATACTCTCAGAGGGGGAATATGCTGCATTACCTCAGGCTGTCATCTGTCCGTGCGCTGATAAGAAGGTATTAAGAGACTTTATATATTGGAGATGCAGAGAACTTACATAATGCTTACATAATGTCCAGAGAGAGAGTTTTGACAGTATGCATGCATTGCTTTACAAATTTAATATATATAGTGCATATTTTCTTTATTACTGTTGAGTACACCATTTCTCATACTAACATGTTCAAGTAAGAGCTTGAAAATGGAATGAAATCATGAAAATGGAAACCAGTGGAATGTTTTTAACTCAGCACTGCACTAGTCAGCATAGTTTGTTGATATTAAGAACATCGGGTTACTCTTTTTCTGTATTATCTTTAAGTAAAAACATACGTGCTGTGTGTCTGAGAAAGCTATTTTTATACATCTATCCAGGGGTTGCCAATGAGTTGTGGAATTTGTCAAATTTTCTCATTTTTTTCCTCATCCACTCTAAAAAATGGTTCCATCCACCCTAGAAAATAAAATGCCTAATTGGTGGAGCTAAGCGCTGATTATCATCATGAGTTGATTTCTGTGTCCATCTCTACTTTTGGTTGTTAGTCTGATTTTATGAATTTTTTAATGCGTTTTTTTTTCTAGGCTTGTGAACGCATTTCTTCCTCAAGGAGCAATGGACGACATAAAGTAAGTTTTGATTAAGCTGTTAAGGTTTTTACTAGAGGTGCAGTTTATTGAATACTCTAGAAATGCATGAAAACAAAACACAGAAGCCTTTTTTTGTTTTCCTACACCTCCTTGTGTAAAGAACAGATTTAAATATAAAGCATTTCGTTGCATTAACTACTGATTACAGAGACCATTCTGGTGAAGTGATCTCTGGCTGTTACTGAAACTGACCCATTAGATGCATACATTCTCCGTTGACGGAGTCGGATAGTTAAAAATTGGGCCTCTACTCCGTGCGTTCTTGCGTAGGTGACGGAGAGCCCTTGTGTTGACAGAGAATGTCTTTGCGTCAATTCATCTCCGTCAAAACGGAGAAGCATAAATTAGGTTTAAGATTAAATAATTAGCTCATATCAATCTGAAAATGACATGGATTTGTCCTTTTTTGTATACTTATCATTTGGTGCACCACTGCAAAGCAAAGACAAATTTTTTTTAAAGATATTTTTTATTGTAATAAAAAGGTTTAGTTTGACTTGTATCTTATGGAATTGGAATGAAGGCAACTTGATCATTTGGCTCTCTTGAACTGCTTCATTAATTTAAATTGATAAATTATTTATTTTAATATTTCTCCATACAGTATATGAGGCAAAATTAGCTACTACTACATTAGATATTTTCTTCTATTTTAAAGATAATAGTATGTAAATGTGTAAATGTGTCTGCTTTTAGTTTTGAAAGTCATGGTATTTAATGGCATCACTATTTAATTTAATTTAATTTAATTTAGTAACTGGATTTATGCCTAACCCAGACACTTTTCCTAACCCTAACCATTACTGATCTATACCTAACCCTAAGCCTAACTAAATCTCAATTCACACCATACCTCTAAACCAAACCCCTAACCTTAAAAAAGGGAGTCCACCGTCTTAGGACTGGGCTGCGGTCCTAATAAGGTCCATCGGTCGTAAGAAGGTTAGTGAATATCCCAAATCCTGTCCTTAGAAGGGTAGTATTACAAGATCTCACACACACACAGAGACACGCCCCCAAAAGTCCAGGACAAAATAGGACCTGTTTTGTTTAATAAACAATCAGACCAACAACTATATGTACTAGGGATGTAACAGTATGCCAAACATCTTGTTTTGGTACGTACAGCCGTTCAGTGTCCCTATCCGGTTTGTTTTTGGTACAAAGGAACAAACTGGATTTTATCTTTTTTATGAAAATTAAAGAGCAGTTTGCAGAGTATAGCCCTTTTTAAATGTTATGGGGATGTTTAAAAAATATACCTATACAACCTCTACAAACAAAATTATTAGCCATTTTTAAAAACTTGAATGTTATGGAAAAGTACTCCTGACTCCTGACGAGAAGAGCTAACAGCCCCACTGATGCTACTGGAAGTTGATAATCAGTTACATTGACATCATGTTCTGTAACCAGATAAAAGCGGGCATTCCAGCGCCTGCTCTCATTTAAAAGACTCGCTGTTTATATAATCTGCAAGCAGAAGGCTGTACTTTGCTGTTCGTTCACAGACGTGCATCTGTTGCTTGCCAAAGTGCAATGCAGTTATGCTTGCATATGGAAACTTGGTAAGTGTGTGTACCAAAACAGATGGATGTGTACCGAAAAATTTGAATTCAAGCAGGTTTACCGCCACACCCCTAATATGTAGCCTGGTAGATTTAGATTTAAACTATTACTTTTAATTTTACCTAAATGTTATACCAACTGAGAGTAATATTAACATGCCGGAGGGGGTTACGTAGAGTCTCGACTTAAATTTGATAGAAATATTGCAGAGGGGGGTTAAGATTTGAGTGATTGTAAGAGAACTTCCAACCTCAAAGACTAGGAGAACCCCACCAAAGATAAATCATCAAAATACCAGTGAAAATGTACTACTCTTTTCACATTGCTTTCTTGTCCTTTGAGATATGCTTGTCTCATTCAATACCAGAAACTAACTTCTGAATAAAAATAATTTTAAATCTAATCCTGCATGGGATATTGAGAACTGAGTTTTTATATTTTGTACTAGTTATTTATTGAGCCCCTCCTTAAGAATTACATGCTGAAATCTATAAGTTTGGAAAATGTTTTTATTTTTTTCATTTTTTTCAAGAATACTATGCCTCACTTTTCCCAAATTTTACAAATCTCCTTTCCCTATGTCCTTTCATTCAGCTCTCCTCCCACTTTTCCCACCACCCAGTTCTGGCACAGTGCCATTCTTCCTTGAAAATTCCTTGCATCTGGTCATTTCTGGGAAACACCCACGACAGGCCTGTCCAGCAAGCCATAGGAAACAAAGCCTCTTGATTTTTTTTCCAGAGGGTTGATGAAGGACAGCAGTTGCCAAAAGGGGAGGGGTCTTGTGAGGGGCGGACTATTCCTAACTTCCTAAGAATTATTTTTGAAATGAACATTAAAAAGTCCTTTGCTGGTTTTCTTTGGTTGAAGGAAGTCTTTTGATTCTCCTTAATTTTTGTACTGTTTCCATACTAGATGGCAGAAGGACCAGCGTCACCAGAACTGCCAGATTTGGAGCTGTATTAGTGCATCTAGAAAGCAATAGCATCTGAGTAATATTTATAGTTTCTAATTCAACTCACTGATGAGAAGAAAAGGCCTGATGAATGTGAGATAATTAAAAATATACTGTAAAAACTTTTCCTGAAGTGCTCCCATTATATCAGAAAGCCACGGTGCCTCATTTTTTTTTCTCTCATGCCTCGTTTAAAAAAAAGAGAAACTGTCACTGTTCAAAACACCTTCAACTGAATACTGCACTCTCCGCTGTCTATCCCTGTTTTAAAGACTTGTGAAGGACTCAGTCTTGCCCTCAATTTAGAAAGTGAATAAACAAGTGCTAGAGGAAGACCTCAGAACAGAAGAGCAGCAGATGGGCTTGTGCTTTGATTTATGAAAGCATTAGGAAGAAATGGCTGCAGAAAAAATTAGCTAATATTTCTCAGTGTTGGCTTTCAAGTTTCTGCAGTGCTGGAAAAAGCCCATTCCGAGCATGAATCTGGTTCAAAATCAAAATGTTTCTGGGCTACTGTGAAAAACAGTTCCATCTCAAACAATTAGTAAATCATGACACGTTTATCACATTTAGTGAAAAATTTCAAGCATTTATTTCTTGTAATTTTAAAGATAATACATATAATAAAAAAATATTACAAAAAACAGTGTCTCAGAAAATTAGAAGTCAATTTGGTAATACTTTGTCTGAAGGACATTTTTCGTTTTTCAGTAATACACTTGTGTTAAATTTGGCAAAATTAAGACATGCCTTTCAGAAGCGGTAAAAATAGACACAAAAATAGCCGGTGCACACATTTTGATGTTCAGTAAATCACATTTTGCCTGGAAAGCGTACTTGCCTGTTCTCCTCCCAATATTTTGCGTCTTCTGACGGAAACACCATTATTGGATATTCAGCATGAGGAATAGCGTTGAATGGGTTGCGTGTGTCTTGCTCTGGGTTTAACAGGGGCAATGCTCTCGGCACCATGTTAAAAAATCAACTACAGCCTGTTTTTCCGACTCTGTGTGGTTTGCATCGGTTTTAACAGGTACATACCATTGATAAATCAAGCCCCGAGTGTAGGATTAATCTGTCTGTAGTGGCTCTTGAGGTCCTAACTCCAGCATCAATCCATTCCTTGACGTGTTGGTTGATCTCAGAGGTGCTAAGATCTCAATTCAGTCAAAAATTGCTGTGATACTGAAAATTTTTTTTGGAGGACACACCTTGTACTATAAAATCCTTAAAGAATCTACAGAAAATAACCTCAAAGAATCTCTTCAGTTAATTCCTATGCATGCACAATTGCAAATGATTTGGAAAAGTTTAAAGGTCTCATCATCTGGCAGTGAAGTGGCGTCTGTTGCTGGATGTTTGGGCACAGGTCAAGTTCTTTAGTTTCAAGAGTCAAGTTTCAATTCCCAAATATAAATTCTTAATAGATTGATGAATATTAATGGTTTAGCTGGGCGACGTCTTTGTCATGATAGTCTGCTGTTTTCACTCCATGTCAATTGATTTGACTGCAATTTCAAGAAAGACACTTGGCAGTGAGTGATACTAACAGAATAAATTGTAAGCAGATAACTGCTCTTATTCTGGGTATTTATAAATATTACTTATATAGAAATAGCAAAATTATAAGTAAATTGAAGTTAGTGTGTAAAAAAAAGAAAAGACTTGATTAAACTCCACCATAAAATAATTCAGTTGCTCCTACTTTCGCTATTAGAGATTTAACATGTACTTTTGTGGGAAACAGCTGTCTGTCAGATGTAGGATAAACCTGTTTGTATATATATTGCTCTGCCGCACTGATCTGTTTCATTTAAAATTGTAAAAAACCCACAAATGGTTATCCTCTAAATCTGTGAAATACAGAGATTACATTACCTACTCGCACAATAGGCATACTGGTATGAAGAAATATCAATCAGTTTTGCCTGTCTCCTTCCATCTTTCTGTGGTCTATTTTAGATCTGTGTTTTTCTCATTTACCTTTTCCATTGGGCTTTGTCTTCTGCCTGCATTCTAGACCTTATGCCTTTCCATATACTGTGAGTTTGTTTCAAGTTGAAGCGCAAGCTTCTAATCTGGTAATCCTCAATCAATATCAGCCTCATCTCTCTTCTTTGGATAAAAGTGGGCTATCTTGTAATTATATTTCCCTCTCCATGTCTGTAAAAGGTTGCCCTTTCTTTCTGTGCTTTGTTGTGGTCCTGGGATTCTTTGGCAGGAATTAATTACATCTGACCACATATAAAGGCCCTTTTATGTACACAGTACTCATTGAATAAGCATGTAACATTTGCACTACATTATGTGTCTTGAATCTAACAACATACGCTTTAAAAGTGATAGAAAAATGTTCAGTAATGAATGTGCAGAATGTTTATTTACAGCTCAACTCTTAGATCGTTATTGTTGGATAGTTGTTAAATTGGGTGTTGGCATTCTGTATAAGCAGATTTTAAGATGCAATGCTTGGCTTTGCATATTTTCAAAATATTTTCTTAGACTTTGAGACATGCAACTCCCTTGTTTTTGTTACTTTTTCCAAAACCTTCACAAAACTGAAACTTTGCTTTTTTTCAATTCTAGCTATGACTACATGCGAATACTAAATCTTCACTGCAAAATAGAATTTTTTTAAAGTTTTGTTTTTTTAGGCTACGGTTCAAATTTATATATAGTCAATTTTAAGGGGAAATTTATTTGTTTGGAGTGATCAATCAACTTCTCAACGGAGTGAGTATTTAGGCACTAGAACGTTTTGATATATTGTGACCAAGGTATATTTATTTTTCTGTAAATACAAAACGTTCTTGAGAATTTTTAATTCACAGCATTTGATTACCTTTTAGAATATTTGAGTATTGCTTCTGGAACATACTTTATTCTTATATTAGCATTCTTAAATGTTTTGTCCTCAAATGGACAAAACATTAAAGGAGAAAGGAAACACAAGTGGTTTCCCACCAAAATTAGAAAAGGGAATAATTAAAGGAGGTTAGTACTAGTTTTTTTTTTTCTTTTTTTGTATTTCAGGAAAGTACATCATACCTACAGTTAAACATGCCGTTGGCATAGGGCAGGATACACACTGGACAGATCGCCAATCTAGAGAGCAACCCGTTGATATACTTTGAAACAAACTTGCAAACAAACACATGTTATAAAGCACTTTGACTTGTGGAGTGGTTCAAAAACGAAGGTTCTGGAGTGGCGTTGTCAAAATCTGGGCCTAAATCCTTCTGAGAAACTGTACTTTGACCTGATACTAGTTTTACATGTTTTAAAACTCCACAATGTGGCTCACTCAAAAAAAAACTGTTCTCCCAAAAAATGAGAAGGCCCAAATTACATCAAATTATGTAAATGGCTCTAGCTAGTTAACGCTAACAGTTGATAGCAGCTTTTGGCGAGTTCAAATGTTTAGTTGTGTTTTTTGCGGGAAGTTTTTCACAGGGCCAAGTGGATTTGGAATATTTTTTTTTTCTTTCAGAAATTATATTTTATTTGAAATTTATTTGATCTGAAACATTTAAAGGAGAACAAAACAACCAGACCTATATAAGAGGGCAAACAGTTATTTCACCATACCATCCTTTTGCTGTAATTCTGCTTTTTAAAATTTAACAAAGGCCATTTAGTTACTTCTGTGTTTTTTTAATGTTGGTATTACATCTCACTTTTTTGATCTTTGAGTGCAATATTTAAATTTAAGGCATGGATTGTTCAAGTTTTTTTTTGTTTTTTGTTTTTTTTTACCAAACTTTTCTGGTTTTAAGCATAGGCTTAGTGAGACATTATCAATGTAAAGACAGTATGTTCCATGTGGTAGCTCCTTGTACAGCCAGTAGGGGGAATCGACTACTCACGGCAGCCCCTCTGGTCTTCACTCCTCTTCCCCGTGTTCTCTCAGGTTGTGGAAACACTGCAGCCCGCTGGTCTGTGTCTGGATCCCTCACTCGCACAGAGCTGCTCAAGACCCTCCCACCGGCTGGACTGGGAAAGGAGGAGGCAGTGTGTGCTCTGCTTGTAGCTTCAAGCGAGCCCCCTTTACCACCCTGTTAGTGTGGAGGAGAAGGAGAGAGAGGGGCTTGGACACTGAGTGACAGAGAAAGCACACGCGAGAGAGTCGGGCTGCTTAGATGAGCGAGAGAGCCGAGGAAGAATAAGGAACACGTTTTATAGAAGCAGATAACAGGATCACAGACGAGGGACTTCGGGACATAATCGCTGTCTTTTTTGTAATCACTTCTCTACTAACTGGAACTGTGTGGATTGGTTACCAACCAGTGGATTTTTGAATATACGCCTCTGCCACATCATTTAAAAACTGGAATCTTTCTCTTTTATCTGTGCTCCTGCTGGCTCCCCTGCTACAGACTATTATTGCTTCCTGTGTCTGTGCTAAGCTCTGGTGTTGTGAGACAAAGTGCATCTGTTGGCAACTGGCACTGACGATATCTTCTTCTGTCAAGCAGGACAGACATCGTCAAATCAGAGGAGAGAGAAAGTGTATGTGTGTGTGTGAGCCTCTGTGTGTGTAAGAGGGGGAACAGATAGAAAGCGAGGGGCAGTGAGATAGTGCGATTAAAGCCAAGCCAAAGGACTGGAGTGAACAGCTTGAATAGAGTAGTGAACCTATACATCCTAACCCGTTTTTCCTTACCATTCCTTTCCTCCTCTCCTCCTCCTCTTCCTCTCCCATTCTCAACATTCTTAGGACTGCCAGAGCTAGAGCCACCTGCACCTCCTTGCGTTTCCTCTTTCCTCTTCCTCCTCTAATTCACCCTAACTATCAGATCGTGAACACGCTGCTCTCGGTTCTGGAACTTTAAACAATATTTCTGGTCCTGCCTGGTACAGTGTCTCTGGGACAGCGAGGCAAAAGTCATCAGGAGCTCCCTCATCACAGGCGGATCTTCTCGGAGCACCAGTCCGGCACAAAGATCTCGCTTTCTCCCCAGAGGACCAGCTTGCAACACACCGGTGTAGACAGCAAAGCCTGGAATTGCACAGTCCCACCATCGCCTCCACCACATTTCTAGCTACTTGGAAGCCCCCGCCCCCGTGTCACCATTCCCTGCCTCAGTGCTAAGGATTCCAGCTACATGGGCAAGCGATTGGAGCAGCAGCCAATGTACCCTCAGTACACCTACTACTACCCCCCCTATCTCCAAACCAAGGTATGATGCTCTTCTTTGATACCCGCTCATGCGGTGCACTCATGCACTCTTGTAGAGCCTCCCTCCCACTCTTCCTCACCCATGGGGATTCCTACCTCTTCTTCCTTGCTCTTTTAAATTCACCCTCCACACCATCCCCTCATCACTCAATAGAGATGGGATTTGGTGAATAACTGGCCTTGGCTGTGATGGTTTAATGGCAGGGACTTCTTGGAGGCTGGATGTCTGTGTTAGTCTGTAAGCTTGTGTGTGGTTTGTGTATGCTTATATATCACTGAGTGAACGATCAAGGATAAGGGATCAAGGCTGAATGCTCTTGGCTACTGTTAGTCCACGCTCGCAGACCGTAACTGAGAGCTGTCCATTCTTCACCTGCAAGCCGGTGAGCTTCTAATGAGATAGTCTAAAGTCTAGCAGGTTAGATAATATGCATTGTAGACTCAGTAATTTAATCAAAACTGCTAAATGACATTTTTCTATTCATGCTGTCATACATTAAGCAAATGAAAAAATTAAGATCTAAAAATTAATTTGCTAATGAAGTATTTGCAAGCTTAATGAAGGCCATTGTTTAAAAGATTAACTGACGCTTTTCTGGGGGAACTAATTACAGCTTGAAGTTGATGAATCACGTAAGAGCTGAAATGTCTTTTTGCAGTATAGGTTAATAAAACCCTCTTTTTATTCTTTCTTTTGATTGTTTGCTTGTGACATAGTGCAGCCATGGGGTAGGCTGCCCGTGTTTGTTCAAGCTGTACTATGCATCAGTGCCTTTGGGATGGAAGCCCAGGCCTGGGTCCTGATGGCTGCCAGGACACTGGCTGGGCACACTACCCAGACATCATCAAGGGATTAAAATGGAAGCCTTTTGGGGATTACTGTATTTGTTTTTCCACCACAATATTTAACTCTAACTTCTGTCTGCTTTAAGAGCGTTGTGATTCAGAGCAGTGGTAGAACAGCATGCTTCAGGTGTGCACCTGAACAATTAAATTATTAGGTCTTGTTTTGTTTTGTTTTGTATTAATATTTTTGTAATGTCTTAGACTTTTCCACAATTTGTGTCATAACCACTAGAAAATCATTGTGATTTTACTTCTTAGACCAATGCAAAGAAGTGATTTCATAATAAGCAATAATTACAAATTACAATAGTAATTACATTTTCGACGTTTTGTGCAGTTACAGCTGCAAGTCTTTTGTGGTATGTTTTCACCAGTTTTGCACATGTAGAAATTATTATTTTACACATTCTTTGCAAAATCTCGCAAACGGCAACAGATTAGATGGAAAGCATCTATTAACATAAATCTTCAAATGTTCAACCAGTGTAAATGTACACTAAAACGTGAATATTCCTGGATGTAAACCATTCCATTACCCTTCTTTTATGATTTGAAGTTTTTGAAATCATTCCCACACCATGATTCTTCTACCAGTATGTTTCATTGTTAGGAATTTTTATTCTGTTGTTTTGTAAGAACTCTAACACCATGAATCATTTCCCTTCCCATTCACAATTATATGCTACTTTTTGTTAGTCCATTACATAACTCTTCCTTTATTTATTGGATTAATCGGAAATAAATATGTCATGTGCGGAATCCCTAACCTTTGTTTCTTTACCACCAAAATCTATAGTAAAGCTGCACACTTACAACCACACATATATCCCAGAGTACCTTTACACACAATTTAGTTCCAGGACATGAGATGTGATGTCAGGATGTTTATATTAGCATGTTAAAGGATTTTATCTGTTCTCAGGTAGTGTTCTATTTGTGTTCTTTTAAAAATAATTACTTGAGCTACAAAAAAGCTCTTCGTAGACATTTTAGGATGGAAATGTGAAAGCCCACCTACATAAAAAAATGGGATAAAATGTTCCCTCAGAGATTTCAGAATATATCTTTGCAAAAAGATGTGTATATAAGTTGTGTGGCTCTTTGACAGTGTAAGATGGACATAATAATATTAACGACATATTTGTGTTTTCAACTAAACCACCTAAAGATAGTTTTTTGTCTGTGGCTGATGTTCCAAGGCAGATGTTTTCAGGATCCTTTTTGAACCTGATCTATACTAAACCCTATTTCGTGCTAATTAAACAATTAAGCACCGTTCAAACTTGGACTCTCTTTTAAAGCCATCGTCTGGGGGGCCTGTGAGTGCATAACGATTCAGGACACTGCATCTTCTCGTTGCTCTAACAGTAAAAGCTTGCTATGCCTGGATGCATTGTTTTCTCAAGAATTTGATAGGCTTCTGTTGTTGCTGACATCATGCTATCATGCAAAGCTAACTTGGGTAACAGTAGAATATGTTCTCTTCATTGTTGTTCTTGTTTGTTGTAGGCCCAAACTTAGGCCAGTTTAGGTCTCATTCTCAATTTGTCATCTTAGCATTTCTTGTCTTTCTCCAGCACACTTATTGTAAACACAAGTGTGTGACATCAATGGCTGTCCGTGTGAAAATGCCTGACCACTCAAGAGTGTATAGTTACATGAAAATTAACAAAGCAATAAGCCTAAGATTTTCCCTTGAGGAATTTTTCATAACAGTTGAATTGTTTAAGCCCTGCCTGGTAGATGAGAGAGACTGTTTGGGTTTGATTACTGAACATATCCCAGGCTTGATTGCATGCTGTTTGATCTCTTGTTTTTTGCATCTGCTCAAAGGCATTGTATTAGACATTTTTAAACTACAATCAACAGGAGAGAAGTTTAAACATTTTACATTGCAAAAAAAGCCCTGATAATTATATTTTCATCCTTTTCCCTCATGGACCGTTCAACCTCCAACTGGAAGGACCTGACTGCAGCCCCACCTGGCAGTCCACTATCCTTCCCCCTGATTTATAGTTTAATACATTTGTACTGCTGCCATATGGCTTCCCTCTCTCCCATCCACCCCTTCGCTACTCCCTCTATCATTCCCCTATCCCTCCCTCCCTCTTCTCATATCCCAGAGCTGCTCCTCTCAGGGGTCTCTCAATCAAGGCATGCCCCTTCATTCTCTCATACTCTCCCTTCCTTTAGCTTCCTCTTCCCTGCTCTTATTCTCTGCATCCCCACTCTTTTGCAACAAACCCTCCTATCCTCCTTTGCCTGCGCTGTAGTTCACTCCCAAGGTCAACACAGATCCAATCTTGCAACCGTCAGCATTCAGTGTATCTTTGAGCAAGCCACTAAGGTCTTGTGTCACAGAAACCACACCCAAGGTGGGCAGCATAGAGTAAGAAAAGTCTGCATTTTTGTCTTGGAGATTGGCAGTCAACATACATATTCAGTTCTTTTTTTGTGTGTGTGTACATTATGAGACAGTTTGGCCTTGAAGGTTGGAGTCAGTAGAGAGGAAAGTATCCCGGAAGAAAGGCCAAAGCATTGGGCATTGTGGCCAAGAGGGCTTTGGAGCAAAATGTCATGCTCTTTTTAATGATCATTGATAGCTTGATTACAGAGAGGCGAGAAGAGCCTTGGCTGTCAGGTTAAACCAATTGACTTAATCACAGGGTAGCCACTACAGACCGTTTATGCAAAATTTCACTAAATGAACACCATTTATAGAGCCATACCATTTGAAATCATTGACTTGTCTGATCGTTGTTTTAGTCGCATTGTTGATGTATTGCCAAAGACACAAATGAGGGAGCATATATATATTGCTTAAATCGTAAGAGCAGAGCGAGCTACAGCGCATATCATGTATTTACTTTTTCTTGACTTTTTATTTTTCTGTTCATCACAAATCTTTGGCAATCATGGTTTTAGTTAACAAAAACATTTTTTTTGCCTCAATTGACAATGTATTATTACAAATGCATTTCATTATAAGTAGAATACTATGTTGCTGTATACCTTTAAAATCTAGACGTAGTTCCAAATCAGACAAAATACACTTACTGACCACTTCATTAGGTACACATTGACAGCACCAGGTGTACCCTCTTGGGACTTCAGAACTGCTTTAATTCATAGTAGAATAAATTCAACTAAGTTAAAAAATATGTATACATTTTATTGCTCATGTCTTATTGTTTGTGTACGAAATAATTTGAATGACTTCATTAATTGAGGACAGGACCATAACGAGATTTTCCACTTGAATAAAAAATACCATCATTGTCTGTTATGAGAAAAAAAGGAGATAAAACTATGTATGTTCTTATTTAAAAAAAAGTACAGATTGTTCATAGTGATACTAAAATAATGTCAAACATTTATATTTACAATAATATTATAATTAGAGAGGAACCAATCTGGATCTTTCCATTGCTGACATCAATCTCTTGTTTTCTGTTTGGCCTAAGTTGCCTATCAACATTTTGACTGATTGTATATTTTTTCTAAGTACTCCATCCATCCATCCATCCATTCATCCATCATGACTGTCTGTAATAGTCATTTGGTGAACAGTGGAGTACACTTTTAACAGGTTGCCAGTCCCTCAGCTCTTGGGACTGCATTTAAAAAATATAAATACAATGCAATTGCTTTGCATTAAACATAAAACCAAGGACATAATACTGTATGCACTGTCCATAACCTGTAACTGATATGTATTAAGCTTAAGAAAAACTAAACATATCAATGTATCTGTTTTAGGACTTGTATTGATGATCAAGTGAATTTTTTCCAATTGTTGTCAGTGGGCAATTGGTTAGTGCATCTCTATTAACAATATTTATTTAAAATTATTTTGGTTTTTAAACATACCCTAAAACAAAAAACCTGGAGAAAACATTTACAACAATTAGTTTTAGTTTAAAAGTACATCTGCTTATTTCTAAGTTAATCGAGCTGATATTACCTGGTTTATTAGCAAGGCTCTCTGCTGGTATATTGCAAGCAGTTGTTTAGAAAGAAAGTTATTATGCTTCTAAATAAAAAAAAATTTAAAATGGGGGAGAAGTGCATACTTCTTCCAGCCAATTGACCAATAGTGAGCATCAACAGATGGCAAATTACTTCTGGCATTTTATTTTATTTCTTTTTTGGTAATTCAATAAAAGCACCTTAGACAGTAGAAAGGTGATGGAGTGTTTTAACAGTTCTCAAACTGCAGCTTTTACACACCTTGTCTTGCATTGAAACCAGCCCATACCTAATAAATATGCTGCAAAACCCCAACATGCAAAATATTTGATATCATATGTGTTCTACAAACGTATATGATCTAATAAAAATAAATTAATATGTCACAATTTAACCTACACTTTGTGGTTTATTTTTATATAGTATTTTCCGTCTTGTTTTGTTCAGGGGAAATGAACTCAAATATCAGAAACAAATTTAATTGATTGAATAAAATGTCCCTCTGGATGTCCATAATATAGAATAACCTCTACAATTTTGGATCCTATTGTCCTCTTATATCTATGATCTATTAATGTGATGTTATGTACTGCATGTCCAGCATGTCTCTCTTCATCTATATTAGAATATGAAAGTTGCAGAATGAGATGAAACAATAACATTTGGCTTCCTATTGATTAGTGCAGCAGGGCGTAGCATGTGCTTCTCTTTAGCTGAATTATTGATTCCTGAAGGAGGATTTGTGTGTTTGTGTGTGTGACTTTTATATGAGGGTATGGCTGTGGGGAGCTGGCAGGATGTTGCTTTGATGAAAGAATCCTTTCAAAGGGGGCCTATTTCTGTCTATTCCCAGGATAATCATTGCATGGCTTTTTTTTGCCAAATTTCAACCACTATTCAGCCTTTATCATGATGGGCCTAATGGCATGGGCGGTCCACAACTTGTCGTTAATTGAACTGTTATGATTGGTATTGGATAGGCATCCTAAAGAATAAAATTACTATAAAAAAATAAAAAAGCACTCTGTGAGTGCAGGCCTCTGCAAAGGTTGCTGTCTCCTCAGACAGTAATCCGTATAACCACCAAAATATGTTCACTTGTTCGTTGTTCCTGATAAAAGCTTCAAATCAAAAATTGTCTATAACGTTTTAAGTTATGTTGCTAACAAACAGACAAACCCTGAAAAAACACCACCTATTAGACCAATTAGTTGTATTTTTGAAGTGTAGTGCTGCAGTTGTCAATGATTCATACAGTAACAGATAGCTTGGAAGCATTCTGGCGTTTCATACAGAAATAAACTTGAAACCTAAATGTATCAATGTAAGATTTTAACTGTTTAGGAAATGTACATTTTTAAAAAGATTGATTAGAGTAAATGGTCCATCTTTAGCTGTATCTCAGTGCTATTTTGTAGTGGAGGGGTTTCCAGGTTGCACTTGATGTTACAAACACAAATCCCAAAAGAAAATCCTAAAATTATTGAATATATGTCTTGAATACCTGCTTTAAATCCTCTCATTTATGATACTTCTCTGTTGCTAAATTGTGTGACTGATGCCACTGTACCTTTTGTGCTGTTACACTGCTGATAAGCTAGGCCATTATATGCTTAATGCCAGCCATCACAAACAGACAGCTCACAAACACACTCACAAACAAACGGAAGTGTGGTTGTGATGTGCGAGCAGGAAAGCTGTGCTACATTCAGGACAGAAGCCTAGAAACAGAGAGGGGTCAGATTTAGGTAGATTTAGCAGATGCTAATGTCCCTGGGCTTAAGAACCAAGTCAATGAAGACCTTTGAGAGGATCCATTTTTGTGTCTGCCCTGCTGTAGGCACCATTCATACATATAATTCTTTATAAACATAGGAGGCAGTTGGATGTTCTATGTGTGTGCAGTATAGTCTGGATCTCATGGGAAGGACGGAGGGAGTGTAGTGGGTCGTTAAAAGCAAAAAAAGAACTTGGTTACATTACAAGTTAATACATTGTGCTACAAAAATAAAAATGGACCCATATATATCTTCCTTTAATGCATCTATAGATCCAGGGAAAGAGATTGAAAAAGAAAAAAAAGATGTACATCGGCATAGAATGCAAGTAAAGTTGGTAAAATTTAGTTCAAATGAAAGAGAGTTGTCTTCATTTAAGCTCTCAAGATTAATATAAAATTTTTAAAAAACAATCCTTTTTTTTCTAAATACTTTTTAATAGATACCTATATACAGTGGGGCAAAAAAGTATTTAGTCAGCCAACGATTGTGCAAGTTCTCCCACTTAACATGATGACAGAGGTCACTCATTGTCATCATAGGTACACTTCAACTGTGAGAGACAGAATGTGAAAAAAAAATCCAGGAATTCACATTGTAGGATTTTTAAATAATTTATTTGTAAATTATGGTGGAAAATAAGTATTTGGTCAAAAACAAAAATTCAACTCAATACTTTGTAATATAACCTTTGTTGGCAATAACAGAGGTCAAACGATTACTATAGATCTTTACCAGGTTTGCACACACAGTAGCTGGTATTTTGGCCCATTCCTCCATGCAGATCTTCATGAGAGCAGTGATGTTTTGGGGCTGTCGCCGAGCAACACAGACTTTCAACTCCCTTCACAGTTTATCTATGGGGTTGAGATCTGGAGACTGGCTAGACCACTCCAGGACTTTCAAATGCTTCTTACGGAGCCACTCCTTCGTTGCCCGGGCGGTGTGGTTGGGATCATTGTCATGTTGGAAGACCCAGCCACGTTTCATCTTCAAAGCTCTCACTGATGGAAGGAGGTTTTGGCTCAAAATCTCACGATACATGGCCCCATTCATTCTTTCCTTAACACGGATCAGTCGTCCTGTCCCCTTAGCAGAAAAACAGCCCCAAAGCATGATGTTTCCACCCCCATGCTTCACAGTAGGTATGGTGTTCTTGGGATGCAACTCAGTATTCTTCTTCCTCCAAACACGACGAGTTGAGTTTATACCAAAAAGTTCTACTTTAGTTTCATCTGACCACATGACATTCTCCCAATCCTCTGCTGTATCATCCATGTGCTCTCTGGCAAACTTCAGACCGGCCTGGACATGCACTGGCTTAAGCAGGGGGACACGTCTGGCACTGCAGGATTTGATTCCCTGTCGTTGTAGTGTGTTACTGATGGTAACCTTTGTTACTTTGATCCCAGCTCTCTGCAGGTCATTCACCAGGTCCCCCCGTGTGGTTCTGGGATTTTTGCTCACCGTTCTCATGATCATTTTGACCCCACGGGATGAGATCTTGCGTGGAGCCCCAGATCGAGGGAGATTATAAGTGGTCTTGTATGTCTTCCATTTTCTGATAATTGCTCCCACAGTTGATTTTTTTCACACCAAGCTGCTTGCCTATTGTAGATTCACTCTTCCCAGTCAGGTGCAGGTCAACAATTATTTTCCTGATGTCCTTCGAAAGCTCTTTGCTCTTGGCCATAGTGGAGTTTGGAGTCTGACTGTTTCAGGCTGTGGACAGGTGTCTTTCATACAGATAACAAGTTCAAACAGGTGCCATTAATACAGGTAACGAGTGGAGGACAGAAAAGCTTCTTAAAGAATTTACAGGTCTGTGAGAGCCAGAGATCTTCCTTGTTTGAAGTGACCAAATACTTATTTTCCACCATAATTTACAAATAAATTCTTTAAAATCCTACAATGTGAATTCCTGGATTTTTTTTTCAAATTCTGTCTCTCACAGTTGAAGTGTACCTATGATGAAAATTACTGACCTCTATCGTTATTTTATGTGGGAGAACTTGCACAATTGGTGGCTGACTAAATAAGTTTTTGCCCCACTGTATTTGGTATCCCCTGATTATGATTTGTAATAAGCAATGGCTTTTTTATTGAATTTAAAAAATCTTTTTTTTACACTAGCACAATCAAAACAGAAAAAAGCTACTTTTAACTTGAATAAATGTATTTAGAAGCAAAAAATACCATGTTAGAGGAAACGTTTTTTTAAACAAAATCCCCGGTGGTGCTGTTGCTGGTACACCTTACCATCTATTATAACTGAATGATTTTGTTAAGTTAAACAGCTTTTAGGAAGTTTGTAGTATTTCTTAAATCAGGGCGTTTATTTTAGCTGCTGGACTATGAATCTAGTTTTTCATGCCACTTAGCACAATTAGAAAGTTAATTAATGACATGAAAATATTTTGAAAGATCAATATTAGGATCTGCCATCTTGAGCTCAACAAGTCTCAGCCAATAACATATATCAACATGCCAAACAGAGTTGTAGACCAGCCACTCCAGAATGCCAACGGACCCTCAACTTTAACTATGTGCTTTTGTATGATGAGACTAAGATTGAGAATATTATTGTGAATATTCTACTGCATAGTCCACATATGTAGGTCATCTGTGGCCTAAACTCAGCTAGAAACTCAGTTTTCTCTTTTTTTCCACATCTGCATCAAAGTGTCGACCACATGCTTTGATCGGTGAAAAACAAAATCAGGGTTTTAAAATACTTCTTCTAGGGCACATCCCTGTTTTTAATATGGGAGAGTATGTTTTTATTATTGTTAAGGAAGAATAATGCGACTCATTTCCCAACCTATCTAACTCCTAAAATGTTCCTGCAATAAGCAAAATCCTGTCCCCACCTTATGTAATTTAATTTGTTGTTTTCTCTCAGAGCTCTAAACTGCAACCAGATAGCCAGACATTTACCTCCACCAAGGAAGTTATGTTTTTCCCAGGGTATATTTGTTAGTTTTTCTGTAAGCAACATATGTTTTGGTAATTCACCAGGTTTTGCTTGTATCCTGCTATTGGTAAACCTTGTTCAGTGATAAAATATCAAATTGTGAGTCAGTGAAGCAGATAACTAACTTTTTATGTTTTGCCCTCTTTTTTAACATGAACTGACACAAAGACACATTTTAAACACTATTCATCTGTCAACACCTGTGTATATTTTGAGTGTGAAAGACCACCAAAAGATAGACAGAAAACATATTTGCAATGTTTTATGGAATACAACTCTTTTTTTCTGTTACTCATACACTAACTACTGTACGCCCATGCTAAATTTCAAGATAAATCAAATCAATGAAAACAGATCTGTGCCTTGTAAACACTATTGTGCTAAGAGTTGAGACCCAAGCCAAGGAACAATTTCTTATTAACTTGTTTTTGTTATACTGAAGCGTTCTTGTAAGTTCCACAAAAGAAAATACCTGTTCACAGATCTGGATATTAATGCAGAGGAGAAAAGATGCATCCAAGATAAATGTCTAAAGTATAGAATTATGTGTGGGTGGTGGACTTTTAGCACAATGGAATCATGTCTCTTAAATCGCCTTCCCTAAATATCTGGATATAACTGGCGACTCCGGTCTTCTCTGTGGAGTAAAATAGGGAGAGATGAGACTGACTTTTAACTTAAAACTCTGGGTTGATACATTAAATACAGGAACTATTTCTTACTCTTTTTTGCAGCCTTATATATAATTTACATTTTATTTATTTATTTATTTATTTACTTACATTTTCTCTACCAAGTATTCAGAATAGGGAAAGAAATTAAAAATACTGAATCCAACAACTCCTGTAACAAATACAACTGAAAACATAAATGAGATCCTGTTTTATTTGTTTTGTACATTACAGTTTTCTTTATTTTGCTAAGTTATTTTTTTGCCAGTCTTTAAAATGGGAAAGACTGGTGAACATGTTGAACAAAATACAACTACAACAATGTCTAATTGCAAGATCTACAACTGAGCTATATCTGTGATACCTTCTGTAGTAGAAATAAAAGTATATGACAAAAAGTAGTTGATTATTCAGTTTGTCACTCTGTTTGACTCTGAATATTGAGGCCCATGTTTTTGATGAGTTGTGCAGAAGCACCTAAATTCTGACCGTGTTGGGTTTCTGTGTATTTAGATCACAGAGAGAAAGAGTCACGCAGAGACAACATGAAGGGGAACTGAGAGGGACAGGAAAGATGTTACTTCAGACTTAGAGCCAGATAAAACGAGACACATGATGTGCCCCTCAAACCCACCAGTGCAGCAGGATTCTACAAATACAACTGCTTTTGTTCTTCTCTTTCTTGTTTTTACTAGCCCTTTCTTTCCGTAACACAGTATCTGCCTGGAGCTGTCTAGCCTGGCCCTCTGTTTCACTCCACTGCCTTACTGGCAAGGGACCTGCCTTGTTTTTTTATGCTTTACTTTATGCCTCCCCTTTTCCTTTTAAAAGAAGTGGGGTACAGTCTCAAAATGTTTGTCTCTTTTGATCTTTGAGTGTTTATTTATCCCCCTCACTTTTGCTAAAGCTGCTCTTTTTTGTTCTTCCTTTTTTTGCCCAAACTGCCTTAATCTTCAAGTTATCTTTCATGTTGTCCCTCTTTATAATTACCCTATCCCATTCTCCATCGCACTTGCAAGCCTCTTGCTCTACATCCGGGAGCCCCTGCTGTCTGTTGGGCCTGGTGTCCTACCATCTGTGCAGTATGCCAAAACTGGTAACCTCTTTAGCAAATACAGCTCTCATCTCAATACAGAGAATGGGTAAATGAAAGGCAGATATCTTAATTATTTGTAGGTTATTGGAAGTTCACATGCAGTCATCATTGACATTATTCTCATATTATTGTTTTTTTAATTGAGTTTAAATTATATATTTAGACTCAAGAATAACTGAGATATACTCAAATACGACTGTACAGTAGACCCCCATCTATAGTAGACCCCAACGTACAATTATCAACACCATGGACTTTAGGGTGGTCTGTTAGGAAACTTATATTAAGCCTGTGTGTTTGAGATAATGTCCCTGTTTGAACACCAAATTGTGTTCTAATTTATTCCAACTGACCTAAACCATCCATCTTTGTTGAAATCAGAGGTTTTAAGATAATTAAAAGCAGCCAAGGAATTGCCTGAGATCAAGTATGTCATATATTGGAATGCAGTGCAGTGAAGCTAGATTAACATGAACATGGACTTGAAAGAATGACACACACAATAGAAATGTATTCTCCAAACCTGAAACTTTTTAACCTCGATTGAAATATATAACTGCCAATGGAGAAGTGAAATGCCTTCAACAAAAAAAGTTTTAGCTTGACTTTCTTAGCTGAAAAACATGAATTTCTGTATATCACAGGCAAACCAGCTAAACCGAAACAAAGCCAAAGTAATTTATTTTTTTTACCTAAAGAGGAATAGTCGGCACACGGCTTCAGTTAATACAGCTAGAAACTTCTCATTAGACCCAAAATCTAGCTGTAATAATGGACTTCGACCTGAACCTCCAGGGTTCATGTCTGAACAAAGGTAATCATAATTTCAACCCTCTATCATCCGAAAAACATTTCTGAAATTAAAGGACTAATATTGCAAAAGGACCTTGAAAAACTCATCCTAGCTAGAGAGTATTATCTCCCAAGTACTCATTTTTACAGATATCTAAAAGTAACAAGCTATATTAAAGAGAACACCCGGATTTCTCAGAAATCTCATCCCCTCGTTCTGCAAATCTTAAAAGATTACGAAAACCCAAGCTTAAAAAACCGAATAGGGCACATTTAACAATTTTTAAATAATGAAGATAACCAAAGAAATTATATCAAATATACATGAGAGAAAGATACTGTGACGGACTGGCGACCTGTCCAAGGTGTACCCCGCCTCTCGCCCGTTGACAGCTGGAGATAGGCACCAGCCCCCCCGCGACCCCTTGAGGGAATAAGCTTTTCAGAAAATGGATGGATGGATGGATGAGAGAAAGATGTGAGAATTAAAGTGACCGAGAAGGAATGGAGCCTCAGTTGCAAAAAAGTTTTTAGTTATATTAAGTCCATATTTTGGCAAGAATATGCATGGAAACTATTGGTTAGATTTTTTATAACACCCATGACAATAAGTAAGTATACAAAGCAAATACAACCCTGCTGGAGTGAATGTGGAGAAAGTAACTTTGACCTGAACCATTTTCTCTACACATGTCCAAAATTCTAATTATATTAGATCCAAGTCCATCCATCCATCCATCATGTTCCGCTTATCCGGGGTCGGGTCGCGGGAGCAGTAGCCTAAGCAAATAGACCCAGACCTCCCTCTCCCCGGCTACTTGGGCCAGCTCCTCGGGAGGAATCCTGAGGCGTTCCCAGGCCAGCTGGGAGACATAATCCCTCCAGCGAGTCCTGGGTCTTCCCCTGGGTCTCCTCCCGGTGGGACGTGCCCAGAACACTTCACCAGGGAGGCGTCCAGGAGGCGTCCTGACCAGATGCCCGAGCCACCTCAACTGGCTCCTCTCGATGTGGAGGAGCAGCGGCTCTACTCTGAGCTCCCTCCGGATGACCGAGCTTCTCACCCTATCTCTAAGGGAGAGCCCAGCCACCCTACGGAGGAAACTAATTTCAGCCGCCTATATTCACGATCACCACTCGGATCCAAGTGTTAGATTTAATTAAGCAAATTCCTGGTGATGATATTGGTATAGAACAGCACTACCTCATGTTTGGTATACAAGCAAAAGGGTTATGAAAAGAAAGTACTTATTTTTTGGGGAATTTGAGAACCACAGCTATTAAACAAATTACACTGGGTTGGAAAAAAAACCATAACCCCCTAAAATAGATAAATGCTTGAATCGGTCGATCAACTATGTAGAAATGAAAAAATAACACATAGGATGCTGCTTACGTCCTCAATAGAACTAGGAAAGTAGAGTACATCATCCCAGTTCTACTTTTTAGTTTTTATGCTCCTCTTAGCTGGAAAAACTCCCAGACCACTGAACGGCTAAAAACCCATCTGTGTGGAGCTACCTTTTATTATAGATTAATGAAGTTGATTAAGTTGGAATTTCATAATTGTAGTATGTTTGAATGTTCTTTATTGATGTTGTATTTTCTCTTTTTTATTGTTTTATTGGAGCTTTTAGTCTGTGCCCTATTCAACCAAAGCCTGGCCTTGAATTCCCTTGTTGCTGAAAGTGTTTGACATTAAATAATTTGCCTTGCCTTGCTTTGCCTCTGTGATAGTGGTGCAATCATGCTGTGGGACTGTTTTGCTGCCACTGGAACTGGCCCATTACACAAAGCGTGTGTATAAGTACACACAGAAGGCTACCTATAACTTTCTCAACATCTTCTCAAATTCCCATCAGGGCAGTGGAATAGAAGACATGACTGTGTGTTCAAACAGGTCTGTGATCCCAACACACTCCTTTACTGGTTTAGGAAGGGATAAAAAAAATAACGTGTGTGAAGTTATGTTGTCATTCTCCCCAAAAAAAGAATGTTACAGATGAAAAATGTTAAGGCCAAGATAAAATTACATTAATTGGAATGAGTATAGGTAGGCATCTGGCCAGAACTGCATGGATTTCAATGTTTTTCATTTTGTTTCATCTTCCTGTGAGGTCATTTTTTTTTTTAATTGTGATGGTGATTCTACTTGAACTGAGAAACTCTGAGGCAAAGTGGTGCCTTCTTAGGCTCCTACGGATGGGAAAGCAGTGGATAAAAAGGGCAAATGAATAACCAGGTCAAGACAGCAGAGCAGTGAGGGTGAAGGATGAGAGCCACGTGCTGGATAAGGATGAGAGAGGAGGGAGGTACATGTACCTCGTGAGATACAGACAAGCAGTGAGGTAGAGAAGGGCTTTTGTTGCTCTTGTGTAACTGTAGCTGTCTGTTTCTGCTGCGTCTGCTGCCCTACCTTTGGCATGCTGGTTCACATGCAGATTACTCGGGTTGCTGCTTTAGGCAATTCAAGGGTAAGAGGAGGCTGAAGAGGTTGGGATGGAAGCTCTGCATGGTAGCATTTACTGAGTCAGACTCGACCAGCGTAATTGCTCCTGCATTTTTAATGAGTGGCTGCTGCGCACACTTTAAAGGAGCAGTGCACCACAGGATCCCTGCATGGTTTCATGATAGTGCCCTGTCCACCCTCCAGTATAAGGGCAGATCGAGAAGACACATCTTATCCTTGATGGGTTTTTTTATGAACAGGTCTAAACTACTTTTCTAAAGTATTCACACTCCTTGAACTTGTTGACATTTTTTGAAATTACAACCCCAGCCTTCATGTACTTTAGTGAAACTTTATAATAATGTCATGAAGTGGAAACATAGTTTTTGAAGTATCTTTATATACAAATCTTAAAATTGTGGCATCCATAGACATTTACACACTTTTTCTGTTATACCCCTTAATATAATTTAGTTTTATCAAATGCCTTCAGATGTCATCTTATTTGTCATCTTATTTGCAAATGAAGTCCATCTTGGGTGTAGTGCATGCATTAAATAATCCATGGAGCACTCTTTAAAAATGCAAGTATAAGGCAGCTGGTCAGAGTTGATATGAAGATGTTTAGGGCAAAGCATAGGGTGATTCTGAAGGAAAACTCCATGGATGGTGCAGAAGACTTGAGACTGGGAATGAGGCTCACCTTCCTGCAGGACAACCCGAAACACACAGATCTTCACAGCTAAATTATATTTCTGTGTGAGGACTGAAATATATTCAAGGGACAAAAGAATTCCAGTTACCTTCCACTTAAGCGATTAAGATCAAAGCAGTTGAAACAATCCACACAAAATCCTGAGAAATACAAACATCCCAATAAAACACAATGGCGTTTGTTATTGTACCTCCCCAAAACATGAATATTCTGATAATATAAATACATTTGCAAGGCTGTACACCCTGCTTAACCTGCTTGTAATGAATGTACTGAAACAGAGTACTTGCGTTTTGAATTTTGTTCACCAGTCAAATTAAACCGTTTTGCTATTGTTAATGCTTTGAAAAATTGATGCCCAATGCTTATTAAAATGATATAAACAGTCTTGTCTATATTCTAACTAGGCACTGGGCTCACTTTCTAGTCTGTGGCCTGCCTCATTACCAAACATGTTATGGTAAATTGTAACCCCCCTATGGGGAAGAATCCATAACCAGACAGTCTCAAATATGCATTTCATTAAAGTTTTTAGTGTTGGAAATGAAGTTATATTTTTCTCTTCTTTTGCAATCAAATCCAGGAACACCACCTGCAGCGAATAACACAGTTGGGAGGATGATTATTGGTATTATTTTTTACTGGGGTCCTTCATTTACTTAAAGATGTTGTAGTCTGAGAGAGCATAAAAAATAACTTTGCACATGCCACATAAAGGAATTTGCTTTTCAATTCCTTGTGGCTGAACAATCCAATTGCCAGGAAACATCACCCATATTCTCTGAGATGAAAGTGGGAGGAAACCCTGGACACAGACACACAAATGGTAGTGAAGCTTTACCAGTGTGATTACAGGAGGAGGCCCCAGTCTGTCTTCTACCAAACATATAAACTGGCTCGCCTGCAAAAAAATTTCTACACAGCCGTATTAGTAGTGGCAGGCACAATAAAAAAGACCGTGTCATGCATAGCTTGAAAAATGGCTCCGGAAAAAGCCAATCCTGCCATGAATGGGGATAAGCAAATAGGCATGAGGGCTTGAGTAGCTGCCAGTCCTGTCAGATCCCTCCCACCGCTCTCACTCCGCCACAATGAGCTCCTAAACAAATAAGAATATGTGCACCAATTTAGACCAGCAGATGAACCTTGCGGAGCCTTGTCGAGCAAGTTGGGGGGATTACCAGGAGCAAACATTCCTTTCTCCCAGCTTTATTTGAGTTAAATGACTCAAGCCAACCTCTTAGACATGGTTTCATTGGCAGACCCTTCCACTGCTCCAGCTGCTTTGGAGGCTCCGAGGTGTGCACATTAGTCACTGTATGGAAAAACACTGAGCAGGACAGGTAGGCGGCATGAATTAGTTCGCAAGGACACTGATGAAGAGAGCAAGCCCAGCCAACGGAGTGTCCAACCAGGAAATAAATAGAAAGAAAAGGCAAATAGAAAGCCCTGGGCACGACAATACTCCAAGTGGAGGAGAGATTATTTTACTTCATCAGTAATTAGAAGCACATAAACAGCCTTTGGCAACAGAATTAAAAGGTGCCATTATGATATGTGATCTCTTTACAAGAGGCTGGTTTTCTTTCTTTTCTGTTTGTACTCTGGTTTAATCATCAGCTCTGATGGTCCACAGATTTTGAAGGTTTTGGTTAGAACAGGTGAGTCCCTGAACATAGAAAATGTGTTAAAAACTTTGATGCTGAACACCGCTTATTTCTGTAAAGGCAGCTGAAAGCCTCTTACATCTGAAAGAGAAACAACTGTACAGATTGAGAAGGGAAAATACATCAAAGGAGTCGGAGAAAAATCTCCCCTATTGTTTCTTTTAAAGTATGCAAAATATTACTGTTACAAGTTTTGTTGAACAATGCAAATGTTTGCATTTGTGTATTTTTCTGTTGCTGGATATGATTTTTTTTTATTCTGTATTTTTCTGTCCTTGGGCTCTTAAGAAAATATTCGAAAACAGTTGCTTTGAAAAACAGTTACTAATTCCCTGCCTGCTTTTTCCTCTCTCATTAGCTGTCTTGAGTGCCCTGTGGAGGACTTCTATCCATTATTTATCTCTAGCCCCCAAAAACAACAGCTGCATGCTTGTGCAACCACCATATGTTATGCTTCCCCCAACATATTGAGAAGAACAGTGTTGAACAGCAAGCTTTACATCAACCCACAGAAATCTGTTTCCAGTAGTGTTCAGATGTGCCACATTTGAATTGTCTTCTGATCTTTTATTTTATTCCCAACCCATCAGTGGAAGAAGCACAGAGGCGTCCTTCAACAATGAAGCACTTTTACATTTGTCATTTCACCACAATTCCACCTTGCAGAGTATTTCTGAATGTTTCAGCATCAATGGAATCATGATATGAGGAGAAGAAGGTCACATTAGGATTTAGCCAATAAAGCAATAAACCCTTGTAGGAGCTGTAGTTGGCGCTACAGAACAAATTCTGTCACCTCAGCACTTTAGCAAGTGCAATTAATCACTAAGCTGACACAATCTTGCCGTCTTGAGAACACTGGATAAACACTTTGGCAATGGTTAGCCAATGTTCCCCAACCCACACCCATGATAATTGTGATGATATCTGTTGATACTTGTCTCAATAACAAAAGTATTCAGGGACTTTGTGGCCTAATTTTAAAGGATTCCAATAAAGAACAAGGTGAAGCGCTGATTTGCTATGGGGTACTGTGCTTAAGTCACGAATGAGACATTCTTGGAATTTTTTTTGCTATATCATTTCCGACCACAGACAATACAGAGCTTCAAGTTAATAACACGCCAACATAATCTTTATAATAATTTCGAATTCTCACATTCAAATTTTGTTCACTATCTAAGCCAGGCTGCTATATTATCTGGACATATAAAAAATGCTGGTGCCGCAAGAGCGTTGCAACTCTGAGAGACTATACAGGCACATCTCATAAATTGGAATAAGCATTCCAGTGAGGCGTATTTGTCAGATTAAAAGTTAATTTAAAGTGACATATAAGCAGGTATTATACATAGTTTGTATTAAGTCCACATTCCTATATTAATCTCCTTTCCATTGGTCTGACATAATATTATAATCTTCTAATAAATGTTACGTCATGTTTTCATTAGCTGTGAGGGGAACGTTTTGTTTAATTTGAGAGCAAAAAAAAGAATGCATTTGGGGGGTTAGGGGGAAAAAAATCTGATTCAATCTGATTTTTTTCAACTCTATAGTATTGTTAGTTTCTTTTGGTGCACTTATTCTTTTCAAATATATATATATTTTTTGCTTAACAACTAAAAAAAGCTACAACAGAGCCCCCATTTCATCCATCTACATTAATGATCCTTGACTTCCACAGTATCTTTAACCCACATGTTACATCAGTTCAACCAATGTGTGTTTGCCTGCTTTTCCGAAGCTTGGTTGCTGCTTGAAACCTCTTAGCCTTTAGAAGTTTTATTAAGAGGATTTCTGGCTAGATGTGCTTTTTTGTTGATGCAGTGACAGTTGGCATTGGTGTTGTGCATGCTTGTCTTGCTTACATCTAAGTAGCAGCAAGCTTGAAAATGTTGCAAAAGCATAGTTTTTAAGTAAAGTTTTGTAATGTTTTTAGTTTTATTTAAAACCCACATTTTAGGTGTTCTTGAATGTTCTTATGAAAGGATTGAGACTATTTAAACTTCAACATACTGCTAGTGAATGTGCTCTTTTGTAACATTTAATTTATGTTCATGCATGCCCTACTGTATATTAAGGGATTTTTGTTTGGTTATCTTTTATCCCATCTAATATTTGTCAGAAGGAGACAAATATTAGCCACGTCCTTGATTTTTTGCTGATTCCTAATTTCTTTGTGTGAAACACAAAGAAGAACCTCTCTATTTTCAAACTAAAAAAATAATTAAATTAAAAAAATGGCGACCAATGAGCTTCTGGATAAGATTAAGATTTTAATAGGGCATTTGCGACACCCCTACATAATTACTTTTTGTTTAATCTTTTTGTTATTTACTTTTGTGCCCACCGGTTTGCATTACCTACTTTGGTAAAATCTTAAATTTCTGAACCGATACCATACTCTATACTTTAAATTGGAATGATTTGGGATTTAGGGGAGTTGCTGACTGTATCCAAGTTGTCAAGAACCTGTGGCTGTTCAGCAGTTTTTAATCTATTAGCCAAACAATGCTCTGCCTTTACAGCTTTTTCCACCTTTGATGTGTTGCTATTTTCCTTTTTGTATCTGCTAGTACTTGCTCAGCATTTTTTTCTGTTTAGATTCTAAAGAATTTTATTTTTTCAGCATTCTTAATACGACATAAGATAGCTTGTGGGTTTTTTTTGGTTTTTTTCTGGACATTGTACAATTTGTCTTTGAATTGAACTTGCAGAGACATGTTATACTTGTAAAATTCACTAGGGTTTTGAATCTCTTCCATTTGTGTGTATTCTTTCTCTCAGAGAAATTATCATCTACAGGCTGCCAACTCCCATTCTGGGCTGCAGAAATTTCTTCTCTAAGATAATCTCTGATAATTTAGGTTTTTAAGATTGTGTTGACATACTCAAAAAGCTCCACACTAGTAAACTGCCAAATGAATCTAAGTGGTTTCCATATTTAGATGTAATTGCTACTTAACTGGAAACAGAAAAGTAATTTTTCTCATATTTTACATTTGAATTGCATTACCTGAGAAATTATGAAATATATATTGACAGGAGATAACATGTTTATAGTTGTGAGATTATAAATACCGTAATATTTTCCAAATGTTAGATTTTACTTTTGTTATTGTGACTGTATTTTCTGGCAAATTATACCAAATTGACAGCAGCCATTAGTCATCACTGTGATCAGTGTCAAAGATCAATATTAATGTTCCAAGGTAATCCACCAATACTATTTAATAGCGTTTTTAAACCTGATTTTGTTTGTTGAGGGATTTCAAAGAAACTTTTTATGATGCATGAACAATATACAGACTTGCATTATTAGTTGCATGCATAATAAGCAGGAGGAAGGAGGTGAGGGGAGCTGCAAGTGAGGAAGGGTGGGAGTCCTGTTGAGTTCGCCGAGTTCACTGAAAGGGAATGACACACTGCTCACCCTCCTGCAGTGTCTCTTTTTCTCTCTCAATCAGGGTGGATGTGAATAATTTATATCATATAATTTATCCCTCGAACTCTCCACCTCATACACTTTAACACACAGACGTACTCACACATACGTGTAATTTTCTCCTTCCTCTATCAAACACACACAGAGATCCCTCAGGGGGTTGGGTCCTGGGTATAGTGTGGATTAAGCGAGCTGGAATCTGCACACGGAGAAACCTGATAGGCCTTCACTGTGCCAAACACATGAGGTCACCCTGACTGACTGATCCCGCTTGCCAGCTATTCCCCCTCCCAGTACATGTTAAAACCCAATGTCTCTGAGAAATTATCAAGAAGACTTGAGAGGTTTTTTTTTTGAGCTTGATGTGTTTCTGGAAATGCAAGAGTTGTTTTATATACCCAAAATGCTTCTAAAGCTTTTTAGGGCAAAACATTTTTCCTATTAAGAGTCGTCTGATTTATTACAAGTTGGGTCTAATTTAATCGTTTTGCCATTAGTTAATGGTCGGATCAGCAAAAGAGTTCAGGTTTTGCATAAATAACAATATAACAATGTCCGTCCAAAGTCTTTAATTAGGATTTCAGTTCATGAAGTAAAGTAAATGGAGATTTTTCCAAAGGAAAATTAAGATAGTTACCCTTAGAGCAGTAACCTGGAGATCTACAGAGTTGGCAAATTAGAAAGGCATTTCAAAGTGCTCTGTGGTGAGCTTAGTCTTCCTGTAATTCAGCACAGTAATTAATTACAACTTCCAGGTAAAAAAATGACTCAAATTGACACTACAGTTTCTGCTCCACTTCTGACTAGCCTGGTAACACTGTTGTTCCAGCACAACTGTATAACAAGAATGCTCTGATTTATTTTAGGGAAACCCTGCAGTGATTTTGCAAGTCTTACTTTCTCCACATAATCACTCTATTTTATAGAACACTTAAAAAAAAATGCATATCAGACATTTTTAAGACATAGTGCTTACATTTATTCTCCAGTTTAATATTTGGATCAAATATTATGTTTATTTCATGTTAAATTAAATTAATGTAATGGATCTTATCCATTATAACTTACTTTAAAAGTTATAACTTTTAAAGTAGAATAGAGATTTGAACCCAAATTACTATGATGGACTGGCAACCTGTCCAGGCTGTACCACCTCTCTCGCCCGATGATTGCTGGAGATATGCACCAGGCCCCCACAACCCTGCATAGGACAGACTGTATAGATAATGGATAGATGGACTTGAAGCCAAATTATAAACCAAATATCAAGTTACTGACATATTCAGACTTCAAACACTGAACACGAAAGTCAAACCATTGTTGTTTGAATCCAAAATTTCGCACCGAAAGGACAGTTTGAAGATTAGAAAATTGGTTCCCATCCCGAAAATAGATAAAAGAAGACACTTCCTGAGACCAGTTATCTATATTTAATATACATGGGACACTGAATGCAGAGGCAGGAATGCTTTAGGTCTTTTTGTAAAACGTTAAGACAAATATAGTTTTGAGTTATATTACCTTAACTCAAAGCTAATAGCCAACAACTTGTCTTATATTGACACAAAGTACACCAACATATTTGGGTCTTTAATCTATTGTGAGAAAAAACACAAAAAAGTACACCCAAGTGTAAGCTCTAGAGACTCGTCTTTTATCCCAAGCAGTGCTTTGAAATACTCTCCCAAACCCAAACAATGCTGTCAACTCAAAGCACAGGCCACAAAAGGACCCTAAACATGTGTTCTTTAGATCCCAGCTCCTGTTCTCTTGTCACACAATCATGCAAGATGGACACCCACTTTCAGTTAGCCACACACATACAAAACAACATGAACAGACCTAGCACGCATTCACACAACCGTGTCCGCACTCACACAATAATACACTAACTACCACCCCTCCACACAACCCACACCCCCAATGACAGAGCAGTCACCTCCTGCTCCCACGCATCTCATGTTCTCCCAATATTATGTTAAAACGGACACGCATAATTGCGCTGGCATGGTTCCTTGTTTTTGTTGGCTGTTATCAATGGCCTCAGTAATGTCTCTGACAGAGGTGATCGCTGCTGCAGGCACCACAAATCTACATCGCTGCGTGCACAAATATGCTGCTTCCATAAGGTCCTGCTGGATGATTTAAAGCAGTGAAATTACTTTACTTCAGATGCCAGTAAATCGGATCATTTCAAGAGGAGGATAAATGTTAATATGACATTTACAGTTCTGTCTTTTCTGGTATTAAGTTTCTTTGTGGCTTTCTTGTTCTGGCCCATGAGTTAATATAGGACATAATAAGGTATAGTCAGATATCTAAACGAAAAGAAAGTCTTTCTTAGGCATTTCTTTAACTACAATACATGCCTGCTGCTGTTTTGTGTGTTTTGAGCTCTCTGCAACCCTGAATGCCCTATTCTGTGCGAGTCATTTTCAGGTTGGCTTAAGTTTTAAAGGGATACCAGGCAAGTCTGAGTGTTTTCTCTGTGATGCTCCCCTTAGCGTCCGTTAGTAAAAGTTGCTTTCAAACACACTGTCTTAAAAACGAACTGTTATCCCCCCCTCGCCACGAGCAACCCAGCTGATCAGTTGCCAACCCATCTGAGCGCAGCAACCGGTTATCAAAACTACCGGATATCAGTTATGGCTACCGAGGTAAGTAAAGGTATAGTTTCTTACTATCATCTTCCTAGCCGGCTCTGCCATCACTTTGCCACACTCTTTAGCCGGGTTTCGTTAGCCTGCCTCAGTGTTGGGGAATGTTTGCCGAAAACTGATCCTGCTTCTCGCGATGTTTGAGACTTCGTGAGACTGAAGGACACCGGGTACGGCACACTGACCTTGCAAGTGGGATATTCTTCCTACAGGCAGTAGGGGCGGGCGAGAGAGCCTTATTTCGCCCTGTAATGAGTCATTTAACCATATACCGACTTACGAAGATGATTAATTAACATGAAAATGTTGGCTGGTGTCTCTTTAATGCTCCTGATGTCATCATGTATGCAAACAATGTGTAGTCTGTTGACTTAACATAAAGCACTGTGGGGAGACGTTAATGTTCATGTGGATACTTCAGATTTTTTTAAAAGGTTGGGTTTAGCTAAGGAAGTAGAAAATGTCTTACCTGTGGTTGAAAACCATCTTTACTTTTTCATGTTCTTTTAATGAGTCCTTAGCTAAAATATAATACATTTTTATCATTACTTTTTCAGTCATTAGCAAATCAGATAGGTGTTTTGCTCTGTTAAAATAACCCATATTTGACAAACTGTTATCAAATGCTGTTATATTAGGACATTGATATCGGTAACCATTCCCTTTTGGGTTTAGATTGTAATTGACTTTTTTTTTATTTTTTTTATTTACTTTTAATTCTTTAAAAATGTCTACCTAAATTTCCAGAAGCAAATTAAACGCTGCCCACACAGCTTTTTCTTCACTGTGAATAGATGTTTCACTGATAAATTTGTCTTTGTCTTTATTCCAATTCTCTCTAGATCGATGGAGCTTTACGTTTTTTCCAATCATTTTTATGTTATTCAGTTCATTGAGATGGATTTACAAAAACTCTTCAGGGTAATCGTGGGAAGTTGTTTCCGGGCTCCCTTCCCCCCCTTCCTTCCTTTAGCAGCTCAGGTTTATTTTTTGGGTTAGCGAGGGTGAGTTAATGGAGAACGTCAAACCAGCTTGTAGTGCTGCCTTTGCTTTGACCCCTGCAGATTGTAGAGTGACCTTTGTGGTGTTGCCCTGAGCCTGCATTTGGAATCCAATCTCCTCACAGGGATATGCTGCATGTTTTAGCAGTCTGGTTTGATAACTTTACCGGATTGATAGTGTTCATCATCCCACTAATGAAACGTGCTTTGTTTTCACCTGCAGTGACCTGGGGTACTAGGGTTGCATGGCTCACAGGGGGGAAACATTTTTTGTTTAATCACATTCTTTTTGGCTTGATGGAAAGAGAATAGGCAATCAGCTTTGTTATATTCTTACAATGAAAATTAATTACATTTTTCTGAAACACACTGTCTGCAACTTCCAATAAATCCATGCAAACTGACATTTTGTGTTTTATTAGATCCATTTGAAGTGTTAATGAAGTGACAGAAGCATCTAACATGAAACGACTGCTAATCAAATTGAATCTCTGTTACTCTAAATCTCTGAGTTTTATCAGCGCTACTGCAATATACCTCAATTTTCCTTACATGTTGAACATGACTAAAAAGGATAATGTGCTCATGTAAGTCATCTACATTACTCCTACTCTCGCACTGATTAAAAATGGGGAGGAAAAAAATCAGTGTACACAGAGTAGCCACATTGTTAAGGTATTTTATCCTAGAACAAAAATTACACAGCCCTGATCTCAAAGTTGTTACATTTGTCATCCGAAGGAGTGCTTCTCCATGCCTATTTGTTTCTCTCTCCATCCCATAATGGAGAGAGAAACAAATAGTATATTGGTAATTGTCTGCAGCTATACCACCCCACACTGAGATCCATTAGTGCCATTTAAAACGCAGCACAGGGTGAGACTGCTCCTCTGTAATTCAATAAAAGCAAGGCACAGAGATAGAGGAGGATGAAAAGGCAGGAGGCTCTCCAAAGAGCTTGACAGTGGATCATCTGCAGTCTTTCAAGAGAATAAGCTGAAGGTGCCTCTAGCTTTTACTTTCATGCTCACCCATTTTACTGTGCTTTAGGGTACAAAATCTAACTAAGACTAGAAAGGATTTGATTATATAGAGTTCTTCACTTTTGGGAATTGGTTTGGCATGTTAGGATAAACCAGTTGAATTTTCTGAAAACTATTTTATAAAAACACCCAATTTAATCAAATTGAACCAAATTCATTTATAGACTGAAGTCATTTGTGAAAACCAGTCTCATGGAGTTAAAAAAACAAATCCCCACTGTTCTAATGTGAAAAAGGAAGTTGAGGATTTCAAGCAGAGATCGGGAGCATTTTCTTGCACTAGCAAAGCAATTAAAAGCAAGCTGGAGATTTTCTGTTTGGATCTCAGGAAAGAGAGACTTGAAAACTGCAATCAGTCATCAGTAACCTGCTGAGTTTCTTTTGTCTAATTACTAAAAACACAGAGTTAACTCTCTAGTTTGTGCTATACCAACTAATGACCTCAGAATTAAAAATAAATTGTCAGACAGCAGAGATAATAAAAACCTAGGGATGAATGAATGTCTAGTGCGTTTCATATTTATCTTAGTGTTGTTACTGCAAGGTTAAAGGGAGAAATTCACATGTACATATGATTATTATAAAGATATACTTAAAACAGAGAACTGAAGTCATCGTCACACTGACAGTGTAAGCAATTTTGCAATCACCAAGGACTCCTTGAAAGGCTATTATGGTAAACGGTTATATTTCAATTACTGTGCCTATAGCATCTCCACTTGTCACTGTTGGTTCTTCAGCTTACTCTAGAATATTGGAAGGGAGTCCCCATCAGACTATCAAACCTCAGATCCAGGTGGCGCAATTTGGTTTTCATGCTGGCCATGGATCTTCACCCTCACAGGACTGATAAGAGTGTCATTAGTTTAATTACATACATGTTTTTGTAGATTTTAAGACGTATGAAAACGAGAGGTTATGAACATTTGCCAAAGGTATTTTGTAGGATGGTACTGTAGGGTGTTGGCTCCTAGTTCCCATGCGATCGGCACTCGCTTCCGGAGAGTGTAGGGGCGCCAACATTTACCCCGGCGGGAGTTTTCCAAAATAAAATCAGAGCTGAGAGACAGAGAGTGAAATAATGCACAGACACAGAATTTCTGTTTCACACTCATACACATCTGCAGATGGGGAACAGTCAGAACTGAGTTGAACTGAACTGAACTGAACCGTCGTATACAGGGGTGTACCATTTTTATTAAAGAAGAACAAAGAACGTAGTCACATGTCTATTCTCCTCCCCCTAGATTTTATTACACCAAACGTTTATTCTCAAGGTTTCCTGAGTTATCGCTGTAACCATCCGGTCTGTTTATGACTGTCTACTCCCTACTCTGTTTCTTATCTCCGCATCCCACTTTTACAACGTGCAATAAACTTAGCCTAGAGTTTTACGACTTAAAAGCTTTTCCCCATAAACCATACTTGACAAAACATTTCTTTACTATCATGCAAGCTAATAAAAACAGACTTTTACTTTCTGAATACTAACTAAAGATTATATAAACATATTCAATACGAGACTGTTATATAAAGTAGCCCTAAAAAATATGAAATCACGACAATTCCCTCTTTCAATCTTTTTTTTAAATAGATTGACCATTACTCTGTACTTCTCCTTCAGGCTCCAAGTGAGGGATTAACAGATATTGACCTTGCATATTATTACCAACAGCTTTGTCAATGCATTTTATGAATAATGCACGTATACATGGAATACAACAACATCCACATAACACCATAGTCGACACAAATACTGCTAATGAAACCATTATTGACATTGCCAGAGTTTTCCATTTTCCAAACATATTATTTAACAAATTGTCCCACATTGAGGTATCTACACCTGATTGTTCTTTTAGCCTATTTGACAGTATTCTCAGTCCTTCTACTGCCCTAGTTAAATTTCCATCTGCATTAGTATTATTAGGGATAAACATACAGCATTGATCACCAAATATTGAACAGACACCACCCTTTTCAGCTAAGAGCATGTCAACTGCTATTCTATTTTGAAAAGCCATTAAGGAGGTGGCTTTAAGTTGCTCATGTACAGCCTCAAACCCATCTCTAGTTTTAATAGAAGTTTGGATTGAATTGCAATATGTAATGTTGACTGAACCCACTACTTTATTTCCAGGCTTATCATTTTTGAAACAAGTAAAATTATTTGGAGCAACATTACTATCAAAGAAGGGTGGGGTAGCTCTGTTATCAGCTATAGGGAATAATTTCTCCCAGTTACTACAATCCTTTACTGGATTTACACTAGACAGCAGGGAAACCAGACAAGTTGTGTTGAGCTCAACAGGTGCAGGGACCACCTTGAGAATAGGTCTGGCTCCCATGCACACAACACAATCCCGCCTCGCTTCTTGTCCTGCTTGTTCTACCATAAGCAACCAATTATTAGTGGAGCCTCCCACACCTGTCATAATTTCAAAGTAATCGTCCACCGATGGTTCTTCTTTAATTATACTACCTCTTGCTGCTGAGGCCTGATTTTGACTTACCGAGGTGGAAGCATTACGAGAATCTTGACAGATCATAATAGGAAATTGAACATCTTTTCCCCCTTTATAAACCCAAATTATAAAGAGAGTACAACCTTGCCCATTCTCGAGATATTTTAAGGGGAGGATATCACTTTTAGTTAAATTAACAGTAAGAAGTAATTTATCTGCAACCTTATCCAATTTAACCAAAGGACGCATATGTTTTGCATAAGCTGTAGTAGTGTACCTTCTCCAGTCATATCCACGGGGATCAGCAATTAAAGTGGACCAACTAGTATCTTTTTGATCATTTTTTATGTACCACAAGGGGTAGGTTTTATATTTACTTGCTTGTTTTCCCTTATAAACTAATGTATTTAAGGGAATAGTAATCACTGCAGATCGTCCTTTTGGTATGCAAAATTGAGAAAATCCACGATGTGCGGCGGAAGAGCCACACAGTGAATAGGGAGTTGATTTAGCCATTAAGTTTCTTCTCGGTCTAATTGAGTGAACTTCAACCTGTGTTTGATTTGCAGAACTATTATAGGGCCATTCACCACAACAGTAAAAGACAATATTGACCAATAACATTATGCAAATACCTGTGGTGCACAGCACCTTCTTATTTTCCCAAAGATGCATACTTTCTGTTAGTGGTGTGATCCTATGTTTATTTTAACCAAGGAAGGGTGTCTGTTTTTCTTTATCTTTACCTTTAAGCAATTATTTTATTTTATTAATTTATTTTTTATCGTTTTAACCCAATTCAATATTCTTTTAGTACAAGGCAAACTCTAGCAATTGTCACAACCTAAAAAACATTGACAGAAAACCATATCATCAAAAAAGATAATTGAAACAAAGATTTAGTAATCAAGTCAACCTAATTATGATTTAAACACCCCTTAAAATGTTTTAGCGTATTAATACAAACTTTTATAAAACCGTAAAAACTAAGTATTATGACAAAATCCTACAAATTTACTACTTAAAAAGTCTTTGACACCCTCTTAGGCAGTGTCTAACAATCTGCACCTGTAGAATAAAAATTGGTTAAACAACCTGTAAAAAAACAGAAAAATGATTAATAAATGTTCAGTCTTTATTATTATATTTTTTAGTCTTTACTCTTGTTTATTCCTCCATCACCAAGCGGCTGCAAGTGGTGAGACGATTCAGTAGTGTGGGCTCTTTATTTCTTCCAATTTTTTTTAGATCGCCCTCAATGAAATGCCAGCTACTTCATTAACTGAACATTTCCCCCAATAAAACACAAATACACAGACAGGCCCCGCCTCCTGGCTTCCTTCACCGATTGTGAAGTGGTCAAAAGCTGCTGTGTAATGTGTTAGATGTTTTGCGATCTTTCTCTTCTGTATACTCCCTCTTCGAGAAAAGCAAGCCCAAATTGCTTATCTCGCCCAATTTTGGCACATAAAGATCACACTGAATGACCACAGCAACCGGAACCAATGTTCTGGGTGGGCCAAGCCCTGCCTCCTGGCTTCGGCAGTCGATACTGCCTAGTCAGAACCGACACCACCCACTGCAGAGAGATTCCTCCAGGTCAGCAGAGAGCTGCTGCAGATGAGGGACAGGAGGGGGGGTCAGGGGCCGGAGCACACTGGGACCAGTGAAACCAAGTAGAACCTGTCCCACGCAGCTGGACAGCGTGAGTCGTACGAGCAGCAACCTGGAACGGGCCAGACCAGCGAGGCTCCTGCCACTTTCTCTTATACACCTTCAGCCAAACTCGTCCAGCCTCGGAAGCTGACGCCGCAGGTCCCTGCACGTCACGGGGAGCCGGAAGGAAGGAGGAAACCAGGCCCTTCAGCTGCTGATGATCACCTCGAGGATCTGGATCAGGATGGGGCGAAACCTGTGGTTCTCTGCCAGCCCAAGGACCAGGGAAGATCCTGCCTGTAAACATCTCATAAGGAGTAAGACCTTTCGTCCTACAGACAGATGATCTGATGGCCATCAGAGCAATAGGGAGAGCATCTAGCCAATTAAGCCCCGACTGAGCTGAAATCTTTGCCAGCTTCAACTTTAAAGTAGAATTAGAACGCTCGACAACACCTTGCGATTGCGGATGATAAACAGTGCCGAACTTGTGGGTTATTCCCATCTGTTCCTCAACCTGCCGGAGATGTTTATTTTTAAAATGTGTGCCATTGTCAGACCTGACCTTAGTCGGAAAGCCATGGCACGGAATCCAGTGGTTAATCAAAGATTTCACCACCGTTTGAGAAGTCTCCCGTCTCGCAGGAAAAGCAGAAAAGCACGAGGTCAATGAATCAATAATCACTAACAGGTATCGGAAACCCCTAACAGGTGTCCCTATATCTGTATAATCGATCACGATCTCCTCGCCAGGCCTGCACAAGTCCTGGAAGGCTCCCATTTCTGGCTTAATAGTAGGCTTAGGATTAAATTGACCACACACCACACATTCACTCAAAAAACTCTTAATCATATGTGGCAGGAAAGGATGCCACCAAAAACAAAGATTACGTTTCATCTGAGTGTATGACACATGTGCCACACCATGAGCCTCCTGAAAAAGAGTGGGTTTTAACGCGGCAGGTAAAACCAAACGGCCATCAGGCCCACGCCAAAAACCATCAGCAAAAACAGCACCTCTATCCTTCCACACAGTCATCTCCTGTGGCGCAGCAGCCTGCTGTGCCAACTGCAATTCCTCAGTAAAACTGTCTGACATTTCCTGTGCTGACGTGACAATCAGCTGCGTGTGGACACGTGACAGGTAACCCGCTGCCTCTTTTGCAGCCAAATCTGCCGCAGCATTTCCACGCGCATCAACAGTGTCAGCCTTGCTGTGACCCTTACATTTAAGAACAGCAAGGTTAGCTGGCAACATGACAACATCCAAAAGTTCCATAATGTCTGCATGATGCTGTATAGGCTTACCCATAGTGGTAACAAAACCTGCTCTATTCCACTGTGGTAATTCATAATGAATGACAGAAAACCCATAATTCGAATCAGTGTAAATCGTCACATCTTTATCTCTGCCCCACTTGCATGCTTCAATAAGAGCCCTTATTTCAGCACGCTGTGCGCTCTGCTTGCCATCAAGCTTCCCTGAAGCAACAGTCTGAAATGAATCCCCATTTTGCTCTACTATTGCAAAACCTGATCTCAACTGCCCCTGCAAATCCCTAAAACAGCAAACATCCCTGACAGAAGGATGGAGGGGTAAACAGAGAAACGCATTAGCCAAATCTATGCAGGTAAACCATTTCAAATCAGGTGTAAGAGATGCCAAAGCTGTATACGGATTGGGCGTAGCAATGGGAGGGGTTTTGAGGGCCTCATTGACAGCACGCAAATCATGTGCCATTCTGTATTTACCAGTACCTTGTTTTTCTACAGGAAGAATAGGGGTGTTATATGGAGAATCCGATGGTTCTAAAACTCCTACTTCAAGTAACCCTGCAATAGTGTCCGCAATACCTTCCTCAGCCTGAGGTTTATGTGGATACTGCGGACGCCAAATTGGATCAGAATGTTTCATCTCAAATGTGATGGGTGTTGTATGCACTAGACCAACATCAGTGGGACCATCTGACCACAAAGAGTCAGGCACGACCTTTAATTCCTCCACTGCATCAGGATGATCTGTTTTTTCTCTGCCATGATTTCTAGAAAGCTGCAAATGTTCCAAAAAAGTAGTGTCTGAGAGCTGCGTGTCTATTTTGTACATCTGAGAAGAAGGAGAAAAAGAGACCGAAGGTACCTGGGTAGGAACCCAATCCTTTAATGCAACTCCCCTTTTAACCATTCCCCCCAAATCTTTAGCTTGATGTTTTGGATGCAACAATAGCGATATGTGAGGAAGCGCTTCAGCTTCCATCATATACCATTTATGCTGCTCTGAAGTCAGATCAGCAAACAGTGCAACACCCTCCTTCCCCACAAAGCATGGACCCGAAGCCACAGACCAAGTTTGTCCTTCAAGTTCTGTTTCAAATTTGTCCTGATACAAAGTAGGATCGCCCCTCTCATATAGGAAGGTGACATGTAATGGGTCAGGCGGTGGAACAAAAGGCTGGAGTTCAAGCAGCCACGGCTTCCAGCATCTCAGAAATTCAGCCGCAGAAGATTCACGTGCAGACATCGTAGTCAATCTGGCCCAGAAAATATCAGCCACTTGTGAAGTGTCATCTTTCAGCAAAAATTGACCACTCATGGTGTCACAGCAATGTGTATGTCCATTCGGAAAAGTCACCATAAATCCATCAGGGGTACACAGGATAGTAGCACCCAGTTTGATAAGAAGATCTCTGCCTAACAAGTTGACAGGAGTGGTTTGAGCAATGACAAAAGGATGTGATAGTCTTTGACCTCCCACCGCAACAGGCAATAGTTGAGTGACAGGGAGAATCATCGGAGCCCCAGAGATGCCCATCACAGACACTGTGTTCCCATAAAAATTGACGTCTGGTAAAACTCTGTCCAGCGTGCTGAAAGTAGCACCAGTGTCCACCAAGAATGGCAATGAATGTCCATATATGTCCATTGTGAGCATTGGATCCCCATTATTCCTGCTCACCAAGGTACTCTGTGGGCATTGTCAAAACTGAGGCCCCCCCTGTCCTCCTTGATAGGAGGGAGGAACCATATGCTGATTCGGAGCAAAATGTGAAGGTGGCTGACCGGGAGGAATAGCGCCCCCTCGTGTATGTGGACAGTCTTTCACCCAGTGCTCATTTGAGCCACACCTCCGACAACCGTCAGCACCTGGCTGCCCTCTTCCCAGGCCTCTATTATCACCAAACCTGGCCCTACCACGTGACCGTCCCCGAGAGTGCCATGTCCGATAAGGAGCAGCAAATGGCTGATTCGGTGCGGCTGCAGCATACATTACAGGAAAGGAAGGCAACACTGTAGCTGATCCAACAGTCGGCGCTGCTTTAGCCACCATCTGCTTCACTTTTATTGACTGATATAAGTCACTCAATTTATTCTGAGCCTCTTTTAATTGGAGCTTCAGCAAAGCAGTCTCCATTTTCTTATTCTCCGCAGCGTCCCTTAACGCAGAATCTTGAGCTTCTTGTAAATAATGTGTTATGTGTCTCTCCGATGGTTTGTAAATTCCTGAACCATCTGATGCTCCCACTACAGGAAGCATTAAATCAGGGCCCCCATGAGTTCTGGTATTCTGATAAACCCCCTCGCCCTGGTCAACTCTCAACGTCTGTACGTCGTTAACCTGTCCAACTGTTGCACATTCATCACGTTTAGTGGGGCCGGTACTCCCCCGAAGGTCAGCAGCCTGCCCTCGCACCAAAGATGTTAATCTGTCCTGTTCCTTAAGGACCTCATCCATCTGTTGTTGAACTTTATTTAACCTGTATTCGTGCTGCTCTATTTTCTCCATTAATCTACTATTGTATGCCAAAAACAATTTATCAGTCTCCTGTTCTGTTTTTCTTTTAACTAATTTTAACAACTGTCTCTTCTCATCTCCACTAGCCCACCTGGGCGTCATCTTGGCCTGGAACTGCTTCTTACATTTTGTACTGGTCCCACTAACCAAAACAGAATATAGCCTTGTAATGCCTATTAACAATTGGGCACCTAACGTGCGCCACTCCTGTGGAGCAGGAAGCAATTTATATTCGGCTGCCATTGAAAGTTTAAAACCAAATCCAAAATGGATTAAAATTGAAGTAGGCAATTTGTAATAACTCTGTAAATTATTTATTTTAATTGAAAAACTATCAATTAGTAGGCCAAATTTATCCCAATATTAATGCAGTTAATAGTAAAGACAGGCAGTATTGTATTTAACCTATTTATTTTTATTCTTTATAGTGAAGTGGTTTATGTATTATTTTAGTCATATAACATTAACCTTAATAATGATTTATGCAAAGCCGAAACGAAGGAAATCTAAAAAGGTTTATAACGAACTTTTTATTTTCTCATTAATTTATTTATATACTGAGATATCAGCTGTTTTGTCTAAAACACAACGAATTTTAATGAAGTCCGGCCGGCGGCAAAACCCGCGACGGACACTTCCACGAATCACACAAAGAAATAGAATTCTCCCAATATAAAAGCAGTCTCATTTATCATTAAAACAAACCGAAAAAATATCTGTAAAACTCGCTTTGTAACACAATCGTAGATCGTTTTTACAAAAAAGAAGTCGACCGAATTAGCGGACCAAGTCAAACAAAATAGAACTTCCGGGTCACCATGCGGAACGGAAAAAAACAACCGGGACAAAGACGGCTAATTCTTCACTACAATGTTAAACCGAACAAACTGTACTCATAAGTAAACCAACCAAAGACAAAAACAAAATGCCTCCAGCAGAACCACACTTCGTCTCCAAAAAACTCGAATAGCTGTTTAACCGTGTCAAACAAATACCGGTCGGAAGCTAGGCTACCAGAATGTAGCTGTAAGCATGAGCACCCCAGCTCAATCTGAACAAAACGGTGCCGCTTCTTTACAATAAAGTTATTTTATATATATATTCTAAAGAGTTTACTACCAGTTATCCATAACAATAGTCCTATATATGTGTTAAACAATGCTTTAGACGTGTTTACGTAAGTGTACAAGGTTGAACGCCTTTATTCCAGGCGAGACTCACACACACTGTATGTTAGCTGTAAGCTAGATATGGTGGTACTGTAACCAACCGAAAATGATACTTCCCATTATTCCTCTACAATGCCAAGCTTCTACGTAATCTGCACAAACAGAAAACGAGGGCATCGACTAGGCGTTTAAAAATCGCAGAGGAATTATGGTTTTAGATTCAGTCAGTTAGTTCCCCTAAATGAGGAGTTTATATGAGGCCGGTGTGCAAAAAGCTACCTAGTAGCTTTCTTCCCTAGCCTCCACTCCGTCCAAGCACACCCACAATCACACCAAAAACAAGTACAGTAATTTTACAATATTTATCAAACACTAACCTCAAACCGGGCCGACCAAAAACTGGACCCTAATCCACACTTCCACGTTTGCGATGCTCAGTCGCGCATTTTGGAAGAAAACGCAGCCTCTCCAAAGTAATCCGTTAGCAGTCAGAGGGCTCCCGGGCCCTGCCTGCCGCTAAATTCGTTTGCCAGCCAAGGAGGTCCCAAACCAGCGTCCTGGCTGGGCCGGACGGCCACTCTCGAGCCCGATCCGCACCTTGGTCGGCCCTTAACCAAAAAAACAACACATCAACATTAAACGGAGAACGGTTAGATCAATCAATACCTATTAATTTGGTGTTAGCGCTGTTCCAGATTGATACAAAACCACCCGGGTGCTGATTTAACAAGGATCAATCCAGTCGCTCTCCGATTCTCTGTTGAACTCCAAGGAAAAAACACAAAATTACTGTAATGTCACAAACACACGCATCAACCAGTTATGCCACACTTTACTACTCACACTCAATCTCTCCCAGCTCCGAAACAACTTAAGACCGAATTACGGAGCACGCATCCTCCACCATGTGTTGGCTCCTAGTTCCCATGCGATCGGCACTCGCTTCCGGAGAGTGTAGGGGCGCCAACATTTACCCCGGCGGGAGTTTTCCAAAATAAAATCAGAGCTGAGAGACAGAGAGAGAAATAATGCACAGACACAGAATTTCTGTTTCACACTCATACACACCTGCAGGTGGGGAACAGTCAGAACTGAGTTGAACTGAACTGAACCGTCGTATACAGGGGTGTACCATTTTTATTAAAGAAGAACAAAGAACGTATTCACATGTCTATTCTCCTCCCCCTAGATTTTTATTACACCAAACGTTTATCCTCAAGGTTTCCTGAGTTATCGCTGTAACCGTCCGGTCTGTTTATGACTGTCTACTCCCTACTCTGTTTCTTATCTCCGCTACCTACTTTTACAACATGCAGTAAACTTAGCCTAGAGTTTTACGACTTAAAAGCTTACCCCCATAAACAATACTTGACAAAACATTTCTTTACTATCATGCAAGCTAATTAAAACAGACTTTTACTTTCTGAATACTAACTAAAGATTATATAAACATATTCAATACGAGACTGTTATATAAAGTAGCCCTAAAAAATATGAATCACGACAGGGGCACGGGTTGCTGGGTATGCCTTTAGGTTTTATCCATTCCTTTTGATACTGTTGCCTCCCACCAAGAATGTCCTCATATTTGGTACCCTGGCTTTCTACCACTGTCAAAACACATGACTTTTATGTCAATTCCTCTCTGGCTTTCAAGTGATTGATTGCATGAGTATTTATCTTGTGTTACGCTTTGAGTGGGTGACAACCTGTCAGGTATATACAGTATCCTGCCACTTCCTCAATGGGGACATTGGGATTATTGAAAAAAAATGGGACAATTTAGAATAATATGGCAAGACAATATTTAACAATCACAATATGATTGCATTTTTTGTACCTTTGTGTACTGTTAATGTTGAGAACTATAGAAACAGTAATTTATTGATGTGTTTTCAGTCCAGTATTATAAAGACAAACAGCTGAGACTGGTTTTTCTAAAAGACAGCAGGTGTCATTGCTAGATTTTGCCTTTTATTATTGTGCTACACTTATTTTCTTTCTGATGCAAACTGCTCCATCATGTACTGATAAATAAATGTATAAAACATTTACATAATGCATACAATGCAAAATGTATTCCCCAAAGCCTGATCCAGTGATTGCTGACTGCCGAACAGACGTCAATGAATTATGCAGTGGCATCACCGTCGTCGTGAATGTGCTTTTAAAGGTGCCCTTTTTTACCTCAGCTTGCAGTAACACTTCTTTCTGCCTAAAGTTTCTAGTGGAGGAGAGCTCGTGTGGTTCAGAAGATGAATAGATCATGCCATATTTCAGTCTCAGAACACATAAAAATCAGTTCTTACTTTACGTTCAGTTTAGTCCCATATGGATGAACTATGAGCTTTTAACTCGAAACCCTTGAACACAGGTTATTCTTTCAGTTTGCTTGGAAATGAAAAATTTAATTTTAAAATAAATTCTCTCTGCCTTTGTTTTTGAGCAGCGCTGCGAGAGAAAGGCTGCCCACCAATTAGGGCATGCCGATTCTTACAGCCCATGAATTATTAAGAGCAACCCATCGACTAGGAGCAGTGACGGAGGGCAAGAAAGAGGGCCAAGCCACCTGAGCACCGTAGCTGCATTTATTAAAGCTTGAGGTGTCTTTCCACTGTGCTAACACTGTGCTAAAGAACAAAAAACCTCCACAAACCAGAACCCTACTATGTTTTTGTTGACTTTCATTGTTTGGATTCTAGTAATCTTCTAAATGTAATACTTATTAAGGTAAATGGAAGGTGTGAGGAGGGGAGGAAGAAAGAGAAACTGAGACATGGGTAGGATAATGCGAGGTATTCCAATGCGACTTGCAACACCAGCCACCCTCGAGGTCAACCAAATCATTTCTCTTGTAGGATTTATTGCCTGGCTGTAGCCAAGGCAATGAGGTGCTGTGAACCTTGAGCCAGTGTCGACATGGAAGGTCTTTACAGCCATATACAGGGGCCACAGGTGGAGTCTGCTTGTTAACTCTGTATTCAGGGCTCGAGCTAACACCTGGAACATAAACTGGGGAGGGCATCAGTTAAGAACTGCTAATGTGTCGTCTGTTTTTGGAGAACACTATGCTACTTCTCACAGGTATCAACCCTGTTAATTGCTGGAATGGAACAGCTGTGTGTGGGAATACTTTACATAGCATGCGCTTTAACAACTGGATGAATTATTTTATTTTTTATTAAAGTTGTCTGATATGTCTCAGTTAAACCAAAACGTGTTTGATTTCTGTTTATGATTGACTTTTTTCTCCCTTAGAATTGATGAGAAATAACTATTGAGCACAGGAAAGTGGGACTGTTAAGAGAAAGATATATATGGATACTCTGACACTGCACTGCTTTTAAGCGTTTTCCTATTTACTTATTTAATGCTATGCTGCAGGGGAACAAAAAAGCAGAAAAAGCTGTTTTTTCAGATGTCTTTAAATAGAGATCCCGACAGCCTACTTATTTTTTTCCACTTGTACTCAGAAATGGCTGGCTCAGTCTTGGCTCGGGAATATACATTAACAATGTCCCTGTTTGTCACTGAAATGGCTTAAGTGCCCTTTGGATAGCTTTAGAGCCAATGTTTACTGCCTACCTGCCCTGTTGTTTTTGAAAAACCTCCAGGCCAAAGTAGCTTAATGCTGATGTGACTCAGGCCTAATAGACAACGCACAAAAAATGATGTCCTTCGATATACCTGTCATACTATTTTCTCCTCCCCCACTGGATTCCTTTTGTGTAAACTCCATAATGCAGATCATTTTAGTTGAATTTTCTTTTCTCAATGTTAATTTACTTGAACATGTACACTTTAAATAATATGACAGACACCACTCCTCTGAGTCTGAGGTCATGGTTCACAACAAGGAAAAGTTACACTCCTGTCTTCCAGTCTCTTACAGATTTGGGTCTTATGTGCAGCAATATAAATGCTGAAAGCAAAGCGCGGAGTGTAGTGGGCTGTAGACATTACACCTATGGTCACATAATGTAAATCATAACTGATTGCTGGGCTGTACTAAAAGGTCATCCACAGTCACCAGATCTCATTTGCATTATGGGTGTGCGGTAACTGAGATGTTATCATATCAACATGATATCATATGATAATATTGGCTAAAATCTATTTGAATTGTTTCCAACACCTTGTTGACCCTATGCAATGAAGAACTTGCAAAAAGGTTGCCAAACTTTGTTTACAGCTGTTTAATCCTAGGTGTTTTGTACGTACATACACTCACTGGCTAGGGTGCAAAGTGACCTACAGTTAGTAAGAGTGGTTGGGATGGAGACGTCTCTATTTCTTTCTTAGAAATATTAACATCACCACCTGATCTAGAGGGGGTGGATGGATGGATGAAAAACTGACAACACAGGACGAGGAGTTCTAATACAAACAGATTAGCAGAGGGTGTATTACTGCTTGGCCTAATTGGATGGGGAGGAGAGGATAATGAAATGGTAAAATTATGAGTAAAATGTACATTTTTTAAAGGCTTTGTTTTAGCTTCTGGGAGCAAAAATTGTTGCTTGTGGAGGTGATACATATTTTTCCAATCATTTATTTATTTATTTTTCTGATACAGCCTCCAATAAGAATGCAAGCAGGAGTCTCAAGCATCACTGGGGATGTCACCTAAACTGTAGAGATTTATTTAGGTATTAAGCCATCCACATGTTACCCTGTCAAACACTGTGTCTGTGTCTACCTTGTATTGTCTGTCTTTCACACATTTTGTTTCACTGTTTGTCTGATCAACTAGAAGTGATTGTCATTAGAGATATATTTGTACATTGTATAAGACTGGGCAGGTTACTAGATCAAATGCTCACCCTCCTCACGGGATTTATTAACTATGATGGAGTAGATGGAGCTGTAGCAAAATAAGTGAAGTCTCTTGTGGGATATCAGAGTAATCCTGTAAGTAATCACTTCAGCATTTCCAGAAGATGCCTTGTTGACCAAATTCATGGAGGTCTTTTCTGGGCATGTCAAGTGCTTTGTGTGTAGCAAGCTGTACCCCTCCCTCCAATTTGCTGGTCAGAGATAATTAGAAAAAGATCATAATAAAAACAACATGAGCCTCATTGTGATGGTAATTGCCAATCCATACAATCTGGCAAGCCCCTTCATATTCAGTTTCACAGTGATGCTTCTGTACTGGACATTTAAGGGACTGCCTGCTGCTGTTCATGTGCTATTTTGTGCTTTGGTACAATGGAGCAAACACTTTTTTCTGATATGCTATAGTATGTAACACTAAACCTAAAAAGAAATGAAAGATACACACCAAAAATAGCAGGCTATTGCTATCATTTCATAAAATGTCTTTATGCACGAATAAATAAGGTATTTGAAAAGACTACCACAAACCATAACCCCACGGATTGTCTTTTACATTTCTAAGAATAAATCTGAACATCTCCATTTTAAAGAAATCTGTATGGGCTTCATGAGAATGTTAGAAATTGATTGAAACTATTGTTTGCAATGGAGAGCTATAATATCTAAATAAAATTAAGTTTACCTGACAAAACATTAATTTATTTGCGTTCATCTTGTAAGTGATATACAAGTCAATACAGTAAGTACTTTTTCATTTTCATTTTTCATACTGTCCTAATGTTTTCATTTGGGTTTATTATGAGTAGACTTTATATTTTTCTATTGATTGCTGAGAAGGGAAAACTGGAATAATTTTTAACAAGCCCCTTTTTCATCGAATGTAAGCCAAACGGATACATCATCTTTACAACTTGCTATTTTGGGAGACGTCAGATTTATTTCCTAAGACAATATTTACTGAATAAAAAAATATGTAAGCCTAAATCTGTCAAGGGTAATAATTTTATTATCATTATAATACAATTATTCTAAATTATTCTAAGTATTATTAATTAAAAAAATTATTGTAAATATAATTATAATTCAGCTCCAGATTTTGAGGTTCTGATCTGTGGTGGGTCAGCTGACTTCAAAACACTCAGCAACCACCTTTTAATACATTTCATAACCATATTTCCTTGTAGATTATGTCCTAATAAAAAGGAAATTACATTAAGCTTTATTAGACTACCTATAAGATTTTTGAATAAATGCAGTCTTATAGGGCAAGAAATTTTCATTTACAGTTAACAGTTATTCCCAGTCCAAATCAGACTGATAAATATATGAATGCACTGTAAACTTGTCTTGTTTTTCTTTCTCATTTCACCATGAAGTGGAAATAAGCCATAACTTCAGTTACCTTTGAAGATCCTAACGGACTGATTGCGTCAGCATTGGGTTTGTTTTAACCCAGATGGCCTGTGTTTATGTGTACTGGCTGTGATCCATTGCCGTGTCCAAGTGTTGCATGCATTAAAGTCTTCCAGCAGCCTGGCAAGGACACAGCAGACCAGAGTCACAGAGGCAAGCAGTCAGGATACGTGGAAACATTACACCATTACACTCACCTACTCCTCAGACACGGTGACTTATCTCATAAATAAATCACACTATCAAGGTCCGAGCGACTCAGACACTGCATCTCTTCTTCTTTGGCAGTCGTCTACTGCCCAATTCATCGCTTTTCCCCTCTGCTGGTTCTCTCTCTTTCTACCCTGCATCATATTTTTTTAAATCTCTCGTTCTAGCTGGCTGGCCAACAGTGCTCACTTTATTTATCACGCAGTTTTGACATTTTTTGGATAAAGCTGCACACCCACTCTGATTGAACTTTGATTGTGAAAGCCGGAAAACACTTGGGATTCCGGTAAGTCATGGGAATGAAACGCTAGGATGGCCTGCCCAGATTTCGCTGTGTCTCATACTTTAAATCACTCAAAAATCACTTCTAAAATTAAAACCTACCTATTTAGAATCGCCTATGAGTAACTGATCCTACTATTGCTTTTTACTTGCTTATTTTTAATTTTCTTACCATTTTTTTTGTCTTGATTATTGTTTATTGTGAAAGCTTTCTTGTATTTTAATCTTCAAAGTGATTTATGCTCTCTTTTTTGTCTTCTAATTTTAATCCTGTAAAGCACCTTGAATTTGCTTGTGTTAAAAGTGTGCTATACAAATAAAATTGCCTTTCCTTGCCTTGCCTAAAAGGTCTCTAACTCAAGCATCATGCTCTTATGCCAAACCAACAAAAATAGACAACGCATTTGTTTGGGAGAAACAATAAACTGGTAGCTGAAGAAAATAAATAATGAAAAATAAAACTTGTTAGTTCCCTCTTTAATATAAAGATATATATTTTTCAATTTCGGGACATTTCCAGGTGTGCAAAGGCAGAATGTGAGTTGGCAGCCCCAAATATTTCACAATGCGGCATTGTTCTCAGATTGAACCTGAGTAAAACAATCCCTTGTGTAGTTCTGATGCTGGCTGCTGACAGCAGCTTTGCAGTACGTGCACATCGGCCCAAGGAGGTGGGCGGATGTAGATTATTTTGTGTTGAGTAATACTGTTGTTCCTTGAAGGGGGAAGAATACTTGCTTAACACACAGAGCAAGATCTGGCACTATGTATTCTTTGCCCTACTAAACTCTTCTCAACACTATGTAAAAACTCCCCAATGGCTCTTAGACTGGGAGGAGAAAGGGGGTTAGGAGAGATTCAGAGAAGAAAGCACAAAGGAGAGATGGAGGACGAGCAGCCAGATGAGGATTGGGACGGATTTCAAGATGGATAGGAGCTGACTGAATGGATTGGGGAAGGTGAATAGAGGATATAGGGAAGACTAGAGAGGGATGATTTCTGTTATGGAAGGTTAGGGAGGAAAGGAGGTTGGGGATATGAGGTTCACAGAGTTTAGTAGTGAGGACAGCTTATTATCAGAACTTTATTATCCTATATAAAAATACAGAACAAGGCTTGGGATAGAAAACAGTTCTACATTCAAAAGAGCATTGTTTAATGTGATGTTGAAGCCAGATTCAAATCTAAATTCACATAAACTTGGCAAATGAAAATAATAAGAAACATGTTCCCAGTCTGAAAACATGGCAAGGAGACTGGTTTTCATGTAACAAATCAGAGTATAGAGTATCTTAAGGTTACACCATAAACATGGATAAATAAATTATTCTGGAGCATGTAAAATATATATAAACACCTAAACAGAGTATATGTGTCTAATTTTTCTCTCCATTTCTGGTTTCTTGGTGGTGGCAGAGGTTGCTGCTTGCATCTAGGACAGGAATGTCCTCTGAACGTACATGTCCACATCAAGTCTTGATTTAGGGGTGTCCCAGGTCTAGCAAAGCTGATTTAAACGGAATTACCTCCTTAGCATGCTACTACGTTCTTTTTAAGGCCAGTTAATAACCCAGGTATTTAAATCAAATTTATGAAACCAGGGAGCCATCTAAAATTCTGAACGCTATCAAGAACTAGGATTTGACACCACTGCTTTACAACATGAAGAGTGAAATAAATAATCATCTTTTCTGAGAAACCCTCTTCGCTCATCACATTCATCACGTTAAAATGCCAAACATGCTCTTAGTGCATCAGTGTAAGCAGTAAATGCTTACATTACGGTTTCCTACAACACTGAAGTTGAAAATTTGTTTCCTATTTGTGAACTGCCTTGGTTAAAAGCATCTGCTAAATGACTGAATACAGTTCTAAATACTTCTGAAAAAGTAGGAAAAGTTTAAGCTGTACAGGCACAAACAGAGATCCTCCCTTGGGGATGGTTGGGGGGGTCTGTTACTAACACTCAACTGCTAGCCGCTGCTCCCAGGGTTTGAAGTGTAGACTATCTTGAGGTTGGACTTGAACTTGATTATATGTTTCCTGAGGTATTTCAGTTTGGATAGAAACATTGCCAAACTCTGGAGGCCCTTACAATATCTGTCAGCTAATTACCAAACACATTTGTGGTGTTAAATGTAACGTTGGTTCCGTTGTGAAGAAAATATTGTTCATACAGCGCTTGGTCTATCGAAATCGAAACTTGGAAGGGGCCATTGTAATAAAATCAAATGGATCACACAAATCTGTCATGCTTGACCATTTACTTTGGTGATTTAACATCTAATGGAAGAACATGGCCATTTTTGTCACTATAGAGTATGCAGAAATGAAAAAAAATATATATTGTTTTAGTAATATCCTTAGCCAACGTCTTTTCTCACTTTGCCTGGATCTATTGCAAAGCAAGTTACCTTTCAGCTAGATCTATGCAGTCTGCAGAATGATAATGTTTTAGTCAACTTTTTGTAGCACATTGTTATCATTCCACATTCCTATTATATTCCAGTCTACTTACGGCCATTTATTTAACTTTGATTATCTTTGTACTAAAAATATTTTTGATAAATTGAGACAATAGACAACAATAAAATTCTTGAATTTCAAATAATTTGAATCAGTTATAAATACATGTATATCAATTTTGTGGTATACCCCATTCTATCGATAGTTATATTGAGTGTTGGGCCAGTTTGTGCCTTGTTTAGGTCATTTAAATAAAATCTGGGAGGTTATCACCCCTAGCCAAGCCAAAATGACTGAGTAATTTCAAGCAATAGATAGTGTTTATGGAGTAACATTTCTTTGACAGTAGACCAGTTGTACATAGGAATGGTAAAATTACATAAAACCAATCTGGTTTGGATTTGTTGTTCAGTTTTTCAAATACAAAATCTGTTTAACTATGCTGAATCTTGCATGTACTTTACGTTGAGGCCTTTTTTTTCCCCTTCTTTGATGTATTCTTTGTTTAATGACAACAAAAGGGTTGTATTTGCTTTGATTGCCTACTGCTGCATGACCTTTTGTGAAACCCGTCTGGAAGTTTACATCCTTCAAAACCTCATTTACAGCTTGTCTTGCAATTAAAGAGCAGCACCATTTCAAAGCCATTTTGCTTTTTGTGCTGTGTAATATTTATCAGTTGTCATGTTAGCAGTTGTTTTTTTTTAACTGCGTCCCTGTGCCTCACATGTGTCATATGTTTAAAATTTGTTAGAGGAATAAACGTAAGAATGTGGAGTAAATAATGTGGGGATTTTTTTTTAGTTTGTATGGTGACTTTCTGCTTCTGCCTATACACCAGATTTTTCTGGCAGGGAGGAAGCAGGAACTCAGGTAGGTTGGTTAAAATCCCTATGCAGATTCCCTGGATAGGTTTTTCAGATGTATGTCATAAAATAACTTTATGAACCACCTCAGTCCAACCATGTTTTGCTCCCTTGCTGATTTTTTATTCCTGTCTTAAGTCTTCTTCCCACAAGAGTGGTTGGTGGTTGGTGCCAGTATTTAGTCTGGCAATTGTCAGAGACCCTGTGATTTATTCGGGGGGAGGGGGGCATTCCAGACACCCAAAGACTCTCGGTTTTAAAGAAGGTGAATATTCAAAATAAGAAGACATCGTCCTGTAGCTATGTTATACTTATCTGCATTTGAACAAATATTTCCTTTATATATATATATATATATATATATATATATATATATATATATATATATATATATATATATATATATATATTATAATACACTGTTGTAGTGTATGATAACTAATAGAAATGTGTATTGGCAAGACTCTGGTGATACGATATATATGACAATACAGGGAGGTGATATATTACGATACATATATTACTATGAATAAAAATATATATTGATCTTTTTAAAACTTGATTTAACTGTAGAAAAACTGCCACAGCATTCTAAACACTACAAGCTGTTTCACACATAACATCCAGTATTATTACTAGATCTATTTGATCCACTGGAATGAAGAAGCTGAAGAAATCCCACCCACTAGCAGTCATACTTTTAATTTTACTACAAAAAAAATTTTTTTGTCATCGTCAATGGTTACAGCAAAATTGTAAAAAACAGAAAAATAAAAAAATATATATATACATTGCTTTTGAATATCGATACAAATAACACATCACAACAAATTGGTATACCAATATTTTCTTACATTCCTATTCAATAATGACACAAAGTAACCCAAATGCAGCGCAAAAATTTTGTAATCAGAGTAAAAAAAAATGTGTTAATTTTATCACCAACAGAGTATTTTCAACCTTTCCGGTGTAAGATTTTAATCATGTCTGGAGTATTTTATCTGAGTTGATGACAGTGGCATTTTTCTAACTCAGATCCAAGTTAAACAAACCTCCATCCTCACAATTCAAAGTCAAGTGCTATTTTTGTTGGGTGTTAAATGAATGAAGAGTGCCAGTTCAGAGTGAATTTAACTCCTTCCAGACATAATTAACTAACTTAGATTAGTGTTAAAAATACACTTTAAAGTGTCACAACACTTTGAACGAGTTAAAGTATTAACACTATTAAAACTGTAACTTTAACACTGGACGGGTGAGGATTATATAAACACTGTGATAGTGTTAAAATTAAAACTATGTGAGTTAAATTTACACTGACGATTTTGCTGTGTGGTCTTCAGAGTCAATCACTCTGAACTGAAATAAAATGAAAATAACTAAGCCAAATTGAACTAACTCGAACTGAACCAAATCACAATGGACCTAAATTTCCTAATCTGAACAAAACTGAATCAAACAGAAATTCAATCAAGCGGAGGATCTAAATCAAAATCAAATAAACCAGAATGAACCCAAATAACCCAAACTGATACTAAAACAAATATAACTGTACTGATCTAATTTTATCTAAACTGAACTGACCCAAATTTATCTATATGAGCCAAACTGAAGTGATCTATCCTAAAATTCTGATAACCATCTAATTCTTAACAATTTCTAACTAAAACACTTAAATGATTTGTCCACTCTGATGTGTATCATGTTCTATTGCACAGTTGCGGTAAAATGATAAATATAATGCATTTATTTAATTTCTTTCTAATCTCACTGACTGCTCAAAGCCTCTTTTTGCAACAAATGTATCCACACATCTTCTAAAAACACAATTATATGCTGATTCACAGGTCAATAGACTTTTTTGTGCAGAAAAGTTGTAGTTTGTGATACTTAACTCACTTGACCATTTAGAAAGAATATTATCTTGATTATCAAAAAAAGTTAAATCCCAAAAATCTATGAGGGAAAAATATTTTCAACTTTGGCAGACAACCATGTTGTTTTATTACCTCATTACTGAAGCTCTTTATTATCTTAAGTGACATGCATAGACCTATAGAAGTTTATACTATATTGGGTGCTGCATTACCTGCTTTCACAACTCTGCATATCTGTTGGGATTTTTTGACAGAACAGCTTAAGCCTCATTCAGTTATGCAAACATAACATAGTTCCTGTAATTTATGGCTGTTGGCACACAGTCAAACACACATACAGTTCTAAGGTCAGTGTCAGGCAGTAACTCATGCGCTAAGCTTTCAGCCTCTCTGCACCTTTTCTGTCAATTACAGGCTTATTTATGAATTTGAGCACAGTTGACCTTCTGGAAGAGTGGACCTAAATTTGTTTGTCTGCAGAATAGCATGACAAATGGTTGAGCGTCTTCGATATCAATCTGTCTCCTGTCTCCCTCTCTCTGCCTGACATTCTGCTGTCTATAGTTGTTCATTCAAAATCTGCCAATTTGTCAAGCAATTGGCCCTGGATGTCAGACAACAGCATGCTCACCTAGAGCTACTGTAGCATGAGGGACTGATATATTTCAGGGCGCACATACTTTTAAAGGTGAGGGGTAACAATACATGGAAGTTTCTGTTATATGGACTCTTCTTATGTCTTTCTGGATCCTAATGAAGCTTGGGCATATCAGGGCAGAGTGCCAGGTGATGTGTATGTCTGCACTGCCAGGGATTTGTTTCAATGAAAAACAGCGACATAATATACTCCCCCTACAAACTCTTCCACACATTCCCGTGTTTGTACTTAAACGTCCTGTGAAAAATATAATTGACTCCTGAAGAATGTGCCCAATTGTTGTCGAAGAACAGGTTTTGGGCTTAGTGACGGCATTTTCCTTTTTCCGGTTTTATTTGAATTTTCCTTTTCAATGGAAACCAAACTGTCCACTGGTACTCTTCTGGGGCCAGAGCCATAGTTACTTAATTGTGGTCCCCAGTTATCATAACTTTAAAATATTATATTAGCTCTAACTTTCTTTGGTAAGGTTGTCATAGTTATTCAAAGTAACCAAAAAATGTGCAGTTTCTTATCAGAGGCAGCAAATATTGCTAACCTTTTAGTACATAGTGGGCGCTAGAGAGCAAGACTATTCAAAAGCTGATACCTCTATAATATAAATAATGTAAATATATAAAAACATATAGATAAAATAACAAATAATGGGAAATATTATAGTGTCTTTTTATTGTAATAAGACATCAGTCCATTTTAGTAAAAGTCATACATTACTGGCTATTTTAATTGATATTTTATCCACACTGACTATACTGTTCCTAAAAATAATTCAAATGTTACTAGACCCGGTTTTTGTAACCAAATATTTGTAAAAAGAAACAATGTCTTGGAAGTTAATAATAAGTCATACATAAAATGACAAAGTGGACCCCTAAATCAGAGGTTTTGTTATGCTCAGGGTTCTTTGAAGCAGAGTAAAAAAAATCTGGTCATAATCTTTTTTTACCGGTCAATTTTATAATTATGTGCCAGGGGGCTAGTGCCAGTCTCTATTAGTCAACTTAATACATGTTAAATATTATTTGATACTTATTCATTTTAAATAATCTTCAATCCAAAAAAGCTGAACTAAGAACTAAACAATCACACTTAGAATACACCTGCTGTGGATTTTTGCCCTTAGAGCATTTGGTTTCCTAATATGTCCCTCTCTTCGTTGCATTGCCTTTAAATAAGCATCTCTTTCTACCCACTCCTTCAATGCAGTCATTCTGCAGTCTCTACTCCCACACTGCAAAGCTTGCAAACAGACCCAGCTGGCTATAATGATGACAAATCAGCCCAAATATTTATGTCCATGGAGTTTCACTTTGTCTCTATCCACAGCTTGCTTAGTGCTTTCTCTTACAGATTCCTCGGCGGCGGTCACTGCACTTCAAAACCATCATAATCTGCACAGCACAAACACACTTAAGCCTCAGTTAGGTCACCAAAACACTGGCTGACTGTTCATGTGCACAGATGACCAAGTTATGGGTTGCTGGAGGACTGGTGTACACGAGCTGGTTAAATTTTTTAATTGTCTTTACAGACATAGTTGCCAACCAAGCCTATATGTAAACGTAATGAGTATTTTATACTTCACATACACATAAAGACTCATTGAATGAACACAATTTAAATGATGGCAGTTTTCCATCTAATGAAAATGTGCTGGTTCAACCAATTTCAGTTAAATTCAATTTTCCATATGTATGGGATTTTGGTTTAACCACGATACATTGGATGGAAAAACTGCCACCATTTAAACTATGTTAATCCAGTTGGTCATTTTTTTGAGTGTAGGGGGGAAAAAAGCAAAAGAATGTTCAAAATGAAACAAAAACTAGGGTAAAAGCGGAGTTGTATGCCAAACAATATAGACAAGTAATTCTAATTAGGTTTTTTTTCAGTTTTATGAGATTGTATTTTTATTTTATTAGAAACTAATTTTTTCACTTGAGAGATATTTCTTATTTGCCATGGAAATTTTCTTATATTTGATTGAGCTAAAAGATAATAATGGAATCATTTTCTTATTACCGCCTGTTTCCTGTTGCAGAGAGTGGCATCTTGGAGACAGTTTACTTATGAAATATAAGAGATTATAACTCCTAATTAAACAAAATTGACAGCCCCCTCTACCTGTTGATATTGTTTATTGAAAACAAATAACTACTATTTATCTACTAACCCTTTATCTGCAACATTATGTTCGATTATTACAGTTTTGCAGAATAAATATTATCACAAATACATGGACAATTTTTTTATTTCTTATCTTTTCTTTCAAAATACATTTAGTAGTTGTCAACAGGGTCTATGTAGCCAGTTCTGAAGTTTGACAGGGGGGCTGTCTTATGTAAATGTGTTGTAAATGAGAACTATTGCAACTCTCAGCAGGAGAAAGAGGTAGCATCGTAGCTGCTGGGTGCTCCCCTGACGCTTCCATCTGTTCCTCTGTTTAGGGGTGGTTGGCCCTGCATTGGTCCGCCTGTGGCTCTTGGACTCTTGGGGGCTCTAGATGTATATATCTCCAACCTCCTTCATGTCTGCGTGGACTCCTGTAGGACGGATCAACGGCCCTATACACCAGCTATCAATTACTTGCATGGGGGAACCTTGTTTACACCTGCATGCTCACACATAGGTGTGGGGAAATAGTTCTTGGGCTGAGGTTATCGTCAACAGATCGTTGATACCACGAGCTTAACAGCGACATTGGTGTTGTATTTGTCAAACCATTTTGGTGTGTTGTGAACGTGTAGTTCTCTCCCTATCTTGTATTGTCAGTTCACACCTCTACTTGTCCTGTTTCTCTTCTTCATCTTCTTTCTTTCTTCTTTTTTGTTTTCCTGTTTTTGTGTTCATAACTTCAAGAAATTAAACCCACAGTAATTATTAATAAAGATTTCTCATACATATATATCTGGTGGAGTACTATTGCAAAGCTGTAAAGCTCAGCTTGAGAAAGTAAATCTTTTGGGCTTGTACTTGGTACTCAGACACTAATTCTAAGTAGCAAGCTGCCAGACAGGACACATTGAAGATAAAAAGAATGGGAATAAAAAAAAGCATAAGGGGTTAAGTGATCGGAACTCCATAAACTATGTAAGTTGTATTGTTGTCATGTCCTCCTCAAAGTGATTGCAAGAGCTGAAGTTGTTGAGGAAACATCACAACAAAGAGGATCTAAACAGAGATAAATGGTTAGGAGCAAAAGTGATGTCTAACAAGTTAAAAGGCAGTTTATATTAACCTATACATATATTTGTATTAGTCTATAGTATTGTTAGTCAACCAATGTGTTTCAGGTTTTTCCCTTAAGGCAATCCCACAGTCTGGTTGACCTAAGATCTGGTCACAATAACATCTATATGTAAGATTTGTTCTCCTATAATATGTCCTTTTTTTCTATTTCTTCTGTCTCTTTTAACGCTCTTAAACCTTGGTTTTAACTCTACTCCTTTTGTCCATTAAGTGTATATATTTATTCAACTGTTTTTCCATGCTCCTGCATACATAGAGCTCACAGTCTCTCCTATTAAGATGCATTTGACTATAGGATCAAAAGTGTTGCATTCCCAGGTGAATTGGGGTTGATTTGTTATTCATTCCTCTGGCTATGGTTTACCAAGAGGGGCATGGGCACAGACTGAATGAGTAAGAAAAGAGGACAGGCAGGTTTCCAGTGTCCCTTGCTCTTCTTTGAGCATTGAGATGCAGTCATGGTTCTTAGAGCACATGTTTTTGGGCTAAAGGTTTAGAAGCAGCAATCCAGGATGGATGGGGATTTGTGTTCCTTCCGTGCTTAAAAGCTGCTGTGAATGCAGCCGACCGCCGAGCAAACTGTTAGTTCTGGCAGTTTTGAAGGGATGCCTCTGGGAGCATGCTTCCCTCTAAGAGTCTTTGCAGAGACTTTGCCAGCATGAATTAATGGAGAATGAGTTTTTAGGCTTTTTTCCTTCATTAATAAATGTCTGGGTGTCCTTTTTTTTTTTTTTAAAGCAGTGTCTGACTGGACTGAGTAGAAATGCACAGAAATGGAAACGCAAATTAACATAGTAACATACTCACGCGTGTGTGTTTGCCTGGCGACCTGACATAGCGGTGTCATGACAGTGGGTAGGCTTGGGCAGGGTTTTGCTGGTTTACTGATTATATTGACAGCATGGCCTTGTCTGGCCCAGTTCCAGTGTTGAGTTAGCTCCCCTGGCCTCCTATAAATCAGGCCCAATTACTACATTGGTGTGCAACCACATTATTCAGCTCTGCCCCGCAGACTGCAGGGAAACACAGAGGAAGAAAATTATAAAAAAATGACAAAAATGCTTTGATCACCATTAATACAACTGACCTCACTATTCTGCACACAAGAACAAATTATTTTAACCATAATATATTCAACGTAATCAACTCGGTTTCATTGTGAAGTTCCAATATGAAATCTCCAAAATTCGAAATGCTCATTCAACAAAGCAATAGGATCCTATGCAATTGATATTTCATAATTTCTTGAAAAACTTTGTTCTGTATTTTATTCTAAAAATAACTCCTTTAAAACAAAGCTTGCATGTACCAGTGTTCACAGCAGTGTTATTTTTCCAAAATCTTTGGGTTTTTTGTCTATGTTTTTATTGCTTTTGTATTATTCATTTATTGAAAAAAGAGGCGTACAAAATAAACTCTGAGCTCTACCTATGTTTTTTTTTTACATATCAGTGTTTTATATTTCCTTTATATCTCCATTCTCTTCTTATTTTACGTTTGTTTGGAATAATGTCTTTAGATTATATCCAAATTCTCCTTGCTCAAAATTATTAGCAAATAATTTTCTGTTAGTGTGCAATGTTTCATGACTTAGAGCCAGTGCTTACTTTACAGCACTGGTTGTTTATGCAGCTATTAATGAATATTTCTTAAAAATCCAGATGGACTAAAAGTGGCTGCATATTGAAAAGACTCCTAATGGCCCAATCAGATTTACATATACAGTATAAGCAGAGGTGAAATAAAAAATATAGTACAAGCACTTACAGGTGAGGTAAATAAGAATGATTATACCTTCATTGTGGCCCCTGTAGGAAAGTGGCATATAGTAGCCAGCTTTGATCTCAGAGTATCTGCTAGAACCAAGACAAATTGATAAGTTTAGGGAATTGAGCTAGTTTGACAATTTAGGTCCAAATTGTGATTATTAGAGGAATGGGTCAAAGTATTCTAAACATGCAGCTGAAGTGGGATGTCTCCAGTAGTCAATATAATGGAATAGAATAGAAACTTTATTGTCCACCATGGTGGAAATTTTCCTTTGGCTCTCCAGAACAAAACACATTACGTATACACACACATTCTGACACTATGTACCCTAGTTGGATCTCATCATTTAGGCTGGTTAAGAATCATTACAGTTCTAGGAACAAATCACTTCTGATATATTTTTTGTTGCCAAAGGCACCCTATAAAGCCTTCCAGAGCTTGGTGGTTCAAACTGGAAAAAAAAGTTGATGACTACTGTCTGCTAAAATGTGCTTTGCTGTGTTCCTTGTCCTTCCAGGAAAAAACATTTTGAGATAGGTTTTTGTGGTCTGCCAACTATTTTGTCTGCCCATTAATTTTTAAAGGTTTGCTCTTAGATCTACAGCTTATGTTACTAAACCAGGCTGGTAGATGTAGAGTAAAAATCTTCTCAAAAGTTGCTTTATACACAAGCTCCAAAGTTTGTGGACTGACCCCTAGACATCTCAGCTTCCCTAAAAACTCACGGTGAGGAACTCAGAGGTGTCTCCTACACAATCCCCTGTGAACGTCAGGATAGGAAGTCCCTATCCAAAGAATTTGCCTGGAGTTGATTTTAAGATTGATGAGCCTCTTTAAAAGAACGGTTTTCTTGAATATAACAGAGCAAAAATCAACATAGAGTATTCAAGCCAAACTCATTGGGCTCAACAAATGTATTTAAAAGGTATTCAGCAGCAGCATCCAATATCTATCAGAAGTGAGCTAAGCAAGGAGCATGGGTGAACCAGTAATTGAGGTCATGGCTACCCACAACTCACTGATGCAGGTAGAAATAAAAGGATGGTCTTTGTGGGTAGATTTAACAAATTTAGCTTAAGTTGCTGAAAATAAATACTTTGGTTTTGATAAATAATGGTCAGAATACACAGTGCATTTCAGTTTGGTGTTTTTCTTCACCACTGCAGACCAATCAAAATACCCATCCTGACCCGTCTTCTATTAAAGGCATAGACAATGGAAGAAGATTTCCTGGTTTTATGAATGTTTTCTTTTACCTCTAGTGGTTGGCCAGGTGCATCTACATTGCTTGATTTAGGAAAACCAGTGTGCACTATGGGAAACAGGCAAGTTGGTGGAGGCACTGTAATGCTTTAGGACAAGGTTTCCTCAGGGCCCACTGTCCTGCCTGTTTTAGGTGTTTCCAATCTACACACTGGGCCTGATTCACAGCCTACTGCCACACTTGATGACATGCAGGAGCTAGTGCTATCATTTGAAGCAGGTGTGCAGGAGCAGACATGCATCTGAGACACAACATACAGTGGGCCCTGATGATCAGGGTTAAGAAACACTGCTCTGCTTGGAAACATTTCATCCTACCATTCTTGTGAATGTTACTTTGAAGTTTGCCACCTTCCTAACTACTTTTGTAAAGCCCATTCTGGAAACAATATTCATTGATGGGTGTGACCCGTTTTAGCTGGATAATGCACCCTTACCTTGAAGCAAAACTATTCAGAAAGGGTTGAAGAAGTACAAGAATACGTTTTTAGTGTTTTCCCAGCCTCCAAATACCACATATTTCAATCAAATTGAGCAACTACAGTATGGGATGTGTCAAGTCTGATCACTAGGAGCCAATTTCCTACAGGTCCTTTGCACCTGAAAATAATTTCTAAATAACCTCCTGAGCGTTGACTCAGATTCTACAGAGTCCGGCTTATGACCTGAATGTGGGATTCTGGAGTTTTGAAGCAGATACGCATCTTAAAGTCGTGGGAAATTGATCAGCAAGAACTGACGCATGAGACCCCAGCTTTAGATGTTAGGAGATCAAACATCACTCTTGAACATGCAACACCTTTTACATCTCTTGATGCCCCTAGCAGCAGGGAACCAGTTAAAGTAACACCACCTTTCAGCACTTTTTAGTACATCCAGCTAGTCTTAGGGATGTCGTAATAGAGCCAGTGAGAAATAAAAACATAGCATAGTCATTCACCAGTTGGTGTAGATGCTGCTTTTGTCCTTGCAGCTGTAAATATGTCTTCTTTTTCATCCATGGGCACTATTTGCTCTGACACAGGTTAGTTTTAAACTGCCCATCTTCCAATCTCCATTCATACCATTTTCCTTGCTTGGTCATCTGGCTTACCTCTCAGCTTCTCCATGAAAAGCCTTTTTAATCTGTACTATATCATCAAAGATTGTCTTCATACCATCAATATCTATAACCCTTGAAAACTGCATTGTATTTGTCTGCATCATTGCGCAAGGAGCTAAAATAATTTCCTATAGCAACAGAAGAGGCTGTTATAATGGTTGCGCGGCCAAATTGCTTTTTAATTTTTTCAGTAAACCCATAAACAAAATGTTGCAATTTTATTATAGGTCATTTTTTCCAGTTGTTTTACCTAATAAAAAAAAATCGTCAGTCTCCCCTCAATAGAATGGTAAATGTGCTTCATTTACACTTTTTTGGGTGTTATTGATCTGTCTCTGGATTTTCACACAATGAGCTACATTCGCCCACTTAAATTCACTCATCAGTCAAGCCATCATAGGGTTCAAACTCTTGCTCAACGTTACCAACATGTTGGGAGGGGAAGCTGAGATTGAATCGCCAAAGCTCCAGTTGGCATTATAATAGCAAAAAATATAGCTCTTCTAAGATCAAAGATGAAACTGAGTCCTTAAGGCATTTAAGTATTTGGGGACAAAGCTTATTCTCTCATTTTATAACACCCCTTCTTCTGAATAAACACCTTAAATAGAATTAGGCAATAACAGTTTATATTCTCTGGCACGTCCTTGTCAAATCCCAATTACATAAGAATTATTCTGTTACAGCAGACAACTGCTTTTGTGCATCCAGCAACAAGATTTTATAGCTCCTTAAAAGTACACTGACCATTGTAGCTGAACCATTCAAAGGTGCCTCAGAAAGCTGAGGATGTAAAACGTTTGGGCACAATGCAAAAATGTAAATAATTGAAAATAAACTTAAATGTTTTTGTTCAGTTATTTCATTAAACACAAAAAATCCTGTATTCTATAAATATTACAAAATGTGTTAGATTGAAGCAGTACAAAGGACATTCATACTCTCAGTGACAAAGAGGGCTACCTCTGTTAAAGAAATGTGTGTTGTCCTTGTGTAGATGTGTGAATATACATTGCAACGCTATGTGCCCTCAGCCTTTGCAACGCATGCTAGATTTATCACCCTCACTTAATACACTCATAAACATTCCCTGGCATGTCACACAGGCTGTGAACCCCCCTGCACGACTGGCTTGGTAAATTGGGCCTGTGTAAACCATTTTCCCTGTCTAAAATACAGTGCAGCAAATTGAAATCCCCAGTAAGTCTGTGTAGCGGAGTGTCACAGCTGGGTAGGGAGGCGGCAGAATTGAGGTTTTCTCATTTACCACCTGGGGTTTTTTTTCTTTCCAAGTGTCATAACCAGCTTTTCTTCCACTCTTATCTGTTTCCCTTCTCAAGTCATCCCATCAGACTCTTTTTAACTTTGTACTTCCCTCCCTCCTACCAGAACCCAACCTTCATCCCCCCTTGTGGAAATATACTTTAACTGCGGTTTTCACTCCTCGTCACTCTGACATGAGCCGAGTATTTATTGTATATTTGGGAATCTTTTAGCCCGACAGGTTGAGGCTAAACTGCAGTCATTAAACTGTCCAGGAAGGGAAACAAGCTTGGTTATTAACCTCCAGGGTGGCAGAAAATAAGCTCACAGACAAGTGATTTTAAAATGGTTGAATTATTTTGCCTTTGGCCCGTTTGCCCACTGAATTCTGTCTTATGCCTCTAAACCGATTGCAGAGCATCTTTTATTTGTAAGCAATTTAATTTTTCTAAAAAAATTTTCATGTACAAAAAAGAAGAGCATTATTAGTCATTATTAGTTATTACTCATTCAGACATAGCCGTACATTGTCCTGAGAACTTTGGCAACCAGTCTATTCCTCATCCCAGGAGACTTTTCCAGCCTTTTTTCTTTTCCCCTTGGATAACCTCACTATGTGCCTTTTCGCCCAGCACTGTAAGTAATGGGCTCATTTTGACCCTCCACGCCTCATTGTGTAAGATTTCAGCTTCTAACCTTAAAAAATGAAAGTAAGTCAATAGGGCGGGACATGTGAATTCCAAAGAGTAGAATGCAAGCCAAGCCTGGAGCCTATTGAAGAAATGGAGGTAGAGAGCTCTGTAGGTCGCTTTAGTACTTTATAAAAGAAAACCTGTATAAAAGGGAAGGACTTTTTCCATTACCTTATAGCTCCTATTGCAACTGTCTGTATAGTGAGATGACATTTGCAACACACTGTGAGTTGTAGTTGAAGAAATATTTAAAGATTAGCTCTTCCCTGTGATTAGTAATTATTAGGTTTCTGTTCAGTTCCTGATAAATAATGTTAAAAACTCTAACTACGACTGCATTATCCTTATCCTCATATCAATTTATGTGTAATTTTGCAATAACAGAGTAAATTAGGCCACAGTGAACTTGAACTAAGCAAAATGAAGAGCTTAGAGGCATTTACTCAAGGAGTTCCACGCTAACTCTCAATTTAAGACAGTTCTGTCCATTCACATGAACAATAAACTAAAACTCTGCACTGCTGAATATACTTACTGTACAATAACCCTGGTTTGGTGTATATACTATCCTTTATTATTTATTTGTATTTATTTTTATTTCCGTTTTAATTTCACTTCTTTAAGTTCTGTACTGGAGAGAAACGTTGCCGGAGTCAAATTCCTTGTATGTATCATACTTGGCCATTAAAGCTGATTCTGATTCTGTGTACAGGCAAATACAAAAAATAAGAATGTAGGTTCTGATGAGACTTGATGGTCAGATTAGTACCTCATGAAAATAATAACCGTTAGGACGAAAACAAGCAAACTTCTAACTAAATACACATTATTGTGTTGAAAATGTTTTTATTGGTCTGACTTTGAAAGTTAAACTGACCTGTCGGGTTTTCATTTACTGTAAGCAGAAAATCATCATAATTACCAGAAATAAAGGCTTGAAAACATCAGTCTGACTGTTTTTACTTTCTAACATCTTTTATTTAGTGAACTGAGTTGCTAAAGTGGAAAGGTAGCTTTAACATATTTACTCTCCCTTTTTCAATATTACCGTTTGATAATTCTATTTTCAGCATATTTTATTACAGTTCCAGTTATTCTTATTTGAACAAAATATTTTTAAGAAAATTCTGTGGTTCAAAAAGTTACCCTGAAACTTCAATGGTCTATACAAGGTCTAAATGCCTAAGAGCGGTCGTATGAATTTTAATTTACACTATAATGTCTTCTTCAAAAATAATTCCGTATGCTAAGGTGAGTTAAACTTCATCTATGCAGACAGAGCATCTCCATAGCATAGCATGGTGTTAAGTGACTTAATTATGGTGTGCTTTTTAAGAGATTTGGATAACATTCATTTATTTTTTTTTATTTTAGATAATATAGAACTAGAGAATATGTGTAGCCTATGTCGTCACTCTGAAATTGTAAAATATTTTTAATGGAGCTTCAGATCAAATGACATGTGCCAAGATATGTTTTGAAAGACAATTTTACTGAGCCACGTCTTCATACTTGTGAAGGGGCTATTGCATTTTTTTCCATGGATTTATCTTTAGGTTATCTCTGATCATATGATTCAGATTCAAGCTGGGAAAAAGTCTTATGTTGCTTTAAGTAATATGTTTTGCACCTGTATTGAGGATAGTCTTTCTGTGTTATCACACCATGTGTTCTTGTCGACCTACAATAGTATTCGAATGTGTGTGTATGACCCAGAGAGTGGCTGCCCATCGGCTCCATTTAGCTCAGCGTGGTAATTGGCCATCCATTGATGGACGTGGCTCCCTCTTCATGCTCCAGGGACCCCGGCTTTTCGTCTGAGAAGTGGGAGTCGACACGCTGGCATGGCACACACGCTTAAAATAGCGCATCAAATCAGCCATGCTCCAACAGTCGCTCTTAACGTGTGGGGCAAATCGGAGGGCTAATGGTGTGAGTGTGTGTGTGTCTGTTTTAAGATGAAAGTGTGTGTGTTTTAACAGCATAGTTTGGGGTTTTGAGGTCCTCCCCTGGGAGGATGAGGGTTAACATGGCTAACTAGGACTGTTGGTGGTATTTTGTTACATATTACTCTCTTCCTGGCCATTTTCCTCTCCCCTGTTTCATATATCAGTCTTTTTTGCATTGCATTGAACATTGTCTTTTTCTTTCTTAATTTTCCATGTATTTCAGTGTGTTTACCGTTCTTTTTTTCTTGCCTCCATTTTTACCCACGGGCTTCAGCTCTCCCTCTCTGTTGTTATGTGCAGTGTCAGTGCAATAGAGATATAAATGGTCTGTGAGCAGGGGGCCCTGACTCCTGTACTATAAATCTACAAAAATAGCAACAAATAAAAGAAGCCGGGGAAAAGTGGTGATGGACAAACAAAGGTGTAATCAAATTTTGAATAAATCCTGTGAGCTAAGGATTACACTGAAAAAGACTTTAATATGTAGATTGTTATAAAATATACTGGAGTTGATTATTGCATCAGGATCTCACACCCTTGGAGGTGAAAATTGTTTCACAGTGTAATGAAATTGGTTCTGGCAATTTTAGTAGAGAGCAGGAGCTTGCTGTCATTTAAAACTGTTTATAATCTCCTGGAAGCCATATGAAGTCTAATTTGCAAGAGTCTCCTCAGTGAAATGTTTACTTAAAACGTAATGAAGTGAACTAGAAAACAAAAATCATATTCAGCATTCATGATCTCACTTGAAAGCCATTTTTGAAAGACTGTTATTGTGCTGGGCATTTTGTTCCTATTTCCAATTATAGGGCTGTTATTAAAAAAATGACTTGTTGTTTCCTGCTTTTGTGTTTTTATCTCATAGCAATACTGATTTCATCTCCTTCTATGTCACAGCTGCCTTAAAATGTAGTGATGTGGAATTTGTAGTGCCTGTTGTTTCTCCAAACAATTTGAATGTTGATTTCAGTTCCGCACCTCTTTCACCTCTCTCTTGAGATGTTGTTATGCCTCACCTTGTGGCCTCTCTAGATTTTCCTCAATGCCTATCAGGATTTCCCCCCCCCCCCAAAAAAAAAAAAAACTTTTAGCAGTTTGTATTAAATTGTTATTCTCTCCTTGTGTTTCTTCCAGCAGCCCTATGCTCCACCCCCTCATCCCATGGCTCCTCCCAGCCCCAGCACCAACAGCTGCAGCCAGGGAGGGGCGGAGCAGCTCAGTAAGACCAACCTGTATATCCGTGGTCTGCCACCTGGTACCACTGACCAGGACCTCATCAAGCTTTGCCAACCGTGAGTACACTGAATAATGAATCATACTTGAATACATAATTCACATTCACAAATGGCTGTGTAATACATTTAATCCTCACTGTTTTTGATAATGCCATGCCCAAAAAATTGAAGCTTATATTTGCTGTGTTATCATTTCAGAAGGTAATTTAACAGATAGAGAGGCCCGTGTTAGTATTTTTTTTTACTTCCCAAGGCACCAATCCCTGTCAATTAGGATTAGGCATTTGCTCATGAAGATTCAATTCTTTACAGATTAATAAAATTCGAATTCACTTTAAAATTTTGGATGGCAACATATATTGTATAACAACCAGAGTTTCTAAAGATATGTTTGTCTACCTAAACACTACAGCCTTCTTATTCTATTGTCTTTCTCCTAATGAACAGTGTTCATTTGGCATATTTTGCTGAAAAGATAGTCTAATTTTAGCAAGTTTACTCTCTGTTTTGATATGAGGTTTTGATAATTAATCTCATACCATATTTGAGTGAAGATACAGTAAATTTACAAAAAAACAACTCTGTTTCATAAACTTTGCCTTTTTCTTGAATGTCATAAAATTTATAGTCAGCGTTTCAGCTTCTTTCTGAGCTACCCTCTTTCACACAATTTACAGAAAGACATGTTATGTTGCTCCATGAATGTAGCACTTTAAATGTGTGGATGCAAGAGACACAGCAACACCTAGATTATGAGGGGAAATCCCAGATTTTTTAGATGAACAAAGTAATGTGCTCTGTCTATAATACAATTCTGAAAGTAGTGCACATTAAAATCGGCTTAAAAATTGTACCATCTAATTTGCTTTGGGCAATTGCACTTGGCAAAATCCTACAGACAGATCCAATAGACCAACAGCAATATTATAAGTGGGGTTTTTTCTTGGACTTTAAAGTATTTTTAAAGAGACAGCACAGTAATTATTTCAGTCCTTAACTGGTTTTGTTTATTTTAAGGGTGTAGTATTATAAATGGAGTTGTTTGACCAGCTTTTTGGGTTTCTTCAGAGTTTCTTATAATTGTATTTGTAGTTGCACTGTAGATTTTATTTTGGTAAATCATGTCTACTGCACGGGAATAGACATACTCCAGTTTCTGGTAAGAACCAAGAATTTCAAATGACAGTTTTCAACCCACACAAGTTTTTCATCATAACTTTCCTATAGGCACGTTGAATGTCATTCAGGGTTTACACAGGGCATTAAAAAACATTAAAAGTTATTAAATGAATTTTGCAAACATTAGGGCCTTAAATGGCATTAAAAATTAAAAATAAAATTCTCGGCGGCATTAAAATTTTTTCTGTAGTTCAAGAAAAATACTCATGTAATAATAAATGGTGATTCTGATTCCGAAAAAAAGGATCTGAAATCGAGTTATTTTTCTAATAAAATATCCCTTTTAATGTGCCGCTACATTCCCTGACTGAGCCCCGATCTTGTGACAGGTGGAGGAGACAAGCTCAGTCACACAACCCCACCTCTCCCCTTTCAACAACACTTCTCTGGCAAAGCGTTACAAGCTCACGGATTAAGTTTGGCAGCGTTTTGTAAAAGTAAACGGCAACATAGCTGTATCTGTGATAACATTTTTGCCTTGAAAAATGGTAACATCAACAATTTAGCAAAACACCTTGTCCTGCATGGAATTATCTTTGAGCTGAAGCTTGTACCATCAGTTCACAGCCTTACTCCTCTGCCGCATTAGCCACAAAAAACTTGAGGTGATTGAGGATGAAAGGATTGTCAAAGCATAAACATGCCATAAAGAAGCTTCCCTCACATTTGTTTACCTAATATTAGAATATGTAGTTTAGCCAACTTATTACTGACATGAAATGAACTAGTTTTTTATACAAAGATGCAAATTTGGTGCCTTGCCTTTCCTATACTGAAAGTTGCTGTTTTGTTTTGAAAAATATATGAGTAAAATAAAAAGACTATTAGAAAACGTTAAGTGCTTTGTTATTCACTCCTAAAATTTGACTTAAAAATCGTATTGAAAAATGTATCTTAAAGTGTTGTTAAAGCAGTAGCATCGAAAAGTATCTAACGATACTCAGCTCTAGACAGCAGTTAACTCTGGCTAGATATTTTTCAGTAACCAACAGCTGGACATCTTTAGCGACTACCGTGAGCACCACAAATGGCACAACTGCAGGTGTAGAGAACACTACCATTGGAACACTAAGTAGTCTTTGAGGATTATTGGGATTGCGCGTAACACTGTGCATCGAGGTAATCTGCTGTCTGAACTCGGCCGTGCAGCATCACTCATATGCATCCAATTAAGATGTTTTTGAGTTGTTCCAGGCAGTTTCTAGATTCAGAAATATCCAAATGCTTCACATGTGGAAAGGATAAAACTAGCTCAATATATTTGAGTTATTATGTTAATGAGTTGCCGTTGGTGCCTTTGATGGCATTAAAAATAAAAAAAAATGTAATTTAAAGGGCATTAAAAAGCATTAAATCAGGTGAACTGATTTCTGCTGAAACCCTGTTATTGTTTTCTTCCCGGTAATTGTACGCATGGGTACAACACTGAAGGGCAAAAAGTGCTTTCACACCTGCTATCCAAAGCTATGCTGTTGCAGCTGAACAATAAGGCTAAGAAAATGAAACCTTGAAATGTAGGTATTATAACTTTAGATTATCCAAACTATCTTTGTGCAGATGATCGAAAAAGATACATTGCAAACCTAACTGTGTTCAATGCAAATCTTCCAGACATGTTTCAAATAGCTCACGAGCTATGGGATGAAAGTCCTGAAAATTGGTCGCCAGTTTAGTATGTTGATATCTACAATTATTTTGATCAATATGCCTGGACTTTACACAGCATAAATAAATGAAGGCATAAAAGTCATTAGGGCAACTCCCAGTGCCCAATGCTTCATACATCTTTCATAACGATCATCAACATGTATTGGTAGTTCCGCCAGTGGTGTGAAGCTAAATATTGAAGGAGTGTAGTCAGGATTTAATGGATCATCAGATGGCTGACCTGAACATGAAGAACACACAAACTATCAACATAGTTTTGATACACATCCACATCAACATACAACTTTTTATATAAAACAGTTTAAAACTCATAAAAATGTCAGTCAATTTCACATATTTTTTTGTGTTCTGTGCTAAATATACAAGCAGTAGATGTAGCTTTGCAAACGGGTGGGTTATGCCATATTACATTAAAACTTCAACACTGATCCAATAAAGTAACATGAGCAGATTATGTTGTGAGACATCCCAGGATCTGGTTTGATCAGCCACTCTAAATTTTCTTCATGTCTATTAACCGTAGTAGTTGCCTTATTTCATCACCTGGAAACCTATGAAATTTTATTACTATCCTTTTTTCTTCTGTTTGTGCAGCTTGTAGTTGTGCGCTTGTTAACCATGCTGATAGATTTTTCTTCCCCGCTATTTAGCGCAATCTTTTGAAAATTATCAGATAACAACTGTAGTCTGCCAGGGTGAGCAGTCTTTTTGCCCTCAGCCCAGAAGCTGGGGGATTGGAGCTTGGTCGCGTAGCAACACCTTCTATCACCTGAAGAACAGTTCTGGGATTAAAATTTAGTGTTGCTAGGGGATTTTAAACAACTCATCCATTCATTAATCTTTAGTTGGAATGATAAATGCAAAATAGTCTTCACAGGTCTGCCTAAAAAGTAAATCAGAAAGCTGCAGTGGATCCGGAACACTCCTGCTTGCATCCTCACTAGAACCAGGAAAGCGGACAACATAGAACAAAATCCAAGATAAAGATAGACAAAATCAACTTAATGTAGTTATTTAAAAAAATATTTCATAGCTTGATCTTAAAATCCAGACCATTACACCATCGCTCCTAACGACATAAATGATAAGATTAGAGATGGTTGGTGCCTTTTCCTACCCAGATGTGTCTGTGAGCCTAGAAGATGGTGAAACCAGATTTATCAGAACAGGCCACATTTTTGCATTGCTTTAGACTCTGATATTTGTAGTCCTTCATATTTATTTTCAGATTGCCCCCTTCCAATTAGCCTCAAGGCCTCATGGCTTTTATGTGCCACTGTCTGTAAACTTTTTTGCGACTAATAATTTAAAAGACTTTGCTTGTATTAAATTTAGGTTGTTTTAAATACAATACCTTTCTGCTTTTATTAATAGATCATATTTACTTTTTTCACTTAGTTTTAAGAATATTTCTAACCAATTCTACTATTTTGGAAAAGTTTTTTTCATTGTGCAAAAGTCTGCTTTTATGCATGAAAGAAATTACCAGTAGTACTCTGTATACACAAATGATGTTATTAAACTAAGCAGTTCACCTCTTATGCACGGACTGCAGCATGAAAGCGGTCCATACCTTGCACGCACTATTAAGCGGCTACTAACTGAGTGCATTATAAAGTTCCACACATAGAAGTACTTAGAAAGCTTAGGCGAATGTTTTCGATAGAGAAGACACACACAAACCTCCCTGCACACAGCGCAGTAAGGCCTAATAAAGCCTAGATTGGACCACATCCCCCAGGAATCACAGACCAAGCCCTCATCAAGCTGTAACACACAGTCACATGGGCCTCTGTCTCTCAAACACACACACAAACACACGTGCACACACGCCCACTGACGCACACACTCAAGCAGCTTTGTTCAGCTCTATTAAGTATTTTCACTCACACCAACATGGTGAAAAAGAGGTCAAGATCATTAATGCAGACAAGACCAGGAGATTGTGAAATACAGACAATGAGTGAATCTGTCTGGTTGCATAACCTTTTCTTGGACATTTTTTCACAAATGTCCTGGTCAAATGTGGCCAATTATTCAATGATGCTTTGGAGACGGGAGCATGTTGTCCAGTATATTGGGTAATGCTCCCGGTATTCATGTCATAAGTCATGCATTTATTCTTGAAACTCACCCATCAAGATTGCATTAGGTTGAGAGGCAGCCCAATAGGATTTGGAAAAGCACTCAGTGTTTTGACATTGGATATCTCTCATTTAGCTCTTTCTAATGCATTCAACCAGCTATACAGTTGGGTAATTTCAGTTTGATTTCTAATTCTATATAATATTGAACATTTAGAGCACTACAGTTTGAAAGGTCAAATCACATCAGCTTATGTAAGATTCTCTGGGATTTGCATATTATGGTTTTTCTACTCTGTATTATGGAAAGCAAAAGGTTTTTGTCTTTTCCTGCCTGGATTTGCCATTCTGTCCTCTAGTGGCTGTCCTCTTTCAGCTGTTTGTTTGGTCTTCCTCTTTTTTCCTGTCTTGTATCGCCCATCTTTCCCTCTTTGAGCCCCCAAGGTTGCCCAAGGTTTGCTATGCTAGTGAAAATTCAATGCCACTGAAACATTAATTAGCCAGACTGTGTTTCAGTGGCAGGCGGGTGGCAGCATTTTAGAAAAGGTCATTCAAATGCTCTGCAGAAAGCAGCTCCCTGGGTTTGCTTCAGGTTTTTTTTTTTTCCCAGATGCCTTGGCACTTTTCAGCACAAAGCTCCTCCTCTCATGGCTCCCAACCTTGGCAGCTCTCCCAGGGAGAGATGACGGTTAAACATAAACTCTCACTAAATATGGTAGCTTTAATTTAAGGATAAAGAAAATCATTTTAATCTTGTTAGCAGGCTTAGGTGATTTTCATAATCAGAATGAAAGGGGCTGGTAGTCTTGCTCAGACATTTTCTTGTAATATTTATATGGCTTATGGTTGCTCTCTCACACGCAAGAAGCTCTTACATCCCTGTTCACCTCAATCTGAAACCATACAAGCTGCCAAAATTATGCATTCTTGAAAAGAAGCCACATTGTGGCTGGTGATTTGAGGCTGTAAATAACAATAAAATAAAGATCACTCAGAGTTGCCATAATTATATTTTTTTCTGTGTTGCTGTGCTTCTAACCATGCTCCAACCATTTTATTGCCTAATTTCTGCTTAATTCAGTTCGAAATAAACTTCACCTCTGCCTAACCAGATTATGTTTTATCCTAAATTTCCAAAGCTGTAAGTATAACTGAAATAGCAGGTAGATGATATTCACTAGTGTATTGCTTCCTTGTTTATTAGAAGCTTTGGATTTTTCTATTGTAGTTTACATATTTAAATCCTGCTGAACAAATGTACTGTGAAAGTAAACGATGCACAGGTTTGTCAATATTTTAGTCTGGAAAAATATGAAATTTTAAACTATGTATGTAAAGAAGAAGGTCAGTAGACACATCAATATTCCTACTGCTTGGTAAACAACATTATTATCTGTTTGACCTGAGCGCCATGAGAATTAGAGATACCCTTCAATAGATTTGAGTATTATTGAAACTAAATGCAATAATTCGATTCAAAAGGTGAAACTTGGATATAGATTGTTTACATGACATTGTTCAAAAATAGGTATGGTTTGGCTATGAATAACTATCAATGGATGCCAACGGCAATTAATAACAAGATTAGTAATTTAGTTCAAGTTTTTTTAAGTTGGGTCACAGATCTACATATCTGGAAATGATAATGAATAGTTTTCAGTCTTAGTTATTGCTTACAGTATGAATACCTGCAGATAAGATTAGGTAATTAATTAATAATAGATGAAGGATTAAGTTCAGTACTGACTTTCTTGAACAGCAAGACTGTACATACATCCAAAACAATCACAGACCACTTTTCTTCAAACATAGGAATGTATTAACAAAAATACTTCAATCTTACAATTAAAATACTTTAATCAGCCTAATCATTAAGTTTGTAAAACTCAGCTAAACTCCTGAGTAGAAATTGAATAATAAACAGTAAAAAATATAAATGTAATTCTTTACAGACTAATTTAGTTTAATGTTAATACCATTGTTATATACTTGTAACTGAACCTTCCTTCAATAAAACAATTTGTCTGGATGTGCAATTTTATTTTAATAGTGATGGCAATTTTTTTAGAGCCGTTTTTTAATGCCTCTGTTGACGGGGAAGTAAAATTAAACACCAAAGAAAACCAGCCTTTCAACAGTGCTTGAAGTTACATGCCACAAGCTGTTAAATGAGTTATTCAATTAATTTGGGTTGGTACTTAATCTCTGCTTTATTCATCTGGCTGGGTGAAAAGTTATCCACCAACCATCAGCCTGATATATGGCTGTAGAGGGGAGGACAAAGGAGTTGGGTGGGAATTGTTGGCTGAACATCCAGTTAGTGAGTCTTCCCACTTGCCTGCCTTTCTGGATGACTGGATGAATATAGGAAAAGAGAGCAAAGCAGTGGCTAAAACAGCCGTTGCTCTGAGAGAAATTATTTGGGCTAACCAGTTACAGTATGTTGAGGCACTGAGCCAACCCTTAAGTCCAACACCAACTAATGGTTACAGCCAATATATCCAACCCAAGCATCAAAACCAAAACACAGTAGAATCACTTTAGTCTAAAGCAAACATTAGAAAATCTTTTTTTTTTTTTTTTGGCTAACTGGATCTAAGGCAATGAACCCACCCAAGGAGCTCATACGTGTAGAGTCAAGTCCTGAAAACCCAAAAGTAAAAAAAAAAGATCATTAGAACTGAGTCCAACATGAGCAAAATGGTTCATATATTCTGTCAACAATAAGGAGACCATAAATTCAAACAACCATAAAAACAAAAGTCCCAAGTGGTTTAAATGGTTTTAACTCCACCATTCCAATGTTTTGCTTTTTATTTACTCTCTCATCTTCCTCCTCCACCACCCAATTCTTAGTCTGGTTCTCTTCAACCATTTTCGGTCATAGCTGAGCCACAGCTGTGTCCTCAGTAGGATTGGTTTCTGCATGCATGCACTGACTTGGTCACACAAATAGAATGAGCCAAATCAAGAGCTAATCACCACCAATTGTGCAAATAACCTTTCCCATGTGTGTAAGGGAATTGTGGAGGGGCAGCTGGAGATTAGGACAGGAGGAGGAGGGGGATGCTGGGAGTGCGTGAAGGGAAAGAAGGGGTGACCCACAGACCACCTGTTTTTATAGGACAGAGGCCCTGGCACTTACAGGAGCCAGATTATACCTAATGGCCTTTCCCTATCAAAGCTGGCCCATCACATTCCCCTGTTTTTTTTGTTGTTGTTGTTTTTTTAACCTAGTGGGGAACAGTGACTATCCCAGTTTCAAACTGAAATATTTGTGTTAAGCCCTCCAAATAGCAGATTTGCTAGCCTAAATCTGGGCTTACGAATAACCATACAATATTTCATATTATATTATCATCCACTCATTTGTCAAATCAAATCAAATGTATAAAGTAATACAGACAAAGTTGCAATGTAAGAAACCTGTTGTTTAATGAATCAATACCTCTTAAGCTTCTACAGCATTTTGCAACTCATTAAAGCTAGGACATATCATATATGTTTTTCTTGCTAAAACTACTGTTTACTGGGTAAATATAACGAAATCCTTCTATTTGTCATACTGAAGCAAATAAAGCTTGATTGTATGTTGTTCTTTTAAAACTTGATACAGATTAGATTTTACAGGATTTTTCTGGTGTCCGATTTACAGCTTTAAATTTCCCCCCACTCTATTGTATGTCTCCAATACTTTCATTAAATTTAAGTGTATAACAATGTGTTTCCTTTACATGCATCCCATACTGTAGCATGCAATGACATTTTGGCAATGGCATTTCCAACCAAGTCAGGTTGCAACAAAGTGTTTGACCAACTGGAAAATTTCAGGACATGAGCACTGCAAATTAGAAATGCCATATATGTACCACGTCCATGAGATGTATTAAAAGGGGTGGTGGCAGTAACCCAGTAATAATACAAACTCAAAATGTTAAAGCTGATAAACTCTGATTTATTTAATTTTTTTTTATTTTATTGTTTGTTTATTATCCCCCCTCATACAAAACCACAACGATCAATGCAAAGTTTCGAGTTAATATCCTGATTTGCCTTAAGAAGGCTGATATCGGGGACAGGTAACCTTGACAACAAAAAGCGGTAGAAATGTATCTACACTAATATTGGAGTTGTTTTTGGGTGATGTTGAGGCACATTTCCCCCCCCCCCATAAATCAATGTTTATCCAGTTTTTCACAACAATTAAATATAATGGGACTGCTTTAGGGAATCTACAACCCCAAAAAGTTTTGACCGTAGTTTATATAAAAATATAACTGAAAACAGTATTTTTTAAAATTAATTTTGACCTGTATTACACTAAAACAATATATAAACAGTTTATTTATGGTGTTCCTCATGAATGTTAGTGTTTTTGTTTTAAAAAAATTAAACCCTTATGCCAAATTTAGTTCTTGGAACACATTTCAAAAACATTTGAAACTTTTAACACTTTGTAAAGTTGCCATTCCTTTTCACAACACTTAAAATAAATTTAAGGACTAAAGACACCAAGTGATGAAGTGTTTCAGGCGTAATTTTGCACCATTCTTTCTGTTAACAAGTCTTAAGGTGGACAATAGTGTGCTTCAAAATGTGCCCCACATTCTTTATAAGAGACAGGTCAGTACTACAGGCAGGCCAATCAAGTACCCTCGTCCTCTTCCTCTGCAGCCAGGACTTTGTATTGTGTGCCGAATGTGGTTTTTAATTGTCTTGTTGAAATATGCATGGGGTCCCTGAAAACGATGTATTCTTGAAGGCAGCATATTGTGCTCCAAAATCTCTATGTACTTTTCAGCATTATTGGTGTCATTAAAAAGGTAAAAGCTACCTTTGCCAGGGGCACATACACAACCCCATTCCATGACTGACCCTGGCTTTTGAACATGTTGCTTATAACAGTCTGAATGATCATTTTCTTCTTTGGTCTGGCCCACAATGCCTTGATTTCTCTGAAAAAATACCTGAAATACTGATTCATCTGACTACATTACATGTTTCAACTGTGTGCTGGCCCATCCCAGATGCCTGGGAAGTCAACAGCCCTTCTGGACACTGTTAACATAGGGGTTTATTTTGGCACAGTACAGTTTTAACTGGCATTTGTGGATGTAGCTACACATTGTGGTACTTAAGAAAGTAGTCCCGAGCCCATGTGGTGATATCGCTGATTGATGAATAACCATTCTTGGTCCAGTGCTGCCTGAGGATTGGAGATCATGGTTGTTCAGCTTTGGCTTGTGCCCTTGTCCTTTATGCACTGAAATTCATCCATATTGCTTGAATCTTATAATTATGTCATACACTGCTGAAGGTCAAATATCCAAATGTCATTGTATCTTTCTTTAAGGAGCATTGGTTTGAAAAAAAATTCAATAATTTTCTGCTATTTTTGTTGGCCAACTGGTGATCCTTTGCCCATCTTTACTCCTAAAGGATTAGACCTTTCTTGGAGGCTGCTTTGGTAGCAAATCATAATTACAATCGCCTGTTGACATCACCTGTTTCAAATCACATCATTATTTAACCAATTTACCTTATTACTAGCCCTAAATTGCTCTGGTACAAATCGTTTTTTGGAATGTGTTACAGGTCAGAATGACAGGAAAAGATGTGTATTTACAAATTAAATTAAGTTGGCAAGACAAAACATGAAATATTCTGTGTTTATATTGCAATGAAATAGAAATCAAATTAAATTCTGAAATCACTACTTTCTTTTTTTATTTGTGTTTTGGATACAGTGCCAACTCTTTCAGATTTGGGTTTGCAAATTAGTCTTTCATCATTATGGGCCAGAAAATCTCATAAAACTCTCCCATTTCAGAAGCATTATGATTAATTAATTTTGCAGCAATTATTGCATCAGTAAGTGCATTTGCTACATAAACTGAAGACGTACATATGAACACACTGTGATATAATTCTTAAATGCAAAATATAAAAAATAAATTAATTTCAGTGGAAAACTGCATAAAACTGTTAAGTAATAAATATATAACCTGGCATCAGCCAGATCTATGTGTAGCCCTGCCCCGTGTCAAGTCTACACATTTCGATCTGGAATCATTGCAGCAGAAACTGTCTGAAAGAGGGAGGGCCATCTGGTAGAATACCTTGAGCTGATTGGAGGACACGCAAAGTAACATCCGTCTGGCACTAGCTTCTACGTGAGCGTCAACCAGCGCTGCCATGTTTGTTTGTCTTAGCTGTGCGGTTGATACAATCGTCACGACTGAACTCCCGCCCCAAAGCACAATGCTGATGAACGATTGGCACGGTCAAAAATGGGTCAGGGGTTGGACGGTTTTCATTGAAGCGGTACAAGATGTATTCTCCTGAGTTTGGAAAACTCCAAATCTCATGAGAATACATCTTGCAAAGCAAGGTTAATAAATATAAGCAAATAATGTTGTTTTCACAGTTTAATTTCTTATATCTTTTCAGTAAAAAAAATGTTGGTTGACTTGGAATTTTTTTAGATTTAAATCTCACATAGGTGTGTTTCATTTTGTGCTGAGCAATATATACCTGGTTTGACCCTTAGAGGACACTGTTACCCTAAAGTAACTTAGAGGGAAATTTCAATTCATGGCTCTGAAATTCAGCTTTCATTTATCTTATTTAAAAATGGGCACTCTGTCACTGAGACACAATTTATTATCCCCTGTTAAACTTCACTCATGACTTGAAAAGATTGTGGTGCTCAACCTCTTTAAAGTATATCTGAAATTTTTTTGAATATGCTTAACTAAAAACAGCTACATCCCGAAACATTAACTTTAAAGCAGGAATGAGAGTGCCAGATTATTTAGCCTGAGGCTGCTTTTTGAATTATTTATTCCCCCTTTACTGTATACATGACACATGGACTGTTTGCCTGTTTAGGCTGTTAAGTGTTCCGCTTTTACTTTTACACTTCACTTAACTTTACCAAATGCTTATAGACTGAATCTTAATAATGGTATTCTTTTTCCTGATTATTTAAGTGCGTAGAATGACTTCTTTTTGAATTTCTATATTTGTTTCTGAAATCAATTGTACACCAGGAAACAGTAGTACATGACATTAGTGGAAGTTAAAACAACAAATCCACTTGTCTTAGTGGCTTGCTGATATGGAAATCCCTCCAGTATCAACAACCCCTACCCTTTTACCAGTGCTTTGTATTTTAACTTGCTCCACCCATATAGGAGAAGTCAGGGTTTTAAGCTACAGCAGAAGCAGGGTTTAAGTTTAAGGTACAAAAAGACTGACTGACGTGAGGGACAAAACCTGCAATCTCTACACTCTGTTTATATCTCCCTGCCCTCCTTTCCAACATTTTCTAAAAAAAATTCTCTATTTTTCCTCTGAAGTTGTATCTAGAAAGCGAATGCAACTCCATCGCAGATGAGATGTGTTCATTTGTGCGTATCAGACAGCAGTACATGTTGTGCAGCTTTGACAGGTTGGACACTTCTGAACAAACAGAGCCTATTCTGTAAAGCTGGCTCTGAAGACAACCAGTTTGTGTGTAAAGAGGCATAGTAATAGAGGGACTGAAAATACCTTCAGTCTCTTGGGTTTTCTGGATGCAGACTCTCAGGTTACATATATTCAGATTCAGAGGAGGGTTTTGTTGACATTTCCTAGGAATGCTCTGATACCGTTCATCCAGCGTCTGACCACTTTTTGACTTATAGGTTCAGCTGCAAATTTAGCTGCTTTACAACATCTATAGTAAATCAGCATACCACATGCCATTAAATAAATGCATTTGCTGAATTTCAAACCAAGTGTCAAAACTGTGGAAAAATATGGATATTTAACTGACTTAGGGAGCTGATATGGTTAGTTTGTGGCACACAGGCTGGTCTGAGTAGTTTAGAAACTGCTGATCTTAAAGGAAATAGTCTAAAAATATATGAAAGGTAGTTCTGTGTGGTTCTCTGAGGTCAGATAAGAATAGGCAGACTGGTAGGAAAAAGAGAGGCACATCATCTGAAATACCCAGGTGTTAAAAGCCAGTTATTTGGAATTTCATCCCTGAACAAACAATGCAATGAACCTCAAAGCAGACGGGTTTACTTAAAAGAAAACCACACTGTGTCCCTCTCTCACTCAGGCTAAATACTGGTGGTCAACAGTTGATTGGAAAAATGTTTTCTGGTCTGGTGAATCTATATTTTGTTTGGAAATTTTAGCCAATTGGTTGGAAGGGATACATTCATCCTACCTTGCATTAGTTCAGACTGATAGTATTGTAAATGTGTTGGGAATATTATCTTATATTCTATTTGGGCCACTAGCAATATTTCAATGGCACAATTTAGCTGATTACTGTTGTATAAAATGTCCTCCTTTTTGTGACCATATTGTACTAATCTTCCGATGTCTAATTCCAACAGAAGTAAACATAAAAAACCTCAAATCATTCAAGCTTGTTTTTTGAGCATAAGAATAAGTTAATGGTATTCCAATGGCTGTAGTTACCAGATCTAATTCCAAAAGACCTCCTTTGGTATGTGGTAAAACGGGAGGTGAATTTGCAGCTAAAAATCACCTGCAGCTGCATGTCAATATGGACCAAAATCCTTTAGAATGCTTGTGACATATTGTTGAATCTAGAGTTTCAAAAGACAATGTTGGCATCAGTGAGCCTTTCGGTCTTTCGTAAGTGGTCAGCCTGTGGCTGCAATGATCAGATGTTTTACACAATGTTTACTTGCATTTTTAAAATTGTTGCCAGCCGGGCCTCAGGGCACACTCTGGCATGACATCACTCTCTGTAGCGGCAAGGCATAATCTTCATTCATAAGACCAGCCTCGCAGCAGTAGTGCAGTAATATTACTATCACGCTTGTGAATGCCACAATAATGTCACAATATTGCCACATTGCAATGCTGCCACGGCGCATTGATAAAAAAAACAAAAAACAAAACACCCTGCCTGCAATGTATCACCCTTATATGCCGGCACGTTGTCTTTTGAAAACGGCAATTGTTATAATGAATTTAGGTAATTATCAAGGCAAAAGAAGAGCCAACCAGGTAATAGTAAGAGGTACATATTAAAGTGGCTTGTGAATGTATGTCAGTACTAGATGAGATCAACTACAATATCATATAACATTATCAGCAGTAGAGATACTATAACTCAGCTGACTAGATCAGATGATTCACAATATTTGGTTTGTAAAGGTCACTCCATATGAGACTTGTTCTATTTGGGGTGATCACATGAGATATGAAAGATATCTCATCTATTCTTATTGAGATATCAGATTAAAGAAGTCGATGCAGAAATTTGGTTAACTACTTGTAGAGTTAATAACAGGTTTTTCCACATATTCTTGAACGTATTATTTCTCTAAAGCTGTAACTTCTAATTTGAATTGAAATAATTTTAAGCTGAATAATTTAACAAATTTTAATGAACTACCAATGGGAAATTGTCAGTGAAAGAAAACGTGGAGCATCAATGAAACTACTTTATTAACCTGACAGACTAAAATATGGGAAACGTATCGCTAAAGAAATTATGTGATTAAAAACTTTTTTTTCGTGGAATGAAAGCTTTAAGTTTTTTCCAAGACTGATGATAATTTTATGCAATTCTTCAAAACTTTCAACAGTAAGTTGTGACCACATCCCTAAGAAAATTAAAGTTGTTTGCCTTTTAAATAACCTGAATCACTGCAGCTACACTATATGCTCGTTTCTGGACTAATTTATTCCTTTTTTGCAGGATTCAGGGAAGTTTGAATGTTTTTCTTGTTTTATTATTAACTCATCATCTACCTCTAACTCGGCAGGTGACTTTTTTTTTTCCTTAGAATGGAAACACATTAGTAGAGAAGGGCGAAAAAAGATTGGAATGAGAGTCTTTGATGACTGCAAATAACCACAGTATGTGTGAAACCACAGCCAACTTGAACAGATGGGTTTGATGATGCACTGGGCCAAGATACTGTAGTTGCACAGTTATGTAGAAGATGAATGGACCTTGGACTGCACATTGATTATTATGATTTTATTTTTCAGTTCACTGTTTTTTGTTCAACAAAATATCGCTAAATGATTCACCAGTTTGTCCATTTTATCTTCAGTATTGCAATTTGCTGAGGCCAATGAAGGCAAAATTATTGCCGACCCAAATGTTTATTAACTTTTCAACAGTCATCTCATTTATTATTTTGAGTCATGTAAGATATTGTTGCAAACAATTATAAGTTTACAACAAACCCACCAGTCTTTAAAGCATTGCAACTGCACAATAGAAAATATATTTGAAATCCTGGATCAGCACGATAATTTTACTGATTTCACAAAAAAAAATGCAAAGTAGCTACAGAAGTAAACAGTTCTACTACTAAACTGTTGCTTTTAATTTGCTTTTCAGGAATCGGTTGTTGGCGGTGATTTTGAAATAAAATTTAGAAACATTTAATCCGGCTTAGTTTCGGTGATGATCATATTCAAATCTTGAACATGCTGGCTCTTGAAAAGTTTTTTGCATAGCATTGTAAAGTCACGCATGGTCTTGGTACTGTACACATTTGTCTCTTTCCTGCTTTCCTACCTCTATTACAAAGCTACATACCCTGGGTGTTAAATCTGCACCTTATATTTTGACACAAGCAAAATTCCCTTTTTGAAAGTGAGAGGTTTCTATACTTCCAACGCCAGTTTAAACTATTTTGTGGTTGGTGATGATACAACATCTGTATTTTTATCAGCTTATCAGCTGCATGAGAGGATTTAGTTGAAAGGGGTTGCTGTGGCAAGAGCTGTTCATGCTGAGCATAATTTTAACCTGTCACTGTTTGTGTGTTTTTTTAAGAGCAGTGGTCGGTAACTGTTGATGTCGGGTGAGATCTTTGTGGGTGCAATAAGAGCAGATGCAGGATAAGTTCCACATAGCAGCGTTGATGCCAATAGAATTACAATACATTATTTGGACAGCTCCCAGTAATTAGACTGTAGCCTTGGCACATCTCCTTCAGATTCTCTAATGAACAATTAACACCATGTGTGCTTGCCACCTAGGACCCAGATATGCTACTTTGATAAAGGACCAGCACTACTTCATTACCAAAATTTTGTTCATTCTCATAGCAGTCGAGGAACTTGGGGAACAGAAATGCACTGTATCCTTGACAGACTTCAGAAAAACTCCCCAAAACCCAACAGAAATAATTTGTGTTCTGCATTTTTTAATTACCTGTTTCTGTCTCCATCTGGTCTAAAGGAGGCTTCAATAGCTGTACAACTTTTTCAAAAGCTTGAATATATAGGTCTATATGCATGGTCTTTGTTTAGACTAAAATAGCAGTTTTTAATTAACACGTTTTAACACACCCAACTGAACTCAAACCATTGATTGCTGGTTTTAAAAAAATCTGCTGATTCTGAATTGTTCATATAGGCTACACATTCGAAATTGTACAGAGATTGTTTCTCAGGCACAAAAAACAGTAACTCAGTGGCAGACGCCATGTAGTGTTATATTAGAAGAATGAGGTATGCATGTGTATATCTGTGTTATTTATTTATTTATGCAGTTTGGGTATATTTATTTATTACTCTCTTTTTGGCACAGTCTGCCACTCTTTTCCTCTATTTATCTTCATGTCAATGTATAAAGTGTCTTACATTCTTTTGTTTTTTATTCTACTTTGTTCTCTTTTTCTGTTTGCCGCTGTCACATCTGTCATTTAGACAGGTGTGTTAAAAAAAATTTTAAGAGTGAAGATAATCCAAAGCTTTTCTGCAGCAAATCGAATCTGCACCGAATATTGTGTCTGATCTTTGGAATAAATAAATAGAAACGGACTTTTGAAATTTAGCACCTCATTTTTTTGTATAGAGTGAAATCAACTAGCGTCTGGAACATTTTCATGCTTACTTTACATTATATGTGAGAGTAGTTACACAGTGTACTGTCTCTGGTGATGTGAACCCGCGGAACAGCTTGGAGTGGCTCCTCAGCCTGTAACAAATACTGTTCTGGGGCTTTGCTTAATTCGCAGACTTCAAGGTCTGCCTGCTAGTACGACAGTTTCTTGTTGATGTGAATTTCATAAAAAGTTGTAAATTGGGATCACCCCCTGCTCTGCAGTGCAAACATAATCACTACACCTTTTTTAATAACAAAGCATGTTTTAAGATTATGAAATTCCACAAGGTTGGATATACTGTGCTGAACAAACATTAAATCTAGACGGTTGGAGTGTTCCTCGTCTCTGTTTGTATGAACAGAGATAAGGTAACGAATTGCCCGTTGGTAACAAGCAGTTCAGTGGACTCCAACGTACTGGAGAGAGCACTCATCTAAAAGTTGCAGGATAGTAGCTCTTGGGGACTGAACCGAGGCACTCCTAATTAAGATCAAATCATCTGTAGGAATGGCCCAGTCAAAGTTTAACAATTTCATTTCAGTCTGAATGAGCTTGAGCTATTTTTGCAATGAATGAGCAAAAAACATCTGTTGGTCTTTCAAGCTATTATTCTCAGAGGGGCAGAATAGAAATGCCTGCACACTTATTAGATTTTAGAAATTTCCCAATCAAGCCCAGCTTTGTGTTGGCCTGATATAAGACCTTAATAAAATACACTTCCGTTTGTGGTGGTGAGTTACCAAATAGGAAAACATCTAAGAGTTATGAATGTTAAAGATATGCTGTGGCTGATTGCAGCGATAATAATCTTATTACCTGCATCTTAAACTCATGCCTTCATCTGGAGGCAAAGAATGAATGTAATATGTAAATATAGTTTATTTGCTTTCCTTAAAAAAAACTCTCTCACCTCACAAAACTTGCTTATAAAACCATGTTGTGTAATTATGCAAAGTCGTAACAACAAACTTTTGGAGTTGCTGACCAGAGAGTTAGGGCAAAGAGTGAGCAGAAAACTTGGGTGGTCCATCCATCGTTCCCAGTTCTGCCTATTCCTACGTACCAACAACACCACAGTGACGTGTTACTCTGCTTTAGCATGGTTTCTCTCACTGCCCACATGCAGCAAAGACCCACTTCAATCTCCCAGTCCTGACGATAGAAATGGAAAACGCCTGGATCCTTTTATCAACCAAAAGAGTGAGAGAAAAAGGAAATACAGCTCCAGGATTGTCACTCACGCACTTGCAGCTGCTCTATTTAAAAGCGAAGCCGAGCTTTCAGGCTGTGCTTGATTTCCATCACATTTCTGTGCCCAGACAGCTGTCATATGAATGACATGTTTTACATCCAACACAATTTGTAGGTTTTCATCAGCTTAAAATAGCTCAAAAGCCTCTATTTTTAATAGGTTTCTCTTCTGGCATTATCTTGGCTTGATCTTATATTGCATCAGAATGATTCCTATGGGAATCCTACCCAGAGGAAGAGCAGAACAAAAGCTACGAAAATTGCAAAAAAGAGAGATGGCGGGGATGGCGGCGACACTCTAAGAGAAAAAGAAAGACAAAAAGAAAAAGAGAGAAGATTTGTAGGGAGAGGAAGGGCAGTGGGCCAGCAGAGTCAGAGATAAGAGGCTGCAAGAGTGATTGAAATAGGATTAGTGAAGACAGGCGCTGAATCCTGGCCACAGCATCAGTGTTAAACCTGCGCTTCACAGGGACTCCCTCTGTCACATCAAAGCCACCCCAGGCCTGGCTGGCAGAGAGGCGTAGGAGCCTCCAGCAGGGTCGTTCACATCTACACACACATCTCATATATGATCACCTCGTCCATCCATATCTAACACGTCTCCTTCAGCTGGCTGGAACAGGCTCCTTGCTGCTCACCCTTTTCATCCCCCTGCAGCAGCTCTGTGTTGTCTTTTTTTGGACGGAAGATAGTGTGCAATGATGAGCCATCTTAAACATTTAATGAGGCTAGCAGTGATGAGTTGGCATCAACAAGCTACTGTCTCCTGCTTCCACAGAGTCCAAACAAAGTTTTAATGAGAACTTTCCTCCAATTTATGCCAAAAGAGCAGCGCTTTTTAACTACTTCCCAGGCTGAAATCAACATTTTCCCTAAAGTATACAGTGAAAAGATACCTGTATCAAGTATTAAAGAAGCAGAATTTTTTGTTCTAATGATACCACACTGTGGTTTGTGCCACAGTATTTCATTACATTTAGTTTTTCTTTGCTTGAAAAGAAATGGATGGTATTCTTGTTAAGGTATCCGGGTACATACATATATAAATTTAATAAACCTATACATTACCCCTTCCTTGATCATGACATATAATTAATTAACAAATGTGCCCACAATTGCCTTTGATTTGAATTCAGATGAGTGCATGTTTTTACCTGACCTGTTAAATCGTATGGTGTTCTAAGCACATCTTTTTTATTCTAAAGCAGGATGTCATTCCCAACCTATAGAAAAAATTATACAGGTATGAAAAAAAAAGATTTGAGTCTTTAACAATAGCATTTTTCTTAAAAGTTATCATAACTTTCTGGTTAAGTTCATTGGATGTCTACTGATGTAGTGAAAGTAGCATCCCTGCTTAAAGAGCAGCCAGGTCCCAGGAACTACATTGATTTATTAATACTTAGTCTTGACATTTATGCGGGTCATTTTTAAAAATGATAAAAAATGTTTACAATTGTGAAAAAAGATGGCTGAAATTGTATTTATGTTTAACCTGATCACTTTCAGCTTACTATTTAAAACAGTTTTCTGTTGTCTTTATTTGATGTTGAAGTAGTTGTTAGGTACTCATAATGTGCAAATCTGGTTTATATGCTAATTTTCATAGCAATTAAAAAAATAATTAACATTTATCAATCTACCAGTTTTTAAATAAAAATAAAAATCTGTAATTGTATTCTTTCAGTTATAGAGCATATTTGCAATTGAATTGAATTTTAAAACAACCTCAGCTACATGTTTAGTAATAGCAAATTAAGTCTGGCACAATATTAAGAGCTAATTAAAGACAACCATGAACAAAACAATAAATAAATACAAATTAAAATAAATAAATGCATATGTGTAATGCTCAGCATTTATGTTTCTTTTGTTGGGAGAATATCATGAAGTAACATCTCCCTTCAAATGTTAGGAGATGAAACATTCACATCTCTTGACAAGAAGTCTGTTGCTCCTTAGTCAGCAATGTGGTCAGGTTGTGGTACTCACTAGTATCTCTATTATGGCTCCAGGTTTTAACCCAAATATGTGGAACAGCTTCGAATCATGGAAGGTTCCTAGATGATAGCCTGTTAGTAAACCCAGCCTAATTCAGAGAGTAGACCAGGAAGCAAGCCTAATAGCAAAACCTGCAGACTTCTACGTAGAGGTGCATTTTCACCTAGGAACATTCCATTCTGTTATCCCAGTGAGAAACACGAGCTAGTCTGAGGAGTGTGGCAAAAACGTCAGTACTTGGTTGAAGCCTACCTTGAAACAGGCTCTGTCCACATGCGCCCTGTTTTTCTGTGCATCTTTTCTTGGTTGCTTTGGTTAGCTGACTGTGTCCTTGGTAGTTTTGTCATCTAGCTTCTCCTCGTAACAATCTGTCAGTTATCTTCCCTGCATCATCAAAGGTTATTCTTATATCAATCAAAATGTTAAAGAAAGCCACTCCCAAATCCTTCTTTTCTGGTTTCTTTCAATTTTTTCTTAAGAAGGTAGCATAAGCCTCGCTTTATAACAATGGCTTTACGTTTGTCAGGGATGTACTGTATGTGACATGTAAACCGTAATATCATTCTTTACTTGTAAGTTCCTTTCTCAGTTGCATCTCAGAAAGATTTTGAATCCCAGCAGTCACTACTCAAGCTCTGATTGTTCTCTAATCAAATGAACGCTCCTTGCTCTGTGTTCATTCTGTGTACTTATGCTTGAGAGTATCTCGGTATGATCAAATACTGCACCTTAGGCCTTTTCTGTTGAAGTAGATTATGGATCCCTATAGCTAAAATGGCCTATTTTATCTGCTGAAGGGAGACAATCTGCTGATTGGTGAGTGCCCAGTGTGTGTGTGTGTATGTGTGTGCGCAAGTTTATTTCTGTGTTGGTGCATGTACATGCGTGAGCTGGTAGTTTTCCTCTTGAGCTCATCAGTTCATATCCACCACCCATCCCACCGCAGCATGCAGTAAATAGAGTCTCTGGCACTCGTTGAGAAATGGCACAATTATCCCCTGCTGGTGAAATATGGGCCGGGATGCACCACTGCGTCTTCCCTACAGAATGTGTGTGTGTGAATGTGTGTGTGTGTGTGTGTGCGTGTGTGTGTGTGTGTGTGTGAAGTAGCTCCTCTTTCTCTCTTTCATTCATTGTGATGGGCATTCAACACACAGAGAACTGTTAGACCCTCACCCCACATACGCAAGTGTAATAGCATAAACAGCTGCCCCCAAACAAGTACACACTTTTACGCGGTTTAGCTGCACACTTTTCACACAGCAAACAATGCAGTGTGTTGCACTGTTGAGATGACACAAGAAAATACAATAACTGTCATTCAATTCATGTTTATAAGTTTGGTTCCATGCAGAGATCTTGGATAAATATTTATTGGACTGAAGCTAGTCTAAAGTTGAATTTTTGCCACCCATTGTCTGATATTTATGTATGGTAAATGTTATCTTATATAATTTTTTTGAATAAGGAAAAAGGATGTGGAAACCATGCAAAAGCTTTCTACACATTAAGAGTGCTCTCATGGTTCCTGCTAGACCTTAATTAGCTTGTCAGGTCTCTGACTTGTTCACATTTATCCTCAGGAAAGGTCAGCTGATGCAAATCTTTTAAGCTTTTGTGATTCACTTACTCATCAAACTTTCACCCATCATCGGTGAACAAAGACTCCTTTAACCAGCTTAGTACTTTAACTCTGAGAAAATTATTAAAATAAGTTGTTTTTTGAATACTTTTGCAGGTTTGCTTACTCTTACTTAGAAACGGCATCTCACATGTCCGATGCAAAGCCTTTTGAAAAGTATTCACACCCATTTAACTTTTTCTCTTTTAGTCATGTTATAATCACTGGCAAAAACAAAATATTGCATGATTGTGCCATGGAAAGAATATTACACATGTTGTGACTATTTTTGTTGAATTATTTTAAAACATAAGTTCTCTCTATTGCCTTTTAAATCATGAATACGGTATTTAAGCCATTTTGGTATCTAAATCTGTAGTAAGTAATATATTTGAAAACGATTAGATTAATTTGGTAACTTTTAGATCCTGAAATCCCTTCAGAGAATAAGACCATGTCAAGAGGCAGTTAGGGGTTTTTTATTTATTTTTTGTTCAATAATACATTTCTGATTACATTATTCCACTGTTGCCTGTTTTGTGATTATTCCACTTGAGCTTTGGATCTTTACCATGACACCTCTTGGTGGGATCTCTGATTCATCCTGGCCTTAACCAAGTTGCCAGAAGGTTTGCAGTTATGCCATAATGTTTTTATTATCAGATGATGGATAGAACAGTGCGTAGTGAGATGTTTAACGCTTGGGTTATTTTATAACCTAAAACAGCTTTAAACTTCTCCATAACTTTATTACTGACCTGCAATCTGTGATTCTCGGAAATTGTGATGTGGTTTTATCATTAACAATCCTGCAAGGCCTCAAAGAACAGCTGGATCTATGGAAAATTGAAACTACTCAAAAATTGGTTATTTTTCCATATTATTTTACTATTAAATTCACTTTTGAAGATAGTTTTTTGCAAGTGATTTTTTTTGTCTATGGGCCCTGGTGTAAAGAAATTTCTGCAACACATTTTTTTACATTCTGTTTCGCATTCTTCTATCTCTGACAGTTTTATAATTACACCAGTACATTACCTGTTCAGCTCTTTGGTCAACCTCTGTTGCTTTAAAAAAAGTCTCACTGGATTTGAAGTCTGTGTTATGTGCTCATTCTCTCTCCATCCATTCACCACATCTTCCTCCCACAGACCACAGGTTGTAATATTAAGTATCACAAGCAATCAGAAGTGGGTTACACTGGGAGTAAACAGACTGGGTTTTGCTGAAACACCTGAGAATATGAACATTAATCTCAATTAATTTTAAGAAGTAAAATGATAACCAGCCTTTACCTTCTGTTGTTTTATACTCATTCATCAGCCTTCTTCCATTAATAACTTCTCACAGATCCAACATTATGACTCCAAGAATTTTTTCATTTTTAGATAGAGCTTGACTCATGTCCGTGTGAGAAGTTGCTTCCTTAACATCGACTTTGTTGTCTTTGCTTAATCAGTGGTTGTGAACGTTGCTTCTGGATCCAGCAGACTGTTTGCCTGACCTCAAAAACAATAATGGAAAGAAAAGACTCAAAGCAGAGGAGATCCTTAAAACATCACACATTACCTCCTTTCTTCACAATGCTGCTCTATGTGTTTTACAGGTGTCGTAGTGAAAATAACTAAGTCTGTATGAAGTATGCTGTATACACTACACAGACACAAAAAGGCCATTTGCAGCATTTTTATTCTACCAGACCTTTTGAAATTGTCCGATTGCTCTCTGAAATGTCAGAGGCTTGCTCAGTCATTTGAAGTCAACTGTACACATAATGTTATTAACCTTGTGTGATTTCTCTTTCCAATGGCTTTTGACATTTGTATGGCTCCGAAAATTGCTTGTTGTACTTAAATGGCAGATAATATGAAAAATACGACATGGCTGTGACTACAGCATGATGATCTGAATGAACTGCACCAACAGTTCAGTGTCATGTGGTTTAGAATGCTAACCGCACTCTCTCTGTCTCCACAGGTATGGAAAAATAGTGTCAACCAAGGCCATTCTTGATAAGAACACTAACCAGTGCAAAGGTAAGTTTTTATTTTAGCTATTTATGCAATCCCTTGGTCTAGGTGCATCTGCTATCACTGTTTAGGCAGCAGTCTGTGCCTGTGTATAGATTTAAATTCAGCTAAGGAGTCTGCAAGCTGTGAATCACTGATTTAGGGAGCCAGTGACCTAACACCGCTGGAAAGATTCATGGTAACCACCTTATCTTGGTTGATGCTGTCCTGCTTTATAGGCAGCACTGGCCTCAGGCCCTCCAATTGTCCTATTTTATTTCTTTTTTGTTATAAATGAATATACTTTCTTGAAAAAATCTGAGTGCTAATTAGCTTGATGTACCTCAGTTAAGTTTACTCTTACTCTCATCTTCTTCGTGTCTTTGCTACAGGCTTTGTGAGATGCTAGATAATGCAGTTTACGTGTTTTTAGGTAGTCAGTTGGTAGTGACAAATATTAGCAAAGACTTAATGATGGAAACTGGGAAAGAGTAGGAATTTGATGAATAAAGAAAAGAAACATAGTGTGTGCTCGCCTTAAGGTGTCTGGCAGCACTGTTAAAGAGCTATTGAAGTTTCATCAATACTTTTAATTGCTTTTTGTGGTCCCCCAGTCTCTGAAGCATGGGCATTCAAGGTGATGATGTCTTCTTAGCCATGCTGCATATTTGAGGTTATCCCACCAGGGATAAAAAAAACTCAGGGTTAAAAAAAACTCCAGTATTCAGTAGATAAAATTAAGTTTAATCATTTTGACAGGTCCTGCTTGATAATAAAGAAACAATGAACACCTGATGATACGAGAGATCTGTTTGCAAAATTCAGATTAAAGTGGAATAAAGAGCAGAGCTATAAAACAAGGTGACAAACCGCATTCAAATTCTGTGTTCGGCAAAACTGACGAAATGAAATATTTACAACTCTCTGTGTCACCCTAACTGGAGTTGTGCACAGCAAACAGTAATGAAAAAAATCGAGCCACTTTAGCACTCTGTTGTGGTGGATACATTGCCATAATTCAACCTCCTGGTATGCAGCACTACTGTCATGCCAAGAGGCAAACATAAGCAAGCATATTTCATGAGTGGAAAGTAGGAGACAGATCGACGCAAGACTTATACGAGTAGGAACAAAATTATAAAAGATAAAAGATTTGGCAACCTTGAAGAGAAAATCTAATTTCTTTAGTGTGAAAAACAATTTGACATGAAGCAAAACTTCAAATTAACATCTATTTAACTATGTATCCAAAAGTCTCTTTATAGGTTAAGCTTTTTTCAATCAGGAAGGAGAAAAAGTAGTAAAAAAACAAAATAACAATAACCATTTCTTGCAAATTTTAACATTTTGCAGATCTACTGCACCTTGACTGTTGTTTAGGTGTCAGAGTTGTGACTAACCTCCATTGCATTGTAACCATTTCTTTCCTGTCTTTTCTAACCACACTAAGATGTACGGAAGGGGATTAGGGCCACTGAAGAAAAAAGAAATAGAATTCTGAGAAAAAAGTCAGAATTCTGACTTTAATCTCAGAATTCTGACTTTTTTCTCAGATTAAAGTCAGAATTCTGAGATTAAAGTCAGAATTGTGAGAATAAAGTCAGCATTCTGAGATTAAAGTCAGAATTCTGACATTTTTTTAGAAATGAAAAAAAAATCCTTTGTAAAAAAAAAATTGTTTTAGGTTTCTGAAAACAGTTCTAAGATTAAAGTCAGAATTCTGACTTTTTTCTCAGAATTCTGAGATTAAAGTCAGAATACTTTTTTATTCAATGGCCCTAATCCTCTTCCATAAAGATATACTTCAACTGAATGAGATTTATAAAAATAGATTAAAATGTAGAAAATGGTATTTAGTGGAAAAGAAAGCACATCTAATCCTGCTTTTAAAAATCGGACAATACCAATATTACAATTGAAAAAATGATTATTTCAAAATAAAATGTAACAGTTAATTCGTGTGCATGCACAAAATGAATTAAATTATGTTTTTGTTGTTTTATTTGCCTATTGAATTAACAATTGTGGGTAACCTGCCCATGAATATGGAACGTTCTGTACACTTTGTAGGCTATTACAGGTAAGATTGGCAGAGGTTCGGTTCTACAAGGACAGGGCTCGGTATACCTTTAGCCCATATTTCATGTAGCTGCAGGGAGGAAATTAACTGTTCAACAGTATTTTCTGAATTTTCATTTACAGTTTTCTTTTAGACAGGATGTTCAGGATGTTATGACTAATTAACAAAATTGTTAGTAACTAATCAGATATATTCTGAACATATAATCCGAATGTCAGAGGTAAAATTGAGATTATTGACCAAGTAACATGTTTCCAAGATGTTATTGTCCAGTGTTGGTTAGACTGTGTGACTTGTAGCTTCAGTTTCCTGTTTTAGGTTTCCCATAGTGGCACCCTGTGTGGTCCTCTTCAACAATTAACCTGTTGTGAGTTCAGAGATGGTTTTCTACATACCATTTTTGTAGCAAGTGTTTTTTATTTTTCAGCTATCTTTGGCTTTCTATCATCTTTCATCAGTGTGGCTTTTTTCTGCAAACAGTTGCATTAGCTGCATACGTCCTTTCTATGGCTCATGTCAGGTAAACCTGAAATATAGTTGTGAATAAAAATACAGGTGATAAACAGTTTCTTAAATACTCATAGCAGCCTGTCTGGCAAAAACAATTATTCCTAAAATGACGACATACAGGTCTCCTTTTTTACCCTATTCTGATGCCAAGTATGAACTTGATTAAGTCTTCTTCTCTGTGTGTAAATGCTATCCTTTTACTGTTGGTGCCATGTGATTGGTTGACTTGCTCTTTGTAATATCAAATAATTTGTTAGTTAGTTAGTTGTTACTAATAAACTGTAATTCTTCTATAGGAGCATTTTAAATTCTTGTACTAGACCGACTTTTGTCTTTTGCCTGTATAAAAGACAATGAAAGAAAAATTAAACTGAACAATAAAGATGGAAGAAATGATACCGGGTGAGATTTTTGATGGAATCATTGGAGTGGGAGTGTTACAGGAAAGCAGAAAAACAAGTGTGGATGCTTTCTGTGCTTACAGGTCAGGCGTCTTCCAAAGCACAAACAAACACAAACCATGACAAATGCCCACCCACTAACATGAACATGCATTTCTTTGTGCTCTGTCTGCTACATTTGCCCTCAGTAGCTGTAAAAGCACTGTAAAGCTCTGTTTGAAGTACCACATCTCAAAAGTACACTCCAAGACCATGTAATACAACTCTCCCACGCACTCCAACACAAAGGGCACACTCGCAAAGATTAATCGTACCCCCACACGCACTCCCCATCCATCTGCCCGAGGTGTGTTCTGCTCTTGCAGCTACAGTGGCCATGCAATAGATCTATCACTCTTCCTCCTAACATCCCAGCATGTGTGCCTGTCTGCCTGCTCTGGCTGCTCTCCTCCACCACCGCACCGTACAGGCCCTTCAATGAGCCTCTCTATCTTGCCAGTTCTGACTCACTCGCTTACTGCTGCTTTGCTTTATGACACACACACACACACACACACACACATACACGTGAACAACATCAGTTGCATATGAACATTGCATTCCTACTACACACATGCGCTTTGGATGTTTCCCAGTTCAGAGAAAAACAGGAAGTTATGAAAGGGCTTTAGGGCTGTAGAGGGCTGTGGATGAGAGAAACCATTCAGCTCTTAATTTCACACTGTCGCTCTCATGCTCCTCTGCACTCTTGCACATCTCTGCTTTGCCGTTTTTTATCTCCTCCTTTTCATAGACTATGATCTGTATATCTGCCACTGCACTTTTACACTTACCTTAAAAAAAATATAACAATTATTTGGGGTTTACATCAAAGATGTAGCATGGGGGTTAAAAATGGCAGTGGAAGTAGGAATGGGAATAGATTGCGACAACACAAAACCGCTCATTTGCCATCCGTGCCCACAAGGGCCCTTTTAAAAGGCAGCGTCTGCATTTGAAATAAAGCAGGGCGGACCAAATGAAGACATTTTATTTTTTTTCTGTCAGAGCCTAGAGGCACAGGAAATGACCTCAGCCCTTTCAAGGACCTTTGTTTTCCTGCTTCGCCGCTGCTGGGAGATAAAAGCGTGGAGATTCTCTGGCTGGACTGACAGTCCGCTGTGACAGGACCACCACAGTGAATTGTGGGGAACAGATGAGATGAGGAGATATTCTCTTGGCTTTGTTTGTTCTGCAGTTTGTTGTTCATTTCTTGCCCTGGAACCTGCCATCCATTTTACACTGGGATACTAAAACCTCTCAAGGGCATTGCATAAGCGTGCATCTTGAAATAATTGTCACATTTGCTCTGTTATGTGGTGGCTTGATATGAAACACACTGATCTCCCTTTGTGACCTCTTCATTATAAGGCATGTTTTAAAGGGGCTATATCATGCTATTTTACAGCTTTTAACTTCTGGGATAAACATATATATGCTAAAATGTTACCGTTGGTGTTATATAGTATTAATTTGTCCTAAAATTTAACTTGTATCCTGTAGTTAATGTTGGACCACGAAGTAAAACGGCTCGTTTATCTATAATCCCGCCTCCTGCACCCCCTCCAGACACCTCTAGCACTCCCTTGTTTTCAACTAGTGACGTCACTATTTGAACGCTGTCATTTTCTAGAAGAGGGAGCAGCAGCTCCTCAGAGAGCAGGATTCAGGAGGATTACTCACACATGCATGAATTAAGCCAAAAACCACACTGGTGGTATTTTTTTATGAAAACACTGCATAACCAGATGATTGAAAACTCCAAAATCCTTTGCATGATATAGGCCCACACCATAAACAGACACACTTAAATTAATGCTTCCACTAATTTATATTCCCTCAGCAAGTTGACTATTTACCATAACCTTTTTATAGAACAAGCTGCTGATTAGTTTTGGCTAGACATTTGACCACCTCATCAGATTTCTTTATTTTATTTCACTGGTTTAACTACATAGACTTTTATAGGCATAACCTATACATCCTCAATATGGATGAGTTTGAGTCCATTTCAGCCTACACAGTCCCAAAGTGTTTTGATGTGTTTTTGGGTTCATCCCGTTTTTGTCCAAGTTTCAAATTAAAAAATAAAGTCAAGGTGCAAAGTGGCCTGAAAAGATGCTAGATGGTATTTGTATTCAACAAAACACCGCCTTGACCGGCATGTGTCTTTAGTACTAGCATTTTCCTTAAGATTTGGAATAAGCTTAGTTATGAAAAAACCATGTTAAATCAAGTGAAACTGAGTGGTTGTTTATAGAGAAGGGCTTTTTAGACAATCTATGCCAAAAGTAATGAAAACAATCCTTAAAAAGTGTGTGGGTGGGTCAGTTATTCTATATTTAGTGAGAATGTGTGAATATATTTGAACCTTCATGCTTAAAAAGTTTGGAAACTCCTCAAAATATTCACTTGTGAACCCAATATTTTACTTGCCGAGAATTAAAATCAAATAATTAAAGACGTAACTTAAAGAATGGAAGGAAAAAAACACATCAGAGTGCATCCTTGAAAATGTACAGAATAATTTATTTATACCCATGGTGACAGCCTGTTAAACTGAATAGTATGTTGAGAAACTGAAATACTTAAATGAATAATCTAACAAAAACCATATTTTGATTTAAATCATAAAGTCAATGCGTGCTATCTTTGTTTTCGTGGGAGACTGTGGCTCAGTGGTAGAGTAGTTGGCTTGCTATCGGAGGGTCGTAGGTTCAATTCCAGCTTCCTCCAGTCACATGTCGATGTGCCCCTGGGCAAGGCACTTAACCCCCAAATTCTACATTGTCCTACCGATCCATGTTGGGTGTCGGTGTATGAATGCGAGTGTGAATGGGTGAATGTGGCTTCAATGTAAAGCGCTTTGAGTGGTCAGTAAGACTAGAAAAGCGCTATATAAGTTTAGTCCATTTACCATTTTCCTTTGGTAAATTGAACTGGTTTAGTCTTATCTGAAAGTATACAGCATCTTCACTGCACTTTAAAAGGCTACCAGGAGCTTGCGTATTGCAGCCCAAAGAACCCACTTTCTCACCCGGGGATCAGTCAAATAAGGAAATACAGACAAAGTCACATTCTGTACACTATTGATGAATGAGGTGATGTGCTGCAAAATTGCTGGTTTCTCATTGTCATGTCCATGTGTGTTCAGGGAGGGTGTTGGGGGGGCTTAGAATGCTTTTTGCATCCGTTATTGGTTTCTCATTAGAGGGCCAAGATATAAACATTTGTCTATGTTGGACACAGTGCAGGCGCAATTAAGGATTCTCTTTGCCGCCCTCTCTGCCCTTTGAAAGTGAATTATGTGCACATGAGAATCTCGACTGAAGTGTGGCCAACACACAGACCTTTTCCAAGTGGCTGTGCACTCTCAAAGCCATTTCAGAGAAAGGCGAGATCAGCCAAAGGAGAACGGGAGAGTAGGTATGTGCTGCTTCCTGCTTGGATTGTGAATTAATGACTCTAATTAGCAATAGCTGAGAGATAATCATATTGATCTAGGCAGATTCAGTGTGCAGAACCTTACTGGATAACACCAACAGCCTTTGTTAACATCTTCTAATCACACATACACACATGTATCCACTACAAGCACCACCCCCTGCCCTAGCTCTATCTTCATTCTTGTGAGGTTCAAGCTTGCCATTCACCAAGTAGATATCCGAATGGCCAAGCTTCTCATAAATAGACGAAGCCTGGCCATGAGCAGCACATTCCTTGAGCTCTGACCTTTTGTACCCTATTCACTTCCTGTGCGGTTTTCACACGCAGTGGGGTTATCTTCTGTTTATGAGTATGGATTTCTAGTGCATCTTGTCTGAAGTAGGGGTAGTAGTGAGGCGAAATCATAAAGACAAAACATTTTTACACAGTTGCGAGGTTGGGGCATCTTTGGAGTCTTTAGGATATAGAAACATGCTTAATATGGAGTTCTGTTGACAATGTTGATAGCTGTAATCTCTTATTTTCACCAGCTCATTTAATTTAATTCTGTTTGTTTTGTAAAGAACCAAATCCCAACAAATATAAAAAACAAGCAGGTACAGTTCATATTCAGTACCCACTTCAGTTCATATGAACTCAATACAACAAATAATTTCGACAAACATATAGGTAGATTAAATCTAAACCAGTCCATATTATATTTCAACACTTAATTAGTTAATCATTTAATATCAATTAGTAAAATAAAGGACTAGAACTGATCAACATTAAAGATTTGAGACTCAAGTTTCATGAACAATTCTAAATTAATTAGGGGCTAAGGTAAACCAGTTAGAGTAGATCATTTGAGTAAATGATTAATCTACTCTCCTTTTAGTTCAAACATTTTTCTCATCTTATTAGTCTATAAAACTATATAAAAAATATTTATTCAACTTTGTTTGATTCATTTGCAGAATCAGTATTAAAGCTGCAGTCCACAGTATTTCAGGGAAATAGATTTTTTTAATTCAACATACAAAGGCCCCTCCTAAAAAATTATATCTCCCCCCTCCTGCTCCCTCTAGCCACACCTCTACTATTGGGCATGCACATCATCTGTGATTTTACAGCATGTCATTGTGTACATTCTTAATTAAATGTATTGATTTGATATTTAATATATGATTGACCAACCCTTTTCAACATAAATGTAAGCAAAGGTGCGTCGGTTTTGAAGTATTTTAAGATTTGAAGCCATATTCATTGTTGAAATGCATCTATGATCCGGTCTCTAAGGCATTTTTCAGCAACTTTAGTCGCCTGACTTTTCTTTGTTTTTCTTTCTGAAGTTGAGGTAAAACTGGATAGTGGGAGAATAGATACCTTGTTAGCAGAATTTTGCTCCAACTTCTCCTTGACCGCTTTCTGCTAGGGATTCACCGATAACTTTCTAATGTACTCATATCGGTATTGGTCAGTTAAATGATACCATGAACCCATACATAAAATTGTTTTGTGGTCCTTATTATTAATATTTTATTTTTTATCTAATTCACCATCATTTTTTGTAACAAATAGAGAAGACAACAAACCAGTCTTCCAATTTAGAGTATTTTTTGTGTGCTAGAAGTAACGGTATTGCAATTCGGTATTAGCACATACTCAGAACTTAGTATAGGTATCATATTGGTTTGAAAAAAGTGGTATTGTTGCATTCCTACTTTTTGCCAATATGGCAGCTGTAAAAAGGTAGAAAAGAATTTTAAAATACTTAACTACAGTAATTATCCTTTATCTTACATTTTAATTAAATGCCCTGACCAAGGTACACATGATAGGTGTTTCTTTTTTAAGTTAGGTTTGAGAAAAATTATTTGAATGTAAACCCCTTACCTAAGCTTTGTTTTAGGAAGACTAGGTGACATGCATATGATTTGAAAATATGAATTCAGTCATTAGAAACTACAGACTTTGGTACACCTTGGTCTTAAAATTCTTTAGATTTGACTTAACTTGGAATTGGAAAAAAAATCACTTGTGAAAATCTTCAGAAAACAGTTGTATATCTAAAGAAATCCTGCAGATTTCAACAAGTTGCATCGAGATTGCATCTTTGCACCAATCTCTCAACCTGTAGTGATAGTTGAGAAAAATAAATATGCCTTTTTATCCTGAAGAACCCTTCAGTAGAACATTCAATTTTTGAACAGATCTCACACAATACCAAGTCAAACTCCAGTCAGCAGTGGGGAGGTGTACCTGTAGTAATTTCTTATCCTTGACCTAAACCTTAAAATGCTAGTGCAACACATTGCAAGATACAATCTTCCACTTAACTGCCATGGCCTCACCCTCTGCACATCTCCTGACTAATGATCATACCCTTGATTAGTTAAGGGTGGCATAAATCATAACGCCGATGAATAGGAATTGTAGCTGTGGGCGGCAGAGCAGTTTCTCATGAATGACAAACAGATGCAAGGCCTAAAAAATGAGCCGCATATTCATTTGGATCCAGCTGATGATTTGTCTTTGTCCAGATTCTAAAGTTTACCTCTTCTTGAAGATTTTCTCGATGATCCAATACTGTATCCTTTTCAGTGCTCTGGCTTTGTTAAAATATTTAGCTTGTCACCTCTTCTTTTGAGATTGGTACTGGACTGCACATGCTTTTTATTTATAAAACTGATTCTAGAATAAGGATCATATCGGGCTGCAGGAGATACCATACCTGAATTGGAAAATGAGCCATCTTCAGGTATAGGTGAAAAAAAGGAGAAGTTATTTTAAGACACTCCATATGTGAAGTGAAAGAACTGTGAAAGAAGAGCTGCACCTGCTCTTTCTGTAGAAATGTGTATAATGTTGAACTTTTTTATAACCGAAAAGCAATTCAATCACACTTTAATTCAAATCTGAGTGTGTTAAAATGTGTGGGTACATTTGTACTGGATAGCTATAGACTGTTATGTGTCTGCATGGATTTAGATGTTTGCATCTAGATATGTTTGTACCCTTCCGTCAATGGATGTTACATAAATGTTGCCTGTCTTACATATTTGGATGTTCAAGAATGTGTACATTCTGTTTTTAACAAACGTACATCTTAACAATATTTGACAAATAATTAGCCTTTTTCAAACCTTTCTCGAGTGCTTTTCGCATGTTACACTGAATACATAAAATTTTTGGTATTGTGATAGCAAGCTAAGAGCAAAGCAATATGTTGTAGCAGTTTAGCAAATGGCTTTTCTTTTGTTCCCAATGTTATCAGCGTCTGATTTAGCTCAAACATTAGGCGTGATTAGGAGAGTTTAAGTTTTTTTAAACAGTATGAAATGTCTGAATATATTCAGACATTTTGCAATGAAGACATCGTAGATGACAACATAAGTTTAAGCAACTTGTCTATCAGACACATTCAAAGAAAACATCTATTTAACTTGTATATTGAATTTATATACAAAAATGTTCTGAATGCCATATGGTGCAATGCTGTAGCTAATGAGTGTGAACAGATATGATAATAAGAGAGAACAAAAGAGACACAATTAAGAGAAGGGGGAAAACAGAAGAAGGGAGTTTTGACAGAGTAAGAAAATTGTTGTCATTATGTCTTAACAGTATGTTCAGTAAAGAGGGAAAACTATGATATAAGTTTGACCAGAGTAATTGCCTAAATTAATCTTTTGGCACTGCAGAGCTAGTAATATTTCTTGCAAATAAAATAAAAGGAAGTTAAGCTTACTGGCGACCAGCCTATGGTGTCCCCTGCCTCTCGCCCAATGACCAGTGGAGATAGGCACCACCCCCCCATGACCCTTCAAGGATAATCAGAACGATGGATGGATGGATGGATGTTAAGCTTAATCCTCAAGTTATGAGGAAACTTAAGATGACTATGAATGATGCTGTACTTCTTAACTAAATTTCATAAATATTTTTCTTTTGCTAAACTTCAGCAAATGTTCTTATCCCCATCCTTCACTGAGGTCACATGTTAAAGAGATATTCCGACCGTAAGTAAAAATTGCCTTTTGCCATATTCTCCAGAGTTAGATAAGTGTGATCATGGAACTAATATAATACAATTAACATTAGTTCACTTACATTAGTGTATGCCAAGCTAAAGCAAACAGACTGCTGCCATATCAGGGGAATTGCTGGGCTGGTTACAAAATGTTTTTTGTTTTTTGTTTTTTTATCACTCATCCTACTCTGGGGAATATGGAAACAGATAATTTTACTTAGGGGTGGGATATCCTTTTTAAAGTGAGTTCCAATGTATTCCAAGTTACAACGTCATAATAATAAAAGATGTGGTTGAGAAACCCAAAATTTTCTCTATAATAGCATTAAGATCTTTCTGTTAACAACTTGGTTCAGTCAAACAACTAGCAAACTGCACTGAAAAGAATTCAGTTTAATTATAATTTATTAATTTAATTAATTGCTACAGTACCAGATGTGTAAAAGTTAAATGTTGGAATGCTATTTTATTTAAATCTGTGTATCATCATACTTCATTTAGTTACTAGGTACATATGCAATAGTCTAAATTTGGTCTGAGTATTATTTAATAGAAGTACTTGATAGCCAGGAATCTTTTTTTTTCTCCTATCAGAATCAGAATCAGAATCAGAATCAGTTTATTGGCCAAGTATGTCACATACAAGGAATTTGACTCCGGCAAACTTTTTCCTCCAGTACAGAACTTGAATAAGTGAAATAAAAAAATAAAAAAAAAAAAAAGAAAAATATGAACAAAAATAAGTAAAAATACAAATAAATATCAGATCGTAAATAATAAAGGATAATATATACACCAAGCCGGGGTTATTTTACAGTGAGTATGTACAGAAGTGCAGAGTTATAGTTTATTGTTATGTGAGTGCACTCACACACTGTGACTAGACAGAGTTCTTCAGAGCGACAGCCTGGGGGAAAAAACTGTTTTTGTGTCGGGTGGTTTTGGCGTACAACGCTCTGTAACGCCGACCTGAGGGGAGGAGCCTAAACAGATTGTGGCCAGGGTGTGAGGGGTCAGAGGTGATTTTCCTGGCCCGCTTCCCGACCCTGGCCCGGAATAGGTCCTGAATGGAGGGAAGATCGGTTCCTATGATCCTCTCTGCAGTCCTGACTGTTCTCTGCAGTCTGTCCTTGTCTTGCCTGGTGACGGATCCGAACCAGACAGAGATGGATGAGGTCAGGACAGACTGGACTATTGCTGTGTAGAAGATGATCAGCAGCTCCTGGGGCAGGTTGAACTTCCTGAGCTGACGCAGAAAGTACAGCCTTTGCTGGGCCTTTTTCCTTATTATTTTGATGTGTGAGGTCCACTTCAGGTCCCGTGTGATGGTGGATCCTAGGAACCTGAAAGACTCCACTGTGGGGACTGGCTTGTTGAGGATCATGAGAGGAGATGTTGATGGTGGTCTCTTCCTGAAGTCCACTGTCATCTCCACAGTTTTGAGCGGGTTTAGCTCCAGGTGGTTCTGACTGCACCAGAGAACCAGCTGTTCCACTTCCTTTCTGTACACAGACTCGTCGCCGGCGCGGATGAGTCCAATGACGGTGGTGTCATCTGCAAACTTCAGGAGTTTCACAGAAGGGTCCCTCGACGTGCAGTCAGTGGTGTAAAGGGAGAAGAGCAGTGGGGAGAGAACACATCCCTGGGGGGCGCCGATGCTGAGGGAACGGGAGCTGGATGTGAACTTACCCAGTTTCACCTGCTGCCTCCTGTCAGTCAGGAAACTGATAATCCACTGACAGGTGGAGGGAGGCACGGTGAACTGGGACAGTTTTTGGTGGAGGAGCTCTGGTACAATGGTGTTAAACGCAGAGCTGAAGTCCACAAACAGGACCCGAGCGTAGGTACCTGCAGAGTCTAGGTGGTGCAGGATGTAGTGTAGAGCCATGTTGACGGCATCGTCCACTGACCTGTTTGATCTGTAGGCGAACTGCAGGGGGTCTAGCAGGGGATCTGTGATGTCCTTCAGGTGGGTCAGTACCAGACGCTCAAAGGATTTCATGACCACAGATGTTAGGGCAACTGGTCTGTAGTCATTTAATCCAGTGACTGGGGACTTCTTGGGAACCGGTATGATGTTGGAGCGTTTGAGGCAGGAGGGGACCTCACACAGCTCCAGGGAGTTATTGAAGATCTGGGTGAAGATGGGAGTCAGCTGGTCAGCACAGAATTTCAGAGAGGCTGGGGACACTCCGTCTGGTCCCTGAGCCTTTTTAATTTTCTGTCTCTGAAATAGCTGGCGCACGTCCTGTTCGCAGATCGTCAAGGCAGGTACGTGGGTGGTTTGGGGTGAAGCTGGGTCTTTTGTGATGGAAATGGTGGGGGAGGTGGGAGGTGTGAAAGTCCTTTCAAACCTGGAAAAGAAGTCGTTGAGGTCCTCAGCCAGGCGGGGGCTCTCCACAGGGTGGGGGGATGGTCTCCTACAGTTAGTAATGTTCTGCAGGTAGCTCCAAACTGCAGAGGGGTCGTTAGCAGAAAAACGGTCCTTAAGCTTAGCACTGTAGTTCCTCTTTGCTGCTTTGATCCCTCTTGTCAGCTGGTTCCTGGCCTGTTTGTACAGGTCCCGATCCCCACTCCTGTAGGCCTCCTCCGTGTCCTGGCGTAGCCGTCTCAGTTCTGCAGTGAACCACGGTTTATTGTTTTTGAATGAGCAGAAGGTTTTGGTCTGCACACACATGTCCTCACAAAAGCTGATGTAGGATGTCACAGTGTCGGTCAGTTCGTCCAGGTCTGAGGCTGCTGCTTCAAAGACGCTCCAATCAGTGCAGTCAAAGCAGGCCTGTAGCTGCATCTTTGACTCATCAGTCCATCTCCTCACAGTTCTTACTACAGGCTTAGCAGATTTCAGCTTCTGCCTGTAAGATGGGATGAGGTGGACCAGGCAGTGGTCGGAAAGTCCCCAAAGCAGCACGGGGGACAGAGCGATATGCATTTTTTATTGTGGTGTAGCAGTGATCTAAAGTGTTCATGTCCCTGGTGGGACACGTCACATGTTGTTTATATTTAGGCAGTTCAAGTTTGAGATTAGCTCTGTTAAAAACCCCGAGAACGATTAGCAGAGAGTCCGGGTGATTTTTCTCCACGTCTGTGATCTGATCGGCGAGGTGATGTAATGCCTCCGTCACACACGCCTGCGGTGGAATGTATACAGCGACCAGCACAAACGAGGCGAACTCCCGCGGTGAATAAAATGGTCTACAGTTTATGAAGAACGACTCAAGGTGAGGGCTGCATGTCTTCTTTAACACTATGACATCTGTGCACCAACCTTCGTTAATGTAGAAGCACGTTCCACCTCCCTTTGATTTCCCAGTCAGCTCCGCGCAGCGGTCCGCTCTGAACAGCTGGAAGCCTGGCAGCTTTAGAGCGCTGTCCGGGATGAGTTCACTGGACCAGGTTTCAGTGAAGCAAAAGGCGGCAGAACGACTAAAGTCTGAGTTCTTGGATAGGAGAAGGAGCAATTCATCCATTTTGTTAGGCAGAGAGCGGATGTTCCCCAGGTGTATGGATGGGAGAGCGGTGCGTAATCCCCGCTGTCGCAGCTTGACGAGCACACCAGCCCGTTTCCCGCGGCGTCGTCTCCGTCTAAATCCACAGAACGCTGCTGCTCCTCCGATCAGAATCTCCATAAAGCAGTCAGGTTGTGTAAAGACCGGTGAAAAAAGTCCGGCACTGGATAGCCCAATTTTTAAAAGTTCCTCTCTGCTAATTTTAATAGCAGAGGGAGTGCAGAAAACTACGCAAAAAAGTAAAACAGTAACTAGTACCAGAGAGCGAAGTGCCGAGGCGTCCATACGCGGCGCCATCTATGCTTAAAGTTCTGCCTTAACACCGAAAACGTCTAGCTAGCAGTGCGCATGAAGACAACTGTGTGCATTATTTCCTGGACTGCTTAAGGATCAAAATTTATGAGTGCCTGGATTGAATGGAGAAAGCAACCACTGAGCACTCATTATAAATGGTCAAAAAATTTAGTTTTCAAACCTCAGCTGTTGTTAGAATGTATGTAAGTATTACGGAGGTATCTTTTTCCATAGATAAATAATTACATTTGTTAAGCTAAACTGTCTCTGCACTGTGGTTCTTAAAAAAATACACTAAAGGGAAGATCAAAATGTATAATAAAATGTATTTATAAACGTTATTCAACCAGTGAAAAACATGCTTTCATATTGCCTTTGGTTAGAAAAAAAAAGAAGCCCTCATACGAGATTTCACAGCTAAACAGAAAATACTGGTCAGGGTTCATCTGCAACATTGTGATATAAACTTCTGGAATTGAAAAAAGAAAGTTAACTCAATAATTGTTAAAGAAGTGATGCTTTCTCAGAAACTCTTAGCCAGTTGGGTTATTAGATTAATTGATTGTGGGCGGCTGTGACTCAAGAGGTAGAGTGGGGTCGTTGGCTAATTAGAACCTCCTGATGTGCTCATCTCCCTTAGTGTATGATGGAGAAATTTTCTCTGTCTACACACTAAAACTCTGCAGAAATTTGTGTACGGCTGAAGAAACATGGTCTATACTGTGCATGTACACCTGGTTGAATGTAAAAAGGGATTTTTGAATGATTAATTCACAAGAAATGTTTGACGTAGATTTTAACCATAGACTGTAAAAAACAATTGACTAACCCTTCTTGACGTCACCCATAGGTTTCTGAAGAGCAAAAATGACGCCAACTGGCCCGTTCCCAACCGTGCCATCTTGACTGCGTCACTCGCCTCGCCACTCTGACACTCCAACAATGGGCAAATGTGGAGCTGAGAGTGACGCTGTGAGGCTGGGGGTGGACTGTTGACGCTCCGAGCTGACATAGCTACAAGGTAGTCAGATGCTAGTCCAGAGCTAATTGAAGCTACCTGAATTTAACGTAGGCTGCAGCCGGTTTCAGCAAGACTTCAAAGAGACTTTTGCTCCGTTTTTCAACTAAGATCACTTTAGACTCAGAAACATATCGATTGAGGAACATATATTGATATAAAAGACGTTTGACTAACATCACACATCTCTGACATCCATTAGTTCATGCCTCCAACTGTGTTCCTTACACCAGTACTGATCTAACCAGTGATCATCCAGTCTGTCTAGAGTCTGACTCTGTAGTCTTTCAGCCTGATCTAGCTGACTCCCACACCTGATGCCGCAGCTTCTCGGTCCTGCCGACTTTGCTGCTCCGCTGCTACCCAACCGGTCGCCTGCTTCAACTCGTATGTAGAAAGAAATAAAAGCTCCGATCGTTGCAGTTCAGCCCTCATCAGGCGGATGAGGGCTGAACTGCAATTTCTGCCACTTCCTGGTTGGCTTGCATTCTGTGGGTGGAGTTAGCCCCTTGATTTTAACATCACCTTTATTAATGTTATTCATTCAAATCCTCTTTTTGTAAAATGCAAGGTGTTGAGTTTCTATGGCATTGTAGATTACAATATCCTACAAGTTTTTTATAGGGCTAATAATAAAAGGTTACTAGCAAACATCCAGAAAAACTTTCAAAAGAGAAAAAGTCAGTACAATCTTAAATGAAACGATGTCTTGAGAAAACCAAGGCTTAGAACCAAAGTCATGAAACGGACTGTCTCAGTGACAGGACCTAATTTGTGGAACAAACTCAATAGAGAAATAAAGTAATCAAAAAGCATTGTGGCGTTTGAGAAGCAACTTAAAGCTTTAATATTAAATACATATGAAACTTAGAATTGAAAAAAAAAATCATTAGAACTGATTTGAAGGTTTTTGTATTATTTTGTATTTTTTGTGATCTAAAAATGTGGGAAAAAAGTACATATAATCTAAATATTTTTAACATGATAATGTTATAATACTTTGGAACAACTCTAATGCAATTGTAAACTTGTAGATAAGCGACACAGAGTGCAAGTGTGTGCATTAGTAATAAGGGACAGATGTCATAACCCTAACCTTCTTTCTGCTCCTTTTCATTCAAACTAAATTTATTTCAGTGTTTTTTTTGTTTTGTGTTTTACCAATGCTATTTTACTTTTTAAAGAAATAAATAAAGGTCATCATTATTCCCTGAAGTACAGGCTGATTTGACACCTCCAGGCTGAACATGTAATTTAGGCATGTCACACTTATATAGATCTAATTTATAATGCTCATACAGATATTGGATGAAGAATTACTTTTTTTTCAACCAAGTGCTCAGTTTGTCATCATCAGAATGAGCTGCCGGTGGCCTCTTTGGCCCTAAGCCCTGGCTCTCTGCCCTCTGCAGATCCTGTCTGTGGCTTCCTGAAAAGGACACTCCTACACCTGCAAAAGAAAATGACAAGAAATACAATAGAGCCAATAAGCTGGTTCAGGCCAAGATGTATGTTTTAGCTATAAATCCATTGGAAGGTTGGTAAGTTAATTGCCACTGCTGCTATGTTGTCACCAGTGTCTAAAAGAAAATAGTCTTCCATGTGAGTTATTTTACAACAAATGAGTTTTCTCTCCAAGCACAAGGAAGGTAGCATTTGGACACTGGACAAGAATATGAGTGGCCTCCAATTTGTAAGGCTGCAAGAACGGCACATGTTTTAGAGCTGTTTTTCAATCTCAAATAGAAGCAAAGCTGTTTATTTTATGGATGTCAGATGGAACATTAAGCTGTTGTCTGGTGGTAAAGGGAACGTCTTGTGTCTTGTCACTTCTCTGCAGTGTTACTGCGCAGATGACGGTGATGTGGTCAGAAGTTTTAAATACTTATGGTTGAGAAGCTATTTGCAATGCAGATGTTTCTCTGTTGGATGCTGCAAATGAAAGATAACTCTATCATCGTCTGTTGTTTACTCTTGTGCCTACATATGCACACACAAGAACATTGGAAATACAAAGGTCACACACAACAATTTTTACTCACTCCCCAAATACTCGTGGTTTAGTAGCCACAGAATTTATCCCAACTCGCTGCTGGTGGTTTGGAATAAATGGTGGAGAGAGAGGAATGCAGTCCCTGTCGGGATGCTCTCCTTTGGGTTTGGAGTGTGACCAAGGCGGTCTTGGCTTGGCCACAGCTAGTCATGGATTCTTTTTTCGCTTTTATAAAACCACCATTCTCTGCCTCAATGTTTATACAGCTTACCACAGCCCCTCCAAAACCAAACACCCACCCACCCTGCAAGGCAGAGAGGTTTGTCACAACTCTTCATAGAAAAATAGCAAAAAATAGAAAAAGAATTACCAAACAAAGATTAATATATTCAAAGTGTTGTCTAGGCTCTACCCTGCTTCTTAGAGCAGTTTTACTTGCAAACCAGCTTTAACTTGTACTGCAAACCAGTAATTATCTTTCTGTATCATTTGTATATATGAATATGAATAATAGGGATGCAACGATACCCCATTTTTAAACCGATACAATACCAGTACTTGGATCTGAGTACTTGCGAATACCGAGTACCAATGCCAATACTTCTATCAGACAAAAAAAAAATGAATTAGAAGACAGGTTTTTGTTTTCTTCCAAGTTTGTTGCAACAAATAAAAATAAAAATAAAAATAATATTAATAAAAATGGCCACATAACTAAATTTTCAAGTGAAAATAAACATTTTCACTAAAATTATTTATTTATTTACTTTGTTACCCCATTCTTACATTTCTGTTCAAGTTTGATAAACATATAGATACACATTTTCTTATATTAGCTACATACTTTCGCCTGCTGGCAAAGTCTTTTCAATTATAAAATTACCATATAACCATGATTAATAGACATTTCTCAAGATAATAAAGCAATGTAAAAGGAGTATCACTTTATATACTTTAATACAAATTTTTTGCCAAAGGTTTTGATAATTTTGAGTTTGACTGTAATAAAATAAACTGTGTTCAAAATTAGGCATATTTAGGCAGAATCAGTTTAATGATAATCTAGGAATAATGTTCCTGCATTCTTGTGTATGTTTAGTCCACGCAGAGTTTGAGTTATACATACATGTAACCAAAGAAATTAATGATGCTCATACAATTACTACTTCAGAACCTATTTTATGATTTACAGACATGTAAACAATTGCCTGGCTTGCCATTGTAAGGCTCTGTAACTTGACATTGATTTATTATTCATGCATAGGGCATTATTATTCTATTGTATGGGGTGTAAAATGGGATCATTAGTGCTGAATATGAGAATGTGAAAATATGATATATTGGGGAGAATAATGGTGAATGTTGTAGGCAGGAAACCCCAAACAATCCTGACTATTAGCAGATAAAGCAAAGTAATTTCCCCAGAAGTAATTAGGATTAGCATAATTTGATGGTGAATGAATGATGCAACGTTGATTGATACGTCGATTCTTCCTGTAATGAGTCCCTTATCTCAACTCTCCACTGAAGACTGCTGTGTGTACGTAGCTGGAGGTGACATCCAATATTCTACTACACCTTCTTAAAGAGACTGTTAGGGAGCACCCTGCTTCCTGTACATCCAGTACAATCGCAGCCACAGAGCAGAGAGTAAAGGCAATGGTACTATAGCACTGTCATGTAGTAACTGATTGAAGATGGTCCTTTTATCTTGACAGGCTACCAGTTAGAGCCAGACCAGGAAATATGATATGGCAGCTCATGTTCTCTTTATTCCTCTCAGACTGTCTGTGTGTCTGCACATTACTCTCTGTGTTTGTGTGTATGTGTGAGAGTGTGTGCTGGTGTCATTCTCTGTGTGCACATGTCCTTCAGCGACTCTGTGTGCATATTAGTGTGCAACTACACAATATTATCAGCAGCCACGCATGTAGTCCTTCACTTTGAGCTGCTTTTAAGTGACAGCTATCGATTGGCTGTTTGTGTCTGCACAGAGGCTTCAAAGCAACACCTTGCCCTCTGCATCCCACTTGAGATTGTAACTTGAGAGAGTATACTTATTGAAAACAGAGGCCGTGCAACATTGTCTTGGCTTGATAAGCCCATTTTCTGGCAGCATCTGCATATGTCTTTGTGAGTCTGTGCTACTTTCTCAAGTGTCTAACATTGTTTCTTGACCATACTGCTGTTTTACAACATCATTAACTTTTTCCTGAGCTAAGTGACTCATCAAGTGTCTGTGCAGCAGTAAGAGATTATGGGACCACAGACATGCTTGCCACAGACATTTCACTGGGATAAAATGCTGCTGTTTCAATGTTGTAAACCAGAAATGTTTGGGCCATTTCACAGATACCGAAAATTTCTTAACTCTGCCTTCACCATAGTTTTCGTGATATTCCAAATATCCAAAGTCTGGACGAAATGGGTCTAAGAAGATTATGATCAACCAGAAAAAAACCCTATTGGAAAGTAGTTTTTATATATCATGCATGCCGTATCAGGCATGGATGATCAGGCAACTTTGTGTCAAATGGTACCAAAGTGTATCATACTTAATTGTATTGTAACCCCTTGCATTATTTGATGTCTTATTGGATCATATTGAGTCATATTGTTTCATGTTTTCAAAATTTGTGAGCATTGCAACTTACTGTACTAACTGGCCCGTGACCCTGAATTGGATAAGCGGTTAAGAAGATGGATGGATGGATGGATGTACTAACTGGACTACTGCATTGTTAACTTTCTGAAACTATAGTGAGGAATTCTCAGAGTACAGTAACAAAGGTCTTTAAAAATAATAAGAAAAACAGATATAAGCAACAATGAGAAGGCTTAAAGCAGGTTGTGAAATGTTGGAATTTTTAACAAATCACATGCATTATTGGTCACATTGTTGTGAATAAGTTGAGGGCTCCAAAGGATTCTAGCCTGAATATGTTTTCAACAGAGATTCATGAACTGCCAGTTTTTAAGGGATTTTGCACAAATCTGACTGATCAAACTGTAGTTTTTAACTCTGAATTAACATGGCCGTTATTTGATTGGTGCAAGGTTAGGCAATTGCTTTTAAACATCTCATTGTCATAAAGCTAATTTGTCTTCAAAGATTTATATTGTATATAAACATCTCAGCTTGATGGAGTAACACAAATAAGTGTTTCCTCTAACAAGGATTTCATCTGAAACATCAAATTCTTAGTTTAATTAGATATTTGTAATAAATTCAGATTTTGTTTAAATCTGCATGTGTTGTTACCCCACTAACAGTAAACCAACCAATCTTTATTTACAGTAGTTTTTAATGATCTTGGTGTTGTTTATGTTAAAAAAGCCCCATGCAGCGGAGAACATGTTCTTTCAAAGGTGAGCCAAAGTGTTAATTGTATCTCAGTTAAAAGTATTTCATTTTCACACAGTGAAAAGTTGAGATCTGAACAAACCCTTTAGCATTTAGTTACAAACAGTTTGCAAGTCCTATTTTATTTTTAAGTAACACATGACCACCTATTGTAGGAAAGCCAACAGCTTGCCTCTACCAAGGTTTTTAAGAAATGTTTCATAACATTTTTCTTGTTTGTTTTGAAGTAACACTGCTTTACTATTGTATTTTTTTATTTTAGTGTATAAATATTGTAAAAAAAAAACATCCTTGAAGCAAACATCTTACTTGCTTTGCATAGTTTTAACTAACTCTGGTTCTGTGTGTCTGACTTTAGAAAAATCTGAATGATAATAAAAATAAAATATTTGTGTTGATGGACTAGAAAGCTAGAAATAGTCATCTCCAATAAAGTTTGTCCAAGGAATGCTGGCAGGATTTTTTCTCAAAGCCTTAAAACTGTCTTTTGGTGTCTTGTACAAATATAGTCATGATAAAAAGAAAGTTTAAACCTTAGGGTTTGATGCTTCAAAATAATTTGGTTTATTCAGATTTTAGAAGGAAAAGTTTGAAAATAATGAAATTAATTCTAAAAGCTCTTAATACGTGCAAAATATCCATGAATTTCAAAGTAATTGAGTTTTGAAAGTCGAGAACTTCAGATTTCTTTGCTGCTTTTAAAATGACCAATGCTTTTTTGATTATTATTTTATTTTAGGTCAGTTTTTATTTCTCTACTTTGAAAATTAAGGAAGATTATGCAAATTCTTCTAACCCCAATTCATAATATACTGTAAATACTACAATAATTGTGTATCTAAATCATAGTAGTATGATATTGTATATTAGGTTTCCTTTTAAATTCTTTGAGTGAGTTAAAATAATTGGAGATTCATTCAGAGTACATCAATGATTATGACTCAACCAATCTGCATGAATGACACACAGTTTAACCCTTTTGAGGCTCCTTGTCTTTCATTTATGAACCTATTTCCCTATTGGTTAAACCTGTAATAGTTTTATGTTGTGGTTATAGGTCAAACATTACACATCATGAAATCATAATGCAGATGTCAGCCAGAATAACAGCACAGTAAAGAGGCAAACTGGATACTTCTGCTGCCAGTTCGGTCAGTTGTTTCTTCTTCAGCTGAAAACCTATTTCCTCTTTCTACCTTCCTTCTGTGCACCTATTCCCTTTCTTCTAGCTGTCTTACTTACCTCTCGCTCTTCCCACCTCTCAGAATATGGGTCAGCATTTCTAAAATCCTCATTCTGTTTAAAGTTTGATAAGTGCACTCCAGGTGGTAATGGGGTGAATATTAAATTAGTAATCAGCAGTTTCAAGTGTTCACCATTGGAATATTCGGATTATTAAAGTGAATCATTTCCCAGAAGGGCCTCAGTTACATTACATGTTTCCTCTAAATGCAAAGTTAACGTGCTCTAATGACTGGAACTAAAAGGGAATGGGGCTTTAAATATACTGTCACCTCAGTAAAATGAAAAAGTTTAAAAATTACCTTATTAATGGAAAGAACGAGGATACAGTCATAAAGAGTCTATGTGTATTGAAAATATATAAAATATTGTGGTAACATATACAGTACTTTCAAATGCTGTGCCAGGGTTGCAGATGTTATACATGTCATTGGTAAAAAAATAAAAACATGGAAGGTTGGGTAAATATCACTATCAAATCTAGAATTCGGAAGATATGAACTGTGTCTGTGTTTAGCTTAAAGTATGACTATCTGCTTTAATTCCTGCAGCCTTTTTTGTAAGAACAGTACGACTGACAGAGCTGCAAAAATATAATGCACAGTTAATAAATTCCCAGCATGTAGACAGAAAGAGATCAAGATGTCTGAAATTATGGTTTGTATTATTATGGAAAGCTACCTTGTCAAAAAAGTCTGAGTTATAGTTTTAAATCACTGTATCAGTTTAAATCATCTAAAGGCATTTCAAAATGACTGATCGTAATCACACATTCTCGAGTAGTTTTACTTTACTGACAATTTCCAGTTTATGTCACCGTATGCTTCAATTCCACAATAAATCACATAAATTGATTGCTATTTCTAAATTTATTTGACACTTTACTTAAATACAAGTCAACTTTTGCTTCCCATAATAGTCATATTATTTGGGACACAATGTCCTTCATCCAGCTTAAAGACATTAAGAGGAACGTTTTTTTTTTTTGGTCTTTTTGACAGTTGGCAGTGCTAGGTAATTGTTTTTAATTTTACTTAACCTAATTTTATTCACTAACACGGTCTCATACTTCTCTTAAATAATTCATCCTAGTTTTTCATAGTTTGCCTATTAGATTTCTGGAATTTTGACATTTTCCTCTTTGATGCTTTTTATATAAATTATAAAAGTAACTTAGAAAATAAGAAAGAGCTCATGGTTCGCAGACTTTGTGTTGGGTTTTCTCTTTAATGTATTGTCTTGTTTGCTGTTTTACACACAGCTGGTGTTTGTTTGACAATTTCACACCCACTCTTCATTTATTTTGGCACTTTAGGTTTTTCAGTTTGTCTGTCAAAGAAGTCAATAATTATAAAGCCGAAGGAGAAGGATTTAGTATTTCTAACTTTTTATACATATAAGGCTGAAAGGCCAATTCTAGATGTGCTGGTAGAGACATACCCCTAAAGACAAAAGAAAAAAAAGATATTATCTCAGGAAGATGATTCCAAATGGATGCAATACTTTTTATTTTTATGTATGTTAAAACATTAAATTCATGTTAAATTTTTATTATACTTCACAATTATACACCACTTATTGCTGGTCTATCGCATAAAGTCCCAATAAAATACAAGGGAGTTTTTAGGTTTGACAAAATGCAAACCGTTTTACTGTATCCTTGCCATTTTATTACAGAAAGTATTCAATATCCACTTGCTCTCCGATGTTTCAGAATAAGTCCTGTTATGCACAAAAGAGGGGAAAATATTTTTCAATGTACATATTACCAAATTGCTTTTTTTTCAATGTTTGGTCAAGTTCCATTATGCTCCCATATTTGTCATATTCTCTCCACTGATTATAGTTGTCATTTACTGTAACAGAACAGGGTCCACTGTTTAATTGCAGGTATTTGAAAAATAATCCTTGGTAAAAAAAAAAGAAGAAAGAAAATCACCTTTTGGAGGGGAAAAAAAAATCTGCCTACTTGATTCAGGACATATTACTCTGGCTCTTCATATTTCCACAATTAAAGAGCCACCCTTCCTAGAGCCACTCTAACAGCTGGCCATTAATCAGTCCTTGTGCTCGATTTCTCTTCCACCACAGGTTATGATTTTCACATTACCCTGCTCTCCCTAACCACCATCCTACAAGAAAATGACCCTTCTCAGCCACCGCAGCACAAATGAGAGAGAAAGTAACATCCTCTCTATTTGTATAAACTGTCTACATGTATGATATGATGAAAGTAAGGTTCCATGCATACTTTAACATTTGTGAGTTTAGGCTTAACCCCCTCCGACTGAAAATCTTGCAGCTATTATCCTGTTCTAATTAAACTTTCCTCCTGAAACAGTGGATCAGAGGGCACCATTGACTGCTTTTAATCCGCCACCAAATTTTAATTAACTCAGACGTGACCCCCGTCTCCGATACATCCCGCAGAACGGCGGGATCACAATAACTCATAAATCACAGTCACAGATTTCATTCCTCTCCTGCTTTCCTGTTTTGATGAATTTCCAGATGGGGGCTGGTGACTGTTGAGGTCGACAAAAATATGAGAGACAGACAGAAAAGGAAAGTGTTTTGGAGAAAGAGATGGATAGAAGAAGGCAGTAAGAAGATGAACAGCGAGGTTAAATTTCAGGAAATTTATAAAGTGTGTCTTTATGAGGATCAGAGAGAGAGAAATGGCAGCAGCTCTCGTACGCTGTCAAACTTCGGGAGATTTGTTACCAGGGAGAGGATTATGGAGGCTGTGAAATGGGGTTGAGTTAATATGCTGGCCATTGAAGAACACGACATGGGTCTGCCAGCTTCAGTCTCCAAAAATCAAAAGCATGAAAAGGAGGAAAGGTTTTTTCAACAATTATTGGACATCTCTTATTTTCATGCAACTATCTGCAGCAATCTTTAATCAGTGTTTTTAAATCATGGACTTTTCAAAAATGATCATTACCTTAATTGAATTTAATGCATATGAAGTATCATTAAACCACAGCCTGTCACTAACAGCTACTCAGTTTGGCTTTGTTTATGGGTGTTTGCTCAAAGTGTGTGTAACTGTGTGTGAATTAGTGGATCTGAGTGTGTGGAGGTAGAGGTGGGCAGGGTGCCGGGGTTTGTTATTACTAAATCGCTCATCCATGCTACTAATTAAGATGCATAGCATCCCCCTATGAACGTCAGTGTCGCTAATTATCAAACAATGTAGTGCTCAATAGATATGAAAACTGGCAGCCTCTGTAGTCATGTTACCAACCTATTACTGATACAATTATCATGTGCCCGTCATTCTCCTTGTTAGTCATCTGCACTCGTTTTATCCTAACTATTGTTTATTATTTCTAATTTCTTTGCCTTTTTTCCCCTTTTTTGTTTTTAAAGGTTATGGCTTTGTGGATTTTGACAGTCCAGCTGCAGCACAGAAGGCCGTGTCATCTCTCAAAGCCACTGGGGTGCAAGCCCAAATGGCAAAGGTAAGGAGGGGTTTTTTACAAGTTACCATATGGGCATCAGACTGTATTACGTTCACACTTTTTAAATTTGAGGAAACATATCACAGTCCTACTGCATTTACACTGAAACTTAAAACTAGAATGTCTAACCAGATCTAACTGCTGTTATTTAAAACAGAAAAGCAACTATTGTTCCTAATGTTGCTACAGCTTACATAGTTATGTGAACTGTTAATTTATTGTTGGTTTGAATTTAAAACATAAGAGCAAGCAAAAATTTTATATGTCTTAAATTTAGCATTACTTTTCTAGTGCTCTTGCTGAATATTATATCTGCTTCAGCTTTTCTGCTGGGTCTTGAAATGTCAAAAAAAACAAAACAATATTCCATACAGTGGTCTCATTTTTTTTTTTTTTGAAACCATTTCTTAGGTTTCATTTAGTTGGATCCTAAATGTGTTGATTTGTTTATTCTTTGGATTTTCATGACAACATTTTTTGAGAATATTTATTTATTGTTACGTTGTGACAGAACCCATAATGCAGAATAGAAAGCAACCTTTTTGGGCAGAACTTATTGTTGGGCATTCATCTGTCTCGCTAACCTGTAAAGAATTCTGCTCCACAAAGTATTTTATTGAAGTGGTGGTCTGATATTCAACTTTTGATAAATTTTCTGAAATTCCTAAACAGGGAGTATAGTATACAGAGGTGCTATTAGCTGGGTAAAAACTCATGCAGGCTGCTCAGATAAAACCCGTAGTTGGCTACTTTACTGCCATGCTGCTTAGACTGACTTACTGTTCCAGATTAGTAATAGTGGGTACTCCTTGAGTCTCCATGACATTACTTTGTATGTTTCTTGCAACTGGAAATATTTTAAAATGGCAAAAATTATCTCTAGTGTAGGTATGGAAAAGTGTAATTGAATTCTTTCAACCAGCTGAGTTATATAGAAGGGGAAATGTCCACCTTGCCAGTGATTTCTCTGGCATATATTTTATAATGCTTTAACCCCTTAAGGTTCCTCTGTAAATATTGGTGGGCAAATTTCTGACGTTTCAAACCATCAATTTAAAAACTTTTGTTACCTTGTTACCGACATATGCCTATTAAGTTCTCATTGTTGTTGTGCCAGACAATTTCTGCCACAGCTTTGTTTTGTACATTTGTTACACACGTAATAATTCTGGATGGATCTCACAGCCTCCCACGAACATTCAGCTTTAGACCATAAACACACTTTTATTGAAAGTAATCTACCTCAACATGTTGCAGTTTGATGACAACCTTTAATATAAGAAAGCCTGTTTAATGTGGCTTGTAAGCTGCTTTGTAGTTCTTTGACACATTTAAAGGTTACTGTGGAGTATGTAGATCTGTTCATCTTTCTAACACCTTGTAAAAGGACAAGATGTGTTCAAATAAGGGCACAGTTTGTTTCAGGGTGGTGATGTGGGCTGAATGTTTATTTGAATATCTGTTTGTGGGTGACCTGGATCTGCTCTTAGTGAACTTTGTCGGCCTGTTTTGTCATGTTGTGCCACATTATTAAATCATTAAAGCAGAAGCAGATGAGAAAGGCTGGTTCTGTCACATAAAGAAAGCTCAGTTATGGTGCTGAACAAATTGAAGAAATGATACACCACGTATGATGTAATCAAATTCACCCCTTCAATATAGAGTCTGGAGTATTTTATGACACAGTGACTTAATTGTTATACAGTTGGCAGTCTGATGAAAAATTCTGGCACCAGGTCAGTGTATGGCTGTCGCACGGACGAAAAAACATTGAATTCAATCAGAGCATTCACAACGGCTCTAGTACGTGCATGGTGGGCATGTGGAGCGCAGTTAACTTTCTGCGTCAACTCGTATTTTCTCTGGATGATTTTTTTCAAGATCAGTTTTTTTATTTAAGTTAAAGAAATAAATTAACATATTTAGTGATAATACAAAATGGTCGAACTACATAACTTATCTCCATTGTTTTAATGATTTGGATATGTAAAAGATTAAAAAAAACATATGAGACTTAATTAAACATGATAATATTGAACAATATAAAAATGGAATGTACTTATCTACTGTAGAACAACCCAAGTGAATACATACTCCTCAACAAAACCAGAAGAAGGTGATTATGGCTTTTGTTTTACCAACTTCTCTCTCTACTTGTAGTTTGTTATGACCAGAACAAATTTCTGCACATGTTTTGCACACAAAACCGAAGTCCATCAGCTATACGGAAACTTGCACCGCACCTGGTGTGATCGAGGCATGAGGATCAGCCTGCTCCACAATGCTGTTAGACTGTTCAACGCTGGAGGATCACTGGATCCTCCTCAAAACTCAAACTCAACACTGATCATTTTAAACAGCACAAATCATATGACCCATTTTTTACTAAGTTATTATTACTAATATTTTATTATTCTCTATTTTTTTAATTGCTATTTATTATGTGTTTTTGCTTAACCCGGATCAGAGAAACAAATTTTGTTCCAACTCCTGTCTGAAATGTTAAATGACAGCAAATAAATCCTTGATTCCTTGAATCCTTCAACTGAGGAGGAAGTAAGGTCTTTTTGGCGGACCAGAATTCGCAATTTTGGTCCGGATCAGTTTGATTGTGCATTTAAACTTCCCGATACCAACAATACTTTCTGGACAAATTAATTAGACTTTAAGTAAAGGGGCCTAAAGAGGTCAGACAGAAAATGTTAGACAAAATATGAACCTTTTTCTGTCACAGCTCTTCCCTCAACACAACTTTCAATTTTAATATTTTGATACAACGCTCTATCAAAGGAAAGCACTTTAGAAATAACATTTCGTGACTTACCCTCCCTGTTAAGGGTGTCAATGATCATAAGCTGGAGATTATTATTGTGTAGGTTATTATAACATAACTTTACATTTGAAATAAATTTTTTCCAAATATAATTTTAAAGCTATTTGTAAAATTAAAGTTTTCTGAGAAACATTTGATCCTGGGTTTCCTTAGCTGTAAACTATAATCATCATATTTAACCTAAAAGCTTGAAATATATCACACATCAAAATCAAACCTAGTAAAGGTTTAATTACATGACTGAAATCAATTACCTTTTCAGTGATACAATAATTTGTGGAGATGCAGCTGTATTTTATTGTTGATGGAACAATGGTTCATTGTTAAATTAAACCCAGCAGGAGCCTTTTTCTGTGCTACTCTGGCACAAATCAGATATGTAAGAGTGTCCGAATATCCAAAATGGTGGGAAAAATGTCAGCAGCATTGAAGCGATAAATATGGTGATGACTTTGAGGGGTGCGCCATGAGTGATTTTCACAGATGAGATGTAAGCATTTGATCTGACCCCACCCTCCTCCCCATACACACACACACACACATAAACACACTCAAAGCCAAAGAGGGGCTGATGAGATGGAGAATACCGGCAGTGAAGATGACAGAATTGATGATAACGATGAAGGTGGCGATTATTTTGATCAAATGGGATGGTATCTGACTGGAGGCGATGATATCCTGCGTGGTGCTCAGGTGTGCCATTTCTCAAATGCACCATTTGGCCGTTTCCTCTTCCCACCAGTGTCCTTCTTCCAATATTTATAAGAGGACAGGCTCTCAGAATACAGATAGGATCTTTGTCCATCTCATTTTCGGGCCTCACTTTGCATTGCTCACCTTGTCTCTGTCAATATTTTCAGGGTCTCCTGTGCCCCAAAACAAAGAAGCTGACCTTTTTTGGAGAATCTTTGTTTGCATCCATGCATAGGTGCATTCGTGAAATCATTTTTTATTAGCATTTATGTATAATGGTTGAGCTTTGAATGCTCCCTTGCTTTGTTCGTTCAAATAGAAAGGCCAGCATTCTTTTTGCTCTGCAACCCTGTGCTTTTATCACACTTGCGAGACACATTAAGGAGTAGTTTGCTTTTATTGACTCCCTTTGCATTTCTCTAATGTCTCTTTACCAGGTATCACTACGATCACTCTACGAGCTCTGCCTCCTAATGCTTCCCCCTTGCTTTTTTTCACTTTCTCTTTTGTTTGAATTTTTTTTTCCATTCTGGCACACACATTAATACCCATATCTATTTACACGTCCACCACAGGTTGCCCTGCAAGAATCCAATGAGAGCTATTTACTCCCATCAATAATTAAGTGTGCTCTTTTAGGGACTGCCTACCTCTCAAATTTTCTTTCACACCCACTGTTTTTTTTTATAGTACAGCAGCATTTTTAAATGCTTCTTTCATTTTCATGTTATTTTTCTTATAAGTCTTTTCTAAATAGTACACATTTTGTTTTTTCTGAAAACTATTACTGTAAGGTAAAAATGGTAAATATTTTGATTTGTATACATTTTTATACATTAAAATAAATAACAATAGAACAGAAAGCAATTCCAATAACAGGAATAGAAGGCAGATGTGTTTTGGATTAAATATAAGGAAGAAAATCATTAATGCCACAGACATCTTTCATATAAGGAACATTCTGCCCGATTCTCTTATTGTTCCATTTTGCCACATACAGTATATCTTCCCACAACAAAGTAATAAACGCATACCAAGTTAGACCCAGAGGCTTAGAGCTCATTACATAAAACCGTCACAGTAATCAAGTTGTGCCTTTTTCTCCTGCTTTGACGCCACTAAAGCACTCCTATTAAGATGCCTTATTTTAAACACAGCTGGAAAGAAGGCAAGAAACAGTGGAGAAAGAGAAGCCATCATTTGATTTTTGTCTTCCGTCTTTTCCAAAGAAATAGCTCGCTGTCTCTCTCCTCTAACTCCCCTGGGAGTTTAAATACCAAGGCAGCAGAGATGAAACATTGCCTTCTTTTTGTCTTGCTCTTCCCCGGGGACGGTGACAGTGAGAGGGAGAAGAGCCATAATTAAGACACCTAAAGGACACTTTCCCCTGCACCACCCTCCTTGTCACTCACCTCCACACAGGCCACAGAGAAGAGCACTTAGCATAGGCTGGTTGGGAGGAGGGGGTTGGGGGGTGTTAGTATTTCGGTGTTCAGGTTTACTTGTGAACTTGACTCTTTATGGTATGAAAGGTTGTTTACATGTTTACATGAACAGTGCAGGTAAATTTTATTAGTTAGGATTCGTTCTAATAATTGCAAACATATTTTTTCTTCTGGCCTTCAGTCCATATTCATTTTTTTTTTCATTGTGGGAGCAAAAAATGAGGAAGTGTTTTTGATAGGACTTCTATGATTGTTTAAATGTTGTGTTGTTTATTGGTTTGTTTATGATGATTATTGATATTAATCAATTACTGATAAAAATAAGAAGTAGAAGATCAAAGAAATTAATAGATACAGGATAGCATAATTTGAAACGGTACAAAATACTTTCAACTGCTGTTAACTGGTGATATATAAAAAGACAAAGTTACAATCAGACAATGCCGAGCCTTGCTTTGTACTGTGGAGTAGTAAACCCCTTAGCTGAGTGGAGTGCTAAGCTTTACTACAATGATATGTGCTGATGTTTTTTGTTTTGCTCCAGGTCACTGGCTGTTTAATGGTTAGTTAAATTCTAGATGTCAATGACTTTTTACATCTTGTGTTGCTGAAAATACATATCAATTTAGATTATACAAAAACAGCCTTTTATGATGGCAGTTTTGTGTGGGTGTATACTTTATGCATTAATAAGGGTGTTGGTTCTTGAGTGGGGAGGATATGAAGCAACTGCTACTGGACTGATATTGCTCCAGGACAGGGGTGTTTGAGGCTCTCTACTTCTAGATTAAACAAGACTACACCACTGAATAAATCTATTGTTTTAATTTTTTTGAGTGCAAAGACCGCAGGAATTCATGTTTGGAGTTATTCATGTGGAGATTCATCAGTGTGATTGTTGATTAGGATTAGACATCCTTATGACAAAGTTTAGTTCCATTTTATAATTACATTTTGATAAGTTATTTATAATAAAAGAAATCTGATGTTATATTCAGTTTACAGATGACCTAGACAGGAATGAGAATGAAGAGAAGAGAGCTGCAGACACAGCATGCAACCTAATACACAACTAACTTTTGTGCTCCTCAGGGGAACGAGAACTGAACAAATATTATTTTTTAGAAATGTTATAATCCTGTCTCAGTTGATATCAATGCTCATTTCTTAGCTCTTTTTTATATTGTCATATTTAAATTTGAAAATAAATACATTTTTGAAGTACATATTGCAGTGTTTGGCATTAAACAAGGTACCACAATCAAGGGCATAGGAAGGAGTTCAAGATTGGGGGGGACACAAATTGAAAATGTGTGTTTCTAAATTTTCCAATTTATTCTTATATTAACTGAATAGCAAATGAATCAGTTTGCTCTCAAAAACTATATCGACCAAGTGGTGAAAACACTTACTTTGTTAAATATTTAGCATCTTTTTTAAGACACGAAAAGCTATTTTACCAAATAGTTTACGTCATGTTTCTTATATTATTTAAACTTTATCGAACCATCCTCTGATCACCAACATTCTCCAATCCCTACTGGTCTGCAGTGCTGTCTCTTTCTGTCTGACCCTCACCAGTGTCAACATGAACCTCATCTGATCCCTAATATAAGAACAGCGGACATGAATAAGGTAAAGAGAAATACTGATGGGGATTTAATGAACAGACCAGAAGGATACATCCAGTAAAAACGCTGTTCTATATGTGGAAATTATACCATGGATTTTATTATTAGAAAATAAATATCGTTTAATAGCCATCTTATATGCAGTATTTATTGTCAAATTGCTTTTGTCTGTTACTGGAAACTTTCCAGTGGAAAGTCAACCATATTTCCGTTGAATGGTAACGTTAATAGTAGTGTTTTGAATCACATCGGTGTAACATCATACTGCTTGACAAACAATTTAATTGTCTTGCTGGACAAAATTGTTACCAGCTCACGTTTTCTTTCTTTTTCTTTCGTGGGAAAAAGAAATCTAAACTTAGCCTTTTCTATTTCGCTCTAACACAGCCTTTCATCTGGACTCCAGCCTCAGTCGCTCTGAGCCAGTTGGGGGCGGGGCTGCGTCGTTGACGAGGCCACCGTCTCTTTCTAAATAAACGCTTGTGACTAAAACATTTAAAAATCTAATATTTTTCCCGTCCAGGGTTTTCCAGTATTGGGGGGGACAAGTCCCCTCCTTCCCCCCAGTTCCAACGCCATAGACCACAATGCTCAAGAAAGCTTTTATTAAAAGCATTTTTTACTGCATAGGTGCCTTCAGATTCCTCTAAGAGGGTGTGGGCTCATATTCCTAGGTCAAAGAACACTTCTTGTCCTGAGACTCCAGACTACGGTAAAAGAGCTAGATGGCCAAAGAGAAGACTTTTGTGAAGCAAGCTCTGAGAGTGAGTGAGGACAAGGATCGTATTTTTCTACAAAATCAAAAAAAAGTGTGATCTTTTAAAGATCAGCAATTAGGGAAAACTGTTTACAGAAAGGTAAGCTTAGAGTGATATCCTTTTGCAGTTACTGGACCCTACATTTTTTCTCCACACAGCTGGCTTAGTGCTACCTGAGCTAAATAAAAATGTTTGCCATTGCAGAATATATTAACTGATGTGGCTGATTTTGAATTGATCAACGTCATTTAGAGTTTGAAGGTTTGCCCTATGTCACTTCTTAGCTTCACTGCACACTGGACAGATTCTTCATTAATTAAAGTTGGGCTGTGCGGCATACCCAACAGTTTCACTGCAAAAATACTGCAGGGAAGATAAGCAACGAATCTGTGAGAAAGCTGTGATATATATATATATATATATATATATATATATATATATATATATATATATATTAGTGTCCTGATTCACAGATTATAGACACATTTCCTACCAGAGAAGAAGAACGCATTTCAAGCACTTCAAACTTCTCTAGATATACTGAGAGCATTTATATTACATGGAATTGATTTAAATACTTTAGTTTATGCATGGTATGTAATATCCTGTACATAAATTAGATCTATTTCACAATCTGAACAAGTTTCCTAAAGCAAATACTTTAAATCGGGGAAATGGGAGGTAAAACGAATTAATTAGCCAGAAATCATAACCAGAAACATATATTCCTTGATGGGTTCTGATTGGTTATTTATAGTTAAAATACAAAAAAGTATGATTTTTCTCTTTTTTTCTTCTTCTTGATGTGCAACAAAACTAAGATCGGCCACAATTTTTCATCTATGACTGCAATAACCAACTTTGTTTTGAGGTTAGCAAAAATCACGTGCATCTTAGAGAGAAATGCTAAAGTGGAATGGCTATACCATTGATCCTGCTCCACAATTTTGTGAGATACTCACATACAAAGTTAGAATTGTTCAACATTGGAAACTGCAGCTCTGAAATCAAACTAAACTAGAACTCTGTGTAAACAATAGAAAATAATTCTACAAAAAATAACCAAACATCTTGATTTACAATATCATATAAGGTTTGAGAGAGAAGAAAAAATCTACAGAAAATAACCAAAAATCTTGATTTGAAATATCGTATTAGGTTTGAGAGAGAAAATCTACAAGAAATAACCAAACATATTGATTTATAATTTCTTATAAGGCTTAAGAGAGAGAGAAAAATCTGCAAAAAATAAACAAACATCTTGATTTACAATATCTGATAAGGTTTTAGAGATAAAAAAAAAATATACAAAAATAACCAAGCTTCTTTATTTGCAAGATCATGTAAGGATTTAGAGTGATATGTTATTTTCCTCATCACCTTTTGTGTGAGAGGATTGATAAACAGAGGAGAGGCCCCTATTTGCTTCCTCACAGCACGGACTCTGCTCTCCTTGCCACTTTGTTCAGGTAGCTTTCCAAAGTGAGAAAACTGACACGTTGAGTAGACAAAATGATAACAGGCAAACGCCAAATCAAGCCTCACAGATGCAAACCTGTCAACCAGCCGCTCGCCTCACTCTCCGCAGGCTTCCATTTTCCCCTTGAGCCAATCAGACTGAATTATGGGAAGGGCGCCCTCGATTGTGGTGTCTGTGTCGGAGAGGTAATTCCGCCTGACAGCTGCTTGCTTTCAGACAACAGCCAGTCTTTATGGAAATCATCCCTCCCCATTCTCAGTGCAGTCAGCTTCTGCTGATAACAGCCCGGATGAAAACAAAGCTGCCATTTTCTTCTTTATTTTTCCGGTGTGTACAGCTGAGAATTAGAAAAGCAACGCTAATATCCCAAAGAGATTCCTTGTTTCCAATGTGAACTTTGACTAGAAATCCTGTGATTCTTGTAAAGATGAAAGAGCATAAATGTAAATTAGTTTTTCCATGCAAAATGTCCTATTTTTGCTTCATATTATATATTAATAGCACATTGGATATTTATTGATTTTAGTTGGGGGTAAGGGATATCTGAAACTAATTACATCTGTATGGCTGAGTCTTTTCAAAGTTTATGCACATACTGTGGCCCTAGCAGCGGCTTACGAAGTTGGGGGACATTCGGCGAAAGCCATAAATAAATAAAAAACCTCTAAATTTATTGCTTATGTAACATACTTTTGCAGTTGTTTGCAAAGGATAAAAAGTAGCTGTAATAAAGAGATAAAAATGGTATGATTTTCTGTGTTTACAAGTTTCTTCCTTTTAAGATAGAAAGATAGAGTATTGTTCAAATGTTTCAATCCTGTGCAGTAGGAATGAAATCTTTTTGTTCGTTATTGGAAACATTTCATATATAGTTTATCCTTTGTTTATTAACTTTGCAAATAGACTGACCATTTTCCTCAATCCTTTCCTACAATATAACTGAAGGTCTTTCAAATTAGAATGAGAACATCAGTTTTATTGAAGCCCAGACGTGTGGATGTCTTTTGCAGTTTTTAACCTCTTTGAAATGTAGTTAGCCTAATCCACCTTCCTGTCCCCTCTGAGCGGTTTTACTGTCCCTGCTGAGCATTCTCATAGCACGATGATGCTGCAACCCCTGTGTTTCACTATGGATATGGTTTGTTCAACATAACATGCTGTTATTTTGTCACTTTGTTGCCATACATAACTTAGCCCCTGGTTTCAAAAGATAACTATAGAAGAAACAAATACATTGTAATGAATTACTCAGCCTTCTGGTATAAAGCCGTTATTCATTGACTCACTAGCCAACAACTGACTTATGTTTGAGTTCCTTATTTTGTAACAGTCAGGGTTACAAGTGTGGATCTCAAATAAAATTGTTTTTGAACCACAAATCTAAAGGGTTAATCTTCAACAAGCAATATCAGTGCCAGACCTATTTCCTCCCAAGTAAATGTTAGTGATGAAAGCTTTTTGTGCATCATTGGCAATATTTAGTTCTTGGAAGTGAGAACAAGCATAAAAAATGCAACTTTCCACTCACTTTTACTTGTGTTTATTTTGTGAAAAGCATCATTAACATACATCTTTGAAGTGAATCCCAAATGTTTATGATAAAATGAACGAAACACTGGTCCATCAACTAGTAATCAACAGCAGAAGGATCGGCAGTGTGAAACAAGTTTGAGTGATCAGTCCTGCTGTCTCTATCTCATGAATTTTCACTTTCAGTTTGTGTCCCTCGCTCGGTCTCTTCTGCTGTCTGTTCGTTTCTCTCTCCTGGGGAAAATTTCCTGTCAATATCACATTTATATTCATGTGAAAAAGCCCGAATCCCCCCCTGGGTGGTCTGCAGTCAGTCAGCAGTCCTCTTATTATCCTTTAAAGGTGACTTCTCATACGTCTTAGCTCAGCTGACAAACCGGACCGCACGCTTTGGCTCAACACGGGGTGACCTCTGGGCGGTAATCAAAGGGACGGCTGACAGTGCTGTTATGGTTGGTTGCTTACAACAGCTAGCCTAGTAGGGCCTGCTTTTCCCCCTAAAATGGGTTAAATTTGGAGAAAATGCACTGGGAATTGAGCATATTCTTTAGTCAGTAGGATAATTGGAAAGACACTAGGGATTCAGGTGCTCACTCAGCAGCATCACCCACCTTTCGGAGCGATGTGAGCCACTATGAATGTAATGCCAATTCCCCTCTGACATCTGCCTCAGTATTTGTTGGCAGAGCAGATGGTGTCAGTGCGGTGATCAGCACTTTTCCTCTGAAGCTGCCATCAACATTGGCATTCTAATGATCATATCTACTCACAAAAGCTCAAACCTTCTATGTTAAATCCTCACCATAGTCAACATTTATAAATAGCTAAAAAAGAGCCTAAATGTTGGTTTACATTGCTTAAGTATGACTTTTGAATATATTACTTTTCAAAGGAGGAAGAAATGCCCTAAACTTTTGTTTTCGTTAATGTGTTAAAACCATGTTTGACAGTTTAAACTATGCAATTTTTCTTACTTGTGATTTCAAGAATATCAACATCAATAAAGTCAACAACATACAGTGCCTTGCAAAAATATCCATGCTTTTTGACTCCGTCCTCATCTTGTCTGATTACGACTACAATAAGTAGGGGGTTTTATCAGTTTGGTCACTTGGAAATTGATCAGATTACAAGAACTTCTGTGAACAGAAATTTTCAAGTTTACAGACGTGGACAAAATTGTTGGTACCCTTCATTAAATCAAAGAAAAACTCATAATGGTCACAGAAATAACTTTAATCTTACAAAAGTAATAATAAATAAAAATTATATAAATGTTGACCAATTAAAGTCAGACATTGCTTTTCATCCATGCTTCAACGGAATTATTTAAAAAATAAATGCATGAAACAGGCCTGGACAAAAATGATGGTACCCACAACTTAATATTTGGTTGCACAACCTTTTGAGGCAATCACTGCAATCAAATGATTCCTGTAACTGTCAATGAGACTTCTGCACCTCTCAGCAGGTATTTTGGCCCACTCCTCATGAGCAAACTGTTCTAGTTGTTTCCGGTTTGAAGGGTGCCTTTTCCAGACAGCACGTTTCAGCTCCTTCTAAAGATGCTCAATAGGATTGAGATCAGGGCTCATAGAAGGCCAGTGTTTTCCTCTTAGCCCTTTTTGGGTATTTTTAGCTGTGTGTTTTGGGTCATTTTCCTGTTGTAAGACCTGCGACTGAGACCATGTTTTCTGACACTGGTTAGCACATTTCTCTCTAGAATCCCCTGATAGTCTTGAGATTTCATTGTACCCTGCACAGATTCAAGACACCCTGTGTCAGATGCAGCAAATCAGCCCCAGAACATAACCGAGCCTCCCCATGTTTCACAGTAGGGACCATGTTCTTTTCTAGATATGCTTCATTTTTCCGTCTGTGAACATAGAGCTGATGTGCCTTGGCAAAAAGTTACATTTTTGTCTCATCTGTCCACAGGACATTCTCCCAGAAGCTTTGTGGCTCGTCAGCATGTAGTTTGGCATACTCCAGTCTGTTTTTTTTATGATTTGTCCTCTCCTTATTCGTCTCCCATGTAGCCTTCTTTGGCTCAAACAGCGAAGGATGTTCCGATCTGAAACTGATGTTCCTTGAGCATAAAGTTCAGCTTGGATCTATTTTGAAGTCTTTCTAGGCTCTTTTGTTACCATTTGGATTATCCGTCTCTTTGATCTGTCATCAATTTTCCTCCTGCAGCCACGTCCAGGGAGGTTGGCTACAGTCCCATGGATCGTACATTACTGAATGACATGTGCAGCTGTAGTCACAGAAACATCTAGCTGCTTGGAGATGGTCTTATAGCCTTTACAGTTAACATGCTTGTCTATGATTTTCTTTCTCATCTCCTGAGACAACTCTTTCCTTTGCTTCCTCTGGTTTATATTGAGTGTGGTACACACCACGTCACCAAACAACACAGTGACTACCTGGAGTCCTATATATATAGGCCCACTGAGTGATTACAGGATTGTAGACACCTAGGATGCTGATTAGTGGACATACCTTGGATTAACATGTCCCTTTGGTCACATTATTTTCATTCTTTTCTAGGGGTACCGTCCTTTTTGTCCAGGCCTGTTTCATGCATTTATTTTTTAAATAATTCAGTTGAAGCATGGATTAAAAGCAATGTCTGACTTTCATTGGTCAACATTTATATAATTTGTATTTATTATTACTTTTGTCAGATTATAGTTATTTCTGTGACCATTATGAGTGTTTCTTTTATTTAATGAAGGTTACCAACAATTTTGTCCACGTCTGTAGGTCTAGACTTTGACTGCACATTATTGGGTCTAATGTAAGCCATTCTAAAGTAGCATTGGCTGTAAGGTGAGAATCTATCCGCATCTTAGGTTTTTTGGAAATTCACTGTTAGTGCTGCAGAAAACTAACCTACTTCGTGATGGTACCACCACCAAGTTTTGCCAGATAAATGGTGTATTAGTTATTGTCACAAATGTGGGCTTTTTGTGTGTAACCAAGAAAAAGATTGTGTGATCTCATTGGATCAGAGCATTGTTTTTTTCTCTTTGTCTTGTCCCCTTACCCCTACACTGAAACAGTCACTTCCTTGTTGTCACTCTTCCATAAAGGCCAGATTTGTGGTTTGCATTGTGATTGTAGTTTTGACAGATTCTCCCACATGAACTATAGACCTTCTACGGAGTTACCACGGGCCTCTTGGCTGCTTTTCTGGTTATTTAGACTCCTTGCCTGGCCTGTCAGTGTAGGCGGACAACCCTTGCTTTGTTTTTTTTATAGATTTGCAGTGGTGCCAAAAAATATATATTTTCAGACAACTGATTGAACAGAGCTCTGAAAAGTCTCCAAAACTTGAGATATCAGTTTAGTACCTAACCAGGCTTTAAACTTTTAGGATCTATTAGACTGGGTTTTAATTAGGAGTATTGGAGTAAAGGTGGTTCAAAACATTTTGGGGAGAAAATTCATTTGAAACACTAAATTTCTACATAATGTGCAGCTTTTTCTTGGTCTGTTGCATCAAATTACAATATCTATTAAAGTTCGAAGTTAAGGAGTATGAAAATGTTTGCGAGCCATTGTAAATGTGAATCATATAGGAAGTGTCTTTTGTGTTGGGATATGATTTCATTTCCCCAAAAAAAGATACTTTTTCTCGCTAATGTCTAACTTTTTGTGCCAAAGTTAGTTCAGCAGTGGCTTATCACACCACCCCCACCTTGCTCCTGCTGCACAAGTGCTAGTTTTGAAGGGCAAAGCCAGTGAGAGTGAGACGGACCATCTGACAAGCGCTGGCTCCCAAGCACCTCTGCTGGCTTCCCCTGCCTCCGCTGTCTAATTATGCTTCAATCATACGCGAGAGCACTGCGTGTGGTAAATTATTTCGCAGAGCAACGCGGAGACGTGCCGAGCTGAGAGCGCGAGAGAAAGTGAGAAACAGAGACACAGCAAGGCGGAGTGAAAAAGAGCTGAAGTGAAAAGAAAAGGTAGGGAAGGGTTGTAAGAAAAATGGAAGTTGAGAGCAGGACACAAAGTGAAACCTGGTAGAAAGAGTGAGAGCTGGAAGGGGAGAACCAGAGCTTCACCACCCATTATATCACCTCAGACAGCCTATACAGGAGGAGACAGGCCAACACTAATGAACAAAGTTACAAACTTATCACTTATCAAGCAGAGAGAGGCGAGTGAGAAAGTGAATCATAGAGAGGAAGGAGATAACTGGCAAGAGACAGCTTTAGCATAACTAATGCTCCTTTGAATCAGTGTTGTCCAGAGCTTAATGACCAAGTGCTTTTATTTTTCATGCTACAATATGGACTAGGTTTACTATTTCCAGAAAATAGCCATGTACTTACTTGAAAGTCTGACAGGACAATAACATTTACCCTCTCCAGCCCACTCAGCTTTTACATGTTACCAAACTAATGGCCAACAATGTTAGTGAAAGAATAAATACAGGGACTTGAGTGCACTGCAGCAAAGCTTTTTTTTATGCTCTGCAGGTCAGACTGTACATGTTGTTCCATCAGGGGTTACCAAGGCTCTATGGGCTCAATGCAAGGACCACACTGTGCTACAAAACCCATCAGCTGATTTTTGTTTAACATCTTTAATCATTATAGTAGGCATTGTCTTTAATCCCCAAATGCAGACTACTTGTGAAAAAATCTGTTTGAGCTTTAGAGAAAATCATTTAAGATTACCAGAATCCCATCACAGGTTACACTAAATTTATAAATATGGAAACAAGCCCACCAAGTCCATCAGAAGATTTTGCATCAGGTCTGAGTTGTTCTTCCTTCAGCCACAAAAGATCAATATCTGGCTGTATGGAAGAGGAATTAGATTCAGAACGGTCTTTCTAAAACAATAGGTTGTGTTTATTTTTATTTGTTTATGTTTTATTATACATTAAAGAAGGCAATCAAGTGATTCATCCCTTGAACTGATTAATTTAGAGAAAAAATAATACATAATTAGAAACAAATATAGTAGCATAAAAGTTTTTACATATCTCTGCATGTGAACGACTATTTATTGGAATCTTTCTAAAGCTATAAGGTTGGTAGTCTGACTCTTATAAAAGCAATAACATAATTATAAAACTCATTTTGTAGACAATTTATTTATTTAGAGAAATTATCTATGAAGATAGTAAACCATATTAGTGGAAGAGGGGGACAATTTTTCCTGTTTTTTGTAAAGAGCGCAAGGTAGAAGGTCACCTTTTTTCTTCTTCATCCAAATTACTAGAAGCTTTTGCAGCAGTGCCGAGCAAACAGAACTGGTCTTTCTTAACCCAAAGAAATCTGTAATTTACATAAATATACAAATTCTTCTGCATACCTTTCATTAAATGCATGCAAACTTGCTTATCTAAACATGAACTAACCTCATTTGCTTAGCTAGATCTGCAGTGGCTCTAAAATGTAAACATAGCCCTGTTAATATGTCAGGAGATTGTGATGTTAAAATATGAGAGCTTGGTAAATAATTCCAAAACATTTCCCAAATATAATGTAGGGTGACCAACCATCCTCTTTTTCCTTGAAATGTCTAGTTTTTACATTCTTTCAGGGGCATCTTGGGGAAATTTATAGATTGATAAAAATGTCAGAGCTTTCATTGTTTATTCAGGGACCATGCTTAAACTGACTGGTATGATGCATGCAATAAGACGGAGTTTATCTTGAAATCCTTCCTGAGCTGCTGCCTAGTGTGTGGTTCTGATCTTTTTATTGACAGAACAAACCGTAGGCTGTACAGCGTTACATTCTATAAGCATATTATTTCACACTTTTTTTTTACCAGTATGACTAAAGTTAAATATTATTATTGGTGGTACATTTTCTAATTGGAAGAGTTATTATTTTTAGCACAATTTTTTACGACGTATTTTAAAATAATTTTGTAATTGTTTAAAACTATCTGACATTTATTTAACTATTCTTTTTAGCCACCCAGATAATGTATGGTTTAAATATTTTAAAATCAAATGTCTTGGCCAAGTCCTGAAAGTTTTCCAGGACTCAGCCAAGTGTCTTCTTTTTTTTGCAAAGGAGCTGGTCATTCTATTACAATGGGACTTTTTTGTCTTAACAATTCAAATTTATAACAAGCTAATTTATAAGAGAAAAAAATATGCTAAAAAATGATAGCAAAAAGATGTACATCCTCTAAATATTACTTTAATTTTTTCTAGGTTTATATGTGGATCTGATTAACCTGGATAAAGTTAAACTGTATCTATATTTTCTTGACCTTTGCTCATTTACATAATTTATTAAAAACCATAGTTTGCAGAAAGTTTCAAATAATTAATTACTGGTCAGGAGGGGGGAATGAGCAGGAACAATAAATTCCATTTCACCAATACTTGGAGAGAATATAGTAAAGTAACAATACAAAAAGCCCTTTTTCAAATGATGAAAAAACTAAAAGGAAACTTGTCAGGACATCAAATTTCAGGAGGCGCTTAAATACCCATAAAGTACTAGCTCTGTTCCCCATATGTAGACAGAAGCTTTTTCTTCCAAAGAAAAACATCCAGACATGTCTAAAATCTCCCAAAATCTTTTTATTTTTGTTGTTGTTGTGTATGATCTGATGAGATCAAACTGGAACCTTATTGCTATAATTTCAAATGGTAGCTTAAACAGAAAACATTATTGTTGTATCGTGCCCTATGTTCATTTTGCTTTAGATGGAGCTTAGGTTCTTGTCAAGTTTTATGGCATTATGAATGGCTCCTAATTCCAGTCAGTTTGACACAAACCTTTTGTGTTTGCTTGAAAGCCAAGGATGAGAAAGAATTTCAATTTTCAGTATCAATTTTGAAATGGCCTAGTTCTGAAATAGCCTAGCCAAAATCTATATTTTTATCTAAAAGACTGTTCTGTGGGGTCCCCTGAAGTGAATTGTGCATAAGAGATGTTCTCACAATCTGATTGCTTTGAAGCACTTTAGGAATAAGAGTGGGAAGTTGTTTTTTCAAGTTGAAATGTGGCATACTGAGCATAGGTTCCTAACCCTATTATCACAAAAGACTAAATGGTGTATTTGAATCAACACAGCTTTAGTTTAAAGACCAGCAGTATGATTATTGAACCTTTTTTAAATTGTTCGCTTCTGACCGATCTTATTTCTTCTTCAGTTAAATCAAACACAGTAAATGTCACATTATATGTTCAACAGGTTTTGAACTGATTTACCATGCTCTCAATTTACCAGAGGTGCAGTATTTTTTGAGAGCTGTTGTATTTTAGGAACACGCCTGCCTTTGCGAGTAGCTTGAGAGTTATAAAGATCTGCAAAGTGTGATTACACACATTTAGATCACATGAAAAGTTTTGTGAATTTCCCTCCTTTGTGTCATGCACTGTGAATACTAAATAGTTTATTTAAAGGAATAGTGTGTGGTGGAAATATGCTTCATGAATATTAACGTGTGGTTTTTTGAAACATTACAGGTTTTCTTTGGAATATTAGTCGATCATCATGGTCATTTGGATGTTTTTATGTCTCTCCACTCTCTTTGCAATACTATACCTAATTAAAGCACAGTTTAAATGATTATATTTATGCATATGTGAATACTATCTATTCTGTTCTCAAATTGTTCCAAAATGACTTTGTGTCCAATCATCTGCTCAAAGATGAACGCTCAAGGCCTTCTTTCTCAGTATGTTTCATGCTGCCAGGCTTGCTTTGAAGCAAATATAAATATGGCTTTTTCAGGCTTAGTAATGGCCACAGTGTGCAGTTATTAGAATCTCTTTGATGTGGCAACTGTGCCAACCTGCTTGCTGTCTCTGTGAATTGATCGGGCTCAATTAGTGGGCCCACAGAGATGGCGTTCAAAGGACCGGGCTTCCACGCTCAACGCTGACACACATAGACCAGGTGAAAAGCTTTGCATTCATTTACTCAGCTGGCCCTGAGAAGACAACCCGGGAACAGACGTGAGTATTGAAAAATCAATGGCACAGCTTAAGTGTTAAGCAAAGCTTTCACCAAGAAAGTTTTTAACCATTATTTAAAGGAATGCTTTTTATTTTATTTCCCACAACCTTAGGCTCAAATCGGATTTTAAAAATTTTCTCTTTACATATCACTACATAATTTGTATTTACTTATTTTGACTCTTTTGAAGGCATGTCAAATTCCACTCCTCGCTTCTCTCCTGATTCACATAACCCATTTCAATTTGTCTTCATCAGTCATGCTAATTAACTCATTGATTGGAATCCTCTTTACCACCCACCCTCACTCCTCCTTATATATCCTCATCTATGCAATCTCTCTATCAGTACCTCCATCCATCCCTATTTCAGCTTAGTATTGTCAGCCCTACGCATATTTGATGCACAGCACATAATTATAAAGGGCCCATCAACATTTGTATTCAGTTACAGATTTATTTCAGATAAAATAATTTCTTTGTCCATGTATAGTTTTTCCAAGTGATGGAGGGCATAGGTGTTCCTAATTTTAGTCTCACACAGTATGGGTATAATCTAAAACATATTAAAGGATACAAAACTACACAGCATAATGCTGTGGGGATGGAGTTAATTTAAATTTTAATCAGTTTAGCTATTTACTACAGCCTACCTCTAAGGCATTTCACAAAACAGATATATTTATATTAACTGGAGTACAATGCATTTTATTTTAGGCATACCACAATAAAGGGAACTACATTCAAATGCGTACCAAATTTTGGATTTTAAAGCTTAACATTTTTAAATCCATCTACATGTTTAATTTACTCTGTGATTTTGCAACAATTTGTGTTTGTCTTTCAAATAAATCTCAATTAAATACAGTGAAATGTGTGAATGCAAGTCACTTTGTCTATGCACTCAATAGTCTGGTTTGAAAAAATATCTCAATTAAATAATGAGTAAATATTAAAATATTCCAATGGGTGATTTGGTTTTTAAGTTGTTTACAAAGTATATTTGAGCTTTGCTTTTCAAAAAATAGATATAACATATTTTTTTATTTGCTGGAAAATATTTGCTTGTGGTCAAATTGGAGTACTTCAGTCCATGGGAAATACAACATACAGTAGTCTGCTCTCAGTCACTCACTCCCTCCCCTCTGTGAGTTTCATTGAGTTGCTAGTAACTATGGAGGACTACAGGGGTCATTGGAAAAGCAATACAGCATTTTGACGATAACTGCTTAATTGTGAATTAAAAATATAGATTGCTAAATATAATTTCAAATTCAACAATTAATCCATACAAAAAAAGACACATTTGAAAATCCGTTTTCTCTTTCCAGTTCTCATTTTCAAATCCTTTTTGTAATCGCATTTCCTAAATGGTTTACCCTCTCCTTTTAGCATTCGTGTGACCCTCCTGGTTCCTACACTGCAATTTGAAATTTTATTTTCAAATCCTATTTCAAAATGGAGAATTAAATAACATAATTAATAAATGAGATTGTAAATATCTTTCCTTTTCATACATTTAAAAAACTTATTCCCTTTTCTACATCCGTTTTCTCTTTCCATCTCTCATTTTCAAATCCTTTTTGCAATCGCATTTCCTAAATGGTTTACCCTCCCCTTTTAGCATTCGTGTGACCCTCCTGGTCCCTGATAACACTGAAAACCAAGTTCAACCAATCACAGCTGCTCCTCGAAGGTAACCAGCTTTCTCATTGGTTAGACAGCCACATTTGAGTGGAGCTTGCCGAGCTGTGCGCGCGCCAGTGCAAACAGAGTTGTAACTGCTTCAAAGTTTCGCCTTATCTGCTTCAGTCTCCTTAAAGTACTTGCATTATCGGCATCTGCACTGTCGAAATACATTGCCAAAGTGATTAAATCATTTATAGTGCGGCTCCAGATGTTACCAGCTGCTTCGTTCTCCATTTTCGAGTTTTAGCTATGATATGTCTCCTTCAAACCGTCTGCACATAGCAAAGTTTGATGACCAATCAAAACCATTTGGCGCGCACAGCTCGGCAAGCTCCACTCAAATGTGGCTGTCTAACCAATGAGAGAGCTGGTTACCTTCGAGGAGCAGCTGTGATTGGTTGAACTTGGTTTTCAGTGTTCTCAGGGACCAGGAGGGTCACACGATTGCTAAAAGGGGAGGGTAAACCATTTAGGAAATGCGATTGCAAAAAGGATTTGAAAATGAGAGATGGAAAGAGAAAACAGATGTAGAAAAGGGAATACGTTTTTTAAATGTATGAAAAGGAAAGATATTTACAATCTCATTTATTAATTATGTTATTTAATTCTCCATTTTGAAATAGGATTTGAAAAACATTTTCAAATCACAGTATTTAATAATCAAATAATAAATACAATTTGCAATTCCTCTTTAGGATTTAAATTTAAAATGTGTAATCACAAAATGTTTTTCAAATTTGTCTTTTTTTTGTATGTATTAATTGTTGAATTTGAAATTACAATTAGCAATCTATATTTTTAATTCAAAATTAAGCAGCTATCGTCAAAATGCTGTATTGGTTTTCCAATGACCCCCGTAGTCCTCCATAAGTAACTGATTGGCAATAAGATATATGATGACGAACAAAGACGAGTTATACAAAGTAAGTAGATAAGTAGATAAACAAATTTGACGGCAATATCAACCTGATGGTAATTGAAAAAGTGAGCTAAGATAGTTTTAGAGCTGACTATTTTACCGTTAGCATTATTAGCTCAACATTAGCCATTAGACAGGTTGGTGTCAGATTTCCAATGGTCACGCGCTGTTTAGTTTTGAAGACTTGGTAACCTTGCACGCTCACATGTGATTTGCCCTGAAACCAGGAAGTATGGATGTGCGACACATATAGTGTACAATGACTAAGTCCCGTAGCAGTATTTTTAAAATAACAAAAACTTAGAACCACTCAGCCAGCTAAAATTGAAATCTGTTTCAATGTAACCTTCCCTCCGACATGTTTAGGACATTAGACTTTTATCTGATTTATTCACTGTGAAATTCTTACATTTGAGACCGTTTTTTTGAGTTTATTAAATTTTCCCCACTGCCTGAAAAGAAATCTTGAGTTTGTTTCAATGTTGAACATAAAAAACACTCCCAGAATAATGAAACTCAGGCATTGCATTAGTACTGTATAATGTTGTAATATTCTACGGTTTAGGTTCATGTGCAAAATGTACAGGAGTCAATCTTACAGGGGTCAATCTTAACTCATGTCGAGATAATGTCTGATCGTTGCTCATGTTGCTGCAAAACAATCAGATTCAAGCTTGTCTGTCTTGCCTGCAGACTTAAGATGGTTTTGGTTGACATGTTATTTTGGGGATTATATTTTTTTTTCTGCTTACTTCTAGATAACGAGAAAGATTCACTTTTTTTTATTTTTACATTTCATTAATTGTATCAGACATGTACCTCTTTTTTCTTGCCTAAATTATGTAAGGTCACACATTTTTATTTCTCAGAACTGTCCCTTATTTCTTTTGCTGATACCTACCTCTTATTGTACCATCTCATTTTGCTCTCTACCGCCCTCAGTTCTTCCCCTTTAACAAACTCAATGGGTATGCCTTGTTGAATTATCCTGACTATTTTTACTTCCAGTTCCCTCAATCATATGTGAGACGTCTTTAGTAAGAGGGAGCTGTGAGTCCAGGCAGAGCACATCGGGCTGTAGTTGCTGATCAGCTCTTCGACACCCAGTCAGCTATTCATTCTGCCTAATGAGCAAGAGGAAAGCCAGAGTTAACTGGTCATTTTGCCTTTTTTCAGCTCAGTGGCTCTGCCCCAGAGAGTAGCTCAGTATTTGGACATGGCTATGAAAAAAGAGGTGATAATAAAAGCAATAAGGTTGGGTATCAGCTTATCCAACACTTGAAATAAGAGGGACACCTTTTATAGTTTTGCATATTTTCAATTGACACCCTTTACGTTTTACTATTTACCTTCCGGTCTGTGTGCAAAAAAGGATGAAAAAATTTAAAGAAGTAGTTGAACTATAGGAGCGTTTCCATCATCAGAACTTGAGGTTAGCTTCACCAGCACTTTGCCTTATGCGCATGTATCCACTGGGCCGGGCCAACAGGGCTGTTTTCTGGGCCATTTCAAGAACCATAAGATTACCAGTCTGGGGGTATGTACTCCGAAATGGCCTAATAGAGTAACTGGGCGGAAGCTGTCGTTAGCTCTTGCTGATTGGTTGTAATTCTGAGGGAAATGAGCAGACGTCACCAAACAGCAGGCTTTGTAAACTAAAGAGAATTACTGGTGAAGCAGTTATTAAAGACAAAGCAAACAGAAACACAGCAGCAATCCCCTGCTTCATCAATGTCTATCTCTCCTGCTGTGGGCACCTTTTGGTGCAGATAACTGACACTGTTCACTGCCAAAGAAGTAGTAATATGTGTATGGCTTAGCTATTTCCTTAAAGGGATGTGTTTGTATGGAGACATGTCAGCTTATAGGGGCGGGCCAACAGATTACCCTGTCAGAAAAAAGATCTGCCCTGGAGTTGCAATAGTGGAAACGTGCATTATGATCACAAGCGTCAAAGCACTCAATACCTGTTCTAGGGGTGTTACTTTGCAGGAGATGAGAATAAATGGGTGAGGAAAAGAAAAGGAAGATAAAGTATAGAGACCTTAAAGTGGGGTGAAGTGGGGGATATTTTTCCTTGCAATTTTCTCTAGGGTCTTGATGTAGTTAAGGATGGTCAGCAGTTTGGACGAGGAAATCGAATGGGGAAAGGAAGATGTATGGTGCATGAGTGTCTTAGTCCACTGTGAGGTGATTTTTAGATTGTTGCCTTTCCATCAAAGTGAATTACAAACAAAACGAAACATTCTGTAGCTCATTCCAAAGTTTGGGCTATTTTGGGCTAAGATGAAAAATAAATAAATAAAACTAAACACACTATATTTTTAGCATTAGTTTATAATTGTTCTCTTTTGGTAGTTTCCTGGTTGAAATTGTTACTATCTTACTGCATAATTTAAATTCTATGTAAAACACCTCTTACTGTATTTCATTTGCATCCATAAACATCCATCCATCCATCTTCTTAACCGCTTATCCAATTCAGGGTCACGGGGCAGCTGGAGCCTATCCCAGCAATTATCAGGCGTTAGGCAGGGTACACCCTGAACAGGACGCCAGTCTGTTGCAGGGCCAACACAGAGAGACAGACAACCATTCACACTCACATTCATTCCTAGGGACAATTTAGAGTGATCAATTCACCTATCATGCATGTTTTTGGACTGTGGGAGGAAGCCGAGTACCCGGAGAGAACCCACGCATACATGGGGAGAACATGCAAACTCCATGCAGAAAGACCCTGGGCCGGGATACGAACCCACGACCTTCTTGCTGCAAGGCAACAGCGCTAACCACTGCGCCACCGTGCAGCCCCATCCATAAACATAATTTTACTTTTTGAGTTTTTATGTGATACACCAACCCTAAGTGATCTAAAAATGTCTTCAAAACCAACATTATTATGATCTGTAGAAACCTGTGAGATTTGGTTATTGATATATTGTTGACTAGTATAACTACAGTTTGAAAAACACTCATCTAAACCAGTGGTTCCCAAACTTCCTAGTCTTTTTCATCTTTCATTTGATTATAAAATGGAAATGCCTGCTCATTGCCATTTCTGGTATTGACATTATTTTCTCAAGAGAATGTCAAGAACCCACTCTCACTTGTTCGTGACCCCAAGTGGGGTCCCGAGCCCATTTTTGGGAACTGCTTGTCTAAACCATTCAATTGTAGCTATGACTGGATGTTTTGGTTTATTTGTCTGCTGCAAGGTGAACTACCATTCCAGCCTCAAACTTTCAATCATTATAATTTGTTTAGCTCCATCCATCTTCCTAACAACCAAGATTTCTTCCCTCCCCCTGGTGACAAAAAGCATCACCACAGCATAATGCTACCATCCCAGTGTTTCACCATAAGTATGTTGAGTTCAGTGTGATGTGTGATGCATATGTATTCTTTGCAGTTTCTCTCACACAGTGTCTGCATTTAGGCTGGAAAGTCAAGATTTTGTCCCACCCAAATTTTCAGTTTGAATTCGTAGAAATTATGTATATTTCCCTTCCACCTTGCAATTATTTGCTACTGTGTGTTGGTCTAGCACACAAACTCCCAATAAGCTAGGTTGAAATCCGGAGTCTGAGTTTTATTACACAGCTTATTGGCAAATGTCACATTCTATAATAGCTTGTCATTCAAACTCTGCTTTTCTGCACATGTATTCAGAGAAACTCTTATCAAGAACTTACAGGATTCTCTGCTGCCCTTTGTTTCTCTGCAGTGTCAATGTTTTCCATGCATGATTCTGATGTCAGTCTTGTGAATGCATGCTGACTTGTGTTATTTCCTTCTCGCTCTAAATCTTTCCTGTATCTCTGTTTGTCTTTATTAGGCTTGTTGCTGTTTCTTATATCTCCTTTATATTCCTAAAAGCTACTATTCTCTTTCCTTTCACTTAAAGAATGCCTGCTGTTTTGCTTGACTTCTCTTTCTCTGAGGTATCTTTGATATATTTGTCTACCTTGTTATATTCAGATTATTTTTGCTACATTTGTGTTGTTGATGTGTTGTGTAGAATGTGATTGTGCTGGTGTCTCACAGTTTATCTTCACGCTATATCTTAAAGGTTATCTCAGCGCTGTTGTCTCCTTTTTATCACATGACAGAATCAAGGAGGTGATCTTTCTCTTTGACTGCTCTCTGAGATGTCTTAGCAATACCACAGGGTGTTAACTTGTTGGCTGTGGATGGTTTATGCTGTTTTCATGCATTTCTTCACATACTTAAAGTGTTATTATAGTGAAATTGTTTTAGTCGAGTTGTTTTACTCGAATGCTTTTCAAACTGTTTTATTTCAGAGCTTGCTCTTTCAGATGTGTCTTCTCATATGTTTCAAACCTGTTCAGTTCTGAGCGATGTCTTTGTTTTTCTCTCCAACTGTGATTTGTCTGCTGCCATAATTTGCTTATGCCTGTGTTTACATGTCTGCAAGTGTGCGTTGTTACATTTGATTCAGAGCATGACGTGATTTGTAGCAGATGGCTGCTTTCTTCCAAAGCAGTCTGACAGCAGAAGAACGTTAAAACTGAGAATGGTAGACAAGCTAGGAAAAGGGAGGGGGAAAAAAAGCGGAGATGTGATTACCATCAAGCCACCGGCTCAGTAGAGCGAGTATCCATCTGCATCCTCATTCTCTCCTTGGTATGTGACATAGATACAAAATGCCTTCCTTGTAATTTGCAGAGTTAACCAGAGTTTTCACAAATTAAATTTGAAGCAAGCAGTCAAACAGAATCAGCTCTTTATCTTCTATGCACTGAAATAAGACTCTCAAGTGTCTGCTTGGGGTTGTTTGTACATCATTTGATTTCTAATGCCTCTTTTCCTTCCTTTTGTGCCCCTTATGTGCACCATCTTTGAGACAGCTGCTTTATCAGATATTTAAAGAGAAAAACTTAGTCCTTATGAGAGCAAGTCAGAGCCTTATACACAGTATGTTTTTTGGCAGTGTTAATCCACCCTATAGCGATGGCAGAACCACCAGTATACCCTTATTAAAAGGCTATGAACACCTCATCACTGTCAGAGAGAGGCAGAGATACCATTGACAAGCGAGCTAGTAGGAAGACACTGCCATGTCCAATGATGATCAGTCTTTCAGAAGCGCCTCTGAGAATAAGCCAAATAAAAGGGATGTTTTTCTTTACTCTATCCCATCACTCGCTATCTGGATTCACTGCTCCTTATGTTAAGCCAAGTGTCTTAAGAGATATAAGTCAGTGGTTTTGGAATTTTTAAGTCAAACATTTATTTAAAAAAAACATCTGACAAGACAAGGATTTGATGAAATGACATGAAGTATTTTTAAAATGTTTATTTTTTCAGCTCTTCCCAGGGCTGATAGCTCAAAGTATTTAAATAAATTTTCATGTCAGGAAAAATGTAAAAGAGTGTGAAAAAATATTTCTAAAAGTCTGCTCAGAACTCGAAAAGACCAACGTTACAAAAGACTGATCCCTTTACCTACAATATATTTTACCAAAGTCAGGCATCAATGTGTAGCACAGTCCAAGACCCAAGAATTTAGAAGTGAAAGCAACTACTCCAGCTCAAATTTGGCTTCATAAAGTCAAGATTTTTGACAGTTTGTCCAGTAAGCAGTTCAGGAGAATCATTAGGAAGGAGTGAGAGCGGTAGCTAATGAAAGCTGTCTATGTTGAGCCCAGTTTTCCTGTAATTTCTGGCTGATAATCACTTCTGACAAAATAATATCTAAAACAAAAAAGGAAAATTTGGATAATAATATGAAACAGTCATTTCTGCTATATTTCTGGCCAGCATTGTCATGCTAATCTGAATAGGAAAGTGTCATCAAGTTACTCCTAACATGTCACCAGACTACTTCATATTAATAAGTCATTTATGTGTTTTCTATAAGTATTAGTTTTCTCTTTTTAATCATTCAATGTTTTAGCTTACCAAGTGGAGAATGGAAGGGTACCAAAAACATTTTTTCACAATAAATATTTAAGTCCACCCAAAAACCCAGTCTTTCAATTGTCTCAAACATTGAAAAAGAAAAAACTACATGAGACCCAAAGCTAATCTTTGTGGCAATACATGATGGAGGATAGTTCGGAGAGAGCTGTTATGAATTTAGCGCAATTTGCTGATATTAGCAATATTTTATAATAGAGAACATAACAAGTAAAAGATACTTTGAAAAAGGAATGTATTTACCTGATAAACTTTATGCTTACTCCCTTTCTGTACTTGTCCTTTATCCTTGTCCAAGCAAGGGGATTTAGGGGAAGGACTAGCTCTGTCCCTTAAATTCGCAACATACAATTATTTCATAACATTTTATTTATTATTTGTCTTTTTATATTACCTATTTCTAATTGATATGATAAAAGTTATTTGTTGCAGCTGTTATTATATGATTTGTGAAGGAGAGACATTCATTTCAGTTTTTATTTCTTTTTTTAACTTATCTATAAGGATAATAGGTGTCCGTTTGGCCTTATCTCAAGATTTCAACATTTGTTAGCATTGTAGTCTCCCTGCTTACTATTTTGGTCTAGTTTTAGACTAGTATTTGAGTTTTCATACTCACTCTCTTCATACACTACTCATAAAAATAAAGGAAACAACACAATGTAACACCAAGTCAATCAAACTGTCCACTTAGGAAGGAACACTGATTGACAATCAAGTTCACATGCTTTGTGCAAATAAAATAGACAACAGGTGGAAATTATGGTCAATTAGCAAAACACCAAAAATAAAGTGGTTCTGAGGGTGGTGACCACAGACTACGTCCTGTTTTGGTCACTTTTTGCTGCTGGTGATGCTTTCACTCTAGTGGTAGCATGAGACAGAGTCCACAACCAACACAAGTGGCTCAGGTAGTGCAGCTAATCCAGGATGGCACATCGATGCAAGCTGTGTTAAGAAGGTTTGGTGTGCCTGTCGGCGTAGTGTCCAGAGCATGAAGGCGCTATTAGAAGACAGGCCAGTACATCAGGAGACATGGAGGAGGCTGTGGGAGGGCAACAAACCAGTAGAAGGACCGCTATCCCTGCCTTTGTGTAAGGAGGAACAAGAGGGGCACTGCCAGAGTCCTGCAAAAGGACCTCCAACAGGCCACAAATGGGCATGTGTCTGCTCAAACGGTCAGAAACAGTCTCCATAAGGGTGGTATGAGGGCCCGAAGTTCACACGTGGGGGTTGTGCTTACATCCCAAAATCATGCAGGACATTTGGCATTTGCCAGAAATCGCCAAGATTGCGAAATTCGCCACTGGCGCCCTTTGCTCTTAACAGACGAAAGCAGGTTGACACTGAACAGATGTGATACACATGACAGAGTGTGGAGATGCCATACAGAACATTCTGCCGCCAGCAACATCCTCTAGCATGACCGGGCGCCATTTCTCTGGGGGGGGGGGGGGGGGGGGGGGGGTGTCACAACGCCACAGGTTGCACCACAGACTGTCCAGGAGATGCCAGATGCTTTAGTCCATGTCTCTGAGGAGATCCCTTTCACAGACCAACTCCACCTCATCAGCAGCATGCCCAGGCGTTGTAGGGTGGTCATACAGGCATGTGGAGGCCACACACACTACTGAGCCTCATTTTGACTTGCTTAAGGACATTACATCAAAGTTGGATTAGCCTGTAGATTGTTTTCCCATTTTAGTTTCGAGGGTGACTTCAAATCCAGACCTCTAAGGGTTGGTAAATTTGATTTCCATTGATATTTTTTTTGTCAATCTTGTCAGCACTTTTAACTATGTAAAGAATAAAGTATTCAAAAAGAATATTGCATTCATTCAGATCTAGGATGTTATTTTTGTGTTCTCTTTATTTTCTGAGCAGTGTGTATAACACAAAGTTCTCCGTAGCCATAGGAGAATAACATGTCTTCGTTTAGTACTCTGAGAGGGATGGATGGACATTTTTTGTCTCTTTTAATGAATCAGGTCAGCAATCTCCATGGAGACAGTCACGCCCATGCTTCAAAAGCTGACAGCAAGACTCATTGTTACCTTAAGGAACAGGGAAACCAGGGAGGAGGAGTAAACAGGAGTGAAGTCAGGGTTAGGAAAGATGGGATCTGGAAAAAAAAGGGAGGGGAAGTAGAGATGTTACTCCAATCAAATTATTGGCCAATCAAGTCATAACGTGAGTAATTCAAGGCTTACATCGCCAGCCATAATCTTATTGTTTGTGCATTAGGGGCTTAAATGTGGGCTCTTACCGAGCATGCTCAGTGGGAAGTCTCTGAGATAAAGGTGCTCTGACAGCAGATAAGAGAGATTGACTTTTGGGCTACTGAATTCTGAATTTACACTTGTCTCTACCTTTTGGGCTAATCCTGTGAATGTAAAAAAAAAAAAAAAAAAAAAAGTTAAGAGTAGTTGAATATTTACATCATCTTACTGTTACCATCTGTTCCAGTTTTTTTTTCCGATGACAGAATTGTTCATATATTAAATTACAGAGAATGATTGTGATGTACTCTTCATGTACCACCCTTAGGGTTCTTGGCCATATTTGACTCATGTTTTAAGAAAAAAATATCATCTATCCTCTAATGAGTCCTGCAAAGGACTCATTAGCATTTTTTGTATATTTAATGTGCATATAGAATATGATTAAAATAGATGACCTCTACATGTCAGCAATCTAAACTGAGGGAAATTGTCTGGAGGATATTCATTATATTCGAGGGTGGTGTGATAAAAACAGAACACTGGGTTATCTAACACCTGGAAAAACAAAACAATGGGGCCCACCATTGAAATGGAAGGGGATCGAAGAATAATAAAGCCAAACCTTCTTAAAAAAAAAAAAAGGGTTTTCAACATCAGACACTGGTGCTGAGTGATATTTGTGCTCAGTTTCAGTATCCCAGTGCTTCAGTGAGGGGAAAAAACCTGGCATGTTTCCACACTGATTTGCATGAAGAGAGTTCCTGACCTGTCTCCCTCCATCCTATGTTGACGGTTACAGGCGCATATACTCCCTGATCTCCTCCCATGAATGGGGATTGACATTGAGAAACAGCTGCCAGGGGAACAGCTTGTCGCTGAGAGAAAGTAACTTGAGCGAATGAAGGTAATCAGTTTTTGGACAAAAAAAATACTGCCACTCTGTCCCCTGCCAGGAGTTAGTTTGTGTTGTGGCTTCTGTATGGGTGTGTGTGTGTGTGTGTGTGTGTTTGTCTGTAGGGGATGGGGGGGGTATTGTAAGCCTGGCACTGTGGCTCCAGCCACCCACTCATCTCTGTGTGGTTAATTCAACAATGGAGGGTTTAGGTTGTAAACTGAACACAACAACAGCCAAACAGAATGAAGTTCTGTTTCTGTGTATGTCTTTGTGAAAATATGCTCTGGGAAAGCTGACATTTTATTTTTTTATTTCAGCCATATGCTTATTTGTGGATGACAGTCAAGCTTATTGTTGTGATGCCATAACAAGTCCCAATAAGTGAGCAATCACTTTTTTTTTCCCTTTTGAGCACTGGCAATCTGCCTTCCCACAATATTGTGGCATGTGTCCCTGTTCTCCCACATACTCATTCTCAGGAACAAATCTGATTCCATCACAAATGACTGACTAAAACCATTGTACCAATGCAGCACAAGTTGAACGAATGTAACAAGCTTATGCATGGTAAATTTGGTTTGACGCATTCCACGTGCCGCAGAGCGAGCATGAATAAATAGGAGCATCCCTACTTCCTCTAATAAAGCCTGTCACCTCAAGAGGAAGTGACAGGTTCAATAGTGTTTCGGGATCGCACACCAACCTGTAAATAATCTGAGCTGGTAAAAGAAACGACTTCTCAACCAGTAATCATACAAAGGAAACAATAGATTGTTCTAAAGTTTGAAACAATTGTACTTATTTTGTTATGTAACATTTGTATCACTATAATTAATTAATTATTAAGCAAGAACACTCATTATAAAAGGATATACAGTACAGACCAAAAGTTTGGACACACCTTCTCATTCAATGAGTTTACTTTATTTTCATGACTATTGACATTGTAGATTCACACTGAAGGCAGCAATACTATGAATTAATACATTTGGAATCATTTAGCACTTTTATAAAAAAGTGTGAAATAACCTGGCCTCCAAAGTCACCGGACCTGAAACCAATCGAGATGATTTCAGGTGAGCTGAAGCGCAGAGTGAAGGCAAAGCGGCCAACAAGTACTAAGCATCAATGGGAACTCCTTCAAGACTGTTGGAAAACCATTTTGGATGACTACCTCTTGAAACTCAAGACAATGCAAAGCAGTAATCAGAGCAAAGGGTGGCTACTTTGAGGAATCTAAAATATAAAACAACTATTCAGTTATTTCACCTTTTTGTTTAAGTATGTACAGTAATTCCATAGATTATGTGTTTATTCATATTTTTGATGCCCTTAATTGAGAATCTACAATGTAGTCAGTCAGAAAGCTGCAGCTGATCCAGAGCGCTGCTCGTCGTGTTCTCACTAGAACCAGGAAACACATCACCCCAGTTCTAAAGTCCTTACACTGGCTCCCTGTAGCTCGGAGAATAGACTTTAAAATACTCCTACTTGTTTATAAATCATTGAATGGTTTAGCACCAAAGTACATTGAAGATATGCTGTCACTATATCAACCCAGCAGACCACTCAGGTCCTCCAACTCTAGCCTACTAATCGTCCCTAGAATAAGAACTAAACAGGGAGAGGCAGCTTTCAGCTTCTATGCTCCACAAATGTGGAATAAACTTCCAGACGAATGCAAAAACGCTGAATCGCTAGGCTCTTTTAAATCAAATAAAAAAACTCTACTACTCAGAGCTACATTTGAATCTTAAATTGCGCTTTCTGATCACTTTTTGTTTTGTTTACCCGATTGTGTTTTATCTGTTTTAACCTGTTTTAATTGCATAAATTTGTTCCTTAAATTATTTTTTATTGTTGTGGTTTAATTTCTATTCTTACTTATTTATTTATTTTTTTAAGTGATTGTGTATTAATAACATAAATTTGTTCCTTACATTATCTTTTCTTACTGATTGATTACTGTTAAACTTATATGTTTTGTTTGTAATCATGTGGTTTCATTATCACTGAATCATGTAAAGCACCTTGAATTGCCTTGTGTTGAAAGTGTGCTATACAAATAAAATTGCCTTGCCTTGCCTTGCCTAGTCATGAAAAGAAAGGGAAACTCATTGAATGAGAAGGTGTGTCCAACCTTTTGGTCAGTACTGTATGTTGAATAATGATGTGCACATGCATTTATTTAGTGTAAAGATTTTTCCTAAAACATTTAAACCCCTTTAACTGTTACACATTTTCCTCAACGTTTCATGTATTTTGCTGGGATTTTATGTGACACACAAACCCCCACCCCCCCCCCCCCCCCCCCCCAAAAAAAAAAAAAAATTAGAGCATAATTGATGTATGGATGATACGTGATGTGCGGTCTTTGAAATAATTTGCAAGGAAATTTGCATTTTTATCTCCCCCCATTTACCCTAATGCCACTAAATCAAATCAGCTGCAACAGATTACTTTCAGATATTACCTAATTAATCAATAGACTTCAACTGTGTGTAATGTAATCTCAGTATAACTACAGCTGTTCTGTGAGGGCCTCAGACGGTTGTTGGAAATATCAGAATACAACCAGCATCATGAACGCCAACAAGCACAGCAGACAGTGCCGGAATAAAGTTCCGGATAAGCTTAATACAGCATTAAGTTCTAAAACAATATACCAATACTTTCAGCGTCTTGTGGAGCACCTTCCAATCCATCCATCCATTTTCTGAACCACTCAGTCCTCCAGGGGTCGCGGGGGGGCTGGTGCCTATCTCCATCTGTCAACAGGCGAGAGGCGGGGTACACCCTGGACAGGTCGCCAGTCCATCACAGGGCCCACTGTCCAATCCATCATCTGAAAATAGAAAGAATATTACACAGCGACAGATTTTTTAAGACATGGCTGACCACATAAACTAAGTACTTGGACAAAGAGAGCATTAATCAGAGAAACACCAAACACAAAGCTTCCTCGTCTTAAAATGCTAATATTTAGCAAAACCAGCAAAACCAGTTTTACTCATGAATGATAAATAGTTTGCAACTTCACAATCTTCAAATACAACTCTGTAGCACATTACAGTTAAACCTAAATAAAGCAAACAATATGGGATTGGGGTGTAGACATTTAGCATTAATTCAAGATGTTTACAAAAGTTGCCAAAGCTGCTTTGAAATTAATGTAGTTTATGATATTAAAATAGACTGATTGTTAGACTTCAGGCCATGATTTACTATTTTGTACCCTTAGGGAAACATGGTAGTCCTAGCTGTTTACAGCTACATTCTTAGTTCTAATAGCATTCAGCTTTTAATAGCTGAATTAAAACTGGACGTCAGTCTAAGACCCAATAGTTAAGATGCATGTGTAAAGCCATTGTAGCACTTAGTCTCTTGCCAAAACTGAAACAGGAAGGGTAATCTATTTATGCTTATTATATAGGTGAACAAAAATTCCACTGGAAAAATAATTAGTTTTGATCTTAAACATGGATCCTTCACGGAAATCCTACTATTATATTTGAAATTTATGATTGAATTGAATTATTGTACAGTATGTTATAGTACAGTGGTACCTATTACATTACTAAATCTGTGAGGCTACTTTCCTTTTATTTAGAAAACATTAACAAACCTAAAGCATATAAAATTATTCGTGAAACAGCCTAATTCAACAAAATCAGAAAGCACAACATTTACAACATTTACATCCAGATTTTTGTTTACAGAGTTTGTATTTTTTCAAGGTCATTTAGTACGTTTCATTTAGTTTCAGCAAAGCTGTAACTGGATCTAAAAGCCGTTTTATAGCGAAGAATATCTCTTTTTATTCTCTCCTTAACCCATATCCAAAATATGGTGGTACTGTTTAAAATTCATAGCACTCATTCCCACTGATTAAATAGTAACATGATTCCTAGGCCAAGAAGAAATTAAGAAATTTTTGGTCTAAAGAAGAAAAAAACGATTTTGCAAGAAATATTTTACAATTTAAGCTTCCAATAATTGATGAACGACACATTATTATGAATATCACCAATAAAAAAGAAAACCACCCGCATTAAAGGTTGTATATGGAACATTTTCATAAAAAGCTACATTTAATAATAAAAGTTACACATTCACAGGGCCTTTAGAGGGGTGCAGAATTCAATTAAAACATAGAAATATATATTTCAATTAAAATATAAAAACATTTACATTTAAAAGGGGCGGGACAATGAGGTTACGACCAGCCAGTAGCGGCTGTGGGTTGACAGATACGGTCTCTATCCAAACAAAAGTTTGGCACAGCTTTGCTGGCACTGGGAAGAATGGAGGAGTCAGCAAGTCAAGCAGCTGCTTCAGACCCGCAGAGATGTTGTTATCCATCTCAGGAGAGGAGTGACCGCAAGGAACAGAAACTAGAGTAGTTTTAGGTGAAGCCTACACAAGGTGAACCCTCAATGAACATTTCCATGGCATCAAAGACACGCGGAAATGAAAACGTTCCTCCTGAATTGGTAAGCTAATTCACTGGCTAACTTTGCTAGCGTTAGCTGTCAGTTATACTCATCTAAAATACTTTCCTCAGTGGACACATGATCAGGTTGGTCACTGGTCTCTAGACTCAAGACCATGCAGTATGTTTACATTCAGCAAGACAAAGTCAAATTATTACCTTAATCCGACTGAAATCAGACTTTTGAAATGCATGTACAAACCTTAGTCCGCCTTGAATCGAACCGAACTGGAGTTTCATAAACCCGACTAAGCTACCCAGATAATCTGATTAAGAATCGGACTTCTCTGAACTCAACTCCCCCTCCCCTGCCCGTACTCGCCCACCCCCTCGGTAAATTAGGACACATAGAAGTACAGCTCAGCAACAACAAAACTAGTATTATAAGAAGAATATGGCGGCTAAGACAAACATAAGTGGCCAATCAGTGCATGTTTGGACTGACAAAGAGATGATGCATTGTGATTGTGAATATTCTGCTTTATCTCAGTCTGCTTCACTCCCGCCAGCATCTTTTTACCTTATGAGTGCAGCTCAAAGCTAACCTCTATAGGCTAACACGTAGGGTCGCCTGTCGCCTTTTATCATCTGGGAGTCGAACGTATTTCAATTAACAATTTTATTTACTGAGTGACATCTAAACTGGAACTCACGTTTCACCAGGGGGCAAGCCCTTAGTCCAATTACTCCAAAAAGCTTGATTCAAATGTGCATGTAAACATATTGATGGTCTCCAATTTGAAGGTGCTGATTGTGATCTTGGTCACTTCACACTCAAATTGCAAACTGCTCCAGTAAAATCCATTGGTTGGTCTGATGAAGCCAACAGGACCACGTCCTCAGCAAAAAAAAAAAAAAAAAGTTTTATATAAAATAGTATTCTATTTTGACAAGTTTTTTTTTAATCTAAGACGTTTTCCAGGGTGAAGTCTGTGAACCACTATGACATATTTGACTGATAAATCCAAGAGCAAGAGGTCAACGATGCAACATCAATTTATATCCAGGAAAGGGTTGATTAGTCTGATAAAAAAGTAGGAGAGCCAAACAATGAACTGGATAAACCCTGAGAATTTCTTCCAGCTATTGGCTTGGGAAAAGACACAAAAAGCTAACATGGGAGCAAACTAGTTGTTTACATGTTATGCAGACATATACAAGTGTGTGCTGTCACACTTTTAATCACTTAGGAAGCGTTTTGGACGCTGTACAGCAACTTGGGGAATAGCTTTCTCTGTTTTGCTGTTTAGGGAGACAGAGAGGAAGGAAGAGAGGAAGTAGTATGCTTCTGTTTCTCGTCTGGCTACTATTCAGCCTCCTCTTTTACTCAATTTCCTTCTTTTCCGCTTATCCAACATGACTTCAGTGTCTACTAAGGTATGTTTTAAACATGAAAGGATAATTACAATTTCAGCTGCAGCTTCAGCACTTGTCCATCTGAGGACTGCAGGTCATTTTGGATTCATCTTAAAAATGTTAAAAAAAAAGTGTATTTGTATTAATAAAGCAACATAAACAAGGCGCACAGTTATTATTTTGTTTTAACTTTCTTTAAATGATTTTGTTCTTTATCAATTTTTATATCATACTGTAGCAAATTGTATACAGTAATCTGGTATTTTCCAATATTACAGGGTTTCTTATTCATTCCCTTGAATTTTAAAGGGGGATTCAGTTATATAAAAGTAACATATCCATATGTTGTCAAAGCACAATTAATGAATTTTACTTTAGTGGCCACTAATTTATGTAAATTAGAGATGGAATTGTTCACTAAATAAATAATTTCGTTTGAGGGGTTTTGTGTGATGCTGTTTTCCTCAAATGTACATACATGAGGTCAATCCAGGACTTAAAATATGTTCTTGCTACTGAAGCTTTAGACATTGCGTCCTTTTGGTTTTTGTACAGTATTAAACAAGACACACATCCAATACCAATACAACAGCTTTTTCCATAAGCTCTTGCATTACTATTTTAATTATATACCTTAATGTAAAGCTGTAACATTGAAAGCAATGGTATTTTCTCTGCCAGCAGCTTTTAGGTTTTTACTTGCATATGTCTGCATTTGACCATCTGTTGTTATGTTATATCATTAGTAGATCAAAACTTGTAAAGCTCATTTGCATATAATAGCTTATGCAACTGATAGGTTAGCCTCTATTGAAAGTTTCCTGTTTAATTTACTTTATGTAATCTGTGGTGCCTTCTAAGTCTGACGTGTAATAAAAAGAGCAGTTGGTATTTTCGTGTGTTTCAGTTTTGCAGTTAAAAGACAGATACACTAAAGACAGCAATTTTTTGCAACCTACCCCTAAAGGTAAACTATCAGAATATTATACAACCAGTTTTCATGTTTAAGAATAATTTATCATTTAATCACAAGTGGAGCAATGAAGAGTGTACAGTAAGCCTTGGGAACCAAATAAAAACAGAAAAAAGAACATTTTTCTGTGAAAAATAATTATCATGTTTTATTCCAGGCATAATTTTTTTATCCTGCCTGATAATGTAGTACAGTTTTACCTGTATGACCGGTTATTGATGCATTACCATCATTTTTGAACACAGACTTTCATCACCCAGCTTTCTCTCACCTCCTCCAGATGAAACCTCAAGCACCTTCTCTCTCTCCCTTTTTCACTTCACTCTCACGCTCTTTTCTCTCTCCCTCTGCATTAATGGATGCAAATGGAGGCGTGTGCGAGGGAAAAGAGCTGACATTTATGCCTCTGATTAGAACATGCAGCCCCAACGCTTTGTAATTGATTGCAGCCTTAGACTGAACACACGCGCACCAAAACTCGCCCTTATAGTCCTGTACCACTTTCTGCATCCTACAAGCACTTGTGTGTGTGTTACCTACACACTTCCAAACACTTAAATAGGAAAGATCCTCGCACATGTACACACAGACACTCAGATGTTCATACTTTTACAGTATACACATACACAATGAACTATCCATACACGCCTCAGTGCATTCATATGCATAAAAAGCCATTTTCAATTGCAGGGTTTAGATTTTAGGGTAAGTCATTGTCAGGCTCAGACAACATTCATAAGACAGTTAAATAACAGTTTTTTTATTGGTGTACAAGAACCACACTGTGGACTGGCATTATTTTTATTCTCTGAGTAATGAACTTGTACCTGATGGTTTAGATGTCAACCCTGAAGGTAAACTGTCATAATAAAGTATTTAAATTTTTTGAGACCTGGTGAAAAAGCCTCAAGGAAATATTGTTGTCTTTGACAGGAACATTGTAGATATTTATGTATTAGGAAGTTTACATTTACAAACATATTTTTTTAGACAGTAGATAAAGCTAGTTTCTTTCATCAGTCACCAGATGGCAAACCAGTAGATATAATAGCTTTTAACTCTTACTGAGCAAAATCAGTTCTGTATATTGGTAAAATTAAACGATGTCAGGCACTGCAGCAAAAAGCAAACAAAAAAAATCACACATTTCACAGTTTTACTACTGAGCGAATCAACTCTGTATCAGATTATGTTAAAATCTTAAATAAGGCAATCAAGATCAGATTGAAGTGCTGACTTCTAGCATTAATTCAAAGAACTGCAATAGCTGTTAAGGTATTAAAGCCACGGTTTACATAGTTATGTAGCTTGATTGCTAGAGTTCAGACTATGATTAACTATTTTATTTACATAAAAGAGCCCCTTGCATTTATCATTGTGCCTCTTGCTCAGTCCTTGATGTACTACAGTAGGGAGAACAAATATTTGATACACTGCTGATTTTTGAAGTTTTCCCACTTACAGAGATGTAATGTAGAGGTCTGTGATTTTTATCAAAGGTACTCTTCAACTGTTAGGGAAAGGAAACAAAAATGCAGAAAATCGCATTGAATAATTTTTTAATAAATAATTTCCATTTTATTGCATGACATATGTAAGTAAGAATTTATGCTCCCACAGACCTGTTAGTTATTCTTTAAAAAGCTTTTGGATAATGCTACCAAAGAAAAGAAGAGTTATTGTCTATCGGGCTATTTTAGGAATATTAAATTAATAATTCATAAACTATTAATTTAATTATTCCTTTAAATGATCAAAAATGGGGCACCAACCAGTTTTTAAAACTGGTGAAAATATATATAATAGATGGTTATCAAACAGCAGTTTTATAGCTAATTATCAATGATTACCAGATTTTATTGTCTGAAGGATCAGCCCTGCTGCAATGATTCAAACACACACTCAAAATAAAAGAAACAGAGATTTGATTCAGTTTAACCAATTTATTAACTAATTCTACCAACACAAAAACAAAACATATCTTAGGTTCAACAACCAGCTAATGCGGTTCGGCTAATTGCTAAACTAGGTTAAGCTACTTGCTACGTGAACAAAGATGGTGGACAAAGGGGACGTCATAGAGGTCATGTCCCAGGGAGTTTCCTAACGTACGGGGGTTATTATCGGGCGAAGTACCTCGTGATCTCCTTAAACAAAGAGACTGTGTGGCGCTTATCAAGCAACTAGCCTTCAGCTAACAAAGCAACCTGAATTGGCTGAACGAAGACTATATTCGGCTTTGCCCGCAGCAAAAGAAACTCTTCGATCAGCGGTTAAAACACAGATCTGATTTATGATTGTTTAGAAAAAGCTTGCATGCCTAAAAATAAAAATTTTGCTCCACCAAGACTGAATAAGATTGGACAGGTCTTACTTTTAGGCATTTGGTGGTAAGCGGCAGCAAAGTAAATCCTTTGATTGTGACGGAAAAACGCGAAAAGGGGAAGAAGATTCAGATCATCGGATGAGCAAAAAGGGGGGAGAAGAAAAAAAAGAGACAGCGTTTCGGTGGCCAACCAGAGCTCAGGGGATGTTTGCTGGCGTGATGAAAGGTTGCGACACATGTGTCCAGCACCGTGCTAAGGCTTTGGGATAGAGTCTCTCTTTATACTCTATATACTTTCATATATTCATGGGTCAGACCCAACAAAGGTAAGGCAAGGCAAGTTTATTTGTAGAGCACAATTCAAACACAAGGCAATTCAAAGTGATTCACAGGTGCATAAATTAAGAAAACAGATCAACAGGAAAGAACTAACAAAAAACATAAAATAAAAAAATTATTAATTACACATATACATAATTTCAATTGTCGTATGCTCAGTTAAAAATAACTGTTTTCAGCCTGGATTTAAACATTGTTAGAGTTGAGGCTTGTCTCACATCATCATGAAGACTGTTCCAGATTTTAGCTGCCTGAAACTGAAATGCAGCCTCACCGTGTTTATTGTTGACTCTGGGAACCACCAGGAAATCCCTCCCTTAAGTTCTCAGGGCCCAAGATGGTTCAAATGTCTCTAACATGTCAGAGGTGTACTTTGGAGCCAAACCATGAAAAGTCTTGTCACAAGCAGAGCTGTTTTAAATTCTATTCTCTGAGCAAAGCCCTCTTGTTCTCCAATCATTAACTGTATAAAAGACACCTGTCCACACACAAACTCCAACCTCTCCACAATGGCCAAGACCAGAGAGCTGTGCAAGGACATCAGGGATAAAATTGTAGAGCTGCACAAGGTTGGGTTGGGACACAGGACAATAGACAAGTAGCTTGGTGAGAATGTTGCAAATCAAAAATTAAGCCCCATGAACTAACCCTTGTCAAAGCAGAAGAAAGTTCCTAAAACGACACGAAGAACATGCAAACTCTCAAAAAAGGCTCTGGACCGTTACTGGTGTTGACGTATAATAAAATTCTAAAACCTTACAACTTGGTGTCCAAAATTGTCTAAGATTGTCTATAATAATTTGTGGTTTCATACAGAAACTCTTAAACAGTTTTTCTTTAGCTGTCACTAATCCTCTTAGATTAGGTCATGCAATCCCTAAAGTGTGTCAGTTCACCAATAGCCAATATCTCACTATCTCATCATGATCTTGTAATGGCCTAGTACAAATTTGCATGTTGGCAGGCCAAGGCCTGAACTACTCACAGGCTTCCATCCAACTAACCCTATCTTTTTTTGATTTAGAAATTTTTTTTATTCCATTTAGTCTTTGATTAATGTCTATATGAATGGACATTGTGCTCTTCAACACTACATCCTCTATACTAGCTTACCTCAAATGGTTTTTGATTACTTAAAACCTTGCACTATTTTCCAATCTTTATGATGCAAAGACTTTAAATGTAAAACACTCGGCGAGTGTGGCACTTTTTTAGATCCTGCCATTTGACCAAGGCTCTATATGTGATACCTCCCTTATAATACTCCTTCAACAGAAGACATGGCTCAGTCATTTCATTGAAAAGGCTGAATGTGTTGTTAGTAATAAAGAACCAAATAATTTCATCTGATAATTCTTTGTACAAACCCTTCTTAAATTGACTCTTTGGATTGTGGGTTGAACCCAAGGGGCAAACTCCGCTTAAAATATGTGAAGCCAACCCGGAAGTGACTAAAATCGCAGTTCAGCCCCCGCTGGGGGCTGGCTCCAGAAAGGAGCAAATTCCCATTGACTCCCATGTTAAAAAGGCCAACTTTACAGCAAAAGTAAAGATGTTTACAGCCTGGTTCAAAAAACAATTTTAGGCTAGATAGTTCAGGTTTACCATCATGACAACTCTGAGGGGGGTGAATTTTTTTCTAACTTCTCCGTTTATTTGTAATTTAATTTTGAAATTATGAATAATTAGGGGCGTGTTCATTTGATTGACATGTCCGTCTAGGCTAACGCTGGTGGCTAATGGTGGCTAACTGTAGCTAATAGCTGCTCCGTAGTCTGCTGTCCCCCGCTGCTTGCGGGGAAGCTCTTCACAGCCTGGGACCTGGGACTAACTTAAAGATTTCAGTCATTTGGTGTTTCTGAACTCCACTATCAGTTGCCTCTGCAGTTTTTATTTGGTTATGGATGTAATCTGCAATTATTGGGCAAAGATGGCTTGCTGTGGTGTTGATTACAGTAACAGACCGTCCAAGAAGTTTATGCTTTCGGGGGAGGCTTCATACTGGCTGATGCTTAACCAGCTTGTGGGGTCTCTGTCAGGTTGCCAAGAGGAAAGCTGTTCTGGTCGGAGCTTTTATCTCTTTCTGCACGCGAGTAGGAGCAGGCGATCGGTCGGGTAGCAGCAGAGCAGCAAAGTCGCCAGGACAGGGACGCCGCGGCAGACCTGGTCAGAGCGGGAGACTCAAGAGCGGGAGACTGCTAGATCAGGCTGGAAGACTACAGAGTTGGACTCTAGACAGACTGGATGATCGCTTGACAGGATCTGAGTTTTCATGATGACTTTTTTGCTGGATGTGTTGTTAAGATGAGGCCGTCTATGTCCTCACCCTCCACCGACGGTAATGGAAATAACACCATATTAAGCAGTATTGACCCGACCCATTTGGGTCTTATTATTTGGATATGTTTTCTCTTCTCGAGATGTTTCTGGGTCTAAAGTGATCGTTGTTGAAAAACTGGGTAAAAGTCTCTGAAACCGGCTGCAGCCCACGCTAGCTTCAGTTAGCTCCCGACTAGCTTCTGACTAGCTTGTAGCTATGTCGGCTCGGAGCATTAACCCTCCGCCCCCAGCCTCACAGTGCCACTCTCAGCTCCTACTTTTTGGCCTTTTTGATGCGGACAAGATGGCGGCGGTGGGAACTGCCCAGTTGGCTTCATTTTTGCTCTTCAGAAACCTATGGGTGACGTCAACGAGGGTTTGTCTAATTATATACAGACTATGGTTGAACCCGAACTAAACATTGAGTGTTAATATTCCTCCAAACACTGTACAGTTTTTCGGCATTACAACCTTTCTGCCCTTTCCAATAGGCCTGCTATGGAAATAAGTGGCAATCTTTACAAGAGTGACCACACTCAGCACCCATCTGGCCAACTTGAAACCCAATGGAAAATAGAAATTGAGTAATGACTATGATCACTTTCAAAACTGTAAGCATTTTTAATTTCTACAATATAATGTGATTTTAATAAGTACTACAGAGGTCAACTGAAGTTTCTGGCAGCTGTATCAATGATAGACTAACACAATATTGCCCCTCCTCCACATATTGCTTCATACTGCTGGTCAGATGACATAAAAACAAATTCTACCCCACGCTGTCTCTTGCTTCAAATGACAAATTAAGCTGTTTGAAAATATTTATGGTATAAAAATAAAAATAAATCCACAAACAAACACATTGTGGAATGGCGCACCAGCCACCACCGATTACAAAGCTATAGTCGGCAAATTACCATTTCTATAAAGTATTTGACTAGCTAACATTAGTTGTAATTAAGCTAAATTACTAATCTTACTCAGTAAGGACAAAAAGTGCAAAACAGGTATACATTTAATGCCAATAATTACTGCTACTACTTTTTCTGTATTTTCTTTAATTATATGTATTGCATAACAAAAAATACTAGAAATACTGACTGTTATATATATCTAATGTTCTAGCTACAGTAGAAATAGTGATTTCTTTTGAGATTATGATAATGATGTATTTCTTTGTTTAAATGTTACTACTGCCATAATGTGATGTATTTTAACTAAAGATAAATTAGGAAAGAGAAAAGAATACACGGATAAGTTAGATAAAATGCTGACTACAGATACGTCAAAGCACAATCATTTCTTTTCTTTTTGTTGGTGTGAGGTTTTTTTGTAAAGCCACATATGTAAGTATGCAAGTCTAAGGCCACATCCACACTAAGCCGGATAACGCCTTAAACGTATAAGTATTTAGTCTACACCCCCTATCGTCCACACTAAGGCGGCTTTGTTTGTGGTCTGTGGCCGGATAAGTATCAGCCGGGTAAGAGAGCCATCTAACGGCTAAATGAGCACGTCTGGACGCAACTTATCCGGTCCCCGGCTAAATCAGAGCAGCGAAGTCAATCAAATGCTGCGTCCTAAGTTGATGACGACAACAACGCGACACCAGATAATGACAACAGCACAGATGGAGACGAGTCTCGCTATGCTACTGCTTCTTTTGCACATTTAGACATTTGCAAAGTTAACCCTATCCTACTTGCGGATGAGAAGGCAACACAGGAGGCGATCCAGGAGGCGCCGACAGTGATGTAGATTATACGCGTCAATCTGTGTTCTTTTTGTTTTTCCCGCGCATGCCCAGTACATGCAAAGGTCGGCATTGGATTGTGCAATCATGGGACCTTTAACGGGGCATAAATGCTCGTGTTGAGTGGGTGACATTAGGCATCTAACTCCCCAACTCCCCGTATAACCTTATCCGGCTTAGTCTGGACGTAGCCTAAGTGTATTCAAGATAGGATTTGCATGTTGTTGCCTACCTAATGGATGGATCTTTGCGGTGCCTTGGATTTATCTTTGCAGATGCACTCGTGAATGTTTGTGTCACTTTGTGATAAGCAGTGGGAAAGAGTCACAAGGTTCTGCATGGTAATTAACATCAATCTCACCAGGGAAGCGCTATATGTGCATTGCCCATTAAACACATAGCAGAGACAAACAGAGAGGCACAACCCTGTTCTGCTGACTATGCCATACCTCTGCCCCTGTAACACACACGCACACACACTAAATCACCTTGGCCTTAATAAGCAAATCAAGTACAATAAAGGACACAGTTGTCATGTACCAAGTTGCCAACAAAAGTCAGTCGTATTCCAACATGTCACACTGGTCAAAAAATTAAATAAATAAATTCAAAAAGAGATGTAGGGAAAAAGATGTAAGCATATTTAAATAATACCCTGTATAATGTTTTAGAAAATATTATATGCTTATTATTTAAGTGTTCTTTATAGCTCCTTGAGATGCATATCCAGGCTAAATAATAGGCAAACTCTTATTTTCCAACTTTATTTTTTAAAATAGATCCAAACACCTTCAAAGATGCTTTGTGATATACACACACACAAACACAAAAGAGAGGGGTGTAAAATTATGCAGCGTTAGCTGGCAAGCACTGTTTGTGCTAATGAAGCTCTCTGTCCATATAGGCTGATAACTTGCTGATGACTCGATATGTCGTCCAGTGAGTGATTCCCAGTGTAGCTGAATACTGAAGCAGGTGTAGCATGTGTTTTATTAGCTCTGGGATGATTTTATACAATCAGTAAACCTAAATAAGTTCAGACTAGCAATCATTACAATTTATGTACTCTTTATCTTGCCAGGATTTGTTGATCACGGTGCAGAATAATATTTATTATTATTATTATTATTATTATTAGGAGTAGTAGTAGTAGTAGTAGTATTTATTTTTTTTCTAAATTACTCTTTTCATTTATTATAGATCTCACTGAGTTGAAAAATATTGCTTATAGTGGCAGCAAGGCAAGGCAATTTTATTAATTTTTCACACTTTCAGCACAAGGCAATTCAAGGCGCTTTACATGATTCAGTGGTAAAGAAACCAAATGCATGATAAAGACACGAAAACTAAAGCAGATCATTACCAAGATAAATGCATTTAGTAATTGAAATTTATGTGAGTATGAAATGTAAAAACAAATACAACTTTAGAATCCATTAATAATAAAAAAAGAAAGTGGTCAAAAAATGCAATTTAGGACTCAAAGGCAGCTCTAAGTAGTAGAGTTTTAATCTTTGATTTAAAAGAGCCAAACAATTCAGCATTTTTACATTTGTCTGGAAGTTTGTTCTAGATTTGTGGAGCAAAGAAGCTGAAAGCTGCCTCTATCTGTTTAGTCCTAATTCTAGAAATGTTTAGTAAAATAGAGTTGGAGCTGCTGGGTTGGTATAGTGACAACATATCTCCAACATACTTCGGTGTCAAAACGTTTATTTATTTATAAACTAATAGGAGTATTTTAAAGTCTATTCTCTGAACTACAGGGAGCCAGTGGAGGGACTTTAGAACTGGGGTGATGTGTTCTACTTTCCTGGTTCTCGTTAGGACATGGGCACCAGCGTTCTGGATCAGCTGCAGCTGTCTGATTGACTTTTTAGGTAGGCCTGTGAGGACACTGTTGCAGTAATCAATCCGACTAAAGATAAACGCATGGATAAGTTTTTCAAGGTCCTTCTGTGACATTAGTCCTGCAATCCTAGATATGTTCATCATGTGATGGAAGGCTGACCTTGTTATTGCCTTTATGTGGCCCTGGAGGTTCCGGTCTGAGTGCAATATTACACCTCGATTATGGGTCTGATCGGGGGGTTTTAGTTGTATGAACTGAAGCTGTGTGCTGACTCTTGATCATTCCTCCTTAAGTCCAGAAATAATTACTTCTGTTTTGTTTCTGTTTTGCTGGAGAAAGTTTTGGGACATCCAGTCATTGATTTGTTCAATTCATTCTTTTAAGGCCTGGATAGAATCAAAGTCACCAGGTGACAATGTACTGTATAGTGGAGTGTCGTCTGCATAGTTGTGGTTACTAATCTTATTGGCTGCTATAATCTGGGTTAGTGGGAGCATATAAATATGAACAGGATCCCAGGATGGTGATTTAGATTCTATCTCAATTATGAGAAAAATACCAACATAAATGCTTACGCTATGCCGTATAAAATTTTCTTTGACACTGATAGATTAAATTGACCCTATTTCCTTTCTATTCTATTTTATTTATACATTCGTTTTTTTCTTACATGTGGGCAGGCTCTAAATCATTTCCCAATATGGATAATAAAAATATCTTTGATACACTGACATAAAAGTTGGAAACAAATGTTAGATTTTAAAGGAATAAATAAATAGGCACATGAAAGTAATACCATTCATATAAAACAAATTCACTAGAGTATGACAAATAATTTATGCGTTGTAAATCTATACTCTTTCCCTAAAATAGTTTCTCATCTAGACACTTATGTTGCATCTAAAAACCCATTAAGTATTCAGCATGTGATTGCACAATAATTTAAACCACTGTAGCAGTGCAATCAAGGACGCTTAATTACTACAAACCAGCATGGCAGTTTAACCACAACTATAATATGACAAATGATAAATATTCTTAGCCATACTTTAAACTATATAATAAATGAATAGAAACTCACCTTCTAACATTTACACACATCAAAAAACCTAAATAAACAGAGAAAAACATGTTTCTTAGCTCCTTTAGGGAGGAAGAGAAAAATAAAGGCAGACAATGGGGAGTCTAAGTCTCCTCCCGTTCCGGTCGGCCCATGGGTCCCCAAACCGAAAAAATAACGAATGGAAGTCAATGGAGCGATGAATGTTATTTTCTGGTCTTACGTCCTGAATCACACATATGCTGTACTTCGATCTAAATGAAAACTAATGATTTACTTTTAGAATGTGTTTGTCCAGTGATTTGGGATTTATTTGATTGTAAAAATTTGCATTTAAAATGCCTACAAATCAGAAGTCAGAAGTCGCATATATGACGCCATTTGGATAACGGGAACTAGCACTAGCTATAGCACGTAAAACACTCACTTAGAGCTTGTAGAGCTTCTCCTCCATGCTAGCTCACTCCACCGACTGCTTTATCCCCGACATAACTGCTACTTTCCACATGGTCAGATTTAAAGAGGTTTTCTGCGTGTTTAATGCTTCTTTCTTCATCCTGGAGGTTACGACCCTCGCCTCCCTCCTTCTTCTGCAGTTGTAGTCCGCTAAACGTTTTCACATAATACCTAAAGTAACTTATGTTTCCGTCGAAAATCGCTGTGTCCACACTGAATGCAATAGGAGCGACAATAAAGCGCAAACCACGCCTAGCTGTTTGCGTGCACATTCGCACCTTGAAGCGTGTACAACGCGAACTGGTCGCGCTTAAAATATGGTATTTTCACGCGCGAACTGGCCTTCAGCGGAGCTGGGGCCAGAGTGCAGCTGGCGGTGGATTATGGACTGAGTTGACGGAGGACAGCGTGTTCGGCCCAGGCTTCAGCGGAGCTGGGGCTACAGTGCAGCTGGCGGTGGATTATGGACCGAGCTGACGGAGGACAGAGTGGATTACGTGTTCGGCCTGGCCTCCGGTAGACCGGGGACCGCTGCACTGGGGGTTTGGTGAGCTACAGATACAGTCTAGCTACGGCGGAGGGATCCATAAACTGCAGCGAGCCTCTCATAAACACCGGCTCCTCGCCGCCTGGAGAACGTGACCTGCTCGCCCAGTTTGTGACGTGAAGTTCCAAGCTTCGCCTGCCGGAACACCAACTACATTTCTGAGCTGCTGTCCATCTGTCTGCGGTTCGTAAAAGTTTATAATATTTGAGCAGCGTGGGACGTGGTGCGGTAGCTGCTACCAGACAACCAGGTGAGGAGGCTGTTTCAAGGCTCACTCCTAGGCCGAGAGGTGCTTTTACAGCAACAACGGCTCTTTTAAGAGCCACCCACAAACCTCTTAAGAGCATTTCTGTATAAATAGTTAATTTTTTTATTTCTGTCTCTGTATAGCAAACTGCTTGTGTCGTGTAGCTCGGGGTGATTAGCCACAATGTTTATAAGTATTCCCTCCATGTCCTGCTGAGGCTGTGACTCCATGACAGTCACAGAAAAACTCTGTCCCCTGATTGGTTGTCGCGGTGCGATTTGACGCTGGAGTTCAGATTTTTCCAACTCGAGCGATAGATGCCATGAGCGCGAATGCACAAAATGCACCACATAAAAGGCAGGGCAAATTTTCAATCGCATCTGTAGCGCGAACTGCAAATCAGGCAGCAAAGCTTTTTTTGCAACGCAAATCTGCTTCTGAAGTGTTGTGGGACCCCAAGTCTCGCTTCATCGCGCTCCTCCATTGATTTTACATGTAAACCTGAAGCGCTAGTCGCTCCTATCGCGTTTGGTCTGGACACACAGTTAGGCTCCCCAAGAACTATCTCACCTGTGGTGAATTCAAATAGCGTCAAATATCTATGCTGAGTTCAGGAGCGTAGGATATTTCAACCTATAGTGAAATCATTGATAATAATACTGCAGCTTATAAGCTTAGAACAATGTGAGCTTTCTAACGGTGGTGTTTTTACTCAGAGATATAGAGTGATTGAGATCCAATGAAAGTGGAATATAAAAAACTTTTTTTTCTGTAATACTTTACCAAGTAAGTTTTTACTTTTTACTTTTGGGCAAAATTTTAAACTGAAGCTGACCTTTTATTATCTTAAGACTTTGATTTCATGGGATTTACAATGGTGTAAATAGTTATTAATCAAACTAGTATTAAAAAACTATGTTGATTTACTTGCTAAAATGTATTTCATTTTTATACATTTCAATGCTAAAGGCAAACTATCTGATCGGGACTCAAAATTGGATTGGATTTGAGGTTAAAAGATCAGAACAAGATTAGAGGCTAAGCACTCATGGAAATTGTTTAGTCAAATACACACGCTGTGAAATCTGTGGGATGTTTATGTTAATTCTAAAGTATAAATTAGGACTTTTCGAGAGGATATCACCAAGAGGAGTGGAGGATACCACTCAGCTACCAAAATAAGATGCAGAGCACAGGTACAAAAATGTACTGTTGCCTTTGACCCATTTTTTGTTATAATTATTTTTCTTTTAGTATTTTGTAACTTATTATTAGTACAAAATAGTCCTTACCCTGTAAGATTCGTAGCTGGACATGATGCTGGCTGATTACGGCAACAAATTTGGCATCCAGACAGTTCAATATTAAGTTGCGTTATTGCAACTACAACCTCAACCCACTAGATAACGCTTTGGTGCCCATGTTCTACATTCAACCTTTAAATCTAATTCTAGAAATATATTAGGATTAAATTTAGTTGTCACTTAGAAAAAAAGACAAGAATTCAAATGTAAGAACTTCCCATGTAGTTTTCATCTATCTTTCCATGAACCTCTTTTTTCTATGCATGTACCGGTACTCTGGGCTTTTTGTTTACTTATTAGGAGCCCATCTGCTGATCAACTACTAAGAAACTGATAAACAAGTAGAGTTTGAGCCAGTAGAGGCAGTGAAGTCATATAGGCGAATGTATACTACAGATTAAAGTGAGCCTGTATACATGTCTCCTCCATGTTGTCAACCCTGTAGAAGGAACTCTAATTAGATAGTGTCCTCAGGACTCGAGAAACTCTCTTTGACAAAGGAAAGGGCAGGGTGACATTTCTGGTCAGCTTGCTACAGTCGTCATACTGCATACTTTGCAGATTACCAGAGGGGTTGAGAGTTCAATTCCCTAAGCGTCTTGTGAGATGATAGTCTTCAACTGTCATGAACAACATTTTGTACACAGATTGCATGCTGATGTAAAAAGGCTGAGTCTTGCATGCCCTTTGGGATGCCAGCACATCATCTTCTTTGTTTAGATGTTAACAGATTTAAGTGATTTGAAGGCTCTTATGTAGCTTTCATAAAGGGTACTTTCTCCACTTGAATACCCAGAAAATTATGAAGTGTCTTATGGAACAGTGCAGTTATTTTTTTATGGTGATAAAATATGATATGGTAATGCCAGATTCTTGCATTCTTCCTTTTGCAAACTGAACAGTCACTTGGTTTGAAGTTAAAAGTAGAAGCGACATGGTTGTCCGTAGAAAAAAAAGAGCAAAGAAATAGATAAACTCCTATAGAGATGAGAGCAACAGTTTGTTTACTGCATTGGCTGTTTTTACGATAACATTATTTTCTGTTCTGGGCAAGAAACTGCTATGCAGGAACTGAATGATGCTACTTTTCTCTGTTAAAAAAGCTCTTAATTCACAAAATCTTCAACATCTCATTGCCTAGACCATTCGGGCCAGTCTTTTGTTGCTGAAGCGGGGCAGTGATGGCTGTCAGTTAAGATTTATTATCCTAACATCTTTGATGGATGGGGCACGATCCTAACTGACTAACTGCCCACTAGCTCACCAATCCTACGACCTCATCTTTGCAGGCTGGCTGGTTCCTGACTTTCCATCATGCCTGACCACTTATTATGTCTCTGTGGCCAATGTTACAAGGTTCTCTGGTACCATTCTTCTACTAGAAATAATGTTGCAGTTGCTTTTCTCTCCCACTATCAAGTTTCAGAGCAACTTCTTTTTGTTACAAAGCTTACTTTGAAGGTTACATTTCTTTTGAAAGTTCCTGGAAACATTAATTTCCTCTCCCAAGTATATGTGATTAAAGTGATTAAAGAGTTGATTCTAACCATACAGGACTCGTGAGTCTTCACTGTTAAATAGTGTGGCATCCATAGAAGGAATTAAAATGCAACAAATGAATTCCATACTAGTATTATCTTGAAACTAAACCCAGACAAGATAAAACTGAAACACACTGAAAATGGTTGTACTATTATACTATTTCAGTCCTAGATGTATAAAGTATCAGACTTCCTGTAAACATAATTTTTTACCTTAGCTGCAGTACAAATCGACATTTACTGGTGCTGGGTTTCAGTCTGATGCCTAAAATTTTTGTTTGTATGTTCTGTAATATCAAACTGTACAATTCCAGTATTTCATCAGTATTTCATCAGTCCATCAGCATAACTATTGTATAATACTTAACTTATACACCAGTGGTGTTTTGGATGCTGCAGCTCCCTTCTATGTTTTTGACAATAACAAATATTTTGTCCCAACCTGAATTTCTACAGGTTAGCCAAATAACATATTCTGTTTCTACCCAGAAGTTGAATCTTTGGAGTTTCCAGTCAGAAATGCAACAAAAAACTGTCTCCTAAAGTCTCGCTCTAAAAGTCTGACATTACAGATCAGCCCTAAGTTTTTGTATCTAATATTACTGGTGAGTTGTCATTCTGACATTTTAGAAACCACTGGCCACCAGTATAACCTCTATCTGAGAACATTTTATTTTACTGTTCAATTTGATCAAACTAAGAGAGATGCAAAGTTAATATTGAAGTTAGCTTAAATTAAGTAAAGTTTGAGCAATGATTACTGTTTTCTTCAGGGATTGCTCTAAACTTTGATTGAAGCTTAATTTCCATTTTAATAATGTTTCTGTCATGAGTCCTTGAATATAACTCCAAATCAACACTTCTGTGTTTGGATTGAGCATTTCCTCTCTTTTTCTGTGCTCTGTATCTGGGGAGGTTCAACTACTTTCTCCAGATCTAGGATGGATTCATGTCGCTTTTAGACTGAAGAAATCTCTTCCCCTAAAAAGCAGAAGAATATCTGGAAATCTCTCAATTTGTTTTATTGGTAGCATCTTACTTTACCTCAATTGGTTACGCTTGTCTGCCTTTGAAACAAATCATTTTATTTCTATTAACTGTTTGAAGACAAAATTTACCAGAAAAACATGTCCTCCCAGCTTCATTGTCTTACTTTAAATTTAGTATAATTGTTGATTTTGCTGCTATGCTCGTCTCTATCAGGGTAGCTATAGCCTCTCTTTAACTGTTTACATCATTATCAATGGTGAAAAACACTTGGGTCGTTGAGGGATAACCTGTATTTGTTAGATCGTTGGAGTTACGGCTAACAGAATCACAAACAGCAGTTGAGAAACAGTTATCTGGGTTTTTATAAGTGACTGTGATGTTGCTCAGGTAAGAGCTTTGATCAGGATCCCCAAGTGATATCTGTGATCAGATGGAATCAAGACATCACACATTTAAGTACCGGCTGATAGATTTGCAGTATTCTTTCAATAAATATGATTCATTCAATAAATATGATTAAACAGTCTGTTACCATGACCAGGGTGTCACTATCTGTAATCATGTATGTTAGATCTGGATCACTGCATCTGTTTCACAAGTTGTTTCTGTATTCTTATACAACAGATCAAATTGAGTATAAAGTGTTTCTTTGGCTATTTATATATTTTTAAATTCTTGTTTAGTTAGCCTCAGTGAAAGGGTTACCGTGACTCTCCCTTTCGCCCTCCCTCTAGAGTGTTTTTTATCATATATCAACTGTCTGCACCTCCCTGTCCCACCCCCACAGCTCCATCTGGCTTTGTACTGTCTACCATCTTATTTCTTTATCCTCCTTTCAACCTGTCCCCAATCCCTCTCTCTATCTCCCTCCTGCATGCCACACCCTAACAGCTCCATGTGCATATCCACCGCTGTCAGGAAGACGCATGGCAGCACATGGCAGGTTGGCAGGCTGACCTTGTCCTGCACTTCCTGGGATCTACGCTGCAGCCGAGCTAATCCAGCTAGCGTGCCTGGCCGCAGAAACATCTGCTATTTTAATTACCAAATGATGTATTTTAATCCCACTAACTCAATCCGACTGTGGAAAGCAATCAGTTATGTACATGTGTCTAGCCATGCAGCTGCAGCAAATATGTGGGTTTTCTTAGCAGTTGCCCAGAAATTTTCACTGCTGACCAGAGATACTTTAAGCATTACCTGACTTATTAAATATTGACTGATCCAGAACAAGAGCATTTTTATATACATTTTAAGTATGTTTAGATTGTCTTAAAAGACAATGTAAGCGGGAACAACTCAGAAACAGATAAGCAAACATATTAAAAAGCAAAGACTTCAAGTTTTCCTGTCTGGTCTGTCTGTCTTTGCTACTTAAACTGAACCCAGATTGAAGTAAATATAGGGAAACAAGATGGTTAGCGCTCACAGCTCTGCCAGCGGTGGCCAGGAAAATTATCCGCACAACCAGGCAAGACTTACTTGCTTATTGTATATGTCTGCATTTGTGTCTGAGACCTTATTTTTGTATGTGTCAGAGTTGAGATCTTATATGTGTGATCATCTTCGTTTAAGTGTTAAGGGAAAAAAATATACAGTATAAATCATTTTTTTGAACAAATAGATAATGAAAACTCAGTGTGTTTTGTTTTTTTTAGACCCAATTTGATTAAATGCCCTAATAGCTTTTAATTGCAGAACAGATATATTAGTGCTCTGTCTACCTCTCATCAAATCTTTTCAATCACATATATCTTTCTTTACATCTTAATAGCATCATGCTCTTCTACCTGCATCACTGGTAAAGATTTGTTACAAGCCTTAAAATAAGTTAATATTTTAACCCTATTATGGAATTTTGTACTGGAAAATACAATTTTTAATTTGACTCGATTTAATTAGTGGGGGAAATGACGTCGAAAAGTAGGGATGCACCAATACCAATACTGATATCAAGTATAGGGCCAGTACCCGATACCAGTAGTTCTAATGTACTAGTATCAGTATTGGTTAGTCAACTGATACTTAAAACATGGAAACTCTGCAATAATTTCACAGAACATTTTTATTTTTTACTTGAAATTTTATTTTTGTGGTAATTTTTTTAATTAATATGTTTTTTTTATCTAATTAACCATTATTTGTAGTAACAAACACTGAAGAAGATAAAATCTGACTTCCAATTTATTGTATTTTTTGTGTAGAAGAAGTATCACTATCGTTACTCTGTATCAGCAAGTAGTCAGACTGAATTATCTGTATTGTATTGGTTTGAAAAAAGTTACACCCCTATCAAGTACTATTTTTTTTAAAATCTCCTTTACAAAATAAGTTTTGGCACCCTTTCAATTAATTCTTTGCGAACCCCCCATTGTAACTTGGATAGGACTTTGGCTTCATCTGTGTCTTGTCTCAGAGTTTTCCCTTTTCCCTCATGTTGCAGGATTTCTACAAGACTTAAGTCTGTCCACTCAAATTATCATTGAAAAATTTTGATTTCATGATTTTCCTGCTAAAGGTTCCAACGATGAACGAAAATCAGTTTTTTGTACAGTCCACCAGATTATTTTCAATCAATGATACAGTGCACTCTAGCAATGTTCCCAAAGCATTCTGGTTGGCTAGCATCCCAAATCCTTGACCACACTTAAAAGTGGACATGAGATTCTTTCCCTCATATTCATTCTTTGTTTGATACTGGACTTGATTGGAGTTGTTGCTAAAAAGGTCAATCTTTGGTTCATTTGACCAAATCATTCTAGTTGTCTACACAACTCTGGTAATCTGTGAACAACTGAAGGCTGTTGGGTCATTTATTTTATCCTGTGAGATTCTTTCCTCTGTGAATGACTGTACTCATATTAAAGGTTGGATTCTTCTAAAGTTTTTTGTGTGCAATCATGTTACTTTAATAAAACACTTCTTATTGGGCCATTCTTGCAGCTTCAATAGAGGAGCAAATTACCTACATAACAGATCACTGTATTGTTCCTTAGGAAAACCAAAAGTTTACAGCGTAGTTTGGTTACCGTTTGATCCTTATTTAATATAACACAATGCAGAGAAAACATTAATTATGTATCAGTTGCTTCAAATGTAAGATAATTCAGGTCTCTTAAAATATTAACTGACACTAGTAGAATGTTGTACAGGCCTTACATCTCCATGTGGAAAATGTTTTATGGGGAGCTTTATTTTACATCACTTAAGTCTACCTACAGTTGATTTCCCTCCAACTCAGCCCCTGCTTCTTCTTTTCTGCTGAGACAGCGCTAATCCCAGTTTCCTTAGCTGTTCTGATTTAAGATTGAATGTACCTGTCATTCCATCTTTACACAAAATAAAGCCAAAAAACAATGTTTCTCTTGGCGAGGGGGAGAGAAGAAGAAAATAAGAAAAATGAATATTCTGATTCTGACACCAAATAACATAGACATAAAAAACAAACTTTGAATGGTCAAATATATAATTATCATATCACCGTAAGTGTGTTTAAGTTTTTGTGATAATTATGAAATTAAAAAACATAAATTAACCACTATAAATATCTTTTTTCCCCCATTTTTATAAAACTCATCAAAAGGTTGTCTTTAAATAGGAAGCACTCCAGTAAAAGTATTTCTTCTGTACCTCTAAAGTTGTTGCTTTATCTCAGGTGTATAGTACTTGGTAAGCATCTAGAGGGTGAGAACAAAACTATATTACAAAATGTAAATTCATTCAATTTGAATACGCTCTGGCAATCTGAATGCACTAAATTTTACTCTTTTAGCTTTAGACTTTTTTGATTTAAAATAAATCTAAAAAGTCCATGCTCTCAGAAAAAGTTTCAACTGCCACTGCCCCTTTGACATCTCCATAGACTCCTGTCTATAAAGGCAAAACAATATGTGTTGTATTCTTGTATTTTTGGTCTTATCTCTGGCTTTGCAACGATTTTCGGAATGCCCATATTCCTTGTATTTTCCATTAATCACTGTAGGAGACCTGTTTCCGTATCCCAGACGCCATTTTGGCTCTGACAGAGGTTTGTGTTTTTCATTCAAGTGCACTGTGACACAGTGTAATCAAATCCTGGCCTCCTCCTACATAGGATGCCAGACATCTCCCTCTGTCAGCCGCAGGAGATTTGTGGGCTCATCATGTTTTGGTCGAGGCAAGTTTTTCTTGTATACCCGATGCTTGAGGGGAGGAGAATAGGATGTGGATAGATTCTATAGATGGTGGAAAGCAGGGAAAAAATACTAAATGCAACCCCCAGCAGTTTTCTTATCCCTGCTGTTTAGTTTGGATAAAACCCAGAGAGGTAGAAACCTGTCAGAGTGATATATTTGCTGAATTTATCCATCAGGTGAAGCATCTAGTAGTTTTCAGGAATGGGTTTTTGATTGCTGTGGTTTTGTCAAGTTTTAACCACATGTTTTTATTGTTCAGCAACAAACTCTGCAATTCAAATTATATCCCTGCGATGAATCTGTCAGTTTTTAAGTAGAAATTCTCCTCACAAACCAGAAGTACTCTAGAAAAGCCCTTGCTTGAGATGTTTGCAGAGAAAGATGTAGAATACTGTTGACTAATTGGTCTGCAGGGGAGCATGCCACCTTAGTGTAAAAGAATTATGCTTGTTGGGGTGGTGCATGTGTTTACAGCAGTTCATAATCGGTTTCATACATTTGGGTAGCCTATTGTCCTTTTAAGGGTCAGAGGTTGAAAATTTGGCCCCCTCATGCAGAGGTTTCATGTTGGAACAGCTTAACTTGGGGCACCACTGACTCACCGAATTTAGCAGCATTTTAGCTTGTTTATAGTGGCACATGCCAAAACCTCTCATCCATCTGAAAAGCCCTCGGCTTGTCGTTAACTCCCTCCCAAAGGGAAGCTTCTTTCTCTGCACCCCTCCTGGGTGTGCAGCCTGGCAGAAACACAATAGAAGAAAATTGCCATTGCCATTACGTTGCTTCAGGAGGTACTGAGTGAGATTCTGGTTTTCTGTTGTTTGTATTATTTGCAGAAAATTGACAGACTTCTTGTGGGTTTAGCTAGTTGCTTGCTGATGTAGCCTCGTGTGCAGGGAGAATGACAGATATTATACTATATAGTCTAAGGGTACAATCGTATGTTAAGTCTCTTTGTAGTAAATGAGGATCCGAAAGCTGAATATAATAAATAAATATGAACAGGAGAAAATGTAACAAAATGACAAAGCAGATATAAGTTTAGTTTAAAAAGAAATAGAGATACTAATTATAGAGTTTTGTAGCAAATATCGTGTTTGTTTTTCTTTAAACATTTTACCTGTTGACACCGGTTCAAATAGTCTATATTCTTATTCCCTTTACAGTATAGTGATAGGTTATTTATTTTAGGAGCAGAGCTATTGTATTATTGTGTGAGACCAGTCAATTCAAAAACCTATTTTAAAATAATGACAAAAAACATTGTAGACAGTAACCTGACTTATGATTCTTATACTAGTGTTTAGTGCAGCTAGCATTGCAAAAAATGAGTTTTTGTGTTCTCTCGGGAATGTCAACTTAGCCGTCCTCTCTGCTGTAACTCTCTGTCTAGGAGCATAAGTGAATTGCAGACCTGCCTTGACATTTCCTAGAAAATAGTTTCCCTTCAAATTAGTTGTCTTCGTACTTGCTGTGACTTAATTTCAAACCTCTCAATGATCCTGAAAATTGCTAAATTTAGTCTTTTTCAATGAGCATCAGTATTCCTAGCAAATAGTGATCATCTTCAACTGGCCTTTCACAGGTCAGTATTAATCAGGCTGAAAATTGGCAGATTCTTGTCCACTGGTAATTTGGGGTGCATTTCTAATAAGAAGCGGCTCCGTTTGAAATTCCAGGTGCTGTTTCTCCTCAAATGTATACTGACGTCATCTTATGGGCCTCAGTTTAGGATGTGATTGTTAGGGAGCATTGCTCATGCTGGCATTAAAGCTCTCCAGACCTGCTGTTTATCCAATTCCTCTGACTAATAGTATCCAGGAAGCTGAAGAACATGATGGGGTCAGTGTTCCTCTGCTGGCGTAGTTAAACAGCTTTGAGAACAGAGAGCTGGAAGAAAAGGAGAGATAGGAGAAGTCATTAAGTGTGAAGTGAAGGTCCTATTTAGATGGCTCCAGGGGAAGAATGGGCATTTAGAAGAGAAGTGCCAACTGCTGTTGCTAAATTTTTGATTTAAGCAACAAAAACTTGCTAACTTTGGGACAACTGCCTACTGCTTAATATGTATCTTTTTTAAGTATCATACTTGGAAGCTTTTTCAATGCAGTTTGTGTACATAACATTAAAAGGGTAGAAACTGCTTTGGAAGGTGTTGCATGCAAGAATAAATTAAGGTTTGCCACTTCTTTATAAACAGATCACAGTTTTGGTCTGCAAAGGCAGGCTTTCTTGTGCTTGTAAGGGCTCCCTGATTGGTCTTGCAGCCTGGAGGGTGATGTTTACAGTTTAGGAGTGAGTGATCATGGTAAGAATAGAGAGAGACAGTGAGTGAGAGAACATTTCCTACATGGTGCTCCCTGATGCCTAGAATACAAGACCTGAGGTCACATGGCAACAAAGCCACACAAACAACTCCGCTTACACATTAGCTGAATATGTCTAGCTGTCTTTAACAGAACTAAAATGTCATCAATTGAATGTTCAAGACAGACAATATGGCAGTTGTCAAATGTAAAGACAGATCATCCTTTTTTTAAGAGAAAAACATTTTAATCTTTTTTACTAGACTTACTCAAAAATAGTCCAAAATGCTATATTAACAAGTTATAGAGAGGTGACGTGGTTAAGCTAATAAATATATTTTGAATATATTTTAAAAATGGTCATTAACTTGTTAAAAATGGTTATATATTTATATTTTAGATTAATATTAGACTATTAGATTAATAGTTATCATGGCATATATAATTTAATTTTAATATATATACATATATATATATATATATATATATATATATATATATATATATATTTGCAATATATTCAAAGGTCTATTTATTATTCACTATTTACCTCCTTGAACAGCTCTACCCCTCCTTTAATATTCAGTGTCCAAATTTTGTCTTATTTGCATAATGTGGATGAAATTGTTATGGACAATGCAGGAAGGAGGTATAATTTTTCAAATAATGTTTTTCCAGAATAGTTGTTTTCAAACCATTAATGATTATATGGTTGGGCTGTAACTGTTATAAGGTTTTGCCTTTAAATATTTTTTTTGTGTTGTCGTGTGTTTTATATCAATAATTTTGACATGAAAATTAGCCTTACAATATAGGCAGTAGGCTTGTGTAACATCTTCAATAAACTGCTTCAACCAACCTTTTAATTAAGGGTTTGATTCCCACTCCTTTTTTTTATTTCTGAGAGTCCAGTCTAGAGTGCAATTTGATGACTGTTAAACATCTGTCACATAGAGGTAAACACATAATGGCCGAGGTGAGTAAGTGACTGGGGCTGTGACTGAAAGATTATCGCATTTACATCAAAGTGCAGGTAGGATCAGCCAGTGGCAGCTTCAAGTGTGTCTGCGATTTATCAGATTTCTGTACTCAGCGGGGTAAAAATCGTCTCTCTTCAGCTGTACCTGAGCGGGCGGCGCTGCAGTGCATGGGCTAACTGCCTGCTTTGACAGGTCTGGGCCCACTTCAGCACAGCCACTCAAAGAGAACAATAACAAGGATATGTTCTTCACCTCAGAGTCTCCAATGGTCACCAATGACAAAAGTCACTAGATTTGTTGCTCGTTTTTAAAAAATTTTAACCATATTTTGATGATTGGAAGGCCCAGTTCTGGGCACCCCTCCCCCCAGGCTCAGAACAGCTGACTCGGTTGACCAGCAACACCCCCTTCCCTCAGTGGCTGAGCCTGAACCACCTCACCTAACTCTACCCCGAGCTTCCCTCTGATGGTCCTTCCCTCTTTCTTCAAAGCTGGGTTTGACTACCCTATGGATTAAGCTTACACTCTCAGACATAAATATTACACAGCATTCTGAAGGTGAATCTTATTTCATCCATTCCTCTACAACCTATCGTTTCATGTTGCCAATTAAGGAAAGAAGTGTGCTGATTGTTATTATTTTTTTCAGTGTAAGGACAGGGTCAAGTAGGACCAGGGACGTGCACAGACATTTTGAGGGGCAGGGGCTCAAGTAACATAAAGGGCACTTCTCATAATTACGTTTTTTCTTTTCTTTTTTAAAATAAAAAAGTATATATATTAACGCAACACTGACTTCCTTTTAAAAAAAATAATTTAAAAAGTACATTTTATCTTCCTCATACTCATGCAATTGTTTAATTTTCAAAAGATGTCTACAAAATAATCACTTCACAAAGAAACCATGGTCTCCTTAGTATTGAGTAGGTTTATAGAGCAGCAAAGAAAACCATTCCACAAGTGCATGTTTTGAAAACATTTTCTATGCTACTAGTTTCAAGTATATATTTAGATTAGAATAACCAAAATAACTGCATCAAGCAAAGGGGTGTGCTTTACTAATAACTTGTTTATTTTTTGCACAAAGCACTACATTACATTACTACTACAATTATTTTGGTGTTATCAGAACACATAACAGTCTTAAATCAACACAAATATTAATGCTAAACTGAAGAGGGTTGTTGCTGGTATTTTGTTAACTTTACTGAAAAAAATCACTGCTAAAATAAAAATAAAAAATTATTTGGGCTGGGCTGAACAAAAACTGCTATTTGGGAGGCGATTGCCTGGTCTCACTGTTATTTATACTGGACCTGGGTGGGGCCCACACAGCAGCTGGGCGTGGACTAAAATGTTTCAGTGCTGCGCTATGCGCGCAAGGGGAATACCCCTTTGCTCACAGCCCGTGGCCCAAGCTTAACGCTCCGTTATGCTTTCCCTCTGGTTCCGCTGGTTCCGCTGATTCCGCTGCTCCTGGATCGAGTCAGAGAGGAACAGCTGTCAGTAATCCTCGTAGCACCACAGCGCAAAAGCGCACCGTGGTTGCCGAATGTGCAGCAGCTGCTCTCCGGTCGCCCGTGGCAGCTGCCGTGGAGAGATGACGCACTCCTCCAGGCGGGAGGAGCCATCAGGAGTTACCCAGAGATTGGTCAGGCTCTCTGGGTCTGGCCACTGAACGGGAGCACTTAGAGAGCCTCGGCCTCCTGCAGGATGTGGTGTGCACGATTCAGGGCGCTATACGCCTCAAAATGGACAGCCTTCCAGCGCTGGTGCGCAGAGAAAGGCGCAGATCCCGTTTCATGTCCGCTAAGTTGCATGCTGTCGTTCCTCCAGCAGCTGATGGACAGAAATTTAGCTTTCAGCACAGTTGTTATCTTCCTGTCATGAAGGTTTTGGTGACAGAACGGTCTTACATCACATTGGTTAATGTGATGTGCGCAGATGTGCGCTGCAGGGATGGGCGCTTCAGAACTCCTGACCTAATATTTAGATACACTATTCTTCAATAGTGTGCAAACAGAAATATATATTATTTTTCAAACAAAAAAAAAAGCACCCCAGAAAAAAAGGGCACTTTCTCTCCAGGAATAAAAAGGGCAGGTGCTCAAGCCCCCTTTGATGTCTATGTGTGCACGTGCCAGAGTAGGACCATCTAGGCATTCAAATGAAGATCTTTCTGCAATACACTTCAGGCAAACTTTTTATACGCTACACAAGCAAAGAAGCCTTTTTTTTATTAATAATTACTAGTTGTTTTTTGTGTCTCCTACAAGTTAAATGTCTTTGAGGCTTTTTATTGGAACTCATGTAAAAAATAATTCATGATTTAAACATAGGCCTACTGGTTTGTTGAAAGAGTGAAATGTTTGTACAAATATTTTGTTCTGGTTTCTGTGTGTTGTAAATAACCCACCTTGTTCTTTGCATAAACAAAGGAAAATCTTTTTCTTCAAGCATATGTGACAAAAATGTTTCGGATGAAACATTTCTAAACCTCCCACATGTTATTCAACTGCTTAAAACATAAATATTGCTCTTTAACTTGTTGGCAGTATTTTATTTTTACTACCAGTCAAGAATTACATGTTTTCTGGTAACAAAATGTATTTTGGTTTATGACATTTATGTCTCATTTATATTACCTGGATGAAAAAACCCTACAATTTAGGTTGTGCAGACCACACACGCTGACACAGAACTTTACATGTGTAGTGAGATTGGCATACATGTTGCTATGTCTGAATTAATCCCTAACAGCTTGACTTTATCTCAAACAGCTTCCAGGTGCTGTCAGCCAGTGCACATTCCTGAAAGACCCTGAACATAAACATGCACGCTTATATTACTCTATACCCTCTCTCAAATAAACAGGTAGATGCACATTAATGTCGAAATAAAACTGCACCACATGTCACTTAAGGAATGAGACAGGCTTTCTTCTGATTTCCTAAAACGTCATATCACCAAGCTGCTGCATGTAATCCTCAGCGTATCTGACAGAAGGACGGTTTTGTCACTGAAAGCCTGCTTATTTCATGATGCCTAATGATGTTTTATCACACTGTCGACATTGTGCTCACATTTCCTTGCATATTTAAAGAATGATTTTAAAAAAAATGTCTCGCTCTAGAAAACTTGTCATTTAAAGGAGCGATTGATTTAGCATCTTCTCAGTGCTCTACCCCCCACCCATATCTCCTTTTTTCTCTTCTGTCCTTCTCTCTCTCTTTTCAAGATCTTACATTTTCACTAAAGTCCCCTTCTCTCTGTTATCATTCCACCAGAGGCTCTCAAAAGAGCTTTGATATTGAAAGCAGGCTTGTAATGAAAGGCAAGGATTTAGGGGAATGTAAAGGGTGTTTTAAAAAAAAAAGATCTTGCGGTTAACGAACACCTCACTCTTCATCATTTTCTGCACTGCTTATTTTTATTTACATCCTTGTGACAAAGTTGGGATGAAGATGGGGATGATGAAATATTCTGACAGAGATGAGGAAAATTTTAATTCTGTCTTTTTTTTCCAGTTTAATTCATTTGAGAAGGAAAAACTACATAATTTTTCTCTTGAAAAAATGTGTGCATTATTTAGTAATATATGTAGCCAGCACAGCACTTTTTTATAAGTGAAGTATTTTTTCAACTAATTGTTTGTGAATTATATTTCTTGTGAAAATGGCAATCCGGTGTAAGATGAAGTTGTATTTGTTCCAAAACGGGTATATGTAGGATGTTTTGATATGTTCTATCAATGTTAATTGTAGTAAATGCCCCAACCAAATTATACATCAGTAGATGTCTTCATCAAGATGTGCTTTCATATTTCCCTTTTCAACTGCATTTGGACATCCTTAAACAGAACACAATTTGAACTTTTGTTTTCCTCAGAAGGATAATGGTAGTTAAAATGTAGCACTAAGAATTTTGAAATCTCAGATGCCTATCTTAATCTGTAATCGGGCGAGAGGTGGAGTAAATCTTGGACAGGTTGCCTGGCCATCAGGAGCAACACATACACAAGACAAACAACTATGTACGCAGACACTCGGTCATAAGGGCAATTTGGAAAGACCAATTTAACTAATAGCCATGTTTTTTTGTCTGTGGGGAAGCTGGAGTACCCGTAAGGAGCCAACATATGCACAGGGAAAATATGCAAACTCCATAAAGAAAGTCCCCAGTCCGGTTTTCAATCCCAGAACCTTCGTGTTGCAGCAGTGCCGCCAAGTGTGCGTCCCATGATAATTGTGAAACAGTTGAAATTATTTTCTGCAAACAAACTTATTTCTAAAAAATAGTACTTTTACCTATCACCTTTTAGTTTTTCTTCTGTTTTTCCTATTGTACCATTTTACACCACACATCAACCAAACTCGGATCTAGTTGCATCCAACCCATTTCAATCCAAATTCTAATACAGTGTCAAAAAGTCAAATTCAATTTCTAATGTTTTGCCACTTGGTAAAAAGTTTTCTGTTTAAAAAAACAACAAAAAACTGCAAAGCAATTTCCAATCAGGAGTGAGCATGTGGCGACAGTGAACAAGAAAGAAAACCTCCTTAATAAATAAAGTCAAAGGATGAAGTATTTGGAACAAAGAGTGAGATACATTGACTTGAAACCTATCCAAATATCTTTTGTGAGCAGTTTCATCTTACCTTAACCATGTCACCAAGGATCAGAAAAAAACTAAATCTAGAGGTCCTTTCAGCATGTGCTGCCCTGGAACATTTTTGATGCCCCCTGCTAAGAAACCTGCTGTGAATTTGTGTTGAAGCTAACACTTGGCATGTCACATCTTTTTCTCTCTCCCACTCACTTACTTTATGTGTTTTTAGCCATCTACAAAACACATCCCTTTATTCTTTGTCTCTGTGTGGCCTGTGGTGATACTCAAGCTCTCCAGACTTCCTGCCAACTGCTACTGCCCACAGTGATTGTCAAAGGGTTTTTACTGGTCCACCAGTGTTCAGCTTTCTTCAAATACCTCCACTCCTTGCTAATGAGTCCTTGGAGGGTTGTACCCTGAAATTGCTCTCTTCAGACACCATTACTGGTAGTGTGCCTTCAAAGACTTGGGTGAAACCATTCCCATAACCAGGGACTGCCACCTCCCTTTATAGCTTTAAACATTAGCAAAACCAGCAGTTTGCTAATGGGACTGAATGGACCGGTCTTGAGAACGGGACCCATGGGAGATGTATAAGTTCACCGTCTGGAGTGTGCTCCTGCTTTTACTTAAATATTTGCTTTGATAACTCACTTGATAGAGACATGGATAGGCTGTACTCTGAGTACACAACTAAGTTCTTACTGTCTTTCCTCCTTTCTTTTAATTTCTGTTTAATACTACACTACACTATCTACACTATTTTCATGTTATCAGCCTCTGCCCTTCCAAGGTCACTGCTCATGATAAAGATGATTATACATCTAATTAAAACTCTTCGGAGTGATGAAAACATAATATGAATATAATGTAGGCTATGAAACCTCATATCAAAACTTTTTACAACCGTAGCGACGTTGCTAATTTTCTCATATCCTCTGCCAGGTAAAATGATGTGCAGAAGCAAATGTCAAGTGAATGCAGCCAGTCACCCATCAAGTAGGTTAAATTAAATGCTAGGCAGCGGTGTAGAAGTCCCAGAGGTTGATTTCTCCCCACTAGACCAACTGATGTTTGTCTTTCTGTGATCGCTGATTGAGGGTACAGAGTTCAGATACCCCGTTGCCACCCCTTACATCCATCTGAATCTGGCAGGTGTTGGACCCATGGGAGCTCTGGCTTTTTTATGTTTGGCTCAAAATCCATGCAGGTGTTGTCAGCCTGCTTAGCTGTATCATGACTCTTACTTGACTGCAGTATGACTTTAAAGGCTACAGCCATGCTACTATATAAGGTTTATTGCAGAGAAAATCGACTGAACGATGGGAAAAACAACAGAGAACGACAGCAAAGATATGCAAGCTCTCATCTGCGAAGAGGGTTTTCTGCATACCAATTAATAGTTTTCAAAGTTGCTACTTAAGCAAAGGTCCTATCCCTTTATTACTAAATATGTCCCTGAAAAATGATTGTTTAAAGGGTTAGAGAGATTTTGCCCTTAAGCCTCCCCCTACTTCACAGAAGCAATTACGACCCACTTCCCTTCAGAAATGTACAGTTAAAAGCAAAGATTGAGGAGCAATAAAGAAAACGCTAAAGAATTGATTACAGCCTCTCAAAGACACTTGATGTATCTAATGACAAATATGAACTTTATGGAAAGCAATGTGGAGAGGTTTACTCGCCGTTGTACCAGTGGGCAGATAGGTCATCAAAAATACCTTCCTCCAAATTACCCAATCTGTCTTCAGCCCTCTTAAGCCAGGTTGTTGAAACAACAGAAGGTTTGATATTTTCTATAGTACTGAAGAGGCCATTTTCTTTGAAGCTCAAGTGGCAGTTGCTTTCTGTGTCTTTGTTAGATTAGAGGGGAGAGAGCTTAAGGGGTGCAGTAATACTGCTGGTCAAAAATAAAAGCATCATGTCATCCATTTCCCCAGTAAATGATACATCTTCCTCTTGCAGCCACCTGAATGACCTTGTTTGTGTTGCTCTGTTAGGAATAAAGCGCTTTTGGGCAGGGAGACTGAAAATGAGCCTTCTCAGTGTAAAGATGCATGCAAACACATATCGGGGCTTGTAAAAGTATTTATAACTCTTTTGTTTTAGATTTTACCACATTTCAACCGGAAATATCAATAAATATGTTTTTGGCACACTGTAGCACATAATTGTGAAGCTCAATCAAAAGGATATATGGTCTTCAAAATTAAAATAAAAATAAAAAAACGGAAAACCATGACATGTTTCCTCTTTGCTACAGTACCCCCGAAAATATCATTGCATGCAACTGCAACAAGAATTTCACCAATTAAAGAATGAAGTCTAGCTGTGCAGTAACCCTGCTAAAGCTGTCAACATTTTTTTTTTTAAATGCTTCAGTATTTAGCGTAATAGAATAGCAAACCTACTGAGATAATGGTAGGCTTCCTTTAATGACAAAATGAGCAGTAAGAACATTAATCAGAGAAGTTACAAAAGAGGCTCATTGTACCTCTTGGGCAGCTGCGGATATCTGCAACTCATGTGGTGGAGTCTATTTGACTTGGTCTTCATGGTACAGTGGTAAAAAGAAATCTATTGTTAGATAGAAGCCACAAGAAGTTATTTTTCAGTTTCCTTCAAAATGTGTATGGTACATGGGAGACATAAAAGTGCTCTGGTCAGATGAAACTTAAAGTGAATTATCAGGCATACCTGCAAAACATCAGTGATACAAAACAAACAAACAAAAACTGTATAGTCCCCCAAACCCACTTTCCACCTGTTAAAACATGGTAGTGGTAGCATCATGCTTTGGAAATGGAGATAAGGAAACGGATCAAAGATGGGAAGATTGGTGGAACTAAATAAAAGTCAATCCAGGAAGAAAACATGTTTGAGGATGAAAAAGATCTGAGAAAGGCGTGAAGTTTCACCTTCCTGTAATATAACCACCCTAACTTTACAGCTGATGACACAATGGAAAGGTTTAGATAAAAAGTACCAACCTAAATTCATTTTAATATCTCTGTCAAGTGGCTGGGGAGAGGGTAGTCTGGGTCTCTCTGCTTAAGCTGCTGCCCCAGCGACCCGGTCTGTCAAGACTTAAAAAATATAGATTTGTAAAGTTGCTAACAGCGGATTCCAAAAGACTTGCAGAGAAAGCTGGTTCTACAAAATATTGACCGAAGGGTGTCAAAACCTTATGAACAGAGTTTTGAGAAGAAGGAAACAAGAGAAAGGAAGAGCATATTCAACTTGTTGCATGAGCTAAGTAGGCACCATTGCACCTTGCATTTAATTAGCGAGACCCTTGGATCTAACCTTGGATACCATCATTACAAAACAGAAATAAAAGTGAGGAGGGTACTGTTAGTGTATGTGCAGATGGAAGCTATATAATTCTTCCAATAAACATTTTCTCTGAGAATTAAATTTGGGTTGGAAGGGAGATTAATATGGGGCGAGGGGAGTGTGCCAGCGAAAAGAAGGCTAGTGAAATTTAATGAGTTTGGTGTGTCGGCTGGGGAGCCCGCTCGCGCAACGCTAATTACACTCTGTAACGAATTGAGATCTGGGGAGCATCGCAGAAAGACAAAGGTTCTGAACAGTCCAGCAGCAAGCAGTGAGCAAAACAAAAATGCTGCATACACACATTTAAAGCCCACATAGACAAACACAAGTGAAAGTGGGAGACTTAAAGTCAGGAGATAGCCTTACAGATTTCTCCAAGCCCTCCCTGGTTGCCACCCCCATGTTAAGCATAATGAGATGTAGCAGGAGTTATAGAGCTTAGATCTGACAAACGAACCTATCCATCAGGATATACAGGCAGAAGGTGCAAACTCTAGTGGTGGAAATGAGTTGAGTAGAGACACTGGGACTGTTGGGATAATTGAATCAACTTTCGTTTACATCGTGAAAATCCAGCTCTTTAACTAGATTAACAAAGAATACATAAACATAGTTTTTTCTTACGGAAAAGTCGCACACAGTGCCACCCTTTAGATATTTTAGATCACCCGGGGGGGGGGGGCGTGTAAATGAGGGAGTCCCATCTCTTGAAGCAGGAGTATGTTGTTGTTTTTTTTCTTCATTAAGCTTCCAACGCCTACAGGGAATCTAACGTTCATCCTACGCATCAGTGGACTCAAACAGCAAAGAATCAGACGGACTTTCAGTTGTGACTTTCCCCAGAATGAAACCACCCTTGCCTCCTTTTTGCCATTCTTCCCGTCATTCTCCTTCAACTTTCTATCTCTGAATTTCTTATACTTAGAAGAGGAATTTGCTTCTGGCACAGTTTAAATTAAACTTGCCCCCTTACCAACTGATTCTAACCTTTAATATTCTTGCCCTTTGTTGGCAAGTGTATATCCAGTTTTCATCATACAATATGTGTCGATATATCCCTGTGGCCTTTTTACCCTTATTATAAAATGTTTGTGCACTGTTACTACCAAAAGCCTAAAATGCGGTCAGATGTGGAGACTGAAGTTCAACTCTTTCTCATTACTGTGCACAAATATCGTTTGTGTTTATTTAAATGGCTTGTCAAGCTCAGTTTGCATCTATTACATGTACCTGACAAGCTATAAAACAAATTAAAAATGTGTGGCCGTCACATTGCGTTTTTTTGTCTGCAGCTAAGGCCTGACAATTTTATCAAAACCATATTGTCCTAATGCATGGCTGCTGACCCTGTTCTCTGCCTTGCCCTACCCTTCTGTCTTATGTTTTATTTTTTTGTTGTTGTTTTTTTTCCTGCCAGCTGATTTTCCCGTGCGGAAAAGCCCCAAAGCCCCGTCTGCATTTCTTTCCAATTAAGCCTGCATCATCTGATTCCAATTACTCTAATTATACCAGCTAGGGTTGTGAGCAGGAGGAGAGCAGGAAGCAGAGAGAGACAGAAAAAGGGAGTAACTGACTGAAAGCGAGAAGAACATGGTGAGCCTTCACACTTATGAGAGCAGGAATGCAAGTGTAGCAAGGGAGCCTTTAGGCTACTCCGGTGGCAACAACAACAACAGTAACTAACAACAAAAAGTGCTTGCAACACCACTGAAACAGCTGTGAAGACTCACTTCAAGTTGATAATAGCAGTTAAGGCATGATAGTGACAGACCATGTAATCACACCACATATTCTTAACAAGGTCAGACTAATGTAAGAACACATCAAGTTTTTAATCGCAGTGCATTTGGATGAGCAATAATCTCCCTGGTTTGGCTTTAAAAAGAACATTGTATAACAAATCCCTTATTACTATATGAAGTCATGTTTGACATCTGCAAGTCTCAATGGCAATCTCTGACAATCTTACAAGCATATAAGCACTGAGCTAACAGTGCTGTAGGTAATCTTGAATATTTTCACAGCTGACTCCCCACATGGAGATGTGACTGGGCCACTGGACTGCACAGCTTTTTCAGGCCTTTTCAAATAATACGACAATTTCTTTCTCTGTAAGAGTTCAGGCATTGGAAAAACTAAGTAGGTACAGAGGGAGTAAGAGCCAGTTTGTTCATCTAGAGACCAAAGGTTTTTGTCAAATTAGTGCAGGGGAAAATACTGTACATTAGCAGTGACCTTAGAGAAGCATATATTGCTGCCCATAGGAATACAAGTAAGATCCTTTCCCAAATATTTGCCATGTATGGCTAAAACCAAACTCTAACCAGCAAACAAATCTCCTCCCAACTAAAGCTTGGTTTTGGAAAGGTGGTAAATTTGGGATTAAAGTCCAGACAAAGGATTTAGACAGTGATGCAGTAATATTTCAGTGTAGTTAGGCTTTGATTACTTATTATCTGTCTTAGTGAATGTATCTAGGACAGGAGGTCAAGTTAGAGAAAACAAGGTTGTTTGTTTCACCATAATGCTCCTGATAAACGTGTCAGATCACCAGGGTGATAGTCATCAAGAGCAGGAGGATATCTACTGGTCTCTAACCATAGCCTTGAGGGATCGCTTCATGCTTAACTATCAAACTGGTATGGACTGGTTCTCCAGAGACTGAAAAATAACATTGAATAGGAGAAGATAAACAGTTATTGCTAAATATTATTTACGGTATTTAGTCAGAAGGCTGGTAGGGAATGTGAGAGCCCCATTACACCATTACAGCACCTTGAGTCATTGAGTCTCCCTTCAACACTCATTACCAGAATATTCTTTATTTAAATGAGAAACTATCTCTCCACAGTCAAAAAAAAAGTCTCAACATGCATGGCTTGATCTCCCGAGAAAAATATGTCACAAATGGAGAGAGAAAGACAGCTTTCAATCTTCCCAGTAGTGGATATGCGGGCAAATCCATTCCAAGAACATATAGAGCTCAGATAAATTATTTTAAAAAAGAAGAAGAAAGAAATCAAACAAATACATATCAGACTATAAATGCCTCAGTTTTTTTAAAAGAATTAACAATGGAAGTTGTATGGGAAAACCTTTGTTCTTTAAAGATAATATAGCAGCACAATTAACAATAAGTTGGCAGATGGGTGTGAAGGCAGTGGGTGAGCGTGGAGACGTATCGTGTTGGTAAGACGTATCGCGTCATTTCCTGTTTTGTGACTAACTCGTTTGTAGCAAGTCGGTGTTTCTCTCTCTCTTGAACTGATCTAACTTTCTCTGTCAATAAGTTTTTTCTGAGTTGCTTTAACACACAAACACATTAAAACGTAAATTTTCTTCACGGTTTAGGACTCTTTAAGCGTTTTACTGGGTTAATTACTTTGTTCTTAGGTAAGGTAAGGTACCGCTTGGTTAGCTTAGCTTTACGGCTAGCATGGCTTCGGCAGCTTTCTCTCTTGTCCCTCCATCTCTCTCTACATCTCCTCCTCTTTCCTGCTCTCTCTGTCAGATGTTTAGTTACTCCTCCGCCTCATTTAGTGAAGTTGGTAGGTGTAATAAGTGCAGCATTTTTGTAGCTTTGGAGGCGAGGGTTTCTGAGCTAGAGGCCCGGCTCCGCGCTGTAGAACAGCCAGGCCCAGCAGTAGCTAGTGCGGAGTCAACTAGGACAGGACCTAGCCGTCCTCCAACAGCTCCCGTGCAGCCGGGACCTCAGGCGAGCTGGGTGACTGTTCGTAGGAAGACTAGCGCCAGACCCAAGTCCGCGGCCAACCTCCAGCCCCTTTCTCTGAACAATAGGTTCGCCCCGCTCAGCGACACACCCGCCGAGCAGGAGAGGCCGATTCTTGTAATTGGCAGCTCCATAGTTAGGAATGTGGCTCCAGAGACACGAAAGACCACCGTCAAATGCCTTCCAGGGGCCAGGGCTGCGGACATTAGGTCCCATCTGAAGCTTTTGGCCAAGGACAAACGGCGGTATAGCAGGATCGTTATCCATGCTGGTGGCAACGACACACGGCGACGGCAGTCGGAGGTCACTAAAATTAGCGTAGCTTCGGTGTGTAGGGCTGCCAAAAAGATGTCTGACTCTGTAATTTTTTCTTTCCCCTGCCTGATCGTACTAGCGATGACATGTACAGCCGTATGCTTTCGTTCCACCTTTGGTTGTCAAGGTGGTGTCCAGAAAACGATGTGGGCTACATTGATAACTGGGGGGCCTTCTGGGGAAAACCTGGACTGTTACGTAGAGACGGCATCCATCCCACCGAGGACGGTGCTTCGCTTCTTTCCAGGAACATTGATAGGGTTATCTCTAGTTCCCCAAAGCCGTGACAACCCAGAGTCCAGCTCAGGGAACCCAGAGTCGAGCTCAGGGAAACCAGAGTCCAGATCAGGGAACCCAGAGTCCAGATCAAGGAACAGGGACTGCCACCCACCCACTACCCTATAGAGATAGTTTCCCGTCCACTACCCAAAACTAATGAATTAAAAGTTAATGCTACTAGAGCAAAGTATAAAAATCTCATAAAGATAAATAAAACTCGGACTGAACATAAAAACAAATCAATTAAATGTGGTTTACTAAACATAAGATTTCTCCCCTCAAAAACACTCTTAGTAAATGACTTAATTTGTGAAAATAATATTGATTTGTTTTGTCTTGCAGAGACATGGTTGCAGGAAGAGGACCATGTCACAATAACTGAGTCAACTCCCCCTAGCTACTTAAACTTTAGTGTCCCTCGAAGTACTGGTCGAGGAGGTGGAGTAGCAACTATCTTTCATTCCGATTTACTAATTAATCTCCAAAAAAATAATAATTACAGTTCCTTTGAGCATCTAGTTTTTAGCTTTCCTCATACACATAACAAAGCAGTAAAGCCTTTGTTTGTGGTCTTATATCGTCCACCAGGACCTTATTCTCAATTTTTAGATCACATTTCAGATTTTCTATCTGACTTAGTTTTAAACACTGATAAAGTCATTATAGTCGGAGACTTCAATATTCATGTTGATAATGAAAGTGATAGTCTAAATAAGGCTTTTAACACTATCCTAGAATCAATAGGCTTTACTCAAAATGTGCAGGGTCCAACACATTCTTGTCACCACACTTTAGATCTTGTGCTGTCTTATGGCATTGACTGTGAAGAAATAACAGTCTTTCCTCATAACCCTATCCTGTCTGATCATTTCCTTATCACTTTTAAACTTACTCTAATGGATCATATCAAACCTGAAAGAAAACTTCATTATACCAGAACGTTATCAGACAACGCTGTAGCAAATTTTAAAGAAGCTCTTCCAACTTTAATTTCCTCAGTTTATAAATGCAGAACAGAAAAAAGTGATTTAACTCGTGACCCCTCACAACTTGACATTTTAGTTCATAGCGTTAATTCCTCCCTGCGTCGGGCAATAGACAAAGTTGCCCCCTTGAAAAGGAAGGTGGCTAGCCATAGAAGATTAACTCCCTGGTTTAATTTAGAGCTACGTACCCTAAAGCAGAATGTTAGAAAACTAGAGAGAAAATGGCGCTCCACGCATTTACATGATTCCTTTTTAATATGGAAAAAATAGTTTATTGCTATATAAAAAGAGCCTTCACACAGCTAGAACAGCATATTATTCATCTTTAATCGTGGAGAATAAAAATAATCCTAGGTTTCTTTTTAATACAGTTGCCAAACTCACACAGGATCATAGCTCTATCGAGCCAACCATTCCCCAAGCTCTAAGCAGTGACGACTTCATGCAATTCTTTATAAATAAAATAGACTCTATAAAAATAAGATAATTGGGAACCTTCCCAATATGCTTGCTTCCTCCTTAGTTAATGAGGCAGCCTCAAAAATGGTGGAACCTAATATATGCTTAAACTGCTTTAATGCAGCCGAACTTTGTGATGTACTAAAATTATTAGCTTCATCTAAACCTTCAACTTGCGTTTTAGACCCAATCCCAACTAAACTCTTAAAAGAAGTTTTCCCTCTGATCGCTGCTCCAATTTTAAATATAATGAATCTATCCCTAGTCAATGGATATGTACCACAGGAGTTTAAGATTGCTGTAATTAAACCTCTACTTAAGAAACCCTCTCTTGATCAAAACGACTTAATTAACTATAGACCGATATCTAATCTTCCCTTCTTATCTAAAATTCTTGAGAAAATAGTTGCACAACAGATATATGAGCATTTAAACAATAATGAGCTGTTTGAGACGTTTCAGTCAGGCTTTTAGAGCTAATCATACGCACATGAAACAGCTCTGGTGAAGGTTAATAATGATTATTCTCATAGACTCAGGACAATGGGACTGGTGACCAGTCTGGTCATGTTAGATCTCCAAGTGCTTTGCCTTTGGACACTGTTGATCCAATATTCTCATAGAAAGGCTTCAAAGTGATCGGTATTTAATAGGAACAGCACTGGCTTGGTTTAAATCTTATTTGTCTACACATGATTTCAGTTTGTTCAGCGTAAACAAAACAAGATCTTCCAACATCCTCACTAGTTACTTGCGGAGTACAACAGGGTTCAGTGCTTGGGGCCGCCGGATTCTCTTTACTATATGTATGCTTACTATCGGTTAAATAATTAGGCTAGCAATGGGCATAAATTTTCCATTAGTTACGAGTATGATAGACACAGCTTATCTTCCATAATTCCTGATGAAACCAATCCTTAGGTAGCACTTACAAAGCATGTCTGGAAGAAACATAAAAAACTTGGATGACTCTTAAACTTCTTGCTTCTAAACTTCTGATAAAACAGATGTTGTCGTCTTTGGACCAAGAAGCTCCTGAAAAAGAAACTACTTAGGTCAGCCCCTTCACCTGGACGGCATTAAATTAGCCTACAGTAATAAAGCAAAAAACCTCGGTGTCATTTTTGACCAAGATATGTCATTTAGAACTCACATTAAAGAAGTCTGTAGGAAAATATTTATTGTAAAAATTAGAACCATCCTGTCCAGGAAAATGCTGAAAAACTAGTCCATGCCCTTTGTTACTTCTAAAGGCTGGATTATGTAACTGTCTATTTTCAGGTAGACCACAGAATACAATTAAAAGTCTTCAGTTAGTTCAAAATGCATGCAACCTAAAACCCACTGCTAGGATTCTGATGAATATTTAAAGAAGAGATCACATTTCCCCTGTTTTAGCTTCTCTTCACTGGCCCCCAGTAAAAATCTAGATAGAATTCAAGATCCTCCTTCTGACATATCAAAGCCCTTAATAATCTAGCTCCATCATACATAAGAGACATGATTGTTCAATATGTTCCCACAGAGACCTTCTTTTATTTTTATTCTTTTTCTTTAGCTCTCAGACTTGCAGGTTTACTGGTAGTGTCTAGGATTATCTAAAAAGTAGAATGAGGTGGCATGGATCTTTCAGCTATCAGGCTGTACGCTCCTATGAACCGGACTCCCAGGTTGGTTCGTGAAGCAGATCAATTTGTCTATCTTTAAAACTAGGGCTTTAAAAACTTTTCATCTTTGACAAACGCTTACAGTTAGAGATATGTTTATAGGTAGTTAGAGTTCTAAGTAGAGTTCAGGTCAGACAGGGTAGATAGAAGAGACAGGTTAATGTTAGTAGTCAGGCAGTAGCCTACAGTGTCAAAAAGTTAGGAAAGAGATAGGATGAGGTAGAGTAGGCTAGTAGAGATAGATTAATGTTAAGCCCAGGTAAAGATCGAGCCGGTCGCGGCTTACCGCCGCCGGAAGAAATGACGCCCCACAGGGGGGCCAGCCCAGACGCGGAGAGAGGTCCTCAAGGGGATCCTCTCCGCACAGATGCGGGCCGCCCTTTACCTGCCGGGTTGATCCCCGGCAGACTTGTGCGGACCCCCCACCTGTTTATTCTTAAACGTTTCTCGCCCTCTTCAACTCTGTCCTCTCAGTTCTGTCTATTTTTCACTTAAGATAGTATGTCGGTCTATCGGTCTAGTGCGGGTATGTTAACTTAGATGGAGTTATACGCACCCTCTTTGGGCTGCATTCTCAAACAAAAACCGACTCCGAGAAGACCACCCATCCCCGGCAATGACGGGGGCCGTCTTACGGCCTACACCGTTCTCACGGGGTTCAGGACGTACTCAGACAGAGTGCTATTCCAGTGTTGGTAGCCAGGTCTCATAGTAGCTAGGCAGACAGGTTAATGTTAGTAGCTATGCTGCTTTAGGCTTAGGCTGTTGGAGGACATTAATTAGGAGGTATGTTCCTCACTTTCTCTTCCTACTTTCCCCTAACAGCATGATTTGCTGTCAATCTAAGCACTAAACCTGCTTTTCTATTTATAGTAGGTGCTCCGGATAGCCATTGCTTGACGACCTCTGACTACAGATGCATATGCCCAGTGACGGAAAAATTCTCCACGTCCTGCCAAACAAAACTTCTGCATTAGTTCTATTGCTCTTTCTGTGTCTCTGTTATGTATTCTCCAAGCCACAGACGGTCGCGGCAGATAACTGCTTGTGCTGAGCCTGGTTCTGCCGGAGGTTTCTTCCTGTTAAAAGGGAGTTTTTCCTTCCCACTGTCGCTGCATGCTTGCTCAGTATGAGGGATTGCTGAGAATTCCACGACGCAATCTTCTGTGGTTCTGTAATTTCTACACTAAACATTGTATTGTAATAACTCTTTTTGTAAAGTGCCTTGAGATGACATCTGTTGTGAAATGGCGCTATATAAATAAACTGAATTGAATTGAATTGAAATTAAGAACCTCTGGAACATTTCATCCGTCCTTTATTCAGGCTAGACCAAAATTAATGATGCTTGGTTACTTGGCACCAGCACCAACCCCTTAAGGATTAAGCGGTTCAGAAAATGGATGGATGAATGGATAGATGGTTATAATCCTAAGTACTGCACTTGGTAAGAACCTAAATCAGTACATCAGCAGAAACATTTCATTCTAACTGGCAAGTATGGTGGTGGCTGAGTGATAATTTGGACTTGCTTTGAAGAAACGTGATATGGTCACCTTGCAGTAACTGAGTTGACCATGAACACTCAACACAACAGTATTCCATTGAAACAATCCCATTCACATTCATAAATGTAAAATAATAGGCTGAAAAGAATAGAATAATGGCATTTCAAAGACTAGACCTCAAATTGATTGAAAAAAAATTGAGTTATTGCAACTGAGGGCGATTTTAGAACTTAATGAGTATTTCATTGTGTAACTTCATTTGTGATCATGTATTCTGCTTTATCGTTTACCTAAACATTTCATAAACTACTTATTAATCTTAAACTTTGGTCTCATGTTTTGTTTCAATCCATACTATTTTGGTGTGAGAAGTTGAAATGCTTGTGTATGTGAACAAGACGTGAAAACACACATTTGCTTTGGATCCACTCATCATGTTAAAATGAAAGTTTTAATTTACAGCTCTGACATCAACTATGAAACGCTACGTTTTGAAACTGAGAGCTCATTAGATACTGCACAGACAACGCACTGATGAGCAGAAAATGATTTGATACAAGCTTTATGAGAAAGGTTTGTGGTTCTAACTTAACAATGCTGTTTGTTGCACAGCCTTGTGCAGTGGAGCTTACAATTGCCTCTTGACTGCTTATTGATTTGTTTTCTGTGTCTATTAGCTGAATTTGGAATAGTCAAACACATTTAATGAAGGCAAAATCAAATTGGGGACTGCAATAACAATGTCGTTTACTATGATGAGATCCTCTGAGCAGCTATAACAACAATGGGATAAGTATGGAAATTCTCAAATGACAACACATGTAATTTATTATCTGAAGATATGTGGATGTACATCAGATTATTGCTGTTTACTCAAACTTTTAGTCTTATTTATTTCCACCATGACTAGTATAGAAGATGACCCTTTTCTATGTTTGTAGCATGCATGTTTGTCATGTCATAACACTTTTTTTTTGGTTAGGGTTCTCAAACTCTGACATACTTTCATGTGATGACTTTTATTTCTGTTTCAGCTACCATGACCAATGGTCTCTGTCTGGAAGCCATAATGTTGTTGCCTTACAAACCAAATAACCTCCTCTCTTGACTTTACAATCCTATTTGTTATTCTTTTAAGTAAACTTTTGTAATCAATTTTAAGCAGTTATGGTGATTAATAAGCTCATCAGAAACATGGTCATGTCTGTGACCCCTTTTGGAGGACTTGCACATCTCTCCTTGGTAACATAAGCTTAGCTGTATTTGAGAGTGTACAAAAGTGTCTACACCCCAAATTTAAGACTAATTTTAAACTAAAGGTTTATTTCTTAATTTTCAGACTAGATGGACTGTAGTTATTTCTGGACCCAGTTGTATGAGTGCATGCAGGTTGCTGCAGGTGGGGATTGAGTCAAGCAACAAGGATGATCATTGAAGCTTCCTTTTATTGAATTATGTCACTTCTAACTTTTCTCTATGACTATAGTGCAGTTAAAGTATAGCTGAAATAAAATCACAACTGTTACTCGTAACATAGATCAAGATTTAGTGTGCTGATGTGCTTCAACAGAATGGAGAATTTGGGAAGTACAAATCTAATTGAGTAGCCCTTTGCGGCAGCAGGTCCTCAGTCTTCCCCGCCCTTACCGCTAGCATCTTACCATAAAAGATTAAGCCAAGCTATGCCGCTCTTCTGCGGCAGATCTCCTGTCTTCTTACCGGTTTACAGCAGCTCAGTTCGGCGGCAGATCTCCCGTCTTTCCCGACCTCACCGCTAGCATCTTGCCACAAAAAATGAAATTCATCCCATGCTGCTCTTTTGTCCTTTTCGACTGGGACCTGATGAAGTGTTTTGAGCTCTTTTGACCAGCCAAAAACGGAGCATTTTGTGTGGGGCTTCAACATGGTGTTTCCCAATCTGAATGGTAACTGCTGTTTACTGCTGTACCTGGTGGGTGAAGACAGCACTCTGAGGAGGTGTGGATATTCCAGTATTCCAGCTTGTGACGTAGAAAGCCGGACAGAATTTGAACAGCTCAATCAGAGACTTAATGCAGGATCAATTAAGAAACCCCTATCTTACTCAAAACAGCATGGATTTTTTTCTTTCAGATTTGTGTGCATGTATATGCACAAGAGACACACAATAATGAATAATAATGAATAATAATGAAGTTAAAGCATCAAACAAAATCAAACAGAACTGATTTAACATATTGTAGTGGCTAAAATTTAATACCCAGAAGTGTGGAAAAATGGCTAAATTGACAAATTTAACATTGCTCCTAAATTTATAACATTGTGATGCTACAGCCCTATTTTTTTATTTTGTTTTATGTTTTGCATCACCTGGTCATTAATGAAACCTCATTTGGGGCCATTTGTATGTATATTTGTATATATATATATATATATATATATATATATATATATATATATATATATATATATATATATATATATATATTCATTTTTGGAAGTACCACAGGCTATATTTTGTTTTCATAAAATGGAAATGATCAATTACTGAACTTTTCCAAACACCCTGGGTGTGTTGTTGGTTTGCTTTCACTATGTCATTAGTGTCCGTAACAAACACATTATATCCTGCTGTACCACCATACTTCCAGGCCATTTAGAGTGATAATTAGACTGTAACAAGCAGTCATCCCTTTTATGTAGGTCATGAGCTGCTAATGACACTCTAAAGTACAACTTGGCATTTTCTGTAAGCTCCAGCTCCCTATATAGTGCTCTTGATTGATAAACTTACTCAGAGGTAAGCCAGAGTTTGTTCTAATTATTTTATCTTTTGTTTTATTTTATTATTTTATTTACTCATGTGTTTGTGGTACTTGTTAGCTTAGAGCACAATTTAATGTAGTCATTAAGGCTGACACAGCTCATGTAGAAAATATTTACAATCTTTGAAAGTGATAAAAACCACTAATATTAGTAAAACCACTAATATCAAATTACCATACGGATACATCAACAGTTTATATGTATGTATAATATTTCTGTCTGACATGGTCAGCTTAGTGACTTTAAGTGACTCACGATCTGTAGTAACAAGAAAATACCAAATAACTGTATCACTCCTCCACCACCGTACTTACATTTGTAATGAGATGCTTCTGCTGGTATGCTCTGTATGGTATGGTTTATCATGAACTTTAAGATTTAAAATGCTCAGGCCTGTAGAGTCTTATTTTTTTCTGAGCCATTGCATTGTGCGTTGGATAAATATGTTATGCATTATTGTTTCTGTGTAGAATGATACAATTCAGATAGTTAGGCTTTGTGTTTCCAAACTGGTAATCAGCAACATTTTTCTGTCATTACTGTAGAACTACTATCTTGCACATCTAGCACACCTTTTATAGTCCAGAGCTGCAAATGCCCAAAAAGGTTGCTGTATGGCGGTGATCACAACTGCTGAAATAATTAAATTAACTGCTTATGATTGGAGGCACCCTCAAGCTGTATTACCTCTTAAACATTCTGAAAAGCAGCAAATTTGTACTTGGTTTTTTCCATTAGTATTGATGTACAATACTAATGGTACAAGACAGATGTAGCAAGTTTTTCTCCCAGATATCATATTTATTAGTTTGTTTTGTTTTCAAATCCACTTAGGTTATGCAGAACATTAATATTCTCACCATATACACATGAAGAATATTTTTTTAGATTTGTCTTGACAGACAAAACATATTTGTATGCACAGATCTATAGTTGATTTTTAAGTGATAAAAAGTTCAACAGAAGAACTAGTTATAAGTTCTCCATTTCAAATATAAGAAATGCTGAAATTAAAAATATATATCGGGTTCTATTATGTTCCACTCAAGTCATACAACTAGTTGTCTAAAAAATAATTTAAAAAATATAATGATATTAATGTACATGCACATAAGAGCTTATAAATACGTGTTTTTGATTAAAATGAATCTAAGACTCTACATCACTCTTTTGTAATTGAAAATCAGCTCCACTGCTGAACCTGACTGGTTTCACATAAATGTTGATTTGTTCCGAGTGGCTTTCCCTCTGCACAACACTTCCATTATTGCTTTTTTATTACTTCTGTTGTTGCTGTTTTCCATTGAGAAATAATTCTGTAATAAATATTTCAATATTTCGGTGGTTCTCTGCTCGGCTATGCGTTCATTTCGCTGTACATGCGTAACAGAGCTAAAGAAAAATACTTCTGGCACAGTTAGACATATGATGTTCGACTTCACAGTGCACTTTCACGTGCCAGTCGTAGTGTTCCCTGGTGAGCAATGTCACATTAAGGAATAACAAATGAGTCCATGACCCGTGGTAGTTATCCAGGATGTGTATGTGCAGTAGGAAAACAGCATATGTTATTTGCTTTGCAGTAGATTCATAAGTGAAAATTGCATTGTGCCTCCATTTGGAGAGCAGGTGTTGGAGCACAGAGGGAAACAAAGCGATTGTCACTCTCTGGGTTTTTGATGATGCTGTACCATACTGCTGAAAGGCTCACACTTCCTGGCTGTCATCTTAACAACAAATCTGACTTATACATATCGGAAGGGACTGTTTTTAAACACAGCCAAAGATAAAGTAGGATAACTTGAAATTCTGTCCAAAGATTTGTCTTTCTGAAAGGCTTTAGAAAAAATTAATTCTTTCATCTGTTCATTGTCTAACACTTGTCTGAGATTGGGTCAGGGCTGTAATAGGTCAAGCAGGGATACCCAGACATCCTTGTACCGAATGACACTCTCTATCTAGGGTATCCTAAGGCATTCCTAGCTCAGAACATATATAGATAATCCTTCCAGTTGGCTCTAGGTCTGCACCAGGGGCTTTCTCCCAGTAGGATTTGCCCAGAAAGCTTCCAAAGAGTGGTATCCCAGTTAGAGACCCAAAACATCTCAACAGCACTCCTACTAAAGCAGAGAAACATGTACCAATGCCCCTGGACGATGGAGTTTAAAACCCTGTTTGTAAGGTTGAATCCTGCAATCCATGGGAAACTCAATTCAGCCATTTATATCCTGGATTGAGATCTTCCATTCTATAATTCATTTACATTGTTTTTTTGTTTTGTTTTTATGGATCATGACGGAACATCTCCTAAATCCAAGGTATAACAATAGGTTGGGACTTCATTTCAAATGCTCAAGGGTTAACTTTCCCAGGGAGGCTGAAAATGTGATTTCATGGTTGTTTGAACATACTCTGGTCTCTTTTCTGAGAGACTGGTACCTAATTCGCCACTTTACAGGTGTTCCAGTCCTACATACATCATGCATACATCACTGAAAAAGTATGTCAACCACAACTGCCCAATGTCCAGAGCCTTCAGGGTAAATCTCATCCATGTTATGTTTTAAAAATATGTGATAAACACTGCAATCCTTAGACTGGACAATGCATTCTCATATTTTCAACTTTAAAACCAAGCTCGTCTGCTGAAAACACATTCCTCCTACAGATGTATTTAGCCTTCTGAAACCACTTAACATCCGCTGCCATGGCTCATTTGACCCATGCACCATGGCGTTAACACGTATGACAATTTTATGATGCGGTAAAACCCATTGAGGGCACTTCTGGTGAATGCATGTGGCTCTCAGGGCAGCGTGTGCTGAATGAGACAGCTTTTCTGACCACATGGGATTTTTTTTCTAGGGGGTATTGAAGTGCAAGGTGGTGCATTCTTGAAATCCTGAATGGTTGGTATTGGTTAAGGAGCATTTTCTTTATATTTCTGTACTCAAAACGTCTAATTTTGTGTCAGGAAACTGTGCGAAAGGAACTGTTTAGGTGGTTTTCATAGCAAAAAAAAAAAGAATTTGCGTTACAGACATACCATTGTATTATAGTATTTTTGCATGTTTTATTATCTCGAGTACTGAATTCTTAAAATTGTCTAAGTCAAGATTTTTATTTTTTTACCACATACCACATGGTCAGCTGTGGAAAATGAAGCAGTTGCTTTTACGCCCCCAAACAAACACCTTCCCAACCCCACAAAACCTTCTGCAAAACCTTCCGCACCACTCTCCACCTTCATATGATGTCAGCCAGGAGAATTCAATCTCAGAAATGCAATATTATGAATGATGCATAAGACGGAAAAATGCATTTACCCTGGCAACAACACAATAAGCTGTTGTTGCAAACACCATAATGTAAAAATATGAAAGTTATGGTGATGAAAATACATATTAAGACATGGGAAATCATACATTTTTCAGAAAAATATGGATGAATTTGTTCTCAAGTCTACAGAGAGCATAGCGGAAACTATCGTTCCATGCAGGTCTTACTGCCCACTTATGCTCCCTTAGTTTTCTCTCCTTTTTTCAGGAGCACAGTGCTAAAGCTGACATGCCTATCTTCCATGTTAATAATGGATTTTTGATATAAGCTCCACATGAAATTTTAATCTCGGGAATATTAGCTCACCGAGGGAGATACAAAATCAAATCACAAGGTCGTGATTAAGCAGGCGAAGCCCATATCGACCCATTTAAATTTATATTAACCCAGCATCAAAATGTATGAGCCATGACACTGATGGTAGACATAATTTAGTGGTGTTATGTCTGTTTTGCAAAGCTGAGGTCTGATCAATTCATCAGGCATCTGCAAAAGAATGAAAATACAACCGGATGTGGGACTTCCTGGATGCAAGGAAACTTAAAAGGATGTACCCTGGGGCATTCTGATTATTTAATTATTTTTTTTTATGTGTCAGCAATGGCAAACCAATTTGATAACTTGTAAATATGGTACAACAAGAGCTAAACCTATGTAGTTTATCATTTGGGACCAAATACCTTTTATTTCCTTATCACAATATATTAAATTACATGTCTTTCATTTTAAATTAGTCCCTAGGACCAAATGTTTTGGGGAAATTATGTTCAAATGTATGGATAATATAATTTTAAATCTACTTTCCACTTCTAACATTTTGTCGGTTTGAAACTTTGTCTTCAACCTAATTCTAAAAGGCTGACTTTTGCTACTAAAATATCTGTTAGGCAGTTCAAATGTTTTATAATTTGGAACAGATTTAAGTGACATGTCATTTTTTTAGCCATCTCCTTGTATTCCCCAAGAAGATTGTTTCTTTTTAGCAATAAGCCCCTGAAGAATTTGAAGATTGTGGTCACATGATAATACACAATCACTTTTAATGAATAAGAATATTTACTTCTATGAGAGTTTTCTCAAATATTTTATCCTTCAATGTTTTTGCTGTTGAATAATTTTCTGTCCAAAATTTCTGAGAAACTCAACTTTGAATTTAAGCAAAGTTTTTTAAGAAGGAGGGAGGGAATCGTAGATTTAGATAGATTTAACAAATTCCATGCCATGGAATTTCCGACTAATAGAAACTAAATGCAGCTGAAAAACAGGTGTAATACTGCAGTGGCCTCCATCATAACCAATAGATACTGTCTCCATTCCCACCCACATAGATGCTGACTATTACCAGTTCAAACATTTGAAACGTACAAAACTTTACTACGAAGATTTTGATTCAAAACGTATATTTTGATTAGTTAAAACTAAGATCGAGCTTTATGATAAAAAACAGTTCGGCTCATATGTTTTCTACCGTACATCCATTGCCCAAAAGTATTTGAATGTCTCCTAGTTGTGAGTTGTTTGTACATGTGTCTCACTGTGGCTCTTTGCTGTTGACTACTGTAGGTGGGCATTGGCCCCCAAAAACTCCCTCATAAGGAAAGATGGATGTATGAACATACCAAAAAGTAGTTTAGCACCATAGCTCTCCCTATGCCTCATGTTTGATGCATATTTTACTCCAGTAGAGAGCAGACCCAGCTGAGAGAATAAGTGAAACAAAGCACCACTACTGCGTTAGCCTACTGAAAGGTTCAATAATATATCACCTAGTTTTGTTCCTTACACAGCATCTATCATTACAGCATAACACAGTGAAGCTCGAACAACCATTTTCCATAGCTTTTAATAGGACAAAGATTGACAACGTGTGCTTGTTTGTGTACAAACTAGTGTGTTTGTGTATCTATGTGTGACTTAAAGCTTATGGCATTGAGCTCTATTCAGGAAGATATTTGTAAAATGTGTTTGCCTTAAAATCATACTAAATACCTCAGTGCCTTTGGGTGCTAGGACACACAGCATTGTCATTGGCTTGGATTGCACTCAAGGGAAGAATTCTGTGGCTGAATGATGTGATATATTAAGGTGTGCTCTGTGGCAATGTATGGTAATTTGTTAGACTTTTATTTAATCAGGTACCACTGAATACTAGCCAAACGGAACGCTGCGTGAGCAAGGTGAGCTTTCAAATTCGGGTTTTCCAATATTTTGTCTCTTTAAAGGGAATTTGCAGCTTGTTCCATGTGACAGAGTTTAATCTGGCGTTTCTGTAAAAAAAAAAAAATAAGGTTTGGGTGTTTCAGAACCACCATTGTTGCAGCTTCAAAGGCTGACTGATCATGGCCGCATCCTGGAGTGTAACCAATATGATCAATCAGTTTATTACCTTACAGAGACAGATTACAGGATAATAGAAATATCTGAAAGAGAACAGATGTCAGGAAGTGATAGATTATTTTTTATATATGATTTCCCGGGTTATGTTTAAAGACTGTAATGAGCATTACGATATGTTTCTGTCATACCCTACTTCCGAATTATCTGAGATGCAATGTGCACCTTAATTTTCAGCCATTTGAAACCCTCAAGAAAATGTAATTTTGTATGTGGAAATTGCATTACTTGTATCAAAACTTGTATCCAAACATGATGTTCATCTTCTAGGTTATAATTGGTGAGACTATGCATCTTCTCTGCAAAGTATATTGAATGTCCAGTCTTAGACAACAAACATTTAGATATGTGAAAATATAATGATTATATATATATATATATATATATATATATATATATATATATATATATATATATATATTATCCACTACATTCAGTGTATTGACAAATAGCAATGATCACTGTTTACTCACTCAGTGACCCCCCCAAAAAAGAAACATTCATATAAAATAAATATAACTGAAACATTTTTAATTTAATGTTTTTTATAAGGATGCCTACACTTTATTTATTAGTAGTCTATGAATTTATGTGTTATAGTGTGAAAAAAATACCTTTTTCTTAGCCATTCTTCTAACAGTGTCATTCTTCATGTCTCAGGAAATTAGATATGATCAACCAGCTTTTGGGAAATAATGCTTGAAAAACCTTTATCTGTGCTACTGCGGTTTTAACTGGAACTGTGTGCTTCAGTCGTATGAGTCTAAAATTGAGATTTTTTTAGCAACAAAGACTTCCAACTTGGAAAAACACATCTTGTCTATGGTTAGGCCAGAGGAGGGCTCTTTGATGGTCATTCTTACACATGAATATGCTTTGGTCTCTTGCTGTTTGTTATAAGTGGTTATACTGGTGGAATGTCAACTTCTGCCCAAGTTTAAAGATATTTGTTGCCTTTAACAGGTTTGCCTACATGGTTGCTAAAGGCAAAAACACCCCTGCAGCATGATGCTGCCACCATGTTTCATCCTGAGCATTGTTTGGTCAAGTGCAGCTTTGTTTTCTGGATAACTGGAAAGTTTGATTGCAAAGATGACTGTCAAAGGCTTTCAAAAATGCCTTTCTTCCTGCCATGCTTTGAAAAATGTCAGCTTCATTAAATAAAAGCCTAACAGTTGCCCTATTGGCAGACTGACCAGAGCTGGAGCTTCTCTAACTTACATCAGATGCCTTCACAGAAAAGCTGTATTCATTTTTCTGAGATGTAGGATTAGAGTGACTTCTGACTACAATTGATGGTATTGGATTAATTTAGGGATTTAAGAGTATAAATTAAAATAAACACAGCTGCTTTCTGTTTTTGCTTGTTTTTTTTTTTATTTATTTAAAAAGTATGTGTATGTCTACTATGAAGTTCTGCACTTCTTTGTGTTACTTTATCAAATAAAGTCCCTATGAGACATTTTATTCGTGATTGTCTCAAAATGTATAAAAAAATCAAGGGGTATGAATGTGCTTAAAAGACACTATAACTAAAGTGTTGTTTGGATTCAGGAAGCTTGCCATGAAACCTTTCATGCTTTTGCAGTGGAAAGACTCCAGCCTGGTTGTGCAGCACTTTACTTCCACCATAATGGCAAGCTGTGATGTCAAGTTTTGGATATGTAAGGTGCTTGAGTCTCACAGCGCCAGAATTATAGAGTGTGGAGGAGACATTTGACAACAGCTTCCACGAGAGGTGATACAGACATCCGCTCACGAGTGGAAACAGAGACTGTTGGGAAGCACTCATCAAAGAGCTGCAACCCATCCTCGTGACTTTGCCTGCTGTTGTCTTAGCACCTGATTAACTAGCTAAAAGAATAATAGGTCCTTTGTAGTAAAACTTTTTTCTGTCCCAGCTTTCTCTGGCTCCTCACAAATTAAATTCAAGCTTTTGAAGTTAGCTTATATGGCTTTCACTACCCTCATGGCCCCATACTATTAGGTTCCTCTTAGATGGGCCTGTGTCTATTGAATGCATTCTATATAGCAGGGCTCCCATTGTATCTTCTGAAATCCACAATCTATATACAAAAAAATTATATCTTGCAACAGTACAGCAGCTACACCTACCTTGCTGTTTTCTCCAAACACTTGACACATTGCCCATTGTCTTTTATGGCTCTCTTCCGAGCCACTGTTTAGTTGCACAACAGGCCAAAATGGCATACCTTAGGGTAGTGACTAGTATATTGTTATCCCAAGGATTGACAGCCTGATATACAAGAACACATGGACTGGTGTGGCTGAATGTGTTTGCACACAACAGAAGCAGCCAGAATCCCCTGTAGTGCCAATTACACATACAGCTCTAATCTCTTGAGCATGTTGGATGCATAGAGAAGGAGAGGAGACAGAAAAGGGCTGTGGAGATGAGCGAAGGCAGCAGTAGTAGTAGAAAGGTCTGGCAGGATGTGTGTAAACTGATGTAAAAAAAGAAAAGAAGCAACAAGGAGCAGAAACACATCATAGATTGAGGGACGATTTCCAGTGCGAACAAAAAGCTTGCAGAGGCACAATACCTTGTAAAAGCATTTATACCCTTTGAACTTTTTCACGTGTCCTCATATTATAACCCAATACTTTAAAGTAGCTGTTTACAGTTTTGTGTTAGAAGTAAAATTAAAAGTATACATGGTTTGAATATAGTTATTAAAAGGAAATACTTAAACTTTAATGTAAGTTTTCAATCCCTAAACTTCCCTAAACATTCTAAAATATACATCCATCCATCTGCGAGTGAGATTTCACTGCACTCTGAATTTCCCACTGGTGGTCGAGGAATTGTGTAGGTCATGTAGGTCATGGTGTTGGTTTTACTTTCAGTTTGAAACAATCTGTATTTTCTTGAGAGTCTGTCTTTATCAGTAAAGAAAAAGATTCTGCATAGTCTCTAGCTAGCGACTAAGTGATGCTATGATTGAGTTAATGCTGTAATATGTGACTTGCAGCTGCATTGATTCAACGGCAGCAGTGCACATGTGCAATCCATATGATGTGTAAGAGTTGCGGTGGTTATGCCAGAATTACTGCCCCATGAACTGGCAAGGAAGGAAATGCTGGAGCATCATTTACTTCAGTAGCATATTTTCTTACATTAGAAATTTGTTAGATTATCACAATCAAAGTCCACACCTAAATTGAAAATTGTAAATTAAAAAACTATAAAAAAACTTCCAGGTGAATACTAAACCTACACTTAACTGCCACTTTATTAGGTGTACCCTGCTAATACTGGGTTGGACTCTCTTTTACCTTCAGAACTGCCTTAATCCTTCGTGACATAGATTCAACAAGGCACTGTAAACATTCCTCAGAGATTTAGGTCCATATTGGGATGATGGCATCATGCAGTTGGTGTAGATTCGTTGGCTGCACATCAATGATGTGAATTGCCCGTTCCACACATCCCAATTGTGCTCCAATGGATTGAGATCTGGTGACTGTGGAGGCTATTTGAGTATACTGGACTCATTCTCATGTTCAGGAAACCAATCTGAGATGATTCCAGCTTTATGACATGCTGGAAGTAGCCATTAGAAGATGGGTACACGGTGGTCATAAAAGGGATTGGCATGGTCAGCAACAATACTCAGGTAGGCTGTGGCATTGCACTGATGATCAATTGGTACTAAGGGGCTCAAAGTGTGCAGAGAAAATGTCCTTTTTCGGACCATTCTCTGTAAACCCTAGATGTGGTTGTGAGTGAAAATCCTAGTAAATCAGCAGTTTCTGAACTACTCAGATCAGCCTATCTGACACCAACAATGCCACAGAGTCACTTAAATCACCTTTGTTCCCCATTCTGATGCTCGGTTTGAACTGCCGCTGATCGTCTTAACCATGTATTCATACCTAAAAGAATTGGGTTGCCGCCATGTGATTGGCTGATTAGAAATTTGTGTAAATGACCAGTTGGACACATGTGCCTAATAAAGTGGCCCTTGAGTCTATATTCTGTATGTTATGTGAATAAAAAAAGTCAAAAAAATGCGATGGCGATATAATGACATAAATGTGTTGACAGGCGAGTGAGGGCAGCTTGCTTACTCTGTACAGTGTTGCATGCAGAGCCCCAGGTCAAGACATGCATCTGTCTCTCAAACTTTTTATCAGTTAGGGATACAGCCCTGAGAGCCCCATAGGCACAGCAAGAGACTTCTAAAGCTTGATATCTCTTTTTCCTCGAGCATTATCAAAAGGCATCAAGGGCTTCCTTTAATGTGTTATATCTGCCTGTCATGTCGGCTCCCTTCATCTGTCATTCCTTTTTTTGACCTTTTATTATTCTTTAACCTCCTGCACATAATCAGACTGAAAATCATTACTTTTTTCAGTTTTTGTATTATTTTCCACTAATACTCCCCCTCCCTCTCACCGGAGCATGGTAATGTTCTCCGAAATTACAGTGAGGTAAACAGAGCAGGGGAGTGGAAATGAAATAACTGCTACAGGGCTGTCAAGTCTGGCAAGGGAGCCATCCGTCAGCAGGAAATGACACGTCGTTCACCCCCCGCCACCCCCCATCCTGTCACACACACAGTTTAATTCCTCTTCTCCTCCTGGTGGCAAGGTGAAGGAATTATGCTCATCAAAGCTTCAGCCAGCCTGGAGCCTTTCCATTAACCTTATACAACAGTGGTCGGTGTCGAGGGGATGGACACACACCGCAAAGGGGGGTTTTTAAAAACATACGTGTAAACAGACATATGCAAGCATACAGTATAAACCTATTTTTAATGAAACAAAAGCTCCATACATAATCCCATCGAAATCAGATACACACAAGCACACACACACACATACCTCAATTACCTTTTCATTCATAGCCTGGCAGCAGCACGTGTGCAAGATCTGACATTAAAGGAAATTAAATCTCCTTGTGGAATGGACCAGCCCATCTCACCTCGCTGTCAAAATACTCCTATTTCCACTCCTCTCCCACTACTTTCTCATCTTGGTATTTAGAGCTTTGTAGCGCGGAACGTCATCAAAGAGGAAAAGTTAGTGAGGCAGCAACGCTTATAGGAGGCCTCCCCACGATAATACCCGTGCAGACGGAGCCCCTCTACAATTAGCCCACGCACCCAAATTACTGCTTCGCATTCTGATGCTTTCGCGCACTGCACAAACTGCAAACACACACACACTGGCTTATCATTGGCATAGCCCAGTGAGTGAGTCACTAAGTCAGTTAACTCTTTGATCCAGACCTCCTTTTTGCTTTCAGATATGAAGCCCATCTGACATAATCCTGAAAAACATTGGCTCACGCAACCAACGAGACTCAAAGAAAAGCGCAGCCGCAAGGCTACACACTCTCAAGGGACTTAGCTGGTAGAGTGACACATGTACAGTATGATTTATGTTTTTTTACAAGGAGATTTAATTAAGCGTCATTGAGACATAAGATCCTGCATCATACAAACTAGCTTGAGCTTTTTTTATCACAAGTCTAAAGCACACAAATACAGTGGACCTGACGAGGAAGGAGTTTGTTAGATAGGGAGAAAACGCTGGGATTTCAGGCACCAGCCTTTTCCCGAAGGTTTTAATCAGATCAAACGTGTCTTGTCAGATAAGGAAGCTAATTAATCAGGGGAGAGACCAATCCTCTCCTCTAACAGATGGAAATATGGAGGCAGGACATTGGTAGAGACAACTTCCTCTCCTCCTCCCTCAACTTTGGGATGAAGAAAGAGATCAGATGAGAAAAGATTTCCTTTAGTGAATCATACAGTATTCTGTCTTTAGAAAAATTACATTCATGCTGCCTGACGTTTTTCAAAACAACCTCAAGCTGAGAAGATAACATAGCTCTGAATTTAAGTCTCACTTGAGCTATTTTTACAGAACGTCAATATTTATAATATCCTCTTCAACACAAAATTAGCTATTTTAGCACAGTATTTCTTGACATGAAATCAAATACAACTGCTGTGTAGATTGCTTAAGTTCATTTCTCTTAGCCAGTCCTACTTTGTAGGATTTTGTGCCTGATGTTAACATTTTAGACAATTTCTTTTCTAAAAAATATCTTCAGTTTTTAAATATGAATACAGCTGGGCACAACTTTTATCTCCTCTGGGAAAGATGTTTAATATGTCCCAAAAACATTTAATCTTTATTGCAGTGGAAAAATGGTTTTTGATCACATTTTTCTGTATTAAAATTTCCACATCAAGAAATTGTTTTTAAAAAAATTCACTGGTGCTGAAAAATTGGTAGTGTGAACAACCTTATTAAAATAATTTTTCAATAGAGAACTAAATGAAAGAGTGGCATTGTGGGAAACCACCCCTAGGTGTTGCCCTACCATCTCAGATTTAAATTCCACTTTGGTCAGATGAGACAAAGATTGATATTTGCAAAAAAATAGCACTCTAAATGGGTCTGTGGAAAACAAAAGATTGATGTGTGAAAACTCCCCTTATGCCCACTTTTAAGTATGGCTATAGACCATTAATGCATTTGGACCTGTTCCTCTTCCAAAAGCCCTCGAATCCTTAAGACAGCACATAGCATGAAATACTAATTAAAATTTAGATATTGTAAATACAGATCTGCATAAAAAACTAAAAAGGGTTATCATTTTTTTTTTGAGCAGCATAATTACACTATAACCACACATAATCACACAATTCACGCTACTGCGATAAAGGGGGACTTTTAATATTTTTTTACACATTTTCTACCATGAATGCCAGCACTGCTCAAATTGCTGTTATTCTAGGTAATTTCCGTTTAAGACTTTATAATTTGATTGAAGACTGTTATAAAAATGCATTTCTATAAAATTAATTTTTCAAGCAGTTAATGTTTGTTATAAATCATGTAAAATTATTCAAAGCAATTGGTTAGTAGTTACATCAAGAATAAGAATATATTATACTTATTAAGTGAATTAGGGCAAAAAAAGATCTCATATCAATTAATTTTTCTTCCATATCATAATGAATTTGACCTTTAAACAAGTAGCGCAAACTTAAAATAAAGAGGACATATACATAATGTGGCTACTAAAATAAATATTAGATATAAATCTCATGAAAATATTATCAAATCACAGCTCACATACATTTTTTGTACTAGCTTGTACCTTTACCATAGTCTGTAGTGTTGCATTAGCCACTGGCATATTTAACTGATTGTGGTCTCAACTGCAGTTCAATGAAGGGTTCTGCAATGTATCTCTCATACAGTGAAACTCTGGGCGGATGCCATATTGGATGAGTCACTTACTACCTGGAGGAAGGATGCAATGCTAATGTGCTTACAGCCTACAACATCATAAATCCATAATTAGCACTGAGGGTGGTATTTCATGCCTAATTTAAGCAATGAATGGTTTGAAACATAGGTGGTACAGTAAGTTACATTGTGACTGCCTGACTCAGTGGATGATTGACTGGTTGGGCGGTCTCAAGCTGTTTCATGGGGGAAATTCACAACTACCTCAGGCTAAACCCACCACCAGCTGTGCATCTTCAACTGACAAGAAGCTGCTCCTGGAAAATATATTGAAATTGCTGTCACTCTTTAACATAGCTCATCTTTTTCTCTCAATTGATATCTAAACCTGATCAATAAACAGAAAGCTCCATACTGCACTTGTAAATATGTGCATTATGTGAGATGCTAACACAGGGTGGACGATCATACCAACCAATTGTGTAAATCCATAAAATTACCACACACATGCATTAAGACCCTAAGTTCAATGAATTATTGATGTATCCATCCAGTATTTGATCCAATAAATGTTTTTGTCTCGGAGGCCAAATGCTATGTCCTCTCAACCAACGTTGTGTTGCAGTGTGCCATATTTCATCCCATTTAGTATTATCCATTATGATTCTGCTCTAAAATTGACTGTAACAGATTTTTTTTTCCTCTTCTCTTTCATTTCTGTCACTGCAGCAACAAGAGCAGGACCCCACCAACCTGTACATTTCTAACCTGCCTGTGTCGATGGATGAACAGGAGCTAGAGAACATGCTAAAGCCCCTGGGTCACGTCATCTCTACAAGGATACTTAGGGATGCCAATGGAGTAAGCAGAGGAGTCGGCTTTGCCAGGTAAATAAAAACATAAATAATAAAAAAAGACTTTAATTACAACAAACATGTTGTAACCAAAAGCGCACTAGACAAGGACACAAACCTACAGTTAATGACAAAGTGATCCCTCTTGTTCTGCAATATTTTTGTATGTTTCATGAAATCATTTTAAATAATTAGTGCCAATAAAACTGATCTGATCAGTTACTCTGGTCGTATCTAAGACAACTGACATGCTCCACACTGAAGTGACGACACCGCCAGCGAAGTTACTGAATCGCCACGTAACCATAAAGAGATAAAACAACGCTGTTTGTGCATCCCACAGCAACACAACAGGTTATAAAGCAGCGGGTTTACTACAACACTCACCCTGTAGATGGCTTCAGGTATCAGTTGACTAGTAGACCAATGTGCTTTTATTCTAGGCTTTCGCTCATTTTATGATGTCAGTACTTCTCACTCCCTCGTTTGTTGGATAGCTACATAATTATTTGTATACCGCCAACTGGTGTTTTGGTGTAGTCTGTCATGTAAAACACTGAATTCCAGTATGGGCTGAGACCTGCACCATGGGAACAAAAAAATGTATCAATTTATTTCTTGCTGTTTTCTGGCACGGCCTCATATGTAAAAACGCCCTTACTTGAATACAATTTAAGATACTTTACCCACCTTTGGTCGCAATATAAAAACATACTGGGATATTTCCAAACTCTGCGGCAGGTTTGGTCATTCAAGAAGGGAGAAACATTTCTGAGTCCAGGGACTGTGGACTATATTTGGTTTTGTAGAGCAATCTCTGAATTAAATAAGTACAATAAGTACACAAGCTGCTGTTCTGCAGGATGATGGAGAGTAGAGATAAACGAAGGTGTGCAGCGGCAGTACAGCCTACAAAGGACTTCTATAACAGAAGATGCTTCACTCATGCATTAAAACAGACACACAGCTGGATCTAAACAGAAACTCAACCACGGCTGCTTTTGAAGTATAAAACCTTTGGCTACAGGCCATTGAACAGACCGGTATCCAGGGAAAAATCACGAATCTCCCTATAGCCAGCACACCTCTGGACACAGGAGTAAGTGGAAGTATTTTAATGACAAACACTGATCCAAGTAATGCTTCTTTAAAGACCCACTTCATAATTGTTACACTATAAAATCATGTGTTTTCGACATATTTTGGTTTTTCTGAGCTGTCACTACATGGGAGGGTCCGCCTGCTAAAAACCACAGTATACAACTGTTCACCTGCGGACTTCTTCCCCGGATGTACTGACCGAGTTTCACTTTACGGCAGTATACTACGCGCTACCTAATGACATAAACAAACCTCATTAGAAAAAGCAAGGAAAAGGACCTGGGCTGCGAGAGCAGCTGAAAGCTGCTGGAGCTTCCCTGGTGGAAAAGGCTTGTTAACCCCTGATTCACTCTTGGTGAACGGATGTGTCTGATGTAAGCTTTAGCGCTGGGCGCTAAGCTAAGCTAAGCTAGCTTCTCAACCCCAAGGAAGACGCTATCAGAAGAAGCGAGGTAAAGAGACTGGTCTGCAAGAACAGCTGAAAGCTTCCGGTCCTTCACTGGTGGAGACAGCTTCCTAACCTCTGATTCATACCGGGGCGCATCCGTCCTATGCCCGATATGAGTCAGTGGTAAGGAAAGTTACGACAGTGATGTTACGCCCAGGCCTTGAGTGGGTGAAATATTTCTTCAAAGTTATGGAGTGTTTCTTTAAATTCTGACATAAGAAACTCTGCAACTTTTGTATTGGGTTGAAAGTATTGTTTTTGATTAGTTAGTTAATCATAACACTTATCTTGTATGGATAGGAACAGGTGCGTGTACAACTGTTTGCATTTATGTGTACGAGGGGTATAGCCAAACCTGAATACGGTATTCGGAAAGGCACAAATAATGTGTTCTGCACAAATATTTATGTCAAACTTACATTTTATGAAATATTTGTGTTCATGTGTACATGTTCATTGAAAGACCAATCAATATTTCATATCTATAATTATTAAAATGAATAATAATGTAAATTAGAAGAGTAATGTGAAATTTTTTTTACTTTTATGCATATTTTGAATTTTCCTCAAATACAAATACCAGCTGCTTTGCCCCTCCCTAATCTGTACATATGTGCAGGGATGTCCTTATTCTCCAAATTATGTAAAATATTTATTCTCCTTTAATTTACTGCAAAGTTTGCCACATTAAAACCTTTTAATTTGGCAGTTTTGTTTGAATTTTATGTGATAAACGGATACATACTTATTAGAGATGTGTATTAGCAAGAATCTGGCGATACAATATACATCACATACAAAGGGACGACACGACATATCGTAATATAGCACAATACTATGAGTAAGACTATATATTATGATTTTTAAAACTGAATTTAACTGTAGAAAATCTGTCACAGCATTCTAAACCCTCCAACCTGTTTCATACATAACACATCATGTTTTATTACTGGATCTAGTCTATCCACTGGAACAAAGAAGGTGAAAACAACCATCAGCTAGCAGTTATACTTTTAATTCTATGACAAGATTAAATTCAAATTCTTAAAAAATTAAAATCTATACTTTGCTTTTGAATATCAATAAAATATTGTGATATAAAATATTTCAGTATATTGGCAATATATTAATAAATTTTCCTTACATCCCTAATACTTATGCATATTATTTAATAGATAGTTGTAAACTGGAAGGAGAATTTGATGTAAACGGTTTCCTCGATATTCCTAAAGAAAATCCAGTGCATCCAAGTACATTTAGAAGTAATCCAAGTAGTAAATTCTCTCTAACTGTGCATCATTTGATCTCATTGTAAATACAGCTGTTTTGTAAAGGCTTATTCGTGAACATTGTTGGACAAAATTGCGAAGACAAAGGAACACCACAGACAACACCACAGTAATAAAGTTTTGGCGAAGTTTAAAAAAGGGTTGAGTTATAAAACAATATCCCCATGCATTCAGCCTCTCACAGAGCTCTGCTCAGCCCTTTATCCAAAAATGGAAATTATATGGCAAACTTAATGAGAAGATGGATGGAGATGACTAAAGAGCAATTCTGATAAAAAGAAAGAAAATGTAAAAAAAAAAAAATTGCAGTGGAGTTCATCTTTCAGTTGTCAACAACCTTTAAACGTAGAGTGGGAACAACAATTAAATGTTATGGATCAAGCCATTTTTATTTTGTAGAATGGATCAGTCGGGGTCCAGACTTAAATCCAAACAGTTGGTGTCAACACTAGAAAATTGCTCCTATCAAACACTCTGCAATACTTGGAAAAATAGCCAAAGATTCAGTTTCTAGATCTGCAAAGCTGGTAGACTGGGAAGCTGAGACCAACAGCTTTAATGGCAGAGGAGATGGTTCTACAAAGTATTGACCTTGGCAGCTGAATATAGCAAATTCATACCTTTAAGATTTTAATTTGTAAATAAAAAGACAAACCTCTTTCCTTAACGTTGTACTTCACAATTATAGACTGCTTTGTACCAGTCTGTCATGTAAACTCTCAACAAAACAGTTTGAAGTTTGTGGTTTTAAAGTGATAAAGTATTACCAGTTTCAAAAGGGGTGAATACTTACGTAAAGTGGCTATAACTCCGCTCTGTAAAGTTGATGCTGCTGTATTTCTACAGCTACAGAGCTACAGCTCTGTCTTTTAACAGTTTTTCCCCTATTTTCTACTTTGGAAAGTTTCTTCAACAGCCTATTAATTCCCCTAAGTCATAAACCACTCTGTCCTTGGTCTCGACAGCAGCCACCAGGCTCTCATTCGTCCCTGTTTACCCATAGGAGGCCGGTGATGGCCATACCACCGTCATCTTGCAGGGATTTTTTTTAATCACCTGTACTGGCTAAACTCATCTTCTTTTCTATTCCCTGTTCTATTACCGAAAGGTTAAAGTGGCACATACACACATAAACAACCACGCAAATACTTCTCAAATACGCATATGCACAGAAAGGCCCCACATACAAGCTCTTGTGCACGTATAACAACACACATTAAAATGTATCCTCTTAGTTTCCTTCCCTCAAACAAGTCGGCAGCCCCCCTGCAGACCAGGAAACAGAGCACAGCAAAAAGCTGCCAAAGGCCACCTGTTCAAGCAGCCCTTAGTGGAAGCAGGAGCAGACCTGATGGAAAAGGGATCTGAGAGAGCAGCTATATGAGAGGGACGTGGGTGTGACACATCGGTGTCAGAAAAAAAAGTAATTGTAGAGGACATTAGAAAGAGACGAAATGTTATGAAACAGAGATGACTAGAAATCTTTAAGCGACACAATTACTAGGGCTCAAGAAGCAAAAGGAGTAAGAAAGGAAGTGTCAAAAATTTGATGCAGGCAATGATGAATAGTTATCAATAACAACAAATGCAAAATTTTGGGACTTAGGTAATTGTTTTGAGTTTAACTGAAACTGTGCAGTTTGGTCAGATGAGACAAAGTTTGACATTTGCCAGAAAAAAATGCAATCTGGATGAGTCTCTGTAAAACCAAAGATTAAAATGTGCAAAAAAAAAAAAAATCCTTATGCACACTGTTAATTATAGTTGTCGACCTATAATGCATTTCGGCCTGTTTCTCTTCCAAAAGCCCTAGAAACCTTATGATAGCGCATGATATCAAATACTCTTTAAGATGCTCATATTTTTAATGTAGACTGAAATGGGTGATCATTTTTTTTTTAGAAGCATAATTACACTGAACATGTACTGAAGTTAAAGGTTTAATATTTATTACATTTACATTGTTATAATATGCTACTGTGATAAAAGTAGACTTTACTGTAAGATTTTTACATATTTTGAATGCCAGCACTGGTCTTAAATTTCTGTTGGTATTTGAGGTACTTTCGGCTTAAGCCTTTATAATTAGATTGAAGACAGTCAAAATAATACATTGCTATAAAATAATTTTTTTCAAAGAAGATATTTTATCTTTTATAAATCATATTAAATATAAGAAATTTTTCAAAGAGATTATATAGCATTTAACATTGCATTAAGAATAAGTATACTGTACTCATATACATAGTCAGTGCATCACAGCAAAAAATGCCACATTATATTAGATTTGACCTTAAAACAAGTAGCAAAAATTTTAAATAAAATAGGACATACACATGACATGGCTGCTAAAGTGGATGTCAATCTCATTAAAATCTCATCAAATTATTGCTCTCATCATATTTCACCAGCTTGTAACCACACCATAGTTGCCTCTGTAGTGTCACTAAATGTGTCACTAAAAGAAGCCACAAGGACAACTGTCCACAGAAGACAAAACAGATCAATGTATTTCATAAAATGTAGACCTCCCATTAGCTGTGTCAACAGACAGACAGACAGACAGGCAGCTGCTGTGGGCTGGACTGTGAGGGGCATTAGAGAGAGTAAACTGAGCTAAGTGTTTGTGGGCTGATCCATTACTGTTATCAGAGCCCATTACTCCATCCCCAGCACTAATCATTGCAGACAGCAGCACCTGATGCCATTAACCAGCAGCATACTCAGAAAAGCCAAACCTGCCTCCTGTCTACCTGCCTGACTCTCCAAATGACTGACCAACAGACAGTCTGGCTCATTGGTTTGTTTCTCAGCGACTGCCTTCCAGTCTGTCTGCCTCATTTGCTCCTTGTATTCTGGGTTGTTTTCTACCTGCTGAAGAGCTAGAGAGACAATAACGAGATTATTTTGAGAAAAGAAAAAAAACCTGAGTATAATTTTCAAAACAGGAACAAAGCTATGATATGTATTAGCAGTATTACCATGTTTTAAATAAATATCTTAACATACAGTATTTTCATACTTTTTTTTTTTATAAGATTTTTTTTTTTACTTGGAACATTGGGTCAAAAAAGTGGTCATGAACACCACTTACTAAATACTTTGTTTTCATCTAAATGTGTATGTTTGAGTGCGTGGGCGTGTATATCAGGGTAACAATAAGACATCAAAGGATTCTCCAAAATGGCTGCTAATACCATTTGGTAAATCTGGTCTTGCATCAAGATAGCTCCTATGACTGAAACAAAGGAACTAGTTTCTAGATGGTGGATCTAATGAAACATGCGTTGCATGTAAGACTATGTGTTCCATTACCCACAACTGTTTGAACAAGTATGGAGTAGAGAAATGTGGATGTTGGGAAGTGTAGTATATTTAAATCTCTCTTTAGGTACAGTCCTAGTTCATTAGAAACAGTCTATTACTTTATCTGAATGATCTGAAAACATTTGCCACTCCAAAATATAAATAGAAATCATGAAACATGACAATAAATCAAACCCAGGAAAACTGTGTCTCAGTCCTATGATTAGTTGTGTACTATAGCACAAAGTTAGCCTGTCATTACCTGTCAGAAGGAATTTTCACTCTGGAAGTAAATTTGCTTTGCTGATAAATGAAGAAGTGCTTAACAAAACATTTGTTTCTTATCTTGTGTCCTCTGTTTTGGTTTTGTGGTGCCAGAGGAATGTACCTGATCATTTATTGTCCATGAAGAGTAAACATCTGGGTTAACTTAGCCTAGTCACTCTGTGTTTCCCCATCCACTTATAGCTGGATTTGCATGGTTACTCAAGGAATGGTCCCTCGGCTTTGCTGCTGATTAAACTGAAACAAAGAGATGGCTGCACTTCTTCAGGTATGCCTTAAGCCTACTTTATGTTTTTCCATCAGTGAAAGTGCACGGAAACGGAGCGGCATCATCTGTTGGCGCATAGTGCTCTGCAGTAGCCTGTGATTGGTCACCAGACCACGTTCCCTAAATTTGTCAACAGAATTGCCGTTTACAAAAAAAAGAAGAAGAACAACAAAAAAAAACATAGTGATGAGGATTTTTAGCAGCAGACATGGAGGAGATTGAGGTCCAAATGGGTGCCTAAGTCATGCCCTTCTACTTCCGGTCCATGGCTCCTCTACTGCCAAAAAAAAAGTATGATAGTAAAAGCCTTCCCATAGGGGGAGCCTTCACTGAAGTAGTACAAAAAGGATTTGGAAGTGCCCCCACCCTGTGTCCTGTTGGAGAATTGCTTTGCAAGACTCCACAGGCAATGGAAAATCTGAGAGGCAAAATATCTCTGTTGATCAATGTAAATGCAAATTTGCTGAAGGAGAAGTATAAACTAGGTTTTTGTTAGTGGAAATTTTATTTAGGGAAGTAAAGGTCTGCAATGGCTTTCAGGAAGGCACGAGCCGGTACCAACAATGGAGGACACTTGAGCGACATTTTTGTCCCAAGAACAGAAGTCAAGAGAAAGAGATACATGGTCCTTCCTACCAAGCAGGGCTGGTAAGGGGTTTCCTCTCTGGTGGCAGATTTAAAAGGAAAGAAGTGGAGTACCTTAATCGTCCCTTTATATACACTGATGTTTAGGTGTGTCTCTCTCTCACAATAAGTTGTTCTATGACAAGGTCCAAAATTCAGAAAAAAAGTTATATTTAAAATGCACATTGATTCTCAGGCTATAATAAATGTACTTGCAAATGTTAATGCCTGGCGTTTACTAAATGCTACTGGGACTACTGGAGCTTTGTGCTTTGATCATATTAAATTAAGATTCAGGTTTATGGCTGCAAACACTCCACATAGCCCTGATGTTTGACCTGACCTTGTGGACTTGAATAATTTTAGGTGAAACTGAGAGAGCAATTTGAGTGTTGATACTAGATACTGAGAGATGCTTATTATTTTAATGTAAAATAAACTTTGTGAAAAACCTTTGAACTAATGGCTTGATTTTGAGTGCTAGTAATGTGCTTGAGGCCAGTAGCCATATTTATTGATCAGATAGGCCAGATTGACCTGTTAATAGCAGTCATGGCAAATTAAAATAAATAAAGATGTAAGAGATGTTGGTTATAGGGTCAATATGAATTGATGCTAGAAAGTGTGAATGGTATATTTATTCTGAAAGATAACAGTTGGAAGAGAGGAAATAGAGGCGTATGTTGATGTTAAATGGGTGTAATGTAGAGAGAAAGAAATGGAGAGATAGGAATGAAAAGAAGTGTATGGATTATAAGAGAGACCAGGCAAAAGAGAGTGAGTATAATGGTGAACGATGGAGAAAATAACCAAGGTTGAAAGACAGGGAGGAATGAGAGAGAGACATCAAAAAGAAAGGGTGTAGATGGGCTGGGAGTAAGATGGATGGGACGGTGAGAGCGATAAAGAAGCTATGGTTTAAAAAAAAAAGAAGAATGAGGGTTTCGATAGGGGAGGGATGAGAGACAAAGGACAGAGAAGTCAGAGCCTGACAGGATGATATGAGTATTTCAGGAGGTGTGTGTGAAAAAAGCATGAAAATGTGGAATGCAATGAATTCTGCACATTCCGGGAGCATATTATAATAAAGGCACTGCAGTCGCCGGGGCCTGCATTGAAAAACAATCTCATTTTGATATCAGGCTTTTTCTGTGTAAGGAAATCTGAAATGTATTTACTGCAAAGGTTTGCAAATTCATGCATATAAATGTTTGTTTTTAATATGTTACTGTGACCTAACTTTATTTAGCTTTTTGATAGCAATTTCTTATGAACAGAAAAGAAAATCCTACTGTTTGACTTGAGTTACTTGTACTCTAGTAGATGTCTTTTTAGTTTAAATTAACTTGTGGGTTGTGGTTGGCTGTAAGAATTTCCACTGGACATGTCAGCAGCATGTTACAGGAGGGAAGCAGCTCTCACCTAGAGAGCCCGAAATCATACGAGATCAGCAAAATCACGCGTGGTTTCGTCAGTCAATGCAACAAGCAGGGAAAAGACTATAACATTGCTCTAAAAGGTCTGTGTTTTATGTTCTGTCCGTTTTACATTCGCCAATAAGTTTATGTTATGTCAGGGTATATTCAAAAATGTTCAAAGTGCAAAAGAATAATGTAAGAGGCAATCCGAGGTAGTGTAGACCCCCCCCGCGTCCTATTGACTTCTAATGGGGCCGCACAGGTAGTAAAGTAAAGCTACCGGAAATAAGCACCTTTGTTTTATTTAAACATTTCCGGATGCCGAACCGTCCTAGTTCCTGTCTACCCCTATTCGAAATGTCGAAATTTACACGTTTCACAGGCATAGCGCGTAGAAAATAGGACTGCCGCTTATATTTAGAAAAGTGCTGCGACATGACGCTCCTGTGACAGAGCAAACCCGTTCTGCTTTCGCCTCCAATGGTAAGGATTATATTGATTACAGCGGTGGCTTACAGCGGTGGCTAACAGCGACGTATGACGTGCTGCTGCTGTAACATGCTGCTGACGTGTCCGGTGGAAAGGAGGGGTAAGATCACACAAGATTGAGAACATTTTAACTTTAAATTCAAGATGTTATGCAGGACCAGGGGCAGTTTTAGGACTGAAGGAGATCAGGGGCTTAGCCCAGATGACTATATATATATATATATATATATATATATACTATCTAAAAAAAGACGAAAAGACACATCTCAGTTTTCCAATTCTGAGCCCCTTAAAGCAGATCAAAGAGAATGGATTACTATGCTTTAAATAAGCAAAACAACATTTGATAAGCAATTTTAACTATTAACAGCATCATAGACAGCTGTTGATTGAAGTCACATCAGATCACTGGTCCAGGAAATACTGCTTACAACCATTAAGAGCAGATAATATAAAGGAAATAGGCTACATTGATGTAGATTCTCAGTCATCCAAGACGTGATAGTCTTGACCGTTTAAATGAAGGCAACTGGACTTTTTCTTCTAGTCCTGAAAACGTTTCGTCCCTCATCCAAGAGGCTTCTTCAGTTCTTAAAGACTGGATTGGGAGAAGCCTCTTGGATGAGAGATTAAATATTTTCAAGTCAAGAAGAGAAAGTTCAATTCCAATCATTTAAACTCTCAAGAGCAAATGGGCTGCTAAATTCTTATTGTCTTAGACATTAATCTGGTTTAATCCGCTTTTTCTTTGCCTCCCTGCAAGTATACATACATACATACACATATACATACATACATACATACATACATACATACATAATAATACATACAAATAGCTTTTATTGTAACAAAGTATTATTTCAAAAGCTTCACAACCCTGACCACTAGTTACAGATTCACTGATTTTTTTTTTTACTTTACACAGAGTACAGGAAACTACATCAATTAAAAAAAGATTCCCATAACAGCATCTGAGCATAAAACCCAACCTGATCAAGGTACTTAATGTATCCCTTTCTGGGAGCTTACAGCAGGCTAAAGAGTTACTGAGGCTTTTGGGCACATCTGTGGTTGGAGCGGCTTATCAGAGACACAGTGCACTGCCAACCACTGGTACACAAACCACTCATATGCTGCAGTATTTTTCTCCCGTTGAAGCTTGCGAGTCAGGGAATGGCTGCTTCACAGATCTTTACGACCTCTGATCACTTTAATTTCAGAAATGTTCCCTGATTTCAAAGCTGACTGGAGTGGGGCTTTAGTCCCTTTCTCCAGTGGCAGCACAGCACAGATTCAGCCTTCAGAACATCATTCTAACCCCCAGGCAAACGTCCCAAACCTTATATACCAGCCTCTGCAGCAATGTCACTATTTGATTACACAAACCCAGCTGAACTTTTCACATTTAAACTCATTGTTTATACGTAGGGCCACAATCAGTGGCCCTACGTATAAACAATCAGGTTTTTGTCATTGTGGAGAAACTAAAAGTGACATGTATTAATCTGCTTGATGTGTGATCTTAAGATGAGATAAAATAATTTAAAAAAATTTAAAAAAATTGAATAGACGCTACAGACTATTCTTATTAATAGTGTAAAACTAAAGAATAAAACATTTTAATGTCTGAATTATCCGACCCCATCGGCCAAACTGATGAAAAAGTACAATAGACAATGTTATATTAAAATTGTATTGCCTGTTCTCAACGTATTACTAGTTTTATTCACTTACTGTAATACTGCTTTACTCCTTTTAATTTGTTAGGCCTATTTAATAATCCAGAGAACATCTGCCTATGTGATATTTACTTATTTTCATGAGTATCTAATTATTTTTATATTCTTCCCATATGTTTCTTATTATTCATTTTCTCCACCAAAACTTACAGTAAATTGACATTTAACAAGCCAGTGCTTTCAAAATAAGACTCACAGACCTGAATCATGATCCGTTTCATCACAGTGCCTGTTGTCAATCTGTGCTTTTTGTCTATAAATGTTCCCTATATGTAAATCATGAACAGTCTCCTCCTGCATGTGTTTATGCATCAGTATCCCCTCTTCTCCCATCCCAGCAAGCACACTGTTGAAGCTGTTGAAGCAGCTGCTTTCTTCTTCAGGGGGCTCTGCAAAGGCTACGTTATGTAGCTGCTGCCCCTCTGGTGTACTGTATTTTATTTCTGAGAAGCTTTTTTTTTCTTCCAAAAGTAAAATCGATATTCGGGGCTTCTCAGAAAATATTCGAGGCTCAAACCAAAGTAGCTACCCCCGAACTCTGCCGCTGTGCAGGACTCAGCAGAATGTGTCAGTTTGGATGATCAGTGAGCAGCAAAAACCGATGGTCACATAACATCAATGTATACGAAGACTGTGCTGACCAGCGTTTTTAGCATTCACTCCCATTTTTCCCAAACACTAGGCAACTAAGTAGAGGTCAAAGAGGATATTTTGCTTTCTCTGCTGCCTTTTTGTTTCAGTGTCTTGTATTATGGAAAATCTTCAATATACCAAAAACAATGTTAGCCTCCCAAGAGATAATCTGCATAAGAAATGTATTTGTAAATTACATTGCGTATTGCACACCGTAAGCTTCTATGCCCCGAAACAAAAAAGGTTAGTCACCAGATAGAGTGTGAGATATGGAATGAATAAAATAAATCTAATGTGACTGTACTGCAATAAGTAATATGTCAGATCAAATGGCTAACAGAGCTTGCAGGACTGGGACAGCGCTGCTCCCACATCAGTTGGTTGTGGAACCTCCTAAGTGCAGGATACAAGCAGTGATTTATTCTGAATTAGAGTTAAGCAGCAGCTGGATCTTCTCCCGGGGCAATTCAGACCCATTACCCAGTTGTAACTGGCCCTTGAGTTCTGGCAGATCAGCACTGGGTCAGGGTTGACATTCAGCTTGATTCCATTTTTGTTCAGTTGGGAAATAAATGAGGGTCTGGTTCGAAACAGAAGGACACAAGCATTGTATATACAGATCTTTGTGGGGGTGCCCATAAAAACTTCATCAGGGTGTTGTTTCAGGTGCTCGGACTGTCATAGCAAAGAAAGCGGAGCTAAAAAGCAAATCTATTGACTTTCCCCCTATGGTCATGTCTTAAGGATCCTGTGAAAAAAAATAATATAACAGAATTAAGAGGCTAAAATTAGTCATTGATGGATGGACGGACGGACAGACGGACCGACCCACCCATCCAATACTTGTTTTAATAATGATATCACCATAGAGCAACTCCTAAGTAGCAGAAAATCTTCTCTGGTTTGAGATCTTGTTTGGGAAGCGCATCCACTCTCTGTGGGATTTCTGAAATATGCAGATGGGGGAAACACGCAGTTACGTTCATCACGCTGCATTATCAGGAATCGCATACTCCATCACAGCTGTTTACCTGGCGAATGCCCTCCATGACCCTGCACTGTGTTTTTTTGACAATTAATATTAATTTCACATATGTGAGAGCAATAAGTTCTGCAAAGAAATAAAAGAGGATTGTGTATATTTTTAGCATGAGCTGACAAGCAAGGAATATAGACTGCATAGACATGCAACAACATAACTCAAGCTGAGTTGAGCTTGTTTGGATACTAAAAAAATATTGTCAAAAATGTTTGCCTATCACTGGCTCTGGATCAAGTGCTGAACTCTGCTTAGCAGCAGCACCTGTCTATGATGTACACCTGCCATTGTTAGTTTATGTACGCAAAAGGTGGATTTAAAGTAATCTTGGATAAACACTTTACTGTATATTAATGGATTAAACAGCTGAAAAAAGTCCAGGGGACAGAGGGCAACCCGCTCCTGTTACAGCAATGATCAGCGGACTGGATGCCCTAATGAGCCACAGGACAGATTGTTTATTTAAAAATCAATCACTACCTTACCTGACCTACAATCGGCAAGCAGAACAGTTCAACAGCCACGCCACCAAGAAATGCCCTGATGTGCCTGATGGCCAGTTCATCACTGGTCTACATATCTTTTCTCTCAAATATGTTTTACTTACCTGCCAAATCATAGTTTTCCTAGTTCATCTGTGTTTTAATCATTTCCCATCATTGGTAAAGATGAGGTTTAACATTAACAGGATTAACATTTCTCAGTTTTTGTTAAGAATTTAAATATATATATATATATATATATATATATATATATATATATATATATATATATGTATAGTGTAGCATTCTTTAAAAAAGAAACTATTTCCTTATCTGTTGGGTATGCATGATGAATGTCCAAACCTTGCAAATATCTAGAGGCATTTTGAAAAATATAGTGGTTAAACACACACACACACTGGCCAGCAATCTGGCTTGTTCTCAGACCTTGATCCAGTGCCTGAAAGAGTGGAGACCGGTTATTCAGCTTGGTGTCTCTCTCAGTACACTCTCCATAAAATGTAGTATTCACTACCTTTCCATACTTTATTCATACAAAATTCCCCATTTTCTTTTACATCTTTGAAGGCCTTTAAATGGCACTTTTAGTCCTTCTTTGCCTTGAGGTTTTGATTATGCACACAGGCTGCATAACAACCTTTTCCATTAAACCCCTGAATTTCATTATCAACTTCTTACGTATGCAGACAATGATGTTTCTCTGTAGCAAGACAGACAGACTCTTGATGGTCTCACTGGACCTTTTTTGAAAGAACAGACTGATGCCACTTTGCCAAAGGGGACACAGTCCTCAAATAGAGGTCTTAACATAACAAAAAAAGGTCTTTCTAAAAAATTAAATGGTGAGTGAATTTGACGTTATTGCAAAACTACTGATTCAGTCTTCATTTTAAAAAAACTTGAAATTGAACCTTATTTAACATTTTTCGATTGCAGGATGGAGTCAACAGAGAAGTGTGAGGTTGTGATACAGCATTTCAATGGAAAATACCTGAAAACCCCACCAGGAATTCCAGGTGAGTATCTCCTTTCTTTTCCTTTTCATAAATAGTGAGCCTTTTCATTTCTTTCCTTGGAAAAAATGTATTTAATAAAGGAATTTAACATTTAATAAAAATGCTGCAATTCAATATCAAAACCAGGCAAATAGCAGGGTGTACACAGTGGTTTCTGCCACCTAAGTTGATTATTGTGCCGTATCCTTAATAGCTGGTGATTCTGTAGGGCTTTCCTCCTCTGCTTTTTAAAAATTTCTTTGCCACCATATATTTCTCACTCTGGTGGTGCACTTGCTGCAGGCTGGTACTTCTTGGTCAGGAGAAAACCCTCTTAATATTCACACTCATGCCTCTGTGCTGTTCTTTGCAATCTACTTAAGAGCTTGCACTCTCGCCTCTTTACACTTGTGCTCCTTCTTTCTGTTGCAGCGTCCTCTCCCCTTGCTGCTCTGCTTTTCTGGAGTCACCATGCAGAGAGCAGTCAAGGAGAAATGAACCAAAAGTTTTACAGACAAGATTGGGTGTATTAGCACAGGAATGTAATGGTGTCCAAAGAGGGACTGGAAATAATGTGAGTCTTAAGGCCTGAAAAGGTTTTAAGAAGTAGCAGGCAGAATAAAAAAATAATACACTTGAAGGAGAATAAAGATATTGAAGTGTCAAATGGTTCAGTATTTAAATTGCCCTAAGATGTGCCGGTCGGATAGGCCGATATCTGGAGATTTGTGTCTCAACTGACAGTTTTTTATTGTTACCACTCACTCCATCAACCAAAGGCACAGAAACATAACAATAAATTGCACTCTACTATCCAGTGATATAGCAGAAAAGTGGATTTAGAAAGTCCACACATGCTCAGCCAGTGCATAGCTAGCAGCCATTAAAGACGAGGTAAGCGGCTATATTGAAGTTTAGCTGTAATAGGAAACCTTTAAAGCCGTAATATCAAGCTGACCTTCGCCTTTAAGGGTCGATCTCACCGCTTCTCAGCCTTTATTATTGTAAATGGATTGTTCAGGCTTGTCCCAAGCTTGGAGATTTACCACCTTCATTGAGGAAATCCTTATGTGAATTAGAAATGATAATGTTTACAAGTTTTGCTTTGCAACTACCGTAATCTCTAAGGGATGCTTTGAAGTGTAGTTTTCGCCCAAATCAATACCATCAATACCAATCAATACCTGTTAAAGGAAGCTGTAATCTTTTATTGACCTATTTTAGCCAATTGTGATTTGAGATCATGTACACCATCACGTTTATTTTATTTTTATTTTCATTTTTACAGTTTATTATTTTTAAGTCCCCCACAAAATGGCTTGTACGTGTTCGGTCAAATTAAACTATAAACTTTAATGTACAGTATTTCATTTGGGATTTTCTGAATAAAGACGTCCCCACAGCATTATACTACCATCCCTGTGCTTTTACTTTGGGATCGAGTTTTTCTTAATAATAGTTTTCTGCCAGTCAGAACATTCTGTATGCAGAAAAAGAACATCTACTTGGATATATGTTTTACATTTAATTTGAGTTGTGTGAAACAGCAAAGTGAACTTCTTATAGCTTTCTTTTAACTATGTTGTTAGTTGTCACTTTTTCGCAACAGGCAGATTTTTGGATTGCACGACTGAGAGTTCTCTTGAGCTGTAGATCTTTGCTGCTCCTCCAAAGTTTTCATTAGCATCTTGGTTGAATCTCTGTTTATTGGATTAATCTAGGGGCATTATAATAAAAGAACATAAATAAAAATGCATCTCAAATTTCCATTTTTTTTAACACAAATCAAAAGCTATGAAGCAGGTACATCTACTTCTTGTCTACTGACAGTCATTGCCAAGGTGTGTGTTTCTGTGTGTGTGTCATGTTGGTGGGTTTTCTCCTGAGCCCTTTGCTATGCAGGCCGGCTTCTTCATTCATTTTGGTTTGACGGTTCAGCAGCACCCCTCGAGCGGCTCTCACCACACAGAGAACAGCAGGATCGTTTGTATGTGCATGTGTGTGGTTGTGCAGGACCCATGACTACTAAACATAGCATGCCTAAGTGCAAACACTAACTACAAAAATGCCCAAAGATGCTCCAGAAGCCACGACTTTGACCTGAGTGGAATGTCAACATCAAATAATGCTAATGAGACATTGTATAAACATACCCCAGAAGCAGGTTTGAAGTCAATGTGATATCACCCTTTACTCTCAATATGATGAATGCAGAGAATTTCCTTGATCCTCTCAAAACATTACCTTGAAAAAAGAATATCCACATCCCTTAAAGCGACTATATCATGCTATTTTACAGGTCTCAACTTCTGTGATAGACATATATGATAAAATGTTACCGTTGGTGTTATACAGTATTAATTTGTCCTAAAGTTTAAATAGTTTCCTTTAGCTAATGCTGGACCACAAATGCTGTTATAAGATCATGTAAGCAGTATGATAAATGGCTAACATTAGCATTAGCATTTAGCTACTTACTTCTCTGTACATCAGGCGTATTTGTTGTTTGATCCAGCTGCTGTTCTTTAGGAATGTAGAATAAAATCCTGTAATCCATGCAGCCAAACAGGCGTTTTCACAGAGAAAGTACAAAATCCAACAAAAAAGTGATTTAAGATGCCAAAAAAACTGTAGCAGCAATGAGCTGTGAGAAGGAGGAGGGTGTGTTAGGAACTCTAGCAGAGGTGAGCCACTCTGGCTGCAGAAGCGGTGCAGAGTCAGACACCTCTAGCACTCCCTTGTTTTCATTTAGTTATGTCACTAGTTGAACAGTTTGAACACTCAGTCGTTTTCTATGAGAGGGAGGGGCAGCTGGTCAGAGACCAGGATTCAGGAGGATTACTCAGAATTGCGTGAATTAAGCAAAAACTCAAAAAACTTGATTTTGCATGATTACATTAGATAACTTTAAAAGTTATCTAATGTAATCATTTAAAACCATCAACTTTAGTGAATATTATCATAATTTATGTTATAGACAAAGAAAAGTACGTATAGACAAAGTAGCAAATAATTGTGAAGTGGAAGAAAAATTATATATAGTTTTTCTTTTTTTCTTTTTTTTGCAAATAATCCTCTGAAAAGTGTGATATGCATACTACAATACATCTTAATCAAATGCAGTATAGAAAAGTACCTGGAAAAGTTGAATTGGTTGTAAATAGTCCTCCTGTGTTTGATTTAATCTAATTTAAAACACAGTCATTTTTATATATCTCCCATTTACCAAAGATGAAATCACAGTAGTGCTTTAATATGACAAATTGTATGCATAAAATTCAGTACAGAAACAAAAAAGAGCCACAATACTGCATTAAAATAGACACTCTTATAATCTTGAGTAAAAGGCCTGTTTAATTTTTTAATAAATTGACAGAATTTAGGTAGTAACGTGATAAAGGTACAGCATTTGTTGTCATTCATGTAGGCCCAAATGAATGGTGACACACAGGGCTTCTTTGTACTCTATTTAATGTGTTGCCTTCAATGCAGTTAACGTCGAAGATGGTTTTCTCTGGTCAGATAAGAACTACATGGATTTACTGTTAAAATAATCACGGTTCATATCACCCTTAAACACTGCCCTTAAATAGAGACCTGGTGTCGGTTCCTGCAACATCATGCTGTAGAGAAGCATTTCTCCAACAGGGACAGGGAAGCTCTTTAAAGTCAAAAAGTACATTCATGTAGATAAAGACAGGATAAACCTGGAAGAAAACGTAGCTCCCAGAAGAACGGCTGTAAACATACAGCTAGAATCAAAAAGGAATGGCTTAAGTCAAACAATATTCACGCGTCAGAATGGCCCAATCTGAAAGAGAACAAAAATATTCTGCAAATTAGAAAAATTGAAAAGAAAGTACATTTCTAAAATTCAACAGCTGATATCAGACAACTCAAAAAGAATAACGGTTATTGTTCTTGCAATGGTTGGCTTTCTTAAGTACAGATTCAAAGGAGTTCAATGCAAAAGGATGCCATACTTCTAGATTTTTTAATATAAAAAAAACTCAACTATTTTCCTCTTTCTTCACAATTCTGTGCTACATTTTCCTAATTTTTATTGCAGTATCACAATGATTTTGTAAGGCCCTGAATCGAACTCTTCTCTGTCTTTATATCTTCTCCACACAATCACTCACATCACATGTAGATGTAGAAGTATCTCAAGCTCTGTGTGTATAATTGTGATGGGAATTGTTGCCTTCTTCTATTCAGGTGTGGCAACAAAGGGATATTGGGATATTGAGTCATAACTTTGCTGTCTGATAGTAAGAATTAAATATCTGGATTTCAAGTGCTAGGTCATGTGGTAAATTCAACCGCCCATGAGAAAACTAATAAAAAGGAAGTCGCTATTTTGGCAGGAAGTTAATGCTGAGTTACAGATAACACATCAGCAAAGGGAGGATGAATATTTAGAGCACAATATTGCCGTTATGCAAGCAAATGGCAGCTAATGGCAGCAAAGAAAATGTCCATATATTTCCTATTTAAATTTTAATCCCACAACATCTAACTTCCTTGTGATTACATTTTATACTTAGCTAAATTAAAGCGTAGAGACACAATAGCAGATGGCAGCTAATGATACTTAACAGCCTCCATTCTCTCAGTGGTAAGTTTTTAACTAAATTATATGCCTGTGTCTGGACAGATATTTTCTCAAATGGTGAGCAGTCCCTTTATTTGCCTTAATTTAGGATTTTGTTTGAAGTGGTCTTCAATTAGAGCCAGGCCTTTAGTTCTAATTTCATCTATTTGGAAAGTATAATTGGTAATACAGAAAACTCATTTTGATCCACTTCTGTTTGCCCTATAAAGCTGTGCATTTCAAACACCACCCTGGAAAAGCCAATGAATAGAAATTATTTCTTTCTTAAGTATGTTTTATTGTGTAAACATATGCCCAAAATCTATGTGAAAAAGTATCATAAATATTTAAGTAAAACCAAGGCAAATCAACATTTATTTAATCAAATAACACCATTGTGCAAATTTGAAACTTGTAAACCAGACATAATGTTTTGGGAAAGATGTTATTAAAGTTGATCCAATTAAGACTAAGAAGGAATAGTGCATAGTAGTGAAAGTGGAGGAAAAAACATGGGTGTTAAAATATGTTTTTTTCAAATATGAATCTGAGAAGTGTGGTGTGCATTTGTATGTATCCCCCCTCAATACCTTGTAAAACAATCTTTTACTGCAATCACAGGTTTTTCTCCTGGGATTGCTGTGTATATTAACCGTCATGTCTTAATAAAAAAAATCCTGACTAGCTTCCCTGCTCCAGCCCCCCAAAAAATAAAAAAAATATTCCACCACCTTTCACTATGGGGATTGTGTGCTAAAGACAGTGGATGATGTTTATTTTCTGCTTTAAATAGTGTTTTTATTTTATGTCAAAGATTCAATTTTGATCTAAATATCTTACACATGTTTGCTGTGTCCTTGAAGTGGCTCATGGCAAAACTTTTAAGGTGACTTAATATGGCATTTTATCTGTGATGGTTTTTTCCTTGTAATTTGTAACTTTTAGAATCTCTTCACCCAACCTGTAGATTTAAGTAGATGGCCTTATGTTAGTAGAAGGCAGTGTTTACATGCTTTTCCATCTATTGTGCCTGTATCTTAAGAAGTTAAGTTAAGGGTAATTAATGGAACTGTAAGCAGGCGTTTTTGATCTTATTTTTTTTAAGTACAACATTGTAATGGTGTAATGCACACATTCTCAATAAAATATATAGTTTGTTGTTTGTAAAAATTTAAACCAGAAGGAGTTTGAATGCTTTTGCAAAGAATCATATATGTTAATGTGAAACAAGAACTAATTGTGATTTTTAGACATCCTTTTAAATTGCAGCCTAGTGCCTCATTTCGACTGAGTGGTACAGTGTGGTTTGGTATGCTATTTTATAGTCTGGCCTATTCAGAAAAGCATTTCGACTACCAGTTGGACTCTCACTGGGTAGGGAAGGTTAAAGTGAAACACCTAACTTGCTGTCATACAAATGCGACGAGAAACTTGACGCAGGAGTATGTAATGAGATTGTCCCAGGCAGTGACAATTTTCTGTCCCCCAATCAATGAGCTGTGTTGTGTGACACCAGAAGCTCCTCCCCAACTGTGCCGTACCATTGTCCAATGAATTTTACAGGTCCAGGATTACTGTGGTGTGGGTTGATTGAATGGGCCGCTTTTACAATAAAAACAGAAAAAACAGCTTACCGAATCTCCAAACAATGCCGTACAGCATAGTGGAAAGGAGGCATTAGTGATACATGTATTAAACATGAGACAACTTTTATGTTCTCTGATAGAACCTTTCCAGAACTCTCGCCTTGCATGCCAACAATTTAAACTGAATCCTTGTCTGTGTAAAGTATTTTCTGGTGTGCACACAAATGTGCACCACAAATGTCCCGTAAAGATGCATCCAATCACTTATCCAGGTCAGGTTTGTTTGTTGAGGTCTGGTTGATATGAGAGGTGCGTTGCAGTTGTCCAACAAGCCAGTCACAAAGGCTCACGGCAGCCGCTGCACTCTGCCCACGTCTGATTGTGATTCAGAGAGAGAGACATGATCGATAGCCCTGATGGAGCACTACAGCTGTTTAGATATTCTGTGCAATGCGGCAACCGCTCTCCCTGTCGCTGTGCCCGGCCCTGAGCATGCATTCACCCATGCACAAATAAAAACTCATGCATCATACATGCCTGGAAATTTGTGCACCATGTGTCATTTCTAATACTGCTGCACACATCAGTTTTTACATGGATCTTAAACATATAAATGTGCATGTCATGGGTAGCACTCAAAGACCTTCCTTTATAAGAAATGAGCCACTTTGTGTTTGAGTTAGGGATGAAAAAAAGATTCATCCTTGTTTTTAGTGAATGTGAATTTACGCAATACACAAAGTAAATAGAATTTATGAAACTTGTCCGCAGCTATAAACTATACTGAAGTGGACCCTACAGGGATGCATTATGATTTACATTGCTACCCTGTGGAAAGGGAAAGTCAAAGGAAGTGCAGATAAAAAGTAATTTAATCCGGTGGTTCCACAGAGCCTTGCAGATTAAAGCCCTCCATCCTACAATGCATAAAAACAGCTTAGAGATGACACCCTATGGTGAGTGTAATTTGAAATGGAGATACATTAGCCTTTGTTTGTTTATGGCGGGTGAGCTAATCTATGTAGATACTGAGTTCTCCATTTGTAGTGGAAGAGGGAAAATATCTGACCTTTTGGAGACTATTGGTGCTGTGTCTATCCATCATTGTGAAGCTTGTTGTGTGATTTCATCCAGACTTTGTTGTTAGAAGGCATAGGCGGTGTTGGAACAAGACAAAAAAAAAACATTCCCAGACTACAATAATAAAGTTTGCATTAGTTTTAATGCAAACAGAGATTCAATCCAGACTGAATGTGCACCAACATGGCTGTTTCTTCCCTTTTGCTTCTGCTGCTGTTGCTTGCTCCAAAAGCCTGCTGCCAATATGGCAAAAGACTTGAGAGCTGGCTCCAATATTGTCCAATAGATGTTGGATAAATAATAAAAAGTACATCAAGAAGGAGCCATGCTGGCCCCGAGAGATGGAACAGAGCAGAAACATGCGATATGTTCAATCTTTCGAACTTCTTGTTTTTTTCAGTAAATTGCTTTGGCATTGTTCTTTTTAACTTTGTCTGTTTTTACTATTCCTCTTTCATGTCTCTTTCAGTTCTTATTTACTTTTATCTAGTGCTGATGTTCTTTTTAGACCCATAGTTAAAAAGAAAACTACATTCATTTTCAGTAGTGCTTTTCTTTTATCTCACTCTCTTTATTAGTATAATTTTAAGAAATATTGATTCAATTTCCAGTTTGGTGAGTTAGATTTTTCTTAGATCTGTACAACACAGGATAACCCATTCATTATGACTTATGAGACAGTAGAGTCCAAAAACATAGCGTTTAGCCTTAGTCTCAAGAGGACTGGGGGTGGTTATTGCTTGTAGTGACGTTTTCAAAAGAAGAAAAAGATTCCCTCCCTGCTGGCATCCTCACCAAGGCAACAGCACCAAGATAGCAGCAACAGCCCACAATATTAATGTGTCCCTTGCTGAAATAAGACTTGTCCCAAATCGCTTGGTAAGTCCCAAAAAGCCCCTCTGAAACTGTCAGTCATACTCGAGTAATCTATGTTAATGTCTGCCATCCCTCCCACAATTCCCTGGCTAATAACTGTCCTGTCGGTGGGACCATTTCTTTTTTCCCTATGGCATATAGATTTAACATGCAGCCAAGAAGGTTGATAATTTGACTGTCAGTGTTACTCAGACATAGCTGCCTATGCGATCCGTTAAAGTCCTATTGTACCTATGAGTTGTGACACAATGGGTTTGTTTTGGCTATGAATAATTGATTAGAGCAATTATTAATAAAATTTATAATTTTATGTCAAAATCACCAAATTTAGGGCACCAGTCTGGAATCCTGGAAAATAATAATAGCCAAATATTTCAGTCTTAGTTAATGTATGCTTACCTGACTTTTGGCTCAGTTAAATAAACAATAGATGAAGGAAGATAAAGAACTGTTTACAGAATGGCATTCTTTTAGGTGTTGAATACTAATTTGCGCCTTTTGGTTTATATTCAAACAACCAGTGTTGGGCATCTTACATTAAAAACATAATGAATTATAGTTACAAATTACTTTTAATTGAGTTAGTAACTCAGTTAGGCTACTACCCGGTGAACGAAATTGGTTACTCAGCAAAGTAACTTTGGCATTATTGTTATCTTTTATAATATCTGCAATGTCAAATATTTTTATTACTGATTGACCAATAAAAAAACACCATATATAGTATTTTAGAGAATTTGGTATTTGAACTTGACCCAATAAGATAAGCTGTATGCAGAAAAATAAAAACAATATATACTAAAACTAAATATTGGTCATACACGTTCACATACTTTTCATTAAAGTGTAAAACTAAGGCGCACATATCTGTATAAAAAGAAAGAAAATAAAAAGCTGTCTTAAGTTTTTTCAAATATATGCATCTGTCATATTGCACATTAAATAGAGCACTATGTTATTGGCTATTGTAAGACATTGTACGACTGATTTGGTGTTACCTCACATGGACTGGAAGCTAATGAAGACAAATCTAATTTTACAGTAACATATTAATAAGAAATATTGCATTTGTTATTTTTTTTTTTATTGAATTATGTTTCTTTGTTAGTAGAGCTCATAGGTATTTTCTGGTATGCATGGGGATTTATCGAAAACCAAATCTTAATCAAAACCACTGCCTTGAGGAGCCTTTGGAGGCAATATATCCGTTCTATCAGCATAGTTCTGGAGCGAAAAGCTGCAGAGTGCGCAGTGGCGTGGACTGCAGGCATAGGAAGGGGTGAAACATTGGAGCCGGTCTCTGCTTTAATGAAACTAACGACCATTGAATATCCAACTTAAAACTATGTTCACAGCAGTCTTTACAGCATACAGTGAGACAGCGAGAGCACTAAGGGTATCTGCCCACCCCGCAATCATCACCGACATCTCTTCTCGTGAGGCGGTTTCAAAAAGGACTTGTAAAAGTTTAAAACCGATCTGTATTTTGAATAGCGTGAACAGCAATCTTTGTTGTTTATGAATGTTGGCAGTCTGCAAAGGGTGGCCACACTAAAAATAAACAATGTTTATCAGAACACGCATATGGAGCTAATTGTATGAAGCATAGGCTAACATCTTGCCTACTTTCCACCAGATGATTAGGTAGCATGTAAATTCTATGAAGTGTAATACGCAACTGATAGCCGCTATTATATTCAGGGGACCATTTCCACCATGTGCGAAATGGCTCAAGTTGGTGGCTTTGTGTTGCAGCTCTCTCCTAAATTTAAATTGCGGGTCTACTTTTTTATGTTCTATGCTTCTAAAACGTGTCATTCAAAGCATTTTAGATCAGACAAGGCAGGTACTCAGACACGGCACCAATGTACAGCATCTGGAAATTTTCATAATAAAAGATAACAAAATAGAATAGCATGCAAATTTCTGATTGCTTTACTACGAAAAATAAACAAAACAATACGTCACTACCTGTGAAACCAGAATGGAAGTTGATTAGTTTAGTTTTAGTTTTATTTAAAAGATCCTCATTAGCTACAGTAGTGCTGCAGCTATTCTTCCTGGGGTCCTAGAAAATATGCACATTGACAATAATGTTTAAAAACATACACTATACATGTGCATATACATGCATATTCACACACATAACAGTCAGATGTATTATTTTAATAAATTATGTACATATAATTTAAATTTATTGACATTGTTTGTGAGTATGATATGCTTTGGTAGTTCATTCCATTCCCTTATACCTCTGAACATGACAGTACTTTCTATGGTATTTGTTCTTGCTAAGGTGAGGTGAAGTTGCCTTTAGTTGCATTTCTGGTACTGTACTGATGATTGTCTACACTGAAAAAAAGATGCTTGGACAAAACCGAAGGCAGTTTTGAGGTGGAAATGTTTCTTATGCGAATTAACAGTGAATACAACAGTCCGTCTTTGACCAACAACCAGTTAAGATCTTTGTGCATTAATATAATATTTCTCCTATAGCTGCACCAGCTACACGAGCAGCTCTATTCTGTATGTTCTAGTTTATCCATATATTCACCAGTGACATAGGCAATAGTCGAGGTATGTCAATATTACTGCTTTCATCACATAATTCATAATATTTGAAGTTTAAAAATGTGCATGTCTTCTCATAATACATATACATCTTCCCATTTTTGTAAAAATATTATTATTGATGTTTTTCCATGATAATCTAGAGTCTACTGTTGCACCCAACAGTTTGGTGTCATGCACCTGTTTAATAGTTACGTTATTAATTTTAATATTAGCCTTATTGCTGCATTAATGTCATAGTTCGAACCAAGAATCATACAATGAGTTTTTACTGTGTTTAGTGGTTTATTTAATTTGATCCAATCTACTACATATCGTAATTCTTTATTTAAAACATTTTCTAGATTTATTTGTGTACTTGCTGATGTATATGTAGTTGAATTGTCAGTGTACGTGATAATGTTAGCCTTATCTAATATGTACGGTAAATCATTAGTAATGTTAAATGACAATGGACCCAGACAACTGCCTTGGGGCAGTACACAAGAGATATTTTTGATACCTGAGAAACTGGCATTAAAAATACACTGTCTGTGATCTGTTTGACTTCCATGTGATTGCTGACTGCTCAAAACTATAACAAGATAATTTTGTTAATAGCAGTATGTGGTCTATGATGTCAAAGGCTGCAGATAAATCAAAAAATACAGCACAGACCGTATTTCTCTTTTCAATCTCTCTAATCCAATCATCAGACATGTGAGTCAGTGCAGTGGATTGACTTTTTCCTGTATGCATGCTGACAATCTGTTAATAAATCTTTTGTATTAAAATAATTATTAATTTGATCATGTACTATAGATTCCATAATTTTAGATAATACAGGGAATATACTTATTGGGCGACTTTTGGGACCAGAGACGGGCAGTTTTTTTAATCTTTGGGCAGAGGAACTATTTTAGACTTCTTCAATGTGTGTGGGCAGGTACAGCAGATAAAACTGAGGTTGATGATGTGGGTTAGGGAAGGGGTAATAGAGTCAGCAGCTACTTTAAGAAGCCTGCTGTTAAGACCGTCGACACCCTGTGGTTTGTTTTTGCAGGATTTTAAAAGATTATTTACTTGATCTATATTTATACTTTACAAAGTTTTTATTTTTCATCAGTTCATTTCTTGTTAATAGGTGAGATATATCATTACTCAAATTGATTGAAGTTTATATACTCACCCAGACAATTTGGTGCCACTTGGAGTCCTTTGGGAGAGGTTTTTATCAATTTTTTATCAACTTATATCCATACATTGGAAGATGTGGGGGAAGGGCAAGTGCCACCTCTAAATAAGGCATTATCTGCCACAAAACTCCTTCATTTCACCAATGTTTTGTTATAAATTGCTAATTTCAGTAACGTTCAGCTATCCGCCACTGTTGTCTGAGCAGGTTGTGTAAAGGGAACCTGTAGAAGCTGAGCAAGTTCTGTCTAACCCACCACTGTCAATTTTTTAGTAATAGCCCATACACAACAGAGGTGGCGCATGGCAGTTATTGAAATGGCGTGTTAGCTGGATGAAAAAGCCTCTCCCACAAATTTCGTCAGCAATGAAAGGCTCTGTCTCTTTGGTGGAATCAGATCCCCAATTGGCAGGCTGTATATGTGTTTTGGATCCTATAGACTTCTTAAGAAGCTCGGTTTGCCCCTTGCCAGCAAGGATGGAGGTTCAAAGTGCGTGCCCCTATCTTGTGGTTTTCCCTACTTAGGCAATCACATGAACTGGTCAATAACAGGCTCGTTGAGAATAGGTGACAGACTCGTAAGATAAGTCTGCAATTTAATCTTGGAACAGAGACGTCTTTCAAACCTGCATGATACCACGCTCAAGAATGACCCACCCCTAGTACAGTTGTTAATAGGAAACAAAGTTGAAAGATTTTAAGGGTGTCCTCCCTTTTGTTCCCTGTACATTTGGCAGTCACCAGTGTTACTGACAGCAAAACAAACCCACAGCATGATGATTCTACCACTGTGCTTGATAATTGGTACAATGTTCTTAGTTTTAAAAGCTTAACCTTGAGTCACACAATAATTCAGCTTGTCATTGTAGTTCAACTGTGGTTCAGAGTTTGTCTTGTAACTGGAGGGTTGCCGGTTCGAGCCCCAGATCCGTCTGTCTTAGTTGCGCTGTCTTTGGGCAAGATACTTCACCTACCGCTTACCGGTGTTGGCCAGAGGGGCCGGTGGCGCAATATGGCAACCTCACTTCTGTTAGTCTGCCCCAGGGCAGCTGTGGCTATAATCATAGCTTGCCTCCGTTTGTGTGTGAATGTGAGACTGAAGGAATAGTGGAATTGTAAAGCATTTTGAGTGACTTGAAAAAATGCTATATAAATGGAATCCATTAGTAGTAGTATTATACTTGTACCTAAATAGTTCAATCTTTCTGTCTTCTTAAAATAAAACATTTTTGAGCAGGCACTTGTTTATGTTTTTGGTTAGCAACATCTCAGTTAATGGCACTACCACAATGTGGGCAGTGATAATGGTGATTTCCCAGTTTAGGCCTAAATTAAGTCTTGTGTTGTTCCTAAACCTTTGAGCCACTTTTCTAACATCTGAAGGCAACATATGTGGATTACAGAAAAGTCCCAAAACATTGATCCAGTTCCTGTGTTTTGAAAATCAGGAGCATTTGAATTAAAATGATTTGGAGGCCATAATCGAGATAGGATTCCTGCCCATGATGAGTGAGTGTAAACTTCTAACCGGTATTGTAGATAGTAAGGCACAAAACAACCTTTAAAAATGTACTTATCAAGATATTGCATCATAATAAAATATGTCCTTCAAGCATGAACCCTCCACCCAAAGTCTCTGATTTCTCATTAGAGACCAAGGAAGTTATTATTGGCATCCTAAGTAATTCAGACAGCTTCCTGAAAAAAGGATACATTTCTGACAATGTACTTGCTCATTATAACCTTATCTTGCCTGCAGACAATAATCTGGATTTGTTACGCTTGTTTGCTTTGCCAATGATCTGTATCATTTATGAGCAAAGCTAATGGTTTGCACCAAAAACAAGAGAAGCTCAGGGGTAGGGTGGTGGTGTTGGTGGGGTGTTGCTTCTCTGAGTGGCTCTGTCTCTGAAACTGAAATTATTCACCTACTGCGTTCCCCTTCTGTGAAAAATAATATAAGCCATTTGATTGGCTTCAAAGTTTGTTTAGGCGGAGAAGAAGAACTCAGACTCATGGAGGGGTTCAGACAGGAGCGATTAACTTTGCTCTCCACTCAACTGCATGTAATATGAAGACAAGCAGGCTGAAGGAGAGTTGCCATGAGAAAAAGATACATAACAAACGGGAGAAGAAAGCAGCAAGGTTGCAATGGAGAGACTGTTTAGGAGCTGGAGAACTCTGAGAGGAAAATGCAAGAAAGATAAAAAGGAACAGATGGAAAGGGGCAAAAAGGGGTAGAAGGACGTGGGTGGTGCAGAGGAGAAAGGCATGAAAGTTGTATCAACCTCTGCTTTTGGAAGGTTAAACATGATGATAGTTTAGGCTGCTGTGTCTCTAACAGATGAGATGAAAGGATGACATTGACTATACAACTGCTTCCTGAGCTTGACCCCTGTGACACGATCACAGCTGTTCACCATGTTGATTCCCTTCTTCCCCATTTTTTTCCCTCTTCAAACCTCACATGTGCACCCCTCCTTGCACTTTTTTTTTGTCCTTGCTTTTATGCTTTCTCCTTCTTTCACCCATCCCTTTCTCACTCCTATTTGCTCTGCCGCCACTGTGTTTTATACTTTTTTGCAACTTTTTCTGGGTGCAGATGACCACATACGTTTTGCTCTACGTCTCCCTTATGCTCATTTGTGTTACTGGACATCTAAGGCTGCTTTTGTTCACAACAAAATTTTCCTGTCATCGTTGTTTGACATGTTTTTTGCTTGTTCAGTGATGTGCTTCTCTTTTATGCTCTGAATTTGATGAAATTTATGATGTAGGTGTTGATGTCGTTTTTTTTTCACACATCAAAGCAGAGCAGGAACAAGGTTGGAATTTAACTGGGGCATGTCAAAAACTATTCTTGATTGTAACATTTTTATGATTTTTCTATCCGCCAATTCTCAATGTGTTCCTATTATGTAGCTTCATTGCAGAATAAGCTTGTTTTATGCAGCCCTGGGTGTTTTAGAAATGCAGTTGTCTGACTGTTTAATATTTATGTCAAAAACTAAAAATCTCAAATCATCCCTTATGGGCTTTATTTTTTCATAGTAGATGTAATGTTCTTATTTTTGCACTATAGAGACAGACTGGTCTATATTTGAATCCTTGGAGAGGGTGAACATTTGGGTTGTGAAGTGCAGGTCCACCAATTTTTGGTATAGTAAAAGTTAAGTTAATGGGAGCAAAACAGTCCCACAGAACTGTGCTTCCACCACCACGCTTGACATTTTGTACATTGTTCTTAGGTTTGAAAGCCTGACTTTGACTCTAGCAACCACTTCTTGTCGTTTTAGTCAAGTTGTTCAAGCTTTGTCTTGTATCTCTATAAAACTAAAACTATACCTTGCTTTAGTGGATCAGCACCAGAGGTTGTGCTAGACATTTTTTGTGAGTCATTTTGACTGGCAGATTTTTTTTTTTATCCGGTCGCAATCCATTTTTTTCTGTCTCATTTGCTATATCGGGTGGGGGGGTTCCTATCACCAGCAATCGTCTGACGAGTTAATACCAATTCATTGGAATATGTTAAGTAGTGTTCAATCAAAACAACCTGACCAGAGAACCACACGTAAAGTGAAATTAAACAATAATAGTCAGATTGTTGCATAAGCTATTGACATGAGGTCTTGGATTTTTGTCAGCGGACAGAATAGATTACCCCTCCATGGGTAACATAGCTGTTGATCAGAAACAAAACGTTTCCTGACCCATAAACTACCGGAGGAATGCCTGCAGTTAAAGCTGAGACTGACTGGTCTCTCTATCCAGATATATTCCATAGGCTTCATTAGTCTGCTTTATCTATATTAAATTTCAATGCAATTGCTGCTTACCCAATTAATCGTGGCCAAGTTTCAAACTTCAAGTTGATTGATTTAAGATGAAGAATTTTTATATGGTCCTACTTCCACTCCATCCACTTTGAGCTAAACGCCAGGACCCATGGCAAAACAGTCACCCAACCTGATGCTGCTGCCATCATGAGCGATAGTTAGTACAATTGGTTTACGTTCGGAAACCTCACTGTGGCACTTATAAATATGCTTCTTGTCATACTTCTTGCGATTAAATAGTTTAATGTTCGCCTTTTCTAATGAAAAAACATTTATCCAGATCAGCAGTAAGGTGGTAACTGTAGCGTTTCAACAGAAGCTATTTAATGTGTATTGATTTTTTTTTTTCTAATGAGAATGAGATAACTTTTCCCTTTGCCTTTTCAAACTTTCATGTTTTAGTTGTCTCATTTGTGAGTTTTACAGGTAGATAAATATCTATTTTGAGAAAAAAAAGTTTGTAACTCAATTTTAATTGAGATTAGACATTTTATGGCTGCTTTGCCCAATATTTCATCCTCATCAAATCGGTAAATTAACTCATGTGCAATCATCAGGTACATCATTTGTTTAGTGGTAAGGCTAGTGTTGTTGGGTTGACTGGTGTTTCAGTTTATGACTGTTTTATTACTGAATGACATGTAGACATTCAGTAGTGGCAAGCATGATATTCAAGCTCCTTAACTTTAGATTTCCTGTTTTACCACCATTTTCCCAAACTGATTTTTACTGAATGTATCAGTAGTATTATATCTACACAATATTTTAACTAAACCTTTCAAAATTTATAATATCATAGTTACAAAGGACTGCTTGAATGCAATATTTGTTAGGCTGTTATATGTTGGTTTCTTGTGTTCATTTTCTGCAAACCAATTTACTCTTTATGCCAACTTTCTTTCACCACAAACATCTAATCTTAGTATGAGCTGTGTGGACAGAGCTTGTTGGAATGGGATTCCATGGTAGAATGGATTCTCATCTAGGGCTGTTGTTCAGGAGTTGGTCTTAGCCCCTAAGGCCCAGTGAAAGGAACTGTCAGTGCTTCAGTATATCAAGACATTTTAACTTTTTTTTTATTTCAACCTTGTGGAAAAAATTTGAAGATGGCCTGCTGTGCTCCAGAGCAAAAACTCAGCTCATAAAGCCATTCAGTATTGAGTTTGATATAGAAGACTCATGTGACTCAACAGTCAATCTGAAAGTTTACCTTTGGGATGAATTAGAGGGCAGACTGCAAACTAGGCCTTCAGCCTTTGATCATGCAAGGTCCCTCAACACAGCTCCAATAAATGTTTCTCTCTTCAATAAAATATAAAACGAAGAATCTTTTTATGTTGCTGCCAGAACTGAAATATGCATCATGACATCTTATTTGTGTTTCAGGGTAATCTTGAGTGATTCTGCTTTGTAAAGCCTGGTTTATATGGAGACATGCAGGACCATGATCCGTTGAAGCAAGGGCGCTTCGACAGGCATGCAAGGATGGATTGAGTAGAGCCATCCAGCATGAGCAACGTAGAGCGCCCGTCTGTGATTAGTCAGCCCAAAATGAATTCACCAAATTGGTGCTCTTTAGTCAGTTTAATCAGTAGTCAATGCATCTTTTAGACAGATGCTTTTTATTAAAAGGCAAGTTTATCTATTGTGGTCTTTTGGTGATTTTGAAAACCAGGATCTTTAAAGAACAACAAAACAGACCACTGTGTTTATTTGTTTAAATGTGTTTTTAGAGTATTCAATGAGCTGCACTTCTTTAAAAAAGGTTTCCAGCTCAATCAAAATTCGCTCTCTGTCACCCATTGTTCTTTGACTAGGCTGTCGGAACCAGATGAAGCTGAGGAACAGTGTTTACAATCTGAAGTAAAAATAAACTGTCGTCAACCAGAGACATCCCTGCAATGGTAGCCAGACCCTGTCAAAAAAGTTCTACATCCCCTGCTGTCCTGGTGGGGTTTAGGAGTTGTAACTCCAGTTAAATGCTGAAACCTTGAATGTGATGCCATTTGCAGTGCAGTATTTGAGTGCACTATACAGTTACTCTTTTTGAACCATTAGTAAGTTGTTATTTCTTTTAAAGTACAGAGGATCTAATTAGTTATTTCCAAGCAAATATCAATTTTGGGTTATCGTAGAAGTTAAAACTGACTATTGGGATCCTGAGCAAGGGAGAATCGTTCCATTTTGAGGTCTCTCTTTTTGACTGGCACTTAAATGCTTGAACGTTTATCATGGCAACCTGAGAAAACAGGATTATTGAATCCCCCCCCCAAAAAAAGTATCTCATTATTTTCTTCTTATTACTAGCATGACTCCTTCAGTAGAAAGGGCCTTGAGATGTGTATGTTATACTCCTGGATCCATAGACTACGTTTTAAGCTATCAGTCAACTTAATCTAATGCTGGACCCCAGGCAATACATTTTTTTTTATCCAAAGAATAATATGCAGCCTCTCAGCAGATACTGTAGGTCACTGAGCTCATAGCCCTCCGGACAGCCTGCCCGTCCTCCTGAATGAAGATTAAGTTTGCTGAGGAGGATAATCAGGCTCCAAGGTCTCTGCGGTATGCAAGCAATTCAGCAGGGTTGCTTGCTGTGATTCAGTGCTGAGCTTCTCTTCTCCTCTCATCTTTTCTTATAAGAGATAAGACAATCAGGTTAGATTATAACAAATTGCATCAACTTTCTATTTTTAATTGAAGCATAAATTTAGCATATTTGTAGAATAGATTAAAAAATTAACTTGGAAAGCAAGTGGGAACCAGGTCGCCTGACTACTCAGAATTGACTTATTGTATCCTGTGTGCGTGTGCTTGCGTCAGGGAAGCAGGGAGGAGAGAGAAAAAAAACAGGCATCAGTTACACCCTTCCACGTCACTGTCACCATTCAGGACACAGAGGGCAGTGAGATAAATCTAGCTGATGCACCCAAAATAGAGCTGGAGCCTCCATTAGAACAGGACGCAGGCTATGTGAGAACAAGCTGAGGTCACTGTGGTCAACTGAGTTATTTCTGTTGTGTCACCAGACCTCAAGGAGCAGACATTCACCCGAGAGAGCATGCCAGCAGGTTAGCAAACACAAAAGGATGTGCCTCCAGTAGTGTTAAAAGATTCAGTTATCTGCAGTGTTCTGTAAAAGTATTCAGATCTCTTCAATCAGTGGTCCCCAAACTATTCCTGCTGGGCACCCTTTCGGTTTTTAAGAAAATGTTTATACCCTCCCTTGTAATTGTTACTTTTTTAATTATTTTTTTTCAATTTTGATTTAATTTTTATACTGTGTAGCTTTAGCTAACATTGCTTTCAATACATTTTAATGACTCTACATGCAAAAGTTAAGACAAGAACAGAAAGAAAACAGCAACAGGTGTAGCTGTGTATCTGCTCTGCATCACTGAATTTGGTTAATTGAACATTGCTTCAGAAAAATGCCACTGCATGTATGTTTATGGAGAGAAAATAGACTCACAACATCTGTGTGTCCATAATACCTGATTTGTAACATGTGTCAGCCTTTTAGTGTGTAACTTTGGGTACTTGTATCTGTAATACTTGATTTGTAAACCGTACAATACATTTTGTGCGTAACTTTGGGTACTTGCAACCGTGTGTTGAAATATACACCCAAATATCAAGAAGTTACTAGTACAAAATCAATTTACTCACACATAATTTGGTAATACACTAATTTAAAACTAACTACGAATTTAAAACGGTCCCTATGCACACAAATTGCAGCGTTACAACTGCATGAGGGGTTATGAGACTCATTTTACGTCTTAAAATGTGATGCGTTAAAATGCCCTTTATTTTGAATTTTGATAAATCAGGCCCAATGAGCACAAAAATGTGTGTACCACAAAAAATTGTGCTAAGAGCGTGTTCCTGATTTACGGTTGGTCCACTAACATTGTTCACGCAAATGTAAAAAGGTGTAAAGACCAGTATTCAAATGAGGAATTTGCATCCACTGCTCTGTGGGCCAGTCTTTCTGGCCCATGCACTCACCACAGCTAGAGAGAGAAGGACTAGTGGATTCATGATGCGTCTTTGACACAAAAAAAACTGTTAACAAATCACTTACATGACTAAGTGTATGGCTGTTCGAGTTAAATGTCAAGTTGCTGTACAACATACTCATTTTCATTTAAAAATATAATCTAACAGTTAAAACAGAATCATTTTACGAAAAGTTCATTGTCTCTCATCAGATACACACCAATTGTACTAGATATGATTTTAAAGCTAAATTAATCATAAAACATGCTAACATAAACTTCCTGCAACAATCTAATGTTCATAGAGCATCTCAGGAATGGAATAAGTTATCTACAAATATTAGAGATTGAATCGTAATGTATTTATTTATTTTTTAAGTATTAAAATGTAATCTTAGTTTTGGATCTGCCTGAATATTTTAGGTATTTTATTGGAGGTTGGAAATTGAAAGTTAATTACGCCTGTTTTTTGTATATAATCTTAGATGTATGAATTTTGTTTCTAAAATTTCATTTATGTAATTGTCATTTCGGTGTTATACATTTTATTAAATGGACCCCAGGAAGATTAGTAACCACCCTGGTGAAAACGATCCCAGTAATTAAACAAATAAACAGCAAGTGTAGATGTGGTGAGCGTGCATTGAGTTATGATAACTGTAATGTTTAAAGCCATTAGAGTGTTAATTAGTAATAGGTTAGAATGTGTATTAATGATATTTTTTGTTAGTCAGTAATAAAATCATATTGAATCATGGCTGCACAAAGTTAAGAAGTGTCTTTCAGAGGCTGTGAAAAATAGGTGCTAAACATTTTTTTTCCTGTTTCGTAAATCACACTACACATGGAACGTCTACTTATTCTGATGTTCTCTTCCTAATATTTTTTACCTTCTAACGGAAACGCCAAATGCTAAATGGATTGTGTGCATCTTTTTGCAGTTTTAATCAGCACAGTGCTCTGATGCATATTTTTGGGGCCCCTCTGAGGTTTGTGCACACTCTAACAAGTGCAAACCTCTGGTAAATCAGGCTCTTTGTGTTTGATCAATCACATGAAATCCCAATACATACATTAGAAATTTGCCTGTATGAATACTTTTCAAAGGCGCTATACTGAGATGATGAACAAATTAGCCATCTGGTTGTCATTGAAGATGATTTTTGTCTTTTTTTTATTATTTAAGTGGACCTTGAGCACGATTGAAACTCACCTGGTTCTTAGTGACTTAATGTCTCAGACACAGTGTCTCTGGCTGTCTCTCTTTTTATTTGTTGGCTGTACAGTACAGCACATTAATGCTATTGGATCACACTTTTATTTTATTTCTTCCACTTTTATTCAGCCTATATAAATGATTTACTGTAGCTAACAGACATGGATGCTACCTCTTTGCTACAGCAAAAAAGGTGTAAAGAACATTAATTTGCCAACAGAAAGATTTTTACATTGCCTTTTTTTCTTCTTTGTTCTTTTTTTGTCTTCCACTCATAGAAACACACGTGGGCACACGCGCGCACACACATACACACACACACACACACACATCAATAGTCCATTAGGACAGTGTTGCTTTCATTACCTCGAGTCTGGCCCTGAGACAGCTTTCATAGTGTAGCACAGTGGAGCAGAGCTGGCTGGTTTGCAGTATATACAGCGAGAGGAGTCTGGTAATTGCCAGCTCTCTGTTCTATTCATCCTGTGCGTCAGGTGGAAAGTATGAATCTGTGGTGTCTAGGGACCACCCTTGCAGTGCTGCAACGCATCTCGCCGCAACGGCTTGTCCCTCTTACTGGGCACAAGTAATAGAGGGAAAACAGAGAGCTTAAAGGCCTCAGAGAGTCAACAATTGTCACACTGACAATGCTCACAGCTGTGGGAAAGTATTACAAACATAGGCAGGGCACAGTAACCGCAGTGGAGCACCTAAAAATATAGCCTTACTGCAAATCTAACTTTTTTTGTCAGGCTTGTCACACATTAGTAAGTGTTTTTGCTGGAATATAGCTATTTCAGAGACATATTTTGTTACCATGAGAAGAATGAAAAAAAAAATCAGTTGAACTGCACTGTGTTGTTTCTTTTTCCTTGATGTTCCTAAATAACGTCCAACATTGCCAATTGCTTTTACAAGTTGCTCTATTAGTAAATTAAGTCCAAGCGTAATTTAAAATCAGTATAAATGTTGATTTTTTTTTTAAGGCCTCAACGTTTTTTTAGATAAAATTAGTGAACAAATAATATGATGAAGATCAAGGAATAAAACAGTCAGGTAAGGGAAAGTTATTATGAAAACGCCATTTCCAGTACAAAATATGTTGAGTGTAGCTCGAACAAGGAAGCTGGTCATAGCTAGTGGGCAGATTCATGGAGGTAAATACTTGACAAATTATTTAAGAGAAACTTTTGACACGCAGCAAAAGACTTGAAAATGGGGTGGTACTTTACCTTCCAGGAGGCTGAAAACTTAAAGATACAGTTGAAGCTACAATAGAACGTCTTAGAGGAAAACACGTGAATGTTTTAGACTTTCATTCCAATTGGGAATCTGTGACATGTAAAAAAATCTTTTTGCAAAGCTCTCTTTGCAATCTAACAGAGCTTGAATCATTTTGCACGAAATATTTACAGTTATATTTCTGTAAGTAAAAAGCTTGTAGAGACATACCCCAAAATACTAGGAGCTGTTACTGCAGTGAAAGGTGGTTCAACAAAGTAACGATATTTGGCAGGTTCAATATGAATCCTAGCCACAATTTGCAGATTGTTTTCTAAAAGAACATTGAAATCATGTTAATAGTTATCTGGAATTTTACTAATATTTTTCACATCCCAATAAAATAAATAGAACTCTGCAAAAGGGATATCATCTGAGGTGGCTTTTCTAACAAGTGGCAGCCAACCAGAAAAAATGAAATCCCACACAAAGCCACATATTTTTTTTCTGCCTGTAATGTAAGAATTAGTATCAAATAGAAATCAGCAGCCTAATCATGTATACTCAGCAACGTCAGTCTATTTTTTTCTATACCTAAAAAGAGGTAAAGTTAATGTGGATTTGACTTTTTTTATGTATCTTAAGCCATTTCAGGTTTGTTTGAGATTCATCACTTCAACCTCTGTAATTTGCGTCTGTGTCCCACAGTTACATAAACTTAAACAAAATGCTCTGATTTAGGTTTTTGATTTTTTTTGGAGATGTATGGATATTTTTATACCAATATCTGAATTTAACTTCCAGCGTAAACTATAATATTCTGATCCATAAGGCTGCACTGATATCAATAAACTGCAGAGAAACTGTCAGATATATTGCAACTAATGGTGCACAGACAATAACCACCAAACACTGACAACATAACTCAAAGGTTAATAAGTACACAAACTATAAAGCACAGCAGAGAACTTCTAAAATTAACACAAACACAATACTCACCTCTTTGCGGCATACAAATGTGCCCACAGTGTTCTTTTTGTTCTTTTCTTTAAAGGTAGCCTTTATTTTGGTCTCTTTTCAATGACGTTCCTGTTACATGTTCATTGAAAGATCAACCAGTATTGCATATCCATAATTATTCTTTATCTATCTATCTATCTATCCATCTATCCATCTATCCATCCATCCATCCATCCATCCATCCTTCCTAAGTTAAAGGGATGCACAGCACAACATCTGTTTTATATAAAATTAATGAAAGTCCTTTGTACATTATCCAAATGTGAAAAAATTGTTACAGGGAAAAAAATGTGTAAAACATCACCTGCAGAACCGCAGGGCCATGCTGTCTAGATTGGTGGATGGATTGGTACCCTCAGGCCAATATTGAATTGACGTTATTATCAGGTGTGATAAAGGCATTGAATGTAGAGCTGTACCTTCTCTAACTAAAACTATGTGTAAAAACCTCATAGCTGATGTTAATCACCTTAAATACCTGGAGGGAAAAAATACCACATCCATTTAAAACTCACAATGTATGGAAAAATGTTAAGGAGTATGCTCATCTCTAATCTGTGTCTTTATAAAAACATAAATAACATAAACTATACAATCTATAATTGCTTGGAGAAAATGGCATGGAGAGAATGGCAGAATTTGTTTTTATCCACTAGCTCTAAATTTTACCTTCGCTATAGAGTTTATACTATTTTTTTAACATTTGGTCTTTACTAACATTTGAAAAGGTTTTGGATTAATGATCTTCATTCAGCAGCAGTCTAAAATCAGAGGAAAATACTGTGACAAGGTTATCTCATTCAACAAGTCTCCTTTTTATCTTCTTACACATGAACATGAAGATTTATGAATTGTCTTGAGCTGATTATTGCTGTTTTTCAGCCCAAGACACAATCTCGCCACAGTTGCATCCAAATCAATTCTCCAGGATGTCTTATTTGAGTTGCGAGCAGCAGGCTCCACACAGTGAGGGATATGCGAGGAGGATGCTGTCAGAGTATATCCAATTTCAGACAGCAAAGCAAATGGCCTTGGAGATCAAGGATTATACAGCTGATTTCTAAGTCGAGCTAATATTGATTCGCTGTGCCCCTGGTGAACTCCAGGTTGCACCTTCACAGTGTAAGCTTTTAAATGTTTCAGTCGTAATGGCCCCCCTTTGTCTATAAATTCCCTTATATATAAGGCCACAAAAACTGACCTCTATAAAATGGGCTTTTGTTTTTCTGTACATTACAGTAAATACAGCAGACAGTAAGGAAGCAAGTTCTGGTTAAATCGCCCCTTCAGCACATTTTTGTTCCCATGCATTTCTTCCTTACTGATAAACTATTTTACTGCACTCTTATAATTTTATCTTACATTATAGAGTTAACCTTCTATTTTTTATTTTATTTATTGCATGCTTAGAAGTGTTTGTTTATGTTTCCACTAAATACCGCAACAATTTCCTAATGTTGTGAATCTGTTCACTCTTGGCATTGAAATATTTGTGATTCTGATTCAACCCTTCTCCAATATGTACCCCTATTACATACCGATATGTTATAATTTCTGGCCTTTTACCCATCCATAAACTTACCACTTAATTATTGGACATCATTTACTTATGTTAATATTTAAAGAGTGACTTACCCCCTACCAGATTCTAATTTGGCCCACATTTGCTGTTTTAAAATGGCCGATAATGAGGTGTTGCCTGGCGGATCAAAGAGGGGGCGGGCCAGGCGTGGTTTGGGCTGTGATGGACATGGACAGCAGCGCTGCTACAGCGGCACACAGCAGCCAGAAAGACAGAGAGCAATAAAGAGGCAAGCTCCATTCCCTCAGAGGGGGACATTTTTGTAGGTTGAAGATTTCTCTCCACCTTCTTCACCAGAGAAAATGGAAGAAGGTTCTGTGGAGGAGGCAAGCAGCCCTGAGCTGTATCGTTTCGAGCCGATGGCTTATGATTTTCCAACTCACTACATAGATGTGGCCGGGATTGAGCTTGTTTTATACTCCACAGCGACAGGATGACTGATGTCAGAAATACAGGCTGTTTTCAGTAATCCAAGATGAGCCGGTAAATTTAAGTGCAGTGTAAAGTTTTAACCTATAGAGAGCACTCCTCTAACAGTTTTTGTTACAAAATAATATTTTTACCAAAATTTACTAAAATACCCCAAAAATGACCAGACATATAGACATCACACTTGGCCACTAATATATACAGTTTATCAGTGAAAAAAAAACTCAATGTGGGGATGAGTTGCACTTTAAGTACTTTAATTAAAAAAAAATAATTAAATCATGAACTTATTTAAATGTCATGTCTGTTGCATTTCCCTTTGTTTCCCCTTTTGGGCCAGTTGATTCCAATGATAATTGGAGAATATGATCAAACCAAAATAAAAATGAGAGACCCTAATGCTGGTAGAGCAAATTTATTGGATGCATATACTGCAAATATGTTTTCCTTTATGAGTAGATTGTTGAAAAATACTTGTAAGTGTGGATACAACATGATTCCATGGTTGCTACAGAAATATGTAATAAATTACTGAAAGGTTGAATATAGAGCAATTTCATAAAATGAAATGATGTTTTCATCTACAATGTGTTTACATTTACCAGCCAGTAGCGGCCACGGGTTGTGGGTTGATAGATACCGTCTCTATTATCCAACTATATGGTCGGCACAGCTTGGACTGGGAATAATGATTTGAGTCAGCAAGTCAAGCAGCTGCTTCTGAGCTATGGAGATAGAAGAACAGAACCTAGAGTAGTTCTAGGTGAAGCCTACACTAGATGGACCCACATAAAACAATTCCACGGCACCAAACACACATGGAAACGGCGACTTTCCTCCTGGATCGGTAAGCTAACCAACTTGCTAACGTGGCTAACAATGGTTGTCAGTTGAACTCCTCTAGGATACATTCCTCACTGTACACAGTTCAGGTCTGTCACTGCGCGTATCGACAGGAAACTAGGCAACCCAACAGCTAGAATGATGTTATTGTTGTAACTACAACCTAAATCAACTAGATGTTGCTATCATGCTCATGTTCCATGTCCAACCTTTAAGGAGCCAACTAAAGATATGAAAAGAAAATAAACAATCAAAAATAACAAAAAAACGGAAGGGTATAGAATAATGAAGGAGCAATCTGAACAGAAGTTACACAAAACATGCTATTGTGACTTTTTTTTATTATTCTGAAATCCCACTGTTGGTCATTGAATTTCTACCTAACTAACAAAGTGTATTTTTTGTATGCATGTCATATAAAAAGGAAATATCCAGTTAAATTATGCATGCATGTTTCTTTAAAATGAAATAACCAGTTAGATTTGGCATACAAGCATTCCTTTCCAATTATAATATTGCACACACAGATTATTAAAGCCGGGTGTACACTGTGCGATTTTTGAGTTACGGGTCTTCAGCTCCGGCTCACACTGTACGAGTGAATTGCAGGGGTTAAAAGTTCACAGCTCACGACTCATGTGCTCACACTGTATGAACGGCTGTTCGGATGTGACCTGACTGCTCTCACTGCACGACACGACAGACCCGTAAGCAGAGGAAAAACACGGGAGTAGATGCGCCTGACCCGGAACTGAAGAAGCAGAAGAAAAACACTGGAGTGAAGATGCGCGCCTGAGAATTGTGAAGATGCGCTCAAAAGACAAATTCGGTGCCCTGGCAATCTGTGCCGTTTTTTGTTTGGAAACACCAAAAACCAAAAGGCCCCGGCGGTGACGATGGTGACACGCATGCGCAGTATGAGAAATAGCTCGTAGCATTGCTTCCACAGTGCGAGTCATTCACGAGGGGCGACTAGGATTTCAAACAGGTTTGATTTTCTTGCGACCAGTAGCTGGTCGTGAGGTGTAAATTGCCTGTCGTTACCGAATGTACACTACACGATGCAACACGCATGATTAAGCCAAAAGTTGGCACGATCCAGACAAAAGTCGCACGAATGACAAATCGGTTCAAAAACGGTCCAAAATCGCACAGTGTACGCCCGGCTTAAGATGACAATTGTGATTGTTGAAGTACCATATTGTGTATGGTATGTTTCATTATTCTCTGCACTACAGTGCCATAATGTGTATTTCAGATATTAGACTGCTTTAATAGCTATGCACACTTAAAGTTGTAGTAGTAATGTCTCCAGTGTCCTTCAGTGTAAGAAATATAATGCATGCATCAGACGAGTAGCAAAGAGACTCATCAAAGGGTGTTGATAAGCCATAATGCAGTTTGATGTCATGTCCCTTACTGAGAGTTGCTCTTGGCATCGCACAGTGACTTCAACGTTTCTATCTCCAGAGTTTGTTGTCCTGCCATTTAGCCATCTGCTCTTAAACTTCCTGTTATGATAAACTTTTCTTCCTTTTACACTTTTTCCTACACCGTCTCTTTTTCTTTTCATACACATTATAAACCTTGCTAAAAAAGCCCCTTATTTGAGATTTGGTAATCGCTTTAGGAAAATTAAGGGGAAAGAAACACAGATACTCCCATTAGTCTTTGCAGAATAAGAGAAACAAAGACCGGTGCATGAGACGGGTGTTGGGAATCCTGCTAACTCATCCAATAGACAAAATATGAGGTAAAATCAACAGTGGGAAGTGTTAGATTTATGCTAGCAAGAGAAAAACCATGTCCAAATCCTCTCAGTTCGAACAGCCATTATAAACAAGAGCAGATTAGCCAGCTGCCTCCTGCTGGGACAGTGAATGGATGAGAGTGGGAATGATGAGGAGAGGCCGCTCCTCTCCTGCATTATCTAAATAACAGGCCGGGGAATTCAATAAGTACTGGCCTCATCAGACCTCATCAGCTCCTCCAATTAGGCTGCACATCATGGCGGCTGGTGGGCTCATTGCTGCTTGTGACAGATGAGACTCTACATGGCGCTGTGCTTGCTTTTGCAGAGGTGTTGTTACTTCACATTCCTGACATTGTTCAGGTAAATTCTGTGCTTTATCATTTTATGGAAAAAGCAATATATGTTCATGTCTAATTGCTAATTTAGAGTTTGTTCCATTGACCTGGCTTATTTACACTCATCTGTCCTTGATGCTGCATTAGCAGAATCCCGACAGTCAACCTCAACTTTAAGTAAGGACTTACCTTCAGAGGGTTGCTGCTTTTAAACCTTGCAGATATCGATGTTGTCAATATCTCTCCCCTCCCTCATTGCCTCCCTGTGTATCCCCAGGGGTCAGGACATGTAACGAAAACACACAGCCCGCCTGCATTGATTGCAGCCCATTAATGCGTACTGAGAAAAACAAAGCCTTTCATCATGTCTGAGATGTTTAGGCAAGGACTTACACAAACTTGTTCTGCACAGGTCAACCTTTCTTCCTGATTATTGCCCTCAGATTGCTATCTCAAGGGACGAAGAGCATATCTGCTAAAGCTGTTTTGTCTGCAACTTTTTTTCCATGTAAATAAGGAATGTGCTTTAAACTGCTTCCATTTTTATGCAGCTTTTAAAGGGAGTGGGTAGAAGCAGAACATTTTGAGTATTCCTCAGAGACAGGAAATAAGTTACGTATGGTCCTCGTTTAATTTTATAGGTCTCTTAACAGCTCACATCCCATTAGTCAGTCAAAACTAATTTTGATAACAATAAACATGCCACAATTAATAAGGACACCACATATGTAGCCTAAAATTTTGCAGTGTGATTAATTTTCTTATTTTATTATCTGACACTCCAAAAAGCTGACACCCAAAAAAAGCAAAACAGCATAGTAAATTTTAGATATGATGTAACGTTTCCTAATGCAGTTAGGTTTTTGTAATAAAAAAAAAGAACATTTTGGGAACAGATGTTACTTTGTTTATGAAGGATTTCTTTAAAAAAAAAACAGCACAGAATTAGTGTCATGACTAAGCATATAATTTTGTAATAGTGTTAGGCTTGGGGATGTCCAATACATCGTTTGAATTTCAGTTGTTACAGATTTTCAGACATGTTGCGCTTAAAGTGACGATGTGTAGTTTTTGCCGTACATCTATGAAAATAGCCATTAAAATATTCTGTAATAATAATTATGTGAAGCACATTCATTGCAAAATATTGGCGATATTGTAAAATATGATTTTAAAAATCAGTTTTAAAACACATAGGCGGGTCCTCTTTTCAGGGTAAAGCAATATTAGCTGACGTCTTTACTTCTACAAAAGCCCGGACGGACAAAGCGCACTGAAAACGCCCGCTTTTAAAACATTGATTTCCCCTCAAAATGCAAAAAAGTTTCACCATAAATACATTTTTACCATTTTACTAGTTCCAAGTGATGAAAGAGAGACTGATGTGCTCGTCATGTTGCTGCAAATAGATATTTCTCAGGGAATTGAGCGTTTGAAAATAGCACTAGTTGGAGCTCCGTTGTTGAGTTTCTTACTCAAAAACACAGACACCGCATGCTTGTGATAATTTAGGTATGCACTGCCCCTTACTGGCTGAAAATTACACACTGTGCCTTTAAATTACTTTCTGAAAATCATTAAACTGTTTGCACAGGATAGTGATTTTGTTCATTTAAGGTAATATTTCAGCTATCTTATTTCCACTTTATCTCATGTTGACCCTCTAAAGATTTTGTCAGATAGCCTCAGTTTTGTGGCTTCTCCTTGGTCATGTCAACATTTCATATACTTGCAGTTTTGTCCTCTTCAAACTGGACTTTCATTAGGAAGTAAACTTAGCCATTCATGAACAATGTATTGGTGTACTACATGCAGCTTTTCATAAAGGCCTTCATACATCCATTAACTGTTGATAATTTTAGGAATGTACTATAATTTATCCAAAGATTGTGACACACAAATTGTATGATTTTTTTTTCTGTTTAAACAATTTGCATAAAACAACCTATGTGTATATTCTATCATTTTAATGCCAATGGAATATCATTAAAATGGTAAGTACTTTAGAGGTATACAATGCTGATGCCTGAGTGCAATACACAAGAATCACTGAAGCAAAGCAATGTGTTGTAGTACACATGTATACATTTGTATATAAACTAAAATACAAAGAAACAACGCATCACTAAACAAATGTGGGTTTGCTTTTGACTTGAAGGAACTCAGTGTTTTAGCAGTTCTGCAGTTTTTTGTGAATTTGTTCCAGATAAGACCTCAATAATTATAGGTGTACCCCGCCTCTCGCCCATTGATCGCTGGTGATGGGCACCAGCCCCCCCTAAACCCTGCAAGGATACATGGTATTGGTAAAGAATGGATGGCTAACACATTGGCTATGGTTTAGCTTCTTAGGAAGAATAACAAAAGTTGTAGAGCCATTAGCCTTTTATGATAGTATTTAGTCGCAGTATAATTTTAGAGATTTATAAAACTTTGATACATAGATATATTTTCCAGACTGCAACTTTAATGTTGTCGATGTATACATTTGATTTTTTTGGAGCTGAACTATACAAGTACATTAAAAAGCTTTAACAATGTTACATTGTAGCTTTCCAGTTCCCATTGGTTAACAGTCTGTGAGGTGGGCCCTTGTGCTTTGAACTTGCAGTCTCTGCCTTCATCTCTGTAGAGGTCGTGACAAAACCGTGCCGTTGCTGAAAGCCACCCAGTGTAATTTGGGGGTTAGAATAACTTTCTGTGGAAAACCTTCAGCAGTTTTGTAAAACGTTTTAATCCTTTATGATCTAATATGTTATTGCCCCATGGTTATCACCCTCTTCTATTTTGGACTACTGAAGGAAGCTATAATATCATGACAAAACCTCCATATGCATATAAAGAACTACTTTTAAGTTATCGTCATCTTCAGAAATCTCTGCCTTTGGGGCTAGTAGTAATAGCCCAAAGCTCTAGCCAAAAGCTCTAGTAATTTCTCAACATGTAGAGAAACTACAGAAAAGAAGAAATGAGATATCAAATAGAGTATGGTGAGCATGACCTGAATGAACTACAGAAAATACTGCAAATATTTCAGTATTAGCTGTATTATGTGTGTATATGTGTCCGTGCGGGTTTGAGTGTATACAATTTTTTTTGGTGTGTAATAGTGTATATTTTCTTCAAAGTCCAAAGAGAGCTGCACCTGCACCCTGTATTAAACAGTAGAAAGCTCCTTTCTGCACATGTTTAATTAAAGTCTCAGCAGCTCTGCTTGGCTCAGACACGCTGATCTGAACGCAGCCAATCAAATCTTCTCACACATAACTGCCTTCCTCTGCCACAAACTCTGCTGATCCCTAATCAGCCGCGATGCCCCCCTTCATTGATCCCCAATTGGTTACAGTAAAGGGGACAAAATGGAACCCCTTCGCCTCACAAGCCTCTCACCTCCATACCTTTCTCCCTATTAGTCGGGTGCTCTGCTAACATTGATCATAAATCAACGTCACTAGTAGAATTGATCGTCAATCACACTCAGCGACATTATGGATGAAGTTGCTCCCTCAGTTACAGTCCTGCCCTCAGCCCAGGGTTTACACTGCAGCTGCAGCTCTGGCATATTGATCCTCCTTCAGATACAGTATTGAGGGCTCTTTATTGATAATTTATTTATTGTGCTGTAATTTCATTTTCTTTCCTGTCCATTACATTGTTACTGGAAGCTCCTATGGTGGAAATTTAGTTAACAGACACTTCAGCTTTTGTTTGTTTTATAATGCTGCTCTGACTTACATGCCTTGTTTGTAAATAAAACAAACATGTCCAATTCTGTCATAATATATTTATCATTTTTTAGATCTTAATGTTTTAAATTTGGCTTTAAACAAGAAAATGAGAAGTTTGGTTGTTTCAATCTCAGATTCTCAGACGGGGCAAGATTAGTGATGCTTTCTTTTTTCTTCTACTTTTTGGGGGGTGGGGGGTGACAGTCTTTTCTATGATCTATATTTAAATATCTGCTGACATAAATATCATTTATACTGATCTAGGCTTTCAAATAGTGATGGCATGTAGCCTTCCACATTCTGCAGAGCATTGATAAGGAAAATAGACCTTCATCTATACCACCGTTATTTGCGCACAATTATTAGTATTAGGTTACAAAAAATTTATTAGCATAGTTTGTGGACCTCAATTTTGATTTTAATCAGGTCATTGACAATGCATTCAAGCTTCAATGAAACTAAAGCAATTTTTTTCCCCTTAAAACAGAATTATTGTGACTGTCATATCATATTTGCAGATAAATATTTGCTTTGGCTCTAGATGACGGGCCGTTTGGCTGGATTACAAAGCATCGACCTGCGTGATTCATCTCTATAGATGAGAGGTTTCATGGGTCACTGGAGGCGTTGGCGGTGCTATAATGCTGTTCTAACAGGGTAAGCGTAAGCTTCTGTGTCTGCCCACACACACAGTGACACAGACAGTGGGTGCACAAGTCAACCCCCACAGGCAAAGGCCAGCAACAGCTACTCTTCAGTTCCTCTGACACAGCCGAAACTGTTTGCCATTAAAGGATAGCACCGCAGGCTACATCTAGTTTAACACCACAAGTTCAACAAGAGCCAATGAATCGCTTTATTGTTTGGTAATGAATTCAGAATATAATTCATTCATGTTAAATTCACTGCTGATCTCATTTTATTCCCAAATTAATAACAAGCTGGTGTGTGTTACATGTCTATGTATGCCCAGTTTAACAAGCTATGTTTTGATAGAAACACTTAATGTGTTTGTTTTTTTATATAATAATCTAATTGATCAGCTTGAAGCTGTTTCGGGACGATATATTAACATACCCCAAGCAGAAAATTTATGCAGTTGGACTGCAATTACCTGTCATACACATTTAGCAAGCAGCACATATGGCTCGGCAGGCTGTTATCATTTTGGTACATTTTAAACATTGTGCTCGGTTGTGTATTCTCAGCCAAGAGAGCTGAAGTATCAAAAGCAAGAACTGCTAATTAGTCAGATAATTCCTTCTGCCTGCAACAGGTCTGCATGCTTTTGAACACAGCGGCAAGGATTTGGAGTTTACTTGATGTTTTTCCCCATACACTAGTTTTTCTGTAAGGTATCTTTCATGAATGTTAAAACAGTTTCAGTAATATAAGGGTAACTTACAGAACTATGAGACTTGCATCTAAAGATTACTAATATTTGTTATAAGAGTTAAAGGTAAGTACCGGTAATACTTTACAAATAACTGAAAATGTGATACTTTCACATCCTTAAAGTATGTGTATTGTATTGAAATGTGGATATGCATTGGGATCAAGGGTGCAGAATTCAAACTGCTTTGCTGCATTAGGGGCAAGTTTTTTTGCTTGGTCGTCTTTGTCTCTTTTGTCTTTTCTTTTTCTTTCTGTATTTACAATTCAACCAATTAAATTAAATGTTGATCCTCAGTGAGTGCCCTTAAATTCTCTGATATTTTTGAGTTACAGGCTTCAGTTGTTTCATGCATAAGGAGGGTATGTATGGCATTTGAGTGGCAGCATTTTTTATGTCCATAATCCATGACAACCTGTTTTTTGTAGATCAAATTGTGTATGTTAAAGTGTCAAATGCATGTTATTATTTTACCATAAATTCATCTTGCCATATATTCTGAGCTGTGAGGGTGTTATGAGTCTTAGCATAAATAAATTGTCCTGAGATGATAAATCTTGCTGTCCTGCTGGCTGGTTTAGGTGGCATCATGTCTTCTAACCCCCTTGAAACAAATGGCTAATAGACATTAGCTTGTTAACGGTATGACAAAGGCAGGGAACCCAAAGAGAATATATACAGGGGAGAGTGGGAGAGTTACAAAAAAGAAACCATGAACATAACCCAAAGAAATGGAATCAAATTAAAATGAAAGAGAAACTCTAAGGTTTCGATTCAGCTCACTTCCCCTCATTAGTTCTTTAATTAATATGTGGCTTTCACTGTTCTGCTCCGTTTACGGTATTTACCTATTTAGGATCTTTTTGCAAACACCGTTCTCAGTCTCTTACCATCATTCAATTTCGATCTGACCAAAGAGCAGCCACTTGTGCTGTAATTGCCGTCTTGGGCAGCTGTATAAAGCAGCCTGTGATATTGAGACCCGCTGCAGCTACAGTGATGTTGGCAGTGTGTAGCTGCATCTCTGGCTTTATCATTAGAAACAACTGTGGCTACCACTTTAGAATTGCCACTGTCTGCAGGACTCAACAACAGTCGAACCCAGCTTTTTGGAGTGAATGTGGGAAAGATTGTCTCCTTGTGTAAATGTTATTTTAATATATGGATGCTGGATTGTGAACCATTTATTGGAGTTGGCAAACACAGTGTACAAAAAATTCCATTTACTCACACTCCCTTTTACCTGCTCTGGTGTTTTTAGTTATTTGTCTAATCCCCATGGCAATGTTAGTGTCTGAAACGCTGGAATTAGCTGATTTAGCTGAAAACGAAGATCTCATTTAAGAGCTGGTATCCCACGGGTTGCCTGGCAGTTGGAAACTTGCCGCCTGCTTGACACTAGACTACAGTTAAAGTATTTAGATTTTGTTTAAAAGCATGTTAACTCACGAGTCAGCAATTGAATTTGCAAGTATATATTTCTCCCAAAATAATTACACTTCTTTTTTAAGTAGACAGTTGTTTGTCTGTCAATAAGACTAAGTCATTGATTTTTTCCCACATTATGTCTGCATGAAGGCATATTGAAGTCTTCCAGTTCCCAGAAGAAAACCTTCCGCCGGTTATGTGCAGTGTTTTGGACTAGGGGAGAGCCAGACACATGGAGCTCAAGTCATCCATTATTTTTGATGGTAAAAATGTGAGATAGATAGATAGATAGATAGATAGATAGATAGATAGATAGATAGATAGATAGATAGATAGATAGATAGATAGATAGATAGATAGATAGATAGATAGATAAGGAAAAAAGAAATGTGATAGAGAGTGAAAGATGGATTAGCATGTCAGAGACTCAGTACATTGCATTACTCTTGTTAAGTGTGCTATAGCTCATCGATCAGACTTCTGCCGCCCGCATACAGGGCTCTCTCCTGCATTTTCCGTCCAGTAATCCATAATATAATCTCAGGCATGAGCCATCCAGCCTCCTGCATGATCTGTGAAAACGTCTGGCCAAGAGATGATCAATAGCCGTGGAGCATGTGTAACAAATGCAAGCGAAGGGTTGTTGACATCCTTCTCCCTTTGGTCGTCACGCTCATGTAGATGAGCTTGACAGTATGGATTGGAAAACAGAGAAAAACTGGACTTTACCTGTCACTTGTACCCCTTGTGAATCTCTTGCCATTCTCCCTTCCTGCCCATTTCTGTCAAAGCCCCTTCCTGTCTTTGTCTGTCTATGACACCGTATCCGTTTTTCCATCTATCACCCTCTTCCTATCCGTGTCTCTTTCTGCTCGTGCCGGTTCCATTTATTGGGCCATGTCATTGAGCCATGTGTGCCATCCCTGTCAGCAAAACGGCTGGCAGACTGTCTTCATTTTCATGCTGAAGGATGTGAAGCCAGCATAGCAGTTGTGAGAGCTATCGACTGGGATCCGTCAAAGCCCTCCCTGTAGGAAAAGCTGCTGCCTCCTGCCTTTCTCGTTGGCAGCCACACTGAGCTTGTTTGTTTGACTCCGAAAATGTCGACATACATTCAGGCCTGCTGTAGTTTTGATCCTATAATCCTCACCTGACATATCCTTGCTATTATCCCCATTTTCCCTTGTATTTATGTGGATGTACCGAACCGTCCACTGCACTTTGTTTGAGTATTTCTCTCTCAGCCCTCATCTCACTCTTATTCTCTCTGTTACCCCCAAGATAAATTTTCCTCAGTCTGGGCAAACAGGTCAATCCAGCTGATGGGGATCGGACAGTTGTTGATCCAATTAGAGATCCCCTCAAGCAGCTGCAGAACACGGCAGAAGTCCAATAAAGTAATGTCTCCTTCCCGACCTTTTCAAGATCTCACTAAATATGTCCTTGCAGCACAACACAAAGAAATCCAAGGACTTTTCAGAGACACTTAACTCATCATACATTCAACTAGAAACTCATAGTATTTTATAACTAAATTGATTAAGAACCTGAAATACTATTTTCACTGTAGCTTCTTAGACTGACATATATCTTGGTGGAAGAGCTTAACAGTTCTCTCTGTATGCCCTCTTAGCTTTGGGCGCTTGAGGAGTGGAGTAGGCCCAACCCAGTTTGACAGCAAACACTTGTGAGAGGCCTCCTTTGTAACTGTCATGAGGTTGAAAAGCTGGCTGTTTCTTTGCGCAAAAACCTTTTATTCAGCTGCTCTGAAAATCTGGGGCATTCCTGCACTGATTCCACCATTCAGGCCAAACAGATGTAGAGTCCTATTCAGAGCGGGCAAGTGAATTTACGGCGCCTCAAGTGATGCGTTATAATACATTTGCTGATTTGTATTCATGGATCAAGATGGTATTCAGCTGGCCTTTGTGAGATGATCCAGAGCATATTCTCTCTTTATCTGCCGGAGCCAAAGAGAAAAGTACTGATTTTGACCAGATGCTGGCCAACAGGAACCAACAGTAACAAGAGAAGCTTAAAACAATTAATTTAAGTACTTATTTAAATTTCTCTTTATATGGCAAAAATACATTCCTGTATACTTTATGGTTCATTGTACTGTTTAGTAATGACCCTTGAAAGCCTGCAAAAGTCTACATTCCATTCACTATCTTATATTAGCTTACAAACATTTTCATATTTGTTATTTGCTACAGGCACAGGCTCAAAAAGTATTTTCTAGAGCAGCCATCTGAAATTTGATTTGTTTGTTGTTGATCTTTCCGAACCTCTACTTTATAGAAGGTCATTTTACTGCAACTAGAGCTCCAAGTATTTTGAGATAGGTATCTAGCAGCTCACCTAAATGTTTTGCAAAATAGCTTGAACTTAATCAGATTGGATGAAGAGGATTTAATAACATTAACCCTTTTGTCTTGCCATAGATTCTCAGTTGGTCTTGCTCTGGAGTTTGATTGTGACATTCTAGCATATGAATATGCTTTGACCTAAACCATTCCATTCCAGTTCTATCTGTTTATTTAGGGTAGTGGTCCTTAGAGTTGGGTATCGTTTGAATTTGAATGATTCCGGTTCTAATTCCGATTCCTTATTTCGATTCCAGTTTCAAGCAATTCTTGATCCTGATTCTTTAAAGGGACATGGTGTTTTTTTTTCATATTTGAAATGAGCTAGTTAACCATAGGTAGTCTTACATAAAGAAATAGTCTGAACTTCTAACTTTCTAACTTCTTCTGAATTTTAACAGGGCTGTTATCTATGGACTTGGAGATAAATATTACTTTATTTTTGAAAATCTCATGAAATCCAATTTCCAAACATCCTGAATATCTGATGCTGCAGAAACTTAAACATTGCAAACCTAGTGTAAAATATTGAATAAAAAATAATAAAACAACTTCCAAATCAGTTCAGATTAGCTGCAGGTACATTATGAAATCAGAAACCTCTCTGTGGGACTCTTCTAGTTGTTGCATTTCCTTTGGCTTCGAAGGCCAACGAAGGAAGCATAGCACATTGCGGAGTATTGTTAACTGTCAGGCTAAATCTTAAAGAACATCCACATTTTTCATGATAGTGCAGTAACACTAACATTTCTGGCGAATTCTTCCTCATTGGTATTTAATGGGTTCTTTTTCTGGTCAGTGGACTGGGTATTGAAATTAGGAATCGGAATTTTAAAAAAATTGAGCGATTCGGGAGAATCTAATAATTAGTCCCTGTTCCTATCGATGCTCAATTCTTGAAGCCCAACCCTTGTGGTCCAGCAGTAAAGTGTACCTTTGACCCACTTTTAAATCATTTGCATTCTGTTACAGGTTTTCTTCCAGAATTGCCTTATACTCAGGTCCATCCATTTTCCTTTTAACCTGAAAACAGAAGGGAAGGAAAGGTAATTTTCTTTGTATAGCACAATTTCAACAGCAAGTTAATTCAAGGTTTTATGCAATATTAGTTTTCACAGTTGGAAATAAGGAATTAAAAGAATTGTTTAGGTGATTAGTAAACAAGCTAGCAACTTAACTGGACATAACTATGACCACTCGATAGCGCAAAAGTGCTTCTAATACTTGAGTACTTGAGATGTGTAGAATGTGCATCAGCTGCATTAGTGGGCTTTATAAGCAACCTTGGCTGCAATAAGACCAGAACCGGTTTAAGACAATAGTCTACAAGGGAATAAAGGTCATATTTTTGAGATGCATGACAAATTGTTGTCCTGTTGTAAACCTTTTACAGTTTAACTATGGCTTCTTGCTATTCTACATAAAATCATGGGTCTCCAAGCTGCCTGTCTATTTATTGCCCTCTTATCCTGGCTTGTCAGTTTAGATGTACGGATATTTCTTGGCAGCTTTGCATTTTTGCAATAATCTTTCTAACTTGAAATAATGAGTTAAATATTGTGAAATGTTCAAAACCTAGAACATTGTTGTTAATTTCCTCCGTGACTAGTCTTCAGAGTTTTTTGGTCTTCAAAACAGCAGCTTTATTAAGATTGAGCAAAATAAAATGCACATTTGGACACTATTTGCTTAGTTGGTCCCTGAAAGTAATTGGTTTGCACAAGATTTTATTTATTGGTGTCATAGTATCAGAGCTGAATACAAACACACCCCTCACTATTCAAATTTGTTTTGTTCCAAATGATGAACATTTATAAAAGGCCTCTTTTTTCTACTTATGCTTTGGGCTGTTACATAAAATCACCAAAAGATACATAAAAGTTTATGATGCTAAAAAGGTATAAATTAGCTAAATTAAAGGGGAGGGGGGATAAATACTTTTAGAAGACATTGGAACCTTCCTTCTTTTGTGTGCAAGCGAATAGCAGTTAGTGTTATAGTGTGTTCACCATGGCTCAGATGTCGATGTGCCTGTTTGAGCTTGCCCCTCATTAATTTATTTGTAGGTTTCTAAGGCAACCCTCATGAAAAACAATTAAGACTTCCCATGGAGGACCTTGTTAGCAGCAGTTGTTGACCTCCAACCAAAAGAACTTCACATCTTTATCCAATGAATTAAGATTGTTAAATGAAAACAAAATGGGTCCATAACAGTTTTTTAAGCGGTCCCCTGTTGCACCTATTTTTTTTTTCCGTTTATAAGGTGAAATCTGTTCCACTCGAAGGTTTTGTGCTAAAGGCACAACATCAGCAACATACTGGCCTAGTTTAGTCTTAGCTCTGCCAGTGATGACTTTCTGTTTTCTGTCTTGGGTTAGCGTGGGTGTGTGGGTGTGTGGGTGTGTGTGCAGAGACACTTTAAGGGCAGTGAAAAACAGTGTAATTGTGTGTACGTGTGTGTCAGGGCAACAGAAGGGTGAGTGTGTTCACAGAGTGGGTGGGGTGGTGTGAAGCTGTTGATCTTGGGCTTCAGTCTTAAACAAATTGGCCATTCCGCAGTGGGAACTGCGAATGCAGTCACACAGGGAAAGTCAGCCTGCATTGTGTCAGAATCTCTAAATTTCTCCAACAGCTAATTATCTCCCAGAGTGCCAGAAGAGAGGTTTGGAGGAGCTTTTGTTGTTTTTTGTTTTATTTCTGAAGCCCCTCCATACTCTCCCTTTGTTACTACATTTTTCCGAGCTGACTCAAAAAAGTTGAATCCCTCAGGAAAACTCAAAGACACATAAACTCACGTACACTTAGTGTTTGACTTGATGGTATAACCCTTAGCCGCATTAACATATACATTTGTGTATTGTTTTAATTAGTACCTTTTAAACTGTAATGAAGCCAGAAAAATAATTATCTTTAGCTTTAGCTATCTTTAGCAGCAGGTGCAGTTCTGACATGTAAATTCTTAAATCTTGTACTGTGAAAAGTCCCCTCCAACTTCACTTTAACTTCATCTGCATTGCTTTTAAACTGAACAAAACATCTTTGTCTGCAGTCACACAATGTGGTGCCATTATTATCGAAGTCCTGATACCTTCAGCATCTGCAAGCAGAGATTAACAGGCCAACTATTTTTTCACTGTCTTTGATTGATGAAAAACCAGTTGCGTTGCCTCCTGCAGGCAATCCCATCCTTTCCCTCTGTTGTCACAGTACAGCCACATTATGAGCTTCTAGGCCTATAATGTGAATGTGATGACAGGAGGATTGTCAGGTTGCTCCTAAAGGCCACCAGGTGCTTGGCAACAGTCAGTTAGAGTCTGGAGAAGCTTGTTTTCGGTTCTGTGCTCATCTGGAATGTTGGGATATCAAAAAACACTTTCTGTCCAAATTGAAAGAAACAAAGAACATTTTGTGAAACATCAATTTCTGTTACATGAAGTATTATTTATGGTGTATCCTGTTACATGAGCTCCGCAGCCACATCATCAGGTACATCCTGCTGGAAACAGGATACTTCTTCTTTTGCATCTGGAACTGACATGATTGTTTAAGACATCAATGTAACATTCTGTTGTCAGAAATATTCCTTTTGTTTTCAGATTGACGTCCATATTGTTGTAGTTCTACTCTAGGTTATGTGTTGAATTGAGATCTGATTAATGTAAAGGCCATTTGGTTTAAAGTGAATTTAGTTCATGTTCCAGAAACTAGTTTGAGATTATTTGAGCTTTGTGGCATTGTGCATCATTCTACTGAAGGAAACGGTGGTCAAAGGGAAGGGAAGGAATGGACAAAATCGGCAACAACACTGATGTACAGGCTGTGGCACATAAAAATGCTCAGCTGGTACTTAGGACTTCAATATTGTGCTAAGTAAAGCATACTGTATAATTACACCATCATCTGGCTAAACCGTTGACACAAGGCTGGGTGGATATATGTTTTCATGTTAATATAAAAGGATCAAACTAACTTATTTCCAATCAGCCATGCTCCAATTTTGATGAGCTTGTGTGAATTAAAGACTCAGTTTCCTGAACACAGCTGACAGGAATGAGACCTCTTGGTTTCTGTAGCCAATCAGCTCCCAGGTCCAAACATGTTTATTTACTGCATATATAGGTGGTAACAATTGGTTATACGAGAGTAACTGCGTTTCATCGAAACACCCTAGTCATTCTAGCCCCACTGTTGTACTAATTTATATATTTAATTATTGTGTCCATTAATGCAACTGTTGCGTGGCACCTATGTCAATTTCTGAGAATATATGTAGTGAAGTAAATGTGGTAAAGTATTAGATGTATCTGAGCTGGAGCTCAGACACATATTTTTACTGTAATCCACATATCTTTAATTGGCAATACAAAAAAATGAAGATGTGCTATAATGTGACAAATGTAAAATGCCAACCTTTAAGGTCATAAGTATGATCACTGTAAGCCTCTATTTTAAAATTTATTCCTCAGGTGTGCATTGTACAATGCTGTACCTATACAATTGGAGGTATAAAGAGATTTAGAGTTTTTTAGCTAAAAATTAATATTTTCTTGAAGAAAATGTGTTCAAACCATTGTATGTTGATTTCTCTTCAAAATACTTTTTACAGTCATTTTGAAATGTTTTGAAGTTTAAAAGCTTGCAATGATATATTGGTTAAAGAATCCTGAGGTATTTAATTATTACAAAATTTGATTAACATATTTTCTGGGATAATATGATAAATAGTGACACCTGCACACTAATTAGGTTCATCCAACTGTTCTGAAGGCAGCAATATGGCTGCAGATACTTTTTCTTCACATTTCATTTGAATAATTTAAACTATCGGAATTGTTGTTCATTGCATGTTTTATCACCTTAATAGCAGATGCTTTTTGACTTAGTAGTTTTCCCCTTCTGCACAGTTTTTGCTTTTGGATCTCTCTGACCCCTTTCTCTGTCTTCTTAATTTTGTTTTAGCTTTTCTTCCACACTAATTAAACATTTCTGTTGCCGTTATACAACAGTCTTGTGTCCCTTCTCTCATCTCCACTCTCAGCCTCTAAAGGGACTCTGATCTCGCTGACACAGGCTGAAAAAGGGCGACAGAGTCTGTCAAAACCCTTTGGTCCCTAGCCAAGAAAGCCTCTAGTTTCCCATGCTCCCCCATCCCCGACCCAACTGTTTTCTTTCCCTGAGAATGTCTTTCTTCAGATTTTTTTTTCATGCTATCTCATATACCTGAATCTAATTTTGCCATTGCCAGTGCTCACCTGCAACACAAGCGTGAGAAAGTGCCCTTTGAGTAGATGCTTTATAGCAGCATAGGTCATCAATTTCATTGACCTCTCACGGGTAATTATGTGCATGAAAGGATTTTGATGGAAAGACAACTCTAATTATTTTTTTATTTTACTAAATTAACAAAAGCTTTATCAGGGTTTCCTGCTGCTGCTGAAAAAAACGTTGCTCACTTGGAAGGAATTTCTCATGACAATCCCTTTCTCTTACAGTGTTTAAACTGCAGAGACTGACCCTACTGTTACAAAAAGAACAGCTGAATGAATATCTTTACTTAACCAGTGAATTGGTACGGTACAGTGAGGTCCTGAAACTGTTGGTTTGAATGGAAAAAGGCATAAAATTTCTAAGAAAAGGGGAGATGGCTCTGAAGGTAAAACACGCAGGGATTATGTATCAAGAACAAGAACGCCTTCTAGAAAAAAAGCTTTGGCTGACAGAGCGGTCTTGCATTGCCATCTAAGAGGTATTTACAAGCGCAATTACTGTGATTATTATTTCAACAATACCCTGCAATACTCTTTCATGGGCTGCCAGCCGGAGCAAGGACACAGAGAGCCTGCCAACACTGTCAACCTGGGAATTTGTCAAGCAGCTTCATAGGATGGCAAGGAAGAGGAAGGGAATGAGCCAGAGAAAGAAATGTTGTAGCAGAAGTAGAGAGAAGGCGATGCGGTTTAACAGGGCACTTGCCTTTCTGCAGGGTCACAAGATGCTGTCCTTCTAACATGTCTCTGACCTTCATTTTTCTTTCTCTGCAGCCCCCACAGAGCCTTTGCTGTGCAAATTTGCAGACGGAGGGCAGAAGAAACGTCAAAGCCAGAGCAAGTATCCTCAGAACGGAAGGCCGTGGCACAGAGAAGGGGAGGTACGATTTCGGACACTGCAAACAGATGACCAACCATTCAAAATGTTGCATATATGCTGAGTGTTTCCCACATCTGTAGAGTTAAGTGTTAAAATGAATATGTAAAGAAACTGAATCTTTAAATCCATAATATTTTTCCTGACGCTGTCAGCAAACAGCTACAGTTTAATGCTTCAAAGTTTTGAACCAGTAGCTCATAGGTCAAAGGGGCTCCATAAGTTGGTCATTAATGTCATCATGACTTGTGAGCAAGTTTTTCAAAGCTGCAGGAAGAAACAACAAATGAGGCTTATGATAATTACATTTTTCAAAAGATGCCAGTATATTCCATTTCCATTTAACTGTATTTTTAGTTAATTTATTACCAAATTTAAGAAAATAGCTTACCCAAATCAGCTGATTGAGACAAACCACATAGTTACTGGAAGGGAATTCATTAGCATGCTGTAACAATATGAGCTACTTCCTGGAAAGCTGACAAAACAACACCACAATGCTCTGCTCTATGATTAGTGACAGATTTTTTTTTCAAGTATGGTTAATGTGTTTTACATGCTGTTGCAGGAAAATGGATAAATGTTCCTCTGTATTTCCCTGCCATGTATGGACCAGTAGCAGTGCCTTGAATATTTTTACTTTTTGTCAGGTTACAATCACAAATATCAAAGTTTTGTCAGGTTACAACATCACATTCTTTCAGGTTACATTAACAACGTTTTTTTTTATTGGTTTGGAAGTTGTTGCATTTATATTCAGACTCCCTACCATGACTGAATAAAATACATTGCAAAAACTACTTCAGAAGCCATCTTTTTAGTAAATTGAGATATTCAGTATACACACTGGTATTCTGTGAAGGCCTCAGAAGTTTTTTTTTGAGAAAATTAGGGAACAAAAGGCATCATGTAGGAGAATGAACACAGCAGACTGGTAAAGGATAAAGTTGTGTAAAGACTAAACTCAAGGATGGGCTATAAAACAACATCCTAAGTATTGGACGCTCCACAGAGCAATTCTCTAATAAATAGAAAGAACATTGCATAACTGCAAACATACCAAGACTTGAAAATCCACCTAAGCTAATAGGTTGAGCAAGGACAGCATTAATCAAAGAAGCAGCCATGATGCTAGAGGTAACTCTGGAGGAGCTGCAGTGATACAAAGCTTAGGTTGAAGAATTTCATACAGAATGTCTATGAATATGCTCACAAGGAATTGCATTCAGTCAGGTTACAACCACACATTTCAATTTACTTTATGATGATATCATATGACAGACCAATCTAAAGTACTATACAATAGTAAATTGTAAAAAAAACAAATTCGCAATATAAAAATATGGAAAGCATAGCATGTGTTTGGATTAAGAGTCAGTACTACAGACCACCTTTCCAAAGCCCAAAGAGGACTGTCTGCAACATATTTTGTTTATTAAAAAATCTCTAATCTACAATTTGTCTCAGTCTAAGATATGAAGCTAATGTATGGGAAAATAAATAAATATGTCAAAATGACCCTGGATGTACATGAGCTGCCATGTAAATTGCTCATCTAGCCAAATGCCTCATTGAACACATATTTCCACTATACATCAGAATGCCAGGAAACCCAAACCTCAATTCACTGTGATAACATGCAGATACAAGGTTACAGCTAACAACCAACTATACCAGAAAGGATGTATAGAGGACACAGGCTAGGGTGCCTTTAAACTGGAATATATAGATGAGGAAGAATATGAGCATACACCTGAACCCAGCACACACCTTTAGTGAGACTGACAGTTATGCTGAAACAGCAAGGTAGGAAGACCAGGAGAGATCAAATGTTTGTCCTTGAGAGAAACACTGGTCTCTCTCTGTGTGCGTTTGTTGTTGGATGATAAATTAGACTCTGGGTGTCTCTCAGTGCTTCATTAACACATACAGTCATTAAGGATTGTATAGTTTTAGGGTGGAACAGTCTTTCACCAAAAACTTTAATGAGTTTTAAAGATTTTTTTTTCTTGCTCAAACTTTGATTCATCATTGGATTTTGCTTAGAAAGTTGAATCTAAATTTAATAGTTGTGTAGCTATCAACAACCGACAGGCATAATTATTTCTGAATATGTGGGTACTGATCTTGGTAAAAATTGAGAGTTGATGATGCCTTCACTTCTTTGCATAGCAACTGGTTTGACAATATAATATTTCTTAAGAATGCATGTTCTCTTTTCATGTAGGCAGTTGCAGACTGATTTTGGAGCACAATGTTCTTTTTTTATCAGCAACAGCATTATTAAAAGTAAACCTGATTTATATATTTTTTCCAATTCATGGGAGGACAGAAATTTGGTGATTCCAAAACCATTTCTAGACAACCTAACCATATTTTCTTCTTCAGAGCTTAGCAATGACTGACATCTACATAACATGTCCATCACGCTAGTTTTTTTTAATGTTATGGTTTTGTAATCTGCAGTACATTAAAAATTACTTCAACTACTTATGAAAGCTTGTGGATATCTACAACTTTCCTCACAGAGCTCTTGGAATTTTCTTTTTTTTTTCTTCAAAATATTGGCTTACACAATGTAACGTCAAATTAGTTTACAAAACCAACCCTCAAGACATCTGCAACTAGAGCTAAACATTCATTAAAAGTTTTATTCTATATAATTCTTCCATCCTGGAAAAAGGTAATATTTGAAAGCCTCAAAAATGTATTAAAATTCATGCCTAAGAAAAAATTTTCCCAAAACTGTATCTGCCAAGAAATTATTTTTAAGTATCACATTCCAAGTTATCAATAGAAGACTGCACAATGGACTTAGAAACAAGGTTTAGTTTTTTTTTGTATTACAAAGCAATATTGTAGAAATAATTGGGAATGTGTTTGCTGGAACTCTACAATTTTCCTGAAAACATTTAGCACACACTTTTGTTTATTTATTAATCTCAGCTTTTCAACATAAGAAGAGGCTCTGCTTTAAGTTGTCTCTCTGTGGGACGCTTGAACTGATTAAGATTTTGCAGTCTGACGCAATTTACCTCAGCTATGAGAAGTTTCATCTGAAGAGAAAAAAATTGTGCGCATAGATTTTATAAACATACAGAGACCAGAGGGGAATCAAGAATGAGTGGGGAGAAATAACAGAGACCCAGAGTTTGTGCATAGATCTGAGTTCAGCCAAAGGCTGAGCTGAACACAAAACACGCAGCCATTAGCTTGCTTGAAGATTCATTCAAATGTTCACTGAAGACCCTTTTAAATCTCAAGCTAAAAATCTCAGAGCAGGGATTTGTACCTCAGTTCTAAATATTCTTCTCCTGATAGCTATCCATTCTTCCCCATGGTGGCCTCCTCTCACATTTTTTCACATTACTTTGTGTATTAGAAAATGCTGTGCCAAAGTTCAAGACCAAATGTGGGGATCTAAATATGTTGCTTAAAGCTTATATTTTTATGGTGTATGATTTCTTCAGATTCACAACCCCAGACATGTTATTATAGAAGGAACACTACTTTGGAAAAGTGTTCTTACCCATTACCTCTTTCCTATTTTGTCACATTAAAACCATAAAGTAGATAGTTTGCTTTTAATTTGGGATTTTGTGTTATAGACTAACAGATAGCAGTTCATAACTGATAGTAAAATGAAAAATGGTAGATAGTTTCCTAAACTTTTCAGAAAAAAATCAGGAGAACCAAGGGAGTAGATTTTATTTTGAGATTGGTGGGGACAAAAAAGTGCTCCAAGGCAGCCCTCTTGAAAGTTGAAGTTTTTTGCATTAGCAATAATATTTTCACATTATGCATATGTTATAGGTTAAAGTAACTAATGAAAGACAAGAAGGCGAATTTAAAAGGTTTTAATCTTTACTCTGTAGTACAGGAATCCAGCATTATTTAACCTCACCTGTGAATTTCCAGCCTCTTTTTCAGCGTCTCCTTCTCTTCTACTTTCTCCAACCTCTCTCCCTTCATCTGCTCTTGCTTATAGTGCTCTACCTCTCTCTCCTTTTCCATCTCCTCAAGCCTCTCTGCTGTCTGTCACCTTACAAAAATACACACGCACGTACACACACGTACACACACATATATAAACCCACACACAAACAGGCACAAACACAAAATGTAAATGACACCAGTAAAATCCATCTAACTGAAGTGACCTGGACAGAAAAAATGCCAAATGTGTTGACAATTACCCTTGCAGATGCCTCTCATCCGGCCCAACTAGCAGTTGGGGCCTGAAATGTTAACAGTCAGAAGTTCGACAAGCTGATTTTACCGCTCTGGGTTTAAGAGCAGATGGAATGACAGCAGGGACGGCCAATTACATGTAAATTAGCGAGAACCTGGCAGCCAATCTGGAAGCATTATTTAAGTTAAAGGTGGGATCTCTTGCAGAGATCAACATTTAACCCTTTGTGTGCCATGGTCATTGACTAAACACTACGGACAGTGGTTATATTGATAGTGACGACACAGTAGCGGATGAATAGTGGTAGTAACGTGTACCTACCGTCCCTACCCAATTCTACGCCCTGGAAGACTACAGTCTGTTAGAGGCTACAGATGACTTGGAATTGGGGTGAAGATTTGCATTTTAACTGAAATATGACCATAAACATGTAGTCTGACCAGCAGTTAAATATTTTAATGTATGATTATGTGTAAGAATGGCCTATTCAATTAGGGATATGTGTCTAGACTTAAAATTAACCCCAATAAAAAAAAAATACTGAACTTGAGAAGAATGAAGACATTTTTTATACTCTATATGTGCAAAGCTTATCCAAAAATCTTGCAGCTATAACTGCATCAAAAGGAGATCCTAAAATTCCGTATTGTATCATTTTCCTTCTACTACACAATTATTGGCTACTTTTTGCTGGTCTACAACATAAATATCAAATTATGTTATCTTTTGGGTTTATAACATGAAAGAACATAAAAAAATGTCCTTGAAAATTAATTTTGTACTTTTTTTTACATGTAAATGTCCACTCGCCTTATTTAACACAAGACTAATAATAGACATGGCCATTCAACATGGTGCAGAACTTTTACTAAATGTGTTAATGAATTTCATAGGGAGAAGGAACTTCAGATGGGTCAGTTTACCTTCAAATGTGGGAAGATTTACATGCACCCTCCTTTAAATATGAGGCCAAGACCAGTTCCAAATGTAGTCAGGTCAAACATATTCAACACTTCTCTCATTAATTTATATTTTAATTCAAAACCTTAACTTGATCAGCAACAATGGACTCGTTGCTAATGCTGAGTGAATCATAGATTTGGTATTATGATTTTAGTATTATTTTAGAAAGAGATATTAGGCTTACCAAGCTTCAGTTTTATTCTCATTGGGTTAATAATAATTTCTGTTGGATCTAGTCTCATAACCTTTTTATTGTGGAAATAATATTCTCACAAAAGCTTTGACGTTTAAAACTTCTTAGTTTATTGATTCACCTATTTTTTTTGTAGACTGTTTTATTGCATTTATGTGCATTATATTTGTTAATAAAAAACAGATAAGTTGAGATTCAAGAAGATACATTTTTACAATTTTCCTTGCCTCTTTCAAGTCATGCATAATGTCTTTCTAATATATTGTTGTTTAAAACATAAATACTTTAGTTGTTTTATAGACTCAGATTAAGTTTTTTAAGAGTCACATTAGTTATTTCCCACTAACTTGAAAATTTAGCATGTGAAATATTTACCTTTATGACAAGTATTGATTACCCAGTAATTTTTGGTGACGCTGTAACAAGCTTGCTGAAATTATTTGAATTTTGCAAAGAATGCCGTTTTCTGTAGCTCAAAACGTCAGAAACAAGTCAGTAGTCAGAGCTTCAATTTCCACAAGAACTTGTCTTTTGTGGGACTTCTTGATCCGTTGATTCCACATGATCATTTGAAGAATTGCCATCAGTGATTTTCATTCCTGTTAACTTTTCAATTCCTGCCATTGTGAAGAAAGATGCTTTCTGCATACAAATGTTTAAACATTTTGCCAAAATGCCCTCTCGTTTAGTTGGCTGCATCAGACCAGGCTTGGCCTGGTGCCATGAACACCTATGCTGGAAGAGATGCAAAAAAACCCTCTGTGAAATTATTTCCAAGGCCGACTCAAACAATGTCATGCAATGATTTCCCAGCTTCAAAACACGGTGCTAAGATTCTGGAATGAAAGATTCTGGAATGATTCTGGAATGTGTGAGGGATTTCAGTCCCTCCTTCAACCAGCTTTGGACACCTGGTTGAAGGAGGGACTGAAATCTTTTGCCACGCAAGTGGGGTTGTTTATAGTAATGACCAGAGTCAATTCAGGGACAACTAATGTGCTGTGTGGAACTGGATTTTTTTTTCCTTCTTTAACCCAACTCACCTACTGAACTTTGACAGTTTGCTTGATTATCAAAAAATACACAAAAACGTTCCCACAGAGTTATGGAACAACAGTAATAGCTCTAGAGCTACATTTGGTGCACTTATATGCTGCCAGAACTGTGTTTAACATGTAGCTACATATTGAACCTCTTCCATGTTTTATATTAGGATTTATTTTTGATCAGTTATGCATATCTTGACATCTGCATGGGCAGATGTGTTTGCACATGCTTCGTCAATTTTCAAATCACGTCACCTCCAGATATGATCTAGTTGAACTAAAAGTTTTTGAATAGCGCAATAAATAGTATGTTATGCAACCTATGGTCATTGATCAGCTAGAAGACGGGTATCACATGTCAGTCCGTTTATCAGAACCATAGACATTTCTCATCACAGCATGTCTTGCATTCGGATGAAGAAACTGCACACATCATCCATTAGTCTCTTACTCCACGTCTCCCTCCACAAAATGTCAGGCTCTTTTAATTTTTCTTAAGTCCTTTTCTCATTTTGCCTTTAAGTGCTTTCTGCACATATTTTTTTATTTTTTTTTTACTTTCACTTGATCTCCCTGTGTTTTCTTCCTTGTGTTTTAAATCTTCCTAGACCCCACAGCAACATATGGAGAGAAAAAGAGCAAGTGACTCACTGAGACAGAAACAGAGAAACAGAGAGGGAACACATTGCATGATCAGTCAGGAGTTGCAAGGGGTTGAGTGCTACAGGGTGGCTGGTGGCAAGGATTGAGAAATATGACAGATTTTCTTGTAAACTACCCAATGTGGGAGCCTAGAAGGTGCTGTCTCTTGCTGTCTCATGCTGACAAACATATTAGTCACAGCAATTTTCAATACACACACAAGCTTGGTAGTTGCTCAAACCCGTCCATTCCCCCACTTTTTACTCCTTCCTCCTACAACTCACACTTATTTAAAAAAAGGAAAACTTTTCAAAGTCACACTTCTCAAGCAGCTGCTCTTGGGGAATGCATGTAGATAAAAATAAAAAAAGATCCGGCTTTTCACTTTGTGTGAGAGCCTAACAGATGTCTTAGTGTGCACGTGTGTGTGCGGCCACCAGGCAGCAAAAGAACAGAAAGCAAATTGGTTTCTAAACAGAAAATACAAACAGGCATGATGCCATTGTGTATATTAGGACACAGAGATTTTATAAATTACTTACTCATCTATATCCTCAAAAATATCAAACCCTCTTGGGAGTAGAAGGAGGAGAACATTTTTATTTTATTTACTTCATTCAGCTTCTCCTCTAAAAGTCACGTCAGTGCCTGCGCTTTGTCTGATTATTCAATTTTATCGTATATAGTTTTGGATGCATTTCAGTAACAGACAGTATGATTGCCTCTTTTCCTCTTTTCAAATGTACCAGTCTGCATCAATTATCAGTCCATGGCCCTGCAGATTTCCTGGGCAGGAGCTTCTCTGCAGTGGACGTTGTCAGCACATGGACGGAAGCACAACACCAAGGGGAGACATCAGCCTCACCAAACAGCTGGTCATCTCCGCTGCTGCTATTAGTGTACATGTAAAAACATGCTCGCAAATAAAATATGTCCGCAATCTCTTGATTTCAAACAGTGCCTTGCAAAAGTGTCGCCTGGGGTATGTCTCAACCACCTGTGCACATTTAGAAAAGAAAATGTTTTCCATCCTTTTTTGCACAACATCTAAAGCCCAGTCGAGCTGAACGATGAGCACCTGAGAATGAACACTTTTTTTCAGTGCTTATGATTCTTAATCATTCTAATTTAAACTTAGGTGTGGACTTTAGAGGTCTCCGTATATCTAAACTATTCTTTTGAATGAAGGGTTTTTGTGCTGCTGGAAGTAGAACCTCCACCCACTCTCAATACTTTTTCAGCCTCTTCCAAACTTTCTTCTACAATTGCTCTGTATGTACTTCATTAATTTTCCTGCTAACTCTACTCAGTTTCAAAGTTATGGATATGGTTTCGTAACCTAACCTTGTCTAAACTTTTCCATAACTTTATTTTATCTTTCCCCTGCGCACCTTGGTCTTCATGGTCTGGGAGTTAATTAAACACTCTTTATTTTCTAATAGGTGACTCCTTAAAGAAACTGGTTGTACAAGATTTTGTTTAGGGGCATCAGACTAAGGAGGTAAACACAAATGCACTCCACTGTTTTCAGATTTTATTTATAAAATTCTGAAGTGCAAATCTGTTTTGCTTTGCCATAGTGTTAAAAATAAGGATAGATTGTATTAAGGTTTGTAATTTAGAAAATGGAAAAATGTTCAGTGGATATGAATACGACACTAATTGTATGATTCAAAGTTTGGTGAACAGTCACTCACACAATTGAAATTGATCCTTCAAAACTTTGAACACTAAGAAAAATTTAAACGATTATTTTAATCTCTAAACCTTTAGCAGCTTTTCAAAGATTTTAAGGAGTAACTGAACCCCATGAAAAAGCATTATCCCGCCTCCAGTAAACAATTGAAAAAGGAGGACAGTGATGGCTAGTTAATCTGAGGTGGATGATTTGAGCTGCAGGCTCAGGGCGCTGAGTCAGTGATGCCCAAAGCCGCGTTGCCAGAAGCCGGGGCTGCCACTGCTGCTGAAGCAGAGGGAGACGAAATGGGTCCAGTCTGAGCGGTAATGCTAACATAGCCTGACGTTCAAAAAGTATCAAACTTCCTAAAAATGTTAATTATATCCAGTAAAGTATAAGCTCTAAAGTATATGCCATATTAAACTAATCTGTTTCAACAGATGCACGTTATGATTCAAAATAAATGTTAATAAAAACATTGATAGAGATTATAGCAGTTGTTATCAAATCCTTTCACCAGATACCACGTAAGAAAATATTTACGCTTTCCATGACCAAACTGGGTCTACATTATATAATGGGACTAAGTCAACCCACATAGAAGATTTAATTAGAAAGGATTTATCCATATTACTGTATGAGCACATAAAACTGTGAAAGAAAGTCAAATACAGACGTGAACAAAATTGTTGGTACCCTTCATTAAATAAAAGAAAAACTCATAATGGTCACAGAAATAACTTTAATCTGACAAAAGTAATAATAAATAAAAATTATATAAATGTTGACCAATGAAAGTCAGACATTGCTTTTCATCCATGCTTCAACAGAATTATTTAAAAAATAAATGCATGAAACAGGCCTGGACAAAAATGATGGTACCCCTAGAAAAGAATGAAAATAATGTGACCAAAGGGACATGTTAATCCAAGGTATGTCCACTAATCAGCATCCTAGGTGTCTACAATCCTGTAATCACTCAGTGGGCCTATATATAGGACTCCAGGTAGTCACTGTGTTGTTTGGTGACGTGGTGTGTACCACACTCAATATAAACCAGAGGAAGCAAAGGAAAGAGTTGTCTCAGGAGATGAGAAAGAAAATCATAGACAAGCATGTTAACTGTAAAGGCTATAAGACCATCTCCAAGCAGCTAGATGTTTCTGTGACTACAGCTGCACATGTCATTCAGTAATGTACGATCCATGGGACTGTAGCCAACCTCCCTGGACGTGGCTGCAGGAGGAAAATTGATGACAGATCAAAGAGACGGATAATCCAAATGGTAACAAAAGAGCCTAGAAAGACTTCAAAATAGATCCAAGCTGAACTTTATGCTCAAGGAACATCAGTGTCAGATCGGAACATCCTTCGCTGTTTGAGCCAGAGGACAAATCATTAAAAAAACAGACTGGAGTATGCCAAACTACATGCTGACGAGCCACAAAGCTTCTGGGAGAATGTCCTGTGGACCGATGAGACAAAAATTTAACTTTTTGCCAAGGCACATCAGCTCTATCTTCACAGATGGAAAAATGAAGCATATCTAGAAAAGAGCACGGTCCCTACTGTGAAACTTGATGGAGGCTCGGTTATGTTCTGGGGCTGATTTGCTGCATCTGACACAGGGTGTCTTGAATCTGTGCAGGGTACAATGAAATCTCAAGACTATCAGGGGATTCTAGAGAGAAATGTGCTGGCCAGTGTCAGAAAGCATGGTCTCAGTCGCAGGTCACGGGTCTTACAACAGGAAAATGACCCAAAACACACAGCTAAAAACACCCAAGAAGGGCTAAGAGGAAAACACTGGCCTTCTATGAGCCCTGATCTCAATCCTATTGAGCATCTTTGGAAGGAGCTGAAACGTGCTGTCTGGAAAAGGCGCCCTTCAAACCGGAAACAACTAGAACAGTTTGCTCATGAGGAGTGGGCCAAAATACCTGCTGAGAGATGCAGAAGTCTCATTGACAGTTACAGGAATCATTTGATTGCAGTGATTGCCTCAAAAGGTTGTGCAACCAAATATTAAGTTGTGGGTACCATCATTTTTGTCCAGGCCTGTTTCATGCATTTATTTTTTAAATAATTCCGTTGAAGCATGGATGAAAAGCAATGTCTGACTTTCATTGGTCAACATTTATATAATTTTTATTTATTATTACTTTTGTCAGATTAAAGTTATTTCTGTGACCATTATGAGTTTTTCTTTGATTTAATGAAGGGTACCAACAATTTTGTCCACGTCTGTATATGTCCTTTTTATGTTACTTATTATGATATACGCCCTAATGTTGCCCTTGCCATCATCCCTTGTCGCCTCCAGCGCAGCAGCGGCTGTGGAAGGCCTCTTTCCCTCCTAGAAAATTGCCTTCCTAAGGGCACTTGATTATACATGATCAAATCTACTGTAGTTTTCGTGTTTTTGCTTTTTCTCAAGGGTTTGGTCCAACGCTCATTGATCCTTCAGCTCTCCTGAGCCCCTACTCCCTTAACTATGTGTGCAGGTAGTGGCCAGGAAGAACAAGGGCAAAGAGAGGTACAGGAAGAGGGAGGGGAGATTATTTGGAGAGGAAGAGTGGGGGATGAATGGAAGAGAAAACAAGATGTTGAAGAAAGAAAAGTAAAAAGCACAAAGCGAGGGAGAAGAGGGCCAAAAGATTGTGTGTTTGTGTATTCAGATGAAATCTGCCATCCTCAGCAGCCTCCTGTTAAAAGAAATCGGATTAGCTCTCCTCAGGGAGGGAACCTTCAGATGAAGGATTGCGGCACAGGTCCCTCTCCTGGACTCCAGAATGCCTTCAACCACATCCCCCACCTCCCTACACACATACGCACACACACACGCTTACACACACATACACCTTTTCACTCTCACTTTTCCCTCTAAAAAACAGTCTTTCACTTTCCTCGTATTCATAAAAGCATAATTTTATCATTTGAAATTTAAAACGAGGGTATTCGATACTAATGCAGTTCGTCCTTTTGAGTGAGTTTAGTCCCACCTCAACTTTGGCATTTGTCTGTTTTTTTCTATTTGAAACAATTTAAGTTTCTATTAATTTATTTTAGGCAACAAATAAGGAGAATTTGAATTTAATTTATGTGAAGTGACAAATAATATGTAACATTGGGAACTGAGGGGTCTGTAACAATTCGAAAAGCAACTTCAAAAGCAACGCTCCCGAGGCTTTCGGATTGTAATATATTATGTGGGTTACTTAAAGCGTGTTTATTATTTTTACAGTTTTTCCTCTTCAGTTTTGTTTGAGCTCGTAACTTTTAATTAATAAGCACTTTTGAAGTAGACAACTTTGTAAAATATACTGTAAGTTTAAAAGATAACTTAGCATATAGCTGAGAATGCTGTCAAAATCTGTGGAAGAGTTATATGTGCTAAATGAGATGATTATTTAAAAATGTATATCTTTTATCAACTATGAATAATTTATCTTTTTAGTAAGGCAGAGGAAATTGCAGCAGCAATACAGCAGACACTTGCAGACTATAATTTTGCCACAGCAGTTAGTGACAAAAACTGTAAATAAAAAAGCTGACAATTTTCTTGGTATTCCATCAGGATGTTGCAATTCTGCTCAGTATTAGTACAAATGTGATATGAAATTTTAGGACTCGGTTACTTTTTCAGATTTGCAGTGGTTACACAGCACAAAGCAGCTGAATGTCTCCAACACAAAAATACAGATTGAAGCTGTATCTAATTACTGTGGGCAAATTTGTAGCTAGCTGGCCCTCTTTCACTGAAATAATAGCCTATAGATGCCAGCAGATGTTTTGGATTGAAGGATGTTGAATAAAACCTTAAATCAATCTGTAACACTTTTTTTTTTACTTGAGAAACTTTGTGCTCACAATTGCCAACTACAGTGCTGTCTCCATTCGAGTTATTTGCTGCAGGTATGGCAGGAACTGATGTGTCTTTATAGACTTAAGTTGTTCCTATTTTAGAACCAAGATCCCAGTTGTTGCAAGGGTGAAATTAATTTCCTCTTTGCCTGTTTACTTTAAAAAATCTCATCAAGATTCCAAGTGCCTAAAAACGTGAAGAAAAAGATATTAGATAGATTTAAGAAAAAAATTCTGACTTTCTTCCTGTGTTTCTGTCTTTCAGACTGGCATGGCGTTAACGTACGATCCTGCCGCAATGCAGAATGGGTAAGAAGTCTATCTTTGGCAAAAACTAATGCACTCACCTCTTGGCTCATAGAAATTGAGTCAATACCAGTGTCATACATAAAGATTAATGTAGTGTCTGCACTTTGTTACTGTTTGATTAGGGAAATCTATACACAGACTCCAGGTATCGGTTTTCTTTGGTGGCGTCAGATGAGAAATGTAGGGCAGAGAGGGGAAGTCGTGTGAGCTTTCCTGTGTGTGTTAACTTGTTTGTGTCTTCATGTGTGTTTTTTGTCCTTATGTCATGAATTAATGGTAATCCGGAAATAAATGACCCGAGCGACATATTTTATTTTTCCCTGTTCCTCTGAGACAGGAAGGAGCATGCTGAGCCCACTTCTATCTACCCCTGACCTCAGTCATTCACAGGAAACTCCTCTCTCCCACTTCCTAAACCACTTATCCCCCAGTGACCACAAGTCAATCTTAACAAGCAGCCTACACAAACAGCGTCACACTTTTTACAGTTTGTAATGTGAATACTATGTAAACCCACAGATATATTATGTGGGAAGTAATGTTTAAATATAGGACATTTTAGTTTACCATTAATCAGAATGCAAACAAATTTGAAGTTACAGAGTGGAGGGTCTGAATGTATCATTCAGCAGAAATTAAAATTTCAGAAGAATTATTTTCATAGACACATTCAGTATATAGAAAATCCACAATATTCACATTTAATGGATATTGTGTGGAAAACTTTTAAACCACCCCTGATTTCTTTATTAGTGAATCTGCATGCTTTCTAGCGGTCTCTCAAAGTTTTTCTTAGAAGTCATTGCAGTGCATTTTGATACATTTTCTCTTCAGTGTTTGTGCTTAAAGAGTAGGAAAAGTTGATAAGTAGAGGAAAAAAGAATAAGCATAAACTGTAGTGAAATAGTTCCAGTCAATGGACAACTTCTTTTTTTCTTCTTTTTTTTAGACATATGCAAACGTTAAGCTAGTGCTCCTTAAGAATCGTCTTGTTGTGCATTTTACAGTTTTGCTACATGTACTTTCTCTCAGATTGTTTTTTTTTGTCATTAAAGATTGGATATGGAAAACGTTCATAAAAAGTTACATTTACAAAAAAATTCATCCACGGGGCTTTTAGATGGGTGCAGGAAAGTACAACATTTCCTTAAATTATATTTTAATTAGGGATGTACTAATACCGATATTCGTATTGGGTATCGGGTATATATATATTGCTTTTATGTACTGTATCGGTTACAGTTAACTGATACCATAAACTGATACTTAAAATGTGGAAATTGCAATAATAAATTTTTTCACTTTAAATTTTTTTTTTGAGGTCATAGTTATAAGTATTTTAGTATTTTGTGTAATTCACCATCATTTGCAAGACAAGCAGCTGCTTCAGAGTCCTGGAGATATTGTTATCCATCTCAGAAGAGGAGTGAAACTACAGTAGTTTTAGGCGAAGCTTAAACTAGATGGATCCACATAAAACATTTCTATGGCATCAAACACACGCAGAAACGGTGACTTTCCTCTTGCATCTGTAAGCTAACAATTGAACTTAACAAAAAGGAACAAATTGTGTTTTTGAACAAGCTTGTGGTTAACTAAGAATCAGAATCAGAATCAGTTTTATTGCCATTGTTTGAGAACAAGTTCACAAACTAGGAATTTTTCTCGGTACAATCGTGCACATAAAACATTTAACATAAATAAAAATAAAATAAATAAAAGCATGGGCAGGTCTGAAATTGTCACAGTATTGAAACTTTGGTCACTCTGCCCTTCATTGTGACATTTTATTTAAAGGACTTTAAACTGTATGAATGCTAGGTTAGAAAAGTTTGTCACAGTTTTGTCATGGTCATTATAAACCCCTTATTCCAGTCCTTCAAAAACTTATGGGCAGAACTAAAAAAAGTGATGTTTGGCTACTTTGCCATTTGATAGCAAACCACCTTTGTAGAAACACAAATGAAATGATCTAATTAAAGCACTTATTTGCAACCAATGAATTTGGAAGTGGTATATAAGTTTCTCACCAAATAGCATTTGTAAATGTTGATAGGAATGGGTGTGTGATCGGGATGCAATGATACCGCTTTTTGAAACCGATACCATACTGATACTTGGATCAAAGTTCTTACTGATATCAAGTACCAATGCCGATACTTCTACCACATAAAAAAGTGCAATGAATTGGAAGACAGGTTTTATTTTCTTCTCTGCTTGTTACAAAAAATTATGGTGAATTAGATTTAAAAAAAATATATTAATAAAAAATACCACAAAACTAAAAGTAAAAAATTAACATTGTCTGTAAATTATTGCAGAGTTTCCACATTTTAAGTATCAGTTCATGGTATCGGTTAACTTTAGCTGATACCGATACGAATACATTAGACCGTATCGGTATCGGTGCATCTCTAGTGTTTGAGGCATGTTTTGCAGCACCCTAATTTGGATTATCAGCAAGTTGTCTATTAAATCATCTGTATAGTGGTATTCTAGGGTCAGATTTAGGGCCATCTGTCTAACAGCTGAGATTTGTCCAGAACTGGGTCATGCAACAGAGCAGTGATCCTAAATACTGCAGAAAATCAAACAAATGGCAGTGAAATAAAAACATCTAAGTATTCCAGTGGCTTAAAGTCCAGACGCCAATCTGATTAAAAGGCTGTGTTGAAGTCACGAGAGCCGTTCATGAGAAATTGTCTTTCAAGGCCAACGTAATGAACCAAAACTATGAATAAAGTTGTTCTCTTTTTTGTTTGTTTCAACAGTACAGAGATACAGATACGACACATGATTACTACATTTTACCTGTACATAACGTGATTTAAAAGGTGTTGAGACTATCGAAAATATTAGGTATATTTTAGGGACGATAAAAAAATCCTACAAAAACATGATCTTTGCAATCTGGAAAAAAATACTTTTCGATAACCTTTGATCCAAGTATTCCACTGAATCTTGCACATTTAATTTGAGTGTGAAGTTATTATAAACTTTATTAATTTTCTGATATATTGTCACAAAAACCAAAGTAAAATCTGGTTTGATCCATTTGGTTGCAATGATCTTGGCATTGCATTTTATTTGGTGTTTTTATATACAAAGATTGAAATTATGTATTCTGACCTCTGCTACATGATTAATAAATGTTAACACGACTCTTTCAAGACAATTAATGCATTTATTTTTGCATACAGCTGGTGAGAGCTGATCATTTTTTAGCCACTGGGTGGAGTGTCTTTTGGCGGAGTATATTTCAATGAGTTTCCTTTCTTTTCATGACTACATTGTAGATTCTCAATTAAGGGCATCAAAACTATGAATGAATTCATAAAGTATGGAAGTACTGTATGTACATAAACAAAAAGGGTGAAATAATTGAATACATGTTCTATTTTAGATTCCTCAAAGTAGCCACCCTTTGCTCTGATTACTGCTTTGCATTGTCTTGTGCTTCAAGAGGTAGTCACCCAAAATGGTTTTCCAACAGTCTTGAAGGAGTTCCCAGAAATGCTTAGTACTTGTTGGCCCTTTTGCCTTCACTCTACGGTTCAGCTCACCCCAAATCATCTTGATTAGGTTCAGGTCTGGTGACTTTGGAGGCCAGGTTATTATTTAAAAGTACTACATAGTTCCATAAGTGTTCATTCATAGTTTTGATGCCTTCAGTGAGAGTCTACAATGTAAATAGTCATGAAAAAAAAAGGAAACTCGTTGAATGAGAAGTTGTGTCCAAAGTTTTGGCCTGTACTATATATATAAATATATATATATGCTTTTTGTTTTTCTGTTTTTTTTCCAGCACATCTCAGTATAACCTAACAATTTAGGGTGATAGGTGAAACTTGTATATATACCATTATGACCAAGAAAATGAATAATTTAGTGTTTATGTATATCTTTGTAAAATTTTAGTGTAGCACTTCCTTAGGTATGCTAAAAAAATATTGAAAAAAACAATGAGATATATTTCTACATTTTTAAATGCAAATGCCAGAACGTACACGGCAACATGTATTAATTGGAATCAAATCTTGTGTGACAGAAGATTTCAAGACATGGAGGTTACAGATTAGAAAAGTGTGTTCACATAGTCATGGCAAAGTGGAAAGGTGGTGAGGAAACACCTAAAGCCAATTCTCCTGCTTTGTAAGATTGTTGAGAGAAGGTTGCAGCCTGGTGTTTCTAATCAAGCTTAATAATGATTAGAAAATATGAACAGCTCTCTTAAAAGACGAGATTTGAAGTTCGCTGGTCTGTGAAAACAACTTGAAAGACAGGTTGGAAAGACATTAGCAATTAGTATAAACAGGCAATTGTTGTTCACATCAATCTGGGAAGGGTTTAAGGGCATTTCAGAACTAATTGAAGTCCCTCAGTCCTTTGGACAGATAAGGCCAAAGTGGAGATGTCTTGAGGTAGTTTTCGTAGTTTAGTGTTTATATCTCCAAATTATTCATGGATAAAACCTGTCAATTTCCTAATCTTTTCGAAAAAAAATGAAAGAGATAAAGCTTATGAAGCTGAAATACATAAGTGCATTGCTGCTTGACAGTCTTTTTGATGCCACTTTTCAAAGCAGCCAATCCACGAGTGCCATTTATTTTTCTTGGCATTGATTGATGGTTCCCCACGGATCATAAATAAGGAAGATTAAAGATATTTGCTTTTGTGGTAGCGCTAAGAGGGTGTCACTGTGTGTATTAATGCATATTAAGGTATATTTGAAGTTGGAACTATTAGAATAAGCATTTAAGCGTGTTTAGAAGGCGGTCTTATCTATTCCCGGAATAAGCAAGATGGCTAAAAATAAATTGATAAAGGTTATGCAATGTCATAGTCAAAAACAGGACCTCAACCTCATGGTATCTTAAAAGAGCTATGCAGAAACACATGTCCAAAATTTAATCCCCTTAAGAAATGCTGGGAAAGAGAGGATACAGTTTGTTGTTTTGTATGATTTAGCTCAGATTTAAATAACTAGTTTATTTTTTTAATGTCATTATATTCACTAACTAAGAATTTGCACAGGTTGAAGAAGTACAAATGTAATTTTTAGGTGTTTCAAAATGTAACCTTTGATTTTTTTTATAATTTTCAGTAATTTTGTTAATCATTATTGATTATTTGAAATAAGGTAGTTTTTGTAGTCTAAATGTATAACACTTAACTCTTAACACTGCTTCTTTATATAATAAAACATTTCATGTTTAAACTATGTAATTAGCACATATTTTACTTGATTTTTAACTTATCCACTTTTGGCTCTTTTTGTGCTCTCCCTTCAGTTTCTACTCCTCGCCTTACAGCATCGCTACCAACCGCATGATTGCACAGACCTCCATCACTCCCTTCATCGCTGCTTCCCCTGTTTCCACATATCAGGTAGGTCATAATGTTGCACTTTATGGGTTGATCGCTGTCTGCATGTGTTATATAGAAGTTTGCTTTGCGTACGGGAATGTTAGAAAGGAAATGAGCTGCAAAACAGCATGTGGTCCTCTCCTCTTCTCTGGTTATCTTTCCACCCTCCCAGCTGTGCTTGATAACATCTGTTCTGTGAATGAGAATCACAACAGCCATGAGAAAACAACCTAAATAAAATGGATATAAAGAAAAGGGCGAGAGGAGAACAAAATAATTTACACATTAATAGTATAGAGATATTTAGATAAAGATTATTTTAATGGGAATCTGTTTACTGACAGTAAAAATCCAATCATGTTAGCTAGATTTACCTAATTTCTGTGTATCATAATTTGAGATTTAGTTAAAAATCCATCTAAATAAATCTAAAATACAAAAAATAATCCAGGAATTAGTAATCAATATAATCAATAATTTAATTCACTGTTAATCAAATTAAGATTTTTTCTAAACGAAAAAGAGTGAGAAAATCTATGAAATTACACTAATTCTGCTCTAAAAGTATAGATTAATGGAAAGCTTTATGATTGCTGATTTAAAGAATTACCTGGAGCTTAAGACGTTCTCTAAAAAGCCTAAAGAAAGAAGCTCCAAAGTCTAATTTTAGTTTATACCCTGGTCTGTGGAGAAAAAGGAATTGACAAAGATTTAGAATTCACCTTCGTTTGTCAGGTTTCTGCACCAGAACAGGCACAATTGAAATATAATATTGCCTTGATTGTTCCTAAAACAGAGATGTTTCATCACTCATAGAACTGACCACTGCATGTATATTGTTCAATCCATTGTGCGTTGGCTTGACTCATGAGAACCTTCAAATTACAGTAGGCTAATACTGTCTCTTTTGGTTCAGGTCATTGGAAAGCTCTTCGTTTTTGATTAGGAACTTGTTGATTACAGCCAAAAATGCACTGTAGGAAAGTCAGTTATAGAGGTTGAGCAAACGCTCCAGAAGATTTCTTAAAAAAGTGAAATCTTGGTGGCTTATAGACAAACAGAGAACATGATACTAATAAAAAATAACACAACCAGTGGCAGCATGTGTATCTGGGGGAGAATTTACTACAGTTTAGTCAATCAGAGGTAGAGTCTAACATGAGAACTACATCATTTTACCTATACAGAAATTTATTTCTAAATGTTGACTCAGAGAGACCTCTTTGAAGTTCCAAAAATATCAACAATCAATCACTGAAGTGACAACAGTCTTCAGATCCATTTTGTTTCACACTTAAACATTGCTATTTCATCCCTTCCTCCTTCTCCTTCATACTTATAAATAAACCACTTTCATGTGCATGTACATATGCCAATGTCTATGAGTTTATTTTTAATGAAAATCCGAAAATAAATTGTTATAAAAATGCTCACCTCTTATTTATGATTCATTTAAATTTGATTATATTATCTGGAAATATATTAGGTCTAATTTATTTTGGCTCCTAAAAGACCTTGAGGCATTTGTCCTGCAGGTAAATTGTAACTACTGATTAGAAAACCACTTTTTCTTACAGCTGATTCTACATCAGTCCTTAAGGGCATCCTGCATCATTTAGTTCTTTGCCTGGTTTGACACACTTGAATTTAGTAATGATTATTTAGGAGGCCTCTGCAGAACTTTTACATGCTAAGGAGATAGTTGTTCCATTTAAATCAGCTGTGTTGGAGCAGAGACACATTTAAAACTTGCAGAACACCGGGCCTTGAAAACTGGAGTTGGAGACCCCTGCTCTAAGTAGATGGTTGGTAATTAAAACAGGTTGGAAACTTTCTCCTGGCAGTTACAAATTGAGATTTAGTCAGTAAAAAATTTGACATGGTAGATGACTATGACTAACTGCAATGAAGAGGCAACATAACCAGTGCCCCTCATGACTGCGGCTTTTTTCACAGTATCGTTCCAAATGTCTGTTGAAGTGTTCACATTTAAAGTACCATGCAGTCAGCAGTCATTAACAATTATCATGATTTTATTTTAAGCTTTTTATAATTTCCTAATGAGCACAATCATCCATCCATCCATCCATCCATTTTCTTAACCGCTTAATCCTTAATGGGTCGCGGGGGTGCTGGTGCCTATCTCCAGCTGTCAACGGGCGAGAGGCGGGGTACACCCTGGACAGGTCGCCAGTCCATCACAGGACACAAGTTGGAGCACACACTCACACCTAAGGACAGTGATCAATTAACCTGACAGTCATGTTTTTGGAGTGTGGGAGGAAGCCGGAGTACCCGGAGGGAACCCACGCATGCACGGGGAGAACATGCAAACTCCATGCAGAAAGACCGGGATACAAACCCACAACCTTCTTACTGCAAGGCAACAGTGCTAACCACTGCGCCACCGTGCAGCCATGAGCACAATCTGATAAATCATATTAGAAAGGCCTTTACATTTGTTGATAGATGCTCAGACAAAACATTTTGAGCATAGCAACTGATAATGTTTTTACATCTTGAGACCTTGAGATGCTTGTTGCATGGATGCAAACTTTGTTTTTAATAGATTTATAGTTCTACAAGGATATTTTGGAGGAACCTAAAAAAAAAACTGTGCTTGTTATTAAAAGGTGAAAAGTATTTCATTTTCTCCACCTTCACCATGATCCATTCCTCTTCCAGAGCAGATTTTCCACATTCTTCATAGCAGTGATGTGTGGAGTAATGGAACAGAACAGGAACATGAAAATTGGCTTTGTGATATTTTGGAAGCATCAACCGTTTCCCATCGCTGCACATTTCATGGTATACCCTTTGCTAAACATCAAGAGGCCTCACAGCCATACCCTTTCGCTCCGACGCTATCATTTAACATCGGCTCTGTTTGGTATGCAAGGATAGACAGATGAGGACACAGAACAAGAGGAAGGAGATAAAAGAGCAGGGAGCATTTCAGAGGAAGATAACTTGGGATAGAAGGAAAGGGGGGGGGGCTTCAGGTGGCAATGCTCAGGTGGTTGGGTGGGCAGAGGAGAGAAAGTTGCTCTACCTATCTTTGATGCACGCCTGATTAAAACTCCGGTCCAGTACCTGCGGTGTAGTGGGAGACAAAGTGGGGGGAAAGTGGGCCATGGCACGTCTCTAATCCGCTCTTGGAAGGCTTCCCAAATTGATTTATCAAAAACAATGGCCAGGCTTTTGAGGAATATTAATCCTCACAGTTTCAATATCGGCAAGCTCTGCCACCGCTTCGTGTAATATTGCCCTTCAGCCAGGCACGGCGGGAAGGTGAGTCCTTCATCTTCCGCTAAAGTACAAAGAGATACAGCAAGAAGAAAAGGGAGAAGACGAGGAATGCAGCTATACATAGCATGGCAAACAAAAGGAAATCACTTCATTTTATGATGAAAAGTATTACCTTTTGTAATGAAATGTGTAGATGTTATGGCATTTGCAATTCCGTCTTTTATGTTCCAATTGAAATCATTCTTATTTTCAGCAGCATTTATCAAATCAGCAAATGGCTCTTACAGCTCCAATAACTAGGCTCTGGTGTTCTTATGAAACTGCCTTTTGTGGGCTTCAGTGACGATTGGCTTTGTATCCTGGAGAAAACGCTTTGATGATACACATGACAGGATCCAGTCCAGACCAGATCACTACCAAGATTTCAGCTGTAGTGTCGCCAGTCAGCCGTGGCCTTGTTTCCATCACTGGCTCAGCAGATCGCTTCACTGGCTGACTAAATATGTGGCTGGCTGTTTGAGAAGGGAGCTGGGTCTCTCACTAACTAGCTAACTGGCAGGCTGTTTGGCTTCACGTGTGACTGGTTGAATGGGCCGCCAACTGGCAAACTACACTACTGAACACCCGGCTGACCAGCTTTTGGTTTATTGGCCCTTTTAAATTGTAAAACAAGCTGTGAAGTTCAGCCAGGGGTAGGAAGCTCTCTTAGGTTGAGCACATTTTGCCTTTCACATCCGCCACACTCAGGGTGGCTGTGTGATAGCACCCCACTAACTGCTACAATTTGCAAGTGAAGTAATTTGTTGGTGCTTGGTTTTGTGTGAATGTTTGTTTTGTAAAATAAATTAAAAAACTTTGTTGAATAAAAGAACAAGTAGTTGAACTCAAATCCAAAAGTTGCCAACAAGAGATGAAACCTAAATGAAGCACCAAACTCAGGCATCAGTATATAACACAATGGATGAATGTTGAAAGCAGTGATTTAAACAAAATGTTTAAATTCATTAAAAAAAAACTGAAAAGAAGCTCTTATTTTATGTTTATTATCTCCGATCCCAGAGAAGTCAGTCCCTCACCAGACACATACTTCACCGGACATTACTGTGCTCCATTTTACAGTTCAAAGGGAGGTGAAAATACTTAATACTGTTCCCTGTGGTTCATTTTGCTCAGACAAAGAGAAAAAGGCTGTTGTAGCTCACTGTCCAGGATAACCACGCAGGAGTTGAGTTTGGAAGTTGGGTTATTGTTTCTTTTACTTTATTAAATCTTGGATTCTAAATGTTTGTTCTGCTGTGTATGTTCACACAGCAGACTTTTCCTTCACAGACGATCTTTGGGAAAAAAGCAAGCGTGGTCCCTCTATCCTTTCCTATGTTGTCAATTCGTGGCCAAGCATTAATTTGGGAACAGTCTTTTATCTGTTTAAAAAAATATGCAGTGTTACATACAACACATACATACATACGACAAAATATAGAAATAGGCTGTGAGCACTCCATTTAAAGGTTAAATAGGTTTCCAGTTCTAAAATAAAATCTAATAGTGTACTTGCAAGTGACTTAAATATGTAAATAAAACCAGGAAGATCTCTTTGAGTTTTGCTATTCTTATTCTTTTGTAATATTGAAACAGACTTTTTTAGCTTGTGCTTCTGTGGTGTGAAAAATATGAAAAGGAAAACTCAGAATGGATCTTAAAAATAAGAGCATCTGGAGCTGAATTAAATGTTGAGTTTTGCTAAGTGGCTTAGGGATAAGTGATTGTTTTATCTGAATCATTTTTTTAAATGTTTTATAGTTTCATTTGTTTAGCTCAGTGTTATGTTCTTTTTGCTAATTGCTTCGTTGTTTTCTGAAGCTGTAATTCAGCTTCAGAAGGGCCATCTCAAATTTTATGACTACCATTTTAATTAACAAACAGATTTTAACCACATCTCTCATTATTTCCTTGTTCTCTTTGATCTTGAACAGCCAAAACCAAAGCCCTGAGTCTTATAAGTATCAGACTCAAGTCTGCAGTCCTTTTATCTCTTAAACTAACAGAGAAGCGGGAATTCTCTTCCTCTGCCAGAGCCTCCACCCTGTCTCAGTTTTAAGGAATGTGGTTCAGATTAGAAAGAAAAGTTTAATGGATTCCCCTTTTAGCTTTAATAAAATTCTGGTCCTTGAGTTTTTTCTATAGTCTTGTGTACAGACTAACAAATGGTACAGAAACATTATCATGATGGTAATGCAGTTTATTATTTAGAAAAGGCTTAAAGGGGAAATAGTATGCAAATATAAATTATTCATGCTTTTGTGTAGTCATGTTCATCTCTGTAATGTCTAAAAACACTCTAAACATGAATAACAAAAAATAAAATCTTTTTTTAGCAGATTTCGGTGGTCAATACTCTTGCGCTTCTACAAGCCATTTGAAAGGGTGCCTTATTGTGATATCACAATGATCTGAATATGCATACAACCACCCATTAGTTCCAATTCCATGCCATTCTCATGTATAGCAAACCTGCAACCAATGAACAAGATGGGTGGGGATGGTCTACAGTAGTAGCAGTTTAAAAGTTCTCATGTTTCCATGATTGGTCCTTGACTGGCCCTTGACTGGTACGTGCCTGATCCGTCAAAGGTCCCTGACAGGTCCGTGGTGGTAATGTAATCCCCCGCTATGACGTCTTCAGTGAGGCCTCGCCCCCAAGGAGCCTGAGTGAAAACCAGCTGCAATGCCTCTTTTGTCCACGGGGAGGAGCAGTGATTTTAATGTTAATGATTTATTGACGTATCACACTCAGGGTAGCCTATATAAATGTCATTAAAAAATGTTCCCCTATCTGTTCCTCTATGGTTTGCTGGTTTGTATGTAGCCTAAGTTTGAATGTAACTCAGAAACTCAGGGTTCAAATAGCCTACCACTGTAGTCTTATACCCAGATACAGTAGTTTTATAGCATAAGAGTGCTCTGTAATGTGAAACGTATGACAGTACTGTAGGCAATTAGCCTACTTTTTGGGTTTCATAGGGTTAGGGAACCTGGCCAGGTTAGGGCTTAATTTCTATCATTGTCCACGGTCTCAGGACGGGCTTTAGTGGTCAGCTGATCATCTCAGCGCGATCATTTATACTGTCCCAAGATTCATTGCGGGCTGAACGGGAGAATTTACTTCCAGTAACATGGCGGACGAAGCGGCAGGCGAAGCGAGAGAGGAGCACAGTTTTAGATGTAAGTATATTAAAATCTGGCGGTTCAAAAATGAAATCTTATAGCGGTTGTGTTGTTTGCCTTTTATTCTTGGCTTAGACATGTATTTTAATATTTTTTTGTAAAGCATCGCTCGTAAACGAGCTTGTATGGTAGTGTAAAAGTTTCTTCATCTTTACGCAGCCACTTTCTGCTTTGGTAAATTAAGTAAAAAGTCGACTCCTCTTAGGAGAAATTATTACCTCTTTACCGAGTGAAAATCGGGGCACGGTGGCTTGGAGGTTGAAGATTAAATCCAGTTACACAGCTTATGCTAGAGTACTCTTATTGAGCCTCATACAACACAGAACCTGTGATCTGCTGTGAAAACTATAGTTCTGCATTCTTAAATCAATACAGTTGTCACGTTCCTCTGGTATTTATTTTCTATCTAATGAGGAAAATTCAGGAGGAGTTGTATCTGCAGGAGAAATTAATCCCTTGCCGGAAAAAAAAAATTGAGAGAAAAAAATAAACCTACTGTATGTATATTTGCAACAGCGCAAATAACATAATTTATGACTGATCACTTTAACAAATATAGATTTCATAAATGTTGTTGTGTTGCTCTTTTTGTAAACTGTGTTTATTGTCTTCTTGTTTAGGATAAGAAGCAGCAAAGGCAGACTGGAGAGGAGAGCAGGGACCGAATGGATGGACTGTTTTTCTTTTTCATTCATGTTTTTGTCACATTTTTTATTTAGGTGTTCGATGGTTGTGAATAAATGAATTTCTAAAAATGTTAAATATCATGAAGTCATTTCATTAAAAGTTGTATTAGTATTTTTAAAGAAGCTTACGTTGAACAGTTTAAAATAACAACATATTGGCATTAGGATAAGTTTTTTTGCAGTTATTTATATCTATATAAATGACCTATTTAAGCTTAATTAGAACAAACGGGCAGTGTTGCTGGTTCAGTTGAATAAAGATTAATTTCATATTTTCTGGTTGACGAGGGGAACATCATACAGGTTGGTCTGCAGAGAGAGTTCAGAGCAGCTTCGTCATGCTGTCCACTGCATCCATCATCAGGGTTTACAGTCTGCTTAAGTCGACGTGCACAAAAGACAAGTTTTTCCAACCAGAGAGCCCCACAGACCTCCAGCAGCTTCATCTTGAAGCACATCCCAAGAGGCAGCTGTGGAGAAAAGTGTTATGACCTGCAGTTTTGTTAAAACACAATGTTAGTTGTTGTTGCAGTGGTTGTTTACAAAAAACAATTCAGTTTATTTAGGAAGAGCCAATATGGAATATGCTTGGTAAAAAAAAATCCTAGATATATAAAATCAAATTAGAAAATGCTGTTTTGATCTAAAAGGCATATATAATTTTAAACTCACAAAGATTTTTTACAGATAAAATGAATATAAAAAATGTAATATTACAAATTTGTACATTTGATCACTAGTCATTCAATTACAGAAATTATCATGAGAGTAGATGTCTTAAGTATTAACCTGGATTAAATAAAATTATCTTGATATGATCACCTCTCAGCCAGAAATATAAAACATTTGTGCAGACAGTAAAACTTGTTGTTCCTCTAGAGTAAAAAAGGTGAGTAAAATACTGGGAAATATTTCTTGCTTTACCAGCTGGTTTAGCGTGATCGCGGTTGCTAGGAGACAGGACGTTCGGCAAAGTGGGGGCGGGAATTCAACTGAAGGCTAGACCGTCCAAATTCACAGCCGTTAACATTCGGTCTACCGTGTCCACGAAGGACCCAGCCCATGTAGACCGAGTAGACCGGGTCCTTCGAAGGATCCAGCCGCTGGATTCGGACACAGCCTCTGCTTTCTTACTAGATGAAACGTTGACTGTTCATAGGATTGAAAGGATATATCAAAGTCTAAAAATAATTTTGCCGCTATATATATATATATACTTTTGTAAGATTTTAGGAACTTGTAATGTAACGTTGGGCCTAAAAGGCAGAAATTTTCTGAACAGGGCTTACACATTCACACATTTAATATTCACACAACACTGTCTGGCTAACCTATTGTACTCGCTGATGATCATCCTGAATGCATCCCCCAACTTAACAACACACACCATAGACTCCAGATCATTCACACCTCCTAAAGAATTACCATCTCCAAGCATCCCCCCACCAAGCTTTCGTGACCATCCCTACAGCATGTAACCATGTCTATTCTGTTGTTATTGTGAGTTGTTATATGATTATATTAATATATAATATACACAACAACGTAATTAAGAATTTATTATAAAATATATAAATTGATAAATATGATAAATACGCTATTACGTTGTTTTTGCGTTGTGCATCTCATTACCATCTTCAAGCATCCCCCCACCAAGCTTTGCTCCCCATCGCTACAGTATGTAACCATGTCTATTCTGGTGTTGCAAACATTCCGTGGTGACCCGAATAGTCATGTGATTGCATAAATATTATAAATAGGCTATTACGTTGTTTTGCGTTGTGGAACTCTGTCATTTTCATCCAACAACAATAACATAAAAAACCACGAGTTTATCACAAAATTAAAGGAAAGTACATTAGGTTTAAAAAAAGATATACTTTAGGTTCATAGAAATAAATCAAATTGTTTACAAATATAACGTTTAAGGCTACTTGTTATAATATTTTACAGAACTCATTTGGTGAAGTTTGGCCTGTGTTAGGAGAACTTAAGTTTATGGAGCCTATGATAAACTTTGACAATAGAAGAAGCAGGTTAATTACAAAAAAGTGAGCAGTTTGTGTTGTTACATCCAAAATGGTTTGCGCAACCAGCTCGGCTTTTTCTGCAGTGTACGTGCATACTGATAATAACATCATGTCGATGAGAATTCTGTGAGAGAAGCGCCATCTCCTGGTCATACTCTGTATTTCAATTAATGGGTGGAGTTGCAGTAAAACTTTGACACTCCCACGAGAAAGAGGGAGGCCACTCCGGCCACTGGGATTTGGAGGGAACTCTGCTGTTAATGGGCTGGAAAGGGCACGCCATTCGTCCGGCGTTTACTCTGAATGAGAACTTTTAAACTGCTACTACTGTACCACAGCTAATTTGCACACAAAAAAGAGCCCTCTAAACAGTTCATTGTAAAAAGGACTGAAATTGTCAAGAACTGAGCTTGTGAGATCACTTTATGTTAGAGTAATTTTAAGCAAAGAACTTCAATGATATGTAAGAACAGACCAAACAGACCCATTAAAACTTGTTTAAAAAGAGGCATAATATGTCCCTTTAAAAGAAATGATCAAAGATAAGCTTTCTATGTGTCAATCGACTGTCGTGTTCAGCTGCAGAGAACAAACACTGCCATGTGTAAACAAGCCAACTTGGCCGGGCGCTTCCGAATATCAGCCTTGTTTAGGTGTGGATCCAAATCACGCATTTGTGTTGGCTCAGAGGATTGATTGCTCTTATAGCAGATTATTCCATGTTTGTCTTTGTTTAATCCAATCGTTTTACCGAGATCTACGGCCAGTCTGTGTGTTTGTCGGCTACAAGCTGTCCAATTCCTCTCTCCTCGAAATCAAAAAAAGTTCTGTTTGTTGATAATCTATTCCTCTATTCCTCCATAACTGTCACCATCAATGCTTTTTGAACTCAAATTTTCTTTTTCTTAATGAATTCTTCTTCAACTCTAAATTACGTCTTCTCAATAATAATAATAATAATAATAATAATAATAATAATAATAATGATAATTATATCATTAATAAGTAATGTTCTGTTGGTGTTTTCTTATTTATTTGTCTGTTCTTGGATGTTCTCTTTCAACAGAATTGACTTGCAGAGTAACATTATATGATTACATTTTTTTTTTTAAAGTATCACGTTGTGCACAAGTCAAACTTTTAACAGTTATATTAAGGCAGGACGGAGACTTTCAGCCTCCAAACTTTTACATTTTTTTTTCAGTAAGTCTTTAGTATAAGTCAATCAGAGCCATTTTGGTTCATTAAAACCAGGGCAGTGATTTTAAAGCTTCCAGACAGGAGATTATTTAACAAACTTCAAATACTCAAGCAGCTCTTATTTGTGTTTGTGCTGGATGTTATTTTGATCCAAGACTCGTAAAAATGTACCCTGTCAAGGTCACTGCTCATTATCTGTTTTTTTCCTCAGGTCCAGAGTACATCATGGATGCCTCATCAACAATATGTTATGCAACCAACAGTAAGTACACTCCAACATTTTCCATACCTGCTCTTTATATCTCATTACAGACCAGCTTTTGATAAACATCTGAATTATATGCAGGCTCCACGTTTTTTTTTTTTTTTTTTTTATCTTAAATATTTTTTTTTGCCTTCAGAACTGTCTTGTTTGTGGCCTTGATCAGCAAGTTGTCAGAAATATTCTTGAAAGATTTTGATCTCAAGAACTGAGATCAGGTAACTGTGGAGTACAGTGAATCCAAAGTCATGTTCAGGAATCCAGTTTAAGATTATTTGTTTTGTGCAGGGTGGATTATCCTGCTGGAAGTAGCCATCAGAAGATGGGTTCACTATGGTCATAAATAGATAGACATAGTCTACTGTTAATATAAGATAGGACGCATCCATGCTTTCATATTGTTTAGATCAAATCCCTACTCTTCTTTCTAAATGATGTAGGTGAAACTTAGGCCAAACAATCTTTTTTTCTAATCTGTGATTGTTACATTTTGTATGCACCAGTGTGATTTGTAGCTTTCCTGTTATTCCGACCATGGAAGCAGCACCTATTTTTGTCAGTGTGCAGTGATTTTTTTACCATTGTTATAAATAGCTTGGTATTCTGTTTTTGATATCTACACGTTTCTGAAAGCGTGCCAGCAAAATCTTCCTTGAGGAGATATTTATTAAATCCAAGCACAAAACAGTTTGTTGGTCCTTAATTGTGCTTAATAGTCCAGAAAAAAGTATAAATCAATAATATATTTTACTAAGATTTAGCTTGCTAGAGTAAGAGTTTGAATCAGTGGGACTGTCACATTGGAGCTTATTATAATCCGCTGCTCTGGTTATGTTATAGGAACCAGTGGAATCTAATGGACTAATAGTTTTCAAGTAATCTTCCCTTATCTAATGGATTTTGTTTCAATGTTCCTTGGATTGAAATGCAATCACTTTGAAGTTAGAAATTCACACATATTTAATAAATAAGGCCAAAGTGAGATGTCCAAAATTGTGGTTATGATTGTTTTCCGTGCCTCATAGCATAAATATAAAATGGTATTTGTAGTTTTCACAAGTTAAAAGTTAAGTTTGACAAAAATGTGTATTTTAAGTTTAGCTACATTTTAACTCTGTGGCAGTGGAGTATTTGTATATGTATTTGTATATTAACAAATAATTGGAGGATGGAATGGGAGATGGACAACTGCATTTTTGCTTTACCTGTATTAATGAGAACGCTGGTTCATTATTACCTTGTGAATAAAGTGCTGATTCGAAAGGTGAAGCTCTCAATTGAATTGAGAAGCTATGAGAAGCTTCCTGCTGGTATTCGTTACTGGGGCCATCTAAACATATTTTTAAGAATACAGATAATACCAAAAATCACAAGTTGTCCATTTTGCATCTCAGACCAAATTATTATTTTGTTAGTTATTGGCTGCAGGTGACAAGCTTGGTAATACCGTGTTTACTGTAGTGCAGTTAAGAATGCACCTTAGTAATGCAGAGTTTGTTTTACATGCAGTAAGAATGTTCCATTTTTGAAACGTAATTAAATAATTGTATTGGGGTTAACTAACAAGAAAAAAATCAACACTATTTAATTAAAAACTGTTCTAATTTAATAAGTTGAACATATAAGTTGTTGGGAAAAATATTATTATGTGCAATTTCTCAGCTAAATCTTATTTGTATTCAAAGAAAGTCACAAGTCAGCCCAGTTTACCAGAACAGGACGTTTTTCATACAGAGTTGATGCAAAAAGGTCCAATTATTTGTTAGTTCCTAGAGGAAAAGCTTGACATAAAAAAATATTTCTGTGTAGATTATTTAGTTTGATATTCAGCAGCATTGTTAGACCCTTTCTTTAGTGCTTGTGAGTCCGTGCTACATAAACTAGTTAATGCTGGAGCCCACCGTTGATGGTGCAGTACTCCCTCACTGGAGGGGAGCTCAACCAGCCGTGAGGCTCCCTGCTAGAGCCATTTACCACTCGGTCCTAGCCACTTCAGTTCCTCTCCCACTGTGGGAAAGTGAACATGTAATCTGGTCACAGCAGGCCATCAGCCAGACAGACACACACACACACACACAAACACACTACACTCTGAGGTAGCTTTCCTCATACAACTTTCAGTTTGTTGTGTGAGTCCTGTAGATGACTTGACCTGTTCTTTCCTTCTGCACCCTCCTACCCTTTCAGTTGAATGTGCTCTTTTTTTGGGGTTTTCTTGTTTTAAGAAATCACATTGCATGATTTTTAAAGAAAGTATTTTGTATAACGGTGCAGGAAATCAGTAATTGGCCAATAACAAAAGTTCACCTCATTACTTTGTAATATAAACTTGGTTGCCAATGACAGAGGTCAAAAATTTCCTGTAGGTCTTCACCAGCTTTCCACACACTGTAGCTGGTACTTTGACCCATTCTTCCATGCAGAAGTTTGATGTTTTGAGGCTGTAACTAGGCAACATTGACTTTCAACTTACAACTCAGCATTTTTCTCCCTCCAAACACTGCATATGGCGTTCATACCAAAGAGTTCTATTTCGGTCTCATCTGACCACATTGCATTTTTTAATCCTCCTCTGGATCACCAAGATGGTCTCTGGAAAACTTTAGATGGGCCTGGACATGTGTTTGCTTAAGCAGGACTGCAGAATTTGGTGGTGTAGTTTAATAATTGTAATAATAATTGTAGTTTAATAATTGTAATAATAATTACTGTAGTAATAATTGTAAACTAATATTTGTTACTGTGGACCCAGCTATCTTCAGGTCGTTGAACAATTCTCAAGCTGCTTGCTTATTGTTGATTGGCTCATCTCAGTCTTGTGCATGTGTAAAATCTTGTCCCTCTTGTTTTTTGACAGCTGGCTGGTCTTGGCCATGTTAAAAGTTGGAGTTTGATTGTTTGAAGGTGTGAACTGGTGTATTTTAATCAAAGAACAAGTTGAAACAAGTGCCATTAATACAAGTGGAAGTAACATGTCTGTGAGGACCAGAATTCTCGCTTTGTTGTAGGTGCTAAAACATATTTTCTGCACCATCATAGAAAAAATGTCTTACCAATCATACAATGTTATTTCTAAGCTCTCCAGGAAAAAAGGATTTGTTCTGTTTAAAATAAAGACAAAATTATTACAAATTTCTAGCATCATCCCGCCCCCAGGCAACATTTGAAAAACTCTACCAAAGTGGTCAGGGCCAGGAAGCACTGAGGGGCATGGCTAAGTGTGGAGGATGAGCGTGAGGGGGAGATGTGGGGGTGTGGTCTGGAAGACAGTCACGGCTGAACTATGGCATGTGGCTCCCGAGCTCCGTAAAGCCTCTATTTACCTAAGTTAAACAAAGAAATGAGGTCTCTTCTCTGCCATCCACCATTGGTAAAGAGAGGCTTTATGGAGAGCAGCGGCCAAACGAAGTATCAGTTCGAGCTTTTGGCTCAGGGCGCTGAGTCAGCACTGCCTGAAGCAAGCAGACATATAGTAGCAAACAAGCACAGAGAGCCTAGCACTAGCTTCGACGCTAAGTAGTTTCGGAGGGAACTAACTTAGCTTTTGTTTCTTTATTCACGGTGTGTTTAAAACATATCGGTTATAACTTATGGCTTTAAACCACTTCGACGTTGTGGTCCTCCAAAGTGCGATAAACATATTTCAGGTTCCTCTGTTTCTCTCTGTATGCTTCTGTGTGCACATGTAGCACGCAAGATAAGCAGTTTCAATTCGTCATGGGGTGTGACCTTGCCTGTGATGTAGACAATGGAAAAGATGTACCACTATCAGCCAATCACAAAATTCAAATGCAGTACCACACAATTACCATGAGCAGCAGCACTAAGACGTTTTTAGACCGAAAATGTCAATAGATGCCCTGAAACTGAAAGATAGCATTGGTAAAGAGCCATTTATACAGTTTATAAGCAAAAAAAGTTATTTTGGGGTTTAGTTTAGTTAAGGGTAGCAGCACAAGGGAAAAACTTAAATGTCAATGTGAAATACACTACTTGCTCTGATAAAAAACGTAGGTTCAGTTCACTTACTGATACTGAAATTGACTGAATTGTTTCACTTCCACACTTCAATGTCTCTTTCCAGCAATCAGATCAGCACTTTTACGAAAATTATGTTGACTTATATATATATATATATATATATATATATATATATATACAAATTACATAGTATAGTATATAGTCAGCAATTTTCTAATTATGCAAGTTTTCCCACTTAATGAGATGAGAAAGGCCTGGAATTTTCATCATAGGTATAACTATCAGAGACAAAATAAAATAAAAGATGAAATCCAGAAAATAACATGGTCTGATTTTTAAAGAATTTTTTTTGCAAATTATGGTTGAAAATAAGTATTTGGTCGATAACAAAAGTTTATCTCAATACTTTGTTATATACCCTTTGTTGGCAATGACAGAGGTCAAATATTTTCTGTAAGTCCTCACAAGGTTTTTACACACTGTTGTTGGTGTTTTGGCCCAGATCTGCAAGTAGAAATGGGCCAAATACCAGCTACAGTGTGTGAAAAACCTTTTTCTTTTATATATTCGCCTAAGTCAGATTTAGTGATGTTTCTTTGCTATGTTGTCTGTAATGCGTCAACACAACATTGGTTTTTGGCTAATAATGTAGAGTTACGTGACTTCAATAACTACATCTAATTCTATCTGAAAATCTAATAAAATATCTGTCAAGCCCACTTGATTGCAAGGAGCTCTTGCCCGTCAGAAGAGAAACATACAGAAATGAGGGATGACTGTTGTGCGGTACTGTATGTTCATGTAATTGGTCATGTTTGCCATCACATATTTGGGTGCTTTGTTTGTGTTTTGTTTTACCATATGTGAGCTCCATATTGATTATTCCCGTCGAGCCTGTGCATTGCCTGATGGTCATCCATCTTCCAGCCCCTCTATCACATGGCCTCTCAGAGTCCTTGGCAACAGCCATTAACCAGCCGCCACATTGTGATCTGCTCTACATCCCATCAATCGCTCATGCCAGTAGTAGCCATGTGGCCATATCTTTCCCTGTGGCCCTGTCCCTGTTGTCTTCCAGTGTCTCTTTCTGTAACCAGACGGCTGCTCGGTACTAACCCCAGCTGTCACTGCCGTCAGTGGATCATGGCATCCAATCTGTCCCCCTTTATGACTCATGCTAGTATCGACTACCAGTTACATACACAGCAGACCACCCCTTACACACACAGTGTGCCAGCAGCGCAGTGAATCACAGCAAATTAGCCAAGCATCCCAGCTTTAAATGCTTGAGGGGGGCACTCAAAACATTAAAAACCAATTGATTGTGTGGCAGTTTGGCAGCTCCTGCCATGTGTCGCCTGTTAAACCAATGAAGCGTTATGCTGTGGCGCTCCTTGTGTACAGGCAATATGGAATCACCTGAGCATGGAAGTGAAGGAGGTCACAGGTAGTAAATTAAATTAATTTAAAATAAATTAAATTAAAATGAAATGATCTACATGCCAATAGAATTAAAAATGAAACTAAATCACAATAATAGATAGTATAACAAATATATTCACAGATAATGCAATGTTGATATTTATAGATAGTAAAAATTTTAACAAACTTAAACATGTTTTTATGCATATGAATGATACCTTCTATGTTTTGATTCTGTATTCTGGCAAATTTTGCACACTGGTCCAGAACCTCTCAAACAGATATTTCTAAAAGCAACTTTTCTATAAAGTGTGGCTACAATGTTAATTTGGGAAAAAATGGCAGTAATGCAAAGTTTTGTTGTTGTTTCTTTTAGTTGAAGCAAAATGTCAGTTGAATATCTATGCATTTAAAGAAGCCAGCTTGAACATCTTTATAACTCACTCCATTATGCATGTGGGACCACCACAGTCCACCATACACAGAACACAGAACTGTGCATGGCGCCAAATGAAAAAATGTTTTAATTATAATCGCATCTCTATTAATCATTTCGCATATTTTAGGCTGAGTAAAGAACGAAATCATAAACAGAACAGTAAGGACTGTCTTCCTTTTTTAACAGCTTGTACAAGATTTTATGAGCTTGTTTCTCCAAATGACTAAACAACAGATTACAAACAACTGACTGCTACAACACCGTGTTCCTGCAGGCAACAGAAAGTTGAACTGAAACCAAATGTTTATAGAGACAATCCATTCATCAGCAAAGAGGAGGGATTTCTCTCCAGCTGTAATAAATCTGAAGAGCTGACTGCATTCTGGCTCTGTTTCAAGCCCATCTGCAATACAACTTTATATCATATAAAAAGGAAAGGTAGGCCATAAATAAAGCACATCTTCTGGAATATGATTTAGATTTAACAAACAGGGGTGTCTGATGTACTCTAAATGGAACGATCTGCAAAGACCAGACTGATGTAAATGGAAAGGTTATATACTTGAAACAAACTCAGTTCTGTTCAATGTATGTATGGGTTGCTTTTCATTTGCATTGTAGAATCTGCAAGTGTACACTCAATAAAAATGTGTTAAACACTAATATGCCAAATTAAATAGAGCGTGTGCTGTATTCCAACTAATCAAGTTGCAGTACCCTCAAACTACCACCATGTTTTACCTTCCTTGTGTATTTTTTTTTTTTTACTATCCAACAAATCTGAGTGAAATTGAGCTCTTTTGTAAAGATTTGAAAGAAACTTCAGTTTGCAGATGTGCATAACTGGTAGAAACATAGCCCAACAGAGCTGCAGCTGTAACTGTAGCAAAAGGAGTGTTCACTCAGAGGGCCTAATAGCATACGCACAATACGCTTTTCTGATGCATTTTCAAGCATTATGAAATCCTTATATCCTTTTTTTCCACTTTAAAACTTTTAAAAATAAAACATGCATAAAATATGTTGAAGTTTGTTTTCATAATGTCACAAAATACGCAAAAGGTTTAAATAGTTATCCAAGGCACTATCATACCTACCACTGAAACTTAGAGTATCGAACAGTTTAATAAATGATTTATGCTCAATTACCGTGCAATATTGAGATGATGTAGACCTCATTATGGTCGCTTTGCCCCCTTTCTATCAATGTTCTCCATCGGAGATGTGCCTCACTCTTCTGTTGGAAGAGAAATATCTTCTTTTTTTCTTCTTTCTACTTTGGTCAGCAGACCTTGGAGAAAACTGAAGGACTAAAAGCTCCAAATGATGAATTCATACACACAGCTTGCGCACACACAACTGTCTAAAAAACACATATTGTTTGAGTGAAGAAACTCATTCCACATAATGGTAAATCTCACTTACGAACAGCTCATCAGTCACACACACAGACTCTCAAATTCACTTCACACTGCCTCTGAGAGCTTGGGTAAGTGCAGCATCAGCCATGCACAGCAATGCTGTCTTTTACTCATGACTTATCCATCCTCCTCTTTTTCTTCTCACTCAAAGCTGTATGTGTGTCAAGTGTGCATTTGCCAGCATGAACTGGCCCTTACATAGGTGAATTATCGAATTCCTCTCTGTTTCACCCCAGCCAATCTTTTTCTGGAGCAGCCTTTGAATAGACATTTACCGAGCCCCTACTTTCTGCCTTCATCAGATAGAGGTGAATCAGTGCACTGTGTGATACTTATCTACCCGTGTGACATTAAAAAACACTCCGCAGATTCAGAGGGGGGAACATAACATGGGCCACATGAATTTATCTGCTGAGGTTGAATTTGAGACAGGGCTACATTTGTCCTTGGGTTGCTCTCACCGTCTTATCTCTCTTGTCTTTCAATCTTTCCATTTCTATTTCCTATTCTCATTTGTTTTCTACTTCTTTATAATCATCTAACGCTCATTTTCCCCTCTTTTCTTTTATTCTAACCCTCTGTATATGTCTATCCTCAAACACTGTCAGAGGATGATGACTGCTACTGCAGCAGTGCCATGTAAAATATATATTACATGCATCTAAAAGGCATATTGTTGCATACTTTCACAGTGTGGGAAAATAATTGAGCAGCTTATTTTTTTTACTTGTAATGTTTTTGCAATTGTGGTAAAATGCAACACAAAACACAAAGCTGATTATGTTTGCAATTTTACTTACCTTTTTGAAAACTGAGTAATTTCTTGGAGATCTTTGTATGTGAAATGACTAATTTGTTTCATATTAGGTGCTTGGAAAACTCTTGATAAAAGATCTCAGTCTGGTTGCAGAGAATAGATCTCCCATGAAGACATGACAAATGCAATTACAAGCTTCATTAAGCACCTTCATCCTTTAATATGCATATTTGTACACGTTTAAACACTACAAATCAATCAACAAACTGTCCTTCACCATGATTTTTATCACAAGCATAATACATTACACAGTCAGAAATAAGGATAAACGAAAGGTTAATAGAATACTTTTTTGTTTAGGCCATGAGCAAAATGATGTCCTTCTGTAGTTGCACTTCTTGTCTAGTTTGTATGTTGTGAAAATGAGATGGTTGGTAAAGAAAGCACATTTGTGGCTTTTATTTGTATAAATTGGAAATGCAAAAACTATAAAAAGAGGAAATTCATTAAAATAAATTAAGAAGTATAATGGATCCTCACGCAAATGTTTTATCAATAGAAAACTTTATTTATATTAGAGTATTTAATATCAGCTTGTTAAATGTTCATTAACTTTAGTCATACATGTTAAGTTGTTTTCTAAGGTGTTGAAAAGAGTGCCAGCACTGTCTAGTAAAGTGGATTCAAGTTATGGATTTGGTTTGCCACTTTTGCAGAGCTTCTTTAGAAATAGCAGCAGGCAGCTTTTTTTGCATGGACCATGAGACAGAGGTTTTAGAAGGGCATTAACAAAGTTCCTTCCCTCCATGAAAAAGATGAATGACTACAGAAGCACCATGATTGAATTTCTTGCACATTTTTTGTCTTTTCTTGATAATTTTCTTGGACACTCTGACATTCTACCTGAGCTACCAAGATTGGAGAGCAGAAACAGTGGTCAAAGTTATTTTCTCTGATTAAGGCCACTCAGACATATACATATCTGGGATGAAGGACTTTTCTTAGAAGAAAAAGGTAAATGATACCATGAGGCCTTTATTATGCAGACAGAAAAGCATCTGGAAACTAATTTGGCCTGTCATTTTAGTTTTACCAAAAATCACTGTTATGAAAAAAGAAGGTGATCAAGACATCCCCAATTGTGACTAGTGCCCAAAGATCCAGGAGCAATTCAGTGAAAACTCTTTGTTCAGCAAGATGAAGCAAAACATCACAATGCTATTGTGATAACTTCAGTCACTCAGAATCAAAACAGGAAAACTTTAGGTCTTTGGCCTGGAAGGTCCCCAGAGCTCTAGAAAGTATAGCCTTCGTTAAACGTGATTTTTATTTTGTGACTATTAAAATTATATAGTATAATATATAGTAATAATCTGTTAAATGTTCTACCCTCATAGCTCTCCAGTTTAACAATAACATACACTCACCTACAGGGCTGGACTGGCCATCTGGCATACCGGGCAATGCCCTCCTCAGCTTCACCCCTCTTTGACTGCAGCGTCTTCTTCTTTCTGCCACACGATAGCTTCCCCCTGCTGCTCTCTGTCACAATCTTACACGGATAGGGGGCGGATAAAGAAACAAAAGCAACCGTTAGTTCAATATGGTTCAGATTTAAAGTTTCAAAAAAACAGCAGACTGCAGTTAACTGCAAACAGCCGTTAACCAATAAAAAATAAAACTCAAAAAACGAGGATTAGTTGTGACTTTTTTTTTAATACAAAAGCGAACTAAAGTTAGTTTGAGGTTGAATTTTACAGACATTCATCTTGTTAGCCTTCCACCAAGTTCTGCCATTGACACAGTGTCTAGATCAGCTCTGTGTTCACTGCTGAGCAGTGTGGTTTAGAGACGGTCAACAAATTACTAAAGAAAGGAGAAAACTATCAACAACCTCCACTCCATGTGAGTCACACCAAACTAAACTTGACTTTGAAAACTTTTCAGTGTTGCATTTTATTTTTAGATGTTTTTCTCTCTTTCTATTGTGAAAAAATGTTGCAACCCTTCACTTATAGGCTTCCCATCTGTCCACACACAGTGGAGGTGTTTGTCTGCCAATGAAGTACACATGTAGTTTAACCACATGTAGCTTTGACATCTTCTTCATAAGATCAACACGTATTCCTTCATAGGCCACAGATGTAGATTTAAAATTAATACAATACATAATGACAATACTTAGAGATGTATACAAGAACAAATGTATTAGATCGATCTAGTATAGCTTACTTTAACTCTGCTTTCTATCTCCCTCATTGCCACTTTTAGAGCTCATATTCTACGTGTATATATGCTCTTACTAAGAAACATAATTGTGTATTTGTATAAGCAGTATACTTCATAAAACATTAAAAAGATATGTTTAGCTGTTTTTCTCTTCATAGTGGGAATTGTGACACTGTGGCCATTCTCCCACAATTAACAACTCTTTAGGACAATGCAACACACACATATGGCTTCTTGCCTGCCATGTGCCCTGCATATTTTGCAAATTATCATGGTGTACCGCCATGACCAATGATTCACAGTACAGCCCTACTCACTTACCACTGTATACTGTAGGACTAGTTTGCTAATGTGCTGTTAATGGCCAATTTTGGAGAGTATGTGGAAATTGAAGGGCGATTTTTCTTTTTTTTATCTGACGAGAGTGGCTTCTGTTCAGATCTTATAATCCAAATACCCTGATTAGAACAAATGCTTATTTGCACTACCAAATAACTTTCCATTACCTTAAACCAGTCTGCCCACAACCTCTGACATCAACACGGCATTTTCACTAACTGCAGCTCAATTATTCTGACCATGCTTCGTAAACCTGAAAGATGGTTGCGACTAAAAATCCACGTAGATCAGAGCTTTCTGAAATACGCAGACCAGCCCATCTGACACCAACAACCATGCCATGTTCAAAGCCAAACAATTTTAACTTTATCACGTCATATTCATGTCAATAACTTGAAAGCAGCTCAGTGCATTCAGATATCCAGATACTATTGCCGTTGACAAGCAATTGGACAGATTCTGCCTCACAAAGTGGCTGGTGATTCTGTCTTTCATCTTGAAGCCTCTCATGTGTTTGTTATTTGCCTTTTTTTAAGTATTTGAACTCTCAAAAAACAATTGAGTGGCTGTCAGCTTGGAAAGTATCCTAAAAATGTTTGCCATCTTTTTTTATCTGTGGTCTGAGCTAGATAAAAATCTCTATTTTGCCTCCATCCCTCATTGTATTGCAAGTTATTCCTTGTACACAGACGGTGCTGGTAATAGCAGGGTAACCCTAGAAAATGTCTTAGCCCCAAGGGGGGATTCATGCTGAAGATTAGAGTGAATGACCTGTGCAGTTGGCTCTGTTTGCTGGGATTACCCCAACAGACATACAGACACCTTGAGGTTTTTAGTAAAGGGGAGGAAAGTCGAGAGGTACTGCTATAAGCTTTAATGCAACAGAACAGGATAAATAAGAGTTCATTCCACACACACTCATATTAATCTATTAGATCTGGGCTCATATCATCTCACTTCATTTGAAAAACTGAAGTGTGATTTCTTTATTTTTTTGTCAGACTGCTTTTCTTACCTGCTGCTTTGAGCTTTCAGTTGGGTGATTTTGTAGACTTGGGGATCTGTGCAATCCTTTAAAGAATCCTCTCAATCATCAGCAGATGTTTTTTCCACACCAGGAGTGATTGACTTTGTAGGCTTTACCTGCATGTGTGTGTATGTGAGATTGAGAAACAGCTCAGTCGTGCTACGTTTTTAGCAGAATTACTTATACCCTGCAGTGTTCTAACATAAAGCACACTGCCTTGCAAACATCAGCAGCAGTATCCCAACCGCAGAACCTCACACAGAGAAACCAACTGTCATTAGCTGTCTGGAATGTTTGGAGTCGGGTTTCCTTAATGTCAGCCGTTCACAAGAGATGCTTTGGCCCCGTCCAAACTACTGCGTTTTCGTTTAAAAACGGAGACCTTTTGCTACATTTGCCCCTCCCATCCACACTAAAACGGCAAAAACGGAGACCCAAAACGGAGTTTAGAAACGCTGCCGACCCCGTTTTTCGTTTTGAAACTCCAGAGGGCGTTTTGGTGTGGACGTATCAAAACGGAGGACTTTAGAAACGATGACGCAGCAGATCACACTCGGCTCTATGATTGGGTGTCATCGGTCATGGCGTATCCTTCCCTGATTCGTCAGCCACCCATCACATGACCCGTCCCCGGAAGATAACATACAAAAACAGCCTGGAGTACATTACATTAGAAACTGCAACATGGATAACGAATTACAAGCGTTACTGACCTCATCATCGGTCCATGAAAAAAAATCTCTGGCCTTTGACATCTTTAGCAGGTACATTAGCTTGGCTACTTTCATCATATCTGAGAAATGGTCAAATTGTTTCCTGTTTATACCGGCGCGCGCATGCCCAGTGTTGGAGAATGGTCATGTGATCCGCGTTTTCAGTCGTTTTAATGTTGATGGAGATCAATTCTAATACGCAGGGAAAACGCTAGGGTGGACGGAGAGAGTTTTCGTTTTAACTCTCCGTTTCTAAACAAAAACGCAGTAGTGTGGACGGGGCCTTTGTTATAGCAAAACACTAGGGAGGACAGCCTTGGTCATTATTTGATATTCTTGAGACTTTTAATGTCCTTTTAGTTTTTTCTACCCCCCCAACTTTGTTCTGTCTGATCTGTAGCACATTTTCACCTGACAATTCCCACATTTCGGGCCTCGTTCTTACCAGGCTGGAAAAGATGCTAAGTTCATAGTTTAAAGTTCTCCTTCACTGGTGTTTTTATTAATTTTTCAGTGTTCTCTGGTATTAAAGAATGCTGTCAGAGTCGGCTTCTTTAAAATAAAAAATCCCAGTCTATTTCAGTTTATGCCAGTTCAGTGTGGGAGTGGGCATGGAGACCCAGCAAGATGTGGGGGGCTTGCTCAGGAAGATTAATGACATGCAAGTTTTTGTCCTCTGATTGGCTAACTGCAACACTACTCTTACACTGGCTCTGTTTACTAAAATAAGTAACATGAGACACAAATTGGTGCCGGTATTTAGGCTTAGACATAGTTTACCACCCAGTTTAGGCAGCATTACCAAACAAGACCGGCTACTGGCTGCAGCAGGACTCCACCACCGCAGCTACCAGAGCTGAATGTCTTCAGGACACTACACGCCGCAGGCAGACAGGTGTACAGTGCAGTTACTCCTTGATAATTTATTGTCCTCCGCATAGCAGTATGCTTAAATCCAGCAAGTTGTCTTGTCTGATTTGAGCTAATAGTATGTTCACGTGTAACGAGTGCTGCACCCTTCCTTCTTTTAAGTTCAACCTCGAGGCAAAGCCTGAACTGTAAGGTCTGTTGCATTCCCGTGGGCGGTCCAAAGCTAGGTAGGCGAGGCAATGAGTGCTAAGTAAGCATTATGACGTGTGGTTGTTGGGCTTTTTCAAACTCAGGCGTTGTCTGGTCTCTTTTCTCTATGTAACTTATTCAGGGATTGGAGTTTGTATAAAATGTTCATATGCAGCATGCTTTCAGAACACAGAGTGACTGATTTTAATGAAAGATAACTTTCAGTAGTTTCAGTAGCTCCGTTTGGTGGCATGTCTTCCATCTTCCCCACCCTTACCACCAGCATCTTACAATTAAAAATAAATTCAACCCATGCCACTCTTCTGTCCTCTTTGACCAGGACCCGATGAAGTGTTTTGAGCTCTTTTGACCAGCCAAAAACTGGCCATTTTGTATTGTGCTTCAACATGGTTTTCCTAATATGAACCACTGCTTTAACCTGTAACTGCTGTTTACTGCTATACCTGGTGGGTGGAGACAGTGCTCTGAGGGGCTGTGGATGTTCCTCTGTTTCGGCTTATGACTTAGAAAGCCAGGCAGATTTTGATTGGCTCACTCAGAGACTGAAGGCTGGATGAATTCAGAAACCCTATTCTCACTCAAAACAGCATGGATGTTTTTTTTTCAACTTTGCATGCATATATATTCACCTGAGACGCACAATAGCACCCCAAATCCCAAAGAAAGGATTTTTTTCATAATATGGGCCCGTTAATATCAGAATACTATAACATAAAAGATTATATATTAATATAATAGGAATCACTAAGCCAGGAACTTCTGCAAAGAAAATATAAAGTTCCCTTACTTTTTAAGGGAATTACAAGGGTTTCCTTCGTCACCAAGGTTCCTGCTCAAAATAATTTAATGTAATCTACGGTCTGGATAATAATAGACAAATTTCCAAGTTTAACACTCTCACATATGGTCATAATGTCGCATCCATCCATAAAACCTTATGTATGTTTGACTATCCATCCTTCCAGAAATCTAGCGATCCTATTTGTCTAAATATCCATACATACAACCATATTCATTGAATCAGAATATCATTGCGATGCATATATCATACATATATATAGTTGTTGATCTAATCTGTTTATCCATCCATCCAAGAAGTGTCCATCCATCCTTCCATTTAAAACCCTGGACTAGCCATCTGTGCAATTTCAAGGAGGGTATGATGAACTGTTGTTAAAACAGGTAGTTTCAAGGCTTCCATACAAATTTTTGCTCATACAGTCAAAAAATATTATTGAATTCGAATAAAAAAATATATTGACCATGAAAGTAATAAATTACCTCCTTAGTGTTGTTTTATACCAGACAGTTTTTGGTTTTGTTTGATCAAAAAGCAAAAGCTGTTTTATTGATAGAATAAGCCCCTTTAGTTTGATTCTAGTTCCCTGAGCAGACTTTTCAGCTAACCTTATCTGGAGTCCGAGTAACACCAGCCCTGAAGGTAAATCACTTTAATAGCACATTGAGTGTGCTGGACATCCTTCAGCTCTAATGGATCCAGCAGTAAAAACACTCACTATTTGCTTGACATTTATGTGTGTGTCCCACCTGTTATACAGTTTTCATATCTAATCAGCAAATTCACAGAGCAAGTAATGCATAGTAGTGGATAGTGATCAGGATTTTTCCATTCTGAGCTTTTTATTTAGATGGAACATTCATTAAAGTGTTTTTTTTGTTTTGTTCAGTTTTTTTACAGGATTTCTTATTTACTGTACATTTCCTTTGGTTACTGCATCTACATCAATGTGTTTTACAGTAAGGAAGGGTACATTTTCTCATCTCTCGTCTTGTACAGGATCTATACCCCCACTAAATCATGTGCATACACTAAGGAGCTCTGTAAACATCACCTCATACATTTGTAACAGATCGTGGGTCAGCAGCATCTGTTATCTTCCTCTGCTCATATGGGATAAATCTGAAACATATATCATCTATTTGTGTCAATCGCCTTTTTATTTTATTTCCTCTCAAGCTTGTCAATGAAGCAACACACACATAGTAAAAACCTGCCCCCTTACAAACACAAAAAATCGAAATCACAAATCGGCTTAACTCTCCCTGACATGTCTGTGAATTAAGCCTTTCCGTTGCTCTCCCTTTTCCATTATATAGGCATTGTCAAAGGCTGACTCAGTAACAGGTAGCCCACAGCTTCTTCTGCTTCCTTTTTGTCCTTTCCGTACTATTTCCTTTTCTCCCTGTTGTCTCCTTTTGCGCTTTCTCTGAGTGTCTTCTCAACTTTTCTGCCTTTTTCATCCCTCCATTTGCCTGTCTTTTGGCTGATTGTCTTCAGCATGACCTCCATCAGCTATTTCCTTAATAACATTCCCATGTCCTTATGCGGTTTCTCTTAGTCCACCCTTTCTTTTACTTGCAATAAAAATCAGTTGTTGGATGGCTAAAGATATTTTCCATATGATACTATTTTTTGCTTGTTTTTTATTATGTTAAATTGTAATCATTATAAATTTTATTAACTACAAATGTTCAGATTTTAACACAATTCACGTGGATAGTTTACCATGAAACCCATGTCACATCAAGTATGGTACTGGTGATATAAAAGCTCTTTTTTTTTCATGAATTCACTCCATTGGTTTTACAAGTGTATTTAATTTAAATTGCTTTATTTTTCTTTGTCACAGTGACTAACAAAAAGGACTGCTGTTCTGCAAGCATTGGCTACTACATAAGGATAGAAACAAAGTTGCGTCCAGTAACATTCTTTTACTGTTGCCATTTTAAAAAGCTTTAAGCAATATAGCAGCTCTTGGAAACTTCATATAGACCAATAAATACAAGTGCAGAGTTATATTGTGCACAGGTTTTTATGCAGCTCTCCTTTCTTCATACTGTGGTTTCATTGAGTCAGACTTTTGTTTATGGGGGCTTATTCAGCAGTTCAGTACCAATGTTGTTTGTTTGCTTTGTTTACTATCACTTTCTATCAGCACTGTGCTGTAGGCCGCATTTCTTAATATTTCCCTTCATTTTAAGGAAGATTTAAAGCGTTTGTTAGAATTTTTGAAAACTGTTGTTTTGGTTTTACAAAGGTCTTTCATAGATTTACGTTGGACTGTGTCTGCTTTTTTTACCCTCATTGCTTAGCATTTTAAGTATATTAATGGTAATTTAGTTTAAGGTTTGCTGTGTTACAAGACAGCTGCCTGGTGCACACTGTGGTTTCTGTCAAATATCAGCTAGGACAGGCTCCAGCCCCCTGCAGGATAAAAAGGCTGTGGACAAAGGATGATACAGCATAGTATACCCACAGCTGTTAGCATTTGCTTGGTTGAAATACATAGAAAAATAATCTTGTCACCTACAGTAGTGCAATACATGTAGTGGAACCAGTGTTGTGAGTAATTGTTGCTGAAATATTTAATGCAATTTGTTATTTTTATTAATAAAAAACTGTTGTTAAAAAGGTATTTCCTTTTTTTGTTACTCACCATATTTTAGTTGATTACAAGACTCCTATTGATTGGTGTTCAGAATAAAATCCTTCAGCTTGTTGCTTTGCTTCTTATTGCAAAAATTGTTGATATGGATTGTTTCTACTCTTAGATGTTGTGGTGCTAGTGGGATTCATTCACAATGTATCAAATGGGAAAAGGTGCAGAGACAGGAGGAGAAAGAGGTGCAAAGATTCTGAGCTTGAGTATACAACTCTAAGCAGCTGCATCAAGGACGAATAGACTCTTTGTTTAGGGTTCTAGGTTTGGAAACTAATTAAAACAAGCCACAAATGTAAAAAAAAACAACAAAAAAAACACCACAGATCCCACTCAGTCATTATTTAGTAAACAAAAGCTCTCAAAACAGGACAAACTGTGCGCGGAAAAATTATGTACATCCTTTGTAACTCCATGGGGTATAAGAGGGAATGTATCTGCCAGGTGGTTCTAATCCAATAACCCTTATAAACTGCTTATTAGCAAGTGTGACCATCTCTGTAAAAGCAGGGGTTTTGACAGTTCACTGACCTGGAGCATACACAATGCCGAGAAGGAAAGCAATGACCTTAAAAAAGCAATAGTTTATGTTCATCACTTTGGGAACAGTTAAGTTAATTTCTTTAAAACATTAAGTAATTTATTCTATTGTAAGATTAAATCTTTTTCGAGAAAGAATGGTATAGCAAATTCACCCCAGGGTCAGACCGTGGAACAACCAACAGCTCCAACTCAGACTCTACAGTCCTGTCATACCATATCTGTTATTAAAATGCATTGCAGTAGAATCGTAAAAAGACGTGACTTATATGGCTGGTTCATTACTAATGCAAGGAATGCCTGTCCTTTATACATAGGAGACAAAAGTAGAGCTGTCTGCCCATAATACACAAACAGCATATCAATACAAAGACTTCTTGCCAGCTGTTTATCATGTTGGTGGATCGTTGATAATTTGGGTCTGTTTTGCAGTGAAAGGACCTGAAGTACTCTCCATTAATATTCTTGGGTCAAAAGAGGAAATCTCTTGAACAACAAGGGCTTGATCTAAATTAGATCAACAACAAGAAAGCAATCCCAAATACAGCATCAAATAATATCGAGTGTAGGCAATGATAGGGAAATGCTGTCACAGGTAACTGCAATATTTAATTTTTTTATCCTGAAATTAAAATGGAATTTTGGAAAAAAATAAAATAGAATAAAACAAAAGCTGGCCCAAATACTGAACTTTTAATGCTACACGGTTTGTCTTCACAGCTAATGATTTCTAACTTGTGTTTCAAGAGTGAGGAAAAAATGCACGCTGTTCTGATCTCAGCTTTCCAACCAGTGCTTTTGATGTTTTGCAGTTGTAACTCAAGAGGTATCACAGAAGGTTTTGGTACAGAAAGGGAGGAAAACTGTGGAAGAGGAGGAGTAGGAAGGAAAGAGTCAGCTGGCTGTGTTGTGAATGCAGGGTGTAGACAAGCAGAGCGATTCTGACAGGCTGTGTCTGCACAGTTTGTTCTCCAATAGGCCCACACAGAGTCACCAGTGGGGTGCACACATGCACACTCTCACAAACGCGCACTATCGAGCTGACACCTCACGCACTCACAGACGCTGTCAGTCAAGCTACACACAGTGTGCTGCCAGGTTATCAGCACGCATACACAAACTATTACATTTTTAGTACAGACACACACACAGCAAAGTAAGAAGAGAGGCGAGTGGAACACTGGAAAGGACTGGTTTTGAATGGTCTCCTCCCAATGCTTCAGTTCTGGGGAAATGGAGCTATCATGACGGAGGATAAAAGAGCAACAATGGTTTCATCACTTTCTCTCATGTTTCACTGCACCATGAAAAAGAAGCTTCTGGCGGTCTCATCCACCCATTAGGGAAAACATGATGTGCATTAAACCAAGAAGAGGAAGCTGAAGAGTGAGCATTTGAGAGACAGTGAGGACAACCTGAGAGGGAGAGCGAACCCTCTGTGCTGGTACGTAAACCACAGAACTAGATTATTCTGAAGGGGCACCCCTGCTCCTCTCCCGTGCAGTGCAGCCCTGACTGAATAAAAACAAGCTGAACCATTTTATGACCCTAACCCTACAGAAAATTTGAATTTGAGCAAATACCACAATGAAACTCTGTTATATTAAGGGCTCAGACATATAGTTTATTTTATTTTATTTTTTGTAAAAAAAAAAAAGGTGTCAATAAAGCTTATTTCACCTGCTAAATCTCCAGGTTTTAGACAGAGCCCAAACTCACATAGCTGAGTTCAGCAAGCAATCTTTCCAGCCCAGTATATAAAAAAGCCATGGGTGTTGTTTGCACCCGTTTACTGAACATTCTGAGATGCTACAGATCAATTAATTAACCACACAATGCTGTTATAAGATCACATAAGCAACTTGATAGATGGCTAACACACATTAGTATTACCATGTAGCCACTTACTTCTCTGTCCATCAGACGTCTTTGTTGTTGGAAATGATCCAACTGCTGTTCTTTCGGAATGTAGAATAATGTCCTGTAATCCATGCAGCAAAATGGGCGTTTTCACAGAGAATGTAAAATTCCAACAAAAAACAAAAAAAAGTGGTTTAAGCTGTGCAGTCAAAAAAAGTTTTTAAATAAAGAGGGGAGAAAAGATTCTTTCATTGCTTGGAGGTTTGATTTGAACTTATTTTTACAAGCAAGGAGGAATAGGTTACAGAATATTTGCAACAGCTGAATCCTGCCTTCCACCAACTGACTGACTACTTTATAGATTCCGACAACCTTGCTATCATCTCTACCCTATCAGTAAACATTTCTCCATGGTGAAGTTTCCAAACTCTCAGGTGCCTTCGTCTGATAGGACAGGCACAAACCTAGGACACGTCAGGACATCCAGTGCTCCGAGGGTAGTTTCCGTGGCAACACTAGACGTAGCGATTCTAATATCAGTTTATTCAACCTAACCTAATATTATACAGTGTCACACAATCAGACTATCACTATATCATGAAGAAATGGCGCACAGTTAGCTCAGTATTTTAGAATACACCGAAAAGACCATTCTTAATATAAATTTCCAGAGGTAGGCCGCCTTCTCTGGAGGGGCGGTGCAGACATCTCTAGCACTTGCTTGTTTTCACTTAGTGACATCACTAAGTGAACAGTTTAAACACTCAGTTGTTTTCTATGAGAGGGAGGGGTAGCTGCTCAGACAGCAGAATTCAGGATTACTCATGTAGCTCATACAAGTCTTTAAAATTTAAAGACTTGTATAAGCTACTTTTATATATTTGCTTGATGCTTTAAAAGATAATTGAGTTTTAATTCTGAAGGTAAAGCTAGCTTTAGATTCAACAGTGCTTAAATCAAGATCTGAAGGTGAGAAAGACTGTGTTAAAGATTCACAGATAGGTGTATTTAGACACTAACTCAGTTGCCATGAAGACTGGTTACAGATGTAAGGTTAAAAGACTTGGAGGACAACATGGGTGTTGCTTTTTGAGTATTCAAAACTAATTGTGATTCGTACAAAGTCCACAGGACTGTTGTTTAAATTTTGTTGAAACTGGTAAAGTAGCTAATGCAATGTGGATCTAACAGAATACAAGTCAGACTTTTGAAATGCATGTATTTGGGTTGGAGCCAAACCTGAATACTGTGTTATGAAAGGCCCATTTTTTTATGAATACTTATTTCAAACAAATACTTTAAAAACTATTTTGGGAACAAGAAAAATTTGATGTCAATAAGCTGCATGTCCTCATAGTACCGCAGTGCACATGCCGTGGATGTGTGAGTGAGTGACGTTCAAGAGTCAGGGGGAGTGGAGTGGGATGTAAAAGAGGTGACAAAAAGTGTGGACTTGTGGGAGATATTTCGTATGTTTAAGTTACTCTTTTAGTCTTTTGAAGACAGCAAGATGTGGGCTGAAGCTATAAGCTAATTATTCTTAGCATTGCTTCCCGTCATACTGAAACTCCCCACGTGGCTTTGGGCAACCGAATAGACAAGACTGTGCCTGCCTCTGCGGAGGCAGAGATATATATCATCTGTCAACATCTGTCATGCATAATCATGGGCACTTAAAACATCCTCTCCTGCTACTGTCCCTCCACAAGCACCAATCCCGCCACTAGCACCAATCATCATCAGAGCCATCCTCTGTGGTTCAACCAAGGATGAAGCAATGGTTATGTAATTTTATTTTTAATGACGTTCCTTGTTGCATATTTATTGCTGGATTTATGGAAAAACATCAACCAGTATTGTTTATCCCTAATTATTATAATGAATACTTATAATAACATGTAACAACATATTATAAACATCAACTGCAAGTGTAACACAAAGAAATTAGATTTTTAGGCCTATTTTGTATTTTACTCGAATACAAATGTAAATACTTCTCTCCCACAACAAATACATATACAAATACCGGCTGCTTTGAACACCCCTATCATGTATACACCTAAGTCTATTTGGAGTTGAACTGAACTGCACATCTTTTGATCAGACTAATGGACCCAGATTATGTGGTTACAAAATCTAATTTGTCTGCATGTAAACTCTAAACAAGAAATTGAGTACGATAGCCGAGCCAATAGAAAGTAACGAAACCATGAAAGCAGGAATAACACCAGTACACAAAAATAAAAACACTGCAGCAACATGTGTTACACAATCAAACAGCACCATAAACACAAAATGTTCTGTGTTGCAGCATTGTTGTTGTCCATTTCTTCGCTCATTGTGAATATCCTGCTTTTCTAAGTCTGCTGCCAGCATTTATTTATTATCTGTGTGACTCTCTAGTCCAGCTGGAAGAATGTCGGTGCGAAAGGGTGCAGGTTGCCATCTATTGTCACATAGTTTATTGCCAAAATTCGATTTAGATGTGCCTGTAAACCTACAGGCTAATTTATGTTGATTGTTTTCAACAACCTATTCAAATTGTTGTATACCTCTAAGCCTGTGAATATTCTCATTCATCCAGGTCATGGTTATCTCAAGGAAATTTCAATCAAACGCAACTGGACTTGGTAATTTGTCTTGGAAGACGTTTCACCTCTTATCCAAGAGGCTTAAGCGGTTCATGCTCGCCGCTGACCAGGCTGGGACTGGTCCAACTAACTGGTGTGGAGACTCAGCTATTTAACCTCTTGGAGGGCTTTTACAAGAATCATTATGTCATTGGATCCTTTGTGCTCCATGTCTTAATGACGGTCGTTGGCGTGTCGCCTATTGGTGGAGGTTAGGTTTCAGCACTGAGCAAGGAGCACAACATCACAATCCTTCCAGCAGACAAAGGTAGATGCACAGTTGTGCTCAATACAACTGATTACCACACCAAGATCTTTGCACTACTGAATGACTCTAACACGTAAGAAACTCTGAAACGAGACCCCATGAGTGGGTACAAAAAGAAGGTGATAGAATGTTTACAACAACTACAAAAAGAAGGCATGATTGACAAAACACAATACTACCGGCTTTACCCCCATGACTCAATTCCTTGCTTATATGGACTCCCCAAGATCCATAAAGAAGGGGCCCCGCTGAGGCCCATTGTCAGCAGTATAAACTCTGTCACATACAATATAGCCAAACACATAGCTAATATCCTGGCACCTCTGGTAGGCAACACCCCACACCACATCCAAAACTCCATAGACTTTGTGAACAAAGTCCGGAATCTAAAAATGGATCCAGATGAGACAATGGTTTCCTATGACGTGACTTCATTGTTCACCTGTATTCCTACCATGGAGGCCTTGGTCACAGTAAGAGAACGACTTACACAGGACAACTCCCTCCAAAACAGAACAAAACTCAAACCAGAACACATTTGCCAACTTCTGGAATTGTGCCTGAACACCACATATTTCCAGTTCAATGGCAAGTTTTATAGACAGAAACACGGCTGTGCCATGGGCTCACCAGTTTCTCCAATTGTGGCAAATTTATACATGGAGGAGGTAGAGTGCAGAGCTTTGAACTCCTTTGAAGGAATAACACCTAGCCACTGGTTCAGATACGTAGATGACACATGGGTTAAAATCAAAACCAAAGAGGTGCAAGCCTTTACTGAACACATAAACTCAGTGGACAGAAACATCAAATTCACCAGAGAAGATGTCAAGGACAATAGTTTGCCCTTTTTAGATTGTGTCGTCCAGAGGAGAAAGGACAGAAGGCTCCACATTGGGGTATACAGAAAACCCACACACACAGACCAATACCTACTTTTTGACTCACACCACCCACTGGAACACAAGCTTAGTGTTATCAGGACCCTGCAACACAGAGCTGATAACATACCCACCAGCTCACAGGCCCAAGGGGAAGAACGCAAGCACGTGAGAGACACCCTCACAACTTGTGGTTACCCCAGCTGGACTTTTGTGAAAACTGCAGCTAGTTCCAGAAGGAAAGCCAACAAAGTGGTTGAAAAAGAAAACAAACGAAACAATGTAGTCATTCCATATGTGTCTGGGATTTCTGAAAAACTCAGGAGGATTTTTAACAAACACAGTATCCCTGTGTATTTCAAACCCAGCAACACACTCAGACAGAGACTAGTACATCCCAAGGACAGAACACCACACGCACACAAAAGCAACCTGGTGTATGCAATCCAATGCAATGAAGAATGCAAGGACCTCTACATTGGTGAAACCAAACAACCACTGTACAAACGCATGGCCCAACACAGGAGAGCAAACTCCTCAGGCATGGACTCTGCTGTTCATTTACATCTCAAGGAGAAAGCCCACTCTTTTGAGGACAGCAATGTCCAGATATTAGACAGAGAGGACAGATGGTTTGAAAGAGGAGTAAAAGAAGCCATCTATGTAAAAGTAGAGAAACCATCGCTAAATAGAGGAGGCCTGAGACATCACCTATCTCCAATTTACAATGCTGCCCTTTCATCCCTCCCCAGGAGACTCAACAACTTAGCCTCTAATAACAGAAACAACTGTGACTCCAATGACTGTCGTCAAAACACAATAGGGCACTAATGAAGCCGAAACCTAACCTCCACCAATAGGCGACACGCCAACGACCGTCATTAAGACATGGAGCACAAAGGATCACATGACATAATGATTCTTGTAAAAGCCCTCCAAGAGGTTAAATAGCTGAGTCTCCACACCAGTTAGTTGGACCAGTCCCAGCCTGGTCAGCGGCGAGCATGAACTGATGAAGCCTCTTGGATAAGAGGTGAAACGTCTTCCAAGACAAATTACCAAGTCCAGTTGCGTTTGATTGAAATTTCCTTGAGATATATACCTCTAAGTTTTGCATTAATAAAATGTAAATTATGTTACAGAGTGGTGTGAAAATAGGTGCACTGTGTTCTTTGTTGTTAGCCTAAATTGACCTGATTACTTTTAAGGCTGCTGTAGTTGTGGTTGTAATGTATTCTTTATTGGTTTTTTTAACACCTTGAATAATAGGATATCATGAATGTTAAGGTACTCCGTTTATGTCTCATTTGGAAGAGTTTTGGAAGAGTTATCATCATCTTTTCTCCCCCTTCTCCAGGGTGCAGTGATCACGCCAGCCATGGACCACACTATGTCCATGCAGCCTGCCAGCATGATGGGCCCTCTCACCCAGCAGATGAACCATCTGTCCCTGGGCACTACAGGAAGTGTGAGTACCCCTTATTGCGCTACCATTAAACATAAAAAAGTCTCACAAAAGAACTTCAGAGCTCCTAAGAAAACCTTGATACACTCGGATATACAAGAGAAACTTCAGTCATCATAGTCTGATCACAGCAGTAAGATTTATGAGCAGCAAGCGTTCTGTGTTGGACTTTATTGATGGGTTTAGGTTAAGTAAAGAGCAGCTGAACCAACTTTGCCCTCTACTGCATACTGCTAAAAACAGGCTGAAACGCCATTTTGGCCACTTCACTAAATCTTGCACAAATCCATTCAGGATTTACTTGAACTACAGGTACAACTTGCATATTGTGTAGCATTGGCTTAAAAAACCTGGGTTAGACCAAAATAAATTTCTGTTTTGAGTCTTTTCAAAATGTAGGAACAGTGGTTCTATACAGATTTCCTCCCAGATGACAAGGTTTCACACCTTATTTGTAAGGTCAAACCCAGGTACAAGAGGACATAATTGAGTCACGTGTGTTCAGAATATATGGGGGGGGGGGGGGGGGGGGTTGTACTGTTTTTCAGCCAGTTTGTATCCAGGATTTGGTTCTTCCAGTCATGAACTATATCTCATCATTGAATGAAAGAGTGTTAAAATAGAAACTCTTGTAAACTGAATTTAGCTCATTTCTTCATTACCAGAGATCTGAGCAGAATTCACATTACTTCAGATGAAATCCAAACCAATCACTCCATCTCATTCTTCATCCTTCCATTACTCATCAGCAAGATGTAAGGGGTACATAAGAGAGGTACTAGTTCTATGAACTATATAACGAAGCATGAAGTAACTGGTTTCATATATATGGAACATTTATTAATTCAGTCCTAAATTGACTATAATCTTCTATGTGAAGACCAAAATCTATTTCTCCAAGACCCACAAAAACATATAATTCTCAATAAATACTAAAATATGTCCTCAAAAATCATTTGACATATTAGACCATGCTCTCATTTATTTTATGTATTTATTTTTGAATAAACGCTGGATTAGGCGGTTGGTATTAAACCAACCATACTCTTCCTGCTTTATTTGAAATTAATACAGCAGCAGCTGCCTGGAGCAGCTAATCAAATGCATTTTATTATTTGATCATCAACAAGTGTGACTATAGCTGCAAAACTGCACTGCTGGGATTGCAGTTAGGGTGAGTAATTTGAAGTCATTTTATCTTTGAAAGAATTTTTAATTTAGTTCAGAAATCCAAAAGTCAATAAAGAGATGGTTTTAGTGTTTCCTCTTAGAAAAGCCGAACAGTCTCAGTCTGTCGCCACATGCTCTTAACCATAAATCTATCATATTATTTAGTTTTAAACTGCTTGCATTCACAGCACGATATTGAGAGAGCGTATTTCCTCCCTAATCTTTGACATTAAACAGATTTCCTGTGGCGCAAACTCCTCTGCTCTCCACCTTTTCAGTTTCAACCTCTGATTTTCGTTACTTTTTCATACTTTCTAAATCAGACATCAAAAATATCTCTCCATCAAAAGCACTTGGTGTGCTCATTCACTTGCTGTTCAGTTGCCGTCCCAAAAACATTAACCCCATCCCCCCAGCCCCACATCTCAGGATCAAGTCGACTTAGAGGTGTCACACCGCTCTGAAGCTTGACTCTCTACCCTCACCCTGCTGCCTGGGGGCAGACAAGCAGACAGCTTTGCTCCGGTGCTACATTTGATCTCTCTCTGTGAGTTTGATTGAAACAGTGCTGTATTGTACAGTTACCCATGTGTTTCCAGGTGAGCTGTCAGCGACTGTGACGCCATGTTGGCTCTGTCAGAAATTCTCCCCTCTTTCTAATCTGCTCCAGCTGTGCTAACAGGCAGGATTAGAGACAGACTAATCTATGATGATGGGTTCTGATGTCTGATAGGTTCTGTTATAGAAGAAAGCGGGTATGCTTCTTCCCTTTTCCATGTTTGGTTTACCCCCTTTCTGCCTGCTTAGCTTTCCCAAGGCGATGTACTCTGGAGCAGAACTTCTCTGCCTCTGAGCGCCTCACACAGCATGTGCCACTCGATCATCAATGGGGATTGAGACATGTTTCCTGTAAAGTTGATGCTAAAGCCAGATGTGAAAGGTCTTTCATTCATTTTAATTGTTAAAGTCTGTTAAAGGGGCTTAGAACCCAGGATGTGCAACTATCGATGTAGTAAACGGGAGTTGACAGCACGCATTCTTCAAGAACATTCCTCAGATGTACATGCACTAGTAGTGGTGGGGGAATGTTTTGATGGCCGCTATAGGTCAAGTGACTTAATCTTGGCCACAGCAGAACACCTGCTGTGAGTAATGTCTCCAGAGTCAACAAATTATCCAGACTGGCTCTGGCAGTGGAAGCCACAGCTCAGAATAATCTTGGCTGTTCCTGAGCTCGCTGCGGCTTTTTTCTTCTTTCTCCTCTCCCAAAAAATAACCAAATGTTCTCTGTCCGCCCAGGCTGTGACACTCTGATGGTGACTGTAGATTTCCAAGAACGTTGTGGCATTTTGCAATGCCATTCTGGAGGAAAACTGTGCTTCATAACGAGGGATTACCAGCTTCTAATGGTCATTGCTTTTGAATTTTAGCTCCTTCTCAGGAAAAAGTTGGGTGTCTATTTGGCAAAAAAAACAACTTGATTACAGAATACTGAAGAACCTCAGGCTTTCTGTTTATGGATGGCCAACATAAACATGCCATCCATACTGCGCACTGATTTATGACACCATGTTTGGTGCATATTGCTCTGTTACTGATTTATTTACAGTCTTTGAAGTCTCAGCACTTAGCAGGAGTCTATCTGTCATGCCAGTGTGCGCTTGTTAGCTGCTGTGCCTGCGTAGATGTTCCCTTTGTCATTTCGTTACTGGTGTCTGCGTGTGTTTGCATGCTTGTCAGTGTCTCTATCAGTGCGTGAACTACTTAATGTTTGACATGACAAGACGTGACCTTCTCACTCTGCTCTTCATCCTATTCCCGTAATGGCTTGTACAAATCGGGTCTATATTGTCATGGTGACAATGGTGATTGACAACCTCTTTCCCTGGAAGATGTACAGAGCACATTCTTATTTTATATCATCTGTTCTCTATGGTCCTTTAAAGAATGTTAACTCTTTATTTTATTAACCCTCTCCCACACTGGCAGTGTATCATGTCTACTCTGTCTTCCACAAGGTTCTAAAATTGCAAAACAGGCTTAAGCCTCACACCTCCACTTAACGTTACTAGACGTTAGTATGACATATTTGTGCCAATATGCTGAGTTTGGCTTTCTCCATACATGGACTGTGCATTACAAATAACCACTGTTGTTTGATATCTCCTGTCTATTGCTTTAGAAGTCTTGTGATTCATTCATATGCAGCTTTGCAAGCCTAAGCCATGGTTTTAAAATTGTAAAGTCAGGAATTTTATAATTGAACATTCTAACTGAGATTTGTTGAGTTGGAGATGGAGCTCATGGGTGCAGTTTGCCTCAGCATTCCACAGTCTGACTATGGGGGTAAATTGCTGGGATTTTTTCACTCTTGGGAAGATTGGCAGTTGTCTTTATGGTTTTCCAATTGGGAATAATGGTTCCCTTTACAGAAAGCTAGACTTCAAGTTATTTAAATATTACCCTGAAGCCCTCTACCGATTGATGGGCATCAACAAGTTTTTTTCTGAGTTCATTTGTCCTTCCATCTTTGTTTTGTCTCAAAAACCACCTGTATCAAGAACAGTGCACTGAATATAAAAATATATTCCTTAAAACCTTAAACGGAGGCCTGCACATTGTCAAGTGCATTGATTCAATGCAAGCAGCAAATGTGTACTTTGCTCTTTGGCTTTGGCCTCACATCAGAGAGACCTGTTTGTTTTTGTAGATGTTGGTCATATTTGACTATTGTTAAAATTTTAAAAAGATGATGTCAGACATTATTTCTTGATATATAAATTCCTCGAAATAAGAGTGGGGGTGTGCTTTCATTTTACAACTGTCTATATACTGCTGAGGCTGTCACTATGGATGAATATTACCCTTATTTAGAAGTTGAACTACTACTTTAAGGTGAAGAAATGGGAACACAAACACTTGAAAGCTCTCAGCTGTTCCTTTTTTCCTTTTTCTTGAGCTCAAATAAAACATTTATCGCACCACTGGTGGTTATAATTTGAAAGAAGCACTTTAACAGTAAGTTTCCTTCTCTTTGCTTACAAAGACTAACATTTCTTGTAAAGCTAGAAGCTAGTAACCGACTATGCCACTAGTAATCAGTGTCAGCGTTTAAGCCCATTGTTGACAATATAGTGTATTTATATAAAAAAATTGGGTATTTTTCAAAAGGAATGGTTTTGATTTCACTTCAAAAAGTCCCTGTGTGTTGAACAAAAATAACGTAGATCGATAGTAATCAGAGCCTTTCCCCCACACTCCCCTACCTCTGATGACCTGAGAGATTGCAAGATATTAAAAAAAATGGTAACTTTCATTGAAATTTTCCACATTTTGTAAAGTTACAGCTGCAAACTTTTAATTTACTTTGTTGCTTTTTATGTGAAGAACGCAATGTAGTGTGTGCATTATTATGAAGGGGAATTTGAGTGTCTTGTTGCCGTGACAAGCTAAATGCTCAGTTCACACTCCCTCGTCCCTCCTTGTTGCCACCAAACATAAATTGTCATCTAAGTCATTTTGGTGCAGAGTCCCAAACCACTGTGGTAACAGAGTATTTCTTTTTGGCGTTGCTGCATTGCGGTCTGAATTTACACGGGAGTCATGAGTGTGTCATGGAGAGTGATGGCAGCGGGGAGGCTTAAGGAGTCTACTCACACCAGCCTCGTTAGGGAGCTATTCAAGCCTACCGTTCATCAAAAATATACACACACGCACCATCTGCTATGGGCCTGCATGTGTTCGTGCATGAGCATAGATGTAAATGTGTGTGACAAAACATTTATCAGCAATTAGGGAGGCTTTATATTACCCAAACTTGTCCTCTGACTGGACAAGGAAGGACTAGAGAGCTGAAATTGGACAAAAAATTAATCTCCCTGACTTGCCACACAGGCTGCTGAAGAAATATGCCTTACTCAACCTGTCATATTAAATAGGTTAACTAACGGTCATGATAGAGGAAAAATCTTATCTTATTACATTTTCCTGCTGAATATAATCTAAATTTATTTTCCAGTCCTGCAGAGAAATATCACATTTCAAACAGACATTTTGCCCATGACAGGGAGAGTGTGATAATGACTAATTATCGCTTACTTTCCTTCATTTGCTTTCATGCAACCCTCGCAGGTGAGTTGACTGAATAAGTTAATGGGGAGGAGAGGCGAAGACCTCAAGTCCCAGGAAGAAATTGGTATGCATGGTTTTGATTCAACAGGGAGAAGGTCACTTCAACAATCTGATAGGCCCCCTTTGAGAAAGAAGAAGAGTAAGAATGAAATCGTGACTGGAAGGTGAGAGGGAAGAAGGAAAGGGAAGATGTGATGTGTCAGGAGGTCTGGATACAATGCCTCACCCTGTCCTGAGTGTGACAGCCCCGGAGGTGCGATAACCTTAAATTCACGTTCAAAGACCTGTGCGGTCATGCTCACTGATGAACACAGACTAACATCCATCCCGGAGCATCCTCCCGGCTCCGTGTAGCAATGCTGGGGGAGTTAATCACCCATGTCCGTGGCCTTTAGCTGCTCTCATTAGCGGTGAGCGGTGGAGCCATACCCGATCCATTAGCAACGCTGCCGGTAATGACACTCTACCAGCATCAGCGGGCCTGCAGCCAAAAAGGGCCTCACAGCCCGCTATAACCCCCTCCATTACCGCCTCCTGCTGCACATTGCCACCATGCAACGACGACTGAGAGGTGGAGGAAAAAAGAAAAGAGATTGAAAACAGATCAGACCTCCCTTTTCCCTCAGTTTGGAAGGCAGCAGGAAGAAAAGGGGAAGCTCCCCAACGGCTCTTATGTTGGATCACATCCGTTGGCGCTGCACCACAACATTATCGTTCCAAGCCTCTTTGTCTTTCTCTGTATTTCTTTCACGCAAAAAGAGGCAGGGGCATGAGATGAATGTGTTGCGCATGCAGCTGCACAGGAGAACACATGCACACACGGATACGCACGGTTGCATTAACTAGAACTGACGTAGGCATGTTCTCATTAAAACTAGGCTCATGTTACAGGCTTTAGGAGGATACAGGAAAAGCCTCATCCTCAGCCCTGCTGCTTGTCATGGAACCAAACCTGTGTCATGCTTGTAAAATGCTCACCGTACAGCAAGCCTGTTAAAAACCAAGGCAGGCGTGACTAAAGGAATGTAGGCCACAGGCAGCAGACCTCCTGCTCTCCTTCACACATGGTTAATTCCCTTTAGACTTTTATTTTTATTATTTTTTTTATCTTTTCAGCAGTTACCCAGTGTATTTGCTCTGCCTTTTGAAGTTGCGGTGGGACAGCAGGACATCTTCCCCTTCTCCTTTTCCTATGTTTCCCTTACACACACTTCTCTGATCTGCTGTGGTCACCCTGTGGTGTACTTGTATTCTTTTAGCGCCCTCTGAAGGATTCACAGAGCATAGCATTGTGGGCTTCCTAATAGTTGTGGGAATAATTATGTTGAATGAGTGTTCCAGGGAAGTATTACGATCTGTGTTTGATGTCAGGAATGTATTTCAGCTGTAATATGATTCTGGGATTTGTGATATTAATGGGTGTCTTAGGATTTTTTTTAACTACATGCAAGTTTTTTATTGTTACTGTTTTTCAGTACATGACTGCTGCAGCTGCCGCCGCTGCGCCTATGCAAGGGACCTACATTCCCCAGTACACTCCTGTGCCTCCAACAGCCGTCCCTGTCGAAGTAAGACCCACACACATGCTTAACAGGATTAAAAACAAAAAAGAATAACAAAATACTGTATATTTTGTTTATGTAATTGCCCATTTGTAGGTCCATATCAGGTATTTCAACATTGTGGTAATTAATGTGTAATTTTACTGTTCTTGATATAAAGTATATAAGGACATTAAAAACAATATTACATTACCTTTGGTCAAAATACTGACGGGTTTTTGGACCTTGCAGTCTCTGCCTTTATCTCTGCGGAATGTGCCATGTTTAAAAATGCTCCCGGTGGGGATTGACGTACCGTGGAGGTCGCTACATAGCCACGTCATGTCACGCCACTGACTTTGCCCAGTGTAAACGCAGACGGGTTGTAGGTACATTTTTTTTTTTTAATTTAGACTTCCAAAGAGGATGTTATTGATGTTTTGTGTTGGTTGAAAGAACATGCGAGTATATTTCCCAATCAAATATTACTGTCATTTGATTGGGAAGAAGATAACCGCAGGTCTCTGGTTGGGTTGAAAAATCATCTTAATACGTACAGGCAGGTGTGGGTTTGTAAAATTTTGCAGGACTCTGCTACAATTAACAATATATTTTTACTGTAATTTTTTTGTATTTAGAATATACGCGAGAGAGACAAATGAGCCTCAAATTAAATATGCAAGGAGCAATTCTAGTGTAAAAAAAATATTTATTTTTTCACGACTTTGAAGACAAACCGAATTCAAAACATTTTCCAGACTGGAAATTGGGCTAAAGATGGGCCAAAAATCGAAAAAAACAGTGTATGCACACCTTGCCTGCTGGTTGATGTCTGCACAGTCCTGCGCCCTCTGTGCATAGTTAATGAAGCAGGTGGACCTGCATAAGAAATACACCAATCAATCAGTTACCTGTTAATACTGTACCTTCTATTGAATGCAAATCTTTATTGAAGGTAACATCTGCAAACAATGGTACAGCATCCTCAAATACAGAAACATGACTGTTTAAAAAAGTGGAATATTATTCACTGTAGATGTTACATCTGTGCTGGAAAACAAAAAAATAATAAACAATTCCACATCAGGTTTTTAAAAGTGGTAGGGACAAAATATTTATAAATATTGCCGGGGACATGTCCCTTGGAATCCCTTAAATAAACTCGACTAATAAGTGAATATAGTCCACATGTGTATAATTTTATCTATCTAGTATAAATAGAGAAGTTCTTTAAAGGTATACAAATTTATTATAGACATTAGTGAACAAAAAGCATTATGGAGACTGAGAAAAGCAGATTAAAAGTCAGGGGAAAAGTTTAAAGCAGGGTTATGTTATTAAACAATATCCCAAACTTTGATTTTCAAGCTTTGATAAGTCATCCTGAACAGACTATCCCTACTGTGAAACATGGGTGCGACAGGATGGTGCTCTGGGATTACCTTCAGCAGGGTCTGGAAATACCGTCAGAGTATATGTAATGATGGTTCAAGCTAAATGTGACAAGACAGGAAAGCTAATAAACACATACTCCAAAGAACATGAAGCTGTAATAAAAGAGAAAAATAGTTCTACAAAGTACTGACATGGATGGGGCTGAATATATTTGCACACCACACTTTTCTTATTGGGATTTGAAACTTTAAAAGTCGTGTGCCATTTTTCTTCCTTCAAAAGTGTGCACTAGTATATTTTAGTCTCAATAAATTTCAAGTGAAGAACATTTAAAACCTGGAGTGTGAGTTGCAAAATGTAAGAACATAAAGTAGACTAGTCATTAATTGAAATGTGCTGAGAAATGATTAAATTTGTTATAAATGAAGTATTTCAATTCTAGAACATAACAAATACAAAATCTGCAAGCAAAGCAGGATGAGTCTGAAGTTTTATAGTATTTGGGAAAGGCATTTGAAGTGCAGACAGACAACCTCTCTTTCTCAGTGGTTGCCTGAGCTCCTGGCAGGTTCAGGCAGTCTGCTCTGATGTGAAATGATGAACCTGTAGAGCTAGTAGGCATGCAGGCAGCGGGGGCGAGCGGGCGAGCTGTCTGGCGGCTGACAGTGCGGTCATATTCAGATGGACTATCAGTCGTGTATCAAATGACAGGAGCTGAAGTGAGACACAGCTGCTGCGTATCTGTCTCCCTCTCTCCTCCTGCAAGCGCTTCGAACCGGTAGGTACCTGATACATCCGTCAGCCACAGAGGCCTGGTTAGCCCCCGCCAGCCACCGGACAATGACAGTTTCCTCTGACACATCCATTAGTTGCTGCTCTCTTCTTCTGTTTTCTCCCTTTTTAGAGTCCCCCTTTCTCATAAAGTTGCTGCCTTGGCTTTAAAGGAGTGGTACAGAGAAGAGAGATGTAGTTGTAGCATAGCCCTTGGCGTCCTCTTCTCATTTTATCCTCACCACTGTCCTCTCAGTCCCAGCATCGGCAGCGGGGTGTAGATCATTGTATTGGCCGACGTCTGCAGGGCTGATCTATGGACAGGACATCTTATCCTTGAGAGCTTGTTAAAGGTGATTGAGATGACTCAGTGATGGGGGCAATCAGTAACGCTCGACACATACATAAGGCTAAAAGGGTTGTTGTGATGGACTAGAGCAGAAGGCCATCTGTAAAGAGATTTTTTACCCAAAAACAAGCTGTTCCAAGTCATGAACTTCTGTTAAACCAAATCACACAAAACAAATCAATTTTACTAGAGTTTTATTTTGTTATTTGTTTAACATGCTCCATTTTTCAAATAACTTTAATACAGCTTCACAGCACTGCTTGTACATTACCAGAACCTTCCTCGAACCCACCAGGTACTTTGCAGAACTTTGAGATTACTTTATCTGAAACTTTTCCAAGCACTCACCGGGTACTTTTCTGAAACGTTCTTATAAACTTATACTTTCCTAAGTGTTTACCCAGGACTTATATTGTACATTTCCTAGAAATTACAAAGTTCTTTCCAAAGCCCAACTAGCCCTGAAATGTGTCCAGTAACTTGCCTCTTTGACTGGTTTGAGATCCTGGAAGAGAAAACTACCCAGAAAAGGTTTTTGAAAAAGTACCTAGTAAATTCCAGAAATAATCTTAGATTGTGGTAAAGCACCCTGACAAAAAATAAAAAAAATAATGCTTCCCAGACCCTAAAACAACCCACTATGTTTCATGAAAGTTCCAAGTTTTTTAAATCCTGGCAAGTATCATGTAAGATCTGCAATTAATCTAATAAGTTCTAACTTTGTACCTGGTTGGGTTCTAGGGAAGTACTTGGTAAATTCTGGATTCTAGTACCTATTTCAGTCTGTGAGCTCCAAAAATGTGGTTTTGCTCAAAGCACCAGGTAAACTAAACTAGGGATGCAATATTACCTTTTTTCACACCGAAACAATACTGAAACTTGGATCTGAGTATTTACCGATACCGAGTACTAATGCTGATACTTCTACCACACACACAAAATGCAATGAATTGGAAGATAGATTTTATTTTTATTTTTCCTCTGCTTTTTACAACAAATAATGGTAAATAATTATAAATATATTAATAAAGATGACTGATACGAGTACATTAGAAATGTATACCTGATACCAGTATCGGTATTTGTGTGTCTCTATTTTAAACACTGTTGTGGAAATTCCAATCCTTATGGTGTGGTTCTGTAATTATTATAATCTCTTTTTGATTGTTTGTTACATTGTTAAAAATCTGTACAATCTTGTACAAATACATACCAAAACAAACATATACAGAGTACTGAGTAGCAGACATTTGCTTGATACCATCACACAGTGGTGTTCTTCTAAACCACTGCATATTTTTTGCCAATGTTTATCTCTTCCAGGGAGTGGTGACAGATGCCTCACCCCAGACGGTGGCTCCTTCATCACAGGAGGTGGCTGGTCAGCAGCAACAGATCCAGGTGGACAGTGCCGATCATGTTCCTGCTTACTCATACCAGTCCAAGTGAGTAAGTTAGGCGATGGAGGACAGATTTTTTTGTCTTCTTTTTTTTCTTTTTACTTTAGAGCCAAAGTCACTTGTTAGGTCTTCGTCCTTTAAGCCAAATTAAGCATTTGAGGCTTATATAGCTAACATTGAACTGTTATTATAGACTGAGGTTGACTTATCCTGAACAGTTCTTACTAGAAGTTGACAAAACATGGGATCTACGTAACTATTTTTGACCTTTTATGGTACATTCACACCACCTCAAACGTCAGCATCAGTTGCAGCAAAATTACATGTAAAGTCTATGGTAGAGTCCGTCAGAGGTCCGTCAGAGTTTCTGCGGTGCTTTGTGTGCGTTTGCTCCGTCAACTTTTCAAGTGCTACTTGCGTTTCAAGCAGCAACGTAGCCAACGCAAGCAACGCAGAAGTTCAGCTAGCTGAACTGTTGATGGACTTGACGCAGTGCATCAACCGATCAGAGCGTCTCACTGTAGTGACGTCGCAAAGCCGTTTAAACCGTTAAGTTTAAACAGTTTTGAAATATAAATCTGCATATCTAAATGCAAAAGAATGAAGAGGTTATTCATCATCACCATACAACGCTGAGAAGTCACAAGAGAGAGTGAGTTTTTCTTCTCTCATCCTTCACACTGGACAAGCACTCGGGGGCAGTGTTTTATGCAACTTCTGCATAAGCAGGCAAAGATTGACAACTAGATTAGACATATAACTCCCGTAAACTACCATCTCTAAGACGTCGCATGGACAAACACAACCAAACACTGACAACAACGTAACTCAAAGGATAACTAAAGAACATGACTACATTTGGAACATAAATTATAATGTAAAATGGAGAAATTCTACAATTAACATGAACACATTACCCCTAAGTGTTTGCTGTGTACAACCATACCCCGCGCAGCCTCCACACATTGATCAGCAGACCATTGGTCGACTATAGAAAGAGTCAACAGTTCTGATTCGAATATGTAAATCCTTGCTCGGGGACAGCCCTAGTATGTTTACAGTCATGTACTTAACTTGAAATCGGGCTGAAAGTTTTGGAAATTTTTGTTTTTCTTTATTATTCTATTCATTTGTGTAAAATATCAAAACAATTTAAAGTGTTTTTTAATTCTAATGTATAGTGGCGAGTCCAGACATTTTTTTCAGGGGTAGCACAGGAGGGGTAGCTAGTTCTGCTGGGGTGGCACCCATAAATCAAGGATCCACAGTAACAAAAAATAAATGCATGTCCCTCGCCTTATTTCAGATAAATGTTTTAAAATGACAGCGACATTTTTCCCTCTTGTAAAACAATTGCTGAAACTAAATGTATTCTAAAGCATTGAACTACAACATCAGACAATCAGGGGGTAGCACCTGGGGTGGCAACCCCAGGTGCTACCCCCTGATTGGCCAACCCTAAGACACGCCACTGCAAATGTCCTCGACTCTCCTCTGCTACAGAATTAATGCAGATGCAATTTATGGCAGTATTTATACAATAACATTACTTAGTCGCAGGCTAAGATATACTGTCTGCACTAATAAGGATTTCAAATTTCTAACCAGCTTTATTAGTTATCCGGTCATTTGGGGGCTCTTCATAGAGTAACAAAAGTTATTTTCCACTTAATCAGCAGAACATCACTACATGTATAAAAAAAGAAAAAAGATGATTATGTCGATGCATGAATGACGTAACCTTTCTTCCCGCAGAATAATTCTGTCTCTTAAGACTGGTAATTTTACACCAGTCATCCCAGTATGCATGCCCTATTCAGAGTGATGGCACATCAGAACATTATTTTCCATAATTTGTCCTTAATTTCCCCACGTTTGGACCCACTTAACACATTTTATGTTAATGTGTCAGCATTCGTGGCAAGTTTGGAGACCTTGTAAGAAGGTCTAAAGATTGTGGTCATTACAAATCACATGTAAATCAATTTAAATGCAACTTAATGTAGTGTAAGTGTATTACTTGCCAGTGATTCCCTAATTGTTTAAATGCCTCCACTTGTTTTGGTCTCTGCAAATATTATTGATGGGTATATCTGTAAAACCTTTAGTCAAACCTGAGTGTGCATCTATTGGTACATGTTTTAAGTGTAATCAGTTTGTTGGGGCCATAATCTTTACACTTTAGTCTCTTTAGCAGGATCTTTTTTGGTCCATCCAATTTGTGAATCTTTCCACCTAAATCTATTTTGATAAATCACTACAAACCTTGCAGAATTTTTCATTCTATTTTTCTTCATTCAAACTGAGATTTTGATTAGCGTTTTGCAGCATTTCATTCACAGAGTTTAGTTTTACTTGGTAAGGCAAGGAAAACAATTTGCTGTGTTTCTGTAGCCTTTTCCTGGCTTGTGGGCATCAGTTATTGTAATTCAAGTAGCAAGGAAACTGCTAAGAACTGCCTACAGCTGCTGATTGTTGCAACAAGCTGTAGAGAGCGAGCCTTTTATTCATTAGGAATATATGCTTTAACTGGCCTCTTCAGAAAACCGTTGCGATCAAGGCATTGCCATAATTGTCTAATTAACCCAAACTGTATTCTCTTTTACCCACTTGTTTTGTTTTATGCATCTTACTTTTTGTCCTCTCTCTCTAGAGTCAAAGACCTTGCATAACAAAAGTTTTGGGGGTCTTTTTGTTTTTGTTGTGTTTTTTTTTGTGTGGGGGGGTGGTTGGAGCAGTAATGTTTAATTTAAATTTTAATCATCACAAACCAATTTTTAGCTTTCTGCCAGTTCATCTATGGGTCACTGCAGAATATTGTGACCTTTTCATTTATTACGAGGCCATGTCGAAAAGCTTTATATTATTCTTTTATAGCAGTAGTATACGTTTACAGTTTACATTTATGCACATTTTGATTAGAAGCTACTTTCTTGTGTCTCTTTAAAAATTTCTGAAAGTCAGTTCTCCTTGAAAAGCTTAAAAGGTTACTTAAATTTAAAAATCCGTGATTTTACAAACAGTAACTTGTCTAGCTGTCAGGGTTACATGCACTGAATATATTATTATTCTCCTTTCTTATTTAACAGTACATTATTATTACTATTATTAGTAGTAGTAGTAGTAGTATGTGCTTATCAGTCAGTCTCAGATCCAAATAGTATTTTTATTTTGCCAGGCCAAATAACTGAATTATAAAAACAAAACAAAATATACTATTTCAATGCCTTTTGAGGGCGAAGGAGAGGGATTTTTAACAAAATAAATATTTAAAATGGTAAAGATTAGACAATATAATCAAAGAGGTTTTTATTTAAAAATTTTTCAAATATCTTTACCGAGGTACCAATTAATGTCAGGGGTGTTGTATTCTCAATCAAAAGAACAAGAAAAGCAACCAGCCTTCCAGGAATTTATGTCTGAAAATGTTTTCTTGAACAGAGTAGGGATTTCATGCTGAAAACGATATTCAGATTATTCCAGTCGGCTGGTACAGTATCATGTTTATGAAGCCTTTTAAATCTGTATTTTGCTGTCAACTGTCATCTCTGTCGCTCTGCTTTTAAAATCATTCTTTTATTCCACCCACCCCTCTTTCTTCTTTTTCTTCTTTTTTTAATCAGATAGCAACGGCCTGAGCGAATGTTCCTGTGACAGCGTTGCCTTGAGACAGAGGGTGGCTGCACTGTGAATGTGAGGAAAAGAAAGAGATTACTTCCAGACAGCCCAGGCACCAAAAAAAGAGACACTTTTTTTCATTTCCTACCTGGCCTACAAGAAGAAAAAAAATCACGACTGAGGCGAAGAGTGCTGAGAAAAGGGGGGTATGTGGGGCAAATTACTGGGCACAGTGCAAAGAAGTAAATTGTTTTGGTCTGGGAATGAAACCTGCCTAAAGGGCTGGGCTGAAGCTCAAAAAGTTTCTCAAAGAAAATTCTCAACTAATAAAAAAAAAGAAAAGGGAAAAAAATTTGATAAAAACAGAAAATAAAAAAATGGTTGATTGCGCTGGTAGGTGGTGAAGTTTATTTTGTAATTAGAAAGGGGGAGTCAAAGTTTGGGATACACACGGAGATCGTCTTCCTCAGATATTAAGCTACAGTTTCTTTTCAGTTTTTTATGTTCTAGTGTTAAAGCTTAGTTTTCTAGATGTACTTAACAAAAAAATGTTTTTTTTTCTTCTTTCTTGAATCTTCATGGCCTTAATTTGAAGGGCGCCAGAAACTTTTTACAGAGTTAAAGTCTGACGTCTAGTTGGGAGGGTTAAAAACAAGCGAACTGTCTCTTGGACCTCTATGGGAAGGGGTTCAAAATGCTGAATAAGTTGCTCTAAATAGGAAAAAAAATCTATCACATAAACTGTACAGATTTAATAGAGAAAAGCTTTTTGTTTCTTTTCTTCATTAGAAGAAAACTTTGATAATAATTATGTCAGAGGTAACTAAGTGTCAGAAGTAAACAAAATGTCTGTTGTTGGGGTGGGGTGGGAGGGTGACGCATTGAAGAGATTTTACACAATGAGGAAAAATAGAAAACATAAGAAGACATGCTGCACTGTTGGTGCAGTCTGTTGAAAATGCTGAACTTCTTTTTTTTATTCTCAGTATCATTTTACATGCCGCTGTTGATGACATTAGTGCTTTTTATCTGCCACATTTTACCTTTTTTATGAGCTTTAAGATGTTTTTAGCCTGCTTTGCTTGTCACACTGCAAAAAAAAGATTGAAAAAAAGAATAAAAAAAACAAAAAAGTGCAAAAAATATTAATAACTCATGGCAGTGAAATGAAACAGTAGATTCAGTAGGAGCTTATGGTTTAAACCAATCAGTGCAAAAGCAATAGAAGAAATTGTTGACAATTTCTGTAGTTTTTCCTAGTTGTGGATCAAATGCAGCCCATGGATGGCCATTTTTATACCAAAGATGAAGAGACACTCTGAACCAGAGTTTTGGTTATGTTTTTTTCCCTTTTTTCATTTTTAATTTTGAGTTTCTTGTTGTTAACGTTGATGTTGTTGATGTTATTGTTGTTGATGCAGTTGTTGTTGCAGTTGTTGTCATTTGTTTGTTTGCTTCTTACTTTTTGGTTTGTTTTCTACCTTAATGGCCGGACCAGTCCCACAATCCTTCTCAAAATGTTCCTTTAGAGTCAGGATAATTTTTCATTCTTGTCTGACCTGTCTCTCTTCCTCTCACATACATCCACACACACATGCAGATAATGTATACTCACAGAACACGCATACAACTTCAATAATCATAGGACAGTATTTAAATGTATGACGTGTTTTTTGGTTTTTTACTTCCTCTGTGGAGGTTTTGATGCTTTGAGGGTGCGTTTCACCTCTATCTCAGATCCTGCAGGGAAAAAGTTAGCTAGAAGAGATGAGGAAGGTTGCTGGAAACACTCTGAGGCTTTTCCTCCCTGTGGTTTCTGTTTGTCTCTTTATCTTGTTGACTCAACCAATATTAACTCAAACATTTCTCAGCAAAATAAGCTGCAGTGATGATCTGTTTGCTGCTTTTTTATCTTTACACAGTCCCAACATGCAACTTTGCTCATATTTAAACAAGATGAGTCACATTTGCTGCGTCTTTTAATGCAGGTAAGTTACTACTCTAAGAAAACTAAGAAATCAAGAAATGATTGCATAAACTTTGACACAGATTGGCACCCTTCTGCATTTCAGAAAGTGTTTTACTCTTCTGTATGTGTACCTTGTTCAAGTCTGTTTAACCCAGCACTACTAGGAGGATGGATGGAAGGGACTGACTAAAATACCTTTCTATACATTTTGTTTTTCCTTTGAGTTCCATTTCTTCTTTGTTATACTGTATTTTACACTTCCTGTTTGGCTAGTCTTCATGTAGAAAAGAGCGGCAAGAATCCCTTTTTATCACATTATCAGATCCTTAAAGTGCTGCACAAATGCTCTGTTCATGTACTTTAGCAAGTTATTGGTTGATTTTGTAGATGTTTTTTACAACTTATAGGTTTTTTAGACTTTTTGGTTTTCCTGTGAAGCTACCAGCTATCAGTCATCTCAGTTCGAACATCGCATACCTTTCGTTTTTAAAAATGGAAATGTATTTGAAGTGGAAAGGTGAAAAGACACCCACAGTTGTAATGTCTGTTGATGTCTAAATGTTGTTGTACAGCTAAGAAGTGAGGTTGTTATGGCTAAAGTCAGGCTTTGTTAGGATTAATTTGGGTACAGACATATAACATAACCAAGTTAATTATCTAGCTTATTTTTGTTTTCTAAAATCGTTGTTCACCCGAAGATGTATAAAAAAAAGTTTAAAAAATATCTTTTTGCTGTGGCAGCAACATTTCTCACTGAAATATAGGAAAATGTACGACTGAATTTGAGTATATATATTAGGTCTGGAAAACATCTCGCTTTAAGAGATAATATTTTTTGACAAAATCACCAGCATAACAATTACCCCAAGCTACTCCTCTAAAATACATGTAATTTATGCACATTTGTACGATAATTCCCTTTTTAATTGATCAGGGTGTCTTTTGAGTTTTATTTAGTCACCCACAAAGTCTTTCCCATATAGAACCCCAATTCTCCTGCCCATTACTCAAAATGGAAAATGCAAGAGAACATAATAATTAAGCGCAATAGATTTTTGTTGATCTTTATAAAATAACTATTTACCTAAATCTGCACAGGGCTTTGGTTAGAGCACTAATTAAAACAGTTGGAATGTTGGCAAAAAATATTTGATGGCCCAAGTTTATTTTGCCACCACACACAATAGGACAGCAGGTAACAGTTGGAGAACTTTAGTGGCATCTTGAAATCACCAACAGGTACAGTAGCAAGCTGTAAGAAAATTAACTGGCTGACCTGAAAAAGCCATAAAAAACATAAATTTATTTCCAGTGTCCACAGTTGAAATTAGTCTTTAAAACCACAGCTTTGATCCCAGGGCAGTATTTTGACATCAAATTATATTTGTTTAAAGAAATTAAAGCCATATGTATATATATATTTTTTTTTTTAGTAAAATAGTGACAAGTATATCTGTGGAAATTTAGCTAACAAAAGCTTAAAAAATGCAGTTAAGAGCTTGAAAGAGGAGTTAAAATACTCTGATGTTGGAAAAAAGAATTAAAAACTTGCACAAGGTCTGCTTGCACAAGGTATTGTTCTGCTTATAATAATTCAACTGCCAACACAGGAAGTTCATGACCTAGCGAATTATATATATATATATTTTTTTTTTCTTAACTAAAAGCTGTAAAACTGCTTCCACGCAGGAAGGGACTGTAACCAGTCCAAAATAAACCTTTGAACAGAGGCTGGTTTAAACCAAGCAATGGGGCCTGGTTACCATCGGTTCTCCACTGTGACACTAACAAGCAACAGTGGAAGTGTGTTTAAAGCCAAAAAAGGACAAATTGTCCTGAACACCTTCCTGATTATTTGCCCAACACGGCAGATCTGTGGGAACTAAGTGCGCTTCTTACCAGCCATATCCAGTCATTTATGGCAGCTCCTCGGTCGCCCTCAACTCTGAGTGGCCGTTATACTCCTCGTTATCCCGCCGGTTTGCAAACAACTCCCTCTCCTGTGATCCTGTCTTTCCATCCCTGAGCAGCATGATGTTTGTGGTGACTTCACATTAGTGGACTGTCCCCAAGGAAATTATCTGTGAGAGAACAGCAATTTCTGTCCACATTACAGTAGCCTGTTTGTGTTTTAAGTGTTCATCCTCCTGCTTTGCCTCAGCTGTGGTGCTGTGGTTCTACATAAGAAAAAAAAAACATTGGTACAGTTCATGTGCCATGGCAAGGCCAGGCTCCTTTCTGTTCTTATTTTCCATCCCTACCTACTTCTTTTCATCCTCCCTCTCTGTTTCTATTTGATGTTTCTCATCCTTATTAGGTGGTGCAAAAGCAGAACCACAAACCAATTTCAGTCAGTCTTGCAATGAGCCTTGACGGGCCCAATTTGTCTCCCTCTGGGGCTATAGGATCCACTCCAGTGTCCCTCAAAGACCCCCTTCTTCCTCAGAGAGACGGAGAGGAGGATTTTTTGTTTGTTACAGACAACTATGTCATCACGTATGGCAATGTTTGTAAGGAACAATCACATTGAAGAAATAGTGCCTTTTAACACAACTTCCAACTGATTCCATGTTCTCTCAGTAGTAAAGCACATGGAAGAGCTTGTGGAAGAACTTATGGATCTCTTCAATGGTGCTAAAGATGGAGATGTTCTGTTTAATTAGCGTTGGATTATTGGACCTCAAACTAACTCTGTTGACTTGACATTGCACAAATGAAGCTGGCCCAAAGGCACGTGCTTAAAGCCATAATATAGTTTTTGCTTTTTGTAGTCCAACGATTTTTGTCTTCCATCTGCAAGACAAGAGATCATATCAAACTATGAGTGATGGTTCGAGGTCAGTTTGCCTTTTTTACCCACATTTCCATCTTTTTCCTACCTACTTTAAGAGTAGACACACTATTTCATACCCATAACTACAGTGTATCAGTTTATTTTTCCTAGTAGGGAAGTACTTTAATGAAAAATAAAATCTATCATAGAAATGTTAACAATGCATATAATTTAATGTATCATTTATTTTTCAGTATTAATTTTAATCAAGCATCCTTCTGTGAATAGATGCCATTTAAATTGAGGTTATAACCACTTTTTCTTAAAGTAGACAATGATTGTGTCAGAAGAAATAGCTGTAATCTGTTCTTTAAGTGGTTATGAAAGGTTGCTAAATCAAATATGAATTAGCACTTTGTTTTTACTAACCTGCATAGATTTCGAGGAAAGTTTGGTACCAATGACCCAAACTATTAATGTAAAACCTGCAAGAGTGATGAGATAACTGGACAAACATATGTGTCTCTTTCCTTTTCTGTACTCCTGATCTACCACTCTATACCTGCCTAAAAATAGTCATCATCTCTTACTGAATAGCTTCTCTCATGCTGTTGTCTCTAACAGCTAATACTGGGGCTTAGAGCTTAATGGATGCACTGAAATAACCAAGCTCCCATTCTATACTAGTTTTAAGCTAGGTTTTGTCTGAGTCAGTGTACAACCATGAAACGCCTCTTCTTTTTGTTCCTGTTGCAACTTTTAGCAGTGGTATAGCAGAATCTAAGTCCTTCAGATCTTTACAGCTGATGTTTTCTTAGTGCAGAGAATAGCGTGAAGCCTAATAGGACTCATAATGCAAGTTACACATCACAGAGCAGAGTGTTCTACAAATGGCCCAAGATTCAGTCGTAATAGCATTATGAGATATAGGATTACAAATAGCCAAGAGATTAGGTGGAAAAAAATGCACAAGCAAGAATGTCAGCTCCATTTTGCTAATGGAGACTCAAAGAAAGAAAAAGACATTAAGGCAGGTGTTTTGCTACCAATATTTCACATAGATCTGAAAGATTACCCAACAAGCAGAAATGGCTTTTTCTTAATAGCACAATGGAATAATGTAACTTCTCAGAATACAAATACCTTCTTGGTAAGTCTGCAGAAAGCATGCCTGAAATTTTAAGGAGGCTGTTGCAGAAATCTGCCCCCAGTCAGATCATGTGTCAGCACAAACCAGAAGCCAGGAATACCAGGAGGGAACAGCAATGGGCAAAAGGAGAGGGTGATCATTAGGTCTTGTTGCTGGGCAAAAGCAGTGTTTAGAGCACAGCATTTTCCCTGTTAAGGACTAACAAGTGAAAAATGTGCCCCCTCACAAATTAGGTCTCTACGCTTATCTGTTCTTGCTCCATCATACCAAATAGCTATCTTATTTTAGAAAAATCAACTGATTAATTGTTTCCTTCTGTCTTCAGTTTTCAGTCTACTCATCATACTGCCACATTACCACAGTTCCTTTCACCTAGATTTAATTTGCATTCCTTTTCTTCAAATTCATTTTGGTGATGATGTCATGCATATTTTAACATTTTCTGTAATTCAGGGCACCTGTATCAGATGAAAGGTTCCTTCATGTTTTGGCAGAACTTGAAAATAAGCTAAGGAGCTCTAACTAAGCCATTTGAATTAGCTGTTTTGGAGCAAAAAAAGACACCTAGATGAGTATCTGAGGGGTTGAAGTTTTGAGTTGTCGAGTCCACATCTGCCTTCTGGATCTGCAATACACTTAAGTCTGTGTAATCTGAAAAATTGTCTACATATAGGACATCAGGAATGCTTGTAAAGCATATTCAGTCCTTATATAACTCAAGCCACTTGTCATTGATTGCATTGATGGTATAACAGACTTGATCTTAATGCCATAATTGTGGGGAGAAGGTAGCCAAATGCAGCAAAATCAAATTTTTTACAGATGATGTGGTTCAGTTGTTGTTTTCTGTTAACGCCCTGTGTTGTGAGCAGTTTACACTGGAATATGAGGAGACCATGATAAAAAGGTAAAATAACCTACTGCCTTTATATTGGCATTGAGTCTATTTGTCATGACCCTTTATTCTTGTTCAAGAGTGATGGAATGATTGATGAACAAGGTAGATTATTCTGAGGTTGAAAATGAAAATGTTGCTCCTCATTGTACAGTGTACTTTAAATTGCATCCTTGCTCCTCCAAAGTTGGCTTGTCAAGTCTTTGCTTAGCCCAAACGTGGGATCTATTTTTAAGACAAAGGGAGCTGATTCCATGCTTTCCTATGTTCATGAGGTATGGATCACTATATAAATAACGTCCTGGATATAAATTAGAAAATTAACTATTGTAGATGGAATCAAGAAATACGATTAGGATCTCAATCAGCAGGAGGGAGCTCACAAGAGCCTATCTGCTCCTCTCCATCAAAACTAGCCAATTAGGATGGAATGGACACCAAAAGAACAAGGTCCTGGTTGCAAGCTGGTGAAATCATATTTTATGGTAGAGTGGCCAGGCTTACTTTAAGACATAAGCTGAATATTACTACTGTTCCTTAGCATTGAAAGAAACCTGTTGACGAGGTTAAGGATCAAGATGTTGCACTGGGAAGATCTAGGATTATGTGACTCAAACCAAGACCATCAGACTGGCTGAATGGGTGTTCTAATTCTTTACCTGTTACATGGAAGTGCTATGAAGTTTATGCAATCATTTTTCAAGAAATACTGCATTTCATATTGTAAAGGATCCAACCTGCTCTAATGCAGTAAATCTCACTCATCTGATGCCACGAAGGTAATCATTCCATCAGAGGAAAGATAAAAACACCGATATTAGAGCAGATTTTTTTGTCTGTACATGAAGATTACAGAATACAGATTCTGCCCACAATCTGGTGTCCGTCCACCAAGGCAAGGGGCTTTTTTTCACTGCCTTAAAACACAATCACCTCTTCACTTCCTCATCTCTCAGAATCACTGCCACCTCGATGCCACAGCCATGCTCTCATTACCCCATGTCCTACTCAGTTGTGAGACTCTCCTGGATTCATTCTATGTCACATTCCCATTGATCCTTATGTGTTTGCATAAGCAGAAGTTCAGAGTTCCTCTCGCAGCAGAGTGTCAAGGAGAGCCGTGGCTCAACAACTCTCTTTCGCACAGTTACACTTTACACATAATGCAGTGAGAAAACTGCTGAAACAACCCCTCCTCCCTATGAAAGTGAGGCCCTGGGCTTTTAATTGATGTTTCAGTCCCCCTCTGATGAGAGCTATGGATTGGCTGAAAAACACATAGAGCTCCAGCCAACCCCCCTACCCCACACACACAGACGCGCACACACACACACATCCACACATTGGCCTCATAAAGTTCAAAAAGCTCCACAAAAAGGTAAAATCTGATAATTACTAGGGAATTATTTTAAGGAATCCATCAAGGAGAACTGTTTATTAGGACAGCAGAGCGGTTTTTCATTACTTCTTTTGTTAGTTTTGGTTACATTTTCAGTCTTTCACTTTTTTTTGTTTTAGCGCTGAGGAGGATATGGTCACGCTTCTCACACACACTCACTTACACACGCACCCACACACACACAGACACAAACAGGCATTGCTTGGTGTGTGCGATATTTGAGAATTTATCTGTACATCTGTGGATGTTAGGAATTGACTTGGGTTTTATGAGTTGTTTTTTTCTCTCTCTGATGAAGCTTTCAATAAAAAAATGTGGGAAAAGCAAAAGGGGTGCATATTTTTTCATTTTGTGATTGTTTTATCAGAAATTTCAACCTACAAGGATTACTTCTCTGTTCAGAATCTTCTAACCAGAGTTATGCTCAAACCATGTCAAAGTCCTTAATAATGACATTTGGTGAGCTGGTTTTGAAATTGAGCATATCTTAAATACTCTATAATTAGCCACAACTTAATGGTCAAAATTCAATAAAAACTAAAAGCAATAAAGACTAAAAAAAAAAAATTTTGAACTGAATTTTTGGTTTTTCAAAATTCTGATTGTAAAAACGTGAGAATCATAAAGAAATTATTGTGGCTTAAAGGGAAGTACAATTTTTTTCAACCTGGACCTTATTTTTACCATGCATTTTGTTCATTTACTCTCCCAGACAAGTTTGGTGCCACTCGAAGATGACTTCGCGAGATATTAATATAATGGGAGTTGTTGGGGCATGCAAAGTGCAGCTTCTAAATAAGGCATTTCCTATCACAAAACTCCCTCATTTTATAAGTGTTTTGTTATTAATCTCTAATACTATTCCCTTGTAAAGGTACTTCTCTTTTAAAGCAACTATGTGAAGTTTGAAAGTTTTTTGCTCACAAGTGCCCCCTCAGGCCCAAGGTGTAACTGCAGCCTGAATGGCAAGCTCGTGTACGAGGTGGACATGCTGTGTGAGTGCTCACTCACGAACGAAAATAAACAACAGCTGAGTCATTCCCATCCTGGACAGTTTACAGATTTGCAGCCATGACTTCAACTGAGGTAAGAAAGGTTACTGTGGTGTAAGTTTAGTTTGGGTCTGGGCTGGAGTTTTGCTGGTGCTAAAGCTGCTCTCTGCTCTGCTGAATCCATCCTTCAGTTACCTATCACTCCGCAATTGTTTATAATGGAGATAGCGTAAGCTATACCTGAGTGTGAACGTGCATGACATCATTACGAAGGCTGGCCCGGAAAGCACTTGGGAAAACTAGTTTTTTTTTGCCCCGAACGCCCACTAATTAAGGGAATTTACAGGCATATAGAGTCAACCTCTGAGAAAAGGCCAGGGCTCATTCTACTGACAAGGGCATTGGTGGAGCATGTATGAAAAGGAAATTGTCATTTTTTATACTTTTATTTGTAGTTAAACGTCTTTATAGTCCCTTTAAGTGTCACATTGTCGATCATTTTTGAGCTTACATTAGTCTAAAAATAGATGTTTAAAAAAAGTATAGAATTTAACGTAAATATTGACTACCTTTGGCTGCACAGTTGGTCGTACTGTTGCCTTGCAGCAAGAAGGTTCTGGATTTGAATCCTGCCCTGGGGTCTGTCTGCATGGAGTTTCTTTGTTCTCCCTGTGCATGAGTGGATTCCTAGTCACATAATATAACTGTTAGGTCAATTGGTCTCTCTAAATTGTCCATAGGTATAAGTGTATGTGAGTATGTTTTTTTGCGACCTGTCTAGGGTGTACTCTGCCTCTCACCCAATGACTGCCCCCTCGACACTTCAAGAGATTATACAGTCCATGGCAACTATTTCCCCAGAAGTACATGCTTACAGCATCCTAAGTTCTAAGACTCAGACCAAACTAGGGATTCTGGGTAAATGCTTTTCTCAATAGAGTCAGAGGGAAGATTGTCAACCCATTCTAATATGACAGCATTAAATACCTTTTTAATTACTTGTGTTTTACTTTATTGCATTTGTGTGTGTGCGTGCATGCGTGTGTGTGTGTGTGTGTGTGTGTGTGTGTGTGCGTATGTTTGTTTGTGTGTGTGTGTCATTCAGAGGTCCAAAGCCTGTGCCTGGACAAACAGCCTGAAGGTCTTAAAGGGACCTCCGGTTAACAGTAGATACCATCTGAATCTGTGAAGGTAAACAGCCATGTCTGACCTAGCAATTAACTTTTTTTGGCGCCAAAAACGTACTTTTCATGCTCTGATCCCTAATTAGAGTAAAGTAAGCACGAGAACTAAGAATTCATAAAGCCCTTTTCTTTAGACCTCTCAAACCCCTGAGAAATCTTACAGGGCTTTTACATCAATATTGTCCAGGGGACATTAATCGCAAAAAATGTCTAATTTTGATTTAGTTTTGTTCAATTTAACATTGCATATTTGAAAGCCAAAAAAAACCCCACTATTTTACAATATTACAATGTAATGCAGTTTCAACAGCTATTCATTTGTGCCAGAATCACAAGAATCTGCCCTGTAAAGTAGAGACCAATTTTGATATGCCGTCTTAATGTTTAATAAAAAACAAAACAAATGTCTAATTGTCAACTGAATTATGTATATCTGATATGAGAGCTTGTCTTAGTAAGAATTAAAATGCAGTCATCCCAAATGTTCATTGTAGATAGCAATAAAGTACTAGCAGGTAGGAGCTGCTGCCAAGCTGATTCTTTAATCAAAAACACTTGTTTGGAGAAACTTAATGTGCATCAGCATGCTCATACACACACTGAGGCGTTGGGATTCTCGTCTTAATAGATTGACAATATTTGATTAATAATGGTTTCCGTTAAATAAAAATATGAGAAAATTATTTTGGTGACTTGACTTGTTGAATAACACCAAGCCTTTTAGGAACTGACCTGCACACCCAAAATCAAAACAGACTTTTATACGGATGAATAAACACAAAACAAAAGAACATCTGTTGAAGATCCTTTATGTATTTGGATTCTTCCACCTAGTCTGGGTCACACATGCATACACATGAACCAGTCCTGGTAGGTAGACTTCTCAGTGGCAGATGTCATCCATGACACTTGTTCTACTCTGACTGCAGCATGAGGTAATACACTCTTGGGCTGATATTTAACACAAATTGATCTTGTAATGATCGGTACAATGAGTAGTGATGCTGTTGTACTTTTATATATAGTTGTGTAGTTCTCAGTTCACATTGTTTTATTTTCTCATTGTTTTTTATCCCTCTAGCAGCTAAGTTTTCTCGTATTTTCTTCGTTCCATTTCCTCTCTATCCTCAATTCATAACTTTTTGTCCTACCTGTCTTTCTTTTTTTTCCTTTAGTTTTTTTGTCTCCATGTCCATGATATCTGAAAAAACCCTGCAATTTAAAAAAAGATTTCTTACACATATGTCAAGTGGAGTATTGTAGGAAAAGCCAGAATTCTTCATATTTGTCTGATGGGCTTCTACTTGATAGCAGAGGACAATAATTCAGGCCAATTTCAATTTGATATCATCCTAAGCCACCACAACACAATTAATGCAAAATGCCAAAAGTGAGTTAGGCTGGGCACCTAATCATTTGAGAGTATAAAACAATAAAAAAGGCTGCCAATGTGCCCACACACAGCTTTTTCTTTCTTTACCCTACAAAATAAATATGTCTGCTGCAACAACCTGTACTCAGATTGCATTAACTGAAATATTGTCTCATCTACTACTACACTCATAAATGTAAAGCATGCACATTTAACAAACTGATTGACATAACTCCTGGGTTACCTATTAAAACAAAGAGAAAAGATAATCCGTAGTGAGAATGAGAGTAATTCTAAAATATAAATTATAACCCTATCCTGATAAGTGCATGGTTTCTCCCACCAATTAATTTATTTCAGCTAGTTCTAATCTTTATTTACAAGTGAAGACATTTTGCCATCTTCCCTGCTTCTGCCCTTTGCTCCTAAGTCTCCTCTCTGACTCTGATTTTTCAATTTTGGCAATAAAGATATGGAAATATGGAAAGCAAACTTTGAAATTAGAATGCGTAGCAAAGAAATTACTGTTAAAATTAGCCTTAAAACTTCTTTTGTTTCATTGATTTTTTTTTTTCTCAGCAACTTATGTTCTCTTTCCACCTGTGCAGACCCTCCATGACCCTTCTCTGTCTTTCGTGACAAATATGTCTTTCAAATATCAGAGAGGCTGTAAAGTTTGGCACAGCAATTAAAGAGGATTGGTTTTATTCCTACCTAATTATCCATCAAAAGATCGTTGTTTGATCAATAATAGCTGTGAGTTATGTGTCTGTCACTGATTAGTTGTCACTAATTTTTCTTTGTTGAATTGTTCATTTCGGTGTCTTTCCTAATCCTAAGACATATACTAATATGTTATCATTTCTTCTTTTACTTATATGGCTCATGGTGTAGGGAAAGAATTTAATCTTTCTTTTTTTTGCTAGATTGTTTAACTTTTTAACTTTTGATACAATAAAACACTTTAAAATGGCTGAACATGGATACACTTTTATACTTTATAAAAACAATTATTATTCACAGAGGATCCATGCAGTAATAGAGCTTCCTGACAGCATTTTGTCTATATGACTGAATCACAGTTGGAAGCAAGGAGAAGGCCTGTTATTATCATCCAAGATGATGGCACCTGCTGTGCGCCAACCTTGGGACTTATATCCTCTCATAATTATAGCCCTCACAAATGGAGCTAATAGATTTGGATGGGATTTCCCTCTTGCAGCTCACATAGACTTGACTGCAAGTAAAGTGGTCATAATCAAAGATGAAGGAGAGTCTGTGGTAGGAAAAAAAAGTGGATCAATGGTAATCAATCGTCGTCCTCAGTCTCATTTAGGCCCAATCAATTGCTGTCCTTGTCACCTCCTTGGAAGCCTGTACTGTCAATACTTGCAACTGCAGAATAGCCCCTGTCTTAGATGTCTCTACAAGATAAAAGCAACAAGACCAGCACTCCGATACGGCCTAATGGGGAACAATTGACTGGTGAGCTTGGATTGGATGTCAGGAGTTGCTGCTTCTCCCTTCCTCTTGCTAATCTGTGGATGTAGAGAAGAGCCTCACTCTTCGACAGATATAATCGACCGAGGTGCATTTAGAGCAACGTTTATGTATCTCTTGGAGAGGCCTTTCTGTGTGCTGTGATTTTTTTTCAGCTTCACACTTTATGGCAGTGAAATGCAGTGGGATCCCTTTTATCGAGTAAAATGCCACAGATTAAATCTCACTCCCCTACCTTGCAGCGGAGCAGCTTCCCTCCTTATCAGGGTTTATAGAGATGTAGCAGCAATGGGCCACAAGGGTGCAGCATACTAACACAGATGTTATCTTGTGTGTGCATTTCACAGAGGAGGCAGGAACCCTACCCATCTTCAACATGCGTACAGAGGCACACACATCCACACTCTGGATATAGATAAAGGGCATTTCCACTGGGGTAAACTCAGCACAACAACACTGGCTGTCTTTCCAGTGGGCTGAAAATATAGAGAGATTAGGGAAGGAATGAGCTGGACACACACAAAATCAATCTGCCTAACTGATGTGAGTTCATGTAGGATAAGAATGCACTTTTACATCCTCAGAGCAAATGATAGCCCCCCGCAGAGATCCCACATCTCTGATTCCGGAGCAAATTTACAATACTTTTGAATTGGGATGAAGAAGAGACACAAAAGTGCAATAGATTAATTGGCTCATAAGATTTTAAAAGTTTCTTCATCAAAGATACACAATTTTAATTTCTCTCTCTCGTGTATTATTGTCCTGATTTAATAAACCTGACTCACATGATGCAAAACAAGCTACAGTAATTACCTGAAATTTGTTACTTTGAATATAAAGGTAATCAATTTGCCTCCCCAAATGTTCCATGTGGACCTCTGTGATGCAGAGATTTCTGAGATCCAATGAGCTTAAACACAACAGATTTAATTACACACCAGCATAAACTGGTTAGGTTTGGTGAGGGAAACTGAGCGGTAATAACCCTGAGTGTGCAGCTGTATATTAAGCAAACATAGTCATGGACACACCTGGTGCTTCCCTGTACTCCACTTAAAGAGACATGATTAAGGAACAAAAATATTAGCTGTCCTGGGCAAAAATCTGATAAAACCTTCACGGCAAAAAATGGATTGTTTGCTAAATCTAGAAAGTTTTGGGTGGAAAGAAAACCTGATTGCAAAATTCAGTAGGAGAGATGTATAGTTTGGAAAGGCCTTATTTACGTTCTAAACATTTTAGGTCTAAAATACTCTCAGATGAGTAATATGAATATTAATGGAGTCTACATTTGGCATTGCTTTACAAATAGTGCTTTATAACAGTATTAATATTGTTTAAACATTTTGACACATTTCAAACCCAAAAACTTATAGTCATAGAGTATTTTGATGCAGTCTTATATGACTAAGCAGTGTTGTAGCTAGTTACATATTTGCAGTTACATTTACTTGAATACATTTTTTGGGGGAAAAAAACCGTCATGAGTAGTTTCATTAGACGGTATCTTTTACCTTTTACTTTTTTTTTTCTTGAGTAACATTATTACACTGTATTTATACTCCTGTTTAAGTAGAATTTAGAGCTGTTTTTTCAAAAAAGTTTGTCTTACATAACTAATTTCCTGAATGACTACTTCAGTCAGAAAATGTTGAAGTAGTGCTACTCCTACTTGCATACAGTTTTTGGATACCTTACCCACCTCTGCTGACCAGTATGAAGTAGTGCATAATGGTGAAGTGAAAGAAAAAAAATGTTATTCCTTAATTAATCTTCAGTCCTTTTCCTCTCTAAATACTACATTTTCTGGTGTAACCTGATAAATTGGCTGTTTTTGTTTGTTTTGTTTTTCAGTGCACATCCTCTAAGACTTTTGCCAACAAAAGCTGTGTTTTTACATTTATCTAGACATCAAACTGAATAATCTATAAAAATGACCAAAAAAAACTTTACGTTTTCTGATTATTTCAAACCGTTTTTACCCTAACCTTGAAAACGTGCCTTGGATTCTCACCATCCAGTATAGGACTCACATAGAACGTGTCCATCTCCAGTCCTCAATGGCCAGTGTCATGCAGTTTTTAGATGTGTCCCTGCCTTAAACAGCCTCAGTGTGTCAGCAGTTTTCTCGGCTGTTGATGAATTACCATGTGGTGACACATTTATTTGGCTGTGCTGAAGAAAGGGCATATCTTAAACATGCAGGACACCTGACTTTGAGGTCTGACCTTGGACACCACTGTACTAAATGAATAGTTACTATTATTATCCTTGATTACCTAAATGATCACTAAAAAGTCAATAATTTGCCAATGCAGGTAATGAATTTTTCATCGGGACTCAGCTTTCTCCAAATTCCGCCTTGTCCTGTTTGCTCTGCCCCCAAGAAAGCAAAACATCTTCCAGCTGCAGCTTTAAATCTAGTTAATATTACGTCCCTGCGGTTTGAGGGTTTTCCTTTTGCTCTTTTTTATTTTATTTTTTAAAGTTAAACCCCTCAGTATTGGAAGATCTGTGAAGAGCTTGTTACACCTCCACCAGATTGGCTTTGGTTTTGGAGGGAAAACCCATTCAACCAACTGGTTTCTGCCTGACAGGTGCCCCTTCAATAGCAGCAGAATTCCATGCCTCCAGTGGGGGGGGGTGAAGAACACTGTTGTGTGTTGCATTTTCCTGCTCATCCTTCTGTGTCTGTTTTCCTTTTTTGGCTTGTACTAGTCAGGTACCTCAGTTGGCTTTTGATATGGCACTTATAATTTGAGAGTGTTGTTATTACCATTTTGCTTTACTCCAAGCGGCGAAACGCTCATTCAGACTGTGGGTCTGTTTCAATATTTGTAAGATAAATTACTATCATTGTGTTCTGGGAATCCGGAGCTCAGTCAAAGCCTATTGAAGTTTTCAGTGACTTGAGGTGAAAAATTGTATCCAAGGAGATACTGGGAGGGCTAAGCAGGAATATGGTGGGTTCTATGATGAGATCCCAGCTCCGCTTCCGGTACACTGGAGGCAATAAGGGTTTTTATTGAGTATACAACGAAAGCTCATGAGTTTTACATGAAAGCTTCAATGACACCCTGATGTAATGCATTAACTTAAAAATAGTGTTAAAATAAAGGCGATACTGACAATTTAAAAATGAATTGATGACTGATTTAATGCCTGGCAGTAAATTACCATTCATTATATCATTTATATCTATGAAAGCAATACAAGTGCTTGTGTTCTTTCACAAAACATATTTCAACATTTGTGCAAGGCAAGCTAAGGCAATGTTATTTATATAGCACACTTCACACAATAAGGCATATAAGGGGAGCAGAGAAGCACATTTGGATGCATCTCTAACACACCTACTTTAAAGAGCAGAATTACCTCCTTAGCACACAGTCAGGTTCTACATCTACAGAGTGCTACTAATGACCCATCTACATGGTTCAGGTGCATTAAAGCATTGAAAAACTAGTTATAGAAGTAATGCTGAAACCAGTCCAAGATGACTTTCGGTTTAGGCGAGTTGATAAATTCCCCCACCTTGTGCTTTTTTAAAATAAAGTTTGGATTAGATATTTCTATAATTAGCTAAATCCATGACTGAATTGGTCTGGGTGGAAGTTTTTCATTTCTAAATATATTAGCATGCTAAACGGCTAATTATGAAAGGGTGCAATATTTAAGGTTTTCTTATCTTCTTCAGTTATCCTTTTTGAATATTGCTCTATTGAAAACTCTGTGTTACTGTTGTGAAACGGCTTTATTTGCTTAACATGGCGGTCTCCAATCACCTGATTCAAAGATGGCAGCCCATGAAGAAGATTTTAGAAGATAAAGACTCGTAGAAATTTTGTCAGACTATACCTGTTTATACGCTGCGACTACACCTCATTAACAAAATGAGTAGCAGCATTTCCTCGACATCCATCTAGGTCTCCGTTTCATTCATTTTTCTGAGGTAAGGAATGGGGGCGGCCATCTTGGAATCATATGACCGGAGACCGTATTTTGATTGGTCGCGTGAATATCAGGCTCAGCAGACAGCTCACAAAGAGCGCACACAGCGAGTTTTTCGCAAACCTTTTTGATTTTCACCTCAGCGCCTCATGAGGCAGAAAACTAGCCAAAAATTTGCCGCAGACAGCAAGCTATCTGCTGAGCAAACTGCCTCGAATAACTGTTAGCTCAGCAGATTGCTCTCGTGTGCAGCAGGCTTTACACTTCCCTTTCTGCTCAGTGTTATGTTTCCTTCATCTGCCCTTCAAGGCTTTTCTCACTGTACATTTTTGTCTTTTCAAAACTTTTTGATTCGTTGCTTCCTATTGGTAGGTTATGTGGTGTTTTTTGGATACTTAAGATACATAGTCATGACAGCAAAGTTCCGTTCTGCTATTGAGAACATCATATAGGTCAGGGATATCATCTTTAATCTTCAAGAACCAGGGTCTTTGCATTTTTTAGCTGTATCCAGGCTTAGCCACAGCTAAATCAAATTACCTTCTTAGTATGGCAGAGCGCTGATAATGACAGACTGATTTGATTTGGATGTGATGAACCAAAGAAACATCTAAGGCCATGTTGATACTGCAGATCTTAATGCCCTATTCCACCTTTTTTCTGATATCCAGTGGTTTACACACTATAATTTTAATGTGCCTGCTTTTAGACTGCATTGTGAATTAAAATATCATGCAAAAGTTCATTTGTTTTGGTAATTCAACTCAAAGGTGGGACAGGTGATATTTAAAAACCTGATGAATAGACCAGCAGGGCTTTACAGCAGGAAAACAACATTAGATCCATGTCCAGGATCTGTCTGTGTGTGGTTTTGATGGATTTTAAATGTGGGTTTTCATCATCTTTAAGCCATAAGCATCAGAATTATTACATATAAATGCTTAAAATATCTCGCTTTGTATGTATTGAGTCTATGTTATATATTCGTGTCACATTTTATGTTAAATTACTGAAATAAATGAACTTTTCCACAATATTTTAATCTTTCAAGTTTTAACTAAAAATATATGTAATTTAGAGGGCTGTACAGTTTAAGTTCCTCTGGGTTTTTTTGTTTTTGTTTGATTGTTTGCTTGTTTTTTTAAAGCCTTAAAATTCTCAAAAATACTTACACCACTCTGAGTCAGATAACCTCTGGGAACTGAATTTCCTGACATTTAGTCAATAATCTCTCTAAAGATCATGGAGAGTTCAACAGATACTGCAAAGCTGTAACACTCCCACATAACAGCAGAAAAATGACTGGCGTTTAATCTCTACTTCAAGATGAGATCATAATGAATCTAAGTAATTGTTAGGTTTTATTAAAATATATGGTTTCAGCCAACTAGTAAAAAAACAAGTCTGTTAATTTGAGCCATTAGGAAAATGATATGTTGCCATTTAAGAGAAGCACACAAGAGATTTTTTGTTATTAGACCTTTCTGGACATCTCAACTGACCCATTGCTTATCTTCTTATTAAATACACTTTTACTCTTCTTTAATAGTACAAGGTGTTTCTCTATTACAAACTCAATATGCACTGTATGTTGTGGATATAATGTGAAATTCACGATAGTGAAATGCATTCAAAATTAAAAGCACAGCTAAAGATGCTATTTGCCAATTTGTCTCAACTGGCAAGTGAAATAGTTCCTCCAGATATAGTATGCGAACTGCAGCACGAGAGCTACAGCTGAGGGCAAAAATCATTCCTAAACAACTGAAGATGTTCCTCTACATAATGCAAAAACAAATCATAAAGCAACTCGGCCATACCCTGAGTTTCAGGGGGCAAATGAAAAGTTAATTCAAGTCAATACATAATTTCCAAGAAAATATAAGATTTTTACTGAAGTAGATGAAAATGAAACCAAAGAAGAAATGTGTACGAGAAAGGAAATGTGGGACTATGAGGGCTCCAGGATGAGGTCACCGTCACTCCCAGGCAGCGTCCAGGTGGATAAACAGCTCACTGGTAATTGGAGGAGGACCACACATGCTCTGAAGGAAAGCATGTGTGTTGAAATCTGTGCAGATCTGTGGTCCTCCAAAGGAAATAAGCTACCAATGTGTGATATTGTAAAACAAAGTAACTCACTCCTGCCATTCCAGACATTATATACTAAAAGACATGATGCAATAAAAAGATTATCTGAAATCGGGCAAACATTTCTAGTCTGTGCAAATTCTACCAAATTTTTACTAGCTTCCTAAATATTGGCTGCCCATATACCCAGTTGGTAGCACTTCTCTCTTGCCGTAAAAACGTCCTGGATTTGAATCCCAGCCTCAGGTCTTCCTGCATGGAGTTTGCATGTTCTCGGTGTACATGTGTGTGTTCCCTCCTGGTACTCTTGCTTCCTCCCACAATCCAAAAGCATGACTGTTGGCTTAACTGGTCTTTCTGAAGAACTTAGGTATGAGTGTGTGCATCCATGGTTATTATGTCCTCTGTCTCTGTGTTGCCTGGGAACCTGCCCAGGATGTACCTCACCTCTCCCAGTGACTGCTGAAGATGGCCACCAGCACCCCCCACAACCCTGCATAGGATAGATAGTGGATAGATGCTGCCTAAATCTACACATTGTAAAATGGATATGTATAATTGAATCTAAATATGTCTGTGACTGGTGGATTTAATTCGATATTTCCATGTATAATTGGGGGTTTTCTTTTGTTTTTGGTTTGCTTTTAGTTGGCATTTGTCATCAATTTGCATCTAGATTATCTGAATTTGAATGTTTTTTCTTGCATTTAATCTGCTGGTGCCAACTTTCATGTTGCACGCTTGAAACTGAAAAGCCAAAGAACGAATCATGCACGGATTATGTTACTTTACGTTCTCTTCATCTTTCAGCAGGGTAACCTTTTGCACTTTTGTCATGAACTCTCAGCATAAGAATGCAGCTCATGATTCAGATGTCATGCCCTCTCCAGCAAAACACAACAATGGCAGCTGTACGTGGATAACACCAACAAGCAAGGGAAATACCGCACTATAAATACATTAGGAGTGCTGAGTCTGAGCTGGTGGAAGGTCAGTGTTGACTGACTGAGGAGGTTTTAAGTTGAAGGCTCTACAGAAGACTGAAGAATGGAAGCAGAGCAAGAAGAATGTACTGTTTATTGCGTCAGTACACTTCCATAGAATAGGTGTGCATGCAGAGTGAAAAGCTCTCCATCCTTTCCTTCCTGCCTTGACAGACATTTTCATTGTAGAAATGTCTGTCAATCAATCAATCTATTTATAAAGCACTTTTTATTCAAAGATTGCAAGTCAAAGTGCTTTACCGATTAAAACTTACTATGGCTGAAGTGGGGAAAATAATGTTAAAATAAGTTAAAGCCGAAGTCCGGATTATTTCGGGGAGAGAGTAAAAAAAAAAAAAATCTAAGGTACGAAGGCCCGTCCCAAAACGCCCCCACCCCAAATACAGTTGGGCATGCGCATCACCTGGGATTTCACAGCATGTCATTGTGTACTTTATCAATCGAATATTATATTGATTTGCTTTACTGTCTTACCTGTTCAGCAGAAGTGTGTCTAATACCGCGTTCACACCGCCCGAAAAGGTAAGTGTCAGTTGCGGCAAGATTACATGTAAAGTATATGGTTGAGTACGTCAGAGGTCCGTCAGAGTCTCAGTGGTGCGTTGGCTCCATCAACTTTTCAAGCGTTACTTGCATTACAAGCGGCAACGTAGCAAACGCAAGCAACGCAGAAATTAAGCTAGCTGAACCTTTGACGGACTAGACGCAGTGCGCTAACCAATCAGAGTGTCTCACTGTAGTGATATCACTACACATATCTTGAATGAAGCTGGAGCAATGAAAACATTTTTAACAAACGCAGATTTCAAAAATCAGAAATAACACTTACCGAAGACAGATGGACAGGCGCTCCTCACGAGGAATAGAGCACCTGTTGTTGGTGTCCTGGTAGGTGATTTGAGCTCCGATGCGGCCCAAGAGGTCACAAAATTGGGTGTGGGACAGATGGAAGCAGCACTGAAAGCTAACCTCATCCATAAGCAGCTCCTGGAGCAAATTGTCAGACTTCCCAAACTCAGAATGCATCTGAAGAATGGGGTGTATCCACAAATGGCGCTGATGCATCCGATGTCGATGTTGTCTAGCTTAATCTAGCAAATAAAGCCAAGCCACTCTCTCGACACGATCCGCCATAGTTCAGAACCTCCAGCAATAGATGAAGCCCCGGCCACGCGCTCTTTTTTGCTCAGAAGCAAGCATGGCAAGCTTCAACGTACATGCATCAAACTACATGCGTTGGGAGCGTAACTTGACGATCAGTTTATTTGTACTTTTACAACTTAATTTCTCATTTAATCGTAAAGTGAGCTCATAAAACCTTTTTTGCCAAAGATTTCACTACAACGTTTGAAGGTCAAAATGAAAATAATGTTATTTATTACCTTATTTTGCAGCTAATAGCAGTTAACCTATTGAATGAACAACTCATTGACTCTCATTATTATTATTCAATAAATTATATTGTTTTTCGGACATGAGACTGGAATGCAGCTAAATATTTTTTTTTTTGTTCCCAAAGAGTTCTTGACACTTTCTCTAGAGCAGCGGTTCCCAAAGTTGGGGTCGGGACCCGACTTGGGGTCACATACATGTAGGCGTGGAGCCTTGAGAAAAAATGGCAATACCAGAAATGGCAATTAGCAAGCATCCGCATTCTATACATTGAATAAAATAAGGAAAAACAGGACTTGAATTGATAAAAGCAACATATATTTCTCAATATATTGGCTTTTGATGTTGGTTATTTTTCAGTTTTACCTCTTTTTTAAACATGCTTGTATCTTTCATCAAGATCTGGGGTCATGGACCTCTTAAATTTTTATTTTGTGGGTCACAGACTGGAAAGTTTGGGAACCACTGCTCTAGAGCATAAAGAGGTATTTCCAAAGAAGAAAAGATCTATGTGCTGATATATTTTGTGGTTGTAGAGGACTATAATGAACCCAGGGAAGAGAATTGCATCTCTTGTTTAAGGATATTGATGAAAGGCTAAATTAAACAGCAAAGAAGAGGGAAAAACAGGGAACAGACTGAAAGAGTATTTAAATTCTAGGAAGTTGATTACTGGAAACAGGAAAAGATGAACAGACAGCATATATGAAAATAAAACAGATATAGAAAACATTTACCCCTGCATTCCACTGGTAATGAAAGAGGAGCGTGTAAAAAATAGATTTGCCGCATAAATTGTTTTAGTGGATTTGCAATACCAGCCCTTTGCATTGCATTAATTATGCTCTTGCTCAATTTTTGTATTTTATTTTCCCGGTATGTTTTAGATATTTTATTGTCATTTGTGTCTTCTTCTTTAATTGTGAATTCCCTCTCACAATTTAATTGCCATGTGCAATTAAAATCTATTCTATTCTAAATTTAGGAGAGGGTCGCAACACTTTGCTTCTGAGACATGTCCAATTCAAGCTGCTCCCATTGACTTTAATTGCGGCTATCAGCCGCATATTATACTTCACTGATACTACACGCCAGTTCACCCACCATCTCCATCACAAAAGACCCAGCTTCACCCCAAACCACCCACGTACCTGCCTTGACGATCTGCGAACAGGACGTGCGCCAGCTATTTCAGAGACAGAAAATTAAAAAGGCTCAGGGACCAGACGGAGTGTCCCCAGCCTCTCTGAAATTCTGTGCTGACCAGCTGGCTCCCATCTTCACCCAGATCTTCAATAACTCCCTGGAGCTGTGTGAGGTCCCCTCCTGCCTCAAACGCTCCACCATCATACCGGTTCCCAAGAAGTCCCCAGTCACTGGATTAAATGACTACAGACCAGTTGCCCTAACATCTGTGGTCATGAAATCCTTTGAGCGTCTGGTACTGACCCACCTGAAGGACATCACAGATCCCCTGCTAGACCCCCTGCAGTTCGCCTGCAGCCAACATGGCTCTACACTACATCCTGCACCATCTAGACTCTGCAGGTACCTACGCTCGGGTCCTGTTTGTGGACTTCAGCTCTGCGTTTAACACCATTGTCCCAGAGCTCCTCCACCAAAAACTGTCCCAGCTCACCGTGCCTCCATCCACCTGTCAGTGGATTACCAGTTTCCTGACTGACAGGAGGCAGCAGGTGAAACTGGGTAAGTTCACATCCAGCTCCCGTTCCCTTAGCATCGGCGCCCCCCAGGGATGTGTTCTCTCCCCACTGCTCTTCTCCCTTTACACCACTGACTGCACGTCGAGGGACCCTTCTGTGAAACTCCTGAAGTTTGCAGATGACACCACCGTCATTGGACTCATCCGCGACGGCGACGAGTCTGTGTACAGAAAGGAAGTGGAACAGCTGGTTCTCTGGTGCAGTCAGAACCACCTGGAGCTAAACCCGCTCAAAACTGTGGAGATGACAGTGGACTTCAGGAAGAGACCACCATCAACATCTCCTCTCATGATCCTCAACAAGCCAGTCCCCACAGTGGAGTCTTTCAGGTTCCTAGGATCCACCATCACACGGGACCTGAAGTGGACCTCACACATCAACATAATAAGGAAAAAGGCCCAGCAAAGGCTGTACTTTCTGCGTCAGCTCAGGAATTTCAACCTGCCCCAGGAGCTGCTGATCATCTTCTACACAGCAATAGTCCAGTCTGTCCTGACCTCATCCATCTCTGTCTGGTTCGGATCCGTCACCAGGCAAGACAAGGACAGACTGCAGAGAACAGTCAGGACTGCAGAGAGGATCATAGGAACCGATCTTCCCTCCATTCAGGACCTATTCCGGGCCAGGGTCAGGAAGCGGGCCAGGAAAATCACCTCTGACCCCTCACACCCTGGCCACAATCTGTTTAGGCTCCTCCCCTCAGGTCGGCGTTACAGAGCGTTGTACGCCAAAACCACCCGACACAAAAACAGTTTTTTCCCCCAGGCTGTCGCTCTGACGAACTCTGTCTAGTCACAGTGTGTGAGTGCACTCACATAACAATAAACTATAACTCTGCACTTCTGTACATACTCACTGTAAAATAACCCCGGCTTGGTGTATATATTATCCTTTATTATTTACGATCTGATATTTATTTGTATTTTTACTTATTTTTGTTCTTATTTTTCTTTTTTTCTTTTTCTATTTCACTTATTCAAGTTCTGTACTGGAGAAAAAAGTTTGCCGGAGTCAAATTCCTTGTATGTGACATACTTGGCCAATAAACTGATTCTGATTCTGATTCTGATTCTGATTATGCATCCGGTGGAAAGGAGGGGTAAGAGACGAGAATAGTCCATACGTAAGAAACTACTGTAATAACATTTTTGTAAGGCGACCATGTAAATACATTTTTGGAAAAGTGACAACGAAAGTTAATAGAGCTCAAAGTCCAAATGATCATTATATATTCTTGAATAACTCATTTAAGGCTATCGGTGCTCATTAACTCCAGCCCCACCAGATGTCACTTTAGAGCTCTATGCATGACACGCTTAAATTAATCAGTTGAACAACATCATCTTTTATAGAGTAATATCATATAAAGACTTATTTTGTTACCAAGAAGATTCTGATATAAACATTTGTGCATAAGGCTGGGCAATTATTAGCACACTTTCAACATAAGGCATTTAAAGGTGATTTGAGAATAATAAACAATGCGGCATTTAAAAGTAACTACAAATATTAGAAAAAGAAAAAAAGGAATAATGGTAATTAAAAAAGAATAAAATTCAAATAACATCAGTTACTCAGAGGCAGATGAGTTTTTATTTTAGATTTAAAAGAGTTCAGTGTCTCTGTAGCTTTGCATTCATCCGTGAATTTTTTCCAGATATGAGGAGCATAGAAACTGTAAACTGCTTCCCCATGCTTGGTTCTGGTTCTAGGGATGATCAGTAAACTAGAGTTGGAGGATCTGAGTGGTCTGGATGGTTTGTACCATGATAAAAGATCTCTAATGTACTCTGGTGCTAACCCATTCAATGATTTATAAACTAATAAAAGCACTTTGAAATCTATTCTCTGAGCTACTTGAAGCCAGTGTAAGGACTTTAGAACTGGGGTAATGGGCAAATCACAAAAATAAACACTTTGGTAGAATACTAACAAGCTGAGTAGGCTAAACTCTCTTGAAACACGGAAGATCGGGGACGCCAACCTAACATTTGTTTAAATGACAAACTTCTGAAATCACAGCGCGCATGCTCAATGTGGGCTAAGTAGAAAGCCGTGGGGCACAAAAACCACGGCCCCAAGCTAAGATCCCGCTACCTTCCTCAACAAAGAAAGGCAGCAATGTGCCAACTGGTGTGCAGTCTGTTGGAAATGTATTAAAGGAAGAAGAGCTCCCACTATCAAACCACAGCAGAAAGTGATGCACCCCGTTTTACCAAATCCGAAAGTTCGCTGTCCAGCCTAACTTGTTTGTCACGTTTATGTTCTGTTGAATGGAAGGGTGTGGTCATCTAATGTTGGTTATCCTTTCTAGCTAAAGAGACCAAAAAGATTAATACATTAGCATCTATACATAATTTCAATTTAGCACATTGCCTCTTGAACAAAATTTTCAAATTCAAATTAAATAATGTCAAGAAGAACATCACTGGTGAATTACCCTTTATTTATAATTTCATGTAGGATATACATGCTTCATTCTTCAATCACATTTACATAAAATGGCATTTGTAGATGTGTTCTATTTTATGTGGTTAATTTAATATTGAATCAATTTTAGATTATTCACATAAAATAAAAATCAGTATTATTGATCAAAGTCAGATTGTTTACATTATAGTAAAATTAGTTACTGCATTTGGGAGCTGAGTTGCTGTGTCCCACCTAACTTATCATGCCAGAGATACCACTGTCGTATAGGCTTACATTGGTTTTTAATATGGTTTCACCTTACAGCACGAAGGTCCTCTATTACGTTTCTGGTAAGAAGTATTTCTGCATGTAACTGCATGTTTTCCCTGCCCATGTGTATGGTCCCTAGAGTACTCTGGTTCATTCACAGTCAGAAAAAAGCATGAATGTTAAGTCTCTTAAATGTCACTTTGTCTAAGTGTGTTAGTATTGCTCCTGTCTAGAATTCTGACTGACAACCACTCTTCACCATTTCAGAGTTTTCTACCTGGACCATTTGTCTGGTCCTCACTTTTGGAAAAATGTCTGGGTTAGGCATAATACAATCACTGAAATAAATGAAAGTCACATAAGGTCCTCACTACTAAGAGCAAGACAAGTGTCCATATGTGCGTACATGCAACCTTTGAATACCTGGCTACCTGTTTGGGGTGTCCCTCCCTTATTGCCAAATGACCTCTGATAAGAGGAACCAGCCACTCCACAACCCTAAATTAATTTTGTGGGTATAGAAGATATATATGATGAATAATTAACTTCACAAGAAATAATTCTTAGGAGTATTATTAAAAGAAGGCCAAATACCACCAGTGGTGCTTGCTCAACTGTTTGGGAACCATGGTTCTATGTGTTCCAACCTCAACAGTTACTGTGATATGCACATATTCTGGTTTCTAATGACTAACCTTTAGCTGAACTATGAAGAAGCCCATGATATAGGTGAGGCTGCAGTCAGACTCATTTCAGCATTTCCACATGTTCTGTGTGCATCAGTTGTTGCTTGAAACAGTATGTCAGTCCTTTTTTGAGAAAACTTTATTTCAGCATTCATAAGGCAAACAGAAAATCATGAGAATGTGTGAGTGCAGAGATGAAACAGCTTGAGGACAAAAACAGAGCAAAGCAGCCATCAGCAGAGATTAACTTTCTCAGGAACTTGAACTGCTGGTTTCACGGAAATATTTTTTTCTTTTTCCAGAGAAATGTATGAATCATAATTCCCTTTGGAGAGTCATGTTGGATTAGAGCCTTAAACAGGTGAAACACAGTTTATTGTACACCATACCAATTTCAAATCATAGTTATTATATTAGATTGAATATTTCACCATTAAAGGTTGTCGATTTAACAACTGGAAACCAGAACAACCTTCTGTTTTCTGGGGTGCCATAACCAGAAGTAAAAGACACCCCATTTCTTTTTTTTGTCATACTGACTATGGAACAGCTGTCCAAATTTTCGTCCACACAGATTCTGTCCATGGGAGTTTTGTGAAACTGAACTTTATTACTTTGGCCTATGAAGAGGGGGTTTTGAGGGTGGTGAGGAATGTTGTGGACCGTTTAAGGACTATCTAACCATCTGTTATGGACAGAACAGTCCTAGGCCAATGAAGTTATCTAATATTGGAACCTCACAGTTTTTACATATTATGTGGTGATAATTGCATCTTTAAACCGTGACCTTAGTTGGAACTGGAACTGGAAAAATGTTGGCTGAACAGGATTCAGGTTATCTAAATCTGAGGTAGTGGCTATAGAAAAAAAGAGGATGGCATATTTGGGTTAGGATTTAGTCTTTGCTTCAAAGCAGAGACGTTACTTCCCAGATAGGTAATGCTTGCTGTAAACCGAACCAGGAACTGTATTGTGAGGCAGAACAGGATTGCTTATAGATATTTCACAGATTGAAGTGAAAAAAATGCTAAAGTTGTTAATTTTGCTTGATGATGATGCCTGTTATTGAAATCAATATTTTCCTTCTTAAAACAAGAATATGGCTGAAGTACTGATTGGCGATTTTTATAGTTTTGAAGTCGATTGGCCAATCTTGTAAAGAAGCCCAGCTGGACAATACTCGGGCTCCTCTGCACTATCTTCTGTCTGCCTCATGACTGAATAACCCTCCCGCCTCACCAAGTCCCACCAAGTTGTCTTCACAACAAGGTTAACCAAAACTCCTCTTACTGCAGCTATGGAGCTAGGTAAAAAGGCTCCTCACTGACGTCTGTTTAAACATCCGATGATCTCTTATATGCCTCATTCCCTAGATGTGTTTTCTTAACATGGATTTAGACAATTTATTCACATTACTTTTAAATATTTCCATCACACGCCTTTTTCAGAATCATTGCTCTTTTACTCAATTTTACTCAGATGTGCCATGGCATTACCATGGTGTTAAAAAAGGCCTCTGTACGATCACTGTTAAATTGGGGAAAACATTTCTAAATTTATTTTATTAAAGTATTGTCCACTTTTGGTCAGAAGCATTTGAAAATTGGGGGCAGTGTTACTTTGATTATCATACCTTATGATTCTTTTATTATTCATTCCTCAGTGTTTTGACCAAGAAAATCAAACTGGTTCTATTTTAACTATTGTCTTTCCTTTTAAAGCTTCCATGACACAGCAGACAATAAGCACAGAGTATTGTTTCTTTCATTACAGACACATGCTCTAATTAAGTCTTTCTTAACCCTGGTCGTCAAGGCATACTGCCCTGTGTGATTTAGATGTTTCTCTGCTTTAACACACCTGATTCACACAGTTTCAGATCTCTAAATGCGTATTAATCAGCCATCAATTGAAATCAGATCTGCTGAAGCAGGGAAACATCTAAAACACGCAAGGCAGTACATCTTGAGGACATTAGCTGGGTAAAAAATGCTCTAAAGGGTCTAACCAGGAATTGCTTTTTTTCTTTAAAGGAAGACTTTAAGCTGCCCTGCCTGACCATATGAACACTGGGTCCAAACCTACGTATAAGGGTCGGTATATTTCACTAACCCATCTCCAGGTTATATTTGTGAATAACTGATGAACAGCTGCCAGAGCTGCTCAGAATGCATCGTCTAGACTGCATTTACCATAGGTTGTGCCCCAGCATTACTGACTGTCTTTCTTCTGTTTTATGCCTCTCAGTTGCTCTGTAAAAAAATCTGTGTTTGTGTGTGTTTTGAGGATATCATAGCAAAAGACCAGTGAAGCACAGCCTAGTTCCCATGGTTTCCACTGGACAACAACTGTACACAGTGCTGAAGATTAAGACACGTAGGCTGAAATCTGGCAGCAAGGCGAAACGATGTGAATAATGGTGCTGCATTATAGTGCAAGAACATTCCTCAATGTTTTTTCCATTAAAGTACAAGAAAATACTTTATAAAGAAACTGAAAGTCTTTCATAGATATATGAAAATTGTAGGGGGTTTATAGAAATCCTTATATGATTTAGGCATTAAAAACAAAAGATGCATACCTGAAAATAGTTAATATTCTGTCCAACAGTATCTCTAAAAATCATTTTAACTCTATAGTACAGAGCAAAGCAAGTTGAGCTTTATAAGAAAATGAACAGATAAAGGGAAAAAAAAATATTAAAAACAAGAAATAGATTAAACAATAATGGTAAAGTTTAGGCAACACACAAAAAAAGATATATGAAAACGATTATCAATTGATGAAGATTTTTACCTTCATGACACAGCTGCAGTAAAATGCATAAAATTGCATAAAAAGTAAAATGCATAAAACACTCATGTAAGGCTTGCTCCAGTGCTGGTGAGCACAGACGTAATGACTAAACAGCTTTCTTTATGACCTGAATGGTGGAGAATTTTTGTGCCCGACGTAAAACTCTGAAACACATTCGGACCCGAGATCATTTAGTGCTGCATAAACAAATAAGAAAATGTTAAATCAAACCATTATGTAAATTGGGGGCAGTTGCTGTGATTTAGGCACCAATGTGATATGATCTTTACTGTTGTTCAGGACTCCGGCACTACTATTTTTGATGAGCTGCAATTGCTTCATGGATTTACATTTCGGGGAGAACCAAAAACAATGACTTCTTTCTTTTCTGCATTAAGCTGGAGGAATTTCGAAAACAGCTACCCATTCATCTGACGGACAAACAGACTTATTGACTATAAATGACTGAGGTCATGTGGTGACACAGTAGTATAGGATGGTGTGCCATCTTTTAAATAGTAAGTCAACCTGTGGTACTCTATAATCTGATCTGGAAAGGCATATACAGTATCTCACTAAAGTGAGTGCACATCAATCACATCTTTGTACATTTATCATATATCATGATATGTCATTTAGTTGTGATGTAAAGCTCAATAAAAGTGTATATTTGTTACCTCAAAATAACTTGACATACACCCAGTCTAAATTGCTGGCGAAAAAAATTAATACAACCCTAATTCAAAGTGTCCAAATTGTGCCAATACTTTCCTTGGTTGACTGTAAATTTCAGCACTGTCTTAACTCTATTGCTAGTTAATAATGAAACAATGCAATATTTCTTTATATTTCATATATTTTTTTCCTTTCAGCTCCATTCAGGTTTGTTTTTTTTATAATAGGTATATATTTAATTTATTAAATCTCTAGTAAAAAAATCCCCCCACAAAAATAACACCATAAATAAAACCAAAGAGTGATGCTGTTTTGTGATAAATATCCGAATAAATGGCATAAACACAATGAATATCCATGAGGAAAGTAGAGAGAGCAATATTTCTAGATTGAATGTGAGTTCCTGAGGTGTTAATGTAAATATGTATTGGGTTATCTGTCTAGTCAGGATGAAGTTTGGAGAAATGTCTGAAAGCAATAGCAAAAAGACTACGCCTGGTTGATGTGGCCTCAAATATTTGTCGCGATATAATCTGATATATATGTTAAAAATTATGCCTTTGAACATTTTTTCTTTCCAGATACATTGCAGCAGAACATCTTCAAAAAGGTTTAGACTGCCATTTAAAGAACATGTATCGTGCAAAATGCATTTAAAAATTTATAAATTCTTTTTCCAAAATAATGCAGTACAAAAATTCTCATGACATTGATAAAGATTAAAATCTTTTTAATTAAATAAAAGCTAAATATTGTGAAAATATAATTCAAAATTTAGTGGTTACTTATCAAGTTACTTATCAAGTTACTTATGGATGGCTGTAGGGCATTGGTAGAGTTCTCAGCCTGCAACCCAGAGATCATGGGTTTGATTCCTGCTTCCACCTGTTGCATGCTGTTGTGTCCCTGGGTAAGACACTTCACCTACCTTCCCACCTGGTGTTGGCCAGTATGGAGGACCAAAGCTAAAATAATTAAAAATAAACACAGAAATATATATATTTTATTTTTGTGAAAAATTTATACATTCTGTTTTTCGTTTTCTTATACAGGCATTTTTGCAACAAAAAAAAAATATATATTTGATTTTTATTTTTCCTTATACATGCATTACTTGTTTTGATTTTTTAGTTAACTGTATGCCCCATTAGATCTCCAGATTTTGGAGGAAGTGGCTTGTCGCTGCTTTAATTCTGAATTATGTCAGCTTTGGTCCATCATAGGGCCGGTGGCACGAAATTACCTTCCTTCTGTGAGCAGGCAACAATTTTATGTATTTATGTATTTATTTATTTATTTATTTAAGGATCTCCATTAGTCTTTACCAAAGTGTAGACTATTCTTCCTGGGGACCACATTCACAGCTTAGTTTCAACAGTGTGAATGTGAGAGGAAATTAATAATGGAATTGTAAAGTGCTTTGATGCTTTCAAAAAGTGCTATATAAATGCAATCCATTATTATTTAGCATTGCACAGAAAGAAACCTGCATATATTTGAATTAACAAAGCTTGAAGTTCAACAGGTTTCTTTTCCACTGAATGAAAAACAACAAACTTTCAATTAACTTTCAATATCTAATGTGGAAAAAAAAACCTGTATCCTTGTGTACCTGGTACAAAGTAAGTAGCCACAGCTTGAAGACATCAAAATGCGTAACCAGGGTAGGGCAGTATCGTCAAAACCTTTACCGTTGGCTAAACCTAAAAAATTTCCACCTTATACCTTTTATATTGCCCATTACTTGTAGGGATTTAACAAACCTGTAACCTAGCCAGGGATTTAGAACCAGACTATCAGAAGTGAATCCACCTTTAAGCACAGTTGCAGTGCATTATTTTGGGTATACATACAGGAGAAATTTTAGCAGAAGGTAATTGGCTCATTGAATAACAAGATCTGTGGACATCAGATGTTTTGTACTCAGAGGAAAGAAAAAACTGTAAAAACTAGAGTAAGAAAAACTACATTTTCTACTTAAAAAAAACGTTATGCTAACAAACAATACCAGCCCCCTTTATCTACAATATTAACATTCACAAATTCCACACATTTTCCCTGCTCACAGGATCTTTTGGAGGAGGATTTTCACTTCATTCTTTACAGTAGCAGCATATCAATTTGACTTATTCCAATTAGAAAGGTTGTGTTTTTCAAGCAACCGTCTGCTTAAAAAAAACAATAAGTATACATGGTAGTGGTTTTGACTCTTTACAGTGGATTGGATCAAAAGGTGCTTTGCCCTAGGAAATTGCCTTTAAAATACTTTAATCGTCATATAAAGTTTGATATGTTTTATACCAGGTTTGGTATCAGTAGCTTTCTTGCATTCCATCAAGAAGGTCCTGTGGTCAAATCCAGGTTTGTAGTCTTTCTGCATAGAGGTTACATATTCTCCTTAAGTATGGCACTTTGGCTTCTTCCTATAGTTCATACCTGACTGACTCTTTCTTCAGTGCATGTTAAAATAATTGAGTAAATTATGTTGTTTTTCTGTCCCCCCCCCCCCCCAACCATCAGTACAAGCAGCAGTTTCTGTGCATACGTTCCAAAGATTCAGCAACACACGTCGTCATTGTTCTTGTTCCCCGTCCAGCGGTCAGATAATGCAGAAAGGGTTGGGTTAGTTGGAAAAGCTCCATATGATAAGGCCAGATGGGACAACACAAGCATATACAATTCATTTATCTGCCTCTTTCTGTCTGTCTGTTATTTTTATCAGACTGGGATCATAAAACCTTTTCATCTCATGTGCCTTGAACAACATCTCCATGCTGAGGTCAAGCGAGAAAAAAAAAAGCTTTAGTTAATGCCAGCTGAGCTCGAAACAAAGAGGCTGGGCAGCAACCAGAAGTATAAGTAGTGCCATAATGGTAGTGTATTTTATTAAGTCTGGACCACAGAGGATGTCCTGGAAATAAACCGTAAAGTGCTCCATTTCCTTTGCCGATTTTTCTTTTTGTATTGGAGGTCTGCATGAATGAAAATGGGCTGGTGTGGAGAAAATTGTTCCTTTTTTGTTTTTTGTTTTTTTGTAGAATGCATTATAGCAGAATATATGGTCCAGAATGGACTGTGCTGCCTCCACCCACATAACTTTTAATCTTAGCACATTGAAAACACATTTACGGAGAGGTCTGCTGCCTTTATAGAAACATAAATTATTCAAAATCAGCAACACTTTGTCTGATTCAAACTCTCTGAATTCCTTATTTTCAAAATCCAGAAAATACAATTCTAGTCAGTTCTAATCTTATTTTGTTTGCAGGAGATAAAAAACGTATTGAGAGACAGAGAGAGCAGCTTTAACAGAAGGAAAGACTCGTTCTGTTCTCCTCATCAACAAAGGCCAACACATCTCTGACTGTGCTGGTATTATGCACAAAGCAGCTGATTATGCTGTAAGACCCACTTTTCCTCTCTCTCCTATTTAGACTGATGAACAAAGGCTGACCCAAGCAAGACCGACTGGATTTTAAAGTATGAAGACATTAAATAATTACTCTGTTAATTAAGGTTTAAGTTTTTGATTTTTAAATAAAACTTGTTTAAATGGTTTTTGGCAGAATAATTACATTACTTGACCACCTTGGGTAAGTATTTACACTGCTTGAGGTTCTTCTAATTTAATCATCAACATACAATTACAAACTCCAGAGTATTTTATGAGATTGATCATCATACAATGTCAAATAATTAAGAAATACAGTGTTAATCACTGATATACTGTACTTCTTATCACCTCCTTTTAATCGGGCATTGCAAATACTCACCACACTTTTCATACATATATTTTCTTAATAAAATGACATGAACATCGTCAACGCACCACCTTATGACGAAAGACTTGTTTATTTCACAAGCACTGAATACCTAAACCTAATATCCTGAAATATCTAAATCATTCCACTGCCAGTGTAGAATGTAGGAGTACTCTTTAATAAATGCCTTTTTGCGAGAGCACTGGCAGCTCTTCAGATAAGCACACCTAGATTTGGAAAACAAAAATATGAAACAGGTAATTCTAACAGCTACGGTGAACTTCACTGAATTGCATAAAAATATGCCTTTTCTGTGATGGAAAAATCAATTTATCTGAAAGCAGATAATTCAACAAGTTCAAGGCATTAGTATTCAGCCATGTGGGGAATGTCTTATGATGCTACATCAGCAGTTTGCCTGAAACCTCATTAACTGATCGCTAAAATACAGCTGTAGCAGACTGCTCAAACTCTGCAATACCTCCTTTATGAGGAGGCCTGTAATTTTCCTGTCATTCAACATGCTGAGTTGATGCACAGGCTGCAAGGGAATATTTAGAGCTAAATCTCTTTCTGTGTCATGCGAAGTGTGTTTAAAGAGGTTAGAATAGAGAGCAAGATCTAACTGATTAATTTTGAGGCAAGACCAGAGCTATGCTGCAAATTCCATCGAGTTGCTGAAAGTAATTTATATGTAGAGACATAGTACATTTTCAAAGCAGAGAGGAAGAACATCTGCCTTGGCTAAGGAGGAGGAGCATCATGGAATCAGGGTATGCAATTAACTCCATTTGACCAGAAAACGTCACAGCAAACAACTGTGAAGGTGTACATATTTGACCCTTTCTAACCTACTTACTTAATCAATTATCTATTGATTTTTGGAGGTTTTAAAACACCACTAGTTACTTAATATGTTGGTTCCTCTATGCAGAATTATTTAAAAGGAATTTTCATTAAACACAGTGGGGCAAGAAAGTATTTAGCACCTACCGATTGTGCAAGATGAGAGGGGTCTGTAATTTCCATCATAGGTACACGTCAACTGTAAATGATAAAATACATTTTATCTATAAAATAAAGAGATAAAATTGAAAATAAACTTGCAAATACATAATTATAGCAATAAATAAACAAACATGGAAATAAATAAATATATGATCTGCATGGATGGCCCGTTCATCCATGCTGTGATGTTTTCGGGCTATCACTGGGCAACACAGACTTTCAACTCCCTCCTCAGATTCTCTATTGGACTGAGGTCTGAAGCCTGGCTAGGCCACTCTATAACCGTGAAGTACTTTTAATGTAGCTGGTATCGTTGCCATGCTGGAAGTTCCACCCATGTTTCATCTTCATTGTTTTCACTGGTGAAAGGTTTTTTTACACAAAATTTCACAATATTTGACCCCATTCATACTTTCCTTAATATGGATCCTTTGTCCAGCACCTTTTGGAGAAATAGCACCCTCAAATCATAATGTTTCCATCCCCATGCTTCACAGTAGGCGTGGTGTTCTTGGGATGCAACTCGGCTTTCTTCCACCTCCAAAAACGCAGAGTGACGTTTATACCAAACAGTTCTATTTTGGTCTCAACTGACCACATGATATCCTCCCACTCATCCACTAGATCACCCAGATGGTCTCTGCCATAGTTTAGACAGGCCTGGACACATGCTTGCTAAAGCAGAGGGACAGCAAGATTTTAATCCATGACGAAGTAGCCTAGTGCATTGCTAAAAGTAACCTTTGTCACCGTGGTCCCAGTTTTATTTAGGTCAGTGACCAGTTACAACTGTGTAGTTCTGGGCTGAGGGATATTGTCAGTGATCCATTTCCTAATAATTGCTCCAACGGTTGATATCTTCTCAATAAGCTGCTTAACTATTGTACATTGGCTTGTGCCAATCTTTTACAGGTGTACAATCTTGTCCCTGATGTCTTTAGATACTTCTCTGGTCTTGGCCTTGGTTAAAGTTGTGTGTGTGTGTGTGTGTGTGTGTGTGTGTGTGTGTGCATGTGTGTGTGTGTGCGTGTGCGTGTTTTAAAAAATTCAAATGTAAAATTCTTTACTCAGTGCAGAAAAAAACTGTTCTGGTTAAACCACCTTGAAATGTTTTTATTTAGAACTGGAGAACATGAAATGTGGTCCAGATTCTTCATCAGGCAAACTTTGCTTTGGTCCTATGTAAATTACCTAAAACCCTTGAGCCAGACACCAACTTCATCATTATTAGTCAGCCTTACTGTTCAGCCATATTTTGTCGCAATTCTTATGTGGCGCAAAACTATTGAAATTTACAAGCTCTTTATTGAGGGATAGGGTAAAAGCCAGTAATAGAAAACTGTTTGTGAATAAGTCAACAGAATTATTTTCATTTTAATTATAGTGCTAATGAAGCCCCCCATGCTCCCTTGACAGAGAGCCATATCGACAAAATTAACTGCCACAGATCATGACCATGATTAATTACTTGTTGATGTTTTTCAGTGTTAGATCAATGTGAAGTTATAGCTTGGGTTTTAAATCAAATATGTTTCTGTGTTGTTTGTCCAGGGTGGAGCCCAACACTCGATGACAGCAGGAATCGAATGCAGCTCCTCCAGTCAGATTACAGAGTACAGATTCCTTAAAATGCTTGGATTTATGAGAGCTTATCCACCAATTCATAAGGGTAAAATACCCCTTTAACTGTTGTTTGAGATGTTTAAATATTATGCAAACATGTCTAAAATTTCCAATGGCTTAATATTTTGCAAGGCACCATACATAAAGCCCATTTACTGTTTACCAGAATTCCAGCTTTTCTTCTCCTCCCTTTGCGACTTGTAAAAAAAGTATAGTGTTAGCAGTATTGCTCACATACCCAGCTGTGTAAATCTCTCTCTTCCTCCATTTCACACCCACATAAACACAGAATATATGCTTCTACTATTGTCCCACAGTGTTTACCACGTGGCCACGGTTCAGCTCTCCTCTCTTATCAGTGTCGGGTAATGCTGGTATTTCCTGGCTGCAACAAGAGCAGAAGGTGGCACAGGATGAGTGCTGCTTCCTGTGCTGGCACACCCAGCTGGCAAAGTGTTACAGAGGGGGGCTTATTCTGCTGCACCCAGGTCATCCCTAACTAATGCATCTGTTTGCCTGAGATCAAAAATAGCAGTGGCTTGACAGCAAAGGTGTTAGGTAGGAAATACAGTACATTTCAAAGGTAGTCAATAATTTCTGCAAGTCATTTTTAAGTTGTTAGGGTCTTAAACTTACTGTAATATCTTAATTAAAATATAAGTATAAAATTAGACCTTCAAGTTAATGCAAATTTAGCATTACCTAATGTTAAATAAAGTAAATACAGTTATTTGTTTAATAGCTTTCATTAAAGTGGTAAATGAAAGCAACATCCAAAAGAAGGGCCTCCTTAGGAAGGAGTCTGTGGTACAGTAACCTATTTTCTGTTCTTATTTATCTTATGGGAACTTTGTTCGTCTGTGATGTTTCAACCCCGTCTCCGCTTAGCCTTTCCCATGGGATGTGCGCAGATATTTGTAATTACACATGCATGACGTGGAAACCCCAAAAGGACTCACCCTTCAAACATTCTCATGTTGAGCATTTACTGAAGTGGGTTTCTTTGGAAACCATGATCATTGGGCTCTAGCTGTTGCATCAGACTGGAATTTTATTTCTAAATTATCCCCATCTCTAAACTTTAGCCTAGCTGATTATTAGTAGATAGTGAAACTATACTTTTATCACTAAAAATATTTATCCAAAAGACGGCCATGCCCAAAGAACCATGATGCTTTAGCCCCTGTCCGAATTGTTATCTCCTATGGCTAACATGCATGTTGAGGTATTAAGTGTGTTTAATGAGTGTAAAATGCAGCACAGTTTGCAGCACAGTTTGTAGAACATTGAGTCCAGTGAGTTTGTAGGCTGTGTATCACACATGGTGCACCCTTATAGCATTGGGGTCAAGGGTCTAAAATTCTTTCTTCAAGTTTATCAGGATTGGGTGTTTTTTTGTTTTTTTTTTACCTTTCCATCATTGTTTTCATATTCAAGGAGTAACTGAAAATCTAAGGAAAAAATGCAAAAGTTATGAAATAACTACATTACTACCTGAATTATAAATTATAAAAAGAACGTAATCAGTTTCCTTTTACATGTAGGCTGCACTTCTTATCACTGTTTATTAACATTTCTGATCTGATTAGTTGTTGATCAATTATGTATGCAAGTGTTAAATACGTAGATAAAAAAAATCATTTAAAAAAATTTACAAAATAAATAAAATTTTGTCTCTTTCTTTAAGACCAGAAGAAAAATATAAATGTTTGGGGGGTTTTTTGTGGGTTTTTTTTTTTTCTTTGGCCAAACATGAAATCCTGTAACTGTTCTTTTCAACAATGGGATCTTGCAGGAGCTTCACGCTGACTGCTAGGCTCCACCTAAACATCCTGCAATTATTACAGTACTGACAGGTAATTGTAAGCCGTCGTTGACTAAAATGGAACTCATCTTGAGCTGAGTCCCAAACATTTAGGCTATTCTTTGATCCATTCGAAAAGTTTTACTTAGTTCTTTCTGGTTTTAGTTTCCATTGGAAAGCATTTCAGATAATTTTGGCTGAGGTTTCAATCCTTTTCTACACTTTTTTATTGTCTCCTTTTCAGTCATTTTTTAATTTAATGTGAGCTGTTTTTCTGATTACTATTTGGACTGTTTGGCCATTTGACTTCAATTTCCAAGAGAAACAGTCTATCACCAGTGTGTACAGGATTTGTGTCCTTAAAAGAGTTTGACCTGTTTGACCTCTGTTGTCACAGAATTAAGGACCCCACACATTGGACCTACACATTGGTATTATTCTGAATGCATCCCTTTAAAGTACTGATTCGTTTAAATAGTCAACATGCATGTCATGACTGCTGTTTTTGCTGGTTTTCTATTACTCTACTACATCTTCTAGAGACACAATTCCTACCAAGAATAGGGGGCAATCTGTTTGATCATGTTGGAAGTTATTATTTTTGACAGCTCTATGTAATAGGGAGAGATCAGAAGAAAGAAACATGAAACATACATGTAGCAGGGAGCTGATAATGTTGATGATATTTTAAACATTCTCACATTTGGGCCCATGTGAATGGCATCTTATATTAAATTTTCTCTATTTTACCATTTGTAATCGGGCTGTTTCTTTCCACACCTCAGTATTTCTGTGTCACATTTGTGATATATGATGTGATGAAGGATGCTTCTGCAGCCACACATTCTGCTTTTCACATAGCTTTTATTAATGCAGGGATCACTGTTCTCTTTTTAGTATGCATGAAATCCTGTGATTTACCACATTTATTACTCGTTTATGTTACTATCCTTGGCCACTTTATGTGAGCAATAATGAAGTATTTATTTGCGGCCAAGACAGCTAGCCCCCCCCAGTTCACTACTTAAATTGTCTGCTCTCTATAATCTGGGTTTGGTGAATTGCATGACGTAATCTTCTTCATCTTCTCTCTGCTCCACTGAACCCAGAAGCAGTTGTAGGCTGAGGACGAATTGCAGGGCGAGCTTTAACATGGTATGGCCCTAAGAATGGTTGATCTGAGTTTATGCTCTGTGGTAAAGGTGGGTTTGTGATCATTTTCGAAAAGATGGTGGAGTTTTCTGTCTTCATCTTGGTAAGTTACAGCTGAAGACTGTACCAATAACTCTGTAGACATAAAAGAGACAGGGTGAGTGGTCATATGTTGCAGCATTTGTTCACATGTTTGCTTCCTCTTTCAATCTAATCTCTCTAAAACAAGCCTTGGCACAGTTTTGACAACTATTTATACTCTTTTCGAAAACAATAGACATTAGTTGTAATATGAAAGGTTGCAGCCTCTGAAGTTTCGTGAACAAACCCTGGTTTCCGTTAAAGTGTCTAACTGATCTGAGGATACAATAGGAAAAGAGAGAGGAACACTGTTGTGGGACTAAGATAAATGTGTGAGTGTATTATGGTCTTTCCGGAGAAGTGTGTATCCAGTTGTGAGCAGCTGATATCCATATAATGGGAGCGGTGGGGGCAGACAAGGTGCCACTTGAAGATAAGGCATTTTCTGCCGAAGAAAAATACCTCATTAAACCAAAGTTTTGTTATGAATAGTTAGCGATATTCCCCAGTGAGTTCGGAACGTCTCAGAGGTGCTAAAGTATTATCTTCTGGATTTTTACAGGCGTTTAATCCAACTGAATCCAACTTTCACTAACCTGCGATTTCAATGACGTTGCAGCTGCCCGCCGTTGCAGCTCCCCTCTATAGGTTGTGCTAAAGGAGCCTGTGGAAACTGAATATAGTCCAATTGGTCATTCAGTTAGTACAATTTGGAAACATGCAAACGCAATACATGTTAATGTCAGCAGTAGCGCTTCTTTCTAGCCGACCGCCATAGAGCACAACATGAACATCCTGCTATGACTACAACAGGGATGAAGCACGGCAGTGATGTAATTGAAATCACATGTTGGTGTATTTGGGTGATAAGCCTCTAAAAAACCCTGGAACAGAACAAAGAAGCACTTTTGAGATGCTCTGCACTCCAAGGTGAGTAGTGCTAAGGATTAATAACAAAATATTGGATAAATGAAGGAGTTGTGGGACAGATAACGCCTTATTTAGAGGTGGAACTTCGTCTGTTTCCACGACTCCCATTATATGGATACAAGCTGATTGCGACTGGATATAACCTCCTCCTGAAGTGCTCCGATTGGCTCCAAAGTTGTCTAGGTGAGTAAATGAATGTAAACAATACAAAAGAAATGAGGTCCACATTGAAAAAAACAATTTAATCATATTTGAACAAATGATAGTATTTCTGTGGCTTTGTAGTTCTAAGAATGAGGCTGCATGCATGCCATGCCGAGATACATTTTGACAGCTTTCATGACAGGAAACACGACAGGAATTATATTAAACAGCGTTCAGGATTTTACTTTTTATGTCTTTCTAAAAAGTAAAAAAAAGGACAAAACAAGCATGATTTGCTTGGATAAGTTGGAAAACATTTCATTGGAAAGATATATAGTGGGGGTGCACCGATCCGACTTTTTCAGTCCCGATACCGACGCCTGGGCTTTGTATATCTGTCAATACCTGATACCGATCCAATACTGTTGCTGAATTATCAACTTTATACCTTATACCTTATGCTTTTCTTAAAGAGACTAAAGGCACCAGACTTCACTAACTAAACATAACTAAGACAAATTAACAAATATAAAATCACCATAAAACCAAAATTTAAAGTGAAACATGAACAATTTTTTTCAAATTAATTGAAGATTCACCACATTTTAAGGCTCGGTTCATGGTATCTGTTAACTTTAACCAACAATACATGTAGGTTAGATGCTATCAGGGCCGATACCCAATACCAGTATCAGTATATATATATTGAACTACTAAAAAAATACTTACAACTTTTTGCATCATATCATTACCTACTTTGTGCAAGACCTTTCTTTATGATCTTCTTCCCTGTTTGAGCCTAAGAAATACATTTGCCAAGTAAAGTCATCTTGATTTTAACATTTTTCTAGTGTTACCTTTTCGTGAGAAATACACATTTTGAAGAGCTGCAAGCAATGGGGTGTACAGGCAGTATTGAGCTACATCGGACAGTCAGGGGCTTGCACTCGGGGATGCCTATCGGATTCTAGGGGTGGCACGTGCAACCCCAGGCCACCCCCCAGACACGCCGCTGGCTGCAAGCATCTTTTCGTCAGTAAGTACAACTTTTTTTTTTTTTTTTCATTTAGGTTACATGTATTTAAAACCTGAGAAAAACTTTGACTCTAAGTATTCGTTAGGAAAATTGGGTCTACAGCTTCAGGAACTATTAAATTGCCAGAGTCAAAGGTATAGCACAGATATAGTCCACTTGTTTCTCATAACACTTGTAATGTCAAGTTGTGTTTCACTTTTAAAACAGTTTTTCTGGTTATTTGTAGAATTCTCCCCATTAAGACATGCTACGCCATTCAAATTAACAAATGTTTGTGAAATAGACATGAGTCATTGAATTATAAAGAAAAATTGCCAATATTAAAAAAATCTAAATATAAAATATTATAATTTAAAATACTACATATTTAAAATATACAAAATAATTTAAAGACGGTGTTTCATTGTGGAATTTGTGAAAATAACAAACGTACCAGGTTGGAAAATGTCATTTGGTTTTTTGGTCATAGGAACATGTTTTGACTACATGTCTGCAAGGGGATATTTTTCACAATATATGAAGAAACTGAGTCTGTGAATTATTTCTTACTTTAATTGGCTTTAAAACAGTGAGGCAGTTTTATTTTTTTCACATAAGATTCAACATCTGTCAATTTTAAAGTAAATATTGTATAGCCACATGACAGATTTTTCTTTTTATGGTAGCTTGAAGTAGTTTGTGCCTGTATGACTCTGAAATTTACTTTATACAAATATAACATACAAATCACTTGGTTATTTTTGTTTTTTTTATAATACTAAAATTAGAAAATGTGAAATAAAAGCAGGTAAACTTAATTCATATCTTAAAATTGGGTCTCCTGAAAAATGGTGTTCGTGTTCTTCTGCACAAGTGCAACCGACAACAAGCAAGGAGCACATGACAGGACAAGAGCTGATACCTTAATCCTATTAGGATGTTGTGGCTAAACAGTAAGAGTGATGTGCATAAAGAAATGTCTGGGAAAAAACATCAAAGATCTGAACTAATTATGGGCTGCTTATATTAAATAGATGAAGAGTTTTCCTAGATACTGTTTTAAGAGTTAGTTTTACCAGTAAAAATCAAATTTTAGTCTAATAAATGAAAAATCAATTACATCTCTTGTTTTCTTTTGCTGTTCTGTGATTCTATTAATTGTATCATATTTGCCAATGGTGTATCTTTTGTAAATCACATTCTCACAACTAAAATCTGAATTTAATTTATATGATGCCTGCAGGGAGACAGACAGGCAGCTCACATCCTTTCACAGATCTGTAGTGTAAAGGTCTCAAAAGATTTACAAACCCTGACAGAGCCAATTACTGCTGCAGAAGCTACACCAGATGAGATGTGCTTTGCTCAGTTTCCGCTCCACTCTTCTCCCAGCTTGATTTCACCTTTCAGTTTCTACACTGTTGTTTTGTACTGTCTTGACTCATCTTAAGTCCTTAGAAGACCCCGGAAGCCGTAAAATACACCGTGTCTTGAACAGTTTGACTCCAACACTGTGTGAGATAACTTAAGCTCTCTGGGGCAGAAGTAAGTTTAGGAGGATTGTAGAGACACATCCTGAGGCAGCCTCACATTTCAGAATGACATATTAGAGGAGAACCATCAGTTAGGATGAAGAAGGCGCCCCAACAACATGAAAATGCCACAATATTTATTTAAGCACCTTACAGAAACAAGAGCATTTTGTCATTATGTTATTTTTAAGACATAACATGCCAATATAATTGTAGCATAATTAACTCTTTTTTAGTTGGTTTAGATATGGTTGGATAAATGTTCTGAGAACCTAAAGTATTAAAGGTGCAATATATAAGAATTACATCTTGTGGTTGTAACATGTTTTGATTTTAGGTAACAAAAATTAAGATTGAAATGTAAATCTTTCACAAGGGAATGAATGGTGGCATCAGTGATTAGCAATCATGTTGAGACAGCTACAAAAAGAAAATTAAAAAGTGAAATTAAGTCATCTTGGGGCACCAAGAAAAAGAGCAAGCATGTCAGATTTAATTACTAGGAGTGTAATCACATCACTTAGAGTCTATATAATTAAAAATACTTACATTACCCGCCTTCAGTGTTAGCTCTAGGATTGCGTCCAGAGATTTGTTATATGGTTCGTTCTGTTGTCCTTTAAACTTGACCAAAGCAGTTTACAACAATGCCTGGCACCTTATTGAGCATATTACTGCTCAGGATGTTTGTCTGGTACTTGTTTACCTGCATTTGTAAAATACTGGGGGAAAAAAAGTGGTTCAAAGGCAGAGAAAAACAGTGAAGCTTGTGTAGGAGGCGGAAGCTGAACGTAAAAGAAAAAGGCATGTGGACTAAAATAAGAATGCCTGGGTACTCTGGGGTTTCCTGTTTAACTGAAGCAGATAAAGCTATAAAGTTAGATATATTTATATGAATGTTTTGTTTGAATGTTGTGGTCATGAGCAGGATGTTGCAACCCTCACATGTACTGAGGTCAGAGGCCCATTTTGAACTTGCAGTGCTTTCAGATCCCCACCTTGTGGCTTGAAGCCCACCTTGCAGTACCTAATGGGTCCATATGCTTAAAACAGACACCCAGACATAAACATGGCTGTCCGCACCCGCTGTCTGAGAGCCAAGAGTGAATGCACAAAAAAAAGTGAGGCCAGTATCTCTCATATAGGTTTACACCAGAAAAATAACAGTATGCACAAATATGCTCAACAAGTGGGTTTTATGTCCTCTTTTTAAGTTAGGCAACATCAGATTTTTTTTTACTACATATATGTAAAAGAAATAACCAAACAGCTGATGTGCATTGTTGGTTAAGTAAGCAGTTGCTTTTTTCCAAAGAATTATGAGCTTTAAGGGGTCACAGGGTCGGAGCTGAAACCTGACATCACCGCTCCAGTATTCAGAGTGAAAACATGCCTCAAAAGAAATCCCGTAGATGAGTAACTTCTCAGTGTTCCAGCTGACTAAACTCTTCCCTTGTCCTCATTTAAAACAACAAAAGGAGATTAGAGTTGGACACTCAGGTTTTTGTTAGCACCTAAGAAGACTATGCTAGCACAAAAATGTCATTTTAAAGTGGGTTGGACACTTCCAGGTAGAGTGTGCCCAAAGCGAAAGCAAAGTAAGCGGTAGCATAGGTACCCCAAACAGCAGATTTCACTGCTTTTCTCCTCTCATCTCATGCCATTCACAAACACTTTCATTCTGCCCATCTGTTTATTCCTCGTAGTTTACTATCTTCTTCAAATGTTATGTCTATTTCTGCTAAATTGGTTCTTTTCTTAAAAACCCTCCATATTAAACTCTTTACTAAATACTTTATTGAAAACTGCTACTTTAACACAAGGGTGTCCAACACCAGTCGAGCTGTATTCGTGGCTTGATTACCCCCTTGATATCCACATTAGGACAGAAAAGTTCAAAGAACTGTGTTCTTAGAACCCTCCTCTTATAATTTGGTTCTTATAACTACCCTTCCCACAGGAATCTTTTCAGATTCCATTCACACAGGAGTCAGGGACCTTGATAGAGACCGATGCGATATTGGTTTAATTTTTATTTTTTCTAGTTACATTTTTTCTGATTTTAGTTTTTTTAATGGCAGGGCCTTACGAAGCTGAAATCTAGCAAGGGCCATAGCTTACGAGTTCACCAAACACCTACTTCATATGAGTTCTGATCGAACCCTGAAAACACCCTGCCTCAGACTATGAGCTAAAATGGTTATCGGAACTAAGGACTGTGATCCCTAGTTATTATCTGTTCAAGTGTGTGAAAAACAGCCAATTCCTGTAAAGGATACAGGTACTACAAAACGTTCCTACAGTCCGAAAGCATCCAGTGTCGTCATGATCTGTAGAGGCCTGCTAATAATGTCAACCACTTGTAAAAAACCAGGGAAACATCCAAAATATGCAGGAAACCTGCTTTTGAGGACTGGAGTTGGACATTCCTACTTTATGTACAGTATACACTTGCATTTTATGTCACTGCATCAGTTTGTTTCTTTTAGATTTTCTGCTATAGGATAGGATATGATTGGGTAGAATTGGTCATTTACATTATAAATTGTTGATTTCTAAGATGTTAATGTGATTATGTAACAATACTGATAGAGTATTTTGAGCATTGATTTCTCGAAATATGTACATACATATAAATTTTATTGGGCTCCATTAGGTTGATTGATATACTAAAAAGTCATAAAAAATATTCAAATCTCAAATATAGGTGAATTAAACTGAATTGAATCTGAACAATCCCGTTAGAAGCCTTATTATTATATGCCTGAGACATCAGATTTCCTTACAGTAAAGTCTGGTAAATTACAGAAAATTGCTGTAAATCATTGGTTATCAAAGCTGATGTAAAAATGGCCCCTTGGGGGTAAGAATGATGGGGTGAGTACAAAATGTCCCTAACCATAATTCAATTCAGTTCAGATGCCATCTCAAGGCACTTTACAAGAAAAGTCATTTTAACACAATTGTACATACATTCCAATCAGTAAAGTTTCCTATTTAAGGAATCCCAGTAGATTGTGTTGAGTCGCTCCACATTGTCCGTAATGATAAAAGCTGAATGCAAAACCACCAAAATGACTCTATTAAAGCAGGAAATGTTGACGTTTTCTAAAGGGGCACCTGATCTTAAAATGTTATGCTTTGAAATTACCTAAAATGTCAAATACTACATACTAAAATTTAATAAATACTCAAATAATCATTATTTATATTAAGAACAGAGGTAGAGAGTGGTTTTGAATAGCTAGAAGTGTTAAATGCTTTTATTTCGTTTATTTGACAGGATAATGTACAGGAGCATTAATCGATTTATGAAAAGTGCTTTGCACCAGACTGTAGCTCTTGGAACTAATTTCCATCTGCAGTCCCTGCATGTAAACATGTTTCAAAATTGCTGTCTGTTTTTTATTTTGGTCTATGCCCAGCACATAAAGGTGGATGCTTCAACCTTAACCCCCAGTATCTATATGTTTGAAACTTTTGTTTTGAAGTAAGATTGGAAGTAGTTTGCACATTGGTCTTCAGATGAATTACGAAAACGACTAATTGAGACAACACCTCACTGTCAGTTCAACACTCTTCCTAACCACTTTGTGTTTGAAAATCTAAAATGTTTAATGTGATCTAACTTTAACTTAATTATTAATTTAACTGGAATTGGGGGCCGTATCTATCTGCCCAGGGCCATGTCTAACTCTGACCCGACCCTGTTTATGGGTCATTCTATTTTGAATATGCACAGATCTGACAGTTTTAAATGAAAATATGACTATTCTTGAGTAAATCTGTTTGTATATACATGTAGCATAAAAGTGAAGCCTCTAATTAAGCAATTTTGGAGCATGTAATTTCAAGCCTTTGCTCTGCTGGCTCTGAGCTTCTTAATGACATGCTTCAAAACTCTTTGAACCACATAAGCATGACTGAGACGAAGAAAATGAAGAAGAAGGAGGAGGAGAAGAGAGAGAGAAAAAAAATCGTTCAGCCCCTCTGAAGATTTCCTGTCTCAGGAAAGGCGCACACACTGTGAGTCATATAGGGCAAACCCTCCCTGGTGTTTACTCTGCTTCTACATGGAGCTGTGAAGTCGCTTTCTTGTGGAGGAGCAACAGGCGCACGGAATCCAGAGAAACTCTGATATTTAACTGCTCTGTCCAGGCGCAATTAATGAGAAAAAAGGGGGCGTGCGGTCCGGTCTAAATGGAGTTGGCTCGGTTTTCCGTTTTCTGCTGTGGAGCGATCCTGTTCGGTGTTGTGCTGCTGCCGGCGGAGACGGGTGAGTTAAACTTACCAAAACTTGTTAACGAAGCGAAGGGGCTAAAAAGTTTCAACAAAGAACTTCTATATTTTTAAAAGAAAGCTACAGCCGGGTGTGTTTGATGTAGACTTTTATTACTTCGCTGTAAATTACATCAGACAAAAAACTAAAGTAAACACATACGTGAACTTCAGAGTTTAAATCTATTGTGACGTTTATAATTTGCCGATCTCAAATCTGTCATCGACTTTTAAAATCTAATTAAACGCGTCATGCAAGTTTGAATTCCTGAAAGAGTTGTCTTACTGTTTGTATTAAAAGTCTATGCTATTTTACGGAAATGTGACTAACTTTATTTTACAAGACAAAACTACAGGGACGTGTTTGAAACATTGTTTTGTCCGATATCGTCCCCAAAGTTGGGTCTTAAGAGTCTCATCATAATCAAAATAAATAACGGAAATGATTTAGGCACACTATGCGCACAACTATAAACATTTATGCATTGACAAATAGATTAAAAATAACTATCGGTTGGTACTGTTAATTGAGTCTATATTTTCCCTATTTATCTGTAGTGGCTGAAAAGGTGGGCTGGGGGGGCTTTACTTTCCCCTGATGCATACAGTGAATTCATGCAAATTTGAAACCCGTAAATGGCTGAAATCCTGAAATAAAAACACTTATGAATGCCTATTTTTATAGTTAAAAACATTACAATTTAGTATGCATTAATACACACTTGTAGAAACCATATTAGCAGCCACCCTTATCTCTGCTCTTTTGGGGTGGGTTGGGGGGGGTCATCATTAAGACCACATTAAACCAGGAGTGCCCAAAGTTGGTCTTCAAAGGCCGCTATCCAGCATGTTTTACTTCTTTCTCTGGTTCATCCCACCTGAATCAAATGGTGGCTCATTAGCAGGCCTCTGCGGAATTTTGTGATGCTGAGGAGCGTACAGTAGTTTGAACATTTAAATCAGCTGTGTTGGTGCAAAGACACATTTAAAACTGGTAGGAAAATGGCCCTCGAGGACTGGAGCTGTACACCCCTGCTTTAAACTATAAGATTGGTGTGACTGAAAGTTTTGGTACACCTTGATATCTGTATCAATTCTATGCCTAGATGCAACTTTTATCAATTTATTCATGTAATTTTCTTATTTCAATTCGGGGCAATGCTCATCACTGAATGCTCAGTCCCCTCAATCCTATACACTGAGCGCATTTACATGCAGCAAGATAAAGTTAAATTATTGCCTGAGTCTGACTGAAATTTGACTTTTTAAATGGTTGTATACACCTTAGTTAGACTTAAGTCAAACCAACCTGCAGTTTGAGAAATGGGGCTATGTTACCCATATACTAAGCTCTGGCTAAGCCATTATTCCGACTTCTACTAAAAGCTTAATTTATATGTGCCTGTAAATGTACTAACTGTAACACCATAATACAACTCAGAGGTTTTCAGTTTTGATGTTCCACCCTTGGGTTATCGGTGACCCTAACCGGCCACCCTTTTCAAAACTTTCTGTAGATGTCCCTGTAATTTAACTGGCTAATAATTACACAGTGCGTCAATATTTGTGGCTATGAGTCTCTTGCTTCCTTGTCTTATGGGCCAGAAGCTAAAAATGTAGTTGTAGTAGTAGACAAAGCTTCAGCTGTGTAGCAATGTAGCAAAACTGTACAACATTAAGGAATGTGTTGTTAACTTGTATAACAAGCAGTAGTTATCACTAAGCACATCCATTAGCCCGTGTTCAAACTGAAACAAGGTTAAGTTGGGTTTGATGCTGTTCCCAAATTTCCACGTTCAGAGATAAGTGGAGCAGAGCATAAGAAGCCACCAGAGTTTGTTCCTGATTCACTGTGCTTCACTACATCACAGCCAGTTTCCTTACAAATAACCCAAAGTTATTTTTAGCCTCTCTAAAGACAGCCCTACTAACACGTTTTTACAAACAGTAGCCCTATTGGAAAATAAACATTCTGCATAGTTTTTATTTTGTTATTAAAAATTGTACTTAAGTATATTTACAGTATGAATGCTGGGGTCATTCTACCCAGGGTTTGCATGTTCTCCATGTGCTTGTATGGGCACCCTCCCACAGACCAAAAACATGACTGTTAGGTTAGATCTCTTTATATTGTCCTTTATGAGTATCCTGCAGGTACACCAGAAAAGCCCCCAAAGAATGTTTTATTTCTTTATTCTAATGATCAGGTAATGAGTCTACATGTGCTTAAGCGTTTTTCTAGTATTTCTTAATTCTCAGCTTCAAATCAGGGTTTAGAGGTATGCTACCAAGCCCACATTTGTGATATAATTTTCAAAACAAAGGTAAAATGCTCTTTATTTATCATGTCCCAAATCACCTAGTCCCCTAGCATACCTGAACATTGCTACCTAACCACGTGTTAGGTACCCCAACCGCTCTTGTCAAAGCCTTTCTACTCCTCCTCATCTTTCTGACTTATCTTTGACCAAGTCACCCTGCTGCCAGGAAATTTTACCTTCATCTGTCTCAGACTCAGTCCCAGCGGCACCAAGTAGCTCTGGCTGCTACTAATCCCCTTTCCCCCCACTACTCTGCAATTATATGCAGCCCTGGGTGACAATTACCACCATTCATCCCTTCCATAGCCCGCCTCCTGGGTTAAAATGACATGCTCTTTGAGAGGAGCTGCTCTAATGATATAATTACTCCAGCTCAACCACCTTCCTACTACTCAGGCATGGACTTTCATCCCCCCCGTCCCCCGTTTTCATTGCTTATCCACTTAAAAAAACACACACACCTCTCAAGCCCTCGGGGCAGAACTTTAAATTGCCAAGTCATTTAGTTTAGTCTGGAGTTCAAGTGATGTGTTTTGACTTTAAGATTTTGTTCGGCAGAGATTAGCTCAGAAATATCTTCCTGGAATTTCCTGAGACAGGTCTCTTTTAAGACAGCAAAAACAGATGCCAGGATGCGCTTCACTGTATATGTTGCTGCTCTTCTTGCATATTTTTTTGTTTGTTTTTTGCAGAAGCTTTCCCCTTCTACTGTAAGCCCACCCTGCAGCATGGCTTGGCTGACACAGAAGGATTTTTGTACCACGGTTCAGGGGCACATTCTGAAATGGGTGTGAAAACATTTTGCTGCCAAGAAGCATGGTTTTGCATACACTTCCTGGTCTAAAAAACATCTGACTTGTTGATCATCTGATCAGAAATGCATACTTTGCTACCATCAGACGATGCTCGTGAAAAACTGCACGTTGACGGAAATAAACCTACTTACTTTCAGTATGGTTGTGCATTGAATTCTTTGATTCATGAAGAGGTTGAGCTTCCTGTGCACAAATCCAGCATACATCTGAAGTGAGGTTGTGTGGATTTCCTTTAGCAGACAGTACAGTCACGTGCTTAAAGCTTTTAAAGTGTTTTTTTTTGTTTTTTTTGCGTTTTACTTCCCACCATCAACATAAGGAAGCTAGAGCTTTCATAAATATGACTCAATTTCTCACTAACCGCTCTTTATCCTTTCACTCAGTTCTGTCTTCCTAAGAATATGGTGCCTTGTGCAAGTGTTCACACCCTTTTAACAGATTAACGTAATGTTACAACACCAAACTTCAGTGTGTTTTTTTTATGTCACATAGTCGCACAAAGTAGTAAATCATTTTGAAATAAAATGATGCATTGCTTTCAATTTTTTTCAAATAAAAAAAGTGCATTCATTGAGTCAGTCCAGATACTTCAATGAGTCTGTGCAGCTGTACTGTACTAGCAGCTGCGAATACAGCTGCACATGCAGTCTTTTGTTTCTATCAGCTTTGCTTATCTAGTGGCTGGAAAATGTTCCTAATCTTATTTGCAAAATAGTTCAGTCTTCTTTCCTCAGCTTTTAAAAGGAATTAACATATGGGCTAGAATTGTCTCTATTTTATTTTTATATATATATATATATATATATATATATATATAATTACCTATTCAAAACCTCAAGAACCTTAAAACAGGTTTTATTTTCCAGTTTTCCTGAAGAAAACCACTCCCACAACTGCCACTACCTTGTTTCACAATGGGGATGGTGTGTTCATTGGGATGTGTTTGTTTTTCACCAATCAGAATTTTAACTTCATCATATTGGCTACATATTGGCTATATTGTACAATGTAAATGTACATCCAGTTTTCAATTATAATTTCATTTTTTTTTTTATAAAAAAATATTTAAGTTGAATAACTGAATGCAGCAGTGGGGTTGTGGTGAGTTTCAGGTTCCGTGAGGATGTGAGGTTTAGCAAGGTGAAGTAATGAGAGAAACCGATGGAGGGGAAGGAGGGGGGGAAACTAACTGGTCTATTAGGTCATTCTTGTATCTTATATGAAAAAAATCCGATATAAAAAAAAACCTCAGAATGTTGTCCAGCCCTAGTGACAAGGACTCAAAACAAGGTGATGTATAATTTAAAACCAAAACAAACCAAATAATACATACTATCTATAAATAACAATATAAAAAAAAGAATAAAAAAATAGAATTAAAAATAAATAAATAACCCAAACAAGGTAGACTCTCAAACTGTGTCAAAATGCCTGATCAAAAAAATTTTTTTGTCTGACCAGAGCGAAATCTTGTTTGCTCTGACCCCTACAGTATATGACTCGCGACTTCAAAACCCAAGTATTGAAAGCAATTTATTATTATCCTGCCACAAAATAATTCACAAGTATGCTTTTCTTAGTGTTAGTCTCTCTCTCCTAATATCCCAATAAAAGGTACTGAAATGAATGCCTTTAATTAGACAAAATGTGACGGTTAAATACTTTTGCAAGCCACTAAATTACATGGGTTCTAAGATAAGGGAATATCAGTATAGCACTATATATTGCCCTTAACCCCTCATTACCTTAATCTCACACTAAACAATTTGCTGCAGTTCTTTCGTAGTGAGTTTTGGGGATTATTTACTCTCCCTGTCCAGCTGTGTTTGTCACAGTGGTTGCAAACTGCATAGGTGTTGCTTTCAGTGAAATTATATATAAGAATAGATGTGTACCTATTTTCTTTCTGACATTTCATGCTTTTCATTACTCGAATGGCAAGTTCCCTTATTTTGCTCTTTATGCTGTTTGTTCTTCAGGCAAATTTCAAATCATGGTTTATTTATTACAAGTCTTTAAACCTGATAAATCTTTATTAAATAAAGTATGTCTAAATCTTATTTTATATTAACTTTAACTATTGGCAGCCCTGATTTTATTAAAAACATTCCCTAATGCAGGTTTTTCCTCAAAATTAAAGGTATTTCTAAAAATAATTTTTAGTGAGCGTATGTCAATATAGCAGAAGAGAAAATTATTTTTAAGCTTAATAAACAGCGCTAATTCATTATGGATGATTTTTAAGGATAAGAGGTCTTTGCATGCATATTTTATTATTACCTAGAAGGCCAAGGAGGTTTCCACTTGGATTTGTCTGTTTGACTGTCTGTTAGCAACATAACTCAAAAAGGTGGAAGGGGATTTTCAATAAAATTTTCAGGAACTGTCCACAGTTAGACCGGAACAAATTATTAGATTTTGACGGTGAATGAGATCCCCATCAAATATAACATCTAAAAATATCATCTCTGTATTAAGTAATGTTTTTCATCTTCTCCAAATCACTTCTAATCATCAATTGCATCCTTTTTATATATATATATCTATCTATCTATATATATATATATATATATATATATATATATATATATATATATATATATATAGTTGCTGGCACAACATATATTTCAACGGGGGGCCGACTCATCTGGATGACAAATTAAAGGCTTCTCAGCCAGCAGATGCATTTGCTTTTCCTCTGTTTGTTGTCCTTGGCCGTCTGGAAGTTTTCTCAGGTCTTAGGTGATTATCAAGCCCACAGGCACTCATCACACAATCCAGTCTGGCTGACTGATCTGAGCCTGCCTGCTGGCAAAGTCAAGTCCGAACAAGACCCACAGAGGTCTTGGAAAAAAATGTGTCTGCCTCCCTGCTATGAAATACTTTAGATTGCCTTCTAGATAGATACTTTATTCATCCTCACAAAAGGAGAAATTCTAGCTCTCTTAAATAACTTCACTTCAACTAAGAGTTAAATATCTTTTTTTGTCATAAAATCATAAATGCTTTGGTTATTGATTATTTTTCAGTCATTCCATAACAGATCCAACTATCTCTGTCCTGTTGTTTTTTACCCCTCTTGATCCAGAAACCTTTCAGATGAAGCTGAAACAGCTGTGCAGGTTTTGCGATTTGCAGGCCACCAGCTGCCCTGGTAAGGGAGTCTGCCATGTGGAATGCAACCGTACCGCCATCTGTGAAGATGATAACGAAGTGTGTGTTAGCATTTGGTAAGTGCTGTTTTCACATTAAATCATCATTTGAGATCTGCTTTTTATATTAACTTATTATTATCTTACTATATTATGTTTGACTTTCAAATATATTTGATTTAAAACAGGTAAGGTTGATATAAAAATGAATAAAAAACAGAGGAAATCTCTAAGGTACCAAATACTTTTCACCGCACAATAAATTCCATACTTTTCCAGACTATGCAGAAGCCCTGCAAAGAGTAAGTTTGGGGGAAAAATTCAAGGAGGACAAATCTACATATTGCCACTCTAAATTGATGCTGAGTAGTTCTGGATTTGTGGGTTCTGAAGGACAATTTAAAGAGGCGCTGCTGTCCATGTACCATTAGCTCTCTGCTAACCTTGGCTCATATCATGACCGCTACAGTAACAATATAATGAGAAACAGCAGCATGCCCTTAATCTTTTAACAACAATAGAAATGTGCTTACTGCTACTTTACACATCCAGCATCAGCTGTAAGGTCGTTGAAGGGTTTGTGCATTTTCATATTTCAGCTTCTTCAGCAAATTGTTCTGTATCCCACACGTAAAACCGGAAATCAGGGGCTTCAGGGAGATAATGATCTTCTTTTGGAGTGATAAAAACAGATTATTGCTTCTTTTGTTAGTTTATTTTCTATCTGTGGAAGATGAGTCTGTTGTGAAAGTTGCATAAAGAAGAAATAAAGCATATTCAAAACAACCACATTATGTGTTTGAGATACAAATGCAGTGTGTAAGGCTGTCATTACATCTGAGGTAATTTCCTGCCTACTTTGCAGCATTCTGTTGTATAAAACTGACAACAGTATTTCCAAAATAAGACTTATTATAACACGAGTTGTGTTGGTGTGATGGCCTGGGGTTGCTTTGCTGCATAGAGACTAGGACAGCTTGGCACAACATATGGAACCATACACATAAGCAAACAATGTCAGTCCATTGATCCTTTATCCATTCAGCTTGTCCTTGAAAACGGCTAAACGGAAGGATCATTTTCAAAAGTTTTTATTCTCAAATATGAAAATTTTTACATGAAAAATGTGTTTGAACTGTATTTTTGGTTTAGGTTCCACCGCATCTGCAAACTCATTGTTGATGTCTTTGACTTGCTGCTTTGGCTGTGGAGTGAGAAGTATAAAGTGCATGCATGACATTTAGAACCAAAGCTCAGTCGCTTTCCTGCTGGGAAAATTACTTGTTTTGCACAGTTTGAACTTGTTTGTGAAGGGATTATGACTCTTTAGGATCACAGATGAAGGCTCATCAATAAATGTTTTATTAACTCTGTTTTCTCTGCTTTCTAAGGAGGAAGAAAGATGACAATGTCACATTTGAAACGCTGTGTCACAACCCAGTTAATCCATTGTATGGCCTGGTCCTGAAAGATTACAACAATACAAAGTGTATTATGAAAGAGAAAAAGGGCAAGGGCTCAAAGTTCTTCATCTGTTCCTGCTCCGAGGAAGAGTGCAATGACAAAGTAATTTTTACCCAAAGTAAGTTGGATTTTCATGTCTTTAGTTTTTGTATTTTTTATTGCATTGCAGGCAGGAGATCCTGATGTTGGGTTTTTGTTTACCCTTCAGTGTGATGTATTTCCAAATTCTTAAACAGATTTTAAAAATGCTTTCCATGGTTTCGCTTGGCCTATGCCAAATAATATTAATATTAATAATAAAACAAGCATGGTGTGTTTCAGTCCCCAACTACCTATTGTTGCTATAGGCACCTTCATTTTCACAAAGAAAATTTAGGCGAGGACAAAGAAATTCATTTTTTTATGTCAGTTCTAAAGTGACAAAGTTTTTATCAGTCATACCGACAGTGACTGCTATGGCTGAAACTAGAGGGCGTTACATTTACAAAGGGCCAAAATATGATTTTATACTCCATAGGGTTCAAAAACTGCAATACTTCGAATTTGGAGAAGTCATATTCGATGTGATTTAGGCAAATGACCCTACTTGATAAGTGGTTAAACCAGTCTACTCATTCTCCTTTCACCTCCAACACCAACAAAGCTTTTTTTGTCTACAAAACAACCATTATAGACTATTCCGTAAAGTCTTTAAGATCATCCTCCTTCTTATTTTGAATTTCAGATTGAACTTCAGCAAGTCGTCCTCACCATGATCGGGTGAAGTAGCTGAAACTCTTTTGATGAGATTAAACCTAAACATTAAAGCTGTAAGCTGTAAAACCAAAGCAATTAGATGGAACAAGCTAAGAGGTGCAGACGTTTTAACTTTAAATTAGTATAATGAGTCAGTTGGCGTCATCCTTACAGATTAATTTTAGTAATTTGAAGAAGGGTTCAATTCATAAGTAACATGTTTTAGAAGTTATAAAATACCCATATGACTGGATTTACTTTGAAATTCCGAAACAAGCTCTGCTTCTGTTTGTAAGTTAATCTTCATCTTGTATTTGTGTATAATCATTCAATAACAATTTATGCTATTCCATTTACTACTGGCTCGTCATGTTAGCTGTCATGCCAGAATGCATATATGTGAGTGTGAGAAGACAATGGGTTTCTCTGATTACAAACAGCTTCAGGAAAAAGATTTTCCCTTGCTTTCTTCAGTTATGATCTTAAGACTGGAATCGTTCTTATTTTGACTACAGCATCTCTGCAGTAACAGCGTAGTGGTGCATTTCCAAGACCTGGCTCGGAACAGCACAGAGCTTAATTAAAAGCATCTGTGGAGTGCAAACCACGTCATGGAAATGCCTTCGCGTACACTTGAGAATGTCTGTGCAGTCTCTGTAACTTTTCAGTGAGTAAAGAGGGGGCAGTGCTGCAAGGAATGCTATTCTCATGAAAAGTTAGAAAGCAATGATTTCAGTAAATTCCACTGACTCTGTCTAATTACTGATTAGTTAGTGGCCAATTGAATTACACATCCATAGAACACAATCCTTCTTTAAACTGAACAATAGCATTTTAGTACTGCTTTTTCTTCTCAAAAGAAAATTGCAACTTATATTTATTCATTTTATTTATTTATATTTTCACTGTTTAAGTCCATATAGCTGACAGTTACAGTTTGGGGGTTAAGAAACAAAAAAAGTGGACAGTTGGAGGACAAATGTGTCAGGTCTAAAAGTTGTTTACAGCAGAGATACAGTTTCTGAAAGTCATAAAGCGACCTTATTCTTCCAGTTTATGCCAAGTTTTCATAGTTTTTCAAAAATCAAATAGTTGTTTCTGAAAAGTAGCAATTTGTTTTGTGTTTTTGATAGATTTAACTGAATATACTACTAGAATATATATTTTATCTCTGTGACTGCCTGTTACACCCCGTTACATTACAGTGTATCTGCATTTCGTTTTAATGACGTATGAAGACAGGATGCCATAAGAAAATAAAATGCCAGCATCCCTTTACTACGCATTAGACACTTTAACACACAATGTAAGCATCAGATAAACGAGGTTGCCATAGACTTTTATCAGACATGTCAAAATTCTATGCACACATATGAAACATCTGTGCCACTGCAACAGCATCAACACATCTTTGAACATCACAGCAAAGAACTCGTATTAACGTTATTTAATCTCACACTACGCTATGTAGATGCTGTGCTCACCTTGGCATGTAGAATGTTGGAAACTGAAGGCGAAACAGACGGCAGGCACTAGTTTCTCATTAATTCGACTAATATTTGTAGTAACCAACGACTTGGATGTTGTCAGAGCTCATTAAAATTTAATCTCAAGATGATCAGTTCATCCTTAAAAAAATAAGAAGAAAACTGTACTGTGATATAACAGCAGAAGTAGGATATTGATTCGGCAGAACACTAGATTTGAAACCATTGATCCCAGTACATATATGCCTATTCAAAATGGAAGTGCAACAAAAACAACAGACATACTTCTAAGATGTAACAGGGCTTAATTTTGCATAAATTCATTTTCTTTTTTTTTCTATTTACACCCACGTAACTTGGATTTTTCAATATTCCAACATACATGGTAAAGAAAAACGGTATAGGCAAGATGGTAAAGTGACTAAATCCAAGAATAAATAAAACCGATCCTTTGCTACATTTATTCGTAGACACAGCACTGCTCCATTGCTTTAGTTTGAGACTTTTGATCACTGAATGATTCATAGGTCTTAGTTAAGAGGCTGAACAAGAAAAAGAACAAAACTGTGTAAAAAATAAGAACTGGAAAAAAAATTAGAACTTTTTGAGCTCTTTGGTAGCAAGAAAAATGTGAATTGATGAGGTATTATGGTTGAAAGCTTACTACACAAATAACTACAAATGGGGTTCAGACTTCAAAAAAACATGATCCATTACATACAGTTATTTGTGTCAATGTTGAAAGCCTAAACAGCTGAAGAAGTAGGAGCCTGGAAAGGGGGCATTTATCTCAGCAGACTGGTTGACTGCAGGTAGGTGGGCTTGTTTTGAGCAAACATGCCACAACACATCCTTGTTAGACAGCAGATAACAGGTTCTGTAGTTTGCTCTCCCGATAGTCATATATGCTCTTTCTACTGACATGCCATATTGGCTGACAAAAAAAATGAATGTCAAAACTCATTGTGTCCAACTAGTTTGTTGTTTTGAGTAGCAAACTGTAACACTTGCATGAAGAAGGGAAAGATAATGGGATTTAAAGTTCAAAGTAGACTCATTTCATAAGTACTTAAGCTATGAAGGAAAAATATCATGGAAAGGTCAAAAACCTTAAATCAGCAAGTGTTGACTTTGCAGATTTTCTATATGGGGAAAAGAACTGTATGCCATAAAAAAAATAAAGAAGATAAAACCCAGATAATTAGTCATGTAACAAACATAGAAGCCAGGAAAATATATTTTCAGCTCAGTGCTCATGTATTTTTACCTTTATAATGTAAAAAGGTTTACCTCCTGCTTATATACTACTGTGCCATAAATTATAATCATTAGTATTATATAAACATACAAGGTGGTGTCTGAAATCCCCCCTTGTTAGCAAAAGGTTATGCCACCTTAATTTTACACAAGAACAAAACAACTTTTACTGGATTTATTACGTTCTTTTCTGTATAGCTTTCACAGAGCAGAATGGAAACTAAAAATAAACAATCTACAACTGAAAATCTAAATGTTGTTCCTGTTTATGTACAAGCTAACATTAGGACTGCAGGACAGCTAGCTGCTACAGGAAGAAAGACGAACTGTTGTTTAAAACTCTCTTCAGTTATTCCTTCAGAATATGATATGATGTATAAAAATATGCATATAAAAATGACACATTAATAAGGGTTTTTACTTGGTGTCCCTGCTAAGCTTAACTGTAATACTGATGAAAAGCTAGTTGCTACAGAAAGTTAGAAAAGTAGCAACTAAAATACGCCATTGCTTCAAATGTCTTTGAAATTCCCCTGTTGTGAATGTGTAGTGTCCAAACTATTTGTGCATGTAAATGTTTTGAATAAAGCATGGTTTTCTAGTTTTCTGCAATGACATTAGCCATTAAGAGCCACCATGACTAAAGCTCCTAAAGGAATCACTTAGTATTCAAATAATATAGTGCCAGAAAAGCTGTAAAACAGTATTCTTGTATTGTTCATCTTTGGAATTTTCCAAAACTACACCTGGAAAGTTAACAACTGTCAAATGACTGTTTCCTTGTATCCTTACTCACTCAGTTTTAAGTATTTTGTTGTTTTTACATTGTGGGCGATCAGAGCATGCACTCTACTCCCTCCAAACGCATGGATTGTGATGTTTGTAATGTTATTTCTTTGTTTCAACGCATTGGTCAACCCACATAAAATTTTCAGCCACATTTACAAATCAAAGTGTGTCTTTTATGCAGTCATTTCTCCTTTCCCTTTTAAATCAGATTTACATAGGCTACTTGTTGCTTTAAATTCTTCCGTACGTTTTTTATTACATTTTACTTGGAGATTTTTTAGATTATTTTTTTATTTGATATTTTACCATATTTGTACCAAATCAGTTAATTGGCCTCTTTCCTTTTAGCGGTTTTGTAACTTCAACTATTTTTATTCAACTTCTGTCTTAAAGAGAACATTTATTAACAATTATGTGTGGAATTGAATCCCTACACTAAATGTGTAATAGGTCTAATACCTTATTGACAAAATGTTCCTTTTTTATAGTGAATGCTTTTTGCATTAAAGTGTGTGAACCACTTTTAATTTTCGGTAAAATAAGAATTTTACGACAGCCTACGAACCGATTCAATCTAACTTAACATTAGAAAAGCTGACCTGTTAACTTGCCAGACAACAACTTGAGGGTTTTTTCTCAGATGTCTGCGTTAGGAGGCACAGTGACAGGTTGTTGTGAGAAAAACCTTCTCACTCTATGAAAATCAAAACAAACTGTCTGTCTGGGGCCCTGCAGAGGATTTCAGACATGTGGTTTCCTGTTTAGAAAAAAAAAGAGAAAAAAAATTATAGAGAGCTGCAGGGTTTGGTCAGGGCAGTCTGCGTGATGAGTTTAACAGCCATCATCCTACCTAGTTCAAGTCTGACTCTGGGCATTTGTCTTACGGTGTCCTTCCAAAATATTTTCTTGTCATATGTTGTAACAAATGAAAGATGTTAGAACATATTTTTTTACACTTTATATTTACAGCAGAAAAAAGGAAGATTAAAATATAAAGATATCCTGATAAACAGTATCAAAATCAAGAATTGACCTGATCAGACTTGAAAAAGTTGTAAATACTTAACATGTTGTTTGTGGTGATATATTTTTATAGGTCCCCTTTTATGACTGCAAGTTCAAAATGTATAGTATAAATGCCACAAATGTCGCTGTTTGCCAAACTGCTGCAGGTTCCAGACACACCCTCTCATAACTTACAAAAGTACAACAAATTCTATAAAGAGGCACAATATGTGGTTGACTGGGTCAGGGTTTGGAGTTGTTTTTAGATCTGCGGTCCAGACGTTAACTTAAATAGACATTCCACAACCCAGGAGCAGTTGCTATGCTGCTCTAAGAATAATACTGTACTCCTAGCTGGACAGATGCGTGTGCCACAAACTAATCTTAATAAGTAATCTTTAAATTGTGTAAAATTAATTATAATTGCAAAAACTGCTAAAAAGAGATTTAAAAAAAACGAATCAACAAAATAGACTAACACAGGAATTTGATAAAAACTCATACTTAAGTTTTTTTTCCTGACGGTCTGCGTTTTGATTACAATCCCCATTCCATCATGTTGCAGAGAAAACATTTAAGCTGCACCAGTTCATTCTCAATCTAATAAATATCTAATATATATAATTTAACCCTTCGGCATAGATTATATATCAATCGTTTCTGCAGCCAATGAGTTTCACAAAAAGTTCATCAGCTGCATAAACTATTAAATTCATGCATTAAGTGTTCCTATTTAAACTCCAATATTCTGAATAAAATCTGCAAAGACGTATGAGCGTCAGGGAAAGATAACAAAAAGTCACAAACATTTTAGCCTCCACATTGTTTAAAGGATTGTACAGAATAGTGCTCAATTTGGATGACTTAGGGTGGACCAAGATAAACATCTACAAACTCACAAAAAGCTCCATGTAAACAGCATAGCCTCTTTTGTTTTTCTCAATTATATCGTCAATCAACACTGACATGTTTACTAAACTAAAACTGTACTGCAATAAAGACAAAGTCTACATTAAAATTACTTGTCGGTAATAACTGCTGTTATGGTTTGAGAATATGTGTACTCTGCTCTTTTATCTTCGTTGTGTAGACATGGAAATTTTCACCTTTCATTTAAAGAAAAATATATGTACAAAGAGCCTGATCGTTTTTATGCATTCTTAAACATGGTAGCTATAACCCATTTTTTGTTTGTGGTGGGTAGATACACCCACCCCCAACTTCTTTTAGGATGTTACGAAGAGTTATTCTCTTACCTGCATCAGATCACTACCTAATAATACCAACAACCAAGGTTCCAGAAAAAACAGTTGATGAACAGAAAAGGTCTGTTTGAGAAAAAAAAACAAGTAATTTTTCCATAATATCTTTCCATACTGCAAAATAAACTGTATGTATGTACAGTAAAACCTTTTTTTTTTTTTTTTTTCTGAAAATCTTAGCCATAAAAAGAAAAAGTCAAATTACTGGTTAAAAAAATAGCAGCTACTTTTTAAGCTACAGTTTTTTTGGCACTATCTGTTTCAAATAGGAAACCTTTTTTGGCACTAGAAGTTCCCTCCACCTCCACTTAAATAGCAGTCTAGTATAAACATGTTAAAACAAGTTAAGGTTAAGAAACTGATTTTATCGAAAGTTAAAGGCGGTGGGAATTGTTTAATTACCTCTTGCATGAACAATGATATGTATTAAATGTTGATGAATTTATGAAATAAAAATCATGAAATCAACTGTATTTTTGTTTTTCAGTTGATTTGTAAAGGATATGTTACACTGACAGTTGGTTTAAAATGTTTTAAATGTTTTTTTTCTATTTTTCCATTAATCATTTTACCAAATTATCTTTTTTTATATAGTTGTCTTTATTTTTTAAACAAATTGTTGACACGATAATATCAATATAAACTGTGGTAATAATGTTAGTTTTAGTTGAAAACAGCTTCACCTGGAACATAAACTTTTATCCTCATTCTCACTGTCCTCATCAGATTCTCAGGTGGGCCCCGTCATCCTGGTCAGCCTGGTGCCTCTTCTTGTTTTAGCCATTGTTATCGTCACTTCCTTCTTCTGCTACCGGGTCTATAGACAGCAGAACAACGCGCACAAGAAGGGTCAGCCGAGGGACTTCAGCGATCAGCAGGCCATCATGGACAATGAGGGTTCAGACAGCAGCTCCACACATGCAAACAACCTGAACCACAACACCGAGCTTCTGCCAATCGAGCTGGACGCTCTGGTCGGAAAGGGACGCTTTGCAGAGGTCTACAAAGCCAAGTTGAAACAAGGCTCGTCGGTCAGTGAGGAGCACGGATTTGAGACGGTGGCAGTTAAGATTTTCCCGTTTGAGGAGTATGCCTCTTGGAAGAACGAAAAGGAAATTTTCTCTGACGCGGACCTGAGGCACGAGAACGTGCTTCACTTCCTGACAGCAGAGGAGAGGAAGGGGCAGAGACAGTACTGGCTGATCACTGCTTACCATCCACTGGGAAACCTCCAAGAGTATCTAACCAATCACATTATCTCCTGGCATGACCTGTGGGTGCTGGGGAGCTCGCTGGCACGTGCTGTGGCGCACCTTCATAGTGACCGCACTTCCTGCGGCCGCTGCAAGGTGCCAATCGCTCACAGGGACATTAAAAGCTCAAATATACTTGTGAAAAAGGACATGACCTGTTGCCTGTGTGATTTTGGCCTCGCACTCCGACTGGACAGCACTCTGTCTGTGGAGGAGCTGGGCAACAGTGGCCAGGTAAGACCTCCTAATCCTTGCTTCATTCTTTTACTTCAGCTGCAAAGTTTGTCCCTGTGCCCCAAGCAAAGCAAAGTACAGCCCTTAAAAGCTCACGTCTCTCAAACTTTTTTTACCTTTTGTTACATTAGCACCATTTTCAATTGAGCCCAGAAATAATGTGATTGACCAAGACATAGGCGTGCATATTTGTGAATTTAAAGAAAGACACCCGTGAAAGTTCACGTTCCGGCAGGACAACACCCCTAAACACACAGCCAGAGACACAGTAGAACAGTTTAGATCAAAGCACATTCATGTGTTCCAATGGCCCAGTCAAAGTCCAGACAAAAATCTAAATAGAATGTTAAAACTAGATTTGAGGAGGTCACCATTTAATTTGACTGAGCATGAGCTATTTCGCAAAGAATGTGCAAAGAAATTAGTCTGTAGATTTACAGAAACTTGCAGCTGTAATTGTAGTGAAAGTCAATTGTATTAATTATTGACTCAGTGGCATCTGGAAACAAAAACACATTTAACTTTTCAGCTATTTTTTTGTTTTGTTAAAGATATTTAAACAACAAGCAACGTGCAAATAAAATGCAATGAAGTTTGTGATGGTAGTGTAATAAAATAAAGGGTATAAATATGTCTTGCTTGGCACTGAGAAAGTTTAAGGAGGGAAATCAAGTTTCCATATCTTAATGAGTGGCCTCAGGCTATTTTCTTCTAACCAGAAGGATTTAAATTCATCTTGAAAATACCTCATCATAGGCTGCCCAACACAGCTAATGCATTTTAATGGGTTCTGTTTTCCAAGCTGATACTAAGGTTATTAAATGGTAAATGGACTGAACTTATATAGCGCTTTTCTAGTCATACTGGTCACTCAAAGCGCTTTACATTGAAGCCAAATTAACCCATTCACTCATGGCTCGGTAGGACAATGTTTTTGGGGTTAAGTGCCTTGCCCGGGGCACATCGACATGTGACTGGAATCGAACCTACAACCCGCAAGCCAACTCTACTCTACCACTGAGCCACAGTCGCCACTACTATTAAAGAGAAGCGCAACACTGATTAGCTCAGGGACACCATACTTTCTAATTATTCCTATTTATTTTTTGATTCAAATAAACATGTTGTGACAAAGGCACAGGCACGAAGTTACCGAATTTCCCACATTTACTGTTACTACAGCTGAAAGTGTGCTCGTCATCTCAGTCTTCTGCAAAGCAGTTGTGTTAAGTGTTTTTAAATATATCACAAACGTCAATCTTTGTGTTTGTCTGATTTCTCTCAGGTGGGCACGGCCAGATACATGGCTCCTGAGGTGTTGGAGTCTAGAATCAACCTGGAAAACATTGAGTCTTTCAAACAAGCAGATGTTTACTCCATGGCTCTGGTACTGTGGGAGATCATCTCCAGGTGCAGCGCGATTGGAGGTAAGACTGGAAACTACACAAATTCTCTGACGCCTTAAATTCAAGCATTAAAATGTGATTTCTTTTTAAATGTACTTTGTTTCGTAGTTAAGCGCAAAACTTGTTGTTTCAGGTTGTTTTACATCTTGATTTGTTTAATCTAGCAGAAATAGATCGGGACCCACTCCCTTACAAAAAGTGTCACTAGAAAGTAGAGCGTCTTAGAGAGATAGATTCAACCTGAACATATTTCGGTGTTCCAGATGGACAACGATCTTAAAGATATCAAGCTTCATATAGTGTCTGTATATATACAGTATATTGCTTAAAATGTTTAGATTATTGGAAATGTACACTAAATTCAAACTTGAGCAACTTATTCAAGAGCTAAGATTAGTTGTAATTGATAATAAAAAAAATTTATTCATGTTCATAATGAGTAAACACACTGGTTGTTTCCTAAAAAGACATTTGCATAATACTGACAAAATGATTGGTGAAGAAATCACACTTCTCTTTACTACTCTACTCTAATAAAAAAAACTCTAATTAAAAAGTTTTTATAACAAAATTAGATATTTTGATCTGAAAATTTGTGCTAACATTTCTTTTGATTGCTTATTTTTTAACAATGAGCCAAACTAGCAATCCCACTTTGAATAAGCAAAATCTCTTTTGATTTTACCCAAATATGTAGATGTAGATTTGTAGATTAGTAGATAATTTAAGCTTTATGTGAATTATTTATTACAGTAGTAGATCATTATGTGAGTCAATGTTTATATGCTTAGCTGAGTTTTAGCAGGAATGCGTGAGATGTAGCAGTCCCTTACCAAAGAGCTTTGTGCTATCACACAGGAAATCATAAGGATAAATGGGATAACTTATTCATTTTGTCTGGATAGAGTTCAGAATTCTGGGTTTTGGGACTGTCTGTCAGCTCTGTCTTGCTCAGAGATATTTCCTGTAAATATGTATTGTTTGGGACGCCTTCTCACATTTTCCAAAGGACAGGAATAAAGCGATATTTAGAGGAGACAAAGATTTAGGAAAATGTTTTTACTTCCTCTTTTAAAGAAAATTAAAATAACATTTTGTTCCTGGTTGCACTTAATCATGGGACGATGGAAACTATGCAACAGTCACTCAAAATGGAAAAGTAATGCTTCACATCACATAACCCCTAAACGAGGGGCTGCACAATGGCACAATTGGTAGCACTGTTGTAGTGGAGAAGCAAGAAGGTTCTGAATTTGAACCCTGAACCTGGGTCTTTATCTGTGGAGTTTGCTTGTTCTCCCTGTGTATACCTGTCTTTCTTCTGGGTACTCCGGCTTTCTCCCACTGTCTGAACAACATGACTGTTAGTTTTATTAGTCTCTCTAAACTGCCCTTTGTTATATGTGTGCATGTATGGTTGTCTTTCTTGCCAAGTGATCAGTATTTCTCCAGGTTTTTCAAGGTTTTTTTTTTGTTCTCTTTCTCAGTCCCATAACTTGCAGTTTTTAAGGATTGGCTGTTTTGTCTATATATGTTAATATTAAGATACTTTATGACGCATTAAATTTGAAATACAATGAAAAATTATCTTTGGCATCTAGAGATAATTTTATAAAATTCACAAAACTATCCAAAGCACATAAAGAAATAATAGGAAATGAATAATGAATTATTTCCACTCATATATTTACCACAAATTTGTTTGTATATCAAAAGCTACATTTATCTTTGAGCTTGGTCAAAAAAAGAGACATTTGTGTGTTTGCTGAAGGAGATTTTTCTGACCTATGAATTATTAAACAATAAAAAGGCCCCTGCACTCAATGAAAGAACCACTGTTTTGACTCCCATGATAGACAGCTTAGCAAAGAATCAATTATAAATAGGATATTTAGATACCCCCCCCCCCCAAAGCCTATCAGAAAGGCACGGTTTGTTCTAATTTATTTAGTTAAATCCATAAAATAGCAAAGATAATATGGGTTGTTATTTCCTTTGTTTCTTATTCATATTCAGCTACTTTACAGCTTTTAAGTCTTTCCACTAGGCGTTTTGTTCCCATAATACGGAAGAACTAGATAGTGTATGAGAAACTGGAGAGAACTACTGTATATTACTGCTTGGTTATGAAAGACATGTGGCTGATTAGATTATTTTTTTCAGTGTTATCAGATGATTCTGCTTTTAAATATCTTAAGTGGATTTAATGGCAATGAATCCTTCAAATATCCAAAGTGGTTAAAGTATTCTGCTGGTTGTGACCAGAGACTAAACCAAAAATGGCAGTGAATCACAGAGAAAATAAAATAAAAATCCTGTAAAAGGATTGCATGTTTGTTTTGAATTAGTGCCAGAGGAGACAACACTGTTTAAGAAATACCCAAATTTAGCTCTGAACCCGTGTGCCCTGTGGATACTTGTGAAATTTTTTGAAAATTAAGTTCTCTGTCACATCTTTGATGTTAATTTAACAGGATACTAGAAGAAATTATGCTAGAAGGTAGTGAAGGGCAGCGTTTCCTGAGCCATTACGGACACCTTCCAGTGGCGCTTAAAGTGTTTTGCATAAGTGATTTTGACACATTCCAACCACTGACATGCATATTGTTGAAGTTTTTTGTATAAACAAAAACAGTGTAAACCCACCCCCCAAAGTAAGTACTTGGTGGAACCATAATTTTACTGCAAAGGTTTTAAGGTATATCGCTACCAGTTTCATACAACTATAAATTGAGCTATACATCCTACATGCCATATATCTTTTTCGACCCTAATAGTCAAAATATATATATATATATATATATGTGTGTGTAAGGGTAATCTTTTTTCTACTCGTAATCTAGTAATTCCTCCACATTATACTTATTCACTGTGACTTGTGCTTGTTTGCAGCTCGGACATTAACTTGGATTAACAAAAACGAAGGCAGTTCAGGCACTGATTGATGAAATTCCTTTGGAGTCTTTGGAAATGTCTTCTGAAGTCCTGTTTAAAGATAAAAATTGACCTATTGAGAATAAAAGTGTATTATCTTCATGCAGTAGGAGTGCAGCGTTCAGCTCCTCTTTGTGTTCATTACAAGATGCCTCACAAAAACTCCATCAATGACCCATTAGTCATGACGGGAGCAAAGTCTGAAAGTGTCAAACAAGCAATCCATCATGTGCCAGAGGTGTCAGGGATCGGCCCTCTTCTGTGCTAATGTGCCATTACTTGTGTATATGACAGACTGCAGGAACGGCAAGGTCAGGATGTGTGCAAATAATAGAAATGAGTGATTATCTGCAGGCGAAGCATTGGGCTGAAGTTCATGTCGATGCTCGGCCATTTGTTTTCACTTCCCTTAAACGTCTCTGTGGTCCTGTTTCGTTTCTGTCGCTGCTCCCGTCTCCATTGTGTCGGAGCAGAGATTTAGTGCCGTGTTTGGGCATGAACGGTCCTGCTTTGGACCTTTTCCTGTTTTGCCCCCACAACCCCTCTCATGGGGGATCTCCTTGAAGTGTATCAATGCGGTTAACCGAAAGTGTGCGACCCATGTGACCCAAACCCGTTCTTCCTTTCCAGCTGTAAGAATATGTGAGCCTTGTGGGTTCATTTGAAAAGAAAACAGACCATTTCCTGTTTTAGAGAAAAGAAATTCCAAAACAACCTGTTTTTAGTGTGAGGTTTGAAATGCTTTGGATCTATCCTCTCTTTAATTTTGTTTGACAGTGGTCCAGGCAGAAAATATTGACAGAGATTAAAGACTAAACTTGTCACAGGGTTCCTACGCTGTCTGGGAAAGTTTGAAGTTTAATTATAGTATTTTTCAGGCCTGAACAACCAAGGAAAAATAAAATAAGGGAATAATTTAAAATTTAATTGAAAGAGTTTTAAATCATTTTTCCTTTTCCTGCATGTAAATTTTGTCTTTCTTTCTTTTTGTCCCCCTCTTATTGTGTCCTTTCCTCCTTCACCCCTTTTTCCATTATGAACTTTATTCTTTGCTTCCTCTGTTGTTCCTTCTCTTATTCTTTGTCTACCATAATAATGTCTATCCTTCCCTCTTTTTGTCCTTACTTTTTTCCTTGTCCTTGTGTTCTTCCTTGGCTTTCACTCTTTCTCTTCACTGTATCCTTCCTTTGTTCCTCATGTCACTTTTTTTTTCAGGGGGATAATTAAACGGCTAATATTTCTACATATAGGGATGCAAAGATACAATTTTTTTTCAAAGTGATATGATACTGGCACTTAGATTTGAGTACTTGCCGATACCAAGTACCAATGCCAATACTTGTTCCACACAAAAAATGCTATAAATTGGAAGACATATTTTATTTTCTTCTCTGTTTGTTACGACAAATAATGGTGAATTAGATTTAAAAAATATAAATAAAAATTACCACAAAATTCAAGTAAAAAATAATTTTCTGTAAAATTATTGCAGAGTTTCCACCTTTTAATTGTCGGTTCCTGCTATCAGTTAACTTGCTGATACCGATTTGAGTGCATTAGAATTGTATTGTTCCCTGATACCAGTATCGGTTTCAGTGCATCCCTATACACACTGTGTAATATACAGAGGTGGGGCAGTAAATAGTTATGTTTACTCAAATAGATTTACTTGAGTTACTTTTTGGAAAACATTTACTTTTAGAACTATTTTTACTACACTATAGTTTTTACTTTTAGTACTTGATTATTACAAATTATTGCTACTCTTTCTTAAGTACAATTTCTGTTTCTCACTCACTATGATTAACTTCACTGAATGAAGAACAAAAATCTTTTAACCTAAGATGCACCCGACCCACACACTTTTTCTTTTTTTGTTCACAAGCCATATTCATATGTACTCTGAGTCTCTTTCTTTTCTTTTTTAATGTTTATCCACATCATAACCAACTAAAATACCAGTTACGGAACCAAATGGCATCCCGATTCAAATATTCAAATCATTTAGCCCTAAAGATTTCACCTTTCTTTGCATCTTACCCTGCTATTTTTTCATCTGAGGTAGGCAGCTGTTCAACATTTTGCGATGCATCATCACAGCCATATGACTTCTCTAATTCAGACTTGAGCAGACGGGAAAGGAGGATGGCCGGTCTGGTGGACTTTCTTGACATGGGAAGCGCAGGAGTTCCCGTCCCACCTACAGACTAAAGATAGAAGCGGCTGGGGCAGTTTATGTGTTTTTCCTGCCTTCTGTATACCGTATCTCTGTTCCCATTTTTCCAGACCTGGCAGCTCTCCGAGAGAGGCAGCAGGGTAACGCAGATTAGGGCTGCTTAGATGAAATCTTTGTGCGAACAAGGGATGGGCGATATAGTATTGTTTACCACATATCATTATGCAAACTGTTCCACACATATGGTGATCTGAAGATGCCTATTTGATGAGTATGTTTTACTGGCATTTACATGGTTTGATTCCAAGGATAATAAACATTAAATAACACAGCATGTTAACTGTGCCATCAGACAAAACAATTATGACATCATCTTGACCTAGAATACAGTTTTAGTTTTAACTAGAGATGCTCAAAAAATGGGTTTGTGAAGAGAATTGTTTGTTTTTCAGCTTGTGTTTTGGTCCTGACCGATGAACTCCCTGTTTGAAGCTGTAAAATCTATGCTTTCCCAGTTAATGAATGCACCACACATAAGCAGAACCAGGCCATGCTGCCAACAGCCCTCTACATTATGGATGCTGTTACTAAGTGAAGCCTACTTAAAGTTTGCTGTTTAAAATGAAGATGGATTAGAAGTCAGCTGATCTGGCATATCTGGGTGGGACTTTGTGGAGCTCGTAAATTCAACTAAATGAATGAGAATCATACCATTTGAGTGGGTGGTATGATTTTCAGCCCATTTATCATTTCAGACATTGTGTAACACGCGCTCGTGCGTAAGTTTCAAGTGGGATCACTGCACTTCTCATTAAGCTACAATTACAAATCCTCTGAAAGGTGTAAATGTTATTTAAGTTAACTTATTTTAATAGCACAAAACCTATAGTTATGTCACAATGAAGTTTGAACTGTTCCAATATATCCCGTATTCATTTTAAATGTATAAAAAATGGAAAGCTTTCTTCATTTGCTAAGTTTAACAAGTTTTTAGACTCTTCTAGCAACTCTTTTTCCAAAAAGTGACTTTTTTGTGTGTTATTTGCAGACGTTGTCTTTAAGCTCATATCCTAATAGTGTGTTCGCACCGCACTCTTTATTGACTTAAAAAAAACTCACAAAGTTACTAGTTTGAAGCCTACACATTTTTAAGGCTGAAGCTAGCAAACCACATTGTTTTAAACAATGGCCGATCATGGCTGGTTAGATAACGTTGACATCGGGGACGTCACTGGAGCGAGACGCTCTGTTTGGCTGACGCTCAGGGGATGGCGGCGAAAGTTACGCTAGCTCAACTTCTGCGTTGCTGGCAAAAGCCAGGCTGAGCAGGCGTTAACCCAACTGTATTCAAAACCGGCGCTGGTTGATATTACCTTTGTTTAGTCAGGACGGGATCTACTGTAAATGTAAAAAAAAAAAATTTTAATTAACTTCTGCACACTAAAATAAATAACAGATGTTATAGGTTTCACAGCATCAGTCACAAAACAAAGTGGGAATTAAACATTTTGCCTACACTTGCCCACTGCCTGTATCGTAAAGCTAACTTGTATGGCAAAATTAGTGGCATAAAAAACATGACATCTCAAAAACATACTGAAGAGATAAACCCTTAAAAATTCCACCCAAACCACACTGCCGTCAATATTTAAAAAACATTAAGCCAAAAATGTTTCAAAAGCTATTTAATGGTGTCTATTACAAATACCTGCACATTATGCAAATATCATTCCATGAGTTTTGGGACAGCCAAAAGCTACTTTCCGTGCTGAGGAGTTGGCAACAGTGAACCCATTTCAGATCATGATAAACGTGCAACTGTGAAGCACAGAATTAAAGATCCCTTTGTTGTTTCAGATCGTACACGCAGAACCGTCAATATGGCCCTGTGTCCTCAAACAACATGTTACTTGACTACAGATCTAAAGGAGCGTGGTGTACAACCCACAGCGTTAATCTAAACTTTGCATAAGATATGTGGGGGATTTCCCAATGGGAAGTCCCCAAAGCACTGCATTTTTGTCACAATCCTCATGTTGGTGTTTTTTTTTTTGTGTTTTTTTTATCTATTTAATGCTTTTAAAACAAACACAGTTGTTGTGCACCTTCTTCAAAATGTTTTACAGTGCAACAGATTCTGCTGAGCAGCATTCTATATGTATCAGATCAGCCAGGCTTTTCATAGTTGTTACGAGGTTGTGACCACCCCCCGAAGTTGATCTGAGATGTAATATGTGCTTGGTCAAATTCAACCCCAATTCTATGTCACGACCATACAACTGATCAAGGGGTGTGAGGAATGTGTGGAGTTCACAGAATAAAATGGTGATCTGAAAGGGTTTTTTAGATTGTATAGTTTTACTCTTGAGAAAAAAATAGCCATATAGCCAAAGTGTGTTTAAAAAAAACAGGAAATAAACTCTTGTTTGGCCAGCAGGTGGACCTTGGTAGATATATCTGTAATACATTTGCAATGAACTTGTGTATTTATTCTTTTAGAGTGTGTTAAAATGTGTAAATCTTTGCTAATTTCAGTCTGAACTACTATGAGAGTAGGAGAAAATGTGTGGTGAGATTTTTTTTAAATACCGGAACTGGTCCAGTGTAGCCACAAGTCAGCTGGGACCACATGTCCTTCTTTCTACTGCAAGTAAAATACTGAAAGCCATCAACAACTCTCAGAATCACAGAAAGTAACATTAAAGGCACGTTGTAGTGTAGCGTTTTTTTACTTCTAGCTTAAAGGCTTTGCACAGCTGATATACTAACATATACTGTAGCTGTGCCTGAATCATAGGTATGTGAGCTTTAAATTGATATGTGTACAGAGTGTAAGGAAAAATAGCTGCATGCTTTCATGTTCCACCTTTACATATTTCTAAATTGTCCCAAGTGCTTAGTAAATCACCCGTGACTGAACTCACTTGAAACAAAACTGGAGCAAGAATGCATTCAAACTAACACAAACTCAGAAAGACATTTCTGAGTTTCATTACAGTGACTCAGTAAGCTCTTTATTTTGTCTTTGATGTCTTTTGCTTGCATATTACCAGTGCATCGTCATGCTCTCTGACTTTCTGCATGATCTGAGACCTGACAGACAAGGACAGCGGTACTGTCTGCTCAGTGCTCACAGAACCAGTCAGTCAGGCATTAGTCACAGCTTTCATGTCTGTTGATCTTTCAAGACTATAAAGTTGGAAAACCTCAACATAACACAGAGAAAAGGAAAAGTTGGACTCCAAGCTTTGGTCTTTTATATCTCTCTCTCTGCTTCTTCAAATGTCTCCACTGTATAATTTACCCAGTCCAGATTTAGGGCTTGAAATGTCTGTGATGGCGTTCCTCAGCGGGGTGGGGCGAAGAAGGCGGGTAATAGTGGAGTGAGGCGAGTTGTGGAGCTGAAGACGTAGAAATGCTTTCATTCCCCAGAGGGAGAAATGAGCTTAGACTAGAGAGTAGGCGGAGAAGTTTGGGGCAGCTGCTTTCCAGATGTCAGACTGAGAGCCAGATCTGTGCGACTGCAAAGGCTAATAGTGTATGTATATGTGTTTGAGCAGAGAGACTGTGTGGTGGTGACCTTACTGCCCGATTGTACATTTGGGGACAAGGTTTTGCTCTTCTAACAACTTGATACGTGAAAGTGAAGGGGGGAAAAAAGTCCTACAAAGTTTGGTTTCTCTGAAGTGGTATCACTGTCTTTATTGAGGTTGGGGCCACTATAAGTTATAGTTGATGGTAGGTTAAGTCTTTGCCATATGTTTCAAAGTCAGCTCCAGTAATGCATAATAAACATGCATACAACTGCATTGCATAACTTTCACTACATAAAACAAGTATCCGTTTCACCACAGCCTAATAAAAGCCAGCCAGTGGATTAGTCAGGGTTCCAGAGACAAAGTTATCTCCTTGTTAATGCTAGAAACCTGGTTCTGTCTGTTCTTGAGCGATTATAGACTGAATAGGAGCTTGCATAAGAGTAGAAAAACATTTATCAGGGAAGTATTAATCAGGGAAAAAGAGAAAGCTGGGAGTATAGTGGGAAAAAAGCCTGGTTTGGAGTAGATGCAAAACCTAATTTCTCTTGTGGTGTACCAGACAGTTTGTACAGACATCTCTGACGTGTCTCAGAAAAAAGACCTGTAGACGGGAAAACATGTGCCAGCCTTATAAAACAGTGCAGGTGCTTAAATTTAGAAAAAAATACTGAAGTGTCCTGTCTTGTGTTTTGGGTTACATGTTTGAGTCCAGGTTTTAATTCAGTTTTAGCTTTTGTAATATTTTCTCTTTTAACGGTGGTCAGATTTTCTGCTCTCTCTAGATCAAATCAATATCACATGGATGTTGAATGCTGTTTTTGGAAAAACTGAATTTAGGCATTATTTCCCCTGGATCACCGTGTAAAGCCCAGAGCTAACTGAAACTTGTATTGTAGTAGCAAAAAACATAAATGAGACGGTGACATTGCATGAAAAATGTCATTCCCCCCTGATGCAGGTGAAGACTTTAATTTTTTTTAATCCCAGTTGACGTGAACTAAAGTATATACTTTTAAGACAAGACTGTATTGTAAGCTCTAAAAAACCTCCCTTGCTTAACAAATTAATCATAACATAATGATATAGGAAGCAGTTTGACCTCTAAGACTATTTAACGTATTTTTTTTTACATATTTTAGAAATCCCAATTACAATATTATTGTTGTAATCACTGTACAATTGTTCAAGGAGTTCTGAACTGTAGTTGAAAGTGTCTAATGGCTGCACATTAGATTGTATGTCTACAATATTATATTTTAATTATATGATGAGCTAAAGACAACATTAACTTCCCAACTTAAAAAATAAATATAAGGGGAGTGAATTAGTCGAATGTGTGTAATCTCTTCGGTCACTTAAAAGAAAAGTATAAGTCCTATGTTGCAGATACATTATTAAAGTAGTACGTTTTGATACATAAGTTGTGTGGAAGAGGAACTGTTGGTGAAAAGTAACCTAAATAGCATAATTTCTCAATATTTTGCAGGTTCTTAATTTAGTGTGTGCAATCATTCCTTAATCTTAACATTCTGTATTAAAATCCAAAATAAAACGATAAAAAAAAAGAAAGAAAATTAAGTAGAAATAAAAATTAAAAGTACTAACCTGTTTAAATTTGAAAGGCGTTCCAACTATAAAGTATGGTTGAGTTTTAAAGAGGGCTTCTGTTTTTTTCTTTTACAAAAAAGTTGCATTATAGCCCTGAAACAAGGTTTGTCGTTTTTTAACGGATTTCAAAAGTCACACTTTTGCCAGTTGAGTTGCATGGTTTGCTTTGGTTTCAAGAACAGAAATTTTTGATGTACAGTAAGAAGATGAATGAAAGTGGAACCTCAGCAGGAATATTTATGTTTGCGGTTGGCCACTTTGAGTCGCTCAGCAGGGCTGCATCTGCCAGTCGGCAAAGTCTGATTCAAATGTTTTTGCTTGGCTAACTGAGCCATAATTTCAAATTTTGAAGTTAACTTTTTTGGTTACTGTGCCATGTTTGTGTGATTTATCATGCAGAGGTGAAGGAGTATAAGCCCCCGTTTGGGAACCTAAGGGAGCACCCGTGTATTGAGAGCATGAAGGACAGCGTTCTCCGAGATAGAGGAAGACCCGAGATCCCCAACAGCTGGACAAGCCACACGGTAAGAGGCACCCACTTTCAGTATGATTTGTATGAAAGCCTGCATTCTTCTCTTTAACTTAGAGTTATTTTCAAAATCACAACTGGTGCCTCACAAAGGTGTTCACACCTATCAACATGTAATTACATTATAACCTCAAACTTCAGTGTCGTTTATGGGGATTTAATGTGATGGAGTAACACAAAGTAGTGCAAAATCAAATGCAACCACCTGCCTTCATGTGTCACATAATCAGTAAGTAGAATCCACCTGTGTGGGATTTAACTTCAGTATAAAAACAGCTCTTCTGTGAAGTGATTTTAAGAAGGGGTTGGTTTCTCTAAACCCCTTCTCCATTCTCAAAGGATTTTTTTTTCTTTTATTAAAATCTTTTTATGAACGAGTTTGATGAAAAATATTTGATAAAAATATTTTAATTACAAAAATATGTTTAAAAAAAAGATGTAAAATAGATGTAAAAAGATTATGGAAAATATTTTTCCTTTGATTATGTAGAGTATAAATCATTCTCAACAGGTATTTTTTGTGAAAAGAAACTGTTTTTTTATTGATACTTATGATTAATTGTTGTTACTCCTGGTTTTTTTTGTTTTTTTTAAGTGCACCCATTTTTAAAAATGGAGAATAAATGGTGGCATATGGTCCATTTCTGCCTTGATCATCACTTCAAAAGTTTCCAACAATAGAAAGAATAGATTTCTCTTATATATTGTATCTTCGCTAAAAGTACTGCCAAACCTGCTCAGTTACAGAAAGTAATTTTGTCTCTTAGGTTTCATCTCTGGAAAATAATAGCTTGTGGATTGATATCGATGTTCTGAATATTTTCTCGATTGTTAGTTCAAATAGGCAGTCATGTCAGATTGGTATGTTGAGCAGTCTGCAGCTGCTAAAAGACAGTCCATCACTATGACTGACCATCACTGTGTCCCCTTGCAGGGCATCCAAATGGTGTGTGGCTCTATAGAGGAGTGCTGGGACCACGACCCAGAGGCCCGCCTCACAGCACACTGTGTCGCTGAGCGCTTCGACGACATAGAGTACCAGGACAAGCTCTCAGACTACTCCGACTCAGAGGAGAAGATGCTTGAGGAAATCATTGTCGTGGATGAGAAGTAGCCTCCTAACGAAATCGCTGCCCCCGCCAGGATGATGTAGGCATTACAGCCAGACAGCTTGGAAAGGAAGGACTTTCAGTGGAGTTGTTAAGTCCATCAGATGTGTTAAACCGGACACAAACTGGAAGATTACCTACATGACAGTGATTTTTATTTTTTTATTTTTTCACCAGAAAAATGATCAGGATCAAGTCAGGAACAAACACGTTAGATCAAATGATGCATCAATTTTAACCAAGTACTATTTGCACTTTATGAATAAGAATTTATACAGTATATACATGCATACCAAAGCGGAGAGAACATTCAGTGAAGGTATAGGAAATAAAGGTGACTGCACACATTTTTTAAACAAAGAAATTTAATACACTAATATACAGCTTATTTTGTACTCAAGTGCCTGTATTGTTTTCACATTGTGTGTGTGGTTTTCAATGAATGTCAAGATAAAAAAATATATATGTTTGATTTCTGTGTATAAAATAAGACTCAGAAAAAAACAATCTATGCAGAGTTGTAATGTGTAAGTAAAAATAGGAAAGACATCCCAATGACTAAAAGCTGTTTAAAAATAAAGCCTGGAAGAGGAGAGAAGGATACGACTCAGTACAAAACTCCTGTCCCACCCTCATTTTCTTTGCTTGATAATCTGATTTAAACTAAATTTCCCCCTTTTATTTTTAGAAGGTATTTATTTTAGCTTGATTGTAGTTCTGTCCATTAAACAAAGCCAATAGAGAGTGTGCCTTTTGTTCCTCTACCAACAAAGGGCATCAAACTCACAATGTCAGGACCATTTGTAAATCATATCCCTAATGGACTGCAATGTTCATGCTTCCTTTGCATGTGTCTGCGACAATGCCAAAGTTAACATCGGTGAAAGGATATATTAGTATTTTTCTACCAGCATGGAGTTTTCTAAAGGAAAATTTAGCCATAACATGGATGCATAGTATGACTTTACAACTATGTGGAAACTGAACAAGTAAAACTAATGAACTACAAAGTAGGTCCTCTGCTATAATTCGTATACCCGGTAAAGCTGTGTAAAAGCCTTAAAAGAAGCTTCTCATGTGTTTTATGCACCCCTGTGTGATGGAATCACACATCCAGGTCCTTACCCCTGCTGTACCAGTCATACAACATTTTGGGTAAATCCTGTTGTTTAAAAGCCAGTCAGTGCAACTTTTCTGATTTAGATATGCACAGTTATGACCAATATAACTTAATTTCGCATTATGCGGTGCTGTCTGCACTGATGCGGGATACTTGCAACTGAAAGTTTAACTGACAGCATGGCCTACTTTTTAATTAAAATAGATTGTAATTATGTGAAAACCTGGCGGCTTTTCAGAATTTCAGTTTTCTTCCATGATGGTCAGTCAATTTTTGAGTATTTAAAACTAAATTCACAAAATTTGATGATTACATCAAAGCAAAAAGTAACTTATGGAAAAGTGCATCAACACCATCATAGGCCACCATGATATAGTTTTCTTTTTTTTCTTTTGTTGTTAACTAAGCCAGCATCTAGGACAAGACAGCAGCTTCACCATCCTTTTCCCTGATTTATGATGCCAGGAAAACCCATACTTTTGTCATCTCTTTGCCTGGATTTTCACAGCCGTCTCCTGCTGTTTCAAAAATTTTTAAATTTATTTGATTTTACTCTGACTATAGATATGGGCATGTTATGTGTGTTATTATTTTTGTTTAAATTTTCTGACTTCTCTCTTCCTTCCCAGTTTGGAGTGTGGTTAGAAGAAACTGGCCTTTGTGCTTGATCATGTTTAATCCCCCAGGTTAAAAAAAAAGTGTATAAAAAGTGTAAAAATTACTAACTAAACTTTTCTAGACCAGTGGTGTTCAAAGTCCGTTCTCAAGGGCCAGTATCCTGCATGGAGGAGCAGAGACATCTAAAGCTGGCAAACACCAGCCATTAAAGACACCAGTGTCCTATCTAGACAATCAGATGAACTTAAAGTTAATTATTGTATAGGAATTTTTTAAGGTGCTAATTATTGTGGACCAGTGATTGTATCATACAATTATTTATTCTTATTAGATTTATTCTGAACAAGATAGATGCACTCAAAGTAAAGCTGGAAGCCACCATCCACCTAGATGCACCCCTGTTCCAGCAAAGCTGATTCAAAGGAATGGCTGGTAACCGGGCCTCTGCAGAACTTTGCATGATGCTGAGGAGGCAATACAGCCAAACAAATCTGGTCTGCTGGAGCAGGAGTGACTTGAGACAGACACCCCACAATATAAGGTTTTTAGTATGAGATTATGCACTATAGAAAAAATATTTTCCATTTGCTTTACACATCTTTACTAGTAGTGCCAAAAAGGAGGGGCATTGGGTCTATAGTAAAAAAAAACCTTATCTATAACTTAGTCTAAATAATTTATGCTTATCTTGACATGTTCAACCAAAGAAATGTATAATTTCTTCAATCAGTGTCAACTCAAAAAATATATCTACATCAGTTTTATGTTATGTATCTTTTTTTTATTCTTTTCTAAGTTTTTGTATCTGTGAACATCAAGTCCTTGAATAACAAAGGGACACAGAATAAAGAAGCAAGTCCTTAATATCCAGATTGAAAGTCTTAAGAAAGCTCTTACAACTGTTAAGTTAATTTTTTTGAGGTTACAATAAATTTTGGAAGAGTGGTTCAGGAGTTTTTCACAGTACTATATTAGTGTTTAACCTACATGTTTGTATTTGTGTGTTTGTTCCTCAGAGGACTTTAATCTTAGATTTTTAGGTCTGTTTAATTAGACCAGAGATTATAAGGAAAGCAATATAACGTTTTAGGAATGCTAAACTGGAGGAGAGTGCCTCTTTTTTTGTGTTTTATAAAAGCTGAGTATGTTGTAGGAGGGGTTGTTTTCTGCCAATGTGCCTTTTTTATATACAGAAAAACAATATCTCAACACATATCCAAAAATGTTTTGTATCAGACTTTTGTATAAAACTGTAAAGTCACTATTAAACTTTTTATACTATGTGTTGTAATATTTAATATCATGGTTTAACTATTCATATTCCTTATGCTAACATAATTTTCTCTAGCCATCTAGCTTTGTTTTGATTTTTATTATTTAAATTAGTACAGTTTGGAGCTCATTGTTTGATTTGACTCCTGCTTATCTACTGATTTTAAAACCTTCACCACCAGCTTATAGAACTGAAGTGTCCAGAATATATTTACCTTCATGTTGCTCTGATTAGAAATAAACAGTCATTCCCAATGGGCAAAGAATTATGTGGCAAGGTACACAACGAGGGCCCAGGTGGGATTTGATCCCACAACTCCTAGGTGAGAGTCATGCATGCTAACCATTCAGCCAAAGTGATATTTCTATGGCCAGCAGCCAGGGCACATCATCAATCAGAGCCATAGTGACAGGACCTCCACACTGTCACAAATATTTCCAAATTATGTTATATATAATTTATTCAGAGCGTTCTTTCCTCAAGACAGGCTGATACTAAAAAGGAACTTGAGTGATTGGGTTTTTAAATTCTACTTTATTGTTGATTTTCTTTATTCCATATATGGTTAAAATTATACATCCAGACAAAAATAAACATGTTTATCCATAAGAATTAGTTAATTGTCTTTTAGCACTGATAATTGAGTTTTTGTGGACGTCAAAAAGCTTTTGGTATAATTCTGTGTCAATGTTTAACCACGTCTTAGCAAAATGGATCAATATTTTTTTAACTGGTTGGATTGCAGACACGTTCCCAGCTTTTAAGAGCAGTCCACAAATGTTCAATACAGTTGAAGTTGTGGGAAGGAGAGTCCTGAAAGGTAATGTTTGCCCTTTTTATCCATTCCAAAATCTGTTTGTTATCATTGTCCTGCTGCAGCACCCAGTTTTATCCGCCTTTGAATTTTCTGTCCCAAACTGAGATTAAATGAAAATATTTTGGGTGCTCAAAAACACTCCAGAAATCACCACAGCGCATCCTTAAAATTTCTGATACATGAGTCTCTGTCTGCAGAAATTTTTGTATCGATGGTAAATGAGATTGTACAGACTAAGAATTTGTTGCCTCAACTTTGACCTGAATTCAAAGACAGATAATGTACCAGGTAAAGGTTTGAATGCCCTAGAGTGTAGACTATTCAAAGATTGAGATCTTTGGCCACAATAATAAAAAAACATGTTTGATGACCTTTCATACAGAGCAACTCTGCACTACCTGTAAAGCATAGTCATGCTCAGGGTCTGTTTTATTCCCTGTACTCCCTGAATTTACTTTTCTTTTATTTTCCCCTAAAGCACCTTGAATTGTTGTTAAAAGTGTGCTGTACAAATAAAATTGTCTCGCTTTGCTTTGAATCTGGACCCTTGTGTGTCCCAAAAGGACACTTGATATATAAGGCAGACCAACTTCAGCCTTCTCTGACCTCTATGGTGAAATCACAGGAACTATGTTGAAAAGTTTCAAATAGAGTAGTCAGTGTAAAACTTTTCAGAGACATTTTTCTCAGTAATATTGGTGGTGTATTTATATATCTACCATGTAAGTAGATTAATAATACAAAAAATTGAACTTTTTTAATCATCTTATTATGAAAACAGAATGACTTAGATACTTATTTGAAAGCCCAATATTAATTATATTCCTTCTTTTGAGTCTATGTATACTTCTCACTGGAAATAAATACTTCTTCCTCTTTGCTCTAATGGAGAATTCCAGATAACTACATATAAAAGATGCATTTTAATTAAACATATCAAAATATAGGAACCGGTTTTTATACTAGCTGTTCTCAGATCTGTATCTCCTCAAAACTGTCTCTTGCACATTATCTAGGTGAAAATATAAATACCCTCACCTATTTGTGAAAAAGTTGTGGGAGCACAACATCTATAAAAGGTAAAAATTACATTTATTCACATGTACCCAAAGACAAACTTAAGTTGTGGCTGTTAGCCCACATATAACAAATCTCAGAGGTGCCTTTGAAGTATCAGTTCCTCTGATGATGGACAGACAAGGCTGTGTGTTTTTTTTCCCTGACAGTGGGCTGAATGAGCTCCTGATAAGGGCTTCAGCAGGTCCACTCAATGTTTGCAATGATGCTGTCTGCAGCCTTTGACAGCCCTTTTGATCCTCTGCCCATATATCTGACTCAAGCTGCCTCCGTCTATGGTTCTCTGCCTACATATTTTAACCACTGTTGCCAGTTTCTCTAGTTTCTCATCTGCAAGAATCTGTAGACATTTAATTAACTTACTGCATGCCCGAACTTCCTCTATATTGCTTTTAGCACTTAGCGTAAACTGACCAGTGAAGTTAAACTTCAGGCTCCAAGCCAAAGGAGAACTGAGATAGTTTTAAGTCTGAAAGGCATACAGTGTTGGACAGATGTGACAGATGTTCTATTTAAGCTTGTTTTTTGTTGTTTTTGTACTTGTACATTTCTTTCAGGTTTTTCAAATTGGAAGCTTCTGTTGTTTGAATCCAATCAGCAGCGTTTTATTATACGTCTTTTAGCCCACCATTCAAATATAACCACCAGCAGCCACTGTATACAGGTATATTTTAAGGATCAGTTGACAACTTGCTTACTGATCTGTCGTTATGTGGCCAGTTATAGTGGCTTTATAAATGACCCCTGCAACTTTTCAATATGTCCAACATGCCTTAATCAAATGGCTGAATGACATTTCAGCCTCCTTTCTTCTAAGAAACAAATTATTTAACTTGGGAGTGTTGAAGTAGAGACACATCTAGGACATCGGCCCACATCAGTGCCTTTGAAGGTGCACTGAGACATCTTGGATTTTTGTACTGTTATGGGAAAAATATTTCGAGATTATTTCAATAAAGCACTCAATGCCTGTATACATGGATCATCCACCAGGTGTAGGACAAATAGGATCTGACCTTTTTGATGAGGTTTTTGATGAAAAAGAGCCAAATGTGATCAAAAGATAGAGCTTGCAGAAAATTGGTAGATCAAAATTAATACAATTTGGCATTTTTAGGGTTAAGAATACAGAAAAATATTCAATAAAGCACCATACAATGTATTTTTGTGACAGCTACAAGACTAATCTATCATTTGGGAGTTGGCACTTTTTTGACACACAAATAATATAGGCAGAGTTAATTGACAAACCAAAAATATTGCCCTGTATGTAGCTATAGTTAAAGACGGAAAACAAAAGAAAATCTTTGAAAAATTCACGAAAACCAAGAAAGCGTGAAAAACTTTTCACCAAGGCTATATTAAGAGATCAGAAGAAAGCCTGGCAGCTTGGAAAGTCATAGCCTAAACACTGCTAAATGCTTTCCAAGCCTCATTCTGTTACAGCAAATTGCTCTTTGTTTGATACAAAGCATCCGAATCAAGGCGAAATTCTTGAAGATTGAAAAATCCACCAACGGTGGAAAAAATGCACTTGCGAGCAGTTGGAAAGTTTTCTCTTTTTTTCTGCTTCAGTGTGTTGCTGTCTCACAGGGGGTTTCTTTGATTGCCCTTCCCACAGTTCAAATGCTCTATTTACATAAACTGTGCCACAGGCATTCATTGCGTGGGTTGCACCAAATATACACCACAGACGCTACTGAGATTTTTTGTCATAAGAAGATGATGGATGGCGTATAATCTTTGCATTATAAGAAGATTACCATAGGAGAGTCAAACGGAGTATTTATTATAATTCTTCAGCTTCAAATAGGTCTTCAGACAGTAGAGTGCTACTCACTGAGGAGATAGAGATAACAGAGAAAGCCTCCAGGTACCCTGTGGTAAACTTCCTTTACACAGATTTTTTTTTTTCAAAGAGTATATTCTTAGGTGTCGTTTGTTAACAGTAGGAGAAAGAAATAGTATGAATAGAATACAAATTAATTCTCTATATTTTCAACAACTTTCTTGCAGAATTCAAATAAACCTACAAAAACTATATAGTTTGTGAAAATAAAAAAACAGTTGCCTGTGATGTTGCTTCAGTGAAGGTTTCTCAGAAGAAATCCGATACATCTTAATCTGCCTGCAGTTAGTGTTCTAACCAGAAGAGGGCGGAGTGGTTCTACTGGAAGCGATGAACAAAACGTGTGGCCAAAGGAGGCTCAATTCCGCCAGCTGGGATCTGAAGCTGAGCTTGTATTTGGGTTGAACATTAATATCTGACTCACCAAAGCTACAAATCCATCTCAATATATTTAGCATATTATCAAAACTCACACAGTTACATAACACATTTTTTTTGTCTTACTGTTTGTTTCCTTAAATTTCAATGAAAACATTCAGTTTCTCATACCAGATATCAGAAATACCACGAAGACCAATTAAGGAGAAATGATAGTATATGATTGTGATGTTGTGGCTCATGTAATCATTTTCAAGACTGGTGACTGGACAGAATTCTAACAGATGTCTTTGCTATTTAAAAAAGCATAAGCTTCAGTGCTTTGCCCAAGCATGATATTGGGAAGTTAAGTGAAACAAAAAGTCTGGTTGAAAAGCCTTGAGAGTATTGTGCAGTGTTTGAGGGGCTTTCAAACAGAACGCACTGCAGCTTCAGTCCGTGCTTTGAGAGTCTCCACATGCAGACATCTGGGACATAAACTGGAAGTGTTACATTTATGTTAAACTGTTTCTGAACAGCTCCAGAAGGCATCATACCTGGGAAAAAGAGGAAAGGAATTGGACTGTTGCTCTGTTGTCGGAAGTCCTCTCTTTAGATGAGAAAAAAAAATGTATTTTATGAAAATCAAGATGTTAGCATCTAGAGGAAGGGAAAAGAGGAACAGAATCTAAGAGATGTACAGTGTGATGCTTCCACAGTTGATTATTCATGGAGCCTTGCCATCTGCTAGTGTTGGTCTGCTGCACTGTTTCTTTTTTTATCAAGTCCAACATCCATAGTAAAGTTAGAACACCTCACGTTTTCTCTCAGCTGAGGTTCTGCAATAAAACTTTTTTTTTCTTGTCAGCTTTCAAAAGCTGTAAGCCACAATCATACGAACATGTTAGCGTTTGACGTGCCAGCACCATGTGTTTTACCTTTTTGAAAAAAGATAAAAAATACTTAGATGTCATTTAGCGAGATGCACTTGTAAATTTTCAACAACTCCAATCATTTTTAGTTTTTATTTAATAATTACTAATCTTTGGATGTAGATCAGATTGCAAGGTTTATTTTTGCAGAGATTTTTCAGCTAAATATTGCATACATGCCACACCTGTGGGGCAGTATGGGCCCCTTGTCAGCTTCATACTGCCAAACCTGATTAACCCTTGGAGTGGGCGGCAGCCCGAGTGGCTGGCCAAAAAACGTCTCCGCTTTCATGTGCTCGCAAAGAGGCAAACGCCGACACGGCCATTAGGTGGTCCTGATCATCCAGAAGGAGATGTTCTTCTGCCAAACTCTCTCATCCTGCCAGCGTGCTGGTTGCCATGGTGAGGCCTCGTGCATCAATCAAAGCTGCTGGGGGAGTGTGTTGGTTGATCAGACCTATAAACAATATTTTAGGCTCTAGTAAGGATACCCCCACCCACCACACCTTCCTTACTCCAACCACCAGCAAACAACAGCACCTGGGTCTTTTATAGAGCTATTTCCACTCTACCGCTTATGATTTAGATGCTCACTTGACATATTACAGCGAAGGTTTAAGGTTTTTCTTTTTTCAGGGCGTGCAACTTTGAGATCGCTGTCAATAGTGGCAGCAGCAGGAGCCGCAATTCTTGAGGAAAATTTCAGGCTTTGAGCTGCAAATTGTACGCTGCAATTGTCCGGAGGGATGATGTGCCTGCCAAGATAAGAGCAGCAAGCAGAGAGATGGAGAGATGAAGAGATGAGGTTGCTAGAGTATCAGGAGCCACTACCCCTGCTGTCCTCCTAGATAGTTCTGTTTCACAGCAATGGGCTTGATGGTTCAGATCTTACTTTAATTTATTTTATGCCTGAATGAACTATTGAGTCATTACATTCACAGCTATAATCTTCTCTAAGTGCTTATTGGAGGGAAAAGAAAAGCATTTGAAGGACAAACACACTTGTAGCACAAATTGCATTAAGTTAGATATGAAGGCGTTTCTCATTGTTGTGGTGTTTGTCTGTTTCTCACAGCGCTCGTCGTTTCTGTAGCAATTTTCTTCCAGCAAAAGCTGGGATCGTTTTTGTATTTGAGCTGAAAAAACTCTGCTTGATCTCCTGTACGCTGTATGATTTATGATGAGGGTTTATTACTTATTCAAATCGATTCATATCTGTATTATAAATAAAAATGCTGCATCTGAGTGGCTCTATAAGCTAAGAAGCAATGAGAAGTTTACAAACACTTATTATGGGCATCAATGTCACATTAAAATTGAACTTTTAATTTTTTTGTTTACTTCAAGTGAAATTATCATAGAATATAGAATTTCAATTAAACTATTATAGATTTATTTATTTTTATTTCAAATAAGATTATTAAATTACTTATTCTGGCATTAAATATGAACAGAACAGTTCTAATATTTGGTTACATTTCACTCTGAAGTTCACCAACATGTACATGCTGCAGCCCTCATCAAGCTATTGGCATCATTATAGCTACATATTTTACTGCTTCTCTCTGTAAAGTTCTTTTAAACGTTTTTTCTACATGCTTTCAATGGTGGTATAATATGTTTTCCATAAATCTGAGGTTAGAGCTTCCAAAAACCTAATCTTAATCACTCTTATTAATTCCAAAGCCAAGTCTGAAGTGTTTGGTCCATTGTCCTATTGGGCGACTTCAAATGTGTCCTGATTCGACCGTCATGCCATTAGCTTGAGCGCAAGTAGAAGAATTAAGAGACAGTACCTAGCATGATGTTGCCACCATTTTGTTTGATAGCTGGTATAGGCTTCTTCTTCAGAAAGCTCACCTTGGTGCATGCACCAGTGCAGACCACTAATATGATACATCCACTACCATGCTTTGAACTATGTATGGACTTTCTTAAAACAGAAAACATCACCATGACTAATTATGATCCATCCAACTTTTGCAAGGTCACCAGCTGGAAAAAATTCATATTGCTTGATGCTTTTAACTAGAAATTTACATTACTATATCTGAATTTAGTACTAAATATAACTGATGTGTAACTTGATAATTTCAGTCCTGTTTCAGTGCATGAAATGCAGAAAAATGCACTTTTAGCTTAAAACACTAAAGGTTTTTAACCTAATCTCTGTCAAAAAGCGGCTTCCTTTTTTCTTGCAGCTGGAACACGGTGGTTTGGATGTGATGTGATTCCCAGATACAACTTCTGACATCTGAGGTATACAGAACACAGAAAAAATAACAAAGAGCTCTGAATTCTTTCTTTCACTAAACTACTCTTCTATTTTTTTGGTTCATCCTACATCTATCACTTCCCCCATTTCACAACCTGTCTCTTATATTGTCACTGAAAAAGACCAGCTTAGTTTAACTTAAAACGGGAGGTGTGAATAGAGCTCTGTCGGATGGCCGACTGAGGGCAACCTGGAGAGAAATCGATTGTCCCCATATTGAGCACAGAGAGGCACACTTCGAAAAGAGAAGCCAATTGGCATTTAACAGCATTTAGAGAGAGCACTTCTGTAAAAAGAGCAAATGGACCTGGGCTGGTTTGTGGTGTAAAATATCTGCACAATGTGCAAACGAGCAGGAATAACAGCTTGGTGTTAACATGGGGGGGATGGATCACAAAAATGCAGAATTTATAAAAATCAAGAGAACAACGTGAAGAAAAACAGTGGTGGCAACAAATAATGTGGAACATAATGAGATTAATCACCAGGAGGTTAGTAGCATGTTTAAACATGAAGGATAAGGCTTTTTTTGTTTTGTGGGAGACTCTAAGATTGAATATCACTGTTTGTTTTCATTTAGCAAAGAATTAGAGAGAGCGTTATCATTCAAAGATTTACAGAGTTCTTCAAAAAGCTCGATGGGGGAAAAAGAAACATTGATTTTGTGTAATCTACAGACCCTTAGGCAGAAAGGAGTTAAGTATAAGAAAAGACTCCATAAAAATCAAAACATGGGCTGGTAACCGCGGTTTGGGGAATGCAGTTCATTTCCAAATATATAGTTTAAAAAGTTTGACATTAAAAAAGAAATATGAAGATGAAAAGAGAGTATGCCATGTTGCCAGCTTATCAGGGCCAACATTTAAGAACGACTGAATCAAAAAGCTTAAAAGCAAAGTAGTGAACATAAATGGGTTTTTTTGGGGGGGTTTTTTTTGTAGAAATGAAAGACGCTATGTTTATCTGGGCTTCAAAGGAAGGGAACATTTTGCTCATTATTTCCATTAGTGTTCAAGAGGGATGGTCAAAACTGTTAATAACGATCAAAATTACAGCTTATCTATCTGACCTTTCATACATCAGCTCAAATCAGCTTTAACATCATTCCAACAAACAAGGTGAAAACTGAAATTATCCAGGATTCCATCACAGCAATTCATATTTGTCCTGAAGCAGCAAAGCCACCCCAGCCAATCATGTTTGAATGTAGGGTTGATTTACCTTTCCTGGAAGGTGAGTGGTTTTGGCCTGGGGTCTATCCAATCGAAGCAATTTTTGCATCACATGTTGCATTATTAACTCGAAGTTTAAAGCCTATGAACCGTATGAACCCCCGCGGTCTCCTTGTCATCCCAAAAGTCAGGACATACACTCACGGCGAGGCGTCTTTCCCTTATTATGGCCCTTGCCTCTGGAACAGGCTGCCAGAGGACCTGAAGGCCGCAGAGAATGTTCATGTTTTTAAGAGCAGGCTCAAGACTCACCTTTTTACCTTAGCTTTTAACTAACTTATTTATTACAGTCTGTTTAAATGCGTTCCATGTTTTATTTCACTAAATATCCTCAATGTTTTACTACATATTTATCATATTTTTCTTTTTCATGATCGTATTTATTTATCTTTTTATCTTGCGATTTTATCTTTACTATATATTTATATAATATTTTTATTTTTGTTTATTTCGTTATCTTTATGTCTTCCTATTTATATTAGTTCCTGTTTATTTTAAATTTTAACTTCTTTTAATTTCCTTCCAGTGTTTCCTCTGTGGGAGCCCTCTGTCTCAGGAGTGGAGGTTGACTGTGGCTGTCAGGCTGCTCTCAGGTAGAGCCTGGACGGAGGTGGAGGTTTCCGCCCTCCCACCTCTGGGCCCCCTGTGTCGTTGCCTCAGCTAGTACTATTGATCTGCTGCCGCCGGGGCAGATGGCTCCTGATGACGTTCCATACCTTACCTGGCTCATCTGAACTAATGTTTTTTAACTGATGTTCCTCATGTGTATGTGTATAGGAGTTGGGTTGGGGGGAAGGGGTATAAATGTGTTAATGCTTTTAAATTTGTGAGGGAGGGATGGGATGGATGGTTATGTGGGGTCTCTTTTCTTTTAATATGTCAAGCACTTTGAGTTGCACTTTACGTTGTATGAAAAGCGCTTTATAAAGATTGATTGATTGATTGATTGATTGATTGATTGATTGAGTTTAAGGGACTTCTTGATTCTGCAGGTCAGGCAGTAATCAAGCTTAGGTGTTATGAGTCTAACTGAATCCAAAAAAAAGATGGTTAAACAAGTTATTTGGGTTCCAAATGTCTCCATCTCAGACCCCTAGATCATCAGCCATCTGTTGTTGTTTTGTGTGCGTGCGCATGTGTGTGCATATACATATGTGTATATATATATATATATATATATATATATATATATATACAAGTATCAATAAATGTTCCCATTTACAAAGCATGTAGAGGTCTGTAATTTGTATCAAAGGTACTCTTAAACTTTGAGGGACATAATCTAAAACAGAAATGCAGAAAATCACAGTGGATGATTTTTAAATAATCAATTTCCATTTTATTGCATGACATAAGTATTTGATACATCAGACAAACAGAAATCAATATTTGGTTTGTTTGCAGTTACAGAGATCAGACGTTTCCTGTAGTTCTTCACCAGGTTTGCACACACTGCTGCAGGGATTTTGGCCCACTCCTTCATACAGATCTTCTCCAGAGAATTCAGGTTTCGGGAATGTATTTTAGAGGTTTAACTGACAGATAGCTTTAGCAAAGTTAACAAGTGAGTTAGCTTACAGATCCAGGAGGAAAGTCGCAGTTTCTGTGTGTGTTTGATCCGTGGAAATGTTTTATGTGGGTCCATCTAGTGTAGGCTTCACCTAAAGCTACTCTAGTTTCTGTTCTTCTGTGGTCTATCTCCTGGCTGACTCCTCCACTTTTCCCAGAGCCAGCTACGCTGTACCGAACATATAGTTGGAACATAAAGACCATACCTGTCAACCCGCAACCACTACAGGTTGGTAGATATAAACATAACCTCAGTATCATGCCTGTTTTAAATGTGCATTTTATTATATTTTAATTCAAATATCATTTTTTTAAGGAAATGTTTTACTTTCATTCTGCATTCTTTTAAATGTACCTTTTTTTTACGTTTCAAATACAACCTCAGAAAAATCTGCTGAGAAACCTCATATTGGTCACTCACAGTGGTAGAAAGGTCATTTTTCAAGCAGAGAAGGTTGAGAAATGTTGAGATTTGTCTCAATTTTCTACAGAAGTCAATATTTGTTTTTCTCTCCTGTTGGGATGTTCAACGTAGTTCACCAAGTTTCAGCACATTACATTTCTCATATCTGAACGGCACATGCCTTAAAAGAGATTGGTACTGTAGAGTGGATTCTTGCTCCATACCAGAGCCAGAGAAATGGTATTAAAGCAACTGTTACTCTGAAAAGTCAGAAATAAGAGACAGTGATCTCAGTGATTGTCATTCTGCCTGCAGATGGTTCAAGCTTTTCGCCTTCCGATGTTTTCTTTATCCATCGCTATCTTTTTCTCTCGCTTCGTCAGTTGGAACTCCTTGTGCACATCCTGCCAGCAGGATATGAGGTGAACTTTTGGGGGTTTTCAGCAGTGTCGACAGGTCAGAGGGATGTCTGAAGGTTTTCAATCAGTTTCTGTGCATTCATATTTTTGAAAGTTGTTCTCAAGGAGATTGATAATGGCTCTAAAATTAGATTTTAATATTTGCAAAGTCTTCTCATCCCAAAATGTTTCCACACACTTCAGAAAACTATAATTTTCTATTTTTTTCAGGATTTTGTTTTGTTGCAACCACATACTTAATGTGATGCAATACCACAAATTGGATTAGACATTTAAAGATAGATAGTTTTTTTTTTTTTTTTTTTTTCTGAAGTCATGGACACGAAACCGAAAAAAAGAAGGAAGAAAGGAAGAAGGTGAAGAAAAGAAACCGCACCAGCAGAGGCGCGAACTGACGACACAAGACAGGGAGGCAAACAAAGAACACAAGAAAAAATCCCAGTCCGCCGGATGGCAGAGAAGCGGTAAAACAAAACAAACAAAAACAACAAACTGAACAGAACCACACCAATAGTTCAGATCCAGTAATAAAAATAAAGAATTACACATTCACTACACACAAGCATGGATTAATAAACACAATACTAATGTTTCTGTTAAGCTCCTGGTAAAAGCTAACTAATGACAATAACCTCAACTCAAGATATGTCCGTCCACACCAATGTCCCCACACCTATGTGTGTGTGCGAGCATGCAGGTCTGAATAAGGTTTCCCCATGCAAGTGATTGATAGCTGGTGTAAGGAACCGTCAATCCGTCCTACAGGAATCGACACAGACATGAAGGAGGCAGGAGACGCATGCATCCAGAGTCCCACAGAGCGCAGGAGCCGCAGGCGGACCAGCGCAGGGCCGATCACCCACCAAGAGAGGAACAGATGGAAGCCCCAGGGGAACACCAAGCAGCCGCAATGCTGGGGCCCCGAGAGATCGCAGGGACGAGCCCACGGGCTCCGCCGGAAACCGGCTACGCCAGGGCGGGCCCGGAACAGGACCCGGAGGCCACGCCGAGAGGGGTCCCCTGCCGCCGCCGCCGGGCAGGAGGCGCATGCAGCCGATCGACCGACAATACACGCCCCCGCCATCCCGGACCAATACCCACCGCCAACACCCCGCCCCCCCCCCCCCACACACACACACACACACACCCACACGCCAGGGAGCCACAGTAAAACCACAGCGGATGTACGCCCTCCGCAGGCCGCGCCCAGCTAGCATCTGGACATCCAGATCTACCAGCTCCCGGGTCCAGATCCCGCCCCATGCAGAGGGCCAAGATCTGGGGCCCAGCCAAAACCGGACAGCCCCCCCAGATGAACCGACCAGGCTGTAGAACTCATGGAACTGGCAGGAGCTTGGGCGCCAGGCACGGTACCCACCGAGCCACCGGACGGCACCAACCTACTTACAACCCCGGCACCCCCATAAGAGGTGCCCCAGTCAATCCAAGGAGGATGTCAGCCCGAAACAGCGGCCGCCCGACACACCGGCCCACCCAGGACCAGCTAGGCATGCACCAGGACCGAGCCGGGCCGCAACCAGGACCCCCGGCCCCAGACATCGAGAGCCATCATCGACCAGCGGGCAGGACCATTCATCACCGACGGGGAGTGACGGAGGGGAAGAAGATGCACCAGGCCAGAGGTACCTCCATCTCCCTCCCCGGGCCCTCAGTGTCTAGATGCATTTAAACAGTGGGTACCGGCACCACAGGCGAGGCCCCGTATAAGGGGCCCCGCCTCTAGTGCCGAGGCGCACCCACCGCCAGATCCCTACATGTGCATGTGTCATGTAAATGTTGCAAGTGTAAGTGTCTAAGTTGCTCAATAAAATTGGGACCCAGGCCGCCACCGGGTAGCGAAGACGGAAACTCCATCCCGCACCCCAGTGACGTGCCCACGTCCCAAGGCCTTGTGAATGGTAGAATGAAGGAGCAGGTGGACAGAGGCAAATGGGGATGGGGAGGGAAATAACTGGGGTGACACGATGCCAACCCCAGGGAGCCAGCTCCCCTACTGACCCCAATAGACACCCCCGTTCAGCTGATGCACCAGGGGCGGGAGGCCCCGGCACGTCAAGTCGGGGCCTACGGCAGCGGCCCCTCCGAGCCCCATGGGGGCCCAGGCCATCCGCCCACCCCAGGGGCAGACCGAAATCCCTCCCAACATTCAAACTACTAACAAAACACAGGACACTAGACACCCAGGCTGAGTTTAGGCCACCCTCCCCCTCCTTGTCCCAAGTGCACCCCGTTCGGGAGAACGCCTGTGCTAGATGGTAAAAGCCTCCCCGTCAACAAGAGAGGCCCCAAGCACCGCCAGCGCCCGAGGACCCTCGCGCTGAGGCCGGAACCCGGCGCAGCACCAACTCGGATACCCCGGACATGCCGCGATGGGCACGTGATCAGACCGAAGCCCCAGGCGGCCAACCCCCCAGGCTGACACCCTCCAGCCTTGCTACTACCGCCCGATGGCCGGGAGGCAACCGAACCCAGCATCCCCACCCACCAGCCCACACCCCACCACCCGGTCAGTCCACCACGGAGGCCGACCAGCACTGGTCAAAGGGCCCCCACCCCAGCACCCCGCAGAGTGCATGGACCAAGACCCAGGAGCCATGTCCAGTGCCAATTTGACTGATCGGGCCCAGATATGCCGGCCACCCGCCGCGGCCACCCGCCGCGGCCTACCGCCGCAGCCACCCGCCACCCGCTGACACCCCGACGCGCAGGCGCGGCAAGGGGCCATCGGGGAGCCAGCGACAAGAACCAGCCCAGGAAAAAAAAAAAAAAAAAGATAGATAGTTTAAACAGATGTCTTTCTCTAAAGTAAGCTAATTTCTATCAACTCAATACTTAGTTGGAGCTCTTTTTGCATGAAGAACTGTATCAATACACCATAGCATTGATGAGGTCAACCTATGGTTCTACTGAGGTGTAATGGAAGCTCAGGTTGCTTTGATAGCAACCTTCAGGTCATCTGCATTGTTGGGTCTGGTGTATCCCATCTTCCTCTTCACAGCACTCCATGGATTCTCTATGGCGTTTAGGTCAGAATGATTTGTTGGCCAATAACTGTCATGGCCGGTAACTTTCTGACCCACATGGAGAATCAACTCAGCGAACACAGGGGAGAAAGGAATTCAGAATTCAGAACTAAAATTTAGAAATATTTCACTGAGTAAAGAATCTGAAAAATGACTTTCAATTCAATCTATTAATATAGTGCCAATCCACAGCAGATGTTTTCTCAAGGCACTTTACAAGAAAAGTAATTTTGGCACATTTATACAAATATTCCCATCAGGTAAAAGTTCTCTATTTATGGAATCCCAGCTGATTGTGTTGAGTCATTGACAGGAGGTTGTGCCCTAAACATGCAGACTCCAACCACAGCAATCCCTCAGCCCATCATTCTTCCCTTTCTAAAAGTAATGACAAAAAATAATTCAAGCTTTTTCACAGTATAATCTTTTTTAGATATGGTGGTTTTGGAGGATAATTTCTGAATGGCTGCTTACCGCTCTGTAGATTTGAAACAAACATAGTTACTGGAGTCGATCTAGACCTACAGGCTGAGTAAGGAAAACATTAATAAGATAAGAAAGCAACAATCTTACGGTTAATCTGAGGAAGTGGAGGGATCCAAAACGTATGTGGGAAAGTCTATAATAACTATTGGTCATATGTTCCTTAATTCTTTTTTTTCCCTCTTTTTTTGGTGTGGTGACAGCATCATGCTTTGGGGTTGACTTGCTTTAATGTTGGTTCCTCAGAGTTAATGGGATCAGATGAGAAGATGGATAAAGATGAATACAAGGCAATCCTCTAAGAAAACCTATTAAGTAGATGCTGCAAAAGACTTAAAAATGAGACAGAGCTCTCCATTTTAGTAACCCTAATGATCTGAGTAAAGCATATTTATGTGTAGGGATGAGCTAGTTCAATTCCAGATCTAGTTGCTGTTAGATAGCTGAATGTGATAACGTTTAAGGGGTATGAATACCTATTAGGAATTAAAATTATGTGTTTTTCAGTTGTGTTATTGAAGAAATGTGACAGAAAGATACATTTTCTATAAAAGTAAGCTTATTGACACTGCTTTCATGGTATGACTTACTGTCTGGTAGATGAAGGTATTCTTGTAATTAAAAACAAAATATGAAAGATATTATCAATTGAACGCTGTCTCTCCTGTGAGGAAGAAAAAACTTCCTTTACGCTTTGAAAAATGACAGAGGAATCCAATGAATGCAAAAGCATATTGAGCAAAAGTTCTGTGATCTCTGGGATGATAGATCACGCCTCATTATGTACCAAAATACAGAGGCTTATTGTGCTATCTCGTATTCCATCACAACAAACAAATTACTTTAAAGATGTAGTCTGGTAGCTCGACTGTGCATTTTGCATATGAATACCCGAATAATGCAGCACCGTGGATGATTACGGCGGATAGAGATTAAGAGTTCTGTCACACCGCAGGAACAGAAACGTCTGAACCTTTGCCAACACACCCTCCATCAACGCCAAGATTTTCACATTGAGCAGAGTTGTGGAGCATCCAGCAAATATGTAAAGAGGGACTGAGTCGGATCTACGTCTTGTAAATCTAACTATCTCTTTGTGCCGGACTGACTGTTAGAGAAATGAGGCGTACTCAGAGTGAAATGTGGTATGGCTGATGAGCCTGAACAGGTAACCCAGTCTGCTCAGTGAGAAACTCTCCATCATCAAGATGAAGTTATCTCAGGTCATTATGCTTCCTCTTCATTATGCTTCCTAATTACTGAAGACATCATTGAAACCTCTTTTAAGCTTCGAGTTTTCAGAGAGTATTTAAACAGACTGAATGTCCACATCTCTGCTGACTACAAGTAAATAAATAGTTCATAACACTTGGATACTTTGGGATACTTACAGTTTTCTTCAGGAGCTCTAATTTCTGCTAATGACTGTTTGGCAGATCAGTGAACGCTGTAGCATTCCCTAGGCTAATCATCCCCTTAAACTGGATCACCGCAGAACAGAGCGAGAGGAATTTTTCAAGTCTCCAGTATTCACAATGAGAAAATAACTTTTTATACAATGCTTTCTGAGGTAATATGGTGCCCTTTGGGTTGCGTATGTGGATGATGGCGTTTAGTGGGGTGCAATGCAAAGTTAATGAGAAGACAAAAACTCGGAAAATATGATGTCAGAAGCTGCAGTGATGGGAGGAGTTCAGGGCCTGAATAAAGACAATTGGACAACAGCGTAAAGTCCACAATATAATTCAAATTAGCTCTCAGAAGCCAATTTATCATATGCACCTACCTAGAACTAATTTGGACCCCTCAGAATTTCTTTCTTTTTTTGTATTAAACATAAATGAGTCATGTGATGGACTGGCGACCTGTCCAGGGTGTACCCCGCCTCTTGCCCGTTGACAGCTGGAGATAGGCCCAGCCCCCCTGTGACCCCTAGAAATACTGGGCGAGGAGGAGGAGTTGCAACCATCTTTCATTCAGATTTGCAAATTCGCCCTAGACCAATTAATAGCTGCAGCTCTTTTGAACATCTAATCCTTAGTTTTCCTCTTCCAGGCTGCAAAACATTAAAACCACTTTTGTTTGTGGTTTTGTATCGCCCACCAGGCCCTTACTCTCAATTCTTGGACCAGATCTCAGATATTTTTTATCTGATTTAGTTTTAAACACTGATCATCTAATTATAGTAGGGGATTTCAATATTTACATGGACATTGAAAGTGATAGCCTAACTGTAGCCTTTAATATTATCTTAGACTCAATTTGCTTTACTCAGAAAGTGGGGACCCACACACTCTGGTCAACACACTTTAGACATTGTACTGACATATGGCATTGAGTGTGATTAACTAATAGTCCTCCCAAATAAACCAGACCTATCTGACCATTTTTTGATAACCTTTGAATTTACTTTACCCAACATTCCAAAATCTGAAAGAAAATGTCATTACAGTAGAACTTTATCAGACAGTGCTGTAACAAGTTTTAAAGAATCTGTTCCATTCTTTCTTCCCTATCTGTCTCAGAATACAACAGTGGATGGCAGTAATTCCAACACTAACCCTTCAGAAATTAATGGTCTGGTTCAAAGTATTGCTTCCTCACTGCGTTTGGCACTTGACAATGTAGCCCCCTTAAAAAAGAAGGTAATCAGCCATAGGTGGTTGGCTCCCTTGTTTAATGCAGAGTTGCATACTTTAAAGCAGAACACTAGGAAACTGGAGAGAAAATGGCGCTCTACACACTTGATTGATGATGATTCCTTTCTCACCTGGAAAAATAGTCTACTACTTTATAAAAACGGCCTTCGACAAGCTAGAACAGCATATTTCTCATCATTAATAGAGGTAAATAAAAACAATCCTACGTTTCTTTTTAGTACAGTTGCTAAACTTACAAAGTCATGGCTCTGTTGAGCCAACTATTCCCCCTTCTCTCAGTAGTGATGACTTTATGGGCTTCTTCATAAATAAAATAAATTCTATTAAAAATAACATAATTGGCATTCTCCCAAACATGATTAACTCTCTTTCAGTAAATGAGGCAGTTTGAGAGAGAACTGTAGAGCCATGTCTATGTCTGCACCGTTTTGATCCTGTTGAACTTTAGGAGTTATCACAAATATTAGCTTCATTTAAACCCTCAACTTGTATGTTAAACCCAATACCAACCAAATTATTTAAGGAAGTGTTCCCTCTGGTAACTGGCACTATTCTAGACATGATGAATGTATCTTTAATAAATGGATATGTGCCTCAGGAATTTAAGGTTGGTGTAATTAAACCTTTACTTATGAAACCCTCCCTGGATCAAGATGATTTAGCTAACTACAGACCTATATCTAACCTTCCTTTCTTATCCAAAATTCTTGAGAAAATAGTTGCTAATCAAGTATGTGATCATCTAAACAGCCACAACCTGTTTGAAGAATTTTAGTCAGGTTTTAGAGCTCATCATAGCACTGAAACTGTACTGGTCCACTGGCGCTATATAAATAAAAGTGAATTGAATTGAATTCAACAAAATTTCCTGAACCTTCTTCTTAGACTTTGGCCCTGGTTTGTAATAAAGAATCATGCTGCTGAAGATTTGTCAACCTCACAAATATTATTTGATTTTTCACTTATGCTATCTCAAAGTTTTTCTATTAGTATTAGACATGGGTCTAATGGAGACCATCAGAGTACTGTGATGTGCCAATGCCAAATTTGATTTGATGTAAAGTTTGTGACATGCTGCATACTCCTAGAAGATGGGTACACTGTGATCCTAAAGGAATACAATGGTGTGCAGCAATACTCAGTTAGGCTGTATTGGTCACACTATGGTCAGCTGGAAGTAAAGTGTGCCAGGAAAATGTCCTTATTTCCTTAGACCACCACCTGTGGCGAGTATGTGTGAATTACAGCCTCAGTTTCCTGGTTTTAGCTGAGGTGAGTGGCACACAGAGAGGTCTTTGGCTGCGGGAGCCAATCTGCTTTAAGGTTTGACATGTTGGTCCTCACAAAGTCTATTAGCTACTGTTGGCTTTCTGTCATCCTCAACCAGTCTGTTCCTATCTGAAATCAGGATAACATTTTCTTTTACACAACAGCCATTCGCTAAATATTTTTGTCTTTTTGTGCCATTCTTTATAAAACTGAGAAGTGGTTGTGTGTCATATCCAGGAGCAACAGTTATCCCATGTTTAATGTGTGTTTAATTCCTTTCCTTTCCCATTATGATGCTCAGTCTAAGGTTTCACCATGTCTAAATGCCTAAATTCACTTAAACTCCTGCTGCATGATTAGCTAATTGGTTAATTTGGAATTTGTGTTTACAACCGTTTAAACAGGTGGAATGAGTCTGGTGAATTTAACACAAACATGCCCATCTAGTTTATTACTCCTGTGGCTATGTTTTTTAGGAGTAGCCAAAATTCAAATAGTATCATTCCACAACACCTGACTGGAAAAGGCTCTTAAAAGTGGACACAAGGATCTGTAACTGTTATCTGACGTAGCAGAGGCAGACGCCTTGCCTCACGTAGCAGGGTATCTCACAAAACTGAGATATTTTTCTATGGTTTGGCCTGTCATCCACACGTCAACACAGATTTTTGGCATCAAAAGTGAATCTTTTTTGAAACTCTGGCAAAAGTGGAGATCTGCGTTTTTTCCGTTTTCAGTATCTGCGTGTGGACGGATGATAACCGAGTTTTAAGAGCTGTAACGTCACTATCCGCAACAAAAAATGCTTTAACATCACTTGTGCGACCTGCCCAGAACAGCATTTATGCCCTCAGAGCTGTGTTGGATTTTGGAAAATCTCTATCACTGCTGCATGATTAAGTTAGAGGATGGAAAGTTACTCTGAGCGGATAGGATTTGGGATAACCACTGCCCCCTACAGGTTTGCCACAGCTATGAATGTGCTGAAAAACGCATTTATCCAGTTATGTGTGGATGGATTTTTTTTTTTTAAGGAGCGGAGGAAAATCTTTGTTTGTTTTTTTAAAAACAGCTATGTGTGTATATGGCCTAAGTTGGCAACTAAACATCAATAACGATCACAGTGAGCCCAATTCACCTGAACTGGACCTGCAACTACTAACATCAATCCTACCATCATTTATTCAGATGTTGTTGATTGTAGATTAGATGAAATAATGAGTTTGCATAATGAATAAAGTTGGAGCAGCTGAGGGAGAAAAAAAACAACCTTTTCTGATAGTTGCACCTGGAATAAGTTTTCGGTTGGTTTTTAAGCAAAAAGAGTCATTGGGGAGTTGTCACCCATATGATTTGAGTAAGGGTTCCCTACTTAGTGTAACCGATTTTACACCACCCAATAATCTTAGCTGAATTCTTTTTAATTGGAGAAGGTAGTTGGCAGAGTAAGGGATCTTGTCATGGCTCAATGGATGCGAGTACCGCTGCTGCCTGACCAATAGCTTCCTATACAGGTTTAAAAATTGATAATCTTACCAACGAAAGTTCAAAGGTATAGTAAAAATGGCAAGAAAAGCCACTGGCGCCCCTCTATCCCTCTTGATGAAGATTTTTCTGACTAGTCCTATATCTTCACAGCCATATCTATCATTAAAGACCGTCACCATCCTTCTCACAGCTTGTTCTGCCTCTTGCCTTCTGGGAGAAAGAACAAGAGCATCTGCTGCATGTCCAGCAGGATGTTAAACAGCTTCTCTCCACAAGCTGTTAGAATGATGAACAAACAGTGACCATCCCCACCGGTGGTAAACAAACAGGGTTCTTATTAATACATAGAAGTATTTACTAAATACCTTCTACAACATATCTGCTTTCATAGATGAATGCTTATTTCTTTCCCTATAATAACTGTGTTTAAAGTTTGTATGTTATGCCTTTATGTGCATTTAAAGAGAAAGCATTTGTCTTTTTGAATGGAAGTGACAAGTTAAAGTTTGAAGCTTTTTAAATCGTTTTGTGTGTATTTTTTCCTTCTTGTGTTTGTGCTTAACATTTTTTAATGTTTGTTATGCTCTGTTGATAGTTATATTAGTTTATTAGGTTAGTCATGGAGTCCTGGACTTGGCGTTCAAGACGCCCTGCTTCAACCGTTCAACTATACAAAGAGGGCAGCACTGTGAGAATTAGGTTATTTGATTTATTCAGGGAAATTTAACAAAATTAAGCCTTATTTGCTTTGTCAGAAACTCCAGAAGACACAGGTGGAGCCCTCAACAATTGTTTGGATCAACGAATACCTGACAAACAGACCACAGTTTGTGAGACTGAAGAATTGTGTCAAACCAGGTGATCAACAGCACAGGAACACTGCAAGGGACTGTACATTCACCATTCCTTTTCACTCTGTACACCTCAGACTTCGAGTGAAACACAGACACCAGTCATCTGCAGAAATACTTAAACGACTCTGTAATTGTCGTATCAGAGATGGACAGGAAACGGATTACAGAGAGCTGGTGGACCGCTTTGTGGCATGGTGTGAAAACAATCATCTTAACTTGAATGTGAACAAAACAAAGGAGATGATCATATATTTCAGAAGAAGTAGGGATAAGCAAGCACTGTTTCCATCATGGGAGAAGAAATGGAGGTGGTGGAGGAGCATAAATACATTGGAGTTCACCTAGACAAAAGACTGGAAAATGAATAGTGAAGCTGTCTACAAGAAAAAACTGAGCAGACTTCAGTTCTTGAGGAAGCTTAGGTCCTTCAAGGTTTGCAGCAAGATGCTGCATTTCTTCTTCAAGTCTGTTGTGGAGAGCTATATCTCTGTTGGTGTAGCAGCATCAGAGCAGCATTAGAGCCAGGGACTTAAAAAGGCTTAACAACCTGATAAAGATGGCTGGTTCTATTCTTGGTACTACTGAGAAGATTATGATGCAAACAAGGATTGTTCATAAAATCCCAAAAATTATGGACAACCCTGACTTTCCTCTGCCTGATACTGTCCTACAACAGAGTATCTTCAGTTAGAGAGTCGCACTGCTAAAAACCGCACTATAGCTTTTCATCCGTGGACTGCTTCCCCGGATGTACTGACTGAGTTTTGCTTTATGGCACTATGCTACGCACTACCTAATCATATAAACAAACCTGCTGCTTTGAGACTTGAGCCATGGCAAATCCACCAAAGACACCAAAGAAGACGCTATCAGAAGAAGCCAGGAAGCTGCAAAAGCTGAAAGCTGACGGGGCTTCACTGCTGCAGAAGGCTCCTTATCATGATTCATACCTGCGTGCATCCGTGCTGTGCATGGTGTGAATCAGGGGTAAAAAAAGTTGCAGCATGCTGAGCCGCAGAGGAGCAAGATGGAAAAAGACAGGTCAGAGAACAATTCTTTCCCTTCACTTATTCGAAAGATCTTTTCTGTCTAACAGTTACTCAGTTTAGTTCAAACCAGGGTTTGCTCTAAAACCCAGTGTAAAAACTTTTCAGTTTTTAATATGCTCAGCCATTGTGAGAGAGACGTCAGAAATAAAGACGGCTGCATTGATGCTGAACTAGTTGTGTTGCTACAGGATTGGTAAGTAATAAATGCTCGCTCCGGGGTTACTTTGGCGTGATGATGTGATACAGTGCTGGGAAAATTGTTTGACGGTATATCAAGTGACACACCAGTAGTTTGATGTTTTGTTATGTTGACTAGCGGGCTTGTAAAACCGTCAGTAAACTTCTTCCAATGCGCTCCATAGACACTTGTTTTTACAACAGTGACGTTACGCCTCAAGCCATGAGAGGGCAACAAAGGGTAAATATCGGCAAAGTTAGGGAGTGTGTCTTTAATTTCCCTCTGGGTTCAATATAGTATTTTGTATTTAAATTGAAATGAATTGAATTTGAAACTAGCAGCTGAGTGCAGTTTGCAATTGTTTGGAATCAGCTCGTAGTTGTCTTCTCCTTTCAATTTAAATATAACTTTTTGCTACAAGCACTGTGGTTCCAAAACTGAAACAAAAATGTTTCCCCACAGCAACCTTCAGGACCTTACTGGTAAAGCACAGAGATACTCAGCAAAACTGCTAAAACAACATGGCATTATATCAACAAGGACTGATGATGTGTTACTGCAAGCTGTACCTTACTTTTGGTGAAAGTTATACTGTATTTACTACAGGTATACTGCATCCAAATTATTACTGATTTATGGTCCATAAAGTGCAATCACTTTTCTTCTTTGTAAATAACAGAGTTTTCATTAGTTTCTACTTCAGACAGATGCATGGTGAGCTCTCCATGTAGAGAACACTGGGTCTTTCTTTGTCTCAGTGCAAAAACAGAGCCAATCTAGGGTTGGATCCTAAAGGTTATGTTATCTGTCGAAATAATTGAAAATTGTGTAATCAAGTTTTTAATTCTGGAAAGCAGATATAAAGTTTAATGTATTATTTTGTGAATGTATATGTAGATTACAGAAATTGCTTCCATGAGATAGGACACATCAGTGGAAAAGAGGATGTCAGATACCGTCTGGCTCCTTCTTCCTTGTTTTTGCAATGCAGGGGGGTAATTACAGGTCTTTCATCTTCTTTCACAAATTCAAATGGCAACTGGCATTCGGGAATTATTTTGTGCCAACTGCATGTCAAATATGCCACAGGTCCTTAAGAGTCATGTTTTAATTTGGTCATACAAATATTCTGCCCCAGTGTGACGGAAAAGCACGAAACAAAAACGATATATTTAATTTCTAACAGCTGTTAAGGTCGTATTTCGTATTGTTCCGTTGAAGATATGTGTGGGGCTGAAAGTGGATGAGTTCAGATGGTTGTGAAGACTGAAAACCTTCTTCCCCAAGTCACCCCTCTCAGTAAAGTTTGGCATTAAAATCAGAATCCGGTCTAAAACCTCCTTCAAGTTTCCAAATATGCTATAATCTCCTGATAATTATCTTATTTAAAATATTCAGCTAAACTGTGTGACAAAGATCAACCAATATACTGGTGGGGTGTGGATTATGCAGACTGATTGTTTATTAAATAGATTGTTTTTTTGTTGTTGTTTTCTTCTAAGCTTGTAATCAGCCTTTGTTTATCTTAGCCATTCTGCATAATTATGGGCAGATTTTTCTCTTAATGTATGGATAATAGCTAATTTCATGATAGAAAAATACACTTTTGGATTACTTTCATTATGCAGATTTAAAAGCTCTACAATTTTTCAAGAGTCTGATCAACTGAGGGGACAGGTTTTGATGCAAAGCAAGAACCCTAAACGGTAGATAAATTAAGGAAAATGCTTAAGAAACCCAATGGATCATGGCATAAAACCATATTAATAGTGTTAAACATGTATACTCAGGCTTTGGAAGGCTTTGAACTGGTGAACTCAGAACTGTAAAAGTGTTTGGCTCAGTTGGAGTTAGATTGGAAATCAATCAACTTGCTCTTCTGCCTCGCAGTGATTCCTGAGAATGCCAGCCCGGAGTAATAACCCACACAGGGAAGAGTACTGAAGTACAATGGATAAAACAGATGTATTGTTCTTTCTGGGGAAAAAAACAGCTTTGTTGGCATTGCAGATGTGTTGCTAGGGAATTTCACTCACTCTCAGGCATCTCGCAAACTCCAGTCAGAGCCTTTAAAAAGACAACTCGTCCAAAAATATAGACCAATCTTTTGGCAGGTATTTCACTGTTTGGAATCAACAAACACATTTTGAAAATGCAACTTTCAGATAAAAATCTATCCAAGTCAATCTGCCCTAACAGGGACCAAAATGTATCCACAAATATAACTAGTTGTGCACCTCTTGGCAGCAACAACTATTTTATAATGTTTATCATTACTGCCAATGAGTTTTCACATGATTGTGAATGCATTGTGTTCTTTGCAGAATTGTGTTGGACAATTTCAATAACCCTTTTGAGATAATACAGCATCTCAGTTGGATTTGAGCATGAGCTCTAAAAGGGCAAAAAAATAAAAATCCTTAAACTTTCTTTTCTTGAGATGAATTTGCTGGTTTGCTTTGGATCTTTGTCCTGCTGTGTTCCAGCTTCAGGCCATGGACTGATGGTTCTGCATTGTCCTTCAGGATTTTCCACAAGAAAGAAAAAAAGTATTGTTCCATCCATTAAAACAAGTCATCCAGGCTCAGAAGCAGCAAAGCAACCCCTGACCGTCACACTACCACCACTGTGTTTATCTTTGGATATACTGGTGTGGATTCTCAGTCATCCAGGAAATTACAGTCTCGAGTGTATAGGTTGTTGTTTTTTTGTTTCAAAATGTTTTTTTCCTCTCCTCCTCTTTCCTGCTCTCTCTGTCAGATGTTTAGTTACTCCTCCGCCTCATTTAGTGAAGTTGGTAGGTGTAATAAGTGCAGCATTTTTGTAGCTTTGGAGGCGAGGGTTTCAGAGCTAGAGGCCCGGCTCCGCGCTGTAGAACAGCCAGGCCCAGCAGTAGCTAGCGTGGAGTCAACTAGGACAGGACCTAGCCGTCCTTCAACAGCTCCCGTGCAGCCGGGACCTCAGACGAGCTGGGTGACTGTTCGTAGGAAGACTAGCGCCAGACCCCAGTCCGCGGCCAACCTCCAGCCCCTTTCTCTGAACAATAGGTTCGCCCCGCTCAGCGACGCACCCGCCGAGCAGGAGAGGCCGATTCTTGTAATTGGCAGCTCCATAGTTAGGAATGTGGCTCCAGAGACACGAAAGACCACCGTCAAATGCCTTCCAGGGGCCAGGGCTGCGGACATTAGGTCCAATCTGAAGCTTTTGGCCAAGGACAAACGGCGGTATAGCAGGATCGTTATCCATGCTGGTGGCAACGACACCCGGCGACGGCAGTCGGAGGTCACTAAAATTAGCGTAGCTTCGGTGTGTAGGGCTGCCAAAAAAGATGTCTGACTCTGTAATTTTTTCTGGTCCCCTGCCTGATCGTACTAGCGATGACATGTACAGCCGTATGCTTTCGTTCCACCTTTGGTTGTCAAGGTGGTGTCCAGAAAACGATGTGGGCTACATTGATAACTGGGGGGCCTTCTGGGGAAAACCTGGACTGTTACGTAGAGACGGCATCCATCCCACCGAGGACGGAGCTTCGCTTCTTTCCAGGAACATTGATAGGGTTATCTCTAGTTCCCCAAAGCCGTGACAACCCAGAGTCCAGCTCAGGGAACCCAGAGTCGAGCTCAGGGAAACCAGAGTCCAGATCAGGGAACCCAGAGTCCAGGTCAAGGAACAGGGACTGCCACCCACCCACTACCCTATAGAGATAGTTTCCCGTCCACTACCCAAAACTAATGAATTAAAAGTTAATGCTACTAGAGCAAAGTATAAAAATCTCATAAAGATAAATAAAACTCGGACTGAACATAAAAACAAATCAATTAAATGTGGTTTACTAAACATAAGATCTCTCCCCTCAAAAACACTCTTAGTAAATGACTTAATTTGTGAAAATAATATTGATTTGTTTTGTCTTGCAGAGACATGGTTGCAGGAAGAGGACCATGTCACAATAAATGAGTCAACTCCCCCTAGCTACTTAAACTTTAGTGTCCCTCGAAGTACTGGTCGAGGAGGTGGAGTAGCAACTATCTTTCATTCCGATTTACTAATTAATCTCCAAAAAAATAATAGTTACAGTTCCTTTGAGCATCTAGTTTTTAGCCTTCCTCATACACATAACAAAGCAGTAAAGCCACTTTTGTTTGTGGTCTTATATCGTCCACCAGGACCTTATTCTCAATTTTTAGATCAGATTTCAGATTTTCTATCTGACTTAGTTTTAAACACTGATAAAGTCATTATAGTCGGAGACTTCAATATTCATGTTGATAATGAAAGTGATAGTCTAAATACAGCTTTTAACACTATCCTAGACTCAATAGGCTTTACTCAAAATGTGCAGGGACCAACACATTCTTGTCACCACACTTTAGATCTTGTGCTGTCTTATGGCATTGACTGTGAAGAAATAACAGTCTTTCCACATAACCCTATCCTGTCTGATCATTTCCTTATCACTTTTAAACTTACTCTAATGGATCATATCAAACCTGAAAGAAAACTTCATTATACCAGAACGTTATCAGACAACGCTGTAGCAAATTTTAAAGAAGCTCTTCCAACTTTAATTTCCTCAGTTTATAAATGCAGAACAGAAAACAGTGATTTAACTCGTGACCCCTCACAACTTGACATTTTAGTTCATAGCGTTAATTCCTCCCTGCGTCGGGCAATAGACAAAGTTGCCCCCTTGAAAAGGAAGGTGGCTAGCCATAGAAGATTAACTCCCTGGTTTAATTTAGAGCTACGTACCCTAAAGCAGAATGTTAGAAAACTAGAGAGAAAATGGCGCTCCACGCATTTACATGATTCCTTTTTAATATGGAAAAATAGTTTATTGCTATATAAAAAGAGCCTTCACACAGCTAGAACAGCATATTATTCATCTTTAATCGAGGAGAATAAAAATAATCCTAGGTTTCTTTTTAATACAGTTGCCAAACTCACACAGGATCATAGCTCTATCGAGCCAACCATTCCCCAAGCTCTAAGCAGTGACGACTTCATGCAATTCTTTATAAATAAAATAGACTCCATAAAGAATAAGATAATTGGGAACCTTCCCAATATGCTTGCTTCCTCCTTAGTTAATGAGGCAGCCTCAAAAATGGTGGAACCTAATATATGCTTAAACTGCTTTAATGCAGCCGAACTTTGTGATGTACTAAAATTATTAGCTTCATCTAAACCTTCAACTTGCGTTTTAGACCCAATCCCAACTAAACTCTTAAAAGAAGTTTTCCCTCTGATCGCTGCTCCAATTTTAAATATAATGAATCTATCCTTAGTCAATGGATATGTACCACAGGAGTTTAAGATTGCTGTAATTAAACCTCTACTTAAGAAACCCTCTCTTGATCAAAACGACTTAATTAACTATAGACCGATATCTAATCTTCCCTTCTTATCTAAAATTCTTGAGAAAATAGTTGCACACCAGATATGTGAGCATTTAAACAATAATGAGCTGTTTGAGAAGTTTCAGTCAGGCTTTAGAGCTCATCATAGCACTGAAACAGCTCTGGTGAAGGTTACTAATGATATTCTCATAGCCTCAGACAATGGACTGGTGACCATTCTGGTCCTGTTAGATCTCAGTGCTGCCTTTGACACTGTTGATCACAATATTCTCATAGAAAGGCTTCAAAGTGTCGGTATAATAGGAACAGCACTAGGTTGGTTTAAATCTTATTTGTCTAACAGATTTCAGTTTGTTCAGGTAAACAACAGATCTTCCTCAACCTCAATAGTTACTTGCGGAGTACCACAGGGTTCAGTGCTTGGGCCTATTCTTTTTACTATATATATGCTTCCTATTGGTAAAATAATTAGGCAGCATGAGATAAAATTCCATAGTTACGCAGATGATACACAGCTATATCTATCCATAAATCCTGATGAATCCAATCAGTTAGGTAGACTACAGGCATGTCTGGAAGACATAAAAACTTGGATGACTCTAAACTTCTTGCTTCTAAATTCTGATAAAACAGAAGTTGTCGTCTTTGGACCAGAAGCTCTGAAAAAGAAACTACTTAGTCAGCCCCTTCACCTGGACGGCATTAAATTAGCCTCCAGTAATAAAGCAAAAAACCTCGGTGTCATTTTTGACCAAGATATGTCATTTAGATCTCACATTAAAGAAGTCTGTAGGATTTCCTTTTTTCACCTTAGGAATATTGCAAAAATTAGAACCATCCTGTCCAGGAGTGATGCTGAAAAACTAGTCCATGCCTTTGTTACTTCAAGGCTGGATTACTGTAACTGTCTATTATCAGGTAGTCCACAGAATACAATTAAAAGTCTTCAGTTAGTTCAAAATGCTGCTGCTAGGATTCTGATGAATATTAAAAGAAGAGATCACATTTCCCCTGTTTTAGCTTCTCTTCACTGGCTCCCAGTAAAATCTAGAATAGAATTCAAGATCCTCCTTCTGACATATAAAGCCCTTAATAATCTAGCTCCATCATACATAAGAGACCTGATTGTTCCATATGTTCCTAACAGAGACCTTCGCTCTCAGACTGCAGGTTTACTGGTAGTTCCTAGGATTTCTAAAAGTAGAATGGGTGGCAGATCTTTCAGCTATCAGGCTCCCCTCCTATGGAACCGGCTCCCAGGGTTGGTTCGTGAAGCAGACAATTTGTCTATCTTTAAAACTAGGCTAAAAACTTTCCTCTTTGACAAAGCTTACAGTTAGAGATATGTTTATAGGTAGTTAGAGTCAGGTCAGACAGGTAGATAGGAAGAGACAGGTTAATGTTAGTAGTCAGGCAGAGTGTCAAAAGTTAGGAAGAGATAGGAAGAGGTAGAGTAGCTAGGTAGAGATAGATTAATGTAAGCCAGGTAAAGATCCGGAGCCGGTCGCGGCTTACCGCCGCGGAAGAAATGCGCCCCACAGGGGCCAGCCAGCGCCGGAGAGAGGTCCCTCAAGGGGATCCTCCCGCACAGTGCGGCCGCCCATTACCTGCCGGGTTGAATCCCCCGGGCAGACTGTGCGGACCCCACCCGTTTATCTCTTAAACGTTTCTCGCCCTCTTCAACTCTGTCCTCTCAGTTCTGTCTATTTTTCCTTAAGATAGTTGTCGACTATCGGTCTCGTGCCGGTATTTAGCCTTAGATGGAGTTTACCACCCACTTTGGGCTGCATTCTCAAACAACCCGACTCCGAGAAGACCCCGGCATGACGGGGGCCGTTACCGGCCCTACACCGTCCACGGGCTGAGCCTCGATCAGGAGGACTCAGACAGAGTGTTGGTAGCCAGGTCTCCTAGTAGCTAGGAGACAGGTTAATGTTAGTAGCTATGCTGCTTTAGGCTAGGCTGTTGGAGGACATTATTAGGGTCTGTTCCTACTTTCTCTCCTACTTCTCCCAAACTGCATGATGTGCTGTCAATTCAAGCACTAACCTGTTTTCTATTATAGTAGGTGCTCCGGATTAGCCCTGCTTGACGACCCTGACTAAGATGGCATTGCAGTGACGGAAAATTCTCCACGTCCTGCAACAAACTTCTGCATCAGTTCTATTGCTCTTTCTGTGTCTCTGTTATGTATTCTCCAAGCCACAGACGGTCGCGGCAGATAACCGCTTGTGCTGAGCCTGGTTCTGCCGGAGGTTTCTTCCTGTTAAAAGGGAGTTTTTCCTTCCCACTGTCGCTGCATGCTTGCTCAGTATGAGGGATTGCTGAGAATTCCACGACGCAATCTTCTGTGGTTCTGTAATTTCTACACTAAACATTGTATTGTAATAACTGTTTTTGTAAAGTGCCTTGAGATGACATCTGTTGTGAAATGGCGCTATATAAATAAACTGAATTGAATTTTAGGGATTATGATGATGTTTTGGCACATATGAGACAGATCTTTTTGTCCTTCCTGTCAAGATGTGTTTTTCACCTTGGAACTTCAGATGTTGTTTTGGGTTCTTTGTAACTGCCTGGATAACTCAGGGATGTGTTCTCTGGGAAGGTACCCAAGTGTTCCACATTTTCTCCAGTAATGACTCACTGTGGTTTACTGGAGCTGATAAGTTTAAAGAAATTGTTTTGAAATTATTTGCAAGCTGATTAGTGTCAAAAACGTTTCCTTTTTCCTGAATTTCTTCAGATCCAGACTTTGTGTGTTGCTTTTTTAGATTGTTTGGCCTACTTCTTGATGTCAGAAAGGTTTTATCTAGGTGAGTTGTTGATCATACAGGTTTTGCAGTAATGGCCAGTAATGTCTTGGGTGTCGCTTTTGAAACTGAACGTCGAAAAAGCTAATTAATAAGTTACTTTATGATTTGAAGTTGTTTTGTTTTTTCATAATCAATAGCTTCTATTTTAACTCAAGTAAGCTTTGTCTGAAATTCTAAATTGATTTGTTGCTGTGAAACATTTAAGTATGAGTCAAAAACACAAAAAAGTGTTCTGTAAAGGCTAAACCAGACCTAGTGATGCTAAATTTCTGTCTTCAAATCAGTCTTTTTATATTTCCTTTATGAAAACGTATAGAGGCTTCTTTTGATGAGTATGCTTAGTATGCAGAGGGGACTCACGTTTTTGACATATGGCATATGATATGACTGGGTTGTTTGAGCCTTTTTGAGAGAAATTATTGAAGTAAATGCAGTTTTTTCTTTTTAATTAAAATATTAATAATCTGCTATAATATCCCTGTTAACTGCTTGGTATTTAAACATTAAAACAAAACAAAACAAAAATTTTAGGGTGAGGGGGGGGGTTATTTCTGAAATTTTCCTGCTGCATGACTTGGTGTTGGTTTGATGAAAATGTAGATGTTTAAGAATGCAAAGCAAAAGACTCTGCAGATCTTTTCAGTTTTCTTAAGGCTAAAAGGAAAAAGAAAATCAAAGCAAACACTGAAGTCTGGCCTCAGAGATGGAGGAAAAGTAAAGCTGCCCTGCCTGGCAACAGCTCACTTTTTTTGGCTGGTTTTCATCGGGAGGGGGCTGGCCTTTTGACAATAGATGCAACTAAAGCAATCTTCACAGTCTGCATTTGTGTTGCTTCAAAGGTCATTAGTTCAGAATTTGCAGGTGAAGTAGAAAGCGTAAAATCGTAGCACGCTGCTCCTAATGGCACAAGCAGCTTCTGACAAATGAATGAGAAGGGATGCACGGCGTACATGCACAAACTCATGGTTGCATGCCCACATAGGGACACAATCGTCAGCGTTCATCTGTTAATGTGTGCATTGGATTATGTGTATTTGTAAAACACATGTTTAGCTCTCTGCTGACTGTCTTGTACTTCCAGCTGAGGCTTATGCATGTAATATTGTCTTTACCAAGATTCAACCTGTGATCCCTGCTTGAACAAAAAAAGCTTTTCTATATCTGCCACACCATCTATTCTTCCATCAGTGATAACTTCCATCAGTTTTCATAATCATCCCCTGTGACTCTCTCTTATTATCCAGGAATCTCCCGGCTCTCCAAATCTTTCTTTAGATCTTGTTCTTATCTCCTCATTGTCTCTGCAAAAGGCAGCGTAAAATCACTACTTTGTTAATCTGGCTCAACCTCCCTTCCAACAATTTTACATGGATATCCAATTTCCATTTTAAACATTATGGTCTTGTGGATGAAATGGGAACACTACATAATGTTAGTACATGATAGAGTTGGGAACTTTCTAACATTTTGATAGGATTTCAAATCAAATAATCCTTGAATAGCTTTTAAAGTGTACACCATTAGTCCATTTGTCGGTACGTTCATAAGGTATGCTAGAGACATCTTAATTTTGGAGTCTGTAGTGTAACAAGAACGTAAAATTTGTGCATCTGTCAAGAATGAGAATGAGAACCACCAAGGATTGCAAACCCAAGAGTTTTAGGAAGGAAAATTTATTTAGTCCAAAGAGCACAGCCGCTTCGGGTGGGGAGGCCCCCTGGCCAACAGACAGCGGGATCACTAGGGAGGGTAGAGGAGAGGTTAGAAGCAATGCAGGACACAAGGGAAAACTGAGGAAAGTCCCTCCTTGTGGGTCCTGAGGCTCGAGAAGTCCAAATCCAAAACAGGAAGAGAATCAGAAATCCAAACATAAAGTGTCCTCCAAAACGGGTCTTGCAATGATCTAATCAACAGAAAGTGTCCTCCAAAACGGGCCTTGCAATGTTCTACTCACAGACTTGAACAGGCACTTTAAAGAGAGCGGGTCTGGTGGTCATATAGGTGCTAGCAGAGACGATCCGGCAGAGAGTGAAAGGAGCCTGCAGGTATTTAAGGACTGCAGCCCAGGTGCAGCCAATCTCCTGACGAGGACGGGGTCTCCAGCAGGTGCTAACGAGCACAGGGAAACAGACTAGGACAGTTACAGCAGATCCTGACAGCACCACTTAAATCATTTAAAAATGTATCTGAAAAGTGTGGTGTGCTGTTGCATTCAGCCCAAAGATTGTCTGTTTAATATAGCTCTGCACCTTTGATTAGGTCTTTTTAGGAATATACGTTGATTTAATCAATAACACTGTAGCTAGGGCTGTATGTTTAGCTACACCTTCGCCCCAATCTCAGGTTTTTCTGCAACTTCAAATACGTTTTAGAGCACCATTTTGTGTTTGCTTCCATAAATCTATCAGTTAAAATGCTGAAGGAAAGCTTCCCCATAACATGATACTGCCACCAACATAGAAAGAAATTACCAAAAATAAAATTGCAGGAAGGACTCATCGCTTAATTTTTTTCCCTTTAAAAATGGCTCCCTGAAATGATCCATTCCATTTTCAGAAAATGGAATTAACAGTTATCTGTGAGTTTTCCAAAGCTTTGGATGTTGTTTTACTATCTAATACATTTTTCTACCTGAAAAAAAGGACTTACCTCAACTAAATGGCATTAATTTTGTGATTTAAAAAAAACAAAACAACTTTTTTTCAATTCACATGTAAGCACAATTTTCTGTTTATCAATTAAAGTAATTTACATTGAGGTCTGAGGCTATAATCGTAAAAAAATTAAAGGTTCATAGGAGAATGATTAATTTTGTAAGGGTATGTACAGCAAATTCTACCTGAATAAAAAAAATGACCTAACCATTTCAACTGATTCATGTAGAGGCTCTACTTTAAACTTTTTTTAGTTTATTTTGTTTAAATTAAACTCATTCTTCATTCATTCTTCATAAATTATATGGGTATGTCTATTAGTTTAAAAGGAATCTTGCTTTTTTTTATCATAAATTTCCCCGGAATATAGGTAAAGCTGCTATACTGTATTGTAGGTATACTATGTCCTAAAGTATCTAAGATGCTGCACTGCATGTCAATACATTGTTTTGTTTGGGAAGGATCTAGCAAGGGTAAAAAAGATGCTTCTGAATAAGATATTAAGGTGTTGTAGAGGGCAGTTGGCATACTGTTTTTTTTTTCTGTTGAGACTTGCTCAAGGCTCTGATGAATCAATAAGGTTTCATCACTTCATGGTTGTATGATGCCCTACAAATACAAAACGGATGTTTGCAATCAGTTTACAGATACTGTCCATTTGTTTCTACCAGAAAATGTACTGTGACATAAAACCCCACTGGACAATAAAGGATGGATTTCCAGTGTAGGATTTTGCAAAATTTACTTTTTAAAAAGCACACTGAAAGAATAACTTCTATTTTGTGTAAATTTGCATCTATTGCATCATCAAAGGCACAATAGAGCAAAGTTACAGCTGCCTATTACAGATTTCAAAATTAGTTCTTATGTATTCGACTTGTGTTTAAGTTGCATTAGTTTCACGTGTCGAGCTGGAATTTGACTCTGATCCTGACTTGATCTTTAGATCTCTAATAGGTACTTGTTTATTTTCCTGTTCCAATTTTTTCTAATTGGTTTTTGTCCACATTTACCTCTCATAAAATAAGTAAAAATTATATTTAACTTCAATAACTTGTATCCTCTTATAGTACAGTGAAAATCTGTGAAAGAAAGTCATATCTTCCCTCTAGAGCAGGGGTTTTCAACCCTGGTCCTGGAGAGTCAATGTCCTTCAGGTTTTAGGTGCATCCCTGCTCCAACACAGCTGAATCCAATGAATTGCTCATTAGCAGGCCCTTTTCAAACTTGATGGCATGCCGCAGAAGTGATTCTATTATTTGATTCAGCTGTGCTGGAGCAGGGTTGCATCTAAAACCTTCTGGACAGTAGCTTTCAAGGACCAGGGTTGGAGACCCCTGCTCTAGAGACTAGAGGAATGAAAATGGTTTCGGTTGTACTGCCGGTGCAGGTTAAGTGGAAGCATCCATCCATCCATCCAAATCTGCTTTTTTCTACAGGGGAGAGGGGGGCTAGTGCACTATCTCCAACATTAAACAAGCGTTCGGATAAAAAGACACCATATCATCAGTCCATCACAGGGCAACACAGAGACCTATTAGTTTTGCTTTTGGACTGTGAGGAAGGTAGAATGCCCGATGTTTGCTTGACAATCATTTTCACCAAACATTTAGCATAATGGTACAGTTCTGCAGGAAACATGGCGATATGTAACAGGATTTTATGATGATTATGATGATGATATTTTTCATATAAGTTGATATCGATATTTCATGCCAATGTATTATTATTATTATTATTATTATTATTATTATTATTATTATTATTATTATATTTTTGCGTTCTGAAATTCTAAATGACACAAAATATTTTTTATTTTCATTATTCCTTTTTGGAGTTGACCTGAATACAAATTCTAATACACGCTGTAAAACATGCTTGTAGAACTAGATGGAAGGCCTTCGGCGGGCTGACGTCACTTTGAACAATAGAATCCCAAGAGGTGTATTGGTGATTTTTTGTCTGGATACTCCAAAAAGAATCATATAAATAAAACTATTTAGATAAATTGATATAATCAATACATTGCCCAAACCTAGTTGGGATTGGTAAATAAAAACTCAAAATACCCTTGAAGAGCCCTTCCAATGTGCCCTGGTTATCTTCAAACAGCCCGTGGGTTTGTTTGATCGCCAGATTTTCCTGAAATCCACCCAGTGTCATGTTTAAGGTTGATTTCTTTGACCCACACGCAGAAACCCCTCTGAGATCTTAGTAAGGTTAAGACATGTAATAAATAAGTAATAGAGATCTGGTCCCACAAGGTCGGTTGGTCATAAGGGAGGAGAGGTACTGATGTTAGCGAGGTGACAGGAATAATGTTCAGTTCTGAGAATGAAAAGTGAAGCTGGCTAACAGATTTGCAGAGACGAAGGGAAAAAATCCTGTTGGTTTGGAGGTAAGTGTAGCTGTTGATCCTGTGGAGAATGCTGTTGTGCCACGGCTTGTTGAAAGGTGGTATATTGGGGAGTGGGCAGGCAGAGGGGAGTTATGAAGGGTTTGTTGTTGGTGTAGAGTAAGTTGAAGCATGGAGAGGGGATGTTCTTGAGAACCAATAGCTCGAGGATTAAGGGGTCAGATCACATAAAGTACTCTCTAGGACTTATCAGAGAAAATGTAGAGCACAGAAATACATAAAAACAATTTGAAAGAAACTCAGTTTACCATCAGGTGATGAGAGGCTGTTTTACAGCTCCTTATGAATCTGGGCAGGGGATGAGAAGATTGCTTCCAGGTGACCAGCAACTAGCTGCCTTGGGCACGCTAACCTGTCACTAGAAGCAGATAACCTTTTGTTTCGACTGAACATTACACAAGTAAATACTTTTCAAAAAAAGAAGATCAAGAAAAACAAGAAAATTACAAACATACCAAAATGTTGTTTCTATATTTACTTGCAATTAAGATAAGATAGTAAGATAAAAAACAGTTAGGACAGGAGGCATATGCCTAATGTGATGTCATCAGAGGCATGTACGCCTGGAAGTTATATGTTGGAGATACATTTCATCTGATGAATTAAATTACAACAACATAACAAAACAAATAGAATGCCTGATGATAGCATGCTGTTCTATAGGTGAAAATCTATACACTGTATCTGAAGTGAGTTTGACTGGTTTACAGAAACGACTGGCCAGCAGCTTTAAAACGGAGACAATTATTTGAAATGTTGAAAAAAAAAATTTTTCAGCTCAATAAAGGCTTCCAAGCATTGATGAATGGTGGGGTTGTTGCCTTAGCTGTGGGATGCAGAATGATGAAACACATCAGTCTTTCTTACCTCCTAACCACTCACTCCTGAACATCTATGAGCAACAGTAAGATTGCTCTCATGGAGTAAATTTGTCTTCAAACACCTGCCCATTAATGTCAACAGAAAGGGGACTATTATTTGAAATATTCTGAGGTCTGTTGACTGTAATAACCCTCTCGATTAAAGAGTAATTCAACAATCAGAATCATTTGGTAAGGATTTCTACCAAAAGTTAGAATTATTACTTATAATAAATTTATTTAATACATTTTGGTATTGTGCAATTTTAGGATTGTTTTGGTAAAGGTAATATAAAATGACAGCAAGAGGACCAGTATTATAGTGATATGAAAGATCTTTCTCCTGTTGTCTCATCTGAATATTCCAGATAATGAAACAAATCCCGATACAGTGAATGCAGTAAATACTCAGTCAAGTTTTAAAATCTGGATTTATTTTTTAGGGGTGTATATATACAAACCAGGTCAAACCTTTGTGAAAAAGTTTAAATTAAAAAACCTTGATACTTAAGAGGCCACATAACATTGCTCTCTGTTGGATTTTTTTTTTAATGTTCCTTTTTAACCAAACCCAGGCCTTATTCCTGCCTGCATGAAAAATACAGAAATAATACAGTAGGCTAGTTGACAGAAAATGGCAACTTAATGTGACTGATGCAACCATAAATTCTGGTCCCAACCAGCATATTGGGAAGGAGAAGGTCACGCCATCTGTTCCTATACAAAGCACTGGCGCACTTCCTTATGCAACAGAACAAATGAAAGTGTTGTGGTGCCCTGAAGTCTGCACTTAAGTCCAATCAAGCTGTAGTCACATGGCCCTAAACATGTTATGGTATAAAACAAAACAAAAAAACAATCAAACTCTAAAGAAAAAAGATCTATAAGGGGGGAATACTTTTTTCAGCTTGGATTCTTATTTAGACATATATAATGTTAGAGAATTTGCATTTGATCTTTATTTCATTGATACTGTAGTGAGGATAAAAATGTTGTTACAACTCCTGGCAAGACAGTGTTAATTATGCAAAACATCTTTTGAAGAAAATATGAATTCTTTTAAGATAAACCGGGTATTATTAAACTTATTTGTTTCTTTGTAGGATGTTCGGTATATGGGCCTGCCAAAGATAACCAGAACCAGAAAGAAAAATTGGTAGGTTCCTTTAAGTAAAGTTATTCATGCAAAAAACAGTCAAAAGTTGTGGAGAGGGAATGATTCTTAATAGGGTTCATGTCTGGACTGTACAGTGGCCAATCTATGTGTGAAAGTGATGTCTCAGGCCGCTAAATACCACTTTTGCATGCACTGAACCTGATTAATCCTGTCATCCTCATCTTGGAATATGCTCAGGTCCTAAGGGAAGTAAAATTATGAACTGAATGCATGGTATTTTAGTATATTCAGATAGTTGGACATTCTCAGGTCTAGGTTCAGCAACATCATGTGCCCAAACAATGGGTGTCATAAAAGCCTGTAAGGGAAGTGCTACAATCTAAGGTTGGCACTAAGCATGGTGGGTAGATCACCTGAGCACAGGGAATAGGGTAAATCTGGACTCCTCAGACCATATCATCTCCTTTACTTATTCCAGAGCATTTATGGTCCTTATTAAATATAAGTTTTTTGTTTATTTTTCCTTAAAAGCTTGGTGTCTATCTTGTTGGGTTTTTTTCTGCATTGTTTGTAGAAATGCATGAGTTTGGCTGTTGGCGTTTAACAATCTGAGTTTTATTTACAGAATATCTCTTCTACGAGCTCCCACAGTGTCTTTCCACTTGGATGGTTCTTAGCCCAGTTTGAGCAGTTTCCAGAGGTTTTTACTTTGCTTGATGCATGCATGCAGCTCTCTTTTAAACCAAACTAACATCCTCTCAACGACCACAGGATGTGTACCCTGGCACATTTGGTTAAGAGCTGAGAAGCTACTCAAGGCATCAGTTTGAGTTAAATAACTTGTTGCTAGCTCAAAAATAATTATCCAATGGGAGGTTCTAACCTAATTACTTCATTAGGTGTCAAGGTGGAGCCATTTTTTAAGACAGTGGGTTAATTGTGTAATGTATGAACTGGGCTCCATTTTAAATAAAATTATATACATATTTATACATTTTATTAAACGGATTTAGAATATTAAGTTATAAACTACATAATAGTGTTTAAAGAAAGTTATTTGTTGATGGAGCCCAACTATTTGCCAGATGATCTTTTTTTTCAATTACTACCGGCCAAAATGCATCTGTTTATCTATTGGTGAGCTTGTTTGACAATCTAAACAAATCTTTCTTTGCTATTGGCTGATGAATCCAAAGCCCCGCCTGCTCGTACCTGTCGATCTGTGAAAGGCCACAACCGCTCTCAACGCCCCGCCCATCCAATCCCTCCCGCCTCTTCCCACCGGCGCTCAGTCGTGAAGCGGATTGAACGGGCAGCGCTTGTTCTGTGGCGCAGGAGTATACTGGCAGGGATATAACGGCTGCGGTACTCTTCCGAAAACCCGTTTTTTATACACGCACGGAGCGGCACCAGAGAGAGGAACTCTGAGCAGGGACAGCCGGGGGGAGTTAACAACGGTTAAGGAGCGGAGGGAGACCCGGGAGCGCAGCAGGAGGCGGGGGAGGAGTAGGAGAAGTGGGGGGAAACGGACGCTCTCCAACGAATCCGACCGACATCGCTCGCAGAAATGGCGGAGCACCACGCAGTCAGCGACGGCAAGCACAAAGCGTCCGGCAATCCTGGGAGCTCGGTGCACGGGAACAGCCGACCGGGCGCCGGCGGTGGAGGAGCAGGGGGCAAAGGAGGCCTCTCTGGCGGACTGACACAGCCGGCCGGGTGGCAGTCTCTACTCTCTTTCAGCATTCTTTTTCTGGCCTGTCTGGCAGGTTTCAGCTCCAGACTTTTCGCAGTGATCCGGTTCGAGAGCATCATCCACGAGTTTGATCCATGGTAAGCCAGCAGAATACGTCGATTTGCAAGTAACTGCTGGTTTCGGTGCCACAAACAGATTCTAGAATCGGCCCAGTTTTTTTAAAACATAAACATGGCGCATAATAATCTCTTTGCATAAGTGACTTCAAAAGTGATAAGTTTTAAAACTTCATTTAGAGGTTTTATATTCTGTTGAGGACAAACACTTATTTCCGTATGATGAACAGTGAAGGGTTGTCTGTCTCGTCCTTGGCACAACCACTTAAAGTGTCAGAGGAGTGGAGTGCAGCATGTCTGTGGGACCTTGACATTTATCGTCATGATCTGGGTAACCGTCTGGTTTGACTACATATTCTGCTGGTTGGAGCGTTTTTTCTGTGCAACTGTGGTTGATGACCGCAGGGTGATCTAGGGCATGTGGAGTACTCAGCTGCAGGTACAACTTCTCTGTAGACCGACTCTTCGATGTGATTGCAATTTAGTTCAAAAGTAATTTAATGAAAGCGAATGAAAATAAAAATGTTTACCCAAGGGATTATATGCAGGTCGGTGGTTGATATACTCGATTTCCGGCGGGTTTCCTGCAGGACAACGTTCCCTCTTACCCAATGATTTAATGAGAAGAAAGTTTCCGCGGAAGGATAAAATTGCCACGTTAACAAAAAAAATACAGCTCTTTAAAAATATCAGTTCATAGAAACAGCCTACACTACTTAAAAAAGGTCAACATTTGATCCACCCTTTGTACACACCTTATCTGGAGGATTATCCAGCAGTGACTGGGCAAAAGGCCATTTTAAAAAAAAAAAGACAGTGGAGTGCCAAAAGTTTCATAATCTAATAAATTTTATGTTTTATAATCGTAAAAATGTAAACAAAATTAGAAATGGGGATATCTATAATAATAAAGGTGTTGGTTTATTTAAGAAGTAGCTAAATTTTATCTTGTGCTGCTTTCCATCAGGAAATAATTTAAACCAACCCTTATTTTCGATTGGCTAATCTGTACTGTAAGTAATATGCAGACGAATGGCTTTGTGTGTTTGTCGGTGTTGGCCCTTCCGAATGACATTGATGACCACATTAAGAAAAAACATATGCTGCTGCTTACAACCATACAGTAGTTAAATAACTAGTGAAATAATACAATTAAAACATTTTACTGTTCGACTATTTATACAAATCGGCCAAGTTTAGGCGAATAAAAAATGATTGCATTAAAAGGATACCCTCTTATTATTTTTAATAACATTTTCTTTGTCACTTTTGGACCTCCGTACCAGCAGTAATCACAGGAACTGTTGACACCAAAGCTAACCGATCCTGTCTGGTGAGTCGGCTCATCACAGTGCAGGATTGTTCCTGGTTGTAACTGTTTTCACATGGGCTGTGGGGTGTGGACCGGCAGCTGGGATGCATCGTCACTCATTCTTCCTTTTTCTTTTTCCCATACTGTGTGGCATCCGGCCATGCTCCATGGCTGATGCATTCATTTATAAATTTTCAAGTACGGGTGCTCCGTCTTCTTGTTCACGGTGACGCTTACCTTTTCAATTATGTTGATAACTTGATTGCACTTTCTAGCCAAGGGTTGAAAGCCAGGAGGGGTTTCTGTATGGTTCAGGTGATCTTGGGCTGAATTGCCGGGAAATTTTGCAGGACTGACCTTTCTTTAAACATGGGTGGTCCTGTGTGTCGCATTCATTAGTGTTCATTAGCGGATACATACATTATATTACCTGTGGTATCTTTCCCCTCCCTCTGTACTTCCCTGTAGTAGTTGGAGCTGCCTTGCTTCAGTTGTAAGGCTGTAAAGTGGCTCCAGTTTCCACAGTTACAGTGCAGCTTCTCGCCAAGTTGTCACAGAAAAGAGCAAAGCCTGTCTTTGGTAGTCAAAAGTTAAAAAGCCCTTGCAGCTATGAAAATACTTGATCTGTTGTTGTTCTCAACATTTTCTTTTCACCCCCAAAAACCAAGCATTGCTTTCATTTAAATGTCTGGTTTAGACGAAAAATGTTTAATACTTGTTGGTGTGCTTGTGCATTGATATCTGCTTAGATGAAAACATGAAGATGCAGCAGAGGTATAGCTGTATTTCATTATATAAACTCAGTTTGGTTTATTTTTATAGCGTCAATTCAGAACAGAGATCATCTCAATGCACTTTACGCAACATTTTAATTCAATCATGCATTCCAATCAGTTTAAACGTTTTTTTTGTCTAAGGAAGGAACAAACGCGTAGCGGCAGTCGCCTGCATTGTTGTTGACATCAAAGCAATCCCTCAAACTGAACGAGCATGTAGCGACGGTATAGGGAAGAAACTCTCCTTTAACAGGAACAAACCTCCAGCGGAACCAGAACCTGGCTCAGTACTAGCGGCCGTCTGTCACGACACAGAAAGAACAAAGGAAATGATGTAAGAGGACTTTCGATTCTAAATAAGGTAAAACGATAACGGGGTAGCAAATTCCATGTTCATTTCATGATGCACTCCATGCTGTTTGTATTTTTCTGGAGTCAGATGACAATTCTTGGCTCTTAAAATACTTTTCCACTATATGCTAGGGCTGAACGATTAATTGCATTTGACAAAATGAGATTTTCTAATCGCAAAGGCTGCGATTTGACTTGACGTAAACATATCTGGTAAAGTCACGTGACTTGCAAACAGCTCAAACAATGCAGGGAGAAAAGGAAACGCTGCACTTTAACCTGTTATAAAATGGCCTAAAGCTTAACAGAATCTAATGCTGCACAATATTTGGTACCTAAGAGGAACAGTACATCAGTTGTGAGAAATTATATCGCCTATGAAAACCTTGATGCTGCGCAATGCCAGGTAAGGCAGAACACGCCTTGCTACCTCACGAGATACACTACGAACCTTTATCAGCAACTAAGAACATCCCACCACCATATATGAGAGTTGCACGGCTAAACTGTCCGCCACCAGTGTTTCAATTTCCAGTAAACAAACTTCCAGCCGACAGGGATCGCTGACCGAGCTGTTTGAAAGAATTGCTCCTTACGAACATAAAAAAACAGCACAACGAAATAATTCGTGCTATAACGGGGTTCATAGCCAAGGGTATGCTTCGATAAGCATGATGAATAACCTAGGATTTAATCTCACGAACACATTTTTGCCATATTTAACCTGCACTGTATAAAAAATGCTGACAGAAAGTTACAGCTGCACCGAAAACAACGGAGTATTTTGTAAAAACTGACCTGTGATCAAGCCTCACTACGGAGCCATACCAGAGTCTGAAAATGCATTAGATCGATGGTGAATTACAAATCAGAGCTTGTTGCTTCAAGCATCCTACTTCCCAGATAACCTCACGGAGGAAAACACTGCAGCCAGCCTGAGAGGGGTTTACCAGCTGGGATCAAAAGGAAGAAAACCTTGATTGCATAACAACGGAGATCACCATGGAGTGTGATGATTTAAGTAGATAAAGTTGTTTATATTCAGCCATGCTTCATTTGCCTTCGTCTTAAAATAAGTCTAGCCTATGGAATAGAATAAATTATGTATAAAAAAAAAATCTGTTTATAATACATTATATTTTTGCTTGCAATAATTAAAAAATGCTTGAGAAAAGCCCCATAAAAATAATTGCAAAATTAAATCGCAATTGCAATATTGAAGAAAAAAGTCGCAATTGGATTATTTTCCAAACCCGTTCAGCCCTACTATATGCAGAGCTAAGCATCATATTAAACAAACCGGCAATTTATGGAATTGTGATTGGATTTAGGAACTCAAAAAAAAAAAAAAAAATATGTCGGACACATTGTGAGATATGCAGGCAGGGCTGATTCAGTCAGACCGTTTAAGTCTCTTGCTGCTCTGATTTCAGTCAAATGTTGTTTCTTTATTTCAGTCCAGTTTCTTTTTGTACCATTTATTGGTGAAGGTGCCAAGACTTGTCCTAATGAAAGTCTATTTCAGTTTTCTTAACACAGCTGTAAATTATTAGTACTTTCAAGCTGTGAGTTGATAGTTTCAGTTAAGTGAATGGTGTGAAGACGCTACCGTGCTCAAATGAATCAAAGTAGCTCTTTTAGGTGTGAGTATTTTCCAGGTGATCATTGCTGCTGTTTGTAAAGGAAGGATGTGGTTTGGCTCTCTAGTTTAGATTTTTCTTTCAGTTCATCTTTTTTGTGCGTGTTTGACAAAGAATTGTATAAATGTACTGGTCTGTACATGTGTAAGAGGACCGTTTTACTTTCCCAACAACTGAATTTCAGTCCAACCGACATCTTTCACTCTCTGAAATGAGATTTACAAAGCAGAGGAAAAGTGTACAAACTCCCTGTTTTAAAATGGGAAGATTCTTTATTTAGGGAAAAAAAATACTTTTACATTTAATGTGACATATCTTGCATCACAGCAACTTAAAAAAATCACAAATATAAAAAAAAAAGATGCAATGCCTCTGTTGTAATTTTGTAAATTTCCTTATGCACAGTGATGGAGGGCCCCAATAACTTAGGATAATATTCGACAGTGGTGTTGCTACTTAAATACTTTTGTCCACAGCTGATGGATGAAGAACAGATGTACGCTGATTAGGAAGCAGAAAAGAGATGTGATGGGATAACTATATGGACAGTCTGCTGCATTCTTCCTATGTCAGGGCAGAGGGGTAGAATTTAAAAACAAAGTTATGGTCTGAGGTATAGTCTGAGTTACAAAGAAGTCTTTGCCTAGAGTCAGACATGGTGGTGGTAGCATATTAATCTGTGATTAATATGACCAAAGACTGCAAAAAAATGAAGAGGGATTTAATTTTCAAACATCTTGTCGTGTCAAGATTTGAAATGCTGATAGACTAAGAGGAAATCACAAGCCACAGAGGATTATCTTTGATGTGTGCACAGTTATGCAGCCATGTTGTTGGAGCTATCTTCTTATGCGTTTTGCCCACTAACAGTTTATTTTTTCTTCTAGTGAAATTTAAAGACATTTTTTAAACGTTTTTATAAATTTTCATCACAAAAATGTCCCATCCTTCCAGGGGTGTGTTGAAATGAAATGTCAGCATTTGAATTGTACCTAATCGATAAAATCTTCCTGGCAGTTCTGAAAAATATGTGGAATAAAGGAATTTTACTTTCAGTTATGTGTAACCATGGCAACAAAGTATTGTTTTAACATCTGAGAGCAGTTGATTAGCATCTGACAAGCTCAAGTAAAAGATTAACTAGGACCCCAAATCCTAGAGGACTTCAAAGGACCGCTTATTTGGACAAAGAGCACCACCAGAGAGGAGGAGGAGGAGGAGGAGGAGGAGGGATTTCAAACCATTGATTGTAAAGGCAAGAATAATTTTCCTGATTTTACAGGGATTTTCTAGCCCTAACTGAAATTTAGTCTGTTGCAATCTTCCCCAGAATTGGAGAAATGTGAAAAAGCTTTTCATAATCAGCCCAGTCATTGTCCTAATCTAGCAGTTGTATGGTTTACCTTAGCATAAACAATGTAAGTTAATGGTTAAGTTAAGCTAATGGTTTGCATTCTGTGTGCAAAAGCCATGAAACTTGCTCAATTATCGTAATTATTCCTGGTGACTTCAATAATCATATTGATTGCAAATGACCATAAATGAAAAAGGAAATACTGGACCTTATTTAGGTTTAGGACTAAATTGTGACAGCACCACAGAGAGCCATCACTGCAAGGACAAAACGCAGCACCTGCAAAAGCCACCTGTTTCTGTAAACGCATATTACAGCTGTTCCTGCTATAATATCAGTATGTTAGAAGTCTAGTGCAAGAAAATAGTTTGGGCTTGTGCAGCAAAGGTTAGCAAAAACATGCCGAAGATGTATGGCAACCTGTTTCACAGAATTCCATCTAACGTGGAATGGCTTGCTGCCTTGGAAATCCCTCCAAAACCAATGATGGAGAAAATGTATAAATAGCTGTTCTGCCAGCATAGTCTGTATATAAATATGGACAGAGTCTCGATAATCAAATAGAATCATACACAACGCACTGAAGCGATGCACATTTTAATTAAAACAAGTTTTAAAAATCAGTATGTAGAGGGGAAATCGGATACTTTCAACCCATTTTTTGGTCATGCTGCATTATTTTAAATGCACAGCAGAAATATAATCTTACAACCCCCCCCGAAAAAAAAGACAGTAAGAACACAGATGTATTGGGCAGCCTGTTGGAGCAATCCGGTCCACATCAAGCCACTTTTGTCCAATATGTGCTCAATTAACATCCATAACAAATACATAGATTTTAGAGCGGCAAAAGCAAATAAAGTGGATTAGCAGGGCATGCCAACAACTCATTGCATCACTCAGTTACTGTGAAATATCATCTCTACTGTCTGGAAATTGACCAGTTAGCATCTTATGACTGTAAGGAAATTGTTATACAGCAACAGTCTTCAGTCAGAAGCCTCTTCAGATTTGTTGCAAGACTGATTGATACCAGAGATCCTTCTTGCCCACAGCATCGCCATACAGGACAACTGTTTAAAGGTGGCTGAATTATATTTTACAAAATGTTATTTCCCTTTGAAACTTAAAACACAAGTTCTTTTTTTTTTCAGCCTAGACCTTATTTTTTTATAGCAGATATTACATTCATTTACTCACCCAGACAAGTTTAAAGCTACTTGGAGGTGGACTTTACAGCCATTCGTGAGCCGCCTATATCCATATAATCAGGGCAGGAGTTCGCTGCCTTTAATAAGGTGTTATCTGCCCCCAAATGCCTTCATTTAACAATGTTTTGCTATTAACTCTTAGCAGGACTCCCCTCAGAGTTCAGAACGTCTCGGAAGTGTTTATTTGTTCTTTTCCGGGGTGATTTAGAGGCAAAAATACAGCAACGCTATCACGTAATTACAAGGACGTCACCGCCATGCCCCATCCTGGTTGTAGTCCAAGCAGGACTTTCACTCTCATCTCTACAGTGGTTGGTTAGACAGAACTTGCTGCTGTAGACAATCAACATGGTTCATGTTTGCGATTTCCCGAATTGCACTAACCGAATTACCAATTGGCCTACCAGTTCAGCGTCCACAGGCTCCCTTTCCGGAACCTATGCAGACGTCATTGAAACCGGCGGTTGGAGTAAGTTGGAATCGGTTGCATTGAAAGCCTGCAAAAACCTCAGATACTATCAGGACATGTCTTGCCCAAGGACGCAACAACTGAGACAGACCGAGCAGGACTTCACACTGGTTTCCCCCCCCAGTTAGGGGACGCGCTCCGACCACCTGAGCCACGGTCGCCCCTACCTGTTTAGAGCGAGGCTCAGTCACAGTTGTCATTGTGCTGTAAGAAAGGGTTTTTTACATGCTATAGCTCTGCTTTATACTTTTTCTCCTAAGCCTTCTAGACATGTGCTCCTCCTCCTCTCCCGTTTATCATGCTGTGAGAGCACATCTGCAGCAGAAAATCTCTCTGTGAAGTGCAAATTTGAAAAACAAGTGGTGAAAAAGGTTTGCAAGTAATTGTCAGAGTATTCTCCTGAATGTCCCATGTTCATGTGTGACAAGAGCTTCACGAGCTTGTTATCTGATTTATCATCTTATTTTAATATTTTAGTAAGTGGTTATCAGAACTGCTCAGGTTTTTTTTGTTTTCTTTTGCAGACAATAGGGGGATGAAAGCAGAAAATCATTTTTTTTCCCGTTGTTTTTTTTTAAAACGCCTCCTCACTTTAATTTTAGTTGACCTAATTGGTTGATTTTGGATGAAGTCTTATCCATTGTCAATAGTGCATTTATTTTTGACACAATATATTATCCTCAATTCTTTTTAGTAACTTCATAAACGCCCACTTCCTTTTTTTCCTGTTTTTAATATCCTTTCACATTTTTTCTGTCTCACACATTTCAAGCTAATCCTTGCCATTTCGATTCTGAGGATAATTTCTTTTCACTTTCTTGGAGTTTCTAATATACATAGAATGATTACAGTGAGTCTTGAATCGTATTGCAGGTGCAAGCGCCTAAAGTGAAAAGAGAACTTTGTTTTCAAATGTCTGATCTAGTGACTAATCATCCAGATTAGTCGTTGAATCGCTGTGCTGGTCAGACCGTTGCTGGGCTTTTGTAGCTCTTTGATCTACCAATATCAATTTTAGCAGATTCTGATTGTGTCTTTGAGAGCCAAAATATAATGAGACACTTTCTTTTCTGATATTCTTTTTCAATCAAAGACAATATTGTGAAGTTGGGCTGCTTATATTTAAGAAATTGGCATGAGTAGTGCTTTAGACGGTACACAGCACATGTAGATGCTTGAGACTGTGGGCTGGCAATATTTCCTTTTCCACGACTGTAAAAATGTGAAAGCCTGCTCTGGCTGTATTGCAGCCTGAATAAGCCGCAGACAGACGAACGTGATGATTATTGCCAAAATGTCAAACTGTACAGCAAACTGATTTCATTCAATCATATTTTAAAATGTAGAGACGTTTGAGTATTCTTTCATTAAAAATTTTTGCTTTTGTAGTTTGGATAATTTTTTTTGGGGGGAGGGGGGGTGTCAACATCATTAGGTGCATCATCATCAGTTTGCTGTGGGGCTCTCTGCTCTGTTACCTGACCCCAGATCGAGATGAAGATGATAGATTTATTGCTCATACATAAATAAAAGGAAAATGGGCTGCAGACAGCAGTATTAGCTTCTGAGTAAAAAGATTTGCTGTGATTATCAAATGGAGAATAAAACAATCCTTTGTGAGTGTGTTAAAAAATGTAGTGAATTAGCAGTGAAGACATGGTGAAATGACGCAAGAAACAAAGAATTAAGTGGAAAACCTATTTGATATTTTTATTAAACTGAGTGTATCAAAGTAAATCTACTCTGGTTCATGGTTTTACAGACTGAAAATGGTGATGCGTTTTAGTTTTGATGGATCCAACGATTAAGAAAACAAAATGTTTTTTTTTTCTGTTTGTGACTGAATTAGAGGCAATAAAAGCTGAACTGGTCGATTTATTCAGCAAGCTTCCCATCTGTAGTGTAGGCTGAAGGGGTTCCGACTTGTCTGGATGCGGGTGTACAGTTATTATTGTTGGGAAGAAATGAAAGCTGGAACATCTTGTATCCACCGTACTAAACAGCTTTTGGCATATCAAATATTCTAGTGTAGTTTCATATATGATCCAATTAGAGGAACTGTTATTATGCTGCTGTTTATATTGCAGCACAGCCAGAGCCTTTGGTGAACTACATGTTCCTAATAGCATATTTGTATTATTTTTAAACAGCATGTGTACTAATATAGGTTAAGTTAGCTTTACTGAAGTGCTCGTGTAATTGGAAGGTAATGAGCCACATTGGGCTGCTGTCTGCACGGTTTAGCAGAACAAGCCGCCTGTTTACGAGAATAATTGGAATAAATTCAAAAGATTGCCAGTATTTTTTTATTTATTTTGAAAGCCTAGCTTGCTTCAAAGGTGTATTTTTAATGACGATAAAAGTTGGTCTATCATCGGCCTCCACTGCAGGAAAACAGTCAGCCTCTAATTTGAATAAAGCATTGGAATTGAATGCATTACACTTTTATAAAAATGAAATTTGCAGAAAACTGTAGCGTGCTTTTTGTGACCTGAATAAAATAAAAAATCATCAATTGAACTTAGCTTTTTGTGCCAGTTAGTCTGGGATTGTATGAAAGTACAGTGTTCTTTTGACCTGTGGCAAAATGAATTAAACTGATGATGGAATATAATTTTATTTATGATGTTGTTATAAAATGGAACTGCCTGCCGTTTTGGTTATTGGTGCTGATGAGGACGGCTGAATTTCTGATAACGCTACAATGCAAAACCTATGCATAAGCCTGCCAAGTATGAAGTGTGAGTGTAGTTATATGAGGTTAAGCTAAGGGCAAGTTAGCTGTTGTCCTTTCACCATCTGCTCCAGTAGTATATACCAGCCTGAAAGCTATTGGCTGGATGCCTAAAGAGCCCTAAAACAAAGTGTTATTTCTCTGCTTCTTTTGGCTTTTCAGCTTATTCATCTGCTTTTGCACACACATTTTAGTCCAAGTTAATAACTTTCTTCAGTGAAAACCTGGAAAATATAGCAAAGATTTTTCTTTTCTTTAACCGCAGTTCAAAATCCTTATCAGGACTGCGAGCTTGAAAAGCCGTTCACCTTTACATTAATTCATTAATAAAGCCTTTTGAAGGCACCCGCAGCTATGTGCTTTTTTTTCTTTTTCTGAGCTTGCTTGGAAAACATTGGGCAAGGCTTTCGTCCCCCCCAGACTCAATGAGCATGTACTGTAAAACAAAACTTTTTTTTTTTCTCTCCTGTCTGCTCTGCACATGCGGTTCAGGTTTAGGCCCAGGAGTTAAAAGCAAACCTAAGTTTCTCTTGTCTGGTGCTGCACTAACTCATGGAATATCAGCAGTTTTTTACAGAATTTATATTCAAACCTACGGTTTCATGAAATGCTATCAGTTCACGCCTTTGCAAGGATTTCGCAGCGTCTGTTAGAGGCGTAATGAATTATTCCTTGCTGCAGAAAATTGCTAAGTGCTGTGAAAAGAAAATCTCCCTACACGAAATGTTGCACCTCAGCTATTTTTTTTGCCTTTTTAAACCTGAACAATTAGTAAGAGTAGCTTCTGTACACTCCTCTCTCTCTACACACTTATCATTATCCTCCATTTTTTTTCTCCCAAATGCATGGTAGAATTTAAATCTCAAAACTGTTTAGAATATTCTAGGAATGGCTGTACATCTTGTGCATTATTGGTTAGGAAAAGGTGAGAATATAGCTTATTCTTCCTATCTCACGGAAGGTTGGAGCAGAAGTCATTTTGGTAATGAAAAGCCTTTTCTGTGGTTTAACCATCTGCCTTGGAAGGGTTGTGATGTTTGCTTTTTACTCCAAGATTTGGCATCTTAAGGTTTCATGAAATGGAATGTATTTTAAAAAGGATTAAAGAACTAAGCCTAGTGATTTTTTAAAGATTCCTCATAAAAATAAAGATTCCAAAAAATATTCATAATCTTGCAAGGATTTGTATTGTCTGTCAGTATTCATGGATTTCCTTTTTTTGCAGGATGTGACCAAATTATTTAGGAAAGTTCACCTATTTGTACTAGGGCTGAGTAATAAATCGTTTTTTATTGATAAATTTAATTTTGTTTACATTAATTTATTTTCTAGAAATTTCGAGATTTTTCATTTGCCTATCCACTACTTGGACTTCCATAACTCGGAGTGATGTTGATCTGCCAAGGACGTCCCATCTTTTTTTACAAAGCTACTCTGCAGCTCTTTTTTAGTTTGACTTTGAATTCAGGTCAACCCTGGGACCTTTATAATAGAATAAGAGCAAGTTTTTGAGAATATTTTTTGACTCATTTCTTTTTAAGAAAACACAGAATAAAAAAATGAATTTGTCATAAAAGACTTGATTTTTAAGCCGTATTGCCCAGCATTAATTTGTAGATTAAAAAATAAATAAAATATTGTGCTGCATATCTAAAGTATTGAAAAGAAAATGCAGCTTGGGAACTTGATGTGCTGTTTCTATTATTTCTGTGATTCTGTACATGTTTCAGTCACTTCAAAGTATGAACCCTGGACAAAATTCAAACATTTAGATGATTTAAAGTTTAATCACATTATTTATAAATATATTTATTTACAGATTTATAAACATTGAACCTTCATAAAACTCCCATTAGGGTTTATAGTCATAACGGTCTAAGGGGCAAAAAAGTTGAGTGTTTATTTTTTTAGCTGGGGATATTTGAGACACAAGCTACTTGCTCTGCTGTTCAGTATGACTAGTGGTGTACCACTCCAGCAACAATCTGTTAGAAAAAGTGTCAAGAACAGATAGAAAATAGAAAAGTTTTGCAGCTTCAGGAAGTCAAAAGAACTTGTTGCTGAAGAACCACATTGCCATGTTCGTTGAATAATAAAATGACAAAGCGGGGGATGAAGTTGCCCTGAAGCCGTTTTATAATCATTGGTTTTTATTTCTTTTGGTAGACTAACACTAGTTTGGAGAAACTCCTCCTTTTTGTAGGAAATTAATGACTGTTGTGGGAAAACTGACTTGCCGAATTAGTTGCTTTTCCTCTTCTACGGCTGCATGTCAAGCCCCTACTTTCCTAGGCAGGGTTCTCCCAGGAGAATGTTGTCAGACAGAGCAGCAAGGGCTGTAAAAGTGCAGTATGCTGCAGAGCTGATCCAGGCTACGTGGGTTCATATACAGATGAGTCCTCCTCGAAGGAAGCCGCGTCTGGCCAGGGGAAGCCATTACAAAGACAGATTTAGGATTTGATTTCAGCCTTATATGCTTTAGTGATCAAGGTTTTCCAATACCACTTTGTATTGGGTGTGAACAACCTTAAGCGAGCTACTTTTTTTATGGCTAAATCATCTTTCATGTTCTCCCTTTTGAGGCTATCCTCTTTGCTATGGATAATGTGACTAAAACTGTGAACGGAGCTCCTCAACGAGCTTTTCCCAGCAGCTATTCAAGCCCTTCTACAGTAGAAAGTGAGAGGAAGCGCTCGATTCATTTGGACGCAACTGAAGAGGATGCCCCAGTTTTTAAGCTCCTGATTTGACTGTTAGTCTGCTTTCTTGACGATGTTTTTCTCAAAGCCTCTGCAACATTTCCACTAATAAGAGGTACACAACATCTAAGTACAGTTCCAGTTAGAGAGTTTGCGCACACTCATCAGGGCCACGGCTGGCATTACAAATGTTCATTTCCTAATTACTCAGCTGTACTTTTGCAAAGGTGGAATGATAATCCAAAAAACAATTTTAATGATCTTAAAATTATTTTTTCCTTTATTCAAACAGGTTCAAAATTGTAGATACAGCTTAGAGATATTCTGCTATTGTACCGTACTGTTTGCTATATGTTCCATGATGGTAGTAGTTGTTTGTAGTTCATTATAGCAGTAGTTGTAAGAATAGTAGTTGTAAGGAAATATAGATTGATATATATTTATATATTGTCATATTTTATGCCATAATGTTGTATTGATATTCTAAATAAATGTATCTATTTTTAGAATTTGAATGGAATTACTGACAGTGAAAATTAAAAGTATGACCGCTAGTTGGTGGCCATTTTCACCTTCTTAGTTCCAGTGAATCAGCCAAATCTAGGTTGGAGTTTTTAGAATGCTGTGACCGTTTTTATACAATTAAATTCAGTTTTAAAATTACAATACATAGTCTTAGTTACAGCATTGCAATATATCGCAAAATATCATATAAACCCCCCTGTGTGATACTTATTGTATCACCAGGTTCTTGCCAATACACATCCCTGGTAGCAGTAAATATTAGTACCTTTTTAGAAATATAACTTATTTTGGCGTCACACCAAAAGTGCATCGAATGGATTGCAACAGAAGCATCTTGCCGACATGTGTTTCACATGCATTTTAATACCCTTCCAAATGTTGCGCCAAAGCAACTCTTTGCCATTATGCCTGTGCAGACACTAATATTGAAATGCCAATTCCTATTCTTTATAATGTGCAACTCTAGAAAACCGTGTTACTTAGTCAAAATATTAACATCATGCTTATGGCTAAAGTTCTGACCCCAGCTGTGGAAGTCGCAGGTCTAACATGGCTGTGAAATGTAGCCCAGCGTGTTGCTGGTGTCTATTTAAGCATCAAAGCAGGTTCTGAAAAACTGAAGCTGAATGTTTGAGGTATTTTTGTTTTTGTCTCCAACACACCACAGCCATAGAGCCACTACACAGTGCTGGCATTATGTTGCATTAAACCCTCTATTGCTTTGTATATCTGAACCTGTTCCTCCTGTATTCTGCCTCCGTGTGGAGAATCCCAGTGCATGAGGCTATTTACCGACTCAGAACTCCATGGTTTTTACCTCTCTCGCCTGTGCTGTTAACGGAGCAGTTTCAGAAGCAGCAGCGGCCTCCGTCCTGAACAAAAGGGCAGTAATGGAGTTCTTTCAGTCAGGCGGATGAATGAGAGATAGCTGGTCTGTTGAGAGTAGTTTGGGAGTTTTGCCATTTATATGCAGATTAATTCCTTAAAAAAAAACTAGAAATACCCTGTGAAGAAGAAAAATCATGTTTGCAGGAAGATGTATTATACTTTTATTAATCCACACTGCCCTATTTTTATCTCTGATACAAGAGCATGACCTGGAGCAGGTCTGAGTTGGCCCAGAAACAAAACCTAGATAGCATAACTAAATTTATCCCCCCGTCTTCCTCGTCCACATGAAAGAGAGACACAAAAAAAACCAACCCTGCAACACATCTGTTAGTTGCCATGCAGAGTGCGAGATAAACCGACTGGTTGATGCAGCTTTTGTCAAGCTGTTTGTGTGGCGTCATGGCTGTTTTTGATGCGATTGTTGTTCCGTGACCATCCAGCCTGCAGCACTCATCTTCCACGGCCAAGCAGAATGTCAGCTCATTGGATGCAAGGCTGTAATTTAAGGCATTCCTTTTCATGCAAGTGAACTCTTCCCCCATTTTCTTTTTTTTTTGCATTAATTGTAGACGTGTCAATCAGGTTATTCTGTCTCAAGATTAATATTTGCTCTCAAAACCAAACTGATGCTTTATTGTTTTACACTTGCTTTAAAAAAAAATCTATTTAAAAGCACCAGAAATTGATAACTGATGTGCAGATTTGACCTCTAACTACTGAGCATCTCAAAGAAAAATAGTGGACGCTTGCATGAAACTGTTCAGATAGTCCTTTTAATAATTGACTCCATCTCTCTGCTTCCACTCCCTCCTGCACTTTGTTTTCGTTGAAGTGGTCTTGCATGACCTCTGGGTGGTCTAACGGGAGAAGCGGGGTGGGGGGAGAACAAGGAGGATCTGTGCTTCTGCACCCTTGTCCTCTTACTGACAGAAGTCAGCACGCAGCTCTGTGGGCGAGCACACCTGCATACAGAGCAGAGAGCGAAAGGAGCAGTGAGAGAAACCGTGGTGGGATGGTAGGAGGCAGAGGAGGAGAAAAGAAATGACTGCCTGCCAAATGTTCAAACTGAGGAAGGTTTTGGTGGTGAGGCCAAAAAGATTGCATTGTTCTTAAAACCGCCTCATCTCTTCATACGCACCACAGTATCTGGGCCTTGCTGGATATGTGGAGAGAGGATGGGGTTTTTGTCACGTTCTGCTCCAGGTTAAACTGACTGTGTTCTGTGGCTGATAGGCTCCTTACTGCGGAGTCAGTTTAATAAGATCAGCTGCTTAAAGCATCTCTGAAGACTTACTGAATGGTAGAAATGGCTTTGCTCAGCTTATTCGTAAGTAATTTTCTCCTTTCGGTTTAATCCCTCGAACATTTTGCAGAAACTTAGTTGAAACTGGCAGAGAAACTAGGTAGGTGGTTACGTCAGATAAATGTCAGAAGGAACTGGCTTTAAGGTGTTTTGGCCCCACTGGGGACTGGAAAAATACAGAGCCTTAAGTTTTCATACCCCATCATTTATTTTTCTTAAGTGGAAAAATGATGTACAATTTCATGTTTATGTATAAAATCTGTAATTTGAAGGATTTTCATTCAGCTTTTTGGCCCACTCTAAAAAGCTTTGATCTGCATCTGAAAATATACAATTGCAGTGTTAGAAATGCTGCAATTGACCTTCATTTTCCTCCCGTTTTTTCTGTCAAGCTGTTACTATGGGATTAATATTAGATTCAGGGCATTTATAGCAGTAATAGTACAACTGCGTTATTGATGTGAAATGTTTTGATACATTGCAGTTCAAATCTAATACTTTGTTTGATAATGCATCAAAGTAGTTCCTTGTAAGTGGTCATTTTGCACATGCTGCGTTACTTTGAGCTTGAATATATTTCACAGCTCTGGTTGCAGTTGAGCCATACTCTTCTATCCTCCTCGGATCATGGATTGAGCAGTGCTTTGCCCTTCTAGTAAGTCATAGGGATAATATGCAGTTTGCCTCTTTTGTAAACATGGCTTGGGAAATTTTACCTGTGATCAGAGGCACGTCATCTGTTCACCTGGTTTGGCTGCGGCTGTGAGAGTGGGATCCAAGGGTAAAACCCCTGTTGGAGTTTTGAGTTACTTTGATCTGCACTTCAGCTGGATCAGGATGTGAGAGTACAAGAAGAAAAATGTATATACGTCAAACTAGATGCATTGGGAGCGCTGCTTGACGCAGACTAAGTTTGCGGTCTGAACGCACAATTAGGACAAGTTCACGTCTTCTGCAAAGACAAAAGAAAACGTTGAGTTTAAGCATTTACACAGGCTGGGTTGCAGATACAGAGCTCTGTTAAGTTTCTGCATCAAGTCTGTTATTTCTAGGAGCTGCATGTGGATTTTCATTAAGGTAAAGAAATGAAAAACCTATTCAGCAGTAATACAAAATAATTGAAGCAGATCACTTGGCTCCATTGCTAAAGTTAGCTCCATTTGGAAAAAAAAACATAATGCATAAACAAAGCATTAAACTTTTTGAAAAAAGCTGAGTGTACTTAACCATTGTAGAACAAGCTAAGTGAATGTCAACAAAAGAAAGATGATTCAGGCTTTCGTTTAACAGCTCTCCTATGTAAATATACATAGTAGTCATCTCGTGAACTCATGTGAATCACTGAGATTTGGTGAGTGAGATGTTTCTGGTCGGTGTGAATTGCAGTCTGTATGGAAACCGAACTGCATCCATCTGTGAAGTAGGTGTTAGGTGTCACAAGACAAATAGTTCAAGGGGTATGAATTCCCCTGTGTGTATTTAAGTCCCTACACATGGTAACAGATTATCTTTAGTTGAATTTCTGATCCTTTGGTTAGATGCCTGGCTGGCGTTCATTTTGGCACATCTTGCCTAATTCGTGGTCATTTCATTTAACTTTTTTGGCTTTTTTTTAGTGGGAGCTTTTTATTCCCTTCCATCATATTTTTATTTCTTTTTAAAAATTAAATTCCCTTGTTTCTTGGCAAGATTTCTGCTAGGGCCATGCGTATTTTTGTAACTCGTGTCCTCATCTTCCATGCCAACCTCATCCTGTTGAGGCTTGCTGTAGAGCTGCAGCCTACCCTTAGGTTAAGAGGCATCAGGAGCAAGTTGCCAGGTGTTCAAAGTGCCAAAACAACGTGAAGCGAGACAAACAACCATGCACACCTAAAGTCACTTTTGAATCCCTATTTAATATAAAATGCTTGTTTGTGACTGTAGTTGGAAGCCGAAGAACACTGATAAAACCCACGCAGGGAGAGGGAGAATATGCAAACGCCACTGTCTCCCTTGAGGCGACACTTTAACCGGAAACCCTCTCACTGTGAGGCGACTGTAACGCACACCATGCTGCAGTTTATAAATTACTTTAAAATGGTTTCATCACAGCCTGAGACTTTGATCACAGTGCAAACAAACCCAACTTCTGGTGAACAAACAATAAGACCTGATATAGCTCTCTTAATGGCATGGAATGAAACTTAAAACAAAAGTATCAACGATGGCATGTATAAGCATGTAAAAGCTATACATTGATTACTGGTCTTTGTATACGGCAGTAGCTGCAATTGACTTGGCATTTGGGAGGTAGTCTGCACAGTATATTGATTTGCAATATCAGCATTTGAAATGTTGCAATCATAAAGCACTGCTTGGATGCTGTAGAGTGTTCTATTTCCATCGTGATGCTGGTTGGAAGCACACTCCACCCACTCCTGATACAGATTTTAAAAACCAGAAATGAAGCATTAGTTAAATGGGGTTTTACTACTACCACCAATGTCAGTAGAGCAATACTTACAATAAGTAAAATACTTGCTTGTTTTCCTAATCTTTGCAGCCCTAATACTCCTCTGAACTTGCTTATCATGTGAAAATAAATAAGAAAAAATGGATGAATGCTAGTAGTTTAATGCATTCATACATATACACACTTGTATGTGACAGATTTATGCATTACTTTCAATTTTATATCCCCAATGAGTGGCCAGAACAACTTGACTGTAACCTGAGTAGATGATTTCACTGGCAGCTGGGCCTCATGGGAATGATCCTGCCTTGGGGTATTTACTCAGAAATCGCCCGGTAGAGTCACTGGGCGGGATTTGTGGTTAACTCAGGCTCACTGGGAAATATTAGCAGACTTCGACAGACACTGGGAATTGGAAGAGTTGCCAGTGAAGCAGAACGTAAGAAAAAGAAACGAGGAAAGTTACGACTAGCGGGCCCCACCAAGAGATACAGGCACTGTTGGCATGCCAACAACAAAGTGCATAGAGGGTTGGAGTCTTTGCTTGACAATGAGAATGTTTTCTTGGACATGCACAGTATGCTGACATCTTTACACGTTCTTTAATGGGCTAATTTTGTAAGGATGCACAACTTCCCCAACTCTAAATACACCCCCCACCCCCCAGAAATTTCCTGGAACTCATCTAGTGGAAAGAGGCTTTTCTTCATGGCTTGGGTTAAACAGGAAGTGCATTTCCACTAAGGCAGTACTTCTCAAATAGTGAGGGGGCGCTGTCGGGTGGCCAGGGGAGCATGGGAGGAGTTTTGTCTTAATTTGTGCATTAAGGATGGGGTTAAAAAACGAGCGTATCCTTGATTCACATTACTACGCACAGTCATGTGACATCCAGAGTAGCGAAGCCCTGCTAATGAAGCTGATGTGTAATTCTATTTAGCAAGAGTTTAGACTCGTCTAAAAAAAAAAAAAAAAAAAAAAAATGGGGCTAGCGGCAAAGTAAGCTTTTATGGTGTTATTTGATACTCGGGCTCTAAAGTGGAGCACGTATGTTTGTTATTGCAGCACGGAACCAGAGCTTTTCTAGCCCAACAGCTCCGCCCGCGCAGGTCCTGCACATGCTGAGCAGATATTAACCCCACCGTGTTGCTGCTTAAAGCCGCCGCCTATTAACACCGGTGCTCCGATGCAAAATATTTTCTAAAATAAACGAAATCACACTGAAATCACCGATTTCACTCATCCCCTGTCACCTCCTCATCTGGTCTGTGTGATCACTTCTGAGTTTAAACCGGACTCTTAAGAAATACAGAAAGGAGTTAAAAGGAATTTAAAGGCTGTTTGAAGCCGGATAACATTTACAAAAAAAAATTAAGCTAATTTGGCCACTACCGGACATTGAATACAGAAAAGGACACAATTTTATTTTTTAAAGAAAAAGACTGGGTTTATGTAGTCAATTTCTATCGTCCACTTACTGTTATGGAGTTTAAATGCTCAATATACTGTGATATTAATTTTAGCTTAGCTCTAGTAGGGAGCCTTTTATTTTTATTATGAAGATTAGAAAATGATAGAAATACTTTTCAGACTAATTATTTTCTATCTGGCTAGCAGATGCTTTTTTTAAGATTCAGAATAATTATTAATTGCTCTGAATGTTTTTGTTTTTCGAGTAATTATGAACACGGGTCCAATTATCCTTGCCCATTGTTCGCTCAACAACGGGCATCTCTCCATTTTGGCTCTCCTCTGCTGCAGATGTGTCTGTCGTCTGTGCCGTTTTCGCCCGTCTGTTCTGAGAGGATGACTTTATTATCCCAACCCCGCCGCTGGCATCCTCACCTGGCGTGACATTACAGATCATCGCTATCTGTGGCCGTGGCTTTGTTTCAGGTCGCGACAGCAGCTGACAGCAAGGCAAGGACATAAACAGCCCAGGGTCCCTTCCTGTTGGTGCAGAGCACAGGCTGGACAGAGGAGCAGGCGAAGGGATGAGAGGGTGAAAGAGGGCTCAGGGTACACGATGAGAAATGGCAGATGGGCGAAAGGAGGGCAGATAGGACATGGCGACAGCTGGAATAGGTTGTCAAATCTGTGAGTGGTGCTGAAAACGAGCCAGTCAGGAGGTTTTTATATCATGGTGGTGGGGGGTGGGAGGGGGGTTATCAACTTGACCAGCTGGCAGGTAGTCTTGTAACAAAACGAGATGGGAGGGCTTGTAGCGGGAAACGGCCTGAGGTTGGAAACACACCGAAGAGTTGAAGATTATATTTCTGCATGTTTGGTTTGCAGTTGAATTCAGAATCTGCCAAATAGAAATGCTTAGGTCAGTTTCAAGAGTCACATTCACTTTAAACTGGATTTATTTTATAACGGTTTCGAAGCATGTAAGGAGTCTGAAGAATTAACCCGTTAAATCTTTTGTTCAATGTTGGATGAATAGATTAGAGTTGTAGCTCTCTGCTTGCACCTTCTAATCATTTCATTCCTGTATTTGAGAACAAGCATCCAAAACGAAAGACCGTTTGTCAGTGTGGCTCCTCAGCCTTCACAAAGAGATTAGAATTCTGGAATCTCTACATGATGTATGGAAATGTCTTTTTATTCAAAGGGGAGGAAACGGAGAGCTTTCTTTCGCAATAGATTAGCACATTTATAAAAGATGAGGGACCATCATGACTTATTTAAAAAAGCCACTGTTGTATTTGAGGCTCTAAAACTGTAACCAAGTTGAGCAAAATCCACAAGGAATCACTGGAAAACCAGGACTTTCCTTCCAGCATTTAGTGGCTACATGTTCTGTTGAGTTGGTGAAATCTCCTTCAGCTCCACATGCAAACGAACTTTCTGAGTTGGAAGTTTAAATGCAAATCCAGTGGAAAGGCTGGATACACAATGGAGACATTTCAGACTCTTTCTGTCGTCTGATACTAATCAGTGTCGCCATTTCTACCATAATAAAAAATGAAACTGTAGTAAATCTAATCGGGCAGAGGAGGAGTATGAATGGCTGTTGAGGGTAAAGTCTGAGCTGAATGTAGTTGCTAGAAGTAGTTTCCTGTTAGTCTTTGTCAACCCCACCCATCTACATTTTACATATTTGACTTGTTTTTAAATAATTTTAGTTTTATTTTCTTAAACACAAATGCTTATGTGATTTAAGCCCCTAGGTTATGCATGGTAGAATCACCATGGTTCAATGGGAATGTGTTATGGGCTGTTTTATTTTCTGCTATCCCATCATATTTGGCACTCTTATTAGTTACAGATAATTGGGCCATGCCGCGTGTGCTGATCACTGGCACTTTTGCAATATAAGAACCGATCAAATTTTAGAGGAAACTCGGGTGTTTTTTTGTTTGTTTTTATTGAATGCATTTTATTTCAAAAGGTCAAATAAAACAAGCAAGGTTGCATTTAAATTTTTCTAAATCTCATAATCTGCTTCATTATGCTTCAATAAATTAAACAATTTCAGGGTTAGTCGGAGAAAAGATGGAAGGCTCAGTGGTCTTAATCCAATCACTTGCTGGGAAGAGGTCTTGCTAATGGAAACTGTGGACAAAACCTGCTATTAAATGTCTTAGAAGTGCATTGAGGATTGCTGGACTTATTGTGGCTCCGGGCAGCCCGCTGTAGCGTTACGGTTACTCTCAGGCCATTAGATGACTGGGTCCTTGTGATTGTATCCTCTAAATTACCCGATTACTACAATAACCGTTTCTTTTAAGATATGAACCTGATCCTGCGTTTATAGGGGATGGATTATTTGATGCTGCTTGCTGTGTCTATATTAACATTCAGTGTAATCTGCTTTTTGACCACGTGATGAAAATGTAAAGAATGTGGATGGTAAAATCCACCCATTATGTGTGCTTTGCGCACCCGTCCAGTTGCTCCAAGGACGCTGCTTCCAGAGCATCATGAACCTTGGACTCTTATTGATTTTCAGCTCAACTTACAAAGAGCCAAGCGTGAAGTCAGCATTGTTGCTCTAAATTTACTGGATTCTCCTATGTGCCATGAGGGTATCGCAGTATGCCAGCACTAAAACCTAACACTTGAGGCTTTAGTTTTCTCTTCACAACAATAGCTTAATTTCACACACATTCAACAAGATGTCAGTTTAAGATCTATTTATTTTTTCGCTCCACATACTGTCTCATCTTGCAGCTTTTCAGTCTGCAGAGACACATCTCTGCCTACTCATTTTGACTCTTTATGAAGCCTCCTTCTGATGCAGACAAGTCATCTGAACACATTTTTGGAAATTAATGGATAAAAATTATAGATTTTCCCCCCTTCCTTCCAGCCTGCTACTACAACTTAATGTGTCCCTGAGACATGTGGCACACCAGGAGAAGAGCTTTTCCTTCCAAATTTTAATGATTGTCCCTGCAGGCATACTCTATATCAGTTGTGGTCCTTCTCTATTTTTCTATCCAAAGTGGACTGACCCACTTGAATAGGAGATTATAGTTTTTTTGTTATCTTTTCTGCTCTCTGTGCTTGGATTTATTCATTAATTTATTCAAAAATCCAAGGTTCCTACTGTCTTAATGTCTGGAAAAACTATGGAGTTTGCTTTTATAATTTCCGCATATGGGGAAAGGAGCAAACTGTATGACTTTATTGACTTTACTCCTGAATGTGTTTGCAGTTTACAGCTTTATTTGTTCAAAATCATATGTTCAAATTTATATCAAAAGGTGCAGTTTTAAAATAGTCTTAAAATAAAAGATATTTAGAATATAAAAAATTTGACAGACTTTAAAACAGATTTGGACAATTTAATATATATAATTAAAATCTGTACTGCTTTAAAACCCCTTGATGATTTCAGAATTTATATTTACTTCATTCGCATGTCATAGCATACCATGAATTTATTAGCAGACACTGCAACTGCTTTTTATAAGGTTATTGTCCCCCAGTTTATTTGATATGCAGATTAACTAATCAGAGAACGGGTTTATTTTCGTGTTCGACTGATACCAGTATTGGAAATGCTCGCCGATGCTGCTTAAAATAAGTAGTTGGTAACGACAAGTACTTCTGTTTTAAACACCGTCTGATACCGTGTAATTGTTTTTTCCTGTCCAATCCTACCAGACGCTGACACAGGCAGTGACAAAATCTTGTGATGGGTGTTTCATATTGCTAGAATGCAACTATTATTGCATAATATGTAGCACCAGCAATCTTATAAAGCATTTGGCTTAGTGTTATGTGAAAGAGTACAAGGAGTTTGTTTCCATAAACGATACAAGCAGCAACCGAAAGTCAGAACATTACTCTGTATTGACAAATAGAGTACTGATATATATTGAAATCGGTATTGGACCGAGAAAATGGTATCGAAACATCTCTATAGTCTATTTGATGTGCCATTGTGGCAGTTTCACGATGGACAGCCGCACAGTAACGGAAAAAGGTAAATCATTTTACTGGATTTGATACTGTGTGTAATATGAAGATTACATATATTATGTATTTAGTACACATTTATTGTACTGCAGCCTTTCATATTTTTACAGGGTTTTGTAAATATTGTTTCCCCTTTTTTCTCTCCTGTTTTTATTATTTATTTAGAATGCAACTGTTTGTAAAAGAAAATCTGTGACAAAAAAAGTTTAAAAAATAACTTATAAAGCTTACTTTGCAATATAAATGAAAGGGATTTCACAGAGGCTGGCTTTTAGAGCTGCTAATGGAGAGAGCTCAATCAGTCATGACTTTTTTTTTTTTGGGTAAAAGCCAGTTTTTCAGATTTTTTTTCTTCTTCTTCCTCCTAGACCTTTTTGAGATTTCTATTCCCATTTTCTAAATGAAAGTTTGAAAATCATTTGCATTCAATCCAAAGTGGGAATTTTGAATTCGAAAAACAAACTTTTATTCTTCCATGAAAAGTGTGCGTTTGCTTGAGTGACTGCAATCTTTTCCCTCTTTATGATGGTGTGTGTACAGTCTCCAAGCTTGAACGCCATGGTACTACTTGGTGTGAAATTTCACGCTGTCAATATTTTAAGAATAGCTCTTCAAACAGCTGATTTTAGATCTTTTTGGGAAAGCACTGCCTTCCTCAGCCTTTTACATTAGGCTCTACAGTCAAACAGTGGTGCAGCTAATGTAGGCCTTTGATGGTGTCCTCTTCACCTCCCAGTTTTTCATCACAACCTGCAAGTTTCAAAGCAGTATTTTTTTTCCCTCCTAGATATGCTCTAGTTAGTGAGATCAAGGGGGATATTTGGAACACCCAAATGAATCCGGCTCGGAGGATGGTACCTCTCCTTTAAAATACTCTAAGGCTTTATTGGAATACTGTATATGAAAGAGATCATTAGGCACTTGATGTGATTTTCTTTTTTTACTCTGGATAATATGAGTGACCCCAAACATTCACTTTTCCTAACAGGATAGTTCCAGTGATTCAGCAATTACTACAGTCATTATAATTTCATTTACTGTGACTGCTTGACCTTGAGACTTTTTCGTACTCCCAGTTCAAACTGATTTAGGAACTCATCTTAATGGCCACCTCAGTTCTATGTTAGCCAGAGCTTTTAGATTACATTGACTGTTCTTCTCTATATGCATTTCCATAATGGTAAACTAACTCAGGTGTGGCTTAAGAGCTGCATGTTAAGGCATGAGTATCTTGTGAGTGCTCCTTTAAAACAGCTTTTGTAGCAGGTGCTGAAGGAACACCTTGCACTATTATTTTGTTGAATAATATAATATCAGGATACATTTTTCCTACTCATTCTTTTCTTCAACCACACATCATTCTGTGACTTCTTGCATTTTGCTCAATACACTTAACTAATTTGGACGTCAAAGGCATTGAGAGCCTTCAATGCCTTCAATCAAACTTGGCAAGTCTAGTATTTGTCTTAGGGGTGCACAATATCAGGAAAACATTTTATATAATATACAGAGCTGTGCAAAAAACTTTTATGTGGATGTGAAAAAATGCTTCAAGGAAAGAATCCTTTGAGAAATATAAAATGATTTTGATCAATTTACAAAATGTAAACTGAGCAAACAAAACAAATCTAAATCAAATAATTTTTCGGTGTTACTACATTTTGCCTCCACACAAATTCTATTTCTTATAGGTATACTTGCACAAAGCCAGATTTTTTAGGATTGTAGTTAGGTGTATGATTAACCAATTATTAAAAAAAATCTATTGGCGATCATTAATGTCACATGTAGATTAAAACGCTGCTGCTTAGACGCTAGATCTGATCTTTTCATCGACAGAACAGAGCATTAAATACTTAAAATAATATACTTTTCTCAAAATGCTATATAAACTTGACTGGACTTGATAAGAAACGTCACACAACTGTCTATGTAAGACCTTACTGGTCACAGTGCATGTCCGAGTAAATGAGAATCATGAGGTCAAAGGAACTGCCCAAAGAGCTCTGAGATTGGAATTGTAACGAGGCACAGATCTAGCAAAGTTATAAAGTAGTTTTTGCACTACTCAAGGTTTTTTCACAGTGGCCTCCATAATCCTCAAATGGAGAAGTTTGGGACAACCACAACTCTTCCTAGATCTGGCCGTCCAGCCAAACTGAGCAATCGTGTGCGAAGAGCCTCTGTGATGGAGGTAAAGAATAACCCAAAGATCGCTATGGCTGAGCTCCAGGGATTCCATAGGGAGATGGGGAAAAAGTTCCAACAAGTCAACTATCACTGCAGCCCTCCACCAGTCGGGACTCTATGGCATAGTGGCCTGATGGAAGCCTCTCCGCAGTGCAAGATACGGAAACCCACATAGTTTTCCAAAAAACACATGAACTCCCAGATTATGAGAAATAAGATTCTCTGGCCTGATGAGACAAAGATTATTATTTCCACTGTTTAACAATCCCTTCCCATAGTGAAGACAGCTAAGGTTTGCTTGAACTCACTCTTGTTCTGAATTTCATTGAGATTGAGCTACATTCCTTGCTATTTTTTTTTTTTTGCTTGGCATCTGTTTTCTTCCTAAAAGTTTAAGGTAGTACAGATTGTACAAATGAAAATGACAGACATGTCACATTATCTGTTGAAGGTGAATATGTTTTTTTTCTCCTGTTTGCATCTTTATTAGATCTATTATATATTCCTAATCAAGCATTACTAATTTGTTCTGATGGCCATCTGCCATTTATCTACTAACGCAAGAAACGATAAAGTGGATTATGCTGTGATTTCTTGAAGCGATATCTCCTGCTCTTTAGAGGAAACTTAGCGTAGCGTTGCTGAAGTGATTCTGTTCTCCACATGATGATGTTAATGTTACTTGTGACATAAATCTTGCTATTTGCAAGACTTCATGCTTCATGTATTTTCGGGGGGGGCATCAGATCAGTGATTTGCTCCCCTGGATTCCTGGGCTACAGTTCAATCAGGAGTCTTTCCTCCATCTTACCCTGACATACAAACTCAGGCACACATCCCTCCCTGAGGTTGCTTCAGCCAGAGCTGGCATAATGTCATTTTGCTACTCCCAGCAAAGCTTTGGTCCCTTTTTTTTCTTCTTTTTTTTTTTTTTTGATGGGGCCCAACAAACAAAACGCTGGATTTTTGGCTGCAAAATGCACTCCCATCTCTCGGGCTTCTCATAATAGGGTGCTGGATCTGTTAGCGCCTCTGGCTGGGATTTGGAGATTTGCTTCCCAGACGACATCGAGCGGAAGCCTTTGCTCTCGTTCACCTCTCTTCCTCTGTACGATATGAGGGGAGAACGGCAGAAGTTTTCATCCAGGATGAGTTCATTGTTGCCTTTTAAGCATTCTTTCAGCCTGCAGACAATTTCTCTGCTAAGATGCTATCAGTCTGCATCTAACACGGATGCATTATCTGTGAGTGCTTCTGCTGCTTGGTTTTTATCTTTGCAGAAGTTTGAAAGCGGGATTAGGGCGAATGTCTTGAGTCTGGAATGCATCTCCCTAAAAAAACATCTGCTGCATTGAACTTCTCACCTTTTGTCACCCTGCAACCACAAACTCTGTTTAGAGAGTTTTTGAGATGTTTTGGTGTGCATTTCATAATTTGTAGACTCACTTGAAAGTATTTATTGGTGGCATTCTACCAGATCAAGGAGACAGAGTTTTTTCCTTTTGCCAGCAAAAAACCCCATCTCTTAACAGTAATTTTCAAGTTTCCACTGTAAATCTGTATGTCTGAGATCATTCTCCCACCCGTGAAGTCTTTTGCCGCCTCTAACAGGTTTTCCCTCCAGGGCTGCCCTGTATTTTGCTCCTGTGAACCCTGACTACCTTCACTGTCCCTGCTTGCTGCGTCTGCTTACATGGTTTGTGGTAAACTTTAAACGGCACTCTGTTTCTTTGTTTCTAGCTACGCTTCCATAAAGGCTGGATTTGTGGATGTAACATTTTTTTTCCCCATCAGATACTCTCAGCTTCTCTTTTTACTTGGCTTTCAGTTTAGGCCAACAGGCATTTGTAGGTAGCCTTGCTGCTTTGCCGAAGTCTTTTCATGCCGTGGATGCCGTAAATGATGCTCAATGAGCTGTTAGGGACTGCTTTATGATAGAACCCTCTTGAATGTCTCCATAACTTGGACAATCCCTATCGTGTGTGCTTTGTTTCTCTGTCTTCATGGTGCTGGTTCTTCGCTTTACCAGTGTTCACGAATGCCTCATTTCCACTGAGCTGTACAGCATAGGTTGGTGCAGTTCAGTTAGCTATTTTATGGCCAGGCATATTTCAGAGTTTTTCTACCGGTGTAGGGACCAGATATGCTCAGGGGCCTGCGCCTAGGTATGACATTACAATACATGATTAGCTAAATGTTGGAACTTTAACATAGTGTGCATTTTAAAAAAAACAATGTATTAAATAAATAGCAAGTATACAAAATATGAAAAAATGAAGCATACAGAAGAATTTAACAGATAGAAACAGCCAGGGGTGTTAAATAAATAATTTACATGCAAATGTGTCAGCTTTTCTTGATGATCCCTTATAGGAGCTGTAATTAACATTAGTCTTTGTATAGTATTTGGCAGGGTTAAAAATGGGGCGCAAGGTAGTTTGAGTAGAGTTGCCGTAGTCTGTTATTAGCAAGCGCAGGGCCCCAGAGCAGATTTGGAACATACGCTGGTCGTTTGACTCTCATAGGCAGGCGGGTTAAACCCAACCGCCTAACTTTGCATCATACCAGCGCAACGACATACGTGACTCACTAAAATGCTTTGTGCTGGCTTTAAGCGGTGACGTTTTTCTGCCCTCTCATCATTAGATTGTGTTGGGACGCCAGTAGCTCTTAAACAAACCGTGCCTTTGTACTCCGGACCTAGAACTGAAGGGGGGAACCAGGAATTGTGTGGCATTCTTGGGCTGAGGTTACAACAACTAGACCTTGTAATAATCACTACCATGAGCTTTTCATTGACTGTTGTATTTATATACATGCAGTTCTCTGTTCACTTTGTTTGTTTTGTTTTTATTTATTCTCTGCCGTCCTGCGGTTGTGGATGCATACTGGGATGTTGTGCTTTCTGTCTTCCTCTTCGTCTCTTGTATCTTCAACTCATTCTCTCCCTCTTCACTCTCCTTTTTTATTACCTCTCATCATCCCTACCCCCCCACCCTTTATTTTCCTGTCTCCATGTCCATAATATTAGGGGAAAAAAAGACCCCCAGGAATTTCTAATAAAGTTTTATTGCGTATATATCAGGTGGCGTACTGGAACAATAACGTAATGCTCCACTTGAGAAAGTAAATCAGTTGGGGCTCCTATATGATACCTTGGTACCAATTGTTAGTACAACAGTGCTAGACAAGACACATAAAAGAAAAAAGGAATAGTGTGGTGCAGGTTGGTTGTATGGTCTGGTTTTACAATGGAAACGGACCAAATGGCATCCTGAGTCGAAATGATGCTTTGTACTCCTCTGTATTTAAACTGGGAAGAATTTGTGCAATGCTTTACTTTAGAAATGAACATGAACCCACATGAGTGTAAGGTTTGCTTTGTAATGGATGAGGCCCTGTTACTGCTCCCTATGTCTCTCAGCCCTTCTATTACCCTGAGACAAATATAGGTCACGCATCTGTTTTTGCGGGCACCACAAGTTGAGAGGTAGGTAGGTATAATTGTTATCTCAGACTGTAGCGACCCTGTGGACGTATTAGGAATATCTTGCTGCACGGCCTCTGCCACTGGAAAAACTGATCCCTGCCCAGCGATCGCTTGGGAGTTTTTGACCTGAATTATAAGTAAAAGTGCATATAGCTGCAGTATTTTCTCTATAGCCACGAGCAGTCCCTCATTTTTTTCACACAAGCCCTTAAGTGCAGCAGCCTGTACGCGTCTTGGGTGACATTTAATCAGAGTAATAAGACTCATCGTCTTTTCTTTATTGGATATTATTACAGCAATTCAGCCACCGCCGCCTCCCAATACTGTTTTCTTCAGCTCGTACAATTAAGCATTTAGAATCCCAGTTATGAGGAAGCTGCCTTTTTTGTGTTTCACAAAGTCTGAAAGCCCCTAGAGTGATCACCATAATCGGCACAGTAGCTCGTTACATCGCTGGGATCATAAAAGGCGGCTACATCAAACAAGAACGCTCTGGTTTGCATGCATGTCTTATTTTCAGCGTGTTGTCAATGTTCAGTTTCAGCTTTAACAAGGACGAACCAAATAACTGGTAGAGCTGTAAACCTGCCTTTTTAAATAAATCTTAAATGCAGCATTAGAAAACATTCCTGGCACCAACAGTAACTTAATGGGAGTTGGGTTAAAGGTCATCCGTGTAACACAGCGATTCATCAGACTGAAAGTTTCTGCTGGGTAAAAGTGTGTTGTGGTGTGTGTGTAAGTCTCCTGAGCTGTCCGATTGTCCATCTGTCAGGATGTACAGCAGACTCTCCAATCCCAGTCCTGGTGGGGTCGGTGTCCTGCTGCTTTTAGATGGTCTCTGCTTCAATACGTTTGAGTCAAATTGGTTCAAGCGTGTTGAAACAGACGGATTTAAAAGTTGCCCTTTAAAACTGGGGTTGCAGACCTCTGACGTACAGTTGTGGGGAAGCTAAATAAAACAATCCAACTCTGCTTCTTCCATATGATTTAAGATGGAAAGTACCATTCCTTGCTATTTAATGGTCATATTAAATAAGAAATTTTCTTTTTACATGCTCTCCCCTTGAATGCTTGAGTTCTCTCCGGATTTGTTCCACAGTCAGAAATCATGACTAAAAGGGTTATTGGTCTTAAACTTCCCTTGGGTGCGAGTGTGTGCATGCTTGTTTGTCCTGTGCGTCTGTGTTGGACTGGGGGTCTGTTCAGTGTATACCAACCTTAGCCCAGTGACGGCTGGAGATGGGTACCAGCGCTCCCAATGAGAATAACAATGGATGCATGTTCAAACTGATTCCATTTTAGCTTTATCACGAGGGTGATCTTCAGTGATCTAAAAAGTTTGACTTGTACTCCAGATTTGTGTGAACTTGATGTGAGCATAAAAGACTAAGTTGAATTATTGTTGCTGCAGCACTGAGCCCTGCTGTAAAATTCCTGTCTGAAATCTTACTGTTTAAAATACTTTTTCTCTCAAAAAGTTGGCATTGAGTTGTCCGTTTGCCTTCCACTCTCAAAGTGCTGTATAAAAAAAACAACACTCTATTCGAAGTCATTGGCATAGGTTCTGAATTTATATGCATTAACTTTAAAAAGGCAATGTGGTTTGGGGCTCTAACCTAACACCCCCCTGTGGATAAGTGAAACATTGCTCTGTCACCAGTACTGCAAGAGAAGAACAGAGAGGAGGAAGAAAGCGGCACACTCCTCTGTTCTCTCCCATTATCTCATAGCCATAGAATATGAAACAGCGGATGCAGCCATGTGTTAGGAAATAATGATGGGGAGGCCTCAGTGGTACAGAGGACCGCGTATAATTACTCAGCCCTTGCAGCAAATTCTGACCCTAGAGGATTTTGGAATCACACTGGCATGCCTGCTCAGGCAGACATGGCAGCTCTGGGGCAGCAATAACTTGTAATATGATGTAGGCACACTGTCTTAATGATTGTCGCGTTTTTCATTGGTGGTGCTGGAACGGGGCACAGTCTCTTCCGGGCGGAGCTGTTGCAGAGCACCTTACGTTGATATTTAAACCAACGAGGCATAAATGTCTTCCTTACTTGCTGTATTGTGTCTCAATGACTTTACTGATCCAAGCAGATTGATTATGATCAGAGAGGGAGTAATAAAAATGTTTTATCCTGCAGAACCATTTATGGTGACAGTGTAACAATCTGCAGGTGTTTATAAAAATTCGAACCTCTTTTATTTTTCTAATTAGATTTTTATTTTCCCCAATATCAGATTTTATAAAGCTCACACCTTCCAATTCTCTTAAGAATGTATAATTAACAACAATTTAACTTGTTAACCAATTGAAAAATAAAGCAAAATATTTTAAAAATAAGCCATTGAAGAGCTGTCTCTAGCTGCTTCCTTGAAAATATGCAAATACTGTAAAATTCTCCTGGTTGCTGGACAAAATATACAGATTAAGTTTAAAATAAAATACAGAAATTATTCCTGTCAAAGGACTAACTGGGCCAAGTACAAGACATGCCTACCTTAACATTTATTGATATTAAGACCATAGACTTTCTCCTGCTGCATGTAAGAGCAGACAACACCCTTTGCAGTTGGAACTTTTCACTAATGATTTAAAAATAAGGAAAACACAACACTTAAGCCATTTAAAATTCTCTGTACCACCCTTCATTAAAAAGCATTATATACTGACCTACCATAAAGGATGCCCAGCTTAAATTAAATGTAATTGAAAAGACTGGATTCATTAAATGGCTCAAAACTTCGCTTTTATCTATTCAGCATTCCGTTATCTCTACCTGTGGAATTTAAACGGCACCCTGAATCAACATGTTTCTGTGGAGAAGTATCCCAGACTTGGAATGCACCACAGATGCAATGCATACACATCTTTTAGTCTTCACTTGGTCACAGTTAGTGTTGCCAGGGCAACCAGGTGAGGATTGTTATAGTGCATTCGCAGATCAGAGAGAAATCTGGCCTTTTTTACCCCACAGGCCTGTCTGCAATTAGGACCGATCAAGATCAAAAGGGCCTAAATTTCCGTCCGAATTTTGTTAAATCTCTTTCTGCCGTAGCATATTTCTCAGCTTTGCTATGTTCCCCCCCCCCCCCCCATCTTAAGTTGGAGAAATTATATTCTTAGATTTTGACCTCTGCGTGTATATATATAGATGGATGAGCCAATTGGGCAGTTTCCACCAACACTATCTTAATTGCCTCATGCATCTCACCACGCCAAGAAAATACAAAAAATGGGCAAAGAGGTGGAGCTGAAAGTGCGACTGTGAAGGTGGGGGTGGGTGATTGACACTCTGAGCCAATGTGGCTTTGAGCTAACCGAAGCATAGGGGTGCTTTCGGCCAGAAAACCGTGGTTGAGTGACTCTTCTACCCCTCTGCCTTTTGTTGGCAGATTAAATAATTCTGTCAAATAAAAGCACGAAACCTCGTTGGTCTACAACTTTCACTAAAAAGTGTTTATTAAAAGTCCCACAAAGTTTTAATAATCAGTATTTTAAGATGAAATGTGATCATTTCAACAAATTTTTGGCAAAGCATTTGCTTACGGCATATACATATGAAACACTATGCCAGCATATATGGGTAATATTCCCAGCATGGTCTGCCTCTTGAATGCGACATGGCGATGCAGGAATATCATGGCATTCGTGCCGGTAAGATTGATGGTAATATTACCTCAATATGGCCAATACGCTGGTCTTTTGATAGAAGATCATGCCTTGCTGCAACATAAGGTGATGATGATATGTTGAATGTGGACTGATCCCTGGGGCTCTTCAGTCTCAGTTTATAGGTAGCCCTATATGTCGAAAGCCCGGACACCACCTGTTCTATCCCCCTTTATCTTGGCATCTTTTGTGAAAAGCACCTGATTGCGGCAAGTTGACACATTGCATCAATGCTGGCACTGATGGCTGTAAACCTGTTCATTTCTGCTGTGCAGTTGGTATCTTTAACGTGGGAGTCAACGAGAATCTAGCAGGAATATGGGTAATTGTAGGCAAGGCAATTTTGTATACAACATTTCAACAAGACGATTCAAGCTGCTTTGGGCAACTAGGAGATAAAACAAAAGCAGCAATAAAACCGTAATGGTATGAAACGACAGTGGAGACTAATAACGTATGCCACATTTAAAAACCTATGATGGGGGTTTTAGATATGATTTCAAAGGAGATCATCGTTTCAATAGCTTTGCGGTCACCAAGAAGTTTGCTCCAGATGAGGGGAACATAGAAACTGAAAGCTGCTTCTCAATGTTTAGTTCTGATTCTAGGGATGATTAATAGACTAGAGTTGGAAGACCTGAGTGGTCTGGGGTTTGATATAGTGTCAATAGATCTTCAATATACTTTGGTTTTATATAATTTAGTGATATAAACTAGTAAATGTTTTTGTTGAAGTCTATTCGTTCTCTTTAAAATCCACACAATTCCCTCACCATAACAGTTATTTTTATCACTGACATCTATGCACATGCATAGACAATCCAGCTTGCTTAATGAATTATTTGCAGAGTGCTGATGTGTGGCACTTGAAATAGGATATCCAACCAGATGTTGCATGTACCTAGTCCTCTTCAGTTGCAATATTGTAAAGCTTGATTTTGTGATGATTGGAATTTGATCTATTGATCAGCTGTACTTTAAATGAGTAAAACTTCCTGTTTTGCTCATGTTTTCCCAACCAAATACCAACCTGATGATGAATCTGCCAGAATGTTTTTAATTTGAACACCAAATGATCAGAAATTAGTTATTTCCAGATTTTGTCTTTGATTACTAGATCAGTAATTATTGGTGCTGTTTCAAATGTTTGCATCTCACATATCGTCATTGATTAGCAAGCTTCCCTGTTATGACTGGAGCGCTCTTTATCTGAGCCAGTAATTACTCCCAGTCTGTGGAATACGATGCTTCCTGCTGTTCTTGCCTGGCGCTCTCTCAGTGCTTTCCCTGTTTTTGCTTTGGGTAACAGTAGGTTTTGATAAAAGAGAAGCCCCCCCCTGTCCCAGTGGACTTCTTTTTCTAAATGTGGAATTGGTGTTCCTTTCATCCATTCTCTTTGATTCAGATCCCGCTGTTGGAAATCCAGTGACTCTGTGCTTTTGGGAGCATCTCATTTCTCATCTCCCTTCTTACCTATTAAATGGACTCGCAGTACAAATCTTTTCATGCCTCTGAATCCATCTTTTCCAGACAATCTGGCATTTTGCAGTTGGGCACATTGGCTCTGAAACATAATGGAAAGAATTGAGAAAAATGTTTGACCTGCAGCACTGGCATGGAAAATGTCACATTCCAGGCTTACAGACACTGGATGCTCCCATCCAGCTCTTGTTTCTTCAGTTAAATTTGCAGTCAGTGAGACAATAAACTAAAAACATTAACCCTGAAATTAGGAGCTGCTGTTCCATAATCTGGTTCAGCCCCTATAGAGCAGGTTTCAGGGTAGACCCCCACCTCCCCAAAAAACCCAGTTTAGAAAAACAAATTAGGAATTTTTATTGTCCCTAAATGAAAATGTACTCATGCATTTATTGTTTTAGCTTTTGAAGTAGTTTTATTTAGAAGATTTAACCTCCGCCAATCCAGAGGTGACGTAGCATGAGGGAGTCCTGTCATCCCGATCAGAAGAAAATTGGATTTTAGGGCCAACTCTGACATAAAAGAGACTTTAATCAACCCACGTATCACCATACTTCTAATCTTGAATTTCATTCTTTAAACAAAGCTGTAATTAACAGATGTTAACCAACAAATGCACAGATCCCATCTACATGGAGCAGAGACCCTCTGATACACGATTGTGTCTACCGTCTGCTGCAGGACCAGAAGCGGCCGCTGACAGCATTCCTGATAAAGCTGTGAACACCGAAGTCACTGTGCCTGGTGTGCTTCACACTCGATCCTTGCTTTGGTACCCATATATCAACTCCATCACATCTTTGGGATGGTAATCCTCCGGTCTGAAATGAAAGCAGCTACCGCCTGTATTTTTTCACAGCCGAAGCTGAAGTGAAGCCCAGTCTCTTCAGCTGCACCAAACGCATCCAGACATGGAAGATGGTGACTTTTTTTTTTTTTTTTTTTAAACCTGTGGACTCTATGTCCAGACAAGCTGGTGTTTGTACAGCCTCAATATACACAGTAATTTATCATTTTTAGGAGAAATGAATGCAATCCATGAGTAGTGAATCCATTGACTCTCAATAACAAGACCCCTCTTCCCAGTAACTAGCTACTCACCACACTGAGCTGAAGGACACACATAGCAAACAACTACCTCTTACATTGAGGTCAAGATCTTTAAAACGTTTTGATAAAACTTTTTGCCATTATTTATCATAACATAAAAACCTCAGTAAACGTTTCAAATAGTAATTTAGTGACCATTTTTTGCATTTTAGAAAATGTTTAACCTGCAATTATGCTCTATAAAAGTACTTCTTTTTTTTCCAATCATACAAAAATTGCTTTGGAAAACTTTACAGGAAGGAATATTTTTTTCTTTTAATGGAAACTGAGCTTTCTTGTAAATAACAGTTTTGGGGAAAGCTGGGAGCAAGAAGCCTTTTAAAGGTTGGAGGCTCACACCATGCAGTCTTTTTCTAAGCTCCAACTGTAGGTGGCAATTTCTCTGGCAGAGCAAAGTAAGCCTGGAATACAGAGGAAAAATCAGGCCTGGTTGGTCCTATATCTCCTCAGACAGCCGGGAGTTAAAACTCTCTGCAGAATCTCCTTTAGGTCTTGTGTGCAAGAGCCGTACCGTAAAACGGTATCCCTTGTAGCTGCATTTTTGAGGAGGAGTATAATTATACACATCTAAAGATTTGCAATGAGACGTTTCTTTGCTATAAGCTTTGGGCTGCTCGGTGACATTTAAATATCAGGCGTGGCAATTACTCCCTTGGAAATGTGTCAGGATCTGTTAATTTTTTCAAAAAAATTTAATTAATGTATTTGTAAATTATGAGTGCTCCTTGTAACTGTTTCTAGACTCTGATACATAGCTGAATATTAGACCAAACGGACAAAAATCATCCCTAAAATTTGGCTAAATTTCCGTTTTCATCAAGTCACATTGTAATGCTTAAAGTGATCAGAAGAGACATTTATGCTGTGGACTTTAAGTTTAGTATTATGGTTCACATTTTGGCTTTTCATACACGTTTGTATATAGATAATAAATGCCTTATTTTGTCATTAAGAAAGGGAAAATGCATAACTTAATTTTTACAGTGTTAAGTGCAACTTGTGCTTTAAAAATTTACAAAATAAAAAGGTGAATGTTTTGTTCAACTTTTTATTTTGTAAATTTATTTTTTTCTTTTTAAAAAAAGGGATTTTTTTATTTATTGTAGATTTACTAATCTACAATTTACTAATTATAGATAAGTTGATAGAATAATCTGAGGGGAAAACATTTTTAGCAATGATCTGATTAAGAGATCCCATCTACATATTTTTCATTAATTATTCCTAAAATATCTGTAGGATGCTGTTTCTTTAAAATAGATTGCACAAGTAAACTGCTTTGCTTCTGGCTTTTTTCCTGTGGGGTTTCCATTTTTATATCCCCTTTTGAATCGTCAGTATCCACTTAGGAAAGCCTTGAGGAGAAGGAAACTCTGCCGGGAAACCACACAGACACAACTCTGACAGATCAAGCTTCACCTTCTCAGGGATTCTGAGTATTTTAACGGTAACTGGAGCAAGACGTGTTTTAGCACAAAGTGTCATCTGCACCTTCTTCCACTTGTACAATGTTCCCTCCACAATAATTACACTTCAAGTTAAGATGCGTCCCGTTTCCTCTGAGGTCTGATCGATACTCCCCAAACCCCCATTGGTTAATTGTATGCTTCACTTCTGAGTGGAGTTATTGAGCAGAAGGCCTGGTTTCTTAGCGGCAGTGTCTCTGAAGAATTCCTCACACGTCAGCCCACAGTTTTGTAAGAGCTGATGGTCTCGACCAGACGCACCGGGAATGAACCCTCGTCACCGTTCTCTTGTCACAAGCCATTTCAAGGTGCATTTATTGTTGAGTCCATTCACCCACCACGTGCTTAGGAAAAAAAAAAAACTTTCTATTCTGCCCTTCACACTGAATAGCCAGAAAATGGCACCTTTTGTACGCTGACTTAAACCTTTTTTTATATGTCCAGTCACTGATATGTGATGACAAAGCTTTTTTTTCTCTTTTAGATAGAATTTACATATTTCAGGATGTCATCTGTAATGATGATCCATTATATTTCATCAAGCTAATTTACATGGGTGATGGATTAAAAAAGTGAACGTAAAGCTTTTTATGTCTTTCTGCTGAAGATTTAATGCCAGTGCAACAATGAGATGTTGAATTTTAATACCCAATAAATAAAATACTCCTTCTAGGCACCAGCCACACTAAAATATGCTTGATCTAAGGCCTGCTTTTACTGTTTTGTTACTTTTAGTTCATTCATTTGTGTTCTCAAAATGTTTAAATCATAGTCAAGATGGTGGAAACTGACCGCCTCAAGCAGATTTGCTCACTAAGCAGCAAAATAGGGTTACCTTTGTATTTTTAGGTGTGATCTTTTTTTCTACAAAAAGAAAATAAAGAAATGTCTGAGCTGTCAACATTGCATTGAGTTGACCTTGATTGTCTCTCATTGTAACACAACAGAAAGCACTGTGACCACACAGATTTTATTTTTTTACATTATTAGTGTTGTAGCTACTGAGCTCAACATGTAGGGTGCAGTGAAGTGTGAAATGATTCGGTGTACCAAACCGACCTTTTGTAATTTCTGAAGACTTCCACAGCCTGTTGCAGGTACCAGCAAATTAAACCTTTCCATTTTTTCCCTGTGATGTTCCTTTTTACATCTTAAAGTTTTAAGAACTTATAAAATAATTACAGAATGATACAATAATTGTGAAGACTTGTACTATCTATGCTACTACAGCTTTAGCTTTACTAGATTGCCTGCAGACTTGAGGTTATGAGGAATTTTGCAGCAAGAACATGTTCAAAGTGCCTTGAATTCTTTTCCAGTAGGGATGCAAAGATGTCACTTTTTTCCAACCGATATGATACAGACACTTGGATCTGAGTACTTGACAATATTAAGTACTTATACCGATACTTCTACCAAACAAAAAATACAACACATTGAAAGAAATATTTTTTTCTTCTGTTCTTGTTATAACAACTGAGCAATTAAATTAAAAAATTAATATTAACAAAAATGACCACAAAACTAAAGTTTCAAATGAAATTGAAACATTCTATATGAAATTATTGCAGTTAACACATTTTAAGTATCGGTTCATGGTATTTGTTAACTTTAACCGATAATGTTCATTAGAACGGTACCAGTCCCGATACTGGCATCTGTGCATAATGATTTTCAAGTAAATAACAGGTTATACTATGTGACAAAGTGGTTTTCCAAAATGTTAATCAGATTTTAGAAATAAAATACTTAAAATATTTTTGTCCCAACTATATTTTGCATTATATAAAACATGTTAATTAGCTAAGTAGAAAGGGGTTCAGTCGTGACTTGTAAAACTTTACAGTAAATTCATATTACTTTAACTAAGCATAGAATTGGAGCTTCTAAAATGTAATAAACTAACTTAAAGGCTACCTTTTGTTTTTAAAGATGGGACATTCTTGCTGAACGTCAAGTTTTCCATCATTTCTCTGAAGGAGGTTTCCATTCTTTTTTCATCTATTCCTTTCTAGTGAAATCAAAAGGATCTATGATACCTCAGACATGGGACAGTCTGAGATTCTGCTGGGGTGATAACCTTGAGCAAAAATGTCGGTTTCACAGTATTGAAATTTTCATAAACAGAAAATTTGATTATTCGAGTTTGATTAGTCTCCTAGTTCTATGTGGAATAGGTGTGCACATTTGTCCTAAACCTCTAGTATTTGCTTGGGGGTAGGAATCTCGCATTATGAGGAGCCTAAGTCCCAACCTTATGCTTCCGGTCCATGGGTCCCCTATATCCAAAAAAAAGAATGAGTCAATGGAGCAATGAGTTGTTTTCTGATCCCGTTTGAAATGCGCCATGGATCAAACATGTCTGTGGGTTTTTAAGACACATTTTGATGCAGGGAAAATACTGATTTTCGAACAGCGGCAAAAGTTACTTTAGCTTTTGTGTAAAAACACTTAGCGGACTACAGCGGACTAGACAAAGTGCCTGAGCGGACTACAGCGGACTAGACAAAGGGCCTGAGCGGACTAGACAAAGGGCCTGAGCGGACTAGACAAAGGGCCTGAGCAGACTAGACAAAGGGCCTGAGCGGACTACAGCGGACTAGACAAAGGGCCTGAGCGGACTACAGCGGACTAGACAAAGGGCCTGAGCCGCCAGGACGAAGGATAGAGTATTAAACGTGAGAAAACTTCTATAAAACTGACCATGTAAAAAGTGGCAGCTATAACGGGGTTGAGGCAGTCTATGGAGTGAGAGACTGCTGGAGCTTTTATTCAGACGCATGATTCACAGTGTGCAGCATGTGGTGTGGGGGATGCAGCGTTCCATACGGTGGGAGAAAGCTCTATTAGCTCTAACTTTTTCTGGTATCCCATTAAAAGTACTTTGAACTGCAGGAGCAATTAGATTATACGTTTTTAATTAGTTGATGCCAGTAAGTGGGCCTTTTAGTAATCCAACTTGTCTGTGTTAAAGTTCAGTTGATTGGTTATCAATGAATTTTACTCAAATGAGAATGTGCCTTTTAAATGTTAAAGATTAATGGTGAAGCTTGTTTATCTTTGACTCTCTCCGCTGTTTCCCATGAGCCACAGATTGCAAAAAATCCATCAAATGTTGCCGCATGACATGTGCTAATAAGCATGTGTCATCACTGTGTCACTTCAAAGGCATTAAAAGCCCGTGACAGGTATCGTCAAGCTGTTTGGTTGTGTATAGGTGTAAGCAGAAGCCTGAGTGCATGGGTAAAATAATAATTAGGCTGTCAAGTTTTTATTTTATTTATTTAATTAAATTTTTTAACTGAAACTGATCAGTCTCAAACCACAAGTGTTGCACATGTCTGTCACTGGAATATGACTAGACTGGATATTGATCCATACAAAACCTACCGTCTAGACTAAGAAAGATGCTCAGACTGGTCTATTTCCGTACTGTTTAATCCCTTTCCCCGTCGAGCCTCATTCTTCATACACACCAAAGTGATGAATGTGAGAATCCATATCCTGACTGTCGGAATGCTAAGCTACTGGAAGATGTAAACAATGCTCATTGAAAGCTGCTGTGTTTTATCGGCTGTCCAGTCTCTAATTAGAGTATAGAGACAGAACAATGTTATGTTAATATGAATGTGAATTAAAGAGAGTATTTCAGAGATTATTCTTCCTGTGGAGCATGCATTGTTAGCTTTTTGCCTGCTGAGCTGCTGATGGATCTCGACATGCAACAAAAACCGAAACCATCTGTTTGTATTGCTAAGGCCAGCTGGTTCATGTACCAAACCAAAGCTTAGAACTCATTGTGTTTGTTCCAATGATGATTACCACAAATGAGTATTTATTTATTCCTGTATTTTTTTATTTTGTTTCCTACAGTAATTATTTTTATTTTTTGCCCTGAGGTCCTTGCAAAGTGTTGAAAGATAAAGCAATGAAAAAAGTTTGCAAATTGAGATTTTATTCATTATGGGCATGCATAGAAGTTGGAAATCTGAGATTCTAATAAAGATAGGTGTTACTTTCCAACAGTTAATAGATTTAATGATATCATTTTGTTGCCACAATAAACAGAGTACAGTTGCTAGGCATCACTCCATTTTAAAACATGTAACAATTTGTTGGAAATGTTCTTTTAGTAATCAATACGATCATGTAGGGCTGGGTGATGTGGCATTTTATTTAAGTTGAGAAGCTCTGTGGGATGATTTGATTTAATTTTTCATTAACACTCTACGAAAAAGGGTTTTGTTCTTGACTGATTTAATAAAAAAATTTCAAGATCCCACCTTTATCCTGGCCTAATTTGACACATTTTAAATATAGATGTACCAAAATGGCAGTTGTGGTCTTATGATATGTGATGTTAATAATGCTTTTATATTAGTTATACCTAATATTTATTTCCCTACATAATATTTTGACTCTTTCCTCAAACTTGGTCGATCAAAAACATGTCAGGGGTCCAGGGCCGCCAAACAGGCTGAGAACCATCTTGTTTTATGTTCTTAACTCAGACTGGTAGTGAGGAATATTACCTGTGGCTGACATGTTAATAAGAACATAAAACGAGATGGTAACATTACAGAAAAAAGAACATACCAAAGAGTTTGAGAACCACTGGTGTAAAGAAACTGAGGACTATCAGATTAAAAAAATAGGAATCTTTTCCACCTATTGTCTGTTAAGAGGCTAGATGAACAAAACTGTTGGAAGCTATGATCCTTTTTTCACCATCTAAAACGTTGGAATTCGTGTAGATTGGTTCAATACACTAACACTTGATTAAATTGTTGTCTCAATAGGTGTGCCTTTATCCTCTACTAGGCCTCCGGAAAACTAGTTGTGCATAAAGCAAAAAGAGATGACTAAATGATTGTTGGCTTTTTCCTTTCGAGGTACATTAAATGGAGCCTGATTTAAAGTTGAGAGGAGATCAGAATGCTGGATCAGCTGGGCTTGTGGTGTAATTTGCCCTGAAAATCCAGACAGCTTATTGAATGAGATACTTTCCTACTTTGATATCCTAATATTGAGTTTGCAGGGTTGTTTTTGAACACCTTTTGTAGTAACACCACACACCCAAATAAATGTCTCGTCTCACAGAAAAGGGTTGTGTTCATGTTGTATGTGTGTCTGAGAAAATTAGAAACGTGCCAGGGAAATATTGCTAATGGTAGATAATGGAATTGGCTGTTTTTAAGCCACATTTCCATTCTCAGTTTTCTTACATCATGTGTGTGGGTGTCGAGGTCAGTCACTAGAGATGAACGGATAAGGCAAGGCAATTTTATATGTTTAGCACACTTTCAACACAAAGCAATTCAAGGTGCTTAAGAGAACATTTTGTCTAATTTCCAATGATGCTGAAAGTTGCTATGCTTTTGTTGTATTGATTTAGTAAAAGCACCCACGATGAAGAGTTATCTGGATTTACTCGTGCTAATGTGGTGCATTCACTTACTATGGAAGGGGTTGATCAAAGTGAAACCCCTGGTGACCAGACATGTCAGGTCACCAGTGTTTTATTGCTCTGCTCAAACATTGAGCCAATCTCCAAAAAGTAAATGGTAGGCTATATTAAAAAGAGCAAATATTACATCCTGGATTAAATTAAATATTTTGAGATTTTACATAAGACTCCTTTTATGCTCTCATCTACTTGGTGTCTCTTTCCTTTTGACTTCTACATCGGTTAACATTTAGGTCATCTGAAGAGTATTCACTTAAGTTACACATGTAGCTGATTGTAAAGGGGCAGCGGATTATGATGCACTTGATTATGTGCCTGATGCTGAATAAAGGATACTGCAGCTTAGAAATGGCAATGAAGCTCATTTAGTCTTGCTGATGATGGCAACCTCGTCTTAACAGAAAACCGTTAATCAGTGAATTGGGCCTTGAATTAAGTTAAGCCCGGCGGTATCTCGTAATTTCTGTTCTTTGGTGTTATATAAGGAGTTTATGTAGGCTTTATGTTCTCCTTCCTCCTTTCTAACATCCACCCAGGAGTGTGGCGGTGTCTTTGTGGTGTGTGTTACTACTCTTCTCTGCCGCTAAGAGAGGCTGCTAGTCATCAGAGGCTTCGTGGCCTGAAACCACATAGGCAGCTATGCATTAAATTGCTAATGTGCCCGGCAGAGATGCGTTATCCGTCCCATCGACGTGACAAGGGCATGGATGAACCAATCTGTTCAGCTGTCCATGAGATCAATGGAAAATGGGTTTTGCGGATTTTGCTTGGCAGCGTGCAGAGTTGTCTCTTTAGAGACTTTTTTTTTTCCTTCTTTGAATTGGCTTTGTTTATGCCTTGCTGATTTGACAACCGCTGAACAATGAGGCTGAAGTACCTTACCAGTTCCATCTACTCTCAGAGCGTCTCTGTGGAATAGCTCTCACACCTGGCTGACTCGATTTTTACCCTATCTTATTCTAGGGTTAGGTTTGTTGTTTGAGGTTTTCTTTAGCTGCAATATAAGAAGAAATAATTCCTAGATGTAGTGGTTACAGCCATGATTCTGAGAAGTTTTAAGATATGCTGTATGGGCACGCCGCATTTCGGAAATAAAAAGTGTTGGACTTTATTCCAAACGCTGAAATACAATGTCTGCATTTTCTTTTGTAACTCGTGTTGCAGCGCAGGGCATATTCTGTCGGTGTCGGAGCCTCAGACCTGAGGTTGATGAGGAATATGATTGACAGGAAAAGCACTCTTCAGATTTTTAATAGCTTTTGCTATAACATTAAGAGCATCTACTTCTTGCTAGTTACAAAAAATGGAATTTCTAAAGGCTTTAAAAATATCGACTATTTCTAATCATTAGAGGATCAAAACATTCCACGAATGCGGCTATTTAATTTAATCTTGTGGCTGCTTTATGTTTTAATCCAGAGTAAAGTTGTAGCAGCATGGCATCATCACTGGTATCTGTTTGGCAACTAAAACTGATTTGATGTTAATGGTGTATTCCATTTCTAGTCGGAAATGAGAATTTTCGACTTCCGAAAGCAAAAACTCTACTTCAAGTCGGACTTCCTGGGATGGATATCTTTGCACACCTGATTCGTAACAAAATTACCAGTACAGTTTCGTTTACTCAGAAGGGTCAGAGAGACCCTTAGTATCGGGCTAGGTTATTAAACAGTATTCCTGTTTATTCATGCGAAGCCTTAAAATGGTGTGAAATAACTGTAAGCCTTCCTATACTCTAGAGATGTAGGAAAAATAAAAATCAGAATATATAACAAATCTCTACATGATTGTCAACCTTCATAAATATCACCATGAATATTCCCAAAGCTAAACCTAATGATTGCATCATACTACGGGGCTGCTTTTTTTCAGCAGGGATGGTTGGATGATGTACACAGCTAAACACAGAGCAATCCTGGACAGAAAAAGCTGAAGTTGGGGAATTTTAGTGTAAAGAACAGGGGTTAAGGAGTTTGCTCTAAAGAAATTACAACAAATTAACAAAGTGGATTGAATTGAATTTAAATCTCTAAATTACAAAAGTCCATCTTTCATTAAATGCAATTAGTAATCTATCAATATATTTGCTTCGATTTGAAAAGAGATTCATGTTATTTAACTCTATGTCCAGCCAAGTTTGGCAGCATCATGCTGAGGGGATGTTTTACTACATTGGAGGCCAGCTGCAGTGGAGTCATTTACATCATAGCACATCAGGAGCCCCCGACGTAAAAGTAAAGCTCATCCAGTCTGAGCTGGTAAAAGCTGGTGCAGACTCAGCCGGTGGAGGCGACGGGGAGGTTCAATAAATATAAACTACTCCGATTTTTATTTGTTAAAAACAAAAGCTCCAATCATTCTGCTTCCACTTCAAAATGATGGCCCTACAATGTGTTGCTTTATCAAATAAAATACTAATAGAATAGAACCTCAAACTTCCATGTAGTGCGGCAAAACGCAAAAATCTTCAGAGGGGACCTTATGTGCGGTACATTCAGTTTGACTGATAAAACGATCTAAACTAAGCTTAAGACCAAATAATGTCAGGACGTTGCAGAGATCAGCAGCACCTTGATCTCATTGCAACATTACCTCATGGGATGATTAAATAAGGCTGACTTACTCGATGAAATATGAATCAAAAAGAATTTCTCTAGTGTGTTAGAGCTTTCGTACTCACGACGAGGTTATCATGCTCACTCTGTACACCTCCCAGGTAATTGGCCTTTAGCTGACTTCTCCGTCTGACATTAGGAGTATTTTCCCATCCCAGATTAATTACCATGTGGTGAAGGGGCCTCTAAATTTTAATCCGGAGTTCCTCTGGAGCGCTTTTTTTTCTTTCTGAAGACATTCAGCTCTTTCTCTCGGCTGTTAACCACCTTTCCAACCCCCACGGCTTACCTCAGCTACAGTCTGAGTTGGCTCCTCTTTAAAGTGGGATTCCTGATATTTAGATACTTAGATCTAAGATGGCGCCGCGGATGGACGCCTCGGTACTTCGCTCCCTAGTACTTGATACAATTTTACTTTTTTGCGTAGTTTTCTGCACTCCCTCTGCTATTAAAATGAGCAGAGAGGAAATCCTACAAATAGGGCTATCCAGTGCCGGACATTTTTTCACCGGTTTTTAATCAACCAGACTACTTTATGGAGATTCTGACTGGAGGAGCAGCAGCGCTCTGTGGATTTAGACGGAGACGCCGACGAGGGAAACGAGCTGGTGTGCTCGTTAAATTGCGACAGCGGGGATTACGCACCGCTCTCCCATCCATACACCTGGGGAACGTTCGCTCTCTGCCTAACAAAATGGATGAATTGCTCCTTCTCCTATCCAAGAACTCAGACTGTCGTCGTTCTGCAGCCTTTTGCTTCACTGAAACCTGGTCCAGTGAACACATCCCGGACAGCGCACTACAGCTGCCGTGCTTCCAGCTGTTCCGAGCGGACAGCTGCCCCGAACTGTCTGGGAAGTCAAAGGGAGGAGGAACGTGTTTCTACATTAACGAAGGTTGGTGTACAGATGTCACAGTGTTAAAGAAGACATGCAGCCCTCACCTAGAGACTTTCTTCATAAACTGTAAACTATTTTATTCACCGCGGGAGTTCGCCTCGTTTGTGCTGGTCGCTGTATACATTCCACCGCAGGCGTGTGTAACGGAGGCGTTACATCACCTCGCCGACCAGATCACAGACGTGGAGAAAACTCACCCGGACTCTCTGCTAATCATTCTCGGGGATTTTAATAGAGCAAATCTCAAACTTGAATTGCCTAAATATAGACAACACGTGACGTGTCCCACCAGGGACATGAACACTTTGGACCACTGCTACACCACAATAAAGACTGCATATCGCTCTGTCCCCCGTGCTGCTTTGGGACTTTCTGACCACTGCCTGGTCCACCTCATCCCATCTTACAAGCAGAAGCTGAAATCTGCTAAGCCTGTAGTAAGAACTGTGAAGAAATGGACAGATGAGTCAAAGATGCAGTTACAGGCCTGCTTTGACTGCACTGATTGGAGCGTCTTTGAAGCAGCAGCCTCAGACCTGGACGAACTGACTGACACTGTGACATCTTACATCAGCTTTTGTGAGGACATGTGTGTGCAGACCAAAACCTTCTGCACGTTCAACAACAATAAAACATGGTTCACTGCAGAACTGAGACGGCTACACCAGGACAAGGAGGAGGCCTACAGGAGTGGGGATCGGGACCTGTACAAGCAGGCCAGGAACAAGCTGACAAAGGAGATCAAGGCAGCAAAAAGGAACTACAGTGCAAAACTGAAGGAGCGTTTTTCTGCCAACGACTCTTCTGCAGTTTGGAAGGGCCTGCAGACCATTACCAACTACAGGAGACCATCCCCCCACCCTGTGGGGAGCCCCCGCCTGGCTGAGGACCTCAACGACTTTTTCTCCAGGTTTGAAACAACTTTCACACCTTCCACCTCCCCCACCATCTCCATCACAAAAGGCCTAGCATCACCCCAAACCATCCCCATACCTGACCCCCTGCCTGCGCTGACGATCTGTGAACAGGATGTGCGCCAACTATTTCAGAGACAGAGGATTAAGAAGGCATCAGGTCCTGATGGAGTGTCTCCGTCCTGTCTGGAAGTCTGTGCTGACCAGCTGGCTCCCATCTTCAGTCAGATCTTCAATAACTCCCTGGAGCTGTGTGAGGTCCCCTCCTGCCTCAAACGCTCCACCATCATCCCGGTTCCCAAGAAGTCCCCTGTCACAGGATTAAATGACTACAGACCAGTTGCCCTGACATCTGTGGTCATGAAATCCTTTGAGCGACTGGTGCTGTCCCACCTGAAGGGAATCACGGATCCCCTGCTAGACCCCCTGCAGTTCGCCTATAGAGCAAACAGGTCAGTGGATGATGCAGTCAACATGGCTCTCCACTACATCCTGCACCACCTAGACTCTGCAGGTACCTACGCTCGGGTCCTGTTTGTGGACTTCAGCTCTGCATTCAACACCATCGTCCCAGAGCTCCTCCACCAAAAACTGTCCCAGCTCACCGTGCCTCCCTCCACCTGTCAGTGGATTACCAGTTTCCTGACTGACAGGAGGCAGCAGGTGAAACTGGGTAACTTCACATCCAGCACCCGGTCCCTCAGCATCGGCGCCCCCCAGGGATTTGTTCTCTCCCCACTGCTTTTCTCCCTTTACACCACTGATTGCACGTCAAGAGACCCTTCTGTGAAACTCCTGAAGTTTGCAGATGACACCACCTTCATTGGACTCATCCGTGACGGCGACGAGTCTGCATACAGAAGGGAGGTGGAACAGCTGGTCCTCTGGTGCAGTCAGAACCACCTGGAGCTAAACCCGCTCAAAACTGTGGAGATGACAGTGGACTTCAGGAAGAGACCCCCTGCAACATCTCCTCTCATAATCACCAACAGGCCAGTCCCCAAAGTAGAGTCTTTCAGGTTCCTAGGATCCACCATCACACGGGACCTGAAGTGGACCTCCCACATTGACTATATAAGGAAGAAGGCCCAGCAAAGGCTGTACTTTCTGCGTCAGCTCAGAAAGTTCAACCTGCCTCAGGAACTGCTGACCATATTCTACACAGCAATAGTCCAGTCTGTCCTGACCTCATCCATCTCTGTCTGGTTCGGATCCGCCACCAGGCAAGACAGGGACAGACTGCAGAGAACAGTCAGGTCCTCAGAGAGGATCATAGGTACTGATCTTCCCTCCATTGAGGACCTTTTTCCGGGCCAGGGTCAGGAAGCGGGCCAGAAAAATCACCACTGACCCCTCACACCCTGGCCACAATCTGTTTAGGCTCCTCCCCTCAGGCCGGCGTTACAGAGCGCTGTACGCCAAAACCACGCGACACAAGAACAGTTTCTTCCCCCAGGCTGTCGCTCTGATGAACTCTGAATAGTCACAGAGTGTGTGTCCACTCACATGAACAATAAACTAAAACTCTGCACTGCTGTATATACTTACTGTATATACTGACTGTACAATAACCCTGGTTTGGTGTATATATTATCCTTTATTTTTATTTTTATTCATTTTATTTTTTTTCCGTTTTTTAATTTCACTTATTTAAGTTCTGTACTGGAGAGAAAAGTTGCCGGAGTCAAATTCCTTGTATGTGTCATACTTGGCCATTAAAGCTGATTCTGATTCTGATTTATGCCTGGCTGCCGATTGAATCATTGAATTGGGAAAAGCTGAGACCTGTTTTGTGTTTTGGATTGCTGGTTTTGAATTAGCGGTACAGTCAGTCGGCTTTGTCTTTAAAGCCGTCACAAAACGATTCTGATCTTATTTTAATAACCCAAAGCCTGACTTCAGAGCTTTTGGCAATGCCACAAAGGCTCAGAATGTGAATGGAGAACTTGCTGTTCACTTGTAAAAACTCAAAGCAGCTTAATATTCCTTAGATCCTTTCAAAATCAGAATCAAATAATCTGTTCTCTGTTCCTTCATGTTTTTTTGTTTATTTACTTTCATCTCTGCCTAAGACGAATTGATCCCAGCACAGAATGTCAACTGTGTTTTACATTATACTAAACCATCTTTGTCTTCTGCTTTTATTGTGTTTCTTCAGGTTCAACTACAGATCAACCCACCATCTCACCACCAATGGCTTCTACGAGTTCCTCAACTGGTTTGATGAAAGGGCCTGGTACCCCCTGGGCAGGATTGTTGGTGGAACAGTGAGTGTCTCTTGGAAACGAATCAAACATGCTGTAAAAGCTGCCTGTTTCTTCTTCATTTTATTGCATCCAAAGCTGCATTTAATAACACCCATAACGTTGTTTTGCCCTGAATTTGTCAGGCTGGTGAAGATGGGCTCAAATGTGCCTGTTTTATGTGAGAACAGACAAGGTATTGCAAAGTTTTGTATTTTTTTCTTTCTGTGGATCACGGGTTGCTTTTATTGTTTAAGGGTTTCATAAAGTTTTGTCTGCCCTAAAAATAAGAAGTTGCTGCATTATTTCTGTCAATGCCCAGTTTTTAATTTGTTTGTTCCTATTGAGTAGAAGAGTAGGATGGTTGATATCAATATTCTCCAGGTTTCTCTTTAGCCTCTTTCGCCCCAGAATTGGTGCCAGCATCAGTGGGCCTTTTGGTCCTTCATAAGAGCTTTTTGAAAAAGATTACGCCATGCCGAGATTCAGGGTGGGGGTGTCCGGGCTGTCGACGTGCAGGGTTGTATATAAACCGTGAGGCGGTAAGCATAGCAAATAGTTGGACATAACTTGTTTTTATCCCAATTGAAGCCCCGCTCAAGTCTTTTTGCGAGCTGCTCCAAAAGGTGGTCATCCGTCCCAGTCCCCATGAACTGTCTGGTGATCTGCTCTGCAGTTTGCCATCTCAGTTGATATAGTTTACAAATGCCAAATAAACTCCCTGTGTTTACTTGCATTTTACATATTGTAAAACTGGGGGATTATGGCTTAAAAATTAAGTCTCCGATATTTTTTCATACCAAATCTGATTTCTTTTAGATTTTTCTGTCTGTGTTTTCTTTAAAATAAATTGCAAGTAACTAAAAATATTTTCAAAAATTTGCTTTTATTACAGCTTTCTGTTCCAGAGCTGACCTGAATTTAAAGTCTGTCTAAAAATGAGCTTTAACACACATCCTCATAACACCATCCTCTGTTGCAGTAATGGGTAATCTTCATGAGACCAGGGTTGTGACAATATTGCAGTGTTACTACGAAGCTTGCTGACACGAATGCCCCAATATTCCTGCATCACCATGACGCATTCATTAGACACACTATGCCGGAAATATTGCCCTAATATGCCGACATGGTGTGTATGAAAACGTCTTTAATTTTTCCCTTCTTCCCATCAGTCTTCGTCAGCTGTATACTTCCTACCTTGTGTCCTTTTTTGATATTTTCATTTTCAATTTTCATTTTCTTTGTCTTCCATTTTCCTCTTTCCTCCGGAGTCTTTGGTTCCTGTCTTGCGCTTCTCCGTTCTTCCTCTCTTCCTGTAATATTTTCTTCTTCCCTCCCCCTCTCTTCCTTCCTGGAGGAAGACTACTTTACTCCTCTCTCCATCTGACCAAATAAATAAACTAAAATAACAGTGAGATGTTAACATCTGCTGTATTAAAAAAAAAAAAGACAGATAAAGACAACCATGATGTCTCATTCAGACCTTGCCTCAGACTGAGCTCTTCCTGTTTTTAAATCGGTATGAAATATCTTTCAGTGATGACTACTTTTTCACTAATCTCTACTACTAAAAAGTAGGATAATTTTTAGCGCATGTTTACTGTCTCAAAATTCAGCAATTTATAGGAAATGTATTTATAGCATTGCTATGCTATAAATACATTTCCAAGGCAATGCTAGCAAATATTCAGATATCTGAAATTATATATTTTGTTAAACTCAACACCCTAAAGGACTGGATGAAGTTTGTATCTAGAGACAGTCACTTTGACTGTCCAGTGGAAAAAAAAAACAACCTAAACATAGCATTTTTCATTTTTTTTCTTTTTTAGCTGCATCAATAATTCCATTTGAAATGGTTTGCATGGGAGTCTGGCCCCAGCAAAGTACTATTAGTTGCAAACATGACATCCGGTAAATGGATCAGCTAAAAGATGTTGCATTTCTTTGCTGTAATATTCCTAATTTCTTAAGAGCAAGGCTTTCAAATGTAGTTTTCTTTGCTGTACAGTTTTATTAGCATGCCTCTGCTTCTTTTGTCCTTGTGAAATTTCCTAAACCATTTTTATTGATATGCTGCAAACTTTGTTGAGATATTATGTTTTTGCCCAAGTACTCTTTATGGAGCGTTTTCGTTGGTCCAAAAACACAATCAAACAAAATTGTGTTTTATTTTTTTATATATTTTTTTTTATCTCTCTTAGAGGCAATACGAAAAATAGAGGCAAACTTTTTCTTCTTTGTGACAAGCTGCTTGCGAAAATGCCCTCAGACATCCAGGTATCAGACTTGAGTGAAAAAGCAGAAAACAGCTACAGGGTTCAGTGAAAAGCTTGAAGTGGTATAGCTAAGAAACCAGATAAGCCTGGCTTCTTGGAAATCTAAATAATTCAGTGGTGGTCAGACACTTTTCATAGGGCTGAACCACACATTCAGTGCAGCTATTGTTCAGGATGCATTCCTATAAACCAGCTAGTACACTCACTTTCTATAAGCACTTTGGTAGGTAATCAATTCTGAAGATACTGATATACATTTGAAACCCATACATTTAGACACATTCTTTTAAGATGTATATAATTTAATATTACCTTTTTGTCCTCAGTTAAAGCTATTAAACCTTTCCTGTTTGAGTAATAGCAAATGTATTTTTATGGAATAAATATCAGAAAAACATTTTGTTTATTCCACTCATGTTTAGAAGTATTTTGTGGTATCTGAGAGGGTGTCATAGCTCAGAAAACCTTTGCTTAATTTGCAACAGTTTAGTTTATTGGATGAACATGTGGATCAATGCCTAAAAGTGCAACAATCAGATGTTGAAACATTTTTACTGGAGCGTAAACACCATGGGTATTTCCATCTGATTCACTGTTCAGGCAGGAGACAAATTCTGTATCCTAGAGAAGAATGTTTTTCTGATGCAAAATGTCTGAGCTGACCTCAAAACAAAGCAAAAGACCTTGTGCAGATTCTAGCTGAAGCTAGCAGGAGTCTCAGATGGGTTGAAGGAAGTCTCGGAAGAAGAAGCAATTACTCCCAAAGAGTGTCCAATACAGTTTTCAAAAGCACTCACATTGAAAGACTAACTTTTAGAGTAATTCCCTGATTCCTGAGGAGACAAAATGGATGTTTCACAATAATGATCACTGCATGTAGTGAAAAAAAAAGGAAATCTTGCAAGCCTTAGAACATAAATTCAAGTGAAAAGGTGGAATAATCATATGTATTTTGCTGCAGGATGGACTGGTGCACTTTACATAAAATAGGAGACCTCAAAGAAAGGATTATTATGCAAGACTAGCTAAACAGAATAAATCAGCTTGGAAGTTGAAAGTTTAGGAAGAAATGGGGCTTTCAAATGAACAATGATACTGAGCCATTCTGCCATATTGGTTATATGGTGGCATAAGGACAAGAAAATCAATGTTTTGCATCTGCCATTATAAAACTCCTAAATAATGTTAATGATAATAACTGAAAATGTATATAAGCATGGCTATATGCTAACCAGACTTTTGAAACTTCTGAATTTGAAAGGAAATAATACATAAGATAGTTTTACTTGATGTCAGTGTGGGATTTTTTTAAATATTTGTTCTTTATTTAGAATATATTTCCTTTGACTTTCAGACAGGTTTGTCTCTGTGCAGATGTATGTCAGTGGTTTTCTAACCAATGCAGTCCTTAGGTACCACAGATCTGTAAAAGTGGCTTCCAGGCATCATAAATTGAAGTCACGATCCGGTTGCAATGAATTAACTCTGCAGATTCCCCTCGACGTCCCTGCTTACTAGCAACAGCTACTGTGGTGAAACAATCGCCCTTTTATGAATCCATGTTTTTTCTTGCTTTCCATCTTTCCTGCATCTCTTCTCCCGACATCAGCTTGGCGACCTGCGAGCTGCAAAGCTCATCTGTGTTAAATACCTCTGGTCTATCCATCTCACTCCATCTATTACTGCGCCACCTGCTACCTTTTCACCCCACCACGTTTCATGGACACAGCAGGGTTACACTCTTGAGCTCTAATTGCACTCCTTAATGATGCAGCAGGAGTTTATAATCTAAAGTCCTCAGTGCGAGATAAATGTGAAAATGTTTCCCAACGTGTTGGCAACACGGGGTCCAGTGATCAGATAAAGCTTGGTAATCTAAATCTTGTGACTCTGTTCCTCACTCGAGATAGATGGTGTGTGAAAGGCGTTCCTCACTGAGCTGGTTTTACTTTGCAATAGTCAGGTAAAGTCATGTTATATACTGACATTTTCCCATTAGCGTGAAAGACGCTCAAAGAACTGGAATCATTTGTTTTGAGCAGTTACAATAAGCTGCTAGTAATTGCATTTGCAAAGCAATCTAATAATGGATTTATTGGTTCTGTTACAGTTCATGGCCGCTTGGTTTAGGTGTTTGTTCCCCCAGGGGCTCAAGCTGAAACTCATGATTAGACAGGTAATTAGAATTAGAACATGTTTAGTTCCTAACTTAACTGTCATGATATTTGGAGCCCATCTTTGCCACCCAGTGGGTTATTTTCCTTTACCCAAATTAAGCATCCAGTTCCTGTCTTCATGCTGCATAGTTTTTTTTTTCATATATCTAATTTCTTCTAAGAAAGAATCACTGAATAATTTACATATTAATCATGTGAGGCTGATTAGTTTGTGCTGGACTGATCTCTGCACAAATTCAGTTAAGCATAAATAGTATTTTTCTTTTGTTCTCTTGCACATTTAAGTCAACATCTGGGTAAAAGACATCCTCGCTGATTCACACCTGCAGTTCAGAGCTGAAAAAACAACTCTGGCTCTAATCTATGCATTATTCTTTAATATTAGGAAAGTTGTTGCTTTTTGAAATAATCTATAGCAGGTAAACTAAATTTTTTTTTTTGCTTGATAAGATAAAAATGTGTCTTTAAGTATTGTCCCGATACTGCTCAGAATAATTTAAAATGAAGGCATTTTCCGACATACATCAGGCATGCATTATTTATAACATCTGACAGGAAAACTGAAGGCCACAGACCACAGGGAATATCTTTTCTTCTGCATTACTTTGACTTATTTCATTACAGTTAAATTTTTGATGAAATTACTATATATGGTGAGCTACGACTGGGGAAAAGAGAACCTTAAACAAAAATACTGGAAAATTTCAAAAGGCACACATGGTGCCAAGTTTTGCCGAAATGACTCATTTGGAATGTTCACCTGGACTTTTATGAACTAATACTTCTCCAAAGATTGTATTCTTCGGTTGAATCTTGGTGCAGCGAACTGTCAGATTCTGTACGTTGGTTTGCTAGTGGATTTGGATTGCAACTGGATACTTTCAATGGGATATTCACATCACAGTGCTCTTTTTTTCTTTAATGTGAAAATTAGTCTCCATTTTCTTTTGTGTGCATATTGATTCATGTTCCCTCAGTAACATGAATGTTGATTTTTAGACCTCTGGAGTCAAAACCCAAACCCAATTCAAATTAAGCCGGCAGTTCCTGACTTATATCAAATTCATCTTTGGATATGTAATTTTTGAGCAGATCGCTCTAAAATAAGCCGAGGGTTTAGATTAAAAGACATTGGTTGGCACCTCTACTACTAACTGAGCTGTAGAGGAAAGGCTAATGATCTTTAATAGAACAGGTTTAAAAAGAATTACGTTGAATTTGGTTGTTGCACCACAACTTCAGACATCATATTTTTCTTACATTTTCATACATTTTTTTTATATTGATACAAGATCAGTTTCAATATAATTCCACTTAATCTCCAGATGTCTCTTTAACATGAAAACTATGGCAAATTCAGTGTAGCAAGAACATATGAATGCATTATATAGTATATCAGTTTGTATGGTACATAATGTTCCACAAGTCTATCGAAAGTACTTTTTCTGATTGCAAAAGTATCTTGCAAGCAAGTGTGCTGCATTAGGACATCTCATTATGTAGTTTCTTTGTTTGAAACATTGTTTATCTAAACCAAGTTCACTGTGACTCACTATGAAATGAACATTTTTCATATGATCTCTATTGTGTTTTCATAACCAATAACAACCTCATGCTTATGTATTAATTCCTGTATACTATAAAAAAAATGTAATAGTTTTGAGTGTGCTTGCCTCAAAAGCGAAGTCTAAAAACATCTGACTACAAAAAGGTCTTCTAGAAATCCCACTTGACATGACGGAAGTGCAATCCCAGATTGCAAGAGGCATATTGCCCTATAGAATACAGAGCTTTTCTATTCCAGGCAGGAACGGGGGTCATTGTTAATGCAAATATCTGTGTAATATGCAAATATATGCAAAGTTGTACCACGTCCAGGGGATGGTGCATAAAGATGTAGCATAGCCATACTAGAGATAAAAGTAAAGAGTCATTAAATCTACAGTTTACCAAAAGTAAGATTGATTTTTAAGTTATATGGAAGCAGAAATATTCTACATATGAACCACATATTTCTCAGCTCTGTAGGTAGGGTTGGAAATACGGCCTCAAACCAATAACTCGATTCGCGATATATTGAGCAGTTGAGCTCTAACGATGCATGGAAAAGTTATATCCCACCGCCCATCTGGTAGTAGCCTAATTTACATAATGTGCTTGATAATGTGATGGGTTATTGGTATTGTAAAGCGCCCATCAGCTTTTTAATTCAGGACTCTATTCCCACGCCTTTCTGTATTTCTCTTTTTCCAAAGAGTCCAGTTTAGACTCGAAGAAGCAACCAGGTGAGGAAATGTCTTGGGATGTGAGTGAAACCGGTGATTTGTGTTTATTTTAGACAGAAAATAGCCAGTGCTGGCTTCAAGCGCATACTATTTATCAACATTTTGGACTCAGCAGGACTGATATCTATTCTAACGGAGCAGGGCGGAGCTTCAGCATTCTGTAGGCACTCTGGGCCCACTGCAGCACTGCTGCTCAGTGAAAACTGTAACTATGATACATGGTCCAAGTTTGAGTCTCCAATAACACCATAAAAAGTTGCTGGATTTGTTGCGAGTCCCTTATTTGAAAAAAAAAAAGTCCTAAGAGTATGTAAAAACATGCAAAATATCGTGATAGTTGTTATGCTGGCAACGCTGCTCCCTACAGGTTAGACTGGGAGGAAGTCACATGACTGTACATAGCCATATGACTCAAGCCCAGCAGTACAGTAATCTTAAAGGGGCATTAGCACTGCTAAACAAAAACAAAACTTTTCATCTTTAGATACCGAATTTACAGACACGGCATGACGTTGGTAGCAGTCATGAATTTGGGTATTGGTAAATTTTCAGTATCCCGTCCAGCCCCATCTGAAGGTTTACTTTTGTAGTCCAGGTAAATGAGAAGCAAAAGCCAGACAATGTTTTGCGTAAAAATGGAGAAGGACCCAACTGGAGTTACAATGGCTGACAATTGCCATATATCCAATCCACATCGGAAGTCTCAAGCTGAAACCTTTGTAATACAAAAGAAGCGTAGACCTAATATACGTTGACTGCAGGAAGACACTCTTGTAAAAAGGGCTCAAACCACTCAGAGACTTTACAGTGACTACATTGGAGCTCCCTGATGGCACCTGAAGGAGTTGCATGAAGCCACTCCCTTATTTAGTGTGTAGGTTAATTGTCAAAATCCAGCTTTGTTTGCATGACTGAGCCAGATAATTTTTTTGATCATAAGCATGCTTCAGAGACCTGGTATTTACTTCACCTCCCACACTGCTTTCAAAGTCATAAAATGATTGTGTGAGAGCTCTTATTTGCATCAAGCTTGTGCTTTAAAAACATGGAGGGGTGCAGATGAGAGCTAGGGTTTTCCCCTTAGTTGTGCCCAAGATGCAGTTAAGTGTTGGCTGTAAAAATGTAATATCCATGCTCCTTTTTTCTCTCCATCTTCTCTCCTGTTCAACTACAAGGAACTGATAAATTTTGTGGTGAGCAGATCTCATGATTTTCCAACTTTAGCAGCCGGGCCAATCAGCAACTCAAAGTAATTCAGAACCCATCCAGACTCTTAAATGGTGCGAACAATGTCTAGTAATCTTTGCTGCTTCTGCACACGTTAGCACAATACATCTACTGTCTTATACTGTAGGTGCCAAATGACATGTACCTGGTACCTTGATGTAACACACTAATAATAATGAAATCCAATAATTAAACGATAAAGTTTTTTAATCTATGATATGTCAAGATAGTTTTACAGTTAATTCAAGTTAGAAGCCGGTAAGACTTTCAGCAGATAAATGAAAATTAAGTAAATTTCTGTTTCTAAAATTTCTATTATATCTTTTTTTCTCAGTCAATCCAGTTTGTAATGGAACAGATTGGATTGAGAAAGGTTGCAGAATTTTGAGTCTTCAATCTTAAAGAATTGAAAATGGACTGTTATTTATAATGTTAAACATGCTAACCGTTATGATGCTATAGACTTAAAATGCCAAATCTGTAATTGTGTGTTTTTAAATGGTGAATTTGTGTTTCTATCACAATATGAATACAGAAAGGCTGGAAAAGACATTTTTAATGTTTGCATTTGTAGTTCTTAAAGATCTGTGCATCTCTAGTATTATCCTCATCAGTGTATTATCCATCCACATAGTCACTATTATTTTATCTAGCCCTAATCCTTACCTGTCTGTGTTTTAAATCAAAGTTAGATCTGGACAGTCTTCCATAATCGAGTATGAAAACATTAAGTGTTTAAGCACTCGGATAGCTTGAACCAGATGGAGGACAGAAGACTTGATACCAGTTAATGTGACAGTAAAGTGCCTCGCTGCTAAGACCGGTCCAGTTGGCCTTGTCAGTTGTCCCCCCCCCCCCCCCCCTTTTTTTTCTCTGCGGCCCACCCTCCTCTCCCCAGAGGACGGCTGTCAGTTGCTCTTTCTGTCTGAGCTGCAAATAAGAAAGGAAAGCCTCTTTAATGTGCCATCCCGTAACAACAGCGGGCTGTCAAGCCGATAACCCACTCTTTGTCTCCACAAGAACAATTGGAATACATATTTTGTAAGGGCTTTTGTCAAGTTTTGAAGATTTCATAATGAGAACTCTGCACTTTAGCACCATCTATTCATTTAGAAAATGAAAACGTTTGAGCCAAACTTGATTAAGAAAACTAAATCACAAAGCCCTAATTTAAACCGCAACGGTTTTCCACATCTAGGCCCTAATGCTGAGTTCAAACTAGCTAATAATTTTAAGATTAATGCAGGGGATGATGGGAATTTGCACCAATAGAGTGACTCAAATCCTCTGAGCCAAAAGGAGAGATAGTCGACTTTCATTGAAATAGATTGGCTGGCGAAGCTTGGATCTTGTAGGCTAATTAGAAACAGAGACATGAGTTTATTAGCAGAAGTAGTGTATGGACTGAGGCTACACTGAATACACATTAGAGATCACTTACTTTTATGCATAACCCTTTTTTGCTTCTGACATCTCTAGTACACTAGAACTGGCTGTAATTGGATTGTCTCTCATGGTTAGAGGAGACGGGGGCTTGGGGGTTAACCTGCATGGGCCACAGTACGTTTTCAGCACGAGGAGCTCAAACATTTAGCTGAGAAAATGCTTGCTTTATTGATTCAGTGATGTTTTTTAAAAAAGCTTGTCAAGATTATCCTTGCGTCGCAGGGTTGATATGGACTAAAGCAAATAATTAAAGATGATAAAAGATTCATTTTTTCTATAAATGAATTTGTGGCAAAAAACTTTCTGTAATTGTTGTTTTGACCCCTAAAAATGCCCCAGATAGTTTGGTTTCAGCAGAATTTGTTTTTGCATTTATGAGCTGCAGCTTTTCTGACAAGCTGTTATACACGAATCATGCATTAATGGAGAAAGTTGATACAAAGCCTGTTTGTAGTTAGCTTTGTCCTTTTAATGATTTGAATCAGCTGAATTAATGGTTCTATGGAGAAAGTTGAGGATTTAAAAGACCAGCACCCAGCTGTGCCTGCAAACTGTTCTAATCTCACCCACCAAGCTTCAAATTCCCCAGCATCTAATGTTTAATCTAAAATGTTATGTTTAATTTGACTGTTTCTTAACACATACAGAGCAGAGCTCTTTTTTTTCTGGCTAAACCAGTGAGTCTGTGGGAAAGTAACACATTAGATCTGCTGATCCGCAACACTGAGTCTTAGGGGATTACAAGCTCGCACAAATGGAAGATTTTCCACAACACTGAATATGTAAAGAGCGGACCTCAAGACGCTCATTTGAACTATTTAGAAGGTCTCATGACAAAAAATGTGTAACAGTCACAATCTTTTTACAGTGACATGCACACTAAATGCAGGTTACATCAGGGGTTGCTTTAACCGAACATTTTCCGTCTTTGACCATTTTTTTAGAATGGTGATGAAAGAATGTGAAGGCTGTCCTTCATTATACAGATTAGGATTCACTGAAATGTTTAATTTTACACACAGATTCCAGATAAACAAATTAACGAAAAGATTCCTTGACACTATATTCAATGCATCTCATAGAGGTAAATATCCACAACCTCATAATGGTAAGTTCTGCAGCAATCCAACTATCTAATCATGCACAAATGGGTGTGCATTTCGGTTTCATAAAATCACAGCAGGTAATATTTTAAGTAATGATGTACCGATACTGGTATTGGGTATCAGCCCTTATACAGTCTAATTTACATGTATCGGTTAAGGTTAACCAATACAATGAAGCGAAAAAAAAATCTTCATTCACTTTAACAGATATAAAATATAAAATAAAAACCATAAAACTGAAATTTAATTTGTCTTAGTTATGTTTAGTTAGTACAGTCTGGTGCCTCTTAAAGAAAGGTATAAGCTGGAAGATATAAAATTGATAAATGCAGCAATAGTATCGGATCAGTATCGGGTATAGACAGATACACAAGCCCAGGCATTGGTATCGGGACTGAAAAAGTCGGATCTGTGCACCGCTAATCTTAAGTGCAATTGTTTAATTTCGTTTTTATATTTAGTTCTCTGTTCAGCTTGTTTTGATTGAATATTAAACATGAATAAATAAATACTATTGACTATGTATTAACTCGTTGGACTCATCTGCCATGTTTTGTGTCGTTCAGGTATACCCAGGGCTAATGGTGACTGCCGGACTCATCCACTACGTTCTCAACCTGCTTCACATCACGGTGCACATCCGGGACGTGTGCGTGTTCCTGGCGCCGGTGTTCAGCGGACTCACTGCCATCTCCACCTTCTTGCTGACGCGGGAGCTGTGGAACCAGGGCGCAGGGCTGCTGGCGGCCTGCTTCATCGCCATCGTCCCGGGCTACATCTCTCGCTCTGTGGCAGGCTCTTTCGACAACGAGGGGATCGCTATCTTTGCGCTGCAGTTCACCTACTTCCTCTGGGTATGTGCACTGAATGGTTCTTTTTAAACAGGAAAAAAGTCATGTTTTTCTTTAACTGTAAATGTCAAGAGTTTGAAATTGTTATTTAATATTTTTCTACAGTTTGCTATCTCATTTTTGAGTTGCAAGCTCTCCCATATTCTGAGAGATTTATCTAGCCAGGAAAGTAGCCCTACTTTCAAGTCTTGCTTGCCTCACATGCTAAATTATTTATCCGTAGCCTTGAAAGGAAAGCTGCTGATCTTTGCCGGCCATGTGGTTCAACAAACCGCACTAGAAAAACCTTCATGCTCCTTCAAAACGGAGTGACCTTTCCGAGTACAATCAAACTAGGTTAAGGTGGAGTAGGCCGCTATTTTCAATTAACTTCCTATTCTATAACTCCATGATATTCACACAGCCAGTTGTGCTTCAACCAACAAAATAGTTCTTGTTCAGCAGTTTTCGTTTTTTTGTAAATTACTTTTTAGTTATTCAATATTATATTTTTTTGTTATCCTTGATCTCAACACAAGTATTTCCACAGACAAGAGTTTTAGTTTTTCCTCCAGCTAAAGTATAACTCGGTTGTTTACAGAAGCTGCACCAAAACACCACATTGCAGCTTTTCAAGATGGAAGACGCTAGATAAAAAAAGACCACTTTTAACACAAGTTTCTCCGCTTATTGAGTTGCATCAGCAGCTGCCTCAAAGCCCCACAGATATCCTCATATGAAAGCATCATACATGCAGGCGTAAAATTGCTATGCTAACAGTTTGATCAGGAGGTTCATCTTCTGCGATATTGAACTTTATCTTGTCACCTGGTAATGGCTTTTATCTTTCATTCTGGAGGAGTTTACTTATTAAATGTTTAAATCATTTCTATCACTTTTGAACTCTGTTTAAGATTCCTCAAACACTTGACAGCAAAATGCAAACGGCTCGCTCTGTAAAACCACATTGCAACATAAAACATTTGACTCAACAGGATGAAAGTGTTCTAAACAACATGAAATATTGTCTTAAAGTTACCATAGGGGTGGGCGATATGGCAAAAATAGAATATCAAGATTTTTCAATTATATTATCGCAATTTCGATTTTATCACGATTTTTTTTTTTAAATGATCATGAAAAAATCTTTAATTACACATTAAACAGATGAAACATTAAATAAATGCATTCATTCAAATTAGGGATAACCAACACAGGGCTAAAATACTGACATGTCTTTCCCACACCAAAGATCCTAGAAATGCACAGAAAGTTCTGAATGAAACTATACATACACTGTACAGGTGCTGGCCAGTAAATTAGAATATCATCAAAAAGTTGAATTATTTCAGTAATTCCATTCAAAACGTGAAACTTCTATACTGTATACTTCCACACATAGTGATATATTTCAAGTGTTTATTAATTTTCATTTTTATTATTACAACTGACAGCTAATGAAAACACCAAATTCAGTATCTCAGAAAATTAGAATATTCTGAAAAGGCTCAATATAGAAGACACCTGGTGCCACTCTAATCAGCTGATTAACTCAAAACACCTGCAAAGGCCTTTAAAAGGTCCCTCAGTCTTGTTCTGAAGGCTCCACAATCATGGGGAAGACTTCTGACTTAACAGCTGTCCAAAAGACCACCATTGACACCTTGTACAAGGAGGGCAAGACACAAAAGGTGATTGCTAAAGAAGCTGGCTGTTCGCAGAGCTCTGTGTCCAAGCACATTAACAGACAGGCGAAGGGACAGAAAAAATGTGGTAGAAAAAAGTGTACAAGCTCTAGGGATAACCGCACCCTGCAGAGAATTGTGACGACAAACCCATTCAAAAATGTGGGGGAGATCCACAAAGAGTGGACTGCAGCTGGAGTCAGCGCTTCAAGAACCACCACGAAGAGACTCATGAAAGACATGGGATTCAGCTGTCGCATTCCGTGTGTCAAGCCACTCTTGAACAAGAAACAGCGTAAGAAGCGTCTCGCCTGGGCCAAGGACAAAAAGGACTGGACTGCTGCTGAGTGGTCCAAAGTTATGTTTTCTGATGAAAGCAATTTTTGCATTTCCTTTGGAAATCAAGGACCCAGAGTCTGGAGGAAGAGCGGAGAAGCACAGAATCCACGTTGCATGAGGTCCAGTGTAAAGTTTCCACCGTCAGTGATGGTGTGGGGTGCCATGTCATCTGCCGGTGTTGGCCCACTCTGTTTCCTGAGGTCCAAGGTCAATGCAGCCGTCTACCAGGAAGTTTTAGAGCACTTCATGCTTCCTGCTGCTGACCAACTTTATGGGGATGCAGACTTCACTTTTCAACAGGACTTGGCACCTGCACACAGTGCCAAAACCACCAGTACCTGGTTCAAGGACCATGGTATCCCTGTCCTTGATTGGCCAGCAAACTCGCCTGACCTTAACCCCATAGAAAATCTATGGGGTATTGTGAAGCGGAAGATGCAATACGCTAGACCCAACAATGCAGAGGAGCTGAAGACGACTATCAGAGCAACCTGGGCTCTCATAACACCTGAGCAGTGCCACAGACTGATCGAGTCCATGCCACGCCGCATTACTGCAGTGATGGAGGCAAAAGGAGCCCCGACTAAGTATTGAGTGCTATACATGCACATTCTTTTCATGTTCATTCTTTTCAGTTGGCCAACATTTAAAAAAAAAAACATTTTTTTTCATTGGCCTTTAAAATATTCTAATTTTTTGAGATACCAAATTTGGAGTTTTCATTAGTTGTCACTTATAAATATCAAAATTAAAAGAAATAAACATTGGAAATACATTTGTCTGTGTGCATTGCATGACTATAATGTACAAGTTTCACGTTTTGAATGGAATTATTGAAATAATTCAAGTTTTTGATGATATTCTAATTTACTGGCCAGCACCTGTGTGTGTGTGTGTGTGTGTGTGTGTGTATATTTTTTGTTTGTATTATATAAAATTTTAATCTTGACTTGTCTACTAAAACAGAAAGCAACATGAGCTTACTTTAGTTTAAAAATATGATATTCAGAAAATACAATAAAATCTAATCTTTTAAAATAAAAGACTAATATGAAGCTGCAAATATGTGCAAGATGTATTGTGCAATCTATAATACACCAATTAATAATCCTCATACAACGGGGTAAATGCAGCTTTAACTGGTTCAAATGTTTTTTTGCAGAATGCTGATACACATAAAGCTGCCTAATAAAAACGTAAGTGATAACAATGTAGTGTAAAAACACAATGATATACAAAGTGCTGCTGCTACATAAAATAATGAAGGTAGACTGTAATATAAGCAGTTCTAATTATTCTTCCATCCATCCAAACATATTGTTAATATTCCCTGCATGTATGCATTCAGCATACATGCGTGGAATGGCGATGTTTGGGGGGGGGGAAGGCAGCTAGACAACTGCACGGATAGTTTGCCGTCTGTGTTTTAGGGTGTAAGTTTTATTATTTTTTCTAGCGCTTGCTGAACTAAGAAGAAGAAGCGCTAACCAATGCTGCTGCAGTCGGCTTTATACCTTTAGCTGCCAGACGGCTCATTGTATTGTTTGGGACACGTTCTCTTCAAGTGTTAAAACAAGCTTAAGGTGTTGCGATCACCTGCCTTGACGCTCTCCTTGCAAACTTTGGAAATGATGTTTGTTTCCTCTTTTTTGTCTGGTAAAAAACCAAACCTGTTCCATTCAACGGATGAGGACTTCTACTTCGGAACGAAAGCTTCATTTACGCTCTCAGACGCAGCAACACCATGCTTGTTTACAGGTTACTCACATGCAAAGGGGGAGGGAGGACAGGGACGGGGGGGGGGTGATTCGCTTAGAGCAGGCAGAGAGCGGAGGATTTTAATCGCACACAGAGGCAGAAATACAACAGCAGAACTGTGAATCGGGATAAAACGATCTCCCAAAAAATGACAGATCGTCACGTGTGGATCGCTTCACGGTTTTAAATTGTCAAATAACACACCCCTAAGTTACCATATAAACTATACCTTTAAAATCATAACTAGCACAGATTTGACAGCTTCTAGTGTTCGTGCTTTTAGTGCAGTCATACAACTTGGACTGTGCTGCTTTTGAGACTGGAGATAATTACTGGAAGAAAATAATCTATTTTTTCTAGTGTCTATCTTTTAAATCACGGTGGATGCATTTATGAAGTATTTTGTCTGCGCTGTTTCACCGCGAGGTTGTTTTTTAAAGTAGTGGCTGATTTTCCTAGGTCATATCTGTAACGCTAAAACCCATTAATATTACTCTGAGATTGAGGATGTTTTTAAAAGATAAACATATGCTTGGATGCAAAAAAAACAAAACATTTACCTGGTTGAAGAGCGGGGGAAAATCAGGACACAGATAGCACCAACTAGCGGGAAAACCCCATTTTTACACTCTATGAAAAACAATTTTATCTTTTTCTGTGCTTCCCCCGGCACACCGCTGCTGATACAGCGCCCCCGTAGTGGCACAACTCTGCAACTGCAGTAAAAATAACTTCCATATAGTTGGGGGCAGAGCAATATCAGGCTGAGGCGGCACAAAATTAGCTGCAGGCGGCCGCCACGCAAATTTGAACACAGGAAAAACCCTGGTATTCATTCCCTCTTTGTGGCTGGGAACCTAATCATTACTGACATCTTTAAGTTTAGTTTATACTTTTATACTAAAAGGTTTGGAGACATGCAGCGGAACAATGGTCAGAGTAGAGCCCAATTATTTAACTATTCATTGAACGCAACAGAGTACATGGCTTTGATTGGTCAGCTCAAGATCATTTCACCATAACTGTGCTCTATAGTCAATGTAATTAGTCAGTGTAGCTTTTGGGCTCTAGCTGTTTAATATAGCAAGGCCAGGGGTGACTGTGGCTCAGGAGTTGGGTGTTTGCCTTGTAATCGGTTGCCGGTTCAAGCCCCGGCTCTGACGGTCTCAGTCGTTGTGTCCTTGGGCAAGACACTTCACCCGTTGCCTACTAGTGGTGGTCAGAGGGCCCGGTGGTGCCAGTGTCCGGCAGCCTCGCCTCCGTCAGTGTGCCCCAGGGCAGCTGTGGCTACGACGTAGCTCACCATCACCAGTGTGTGAATGTGTACGTGAACGGGTGGATGACTGAATGTAGTGTAAAGCGCTTTGGGGTTTGTAGGGACTGAGTAAAGCGCTATACAAATGCAGGCCATTTACCATTTATCTAATATGGTCTTTTGGTGAATCTGAACACCAGCAGGTGTAGATAACAAAACAATTGCTTTGTCTGTTTAGTTGTGCTTTTAGGAGTATTCCATTAGCTGCACTTTCCAGATTGATCAAAACTTTCTGAGCAGATGTGCGTTTACAATCATTGGCCGTAGATGTCACTGTAATGGCAGGCACACTGGCCAGAAAAGGTCTGCAACCCCTGCTGTCCTTTTAGGGAATTGCTTCAATACACAGTCACACCAATGGGGAAGTTTAAAAGGAAAAGGTCTCCATCAATGCGTGTGAGAGCAAACTTCCTGACGGAGAGGTATAAACTAAGCTTTGGGATCCCAATGCCGAGTCTAAAGCCAACTGTTTATAGTACTAGGACAGTTCTCTATAAAGACTAGTGCAGCTTCTTAATTACAAGTCAAGATATGAAAAAATCTTTAAATGAGAACATGCATAACCTAAAATATTTTTAATGAGATCCTGGCTTGATGTAGACATACAGCAACAAGATCTGCAGGTGTGAGAATCTTTTCAGACTCCATTTTTTTATTATATTTAAGCGTACAAATAATCAAGTAAGATTTATTTTGTTTTCATTCGTTAATGTTTCATATAAATGCCATATTTGTGATTGAAATGCCTAAAAATACTCTGACTAATTTCCTTCATGCAACTCTTAAGCTGAATTGCGTTGGCCGCCAGCATTGGAAAACGCCTGATTAGTTGCTGCCGTCCGGATTATTCTCATTCAAGCTGAGTTGAGTTAACAAAATGAAAAAGAGCTTTTGTTAAACATGCCAGAGGCAGGTTTCAATTTTTAATGGAAGATCAGAAGCTGTTTGTCCAACTGTATTTTACCTTTTTCAGCATCAATATTAATCTGTGTCGGTGTGAAAACGCGGTGCGCGGTGGAAGCTTTCATCCAGGTGGAGGGTCCAACTCCAAGCTACTTTGTAAATAAACATGAAGGACTATTTAGAAAAGTATAGAAGTTTTCAGTGAAAGATATGTAGAAACATCTCTAAATACCCATTTTGGTTCCTGTCCCTTTTAAAAAAAAACATAAATGCAGTTTTAAGGCTGTGGGATTTGCTGCCTTTTGAAGCAGCTTTGTGGCTCGTCTCCCCCCCTTTGTGTCAAACATGATACTGAGCTTCTTTTTGTTTAGCACGCATAACTTTATTTTTTTACATTTCCAGGCCCTTGTGCTCTGACTCACTGGTAACCACACTTATAGCTCCGCTCTTTTCAAGTCATATCCTAACACATTGTGCACGTTTTATCAAACACGATCATGACAAAATATACATGTTCTATGACAGCGCTTGCATGTGGACGCAAAACAGGACAGTCGCGGAGGGTAGTAACTCTAACTTGTGGTGTGTTCCTTCTGAAGAGACAGCCTAGTCTGAGCAGATTACACAATAATTGTGTTAAATTCAATTTAAAGAGGCAATTTGACATTTGATCCTTATAAAAATTTAGGTAGAGCCTTACGTAGATGCAGTTTGTTCCAATATTTTTCCTGTATTTTGTTCAGCCTTTCTGGTATCAGCTGAAAGTCTTTCTTTCTAATAAAACGCAGACATGTTTAAGTCTTGTCTCAAACGTCTTCAGATTAATTTCAAATCCAAGTTGTTAAATTGGTTACAGCTTCCACCACAAATAGTGTTACCAGAAAAACTAGGTAGACTTCATAGATCACATTTTTGGGATTCTGACCAAATGGTCTCCTGTCAACGCCTGACGAGCCAGAAAAATGATCTGATTCATCAACAGATGTTTGTTTGGTTTTTGTGTTGCATCTCTGTGATAATAATTAATCAGGCGATATTTCTTGACTCAAAGTTTGTACACGTTAGCTACCCATTAGACCTGATCCCTCACAGTTTTAAATCAGAGTTTTAATGAGATAAAACGGCAGTGTTTCCCACACATAGACGAATGTGTGGCGGTGCGCCACAGGTTAAACTCCGACCGCCACATATTGCGTTTTGTACTTCTTTTTAACATATTTTATTGTATTGTATTCCAATACTACCCGACTGCAACTGCTCAGACTGCTTGTGTCTGCGTGACAGATGGGGGATATTTCTGCGGGCGAAGAATTTGCCCGATGTTTGGATTTAGTCCTCAGCCAAGCGCAAACGGGGTGAGATCATAGACTGTAGAAAAGAATAGACAGCGCCCCCTCACTACTCCACGTTTACCAGAATGACACACTTTCATGGGGGAATTCATGGCGGATTCACAGACTCCTCTTCCCCAGCTCTGACAAAGCATGTTCCTAAAAAGGGCATAGGGGCGGGATCTTCACTGTAAACTCTGCCCTCCCGGGCGTGTATGGGCATGTAGTTCGGTCGTAATCACGCCTATTCTGCTCTCGCGTCTTTAGCTCTGATGCTAAACTTGGCTCGGCCCCCTCATTAATTATGCAAGATTTCTAAAAATTATTTTACGAAAACCAGCCTGGTGGCTATGTTTTTGACGAGCCCAGAGTTATCTCAGGAAGAATATGTAGCCATAGAAAGTTTTAAAAAAATGGGCACCAGGCATTAAAGTTGTTTTTAACGTGTCTAAAGTCCAATGCTTTTCAATGGGGGCCTACCGGCCAAATGGAGGTACTACAGCAATGGAGGACCAATGGCGGCTCCATGGTATGCGGTCACAAAGCAGAGCAGCCAGCGGCCATTGGGTGGGATATTAAACAGTTTTTCCGGGTTAGGAGGAGGAAAGCGGGAGAAACCATAAGACACTGCAAACATGGGCATACTTGCTAGGGGTGTGTGATTTGACGATTTAAGACCGTGAAGCGATCTACACGTGTGACGATTTGTCATTTTTGGGAGATCGTTTTATCCCGATTCACAGTTCTGCTGCTGTATTTGCTGTAATGCCTTTGTGTGCGATTAAAATCCTCCGCTCGCTGCCTGCTCTAAGCGAAACTCTCCTCTCTCCCCCTGTGCATGTCAGTAACCTGTAAACAAGCATGGAGTTGCCGCGTCTGAGAGCGTAAATGAAGTTTTCGTTCCGAAGTAGAAGTCCTCATCCATTGAATGGAACTGGTTTGGTTTTTCACCAGACGACAAAGAGGAAAAAAACAATATTTGCAAAGTTTGCAAGGAGAGCGTCAAGGCGAGTGATTGCAACACCTTAAACTTGTTTTAACACTTGAAGAGAACGTGTCCCAAACAATACAATGAGCCGTCTGGCATCTAAAGGTATAAAGCCGACTGCAGCAGCAGTGGCTAGCGCTTCTTCTTCTTAGTTCAGCAAGCGCTAGATAAAATACTTACCCCCTACGACACAGATGGCAAACTATCCGTGCAGTTGTCTAGCTGCCTTTTCCCCCCAAAACATAGTCATTCTACGCATGTACGCTGAATGCGCAGAGTTGCAGGGAATATTAACAATATGTTTGGATGGATGGAAGAATAATTAGAACTGCTTATATTACAGTCTAGCTTCATTATTTTATGTAGCAGCAGCACTTTGTATATCATTGTGTTTTTACACTACATTGTTATCACTTACGTTTTTATTAGGCAGCTTTATGTGTGCCTGTTTATAATATCAGCATTCTGCAAAAAACATTTGAACCAGTTAAAGCTGCATTTACCCCGTTGTATGAGGATTATTATTTGGTGTATTATAGATTGCACAATACATCTTGCACATATTTGCAACTACATATTAGTCTTTTATTTTAAAAGATTATAATTTATTCTATTTTCTGAATCATATTTTTTAACTAAAGTAAGTTCATGTTTGATTACTGTTTTAGTAGACAAGTCAAGATTAAAATTTTATATAATACATTTAAATACGTTTATGATTTAGATGTATTTTTCGTTGAGGTTATTTGAAAAATGAAATATATATATATGTGTATGTGTGTGTGTGTATGTGTATGTGTATGTATATATATATGTATGTGTATGTATATATATATGTATGTATATGTATATATATATGTATGTACATATGTGTGTGTGTGTATATATGTGTGTGTATGTATGTGTATGTACACTACCGTTCAAAAGTTTGGGGTCACCCAAACAATTTTGTGTTTTCCATGAAAAGTCACACTAATTCACCACCATACGTTGTGAAATGAATAAAAAATAGAGTCAAGACATTGACAAGGTTAGAAATAATGATTTTTATTTGAAATAAGATTGTTTTTACATCAAACTTTGCTTTCATCAAAGAATCCTCCATTTGCAGCAATTACAGCATTGCAGACCTTTGGCATTCTAGCTGTTAATTTGTTGAGGTAATCTGGAGAAATTGCACCCCACGCTTCTAGAAGCAGCTCCCACAATTTGGATTGGTTGGATGGGCACTTCTTGCATACCATACGGTCAAGCTGCTCCCACAACAGCTCAACGGGGTTCAAATCTGGTGACTGCGCTGGCCACTCCATTACCGATAGAATACCAGCTGCCTGCTTCTTCTCTAAATAGTTCTTGCACAATTTCGAGGTGTGTTTTGGGTCATTGTCCTGTTGTAGGATGAAATTGGCTCCAATCAAGCGCTGTCCACTGGGTATGGCATGGCGTTGCAAAATGGAGTGATAGCCTTCCTTATTCAGAATCCCTTTTACCCTGTACAAATCTCCCACCTTACCAGCACCAAAGCAACCCCAGACCATCACATTACCTCCACCATGCTTAACAGATGGCGTCAGGCATTCTTCCAGCATCTTTTCAGTTGTTCTGCGTCTCACAAACGTTCTTCTTTGTGATCCAAACACCTCAAACTTGGATTCATCCGTCCACAGCACTTTTTTCCAGTCTTCCTCTGTCCAATGTCTGTGTTCTTTTGCCCATCTTAATCTTTTTCTTTTATTGGCCAGTCTCAGATATGGCTTTTTCTTTGCCACTCTGCCCTGAAGCCCAGAATCCCGCAGCCGCCTCTTCACTGTAGATGTTGACACTGGTGTTTTGCGGGTACTATTTAATGAAGATGCCAGTTGGGGACCTGTGAGGCGTCTGTTTCTCAAACTAGAGACTCTAATGTACTTATCTTCTTGCTCAGTTGTGCAACGCGGCCTCCCACTTCTTTTTCTACTCTGGTTAGAGCCTGTTTGTGCTGTCCTCTGAAGGGAGTAGTACACACCGTTGTAGGAAATCTTCAATTTCTTAGCAATTTCTCGCATGGAATAGCCTTCATTTCTAAGAACAAGAATAGACTGTCGAGTTTCAGATGAAAGTTCTCTTTTTCTGGCCATTTTGAGCGTTTAATTGACCCCACAAATGTGATGCTCCAGAAACTCAATCTGCTCAAAGGAAGGTCAGTTTTGTAGCTTCTGTACCGAGCTAAACTGTTTTCAGATGTGTGAACATGATTGCACAAGGGTTTTCTAATCATCAATTAGCCTTCTGAGCCAATGAGCAAACACATTGTACCATTAGAACACTGGAGTGATAGTTGCTGGAAATGGGCCTCTATACACCTATGTAGATATTGCACCAAAAACCAGACATTTGCAGCTAGAATAGTCATTTACCACATTAGCAATGTATAGCGTGTGTTTCTTTAAAGTTAAGACTAGTTTAAAGTTATCTTCATTGAAAAGTACAGTGCTTTTCCTTCAAAAATAAGGACATTTCAATGTGACCCCAAACTTTTGAACGGTAGTGTGTGTATATATATATATATATATATATATATATATATATATGTGTATATATATGTGTGTGTGTGTATATATGTGTGTGTGTGTGTATATATGTGTGTGTGTGTGTGTGTATATGTGTGTGTGTGTGTATATATGTATATATATGTGTGTATACAGTGTATATATATGTGTGTGTGTGTATACAGTGTATGTATAGTTTCATTCAGAACTTTGTGCATTTCTAGGATCTTTGGTGTGGGAAAGACATGTCAGTATTTTAGCCCTGTGTTGGTTATCCCTAATTCGAATGAATGTATTTATTTATTGTTTCTCGTCTTTAATGTGTAATTTAAGATTTTTTGTAGATCATTTAAAAAAATCTTGATACGTTATTGTTGTGGAATGTTATTTTGTCAAATAAAAAATAGTGTTAAATTCTAGTTAATATTCAAGTATTTAAAAGTATTTAATATTTCTTTTTTAAACTCCCCGGCCTGTCTCAAGGTTGGCAAGTATGCTTTTAACACACAATCACAGATTAAAAAGTGCTATAAAATATTTTATTCTGAATACAATAGTTTCACAGTGTTGTTACTGTAGGTCCCGACCCTTGGCAAACAACTGATTGCGCAATCTTTAGAAAGTTAACTATAGTCACCAGCGTGTAGTAACCCCACCACCACACATTGCTTACAAATCTGTGGGAAACACTGAATGGGATTGCAAAAGTGTGAGAGGGCAAATGCAAAAACGGCACAATTTACTTAACAGAGCCTCACCGTTTTTGTAAATGATTTTTAGTAGAGTAAGATGCAGATGCCACGATTAGTAATGACTGTGGCTGCAGTTAAGTGTGAATGTGCTGGCTTCAGCAGTGTTAAACCTCAGCTCTTTGCTTCTGAAATCAAATCTGCATGCTTCGAAAGGAAAACTGATCCTGTGTGATATCGGTGGTTGGTTTTTAACGTTAAACTATGAAGTGAAATTGACAAGGACTTGAAGTAAAAAAAAAAAACAGGGAACTTTAAGCAAGAAGGTTTAATGCCTTTTTAGAATTATTGAAAACTGCTAGGACATTAGGGCTGATTTAATGTCATACTCCTATAAAGATATATGATGTCTTAAAAAAAAATCTGTAAATTCCTATTACAGACTATGGAGCTTCAGACATGAAGCACGGCTTCCTTAATGAGAATCTCACCAGCTTTCTTTACAGCTGCTGGAGGGGAGCCAAATCTTTGAAAAGCGTTTCTGCTGCAGTGGTGACTACTGAAAAATAGAACCCATCAACATTTGGGAAATCATTTCAGGTTGAAGGACAAGGGATATAAATGCTATGTGCTTCCACACAAAGGACTTGTTACGCTATTGTCCTGCTTAGACTGACACAGACGGCCCATTCTGATTTTAAAATGCTTTTTGAGACACAAAATGCTACAGACACGAGTGTTGAAGTAGAAGGGAGCATCCATTTAAAAACAAAAAGAAAGCCATGCATCAAATGGTTGACAGAAACCTGGCAGCTCACCTGCAATGATGTTGAAATGAAAAAGTACACAGCCTTGCAAAAGCATTCTTACCCTTTGAACTTGTTCAAACTTTGCCTTGTCTTGGATATTGGTGGATGAAATGTGAGTGCTACTGGGTGAATTTGGCTCCAGTATAAACAGCCGGTATGACTAGAAATAGGGTCTAGAAGTTGAGTCTGTTTACCGATTATTAGTTACGCAACTTCGTGTAATTTTTTGCACTATATTTTATTAGGAAACACAGAGAAATTGATTCAAATACAAAAATTTATATTGATCTACCTTCTAAACCATGCCTTTTCTTTTCCTTCCGCTTTGGTATTAAGCACTACTTTGTGTCAACGACGCATATTTCGGTAGAAAATATTCAAGAGGTTTTAACAAGGAAAGTCTTTTAGATAAAGCTTGTTTGTCTTGACAACTGAGATTGGAAAGAAAAGGTGAGTAAACGGGAGAACAGAATTTAGCTGAGACAAATGGAGCTGCATAGACTGCATAGTCGGCAGAAAACTCGGCAGTGGGCTGCAGTTGATTGAATTTCGGAAGAGGTTAGCTGCAGCTTTGTTCCGACTCTCTTTAAACTGCTTCATGACAGACTCCATCTATTGTCTTATAAAGTGGAGTTATGCTTTCAGTATATTTTCAGAATGGCTGGAAACTGTTTTAAATATTAGAAAGTGTCAGTGAAAGCAGAGCAGTGTTGTAACTTTCTAACCTTCTGAGACTCCTTAAAACCATCTGCAATAGCCATTTCTCCCCCTCGGCATGTGTGTAGAGGAGGTTGAAGGGGACACATGTTTGTTTGTGCTTCATCATAATGGCCCCTTGTCATCTGGTGTGGTGGGATAATACATCTCCAAGCGAGGCAGGTGTTCCTCGCAGCAGCCATCACCGCCTCTTAAGGCGACATGAGCAGAGTAGCGCCATCAAAAAGAATCTCTCTGCACTCATCTTGAACCCCCCCCCCCACCCAATTCACATCTTCCCTTCAATTTGGTGAGGGCCCTGAAAAACAATCACCCTGGCCATGCACCACTGCTTCCCATTATCAGTCTCATTTACCCACATTTGTCTTTACGGTTTTCTTGTCCTCTCCATCCTTCTCAAAGATTGTCTGGCTTTAATTGTCTTTGTCGTCCTTTGTCTGTGTCTTTATCGAACTGCGTCTCGTCCTCCTCTTCCTGGTTCTTTCTAACCCACCATCTATTCCTGTATCTTTTTACTGCCCATTACTGTCTTCCACTTTGCCGCCATCCTCTACTTAGCATGGCATAAACGTCGTTGTTCTCTTTGGTCTCACCCCAATCTTCATTATCCGGCTCTTTCATTTTAACCACTAAAAAAACCCATTCAACTCTCTCCTCTTAATCTGTGTTTACCCCCCCTTACCCCCAACACACACACACACTTCCATAATCTATAATTGAATCCACTCACACAGAGGAGAGCTACTCTGTTCGTCTGCATAAGAACAACAGTCACCCAGCACACAGTTGCACAGCATCCCTCCGTTTCTTTAACCCTGCGCACCATGGCTGCATTGTTGAACCAGTAATTCCACTCTTTCTTTTGGCTCGTATTTAATTAGCTGGTCCGGTACCACACTGAGAGACTTGTGTGGCTGAACAAAGGGAGCAGACCCAAGGGGCATGGGGTGTTGGTCACAAGTTGAACACCAGACTGCGTGCAGTTAGACTAAAGTAGTTTGGATGTTGACTAGGGAAATGTTGACGGGTTCGTAGAAAATCTGGAAAAGTCTGGATTATGGTCTAAGGGTTGCAGATCTGGATAAAAATGGACTTTCTCACCTCTCCTATCTAAAAACTCCATTGCTCTTTCCTTCCAACCATTCCTCACTCTTACTGATTTCGATTATAAAACTAGGGATGTAAGAAAATATTGATACTCTGATGTATTATATTTTGTCAGGATATTGTATCCATATTGAAAAACAATGCTTTGTTTTTTTATTCTTAAAATTTGAATGGAACCATTGATAATATTTTTTGTTAAATTAATAGCATGACTGCTAGTTGGTGACTCTTTTCACCTTATTCGACCAGTGGATCAACTAGATCTTGTATTAAAACTTAACCTGCCGAGTATAAAACGGGTTGGAGTTTATGGTGCGTTCAGATTGCCCAAAAATGTCTATCTAAAGAGTGGCAAGATAACATGTAAAGTCTATGGTTGAGGCAGTCAGAGGGGCGTCGGAGTCTCTGCTGCGCTTTCTGTGCATTGGCCGCATCAATTTTTGAAACTTTTCCCTTGTTTCAAGCGCCAAAAGCCAACAATGCAGAAGCTCAGCTATCGCCCGCCAACGCACTTTGTAAGCTTCAGCCTAAAAATGTATAGGCCTCAAACTAGTCGCTTTGAGCACTTTCTGATGCTAACAAAACATGTGGCGTGAACGCACCATTAGAATGCTGTGACAGTTTTACTACAATACATATTGTCTTATTCATAGTATCACAATATTTTGCAATTTTCAATACTATGCCGCCTGTATTGTCATACATATATCACCAGATTCTTGCCAGTGCACACCATTTTGTCCTTATTTGCTAATGACTGGAGAAATGCGCCAATTCCCACTGACTTAAAAAACAGAAAGTTTATACTGGATTTAAAGGCCAGTCAATATATAATTCATATCTCTAACAGGTCACAGTAGGGCTGGGCGATATCACCTAACATCAATAACGCAGTATATTGAGCATTTCACCGCTAACTGTAAGTGGACGGTGAAGATGAAAACAACCCCCACCCCCCACCCTGTAATGTGTCTCATCAGGCATTAATGTTCAAAGTGGAATAATTTATTTACAATAAAAGTATTGTTTAAATAACAAATGATTAGTCACAGAGTGGCTGCCATCTAGTGACTCTTTATAGTTACTGCAGAACAATGACTGGAGACGCAGTTCTCCAGATAGCTCATAGGACCGAGCAAAATAGAGCTAACAACAATCCTCTTGTTTACAATGGAAATGTGGACTTAACTCGCCGGAGCGGCAAGTTAAGTTATTGAGCGGCTTTAGCTACGGTTCCCCTGCTTCATCTATCCTAGTTAAGATTGAGCCATGAGCGATCCTCTTTTGGACTTCGGTGCGCAAGGTCGTAACGTAATTTCGATCAATTTTTGAGACAAAATCGAGATCAAAACACCCCTAGTATCGGTAAATCTTCGGTATACCACCCAGCCTTAGGTATGAGGGTAAATAAATTTACCAATGAACACTTATAATTGCCTGTTTTTAAAAGTTCAAACATCATGTATACCTTAATTTGTATTACTACAGGTGCTGGCCAGTAAATTAGAATATCATCGAAAAGTTGAATTATTTCAGTAATTCCATTCAAAACGTGAAACTTCTATACTGTATGCTTTCCTTCCACACATAGTGATATATTTCAAGTGTTTATTAATTTTCATTTTTATTATTACAACTGACAGCTAATGAAAACACCAAATTCAGTATCTCAGAAAATTAGAATATTCTGAAAAGGCTCAATATAGAAGACACCTGGTGCCACTCTAATCAGCTGATTAACTCAAAACACCTGCAAAGGCCTTTAAAAGGTCCCTCAGTCTTGTTTTGAAGGCTCTGCAATCATGGGGAAGACTTCTGACTTAACAGCTGTCCAAAAGACGACCATTGACACCTTGTACAAGGAGGGCAAGACACAAAAGGTGATTGCTAAAGAAGCTGGCTGTTCGCAGTGCTCTGTGTCCAAGCACATTAACAGACAGGCGAAGGGACGGGAAAAATGTGGTAGAATAAAGTGTACAAGCTCTAGGGATAACCGCACCCTGCAGAGAATTGTGACGACAAACCCATTCAAAAATGTGGGGGTGATCCACAAAGAGTGGACTGCAGCTGGAGTCAGCGCTTCAAGAACCACCACGAAGAGACTCATGAAAGACATGGGATTCAGCTGTCGCATTCCATGTGTCAAGCCACTCTTGAACAAGAAACAGCGTAAGGACAAAAAGGACTGGACTGCTGCTGATTGGTCCAAAGTTATGTTTTCTGATGAAAGCAACTTTTGCATTTCCTTTGGAAATCAAGGACCCAGAGTCTGGAGGAAGAGCGGAGAAGCACAGAATCCACGTTGCATGAGGTCCAGTGTAAAGTTTCCACCGTCAGTGATGGTGTGGGGTGCCATGTCATCTGCCGGTGTTGGCCCACTCTGTTTCCTGAGGTCCAAGGTCAATGCAGCCGTCTACCAGGAAGTTTTAGAGCACTTCATGCTTCCTGCTGCTGACCAACTTTATGGGGATGCAGACTTCACTTTTCAACAGGACTTGGCACCTGCACACAGTGCTAAAACCACCAGTACCTGGTTCAAGGACCATGGTATCCCTTTCCTTGATTGGCCAGCAAACTCGCCTGACCTTAACCCCATGGAAAATCTATGGGGTATTGTGAAGCGGAAGATGCAATACGCTAGACCCAACAATGCAGAGGAGCTGAAGACGACTATCAGAGCAACCTGGGCTCTCATAACACCTGAGCAGTGCCACAGACTGATCGAGTCCATGCCACGCCACATTACTGCAGTGATGGAGGCAAAAGGAGCCCCGACTAAGTATTGAGTGCTATACATGCACATTCTTTTCATGTTCATTCTTTTCAGTTGGCCAACATTTAAAAAAAAACATTTTTTTTCATTGGCCTTTAAAATATTCTAATTTTTTGAGATACCAAATTTGGAGTTTTCATTAGTTGTCACTTATAAATATCAAAATTAAAAGAAATAAACATTGGAAATACATTGGTCTGTGTGCATTGCATGAATATAATGTACAAGTTTCACGTTTTGAATGGAATTATTGAAATAATTCAACTTTTTGATGATATTCTAATTTACTGGCCAGCACCTGTACATATAGCGAAAACAAATTGGCATCACTGTAGAAGCAAAGATCCACTGTTTTACTTATCTCCTCTTTTTGTTATACAGCCTATCAGCGGGAGGTAAAATAAATGGAAAGTACCATTGCGCCTTTGTGTTATAACCTCTCAAACTGCATTTTCTTTCATTGTATATATTTTAGACTCTACGAAATAAAATCCAAAAACAAAATATTTTTCTATAAAAATAACTTGAAAAGATGGACCTGTAGAAGTGAAGTTTGGTAAAAAACGGTTTATTAATGATTAATTAGGTGGGTGGGGTTGGATTTTAAAATGGCGTGATTAAACTATTCTCCTTTAGAATTGACACTGAGGTGCCACTTGATCACAACGTATCAATCATTGATTTTCAATCTCTCTTTTACTCTTTTTGGTGTGTGTAAAGACATATAATCACACTTTGGCTTCTGTGCCCTCACTGTGCTCATTTCATGGTTAAATCAGAGACACATTCTGTGTAAAGGCCAGTGTACCCTGATGAAGCATTCCCTCCACAATGGGACTAAATTAGATTGATGGGAGTTACTGTTATAAAGGAAAAACGAGGCTTGGCTGATTTTATGTGTGAACTGTGTGTGTTTTGATATTAAAAAATTAAAGGCTGAACATGAAGTAGGGCAGGGGATTTAACAGTCACAGTCTGACAACAAAATATGCCCAAAGGTAAACTGGGGAGAGCAGATTTTAAACAGCCAGAATTGGTTATCGGTCGGTTCTGAAAGCACGCATCACTCATGGTCGCAGTTCTGAAGTGACCTAAATTCAGTTCTTCCTACAGCGTTGCACAGAGACGCGTTCTCCTTTATATTCGCAGACGCAACATCTGGTCTTTAACAGCAGGAAGAACACATGTTGTTTACTTTTATCAGTTTTTATTTGATAAAGGGCAACTAAAATCTGAAACTAATGGACAACAAATATATATAAAGACGCATACAGGGGTAGATGAATGGATAAATACACTGATTAATATGCTTAGAAACTATAAAAAAAATAGATAAAAAAATCAATGAAGATTAAACGTATAGCTGAGTAAACCAAATTATGCATGGATGAATAAATGAACGGAGTGATAAAATCTCTATTAACAAGAACTATGAAATTGATCTAGTAACCGGCAATGTAGAAGTTAGATGCAAAAAATGAAACTGTAAGCATCCAGATGGGATAAATTGTTACTCTGTAAAAAAGAATGAATTACATAAATAGTCCAAAATGTACAAAGAGGGAAAAACTGTTAACTAGGGCTTTAACTGTGTTGTCAACCCACATAAAGCTATGAGGCTCTGAAATACTCATTTCCTCCTACAAATAATTTCCTCATTGGCAAGAAATCCGACTATTGTCTTCTGACCTGTTCCTTTCTGTGTCAGAATATTCTGACCTGCTGCAGCTGTATAAAGCATCGCTGCAGTTTGTAGCTTATTGATCCAGAGGTGTGTTGTGGTATTTTGTGGCCTGAAATTACCTTTGTCCAGCAAACATCGATTCCTTTCTTTTTAAGTAAATGAGCATTGCTGAATGCAATCAAGCTTCTTGACAACACCTCATGCATTTAACTAGTCACTCTGAAGTGCGTCTGTCTCGCTGTGTAGGTGTGCCTTTTAACTGTTTCTGATTGTGCACAGCCTGGTTTGTTCTAATCAGCTTCCATCCCAGGATGGACCGCTTTTTCCATGCCATGTTTAACATACCATTCTGCAGCAGGAAACTCAGCTCTGTTTTTTTTTATGTCTATGATCATGCTGTGGTTAATGAAGGGTTGAAACTGGCATTCACCACTATGTGACACGTGAAAAGGTTGATGGCTTAAAAATGTAGTGTAAATTAGCAAACTACTAAGTAGAGTAAATCTGAACTCACAGCTAGCTAGTCTGCTTTAATACAGCATCCAACAACTATTCATAAGTCTGTACATCCATTTGTCCAGAACCTGTCTGTGCTTTTGTCCATCTTTAAAACTTTTTCTAGCCAATAATCAGTCTATACATCTGTCTTTTTCAGTCTATGAATCCATCCATCTGGACATGGATCAATCGGCTGTTTCGCCAATCATTCATCTATCCACTAGTTTGTCCATTTATTGCTAATTTCATCTATCAGTCCCTAAATCTGTGCATCCATCCATTCGTCATCAGTCCATCCATCCAGCCAGCCTGTCTGTCTATCCATACACCGCTTTCCATCAGTCTATCCATCAGTTTATTTGTTCAAAAATGTGTCCAGTCATCCCTCCTTCTGTCTGTACGTTGGCCTGTCTGCCCTGTTAAGTCGTTCGTTCATAAGATCGTCCCTGCATCTCTCCCTTCCTGCTAGTGGTCTTTGAAGGTTTCTTATTTAAGACCTAATCACAGTAGAAATATTGTCCGTATCACGGTAAGTTCTTGTATTTGTACTTGAAAACTTGGCCAACAGAGGACTGAACTCTACAAATTTAAACCTTGAAACGTTTGAAAATGAAACATACATTTTTGTATGAACTGTATCACTGGAGACAGACCAGTCATTTCTCGTTCTGTTCCTCCTTTCAGGTGAAATCTGTGAAGACTGGCTCAGTATTCTGGACCATTGGTTGTTGTCTTTCCTACTTCTACATGGTAAGGACTAATATGCTCATTCATTTATTGTGATTTATACTGAACACTGAACAGTTTTAATAAATCATATTTTTACAAATACTGATTCATAAGATACTTTTATGGAATCAAAGAAAACATGGATTTTTCAAGTAGCAAAAGTAACAATCCCGACAATAAAGCTGTAGTTGTTTGCATTTAGCATCAGCTAGATTCTTTATCTTAATGAATCAAAATCCTTGTCAAATTATTTTATCCTCTCAAAGATAAATGCAACAGCTCAACTATAGTCACTGCTGAATACGCGCACACATCCCTTAGATCCTTTGATGAAAGAAATTACTTTAAGCTTGTTTTGCAGCAGTTGTTTTGACAGTAAAAACATATCAAACTAAATGGCTGATAATTTTGAGTTAAGCTATGGTGTGCATCTGATGCATCTGTACGTCTTGCATATTTGCTGCTCTCATCTCAAACTTCAGGTTTTAATGCTTGAAGGATGTGTTTGAGGAAGTGTTTAGATCTAATCACCAGTTCAGAGGAACTCTGGGGCCCAAGTGTTTGCCTCTTTAAACATACTTCTTGAAGCAAACTCACGGCTAGCTTGACTTTACTTATTGCAGATAGAATAGTTTTTACTCAGATCTTTTTAGCTCTCCATTTTCAGCAAAAGGATTTTCATCTAAATCCACATCCAATTTCTAGGACATGTCGTTCACAGAAACGTCCAAATCAGCCCTGACTTTCTGAATTGGTCCAATCAGATCTGTCTGTGTTCTCTTTAGCAGACCTTTCTGCTAAAGATGAGATGAGCTGTTCATGTTTTTTTAATTTTTTTTTTTTTTATCTAAGATTCACAGCATCAGCAACTCTTCTGTTGATCATATCTCTGACAGATAAGTCAAGATGAAGCAACTTTCAGATGCTCTGATAGAATGATTGAATTTGACCAGTGTGACATTGTTAATGCATCGATGTAAACCTCACATTTTAACAAGTTCCAGAAAATGTATAATTCAGCTTTCATCTAAAGTCCCTTTGGCTTTCTCATTGAATCCTTCATCAAATTGTTGCTATTAAACATAAAGTTTAATCTTTACTTTGTTTCGTGACATGATTTCCTCATTTATTATCAATGATTTACTCAGCAAGGAATTTTATTTCTTCGGACAGCATAAGGAATTCTGAAAACGAGCATCAGTGAGGGAAATAGATTTTGATGGGAAGCTAGATACATCAGGTTTTTGAGGGCTGGATGGTATTGGGAAATCATGCAACTGCAATAACTTCTGCATTTTGGGTTTGAAGGTTTTAGTGCAGTCAAAGTTGAGACCCTGACAACATGATTTCCATATTGGCTGTTATGTTAGAAGCGTCATGAACACCTGCTTTTTGAGTCAATCATGAGAGAAAATGTTGTCCCTGCAACATAAAAGCTTGTTGTGTTTTTTTTTTTTTTTTTTTTTTTTTTTTTTTTTATCCCACGATTTCCCCCCCCCATTATTATCACCCCAGTGTTCCTACCTAAGTACAGTCCTGGGCATTGCCTTCCCTCTGCTGACCGTAGGAGGGCCCTGCACTGAGCTCAAGCCTCCTTCCTACTTGAGGAGTGAACAGGCCCATTTTGTCACCCGAGGGGGTGGGGTTCCCCCAGCTGGACGTAGCGTGTGGAAGGATCACACTATTCCAGCTGGATCCTCTCCAACCCCTCAGGCGCCTCGGTCAGCCAGGAGGGGGCAGTATATAGCCCAGAACTGATACATGTTTTTGTGGGAGTAGCTCACATTAACTACTCAAGGGAACACGGGGAGAACATGCAAACTCCACACAGAAAGGCCCTTTTGCCAACCCCACCCAGGGTGTGGGTGCTGATGATATGGAGGATCAAACACACCTTCAGCACCCACAGCGTCCCCGGCAGGAATCGAACCCAGGACCTTCTAGCTGTGAGGTGAGCTGCGCTACCAGCTGCACCACCGTGCTCCCAAGAGTCTTATTGACTCTTATAAAAATTCATAAAGATCAATTTATACATCCAAAGAACAATTTAGCCCTTTAACAATGTTTGCTCTTTTCACAGGTAAGTGCGTGGGAAAATTGTCATTTTGAGGCTTAGTTGTTACGTAGATACAGGGAAAATATTATTGAAACTTCACTTGTCATCCTTTTGCATTTTTTGGGTCTGCAATGGCTCTATAAACACTTCAAACATGAATAAAAGTCATCCATCCAATTTTTTTATTTTGGCAAATTCTATTTCTGCAACCCCTTTCAAGTCTTGTCGTGACGTCACAATTAGCAAAATTGACCTATTTCCGCACCCTCTCTTTTAAACGACACCAAAAAATTTCATAACGTTCTGATGTGTGGCAAACCTACAACCTAGATCATTGACACGATAGGTGGGTGTGATCTAAAACAGTCTGCAGAGACGTAATCGAGGCCTCTGAACAGCTCATTCTGAAAAGGACTGACATTGTCAAGAAGTGAGCTGGTGAGTTGCATTTTGTGAGTGATTTTTGTATTAATACTAGCAATACTTAGCCTAGCACCGGCTTTGAAAACAGTCGCGTTAGGCTGCGGTCTGGCACCATCTCATGTTCAGAATTAGCAATCAGAGAGATGATCTTGATGGAAGCAAAGCGAATTGTAAGGTCTGCTAAAAGATGGTTAAATATTGCAGAACTTGGACCAGCTTTAGGATCCACATACTGCGATAGAACAATTATCTTGTGTCTGACCCCTCCACCGGGCCGCAACATGGGAAACTCAAGCAAACATGACGACTACTATTAGTATTTTTCAGCTGCAGATGAAAGGAGCAGAACCCCACTACAATAAGATATAGCACTTTTTTTTTTACTATTAAAGTAATTTTTTATGTATATATTTCTTGACCTATTCAGAAATAAATGAAACATACAAAAATTAGAGCTGTGTTGAACTAATCGAAAAATCTATTCTGAATTGTTTCTTATAGAAATCGAATCGATTCACAAGTTCAAAAATCGATTTCATTTTTTTAGAATAGTTTGCCCTTTTTAAAGCTGAAATAGGAAGGAACAGTCCAGACGGCCATTTTAAGTTTTGTGTCTGACAGGGTTAATACAGTTTTCCATGGTGAACTATTACTCAACCACTGTTAAGTCATTGAATTTCTGGCATATAATTAAGATAACAGTAAAAAAAAGAAGCTTTTAATAGCACTGACCAAGATCAATATTGAATTGGATCAGATTGAATCGAATAGATTCTTGAAATTTTAATCGATACCCAGCCCTAACAAAAATTGTCACAAAAGTTTAAAGTTATCGATTTTTTTTGTGTGAAATGTAACATTAGATATTCAAAAAAATTCATAATTACAGGTTTTTTTTGTGTTGGATATCTAAAGCATTCAGAAGAAAATGCAGCTTGAAAAGCTGAAACATGTAATGCAACTTGGCACCCTATCGGCTGATGTTTGCAAACGAGCACCTTTTTTCTTTTCTTTTTTCTCTCTCTCTCTAGGCGATGATTGGCTTTACAGGAGTGGAGATAAAGAAGTGATAATGTTTGCTTTTGTGGTCAGGCGAAGATGATTTCCAGTCTGTATAGATGTATAATAAAGTATTTTTCATTGTTTTGGGCTATTAAAATAGGCAAATGTGTTTTTTAGTCTGGGTCTTAAGTATCCGTGTATTTTAGCTATTTGCGAGTTTTTGCCTTAATAAAAGGTAGGCAACTAACTTTTTTGGGTCAAATGTTATTGTTTTTGTTGCTCTAAAAATGTTTTAGGTCTATATCAAGCAACAAAGTTTGTTTTTGAGCCAAGTTGCTAAACGTTTGTTACCTTAATTTCTGTAAAATGTAAGCCTTTGTGGTGTACCTAGCATTAAGGAGGTTTTTGTTTATTGAAAATCTTATTCTAAAAAAAATTTGCTCGTGGGCCAAATTCAATTTTTAACCCTTTTTTTTACTTATTCATAGGTCTGCATAGACCTGCAGGCCGGTTTTTGGGCAACTTGATATTTAGGAGCCTAACCAAAGCCTAAAGGCTCCTAAATAAATGCTGTGATGTTATTATGTTTTCCTGGGAATGGCTAACTTTAAGCGTATGTGCAGCTGCATTGCTCCGCTACCTCTTAACAACAACATTCTCACCCTAACTAAATAACAATTGCAGCAGATCCCTTCTCTGCTTCAAGTTTATGGGAATCTTGACAATTGTTAGTAGGTTTAGCCTGCGCTTTCCTGCATTATTTATCAATTCAGACAGAATCCCATCAGGGGGTTGATGAGTGATGAGATAAAAAAGAAAGTTCAGGCACTGTGCCTTGGCGACAGATTGTTTGCTCGGCTCCTATGAAAACCTCCAGTGTCTCCTTCACTCTAAGCTAAAGCTATTTGACCGGCAGCGAGACAGATGTCAAATCCACCAGATTATCGAAATCCAGCTTCATCGATCACTCTACAGTCGGAGACTGAAGAGACGAGAGATCTTGGAGACAGTATTGGTGGAGAGATGAATAGAACAGCGGACAAAAGGGAGAGGGGGATGGAGTGGGGTATCGAGGTGCTAAAAGATAAGAGGACAAAGATGAAAAGAATGCCAAAGGATAAAACCTGAGTTTATTGTCCTTGTCAGAAGCGGTGAAAACATTTAGTTTCTCTTTGTGGTATGATCTTTTCCTTACAACCACACCTTCCTCCTTGTCCAAAGTCATCAGATGTTCCCCTCTAGATGAGTCCACCTGCAAGGAGCAATAAACCAGGCTTTGACATCTCCATCAATAACTCGGGCATTGTCTCCACTGCAACTGTGACTGTCTGGCCTTGCAGAAAAAGAGCTGGAGACGTTTTTCTAACCGTATTATTTCATCAGGATATAGCCAAGGTTACCCTTCCCGGTGTGGCTTAACTGAATGTGACACGCTCATAAAGGAGATACAAAAACGAAGAGGGAGAAATCCTACATTGCTCTGACGTTAGATTAATTAAAGGAGAAATGAGGGAGTTTGTTGGGATTAAGAGGTGGATCTGAGCAATTTGATGGACAGAAAACTCTGAACATTTCTGGACGCTGAATATCATCTTTTTAGGTTGGAACCACGATTCGAGGCTAGTTACAAACTGAAGTTGATTACCAAATTCCAATTCCTTAAACCCTTTAGCATCCTCTAATAGACTAACCTGTAATGTCAGTGCGTATCAAAAGCTCTTTAGCTCAATCAAATGCTGATTAAACGCTCTGAGCATTGGGCTCTTAAGGCAAATGCTTTAAGGGACGCCACTTAGCTGGACTCCAGATTCAAACTGATGGCACAAATTTAGAGATAGAGCTGCATGTCAGTGCATGATTGGCTTTTTAAATTCCTTCATCCACCAGGTCAGTCAGGACCAAAGTTTTTTAGCTCCTCAACATGGCTACACTCTGTTCCATACTGCCCTCCGCTGGTCTGTGCAGTCTTCATACATGCTGAGTATGAAAGACAAATAAAGCCAAATAAAATGTGGTGTTCAAAATTCTTTGCAAATGATTGTCACAATTGTCTCGAGAAACAAAAATAATGCAATTAATACACATCAATGTAATAAACTGAATACGACCGTTGGATTAATAGTCAATTACATGAATTCAATTTAAGATTTTTCCAATATGTTAAAAAAATTTGCTGAAGACGTGGAAGTGAGAATCAACAGCTACGCGTAGAATATGGAGGCTAAGACGAACATAAGCAGCCGATTGGTGGATTTTTGCTCTAATGAAAAGATTTATCATTTACATGAAGAAACTCAAATCTGTTAGACAATGAGATTTAAACCAGCCTAGTGTTATTCCTAAATATACAAGAAGTTACGGCTGAGGAGGTGTAAAGCTGAGGCAATTCTGTGACCTTATTGCAAATCTTCACCAAACTTTATAGATTTTTATTTGTAAACCATTTTGAAAACCTTCCATATTTCTGCTAGCTCACATATATTTAGTACTTTCTGTTACCAGAATTTATTCAGATTCTGTTGAATCTGAATAAATGTCTTGTTTTTTGTAATAGAATAGTTTGACTGTAAACGCCTGTACACATAAATACATCTGCAACCTAAGATAGAAAATTCTGCTTGTTGCATGGTGCGCTCTTTAAATCCTCTTCAAAGCACCTCTGTGGTCATCTGATAAACCCAGCTTGAAGTGCAGAGAGCGATAACAGCTGTAAGACCGTTCCAAGCATTTTAAGATTCTCGCCCTCTGTGTTGCATAGCTTTAGAAGACTGTTGCACCATAATTTGTTTATGTGACCCACAGCTAGGCCAGTTGTACGGGGGTCACTTGTCTTCTAAGCAACAGACTATTTATTTTAAGCCTTAGTCATCAAGCTGTGATCTTTAGTTGGTTTGATACACTTTGTGTACTTGGCGTCTTTCTATGAATGTTTGCACAATATTTGTCTTATGCAGATAATAAATTCAGATATTTTACAAGCGCCTATATGCTTTCATATGCTCAGTTTTTTTTAAGAAAAGAAGCCCCTGCAGCGACTGCACATTTGTTGCCGGGACTTAATCACATTAGTGTTTACATAATTTCCTTCATATATTTTTTTACAGCCATTATCAGGTAAAGAATAGTTCTTAGTGCTCTGGTTTACAACCAGATCTAATGAGATTTCATCTGCTCCTAATTTTTTTTTAGCTAATTTACTTAAACTAGCACCTAAAAATACATGCAAAATGAGCCAATCTGCATGAAAGCTTTTTTTTTACTGTTTTGATCACTTGTAACTGAGATCATTAAACCTGCGGTCAGCTACAGATTCTAGATCTGCTCTCCCATCCTAGTCTTCGAGAGCTACTGTCCTACAGGTTTAAGTTGTCAACTCTGCTCCAACACACCTGATTTAATGAATGGCTTGCTACCAGGCTTTTGCCAAATTTAATGACATACTGAAGAGATAGTTCAGTCATTTAATTCAGCTGTTTTGGAGCAGGGATGCATCTAAAACCAATAGGATAGTAGCTCTGCTATAGGTTCTTGTCTTTTTTTTAAATATGTGAAGTTTTTTGAATGAAAGGAATATCTAATAAATCAGGTAATTAGTCTATCTTGCTTTGGATAAACCAGATTCCTCTTTCCATATATGCAACATGAAATTTTTAAACTATGGCTGTTGTTATAAGAGATAAAATGTATTCAAACCAACATGATCCCATTTAAAAAAAAGTGACTTTCCCCTAAATCTAATAACTCAGCTATTAGTTGTAGTGTTTGTATAGTTTCGCCTGTTGTGGCCCGGTGGACACCTCGGAAATGGGATCTTGCCTGCAACATGTGGGTCCTGAGGTTAGTTGTATTTCCAAGCTTTTGTCAAGCTCACCTTTCGGTTTACCGTTCTGAACCCGAAATGGTGCCAGACTGCTGCTTTGTCCATTACGGTTAATATGAAAGCCTAATAGCTAGTGCTGTGTTTTGAAAAAAAAAATCAATCACGAATCGATTCTTTTAAAAATTCTAATCATCAAGTCCTAAAATCGCTTTAATTGTTAAACATTGTTTGCCCTTTTTTTTACAGCTAAAATGGGAAAGAAAAATTCAGAAAACAGTTTTTAAGGCTTAGGTCTGAAAGGGTTAAAAGTTTCCACCGGTGAAATGTTACTCACCCTGAATTTCAGGCATAATTAAACAATCAAAAAGACATTTTTTAATAGCAATGAACAATATTAATATCGAATTGGAACAGCCTGGATCGCATCGTGATAATCTTTTCTCTTGAGAATCGAAATCGAATGGATTCTGGAAATTGAAATCTATAACCAGCTCTACTAATAGCATTACTTTAGGATTAGGAAGTTCTTAAGAAATATTTTAACTAGAAGATAGAATTTTACACTCCCCCCCCCCCCCCCCCCCCCCCCCCCCATGTCCTTCTTGAATGCAGCGCTCTCGCTTCTTGTTCATCAATAATCAAGAGCAGTGTTTAGGAGTTGCTTGTTCTTTTTGGCATAATATACAGAGGAAATTTGGATTCCCTTCTAATGTACATTCCCTGACTTCCTCTTAATCCTGCTGGGCAGCTTCAGTTTGCCTGACTCATCAGTTCATTAAAAAATTACATTGCAAGATGTCGCTGGTTGCATCTCCCTGTCTGCAGTGTTTTAGTCAGTTCCCAGATAGTCCTGATGAGCTGTTCCTGTGTCAACACTGAAAATGAGTGTTAAATTAAAGTCATCTTTGTTTTTCGTTCAAGTTATGGTTCATAGGCTTCTAATTGGTTGTGTCACCATTTGAGACAACAGATGCGAGTGACTGCCAAAAGATAATTGCACCAGCAAGAAGCTTATTTAGATTAGTTTTTAATTTTCTGCCTTATTATTGCATGGGAATCTCCAGCTATCTGTAATAAAACTTGTTTCTCCTGTGATTATGAAATCTCAATAAATGCTTGTTTTTATCATCCGTTTGCTGGTGCAAAAGTGCTCTGTCTAACAAGCTGTTTTGGGGAGGGGTAAAACAATTTATGTAATTGCCTTTCCAGGTTTTACTTTCTAGCACTTGGTTGTTTTTTAAACCCCTTTATTCTTCTGGAATTACAACTCGATCTCCCCTCCTTCCTTTTTCTCTTTGCTGTTGACACATATAGATGATTTGAATGTTGTTTTTATGGAGTTTTTTTTATTACCCACACATCAGATGTTGTGGTACTTAACAGCTTTAGTCTTCTTTTAGTGGAACATCTTAATTTTATCGGTGCATCGGTGATTTTACATCTGACATGTGAAGTGTTATTGCTTGTTTGTTTTTTTTCTCTTTCTATTTTTGTCTGTGTTCATAGATGTGTCTCTGTGTCCAATAAAGATGCGGTTTTAGTGTCTGCTGTGGGAGTTTTGATGTGGGAGTAGGTATTTGGAAGTGGTCTCTTGGGCTCCGAGGGACTATTATCTTTTTTGTGTGTAGGGGGAAAAAGTTCTGTTTGGCATTTAGGAAATTTAACTGATAAGTAATTTTAGCCTGCTGTTGAATTTTTATTGGAGCCTTGAGCCCATGAAGTTTTTTTGTTTTCTAAAGCTAAAAATAAATGCATTTTATAGTTTTGATGCGATTAATTACTGAGAAAATACATTTTTCACGGAGTCAATTGGTCTTGGTTTATTTAGGCTGAAGATTTCCAGCCCAGACCTGTTGGAGCAAGGAAGCCTTTGCCTTTTTTTTTTTACTTTAACAATGCAGGTTGAGCAAATTTGTAACTTTTTTTTCCATGTAGTCCATTTATTTTAGATTCTAGGCTTTAATGTGTATTTCTTTTTCTAGAGGCCCAAATCCATAAAGATCTGCTGGCAATATCAACATTTTTTATTCCTACTTTTTTTAAACCAGATGTAAATAAAGACTCATGTTGGGGTTTAATGATTTTGTCTTTTTAATTAGGTGGAAACTGTTTGATATGCAGAGATTTGGTGTGAGTTTACCCATCTCACTCTAGTTTCTGTATAGCTTAGACCAGTTTTTACAGCAGTCTCCTTGATGTGGACACTAACCTTTTATTCTGAGATTTCTGAAATTCTGCAAACATTTCCAAATCCAACAAGTTTAAGAGAAAGATTGAATGCTCAAAGGAGTCTCATTGACTTACTATTTCTTAACTCGTTGTCTTTATCCTAGTTTTTGGATGCATATTTTCTCTCATCTCATAAATATTTGATTGTGAATAAGTCCTATGTGACTACAGAATGTTGCAGCATTTACATCTTGTATCTGCGAGTTGGTGGGTCATAAATACGTTTATTTTGTTCTAATGAGACAATATTTCTAAGAATGTATATCTCCAGTATGATCAAACTTTGTCTTGTTAGTGATGCATATTTATGTAAACCTGCGTATAAAACTATCAGATTAAATTTGGGGGAAAACAATGGACTAATTAACTTTGCTCAGTATTTGCTTACTGACATTTAAATGTGTTTTTTGTATCCTTTAGGTGTCAGCATGGGGAGGTTATGTGTTCATTATCAACCTGATTCCTCTGCATGTGTTTGTGCTACTGTTGATGCAACGCTACAGCAGAAGAGTCTACATCGGTAAGGTTCACAGAAAGCACAAGCAATTAAACTAAAACGTATCTTTGTCTGTTCGACCCATATGTAAAGCACCCTCGGGAACAGTGTATGAAGGAGACTCTTTCAAGACTTTTCCCTGTGGAACATAAATGTGTGCAATAAACAGATTCACAGACCTTTCCAAACACCGTCGCAGCCACCACCCCACCCCAGCATTTGACCCCCCACAATAAGCTTCCGCACCCAGTCACGTCTGTACTCATTACTGACAACCCCAGGCGCTTTGTCATCAGCATGGTGGACATCCACACACCCACATCCCTCTTTACATTAAATCGGCCACCTGCTACCTGACCCTCTACTTTTTTTTGTCTTGTTTTGCAAATATTGACACAGCATCCCAGTTCCACTTAAGGTGCCCTGCAATAGCATTCATATGCCCTGAACTTTTCCACATTTTCTGATTTTTATGATTGAGACAACATCATTAAGACGAATTAAGACAAAATCATGCAAAATTAAGTAGAATGAAATTGATAAATTGTTTTAACATTTTTTATTAATACAGATCTTAAAGATGTAGAACAGTTTAAAGCCTTTTTCGTTTGGGAATCAACATCCCAAGCTTTCAATCCAGCATTTGAAACTTGAAAGCTGACCAAGACATGGACAACCACCTGAACTGACTTATAAATGGCTGTGTATTAATCAGATAAGTATTGCTGACTATTGGGGCTAAAACTAAGACTGTTATGCACCCAATGTTTACTATGTCATTGCTACAGGAGGCTATATCCATTCCGAAGCCAACTTAATTATATGATTATCACTTACAGATATTATATGTCAACCATTATTCTTAGTAGTTTTTTATTTTAAACTTTGTGTAATCCAGTGGGGGACCGACCTAGATGGGCTAGTTGTTAGCCTCTCTAATGCTAACACCAGCCCATCTATGCTTTTGGGCAGTAGGCAATCCAGGTCAAGTTTGTGTAGCACATTTTAACAACAATGCAGTTCAAAATGCTATATATCATAAAAACATAGCACAATAAGCCAACACTAAAATAAGCATTACCTTACAGTGGCAGAAATAATGGAAGTAATATAAAGTAAACCAGGAAAGTAGAACAAATCACCCTAGTTCTAAAGCCCTTACATTGGCTACCTGTAGCTCAGAGAATAAACTTAAAAATACTCCTACTAGTGTATAAATCATTAAATTACCTGGCGACAAATTATGTTGAAGCTCTGTCAGCTGTGTCATATCAACACCCTCACCCCCACCCGACCCCCTAGCACCACTCATGTCTTCCAACTCTAGTTGAAGTATTTGACTAATAATACCTGGAATATTTTATGTTTTAATATTTACACTTATAGATTTTGTTAAACTGGACTGTAGAAAAACTGTCAAAGCATTCTAAACACTTGAGGTTGATTCACACACAACACATCAAGTTTTATTGTTCGATCTAGATGATTCAATGGAAGAAAGGAGGTAAAAGAAGCCAAAGAATACTGGTCATTCTTTTATTTACTACAGAAATTACTGTAATCATTAATGGGTTAATTCAAATTCTGAATAATGAACTAAAATTGACATTTCTTTTGAATATCGGTACAATGCTGTGACATAAAATATTGAGATATATGGATATATAGTACCCATATATCCATATATTTCCGGGAGTATGGGGTACCAGGCCCTCTGATACGGGCTGTTAGGTCCCTATATGACCGGTGTCAGAGTCTGGTTCGCATTGCCGGCAGTAAGTCGGACTCGTTTCCAGTGAGAGTTGGACTCCGCCAAGGTTGCCCTTTATCACCGATCCTGTTCATAACGTTTATGGACAGGATTTCTAGGTGCAGCCAAGGTGTTGAGGGGATCCGTTTTGGTGACCTCAGGATCGGGTCTCTGCTTTTCGCAGATGATGTGGTCTTGTTGGCTTCGTCTGAACGTGATCTACAGCTCTCGTTGGAGCGGTTCGCAGCCGAGTGTGAAGCGGCTGGGATGAGGATCAGCACCTCCAAATCCGAGACCATGGTCTTGAGTCGGAAAAGGGTAGGGTGCTCTCTTCGGGTTGGGGATGAGGTCCTTCCTCAAGTGGAGGAGTTTAGGTATCTGGGGGTCTTGTTCACGAATGAGGGAAAAATGGAGCGGGAGATCGATGGACGGATTGGTAGGGCGTCTGCAGTCATGCGGGCGCTGTACCGGTCTGTCGTGGTGAAGAGAGAGCTGAGCCGAAAGGCGAAGCTCTCGATTTACCGGTCGATCTACGTTCCTACCCTCATCTATGGTCACGAACGCTGGGTGGTGACCGAAAGAACGAGATCACGGATACAGGCGGCTGAAATGAGTTTCCTCCGTAGGGTGGCTGGGCTCTCCCTTAGAGATAGGGTGAGAAGCTCGGTCATCCGGAGGGAGCTCAGAGTAGAGCCGCTGCTCCTCCACATCGAGAGGAGCCAGTTGAGGTGGCTCGGGCATCTAGTCAGGATGCCTCCTGGACGCCTCCCTGGTGAGGTGTTCCGGGCATGTCCCACCGGGAGGAGACCCAGGGGAAGACCCAGGACCCGTTGGAGAGATTATGTCTCCCAGCTGGCCTGGGAACGCCTCGGGATTCCTCCCGAGGAGCTGGCCCAAGTGGCCGGGGAGAGGCAAGTCTGGGTCTCCTTGCTTAGGCTACTGCCCCCGCGACCCGACCCCGGATAAGCGGAGGAAGATGGATGGATGGATGGATGGATATATCAATTTTCTTATGTCATTAAGAATAAAGTTGCCTTTTCCAACTGGACTTTGTAGATTTAAAGTAGACTAGAACCAGAAGACTTGAGTGGTCTGGAAGATTGATACATAGACCCCAGATGAAAAATGGATTTCAGTGCTAAGCCATTCAGTGATTTATAAATTAACAGGAGCACTTTGAAGTCTATTCTCTGAACTACAGGAAGCCAGTCTAAGGACTTTAGAACTGGTGCTCTACTTTCCTGGTTCTTGTAAGCAGCAGCGTTCTGGATCAGCTAAAGCTGTCAGTGACTTTCTAGGCAGACCTGTGAGGACAGTGTTGCAGTTATCAATCCAACTAAAGATAAACTCATGGATGAGATGCTCCTGATTAGGGCTGGATGATAATTTGAAAGCAAGATCTATAGATCGAGAGACGTGTGATGCAATGGGGGGAAAAAGGGGTCAATTAAAAGTTTGATTAAAAAAAACAAACGTTTCCCCTAATTTTTCCATTAAAACCCATCAGGTAGCTCAGTAAAACAGTCATTACCTACTCTGAAAGAATCATTAACACACATCCAGGGAGCTCTGTAAGCCATCCCTCTCTTCTTTAAAACCACAAAGGGGAGCAAATTACTTGAGCTGCAACAGAATTTGTTGACGGTCCCTAAGCAAACCGTTGCCGTAAACCTAATTTCACCACCTTAATGTTGCGTCCCGTTTTAAACCAATCCTCGATGCACTAAAACATTAAACGTAGCAATAATAAACCAAATAAATGACTACAGTCAGTAGTCTTAAACAGGACTCCGCTACCACTGCTCGCTACGAATCACAGAGAGAGAGACGCAGGAAACTTACCCAGGTTGCGGTGCTAACAACACCTTCAGCTTTTAAAATCTCCACCCGGTCTGCAGAAGCAGAAAACACAACTGGGGATGGATAGACCTGCAGGCTTTGTCTCTCAGTGACTGGACTGGGCTCAGAGTTCTGGGCTCCGTCTACACTCTGGTAAAGGTGAGTAGCTGGTTAGCTTTAGTAGCTGAACTGAATTTGAATAAGCTTTATTGACAAACTAAACCAAAGGTTTCAACCATCAATATTATAAAGTGTCATAAAATGTTTAAAAAATGAAAAAGCGTCAAGTTTAGCCTTTAATTTAAATTACTGACAATTTAAAAAAATGTATAAGGGTTAATGACATTGCTTTTCTTTGTATTTACCAATGTTACACAGGTCTTTTGAGGTATTTGTCTTACAAACTTGGTTATGATAAAACAAAGTGTTTAAAAAAATAATTTGATTTAATTCTTAATTAAAATGTGTTCATTGAAGAATTGCAAAATAACCAGTAAGGTACATAAAATAATTTTTCTACATTTTGTGATCGATAATTATCAATCAACATGACAATTCCCTTATCGATATGCTCTTTTTCTGTATTGTCCAGCCCTACTCTAGAGCTCCCTTGAACACTAGTTTTTTTTTTTTTTTTTCTGGAAATGTTCTTTAGGGGATGGAACAGTGACTTTGTGAGTGTCTTTATGGATCTGTAGGTTCATTTTATTGATAAAGGCCTTCTTGCAAAAAGGACTTGGTCACTGCTGGTTGCATAATAGTCTTAATTTTGCTCTAACACTGTCATAGAGAAAGAGCCAAGAAGCTCATCTACGGAAGAGTGACCCTTTCAGAGAACGGCCACTGGTCATGCACTCTACCAATCTCGCCTTCATCGAAGAGAGGCAAGAAGATTGTAGTTGAAGAACAAAAGTCTTCAAGTTTGCTACAGAAAATTTAAGGGACATAGTACGCGGGCAGAGGAGAGGCTTTATCTGGTCAGGGAAATGCATTTGACATTGATATGTCCAAATCCATTTTTTCAGAATAGCACACATTTAAATCTGAATGTACTGTCCCCAACGTAATAAATTGTGGTGGCAACATCATGTTTTAGGCTTTCTTTTATTGCAGCGCTTACAAAAACGCTGTTCAGAGTTCACGAGAAAATTAAAGCGGCTAAATATTTAAACCTTCTAGCAGGACAACCAACACACAGCCAGAACCACAAGAGAATAGTTTGGGAGACTTGAAAATTGCTGTTTACAGATTTATTGTAGATATCTTCAGCTAATTTGTCTGAGCTGCACCTGTTTTGAAAAGTATGAGCTAAAATATTAAGCCTCTAGATTGTAAAGCTTTACGATGAAGGTTAAACAATGAGTGTAAGGGAGCTAAAAGAAATGCTCGCCATGCTTTTCTGAATTATGTGAAAAAAAGAAAAATCTTTATGAACATTGTGCACACTAACATTTTATGCTGCTTTGTGTTAATCTATTAGATAAAATCACTCATAAAATAATAAAGTTTGCTTTTCATGAGAGAAAAAATTTGGAAAAACCTCAAGGTATGAATGTTTTTGCAAGGCACTCCATCAACCAGCAGCTCTGCTGGCTAGCAGAATACAAACTCCCTCCTCCTCTCCACATCGAAACAGTCAGCTTACAGTAGGCATGAGTTCACAGCAGGGCCCCTTTCATGGTCAAGATAAATGAAATGATGTCAAGCATCATCCATGCATAGACTATTAGTTGTACTCGCAAAGCATTATGTTTGAGTGATTTGAAGTACATTATGGTCTATTTGCAGTGAGAGAGCTTTGGCATACCTTTACTCCATCTCCAAACAGTTCTTCAAAAGTGAAATGATGTTTGATGAGGTGGAAAATTTCCTATTTCTGCTTTTTTTTTCCTCTCTGATATTTGCAGCCTGAGCATTATTCAGAAAGCTTGTAGCCCATTTGATAGCAAATGAGCAGCATAGAGATGAATTTGAAGGCATATTTTTTAGGATAGAAATGACATTAGGTTCCAGATCTTTACCTTTTTTCTCTCTTTCCCTTCATATCACACCTGTATTTACAGAACCAGGTGTCTTCTGCTTTAATTAAACGCCTTGAAGGTTATGTTCCCTGGCAAGTCGTTTTTTATTCCCTGACTTGAATCAATAGCAGATGTGAGGAAAACAGATTGCAGGGGGCAGGTAGAGCTACTTCAAAAAAAGAGCATCACTCTTCGGGAAAAGTATGAAATCTTAATTAAGCTGGTGTGTCTGTCGATCGGTTCCCCCCTCAAAGCCACAAAAGGTGGGAGTCCCATCGTTCCCGGCTTCCTTGTCGCACACCGGGCCCCCCTGCCGCACTATGCCGAGCCAACTCCCATTTTCTCAGTAAATCACATTAGATTAGCTATTTTGTATTTACTCCCTATGAGGTGCACCGGTGAAAATCAATAGTCTTTAAACACCTCTATTGAGGTTGATTTTTCCTTTTAGTGGGAACGAAACTGGTGTGCTGTAATGGCTTTTTCTTATGCTGTAATTTATTTTCAATGTTGAATGTCTTATCTGGTGTCCCTTCTTGTTTCTTCTTCTGTTTTGTCTTTCCTCAGCCTACAGCACTTTTTACATAGTGGGGCTCATACTGTCTATGCAGGTCCCTTTTGTCGGCTTCCAGCCAATCAGGACCAGCGAGCACATGGCTGCTGCAGGTAAGATCCACCATTTTTACCAGCAGAGATTTCATGTTTGAAGGTTGCTTATAAAAGACTTTTATTTTTATTGAAATTCCTAATCAATGGTGGTAAAAATGGTCTTTCAAATAAATTAATCTTTTATTGTAGTTACCTAATCCTTCAGCCTTAACTTTGAGTTAATTTATACAGAAGAGGAGACACATGGCAGATGAAGATGTAATTGTTTATATCCATGCTGAAGAATGGATGGCAAAGGGTGTGTAGGATCCTGCAAAGACAGTTCATCAAATGCACAATCTTCCTTCCTCCATTGTCATGTCAGACCCTAGAACTAAATCCTATAGAAAACCTGTGCAATGGGCTGAAGGGTGAACTCTGAATGGCCAAAAGTCTCTCTCTGGATCTCCCAGTCTCGAGAAATTGTATAGACAGAGTGATGTCTTCCTGGTAAAAGAGGTATTGAAAGCACAGCATTTTAATTGTTCAGAAGACAAATATGCATTAATATGCAAAGTGGAAACTGTCCTAACCCTACCACAGAAGCTAACCTCTACTTTCTGCCTTATTTCCACTCGTGGGGATACAGCCAATCAGCGCCAAGGGATATAAATGGCTTTCCTGAATCGGCCTGTTTTGCAAATGCCAGCAAACAGTGTTTCATGTCAATCAAACTTCGTTTATAGAGAGCTTTTCATACAAAATGACCCCACATATATCTCTCACCAACACACACACAGATTTAAACATAATATATATTACCTTCCCCAAATCCAGACACATTCGAGCAACATTACACAGACATTAAAATGGACAATGGGGTCGAGCATTGCGCCTAGCTAGCTTTGCTTTCGAAGCTGATGTTCTTTCAAATTATTTTTTACAAATCTAAGAAAATGAATAAGCGACTAGTTTAGTTATGTTCCATGGAGACGTCTTTGAATAGGTAAGTCTGTGAAAACTGAACCACAAATGGGCAGTGAGATTGTTCTACTGCTTTAAAGGATACGTTTACTTAAGGATACTTTTTAGCAAGCATACCAAAAATAATGTCATATCTGATCATAAGTACGCATAAATATGCATTTTTATTGTATTTTTTGTAAATACATTTTTACATATTAAATATTTTTACCGACCAGTTTATATTCTTCAGGATGTATATGGTATAAAAACCTTCTCTGCTGCCAGCGTTAAGCACTCTGTGGAAGAAAAACGGTTTAAGGTTCATTTCCAAAGAAGAAGCAACAAAGCATTTTTCCTTACCACTCATGTGCAGTGCTCTCCAGTTTTCCTTTTGGAAAGTTTATTAAAGCCTGCCTGGTTTCAGCTCTCGAGTGGGCCCATCTGCTGCCTGGGAAACGGGGATGAAAATGTCAGAAAGTGCTTCATTCATCCGTTCATGTTTGCTTTTTGGCACCTTTTGAAAATGGAGCAAACGCTTTTTTAGAGAATTTTCTTAACTCTGCAGCAGGTGCACATTGTGAAGTGTTTCATCACTCGCAGCAATGTGAGAGGCACTTAAGAACAACAACAAAAAACTTCTAAAAAAAGTGTCCCCTGGTTTTGGCTCCCCTCTCTTTTCAGCGAGCAAATGTGTTTCAGTATCATCAAGGTAGCAGCTGCTTAGAACATCTGGTGGCGGCATTCATGGGGCTCAGTGGGACCTGTGAAGAGTTACTGAGCCACGAACCCATCAGGGCCGGTGAGACGTTGCCCCCTCAGGCGGGAAACGCAGAGTGGCACAGACTGACAAGCATGTTAGCAGCACGGCAGCTCTCCAGGAGATGGGTAGGAACCTTACCGTGGAAATGGGCAAGGAGCTCTGCTGTGAAACGGAGGATCGGAGGAGATTTCATGCAAGGTTCTCAGAATGGATGGTAGGTGATGCAAACTGGAGAAACCTAGTTGCTCTTTGGTTTCCATTTTTTATATGGAATGATCCAGACAAGCAAAAAGAGGTGCTGGAGAAAACTGCCTAAAGAAAGTCTGAGTATTAAATGAGGAAGAGAAGTGACCGACAGGGCTGGGAATAAAGATACTGCAAGCAAAGAGACGGGCTTACTTACACAGATATGTCTCATGAATTTCAAAAATGTTGTCCTGAGGTATTAGTTTTCAACATCTGCCTGAGTAGCAATGGGGGGGATCTCATGGACGTCTTTGTAGAGAACTCTGCTGGAATGATAAACCCACTTTGTACCCAGCAGGAGGCGGCATCAATCAGAGCCTCCTCAAACATTCAGCTGGAATTTCCTTTGGATGTTTGCTCAATCTTTTATGTCTGCCTGTGCCTTTTTCTCAGGTGTGTTTGCTCTTCTCCAAGCCTATGCCTTCCTGCAGTACCTGAAGGACAGACTCACCCGACAGGAGTTTCAGACTCTCTTCTTTCTCGGGATCTCTCTCGCTGCCTGTGTCGTCTTCCTCACAGTGATCTATCTCACGTATACAGGTCTGTATCTCCTATTAAACAAGGCAGCTGATTGTTCATTTAAGCTATTTTTTTTATGAATTCACATAAAATATTTCTTTTAAATATTGCCTTTGGTCTTTTTTTAAATTAGAAAAATGCTAAAAATACTTTCATTAATTTTTATTTTTCCTTGTGCTGCTTCATCTAAGAAAGACTAAAGGAGGCTGTGACTTTAAAATAACTTGTATTGTAATAATTGATTATTAAATCTGATTCACTAGATATAAAAATGCTTCTGCACTTCAATTGTGATTAAAACAGGAAGAAGTAACATAAAAGACTTGATTAGGATTCTCTTAAACCTTAGTGAATTTTGTATTTTTTTTTCCATCAAGTTCTGGGTTTTGGATAAACCTCTGTTTAGTGGAATCAGCGTTATTGACTAAGTTAGTGCTCACAAACCATAAATTTGACTGTAGTCCACTTTCCTCTCAATCAACTAATAGTTAAAAATACATAATAAAAAATAGGGATGCACCAATACTTTTATCGGGGCAAATACTGTTCTAATGTACTCGTATCATATCGGTTAGTTGACAGATACCATTAACCAATACTTAAAATGTGGAAACTTTGCATTCATTTCACAAAAATATATTTTTCATTTGAAATTTTTGTTTTGTGGTTCTTTTTTATTAATAATTTTTCTAATCTGATTCATCATCTTTAGTAACACGCAGGGAAGACAATAAAACCAGTCTTTAAATTCATTGTATTTTTTATCTGCGGTAGAAGTATCGACATTTGTACTCTGTGTTGGCAAGTACTCAGATCCAGGTAACTGTATCGTATAGGTTTGAAAGTGGTATGGTTGCATCACTAATTTAAATGCAGATTGTGCTCCAACTTAAACTACTTCTAGACTTTAGACCATCTGGTGCTATGAAAACTTTTACATCCGAGCTCAGGTCACCTAAGTACTTGGACCCTGTCTCTGACACATTATTCATCCATCCATCCATCCATCCATCGTGCTATGAAAAAGCATTTACCATTTTACACATTTCTTCTTTTTTTTGTTGCACTTAAAGGTTTAACATCAAATAGATTTTAATACTGGATAAAAATACAAACATGAGTTTTGAAATCGTGATTTACTTTATCAAGAGAAAATATATTTAAACCAGCCTGTCCTTTTGGGGAAAAAATTAATCTTAATTTTTTTTTATGGATGGTTTGCCAAAAGTGCTCATTCTTTCTCCAATTAAGACTGTATTCATTATTGGCCTACACCTTGGAATCACAAGACTCTTAGCTTACAATAATGTCTATATACATAGAAGTTGGTTGATTACATTGTCAGACTTGAACGAGGAAGTAGGCAATGTTCTGCCAGCAGGACATAGGAATAGATGTTGTCATTCTCAAATACTGATTGATTCAGATTAGAAATCATCTAGATCTACTGTAGATCTAGATGATGTCCAGTCTACTATATTTGTTGTATTTATTGCACACATGCTTACATATGTCAGCTGACAGACGGTGAAGGTGAATTAGTTTGCTTTAGCTCACTTCAAAGTGTGCAGAGCACAGGGTCTATTCATCTGTTGGGGCTTACTTGTCTTGGTTTGTCGGGCCTTTTTTTTTTTTTTTACTCTTCTCAACAAACTGGATCTTTTGAAAACCTAAACGGGTTAAAATCTGCTTCTATTTTATTGGAATCATATCCTGCTACACACTGATGTGGCATTGCTTTAAAATGTAAAATAAAATTTGGGAAGAGCTTGACCAAAAAAATGATCTGAAAGGTTTTTCTCTCTGACAGCCTATTACCAATCATGTCACTTCCAGTTCCTTCCCCAGGATCAGAAAGTATTGATTTTTGTGACCCATTCTCTGTACACATACAGTAGTAGCAGTTTAAAAGTTCTCATGTTTCCATGATTGGTCCTTGACTGGCCCTTGACTGGTACGTGCCTGATCCGTCAAAGGTCCCTGACAGGTCCGTGGTGGTAATGTAATCCCCCGCTATGACGTCTTCAGTGAGGCCTCGCCCCCAAGGAGCCTGAGTGAAAACCAGCTGCAATGCCTCTTTTGTCCACGGGGAGGAGCAGTGATTTTAATGTTAATGATTTATTGATGTATCAGACTCAGTGTAGCCTATATAAATGTCATTAAAAAATGTTCCCCTATCTGTTCCTCTATGGTTTGCTGGTTTGTATGTAGCCTAAGTTTGAATGTAACTCAGAAACTCAGGGTTCAAATAGCCTACCACTGTAAGTCTTATACCCAGATACAGTAGTTTTATAGCATAAGAGTGCTCTGTAATGTGAAACGTATGATAGTACTGTAGGCAATTAGCCTACTTTTTGGGTTTCATAGGGTTAGGGAACCTGGCCAGGTTCGGGCTTAATTTCTATCATTGTCCACGGTCTCAGGACGGGCTTTAGTGGTCAGCTGATCATCTCAGCGCGATCATTTATACTGTCCCAAGATTCGTTGCGGGCTGAACGGGAGAATTTACTTCCAGTAACATGGCGGACGAAGCGGCAGGCGAAGCGAGAGAGGAGCACAGTTTTAGATGTAAGTATATTAAAATCTGGCGGTTCAAAAATGAAAATCTTATAGCGGTTGTGTTGTTTGCCTTTTAATCTTGGCTTAGACATGTATTTTAATATTTTTTTGTAAAGCATCGCTCGTAAACGAGCTTGTATGGTAGTGTAAAAGTTTCTTCATCTTTACGCAGCCACTTTCTGCTTTGGTAAATTAAGTAAAAAGTCAACTCCTCTTAGGAGAAATTATTACCTCTTTAACGAGTGAAAATCGGGGCACGGTGGCTTGGAGGTTGAAGATTAAATCCAGTTACACAGCTTATGCTAGAGGACTCTTATTGAGCCTCATACAACACAGAACATGTGATCTGCTGTGAAAACTATAGTTCTGTATTCTTAAATCAATACAGTTGTCACGTTTCTCTGGTATTTATTTTCTATCTAATGAGGAAAATTCAGGAGGAGTTGTATCTGCAGGAGAAATTAATCCCTTGCCGGAAAAAAAAAATTGAGAGAAAAAAATAAACCTACTGTATGTATATTTGCAACAGCGCAAATAACATAATTTATGACTGATCACTTTAACAAATATAGATTTCATAAATGTTGTTGTGTTGCTCTTTTTGTAAACTGTGTTTATTGTCTTCTTGTTTAGGATAAGAAGCAGCAAAGGCAGACTGGAGAGGAGAGCAGGGACCGAATGGATGGACTGTTTTTCTTTTTCATTCATGTTTTTGTCACATTTTTTATTTAGGTGTTCGATGGTTGTGAATAAATGAATTTCTAAAAATGTTAAATATCATGAAGTCATTTCATTAAAAGTTGTATTAGTGTTTTTAAAGAAGCTTACGTTGAACGGTTTAAAATAACAACATATTGGCATTAGGATAAGTTCTTTTGCAGTTATTTATATCTATATAAATGACCTATTTAAGCTTAATTAGAACAAACGGGCAGTGTTGCTGGATCAGTTGAATACAGATATTTTTTAATATTTTCTGGTTGACGAGGGGAACATCATACAGGTTGGTCTGTAGAGAGAGTTCAGAGCAGCTTCGTCATGCTGTCCACTGCATCCATCATCAGGGTTTACAGTCTGCTTAAATCGACGTGCACAAAAGACAAGTTTTTCCAACCAGAGAGCCCCACAGACCTCCAGCAGCTTCATCTTGAAGCACATCCCAAGAGGCAGCTGTGGAGAAAAGTGTTATGACCTGCAGTTTTGTTAAAACACAATGTTAGTTGTTGTTGCAGTGGTTGTTTACAAAAAACAATTCAGTTTATTTAGGAAGAGCCAATATGGAATATGCTTGGTAAAAAAAAATCCTAGATATATAAAATCAAATTAGAAAATGCTGTTTTGATCTAAAAGGCATATATAATTTTAAACTCACAAAGATTTTTTACAGATAAAATGAATATAAAAAATGTAATATTACAAATTTGTACATTTGATCACTAGTCATTCAATTACAGAAATTATCATAAGAGTAAATGTCTTAAGTATTAACGTGGATTAAATAAAATTATCTTGATATGATCACCTCTCAGCCAGAAATATAAAACATTTGCGCAGACAGTAAAACTTGTTGTTCCTCTAGAGTAAAAAAGGTGAGTAAAATACTGGGAAATATTTCTTGCTTTACCAGCTGGTTTAGCGTGATCGCGGTTGCTAGGAGACAGGACGTTTGGCAAAGTGGGGGCGGGAATTCACCTGAAGGCTAGACCGTCCAAATTCACAGCCGTTAACATCCGGTCTACCGTGTCCACGAAGGACCCAGCCCATGTAGACCGAGTAGACCGGGTCCTTCGAAGGATCCAGCCGCTGGATTCGGACACAGCCTCTGCTTTCTTACTAGATGAAACGTTGACTGTTCATAGGATTGAAAGGATATATCAAAGTCTAAAAATAATTTTGCCGCTATATATATATATACACACACACACATACACTTTTGTTAGATTTTAGGAACTTGTAATGTAACGTTGGGCCTAAAAGTCAGAAATTTTCTGAACAGGGCTTACACATTCACACATAATAGTCACACAACACTGTCTGGGTAACCTATTGTACTCGATGATCATCCTGAATGCATCCCCCAACTTAACAACACACCATAGACTCCAGATCATTCACACCTCCTAAAGAACATTACCATCTCCAAGCATCCCCCCACCAAGCTTTCGTGACCATCCCTACAGCATGTAACCATGTCTATTCTGTTGTTATTGTGAGTTGTTATATGATTATATTAATATATAATATACACAACAACGTAATTAAGAATTTATTATAAAATATATAAATTGATAAATATGATAAATACGCTATTACGTTGTTTTTGCGTTGTGTAACTCATTACCATCTTCAAGCATCCCCCCACCAAGCTTTGCTCCCCATCGCTACAGTATGTAACCAGGTCTATTCTGGTGTTGCAAACATTTAGCATTCCGTGGTGAGCCGAATAGTCATGTGATTGCATAAATATTATAAATAGGCTATTACGTTGTTTTGCGTTGTGGAACTCTGTCATTTTCATCCAACAACAATAACATAAAAAACCACGAGTTTATCACAAAATTAAAGGAAAGTACATTAGGTTTAAAAAGAAGATATACTTTAGGTTCATAGAAATAAATCAAATTGTTTACAAATATAACGTTTAAGGCTACTTGTTATAATATTTTACAGAACTCATTTGGTGAAGTTTGGCCTGTGTTAGGAGAACTTAAGTTTATGGAGCCTATGATAAACTTTGACAATAGAAGAAGCAGGTTAATTACAAAAAAGTGAGCAGTTTGTGTTTTTACATCCAAAATGGTTTGCGCAACCAGCTCGGCTTTTTCTTCAGTGTACGTGCATACTGATAATAACATCATGTCGATGAGAATTCTGTGAGAGAAGCGCCATCTCCTGGTCATACTCTGTATTTCAATTAATGGGTGGAGTTGCAGTAAAACTTTGACACTCCCACGAGAAAGAGGGAGGCCACTCCGGCCACTGGGATTTGGAGGGAACTCTGCTGTTAATGGGCTGGAAAGGGCACGCCATTCGTCCGGCGTTTACTCTGAATGAGAACTTTTAAACTGCTACTACTGTACACACTTCTGCAAGAAGTTTATTTTAATTGGGATATATCATATACAGTATGACGATTTTAATAAACTACACATTGAAAATAGTGTCTTGAGCACTTTACTGTTGACCTGAAAGATGTGTAGGAACCCTGACCTTTTATTATGCAATGTCTCAGCATTTTAAGATGACACCATTATTAAAAAATATTTGTTGTAATATAATTGATTGCAGATTTTTTGAGTAGATTTGCAGATCTGATATGTTCCTTTTAAAGCTAGGCTAGCTTGACCTCTTTGTTATTCATTCAATGCAACAAATATAGGCTGTTAAAAGGAAGAATAGACGACAACTAGGTTTTAATTTTACTTGATGTTGATCCAGACCAAAAATGTAATCATTTGGCAGATCTTGATTTTTTTTTTTTTTTTCTTCTATTTTTTTATTTAATTTTAGCCAAATGCTGCCATGCGCCCATTCAGTGGCATCCCACTTATGGTTTGACCTGCAGGCCTCCCGAGTGGGCTGCTCATCAGAATTCTGTCTGTCGAAAAATTACTCTTGGAAAGCAGAATAGTAAACAAGGATTAACTGACATGGATATTGGCGCATTGCATTAGTGTTTTTGGCTCTATTAGTGACGCTAGCTTGTGGTTGTGTTTTTATTTTTGTTTTTTTTTTGGTATTTTTTTTTAATTTATTTATTTTTATGTCTAACCAAGTGGGTGATTTTTGGGCATCTTGATGTTTTTCCCTTGAAACTTCATCCTGCTGTGGCCATACTTCTGGCCTTTAAAAATACACTTCATAGCTCATTTTTTCCTTCAGACTTTAAAGTTCAAATTTGCCTGACCTATATCTCATAATCATCGCCTTGTCTTCCCAATCAGAGGAGCATTGTCTCACTGGACATTAATAGTAAAATGAAAGTAAAAGTTGGCATTCCTTTAGGTATATATTAAAAGTTTGTTTGAAAAGTTTCTTTTTTTCTGCAATATTTGAAATTCAACATTCTGCTGTTCACGATAAGATATACAGCCTGTCCAGGACTTTTCCAAGTGCAGACAGATGGTAGAGCCTTACGTACGGACTGGTGACTCGCATGGATGCAGAAGTTCTGTCACTTGGACACTGGCTTCGTCTGGTAAAACATTGCCGTCTGTCTGCCATCACAATTTAGCAGTAGGACTCGATGACTGTTGGGTGCAGGGCGCCAGTTTTTCACCGAGACACTACCTACTCAGTCCTGTCTGTCAAACCTTCGTTTCAGAGTCAGAACACAGTAACAGTATTTTTTCCCCCTCAGTATCCTTACCACTGAGCAAAGTATTGATTTTTTTTTTTAAATCAGTAGCATCCTATGAATCAGCTTGTAGTGTGTCTGTTTATATTCCTGCTCCTTTTCTTTATCTCTTTTGGTTGGTTTACAGCTCTGTAGCATCTTATTTAGAGATCTCTTCATGTTATTCAGAAGATTTGAACTTTAGAACAGCTACAGGATGGAATGCGACTAAATGTTGGTGTAAAGATTTCAAGAACCTTGGAGTGTGTGTACCATTTTAATTTGTTTGGGCTCCAAGAACCCCCAGGAAACTGAGCTGAAATATATTCTAGATCAAAGCCTAACTAAGGAAGACATCTGTAAATGCCCTGTGAGGTCTAATTTACAGCTTAAATGTTTTCATTTACATTTAAAAACGAGTCAATTCAACTAATTAAATAGCATCAATAAAATATATTTTAAGCATTGACGTTCTCTGCTGAAGGTTTACTTGTATTTAGGCTGAAGTTGCTTCATGCATTCAACCTCTCTGTTGGACTACTTAGACATTGTTTATTTAAAGCTGCTCTCCGAAGTTTTTTAGCAAGATGAATCTTTTTGAATACAACGTACCTAGGCCCCTCCACCAACATTCCTTGAATTATTAAATAATATATTGAATATATGTCTGTCTTACCCGTTCAACAGAAATGTCACCAAACTGCGTCAGTTTTGAAGCATTTTAAAATTTGTGTCCTGTCTGTGGTGGGAACGCAGACAGGACTCTGCCGAAGCGTGTGGGGATGCTGTTGCGGCGTCATACGGCAGGGACAAGGAAGTGTGTAAAAAAAAAAAAAAATAGATTTAAAAAAAGCATGTGTCTGGAGCTCCTCCGTTGACCACACTGTTGCTGGTTGCTGCCATCTTTAGCTATACCTTCTAACTCAAGTTAATGGCTGCAACAGAGAACTAGTTGTTTTTATAGTTTTTGTCACAGAGGTAACGTTATGACTTCCGCCAATGAAAAGATTAAGCTGTGTGACGCCAGTGTCACTGCCCCAACCGTACCCAGACCACCCTGAGACAGAAGCTGAAAGCGGACCACCTCCATCCCGGTACGGTCCTGCTCCGAGGGCCACTTTGGCGGGGGGGACCGGACCGCTGTGTGGAAACGGGGCATAAGTTGTTTTCATCTGGGTTGTTCTCGTCTTTCTTTCTGATGTTGATGTAGGTTTCGGTAGCCGGGGAATGGCTAACTATTTAGCAGAAGTTTGCTCCAACTGTTATCAGGAAGACAGATTGACCTGTGTGCGCTGTCCCATCCTAGATGCAGGAAGGAGCGATTCCACAGGTCCTTCCTCCCTGTAGCTGTCAGACTCTAATACCAAAACTGCTCCCAACAAATATAGATGTTTGCAATATTGTTGTTTACATTGATACTATGTTTTTGTTTATTTTGTCATTACTCAAAACCTAGCACTGCAATAATTCCACACAAGAAATCTCTCTGGGAAAGGGTTCTCTAAACATGTTTTTGTACATTTGTTGTTTTCCGTGCACCGTTACTGCATGCTGTTTGCACATATGTTGTCTCTGCATACTGTTGTCCTTGGATGCTGCTGTTACAACCAAATTTTCCCTTAGTGGGACTATTAAAGATTTATTCTATTCTATTCCATCTCCACTGGTTTGCGCAATGCGCATCCACGTTGCTGGACAGCCGACAATGCGGAAACTCGAATTCTGTTGGCTAAATATATTTGCCGGTCAGTGTGAATTGCATAGGGCCAATGAGAGAAAGGAGGGACTTAACAAGAATAACAATTGTTGTGGAGCACTACCCACACAAACTATCATTTGAAAGATTTAGAAAACTTCAATGCATAAATAGTTCTCCTCACTGCAGCTTTAAGTCAGCCTTACACCGAAAAGGTCCTGGGTTTGAGAGCCAGTCTGGGATCTTTTTTCCTGGAGTTTGCATGTTCCTCCTGACCATGTTCTGTATGAGTACACTCCTTGTACTCTGGCTTCTTCCTAAATACGGCTACACGATACTGGAAGACTGGCTTAGCCATTTTTTTATTATTTTAGTTTGTTTTGTATCGCTGCTATGTGGAAAAAAATTTTTCTCAACAGATGACTTTAATAACACCTTGCTGCCATCTTGTTGATAATTAATCTGCACTGATCTATTAATTTTTTTCTTGGGAAAGTTACAAGTATTGTATACGTCTGCATTTAAATCATCTGTTGTTAGAGCTGCACAATATTAGAAAATCTTGCAATGTCAATATTAATGGTAAATATTGTGATGTGATCTCAGTTGCCTTATGTTCCAATTTTCATCTTTCCTTTCTTATCTGTGCTTTCATCATGCTTGACCTTTAGCATTTTGTGCTGGTTTAAGTCTGACTCAGCTAAATAATAAATTAACTTGAAAAATGCAAGTTCATAACATTTTGAATATATTATAATATGAAAATTGCACACACTAATTTTGCAATGATGATATACTTGCAAAATATTGTGCAGCTCTACTGTGGCAGTCAAAATATGAGTTAATTTATTTATTCTCTCTAATTTGCCCTTAGGTGTAAGGGTGTGTCTGCATGGGTGTAATTTGATTAGTTTTAGAATAATCAGCATTTAGAATGTTCGGGTCTCAGCCTTAAAGTGAAGACAGAACAGGCAGTTGTTCTTTCAGTCATTTCTGTAGGAATCCAATCGAATACAGGTTATTCAGACTACACAGCTGCTTTAACATCTAGAGCAGATACAGAAACAGCTTGTTTGGTATAAGAGGAAAACCTCACGTGGAATCAGAGGCAACCTCCTGTTATAAAGTGTTTGAACCATAAGGTCAAAGTTCCTCCTAGATATAAAATATAAGCAGTTTTAAGCTATAAGAAGCCTTCCCTTCACACACTCTTAATGTGCTCTGATTAATCTAAACTGGACAGCTGTGTTTTAATATAATTTCTAACAGACTGGTGAAAATATATTGAAGTGAACGTTATTTTTAATTAAAACCATGACACATACTGTTGATTTTTATAGAGCTAGTTAATACTTGTCCGTCATCAAGTTTGTGTACATACACACACACACTTGACAGAGACCTTTTCCTTTTATACTTTGTCGACATGCCTTTGTTGCAAAGCAATTTATGAGAAGTGCAGTTCACTGAATACTCTAAAATCGTATGGATGTAAATGGTCTGGGTTTTTAGTTCTGTACACCTCCTGGTGTTCAAAATCTCCCAAAGACAATATTGGATAAACTGGCCTTGCAAAATTAAGCATCTAGTGCCCAAAAGCTGCATGGACTACGGATTACATCAACTATAGAGCACAGTTCTGGTGAAATGATCTTGGGCTGATGTTGGGCTAACCAATCACTAATGTATGCTCTCCGTTGGGTTCAAAGGATATTTAAAAATGTGGGCTCTACTTGCGTCCTTGCAGTCAGAGAGCCTTTGCCTAAACTGATAATGGTGATGCATGTCTCCGCACATCTGCAAACAGAAGTATAAACTAGGCGTTACATTCCATCCATTTAATCTTAATAATCAACATTATTTTACTTGATTGCATGTTTTCATTGTTTAACAGACGCGAATATGAAAACAGGTTTCTGAGATTTTGTTTTAATAGGTGGGACAGATGGCAACTTTCCTTCCCAGTTTTTACAGATTCAAACCTTTCATTGAGTGCAGAGTTTAAACCTTGAAAAGAACCCCGGTGATTATCTGTTTAGGAGAAACTGCAACATCTACATCAATGAATTCAAAATGTACTTGTTAGGTTTCAGGTCATGTCTATTATTTTTAATGAGAAAGCAGATACAGCAGAGCCCTTAATTCTAGTTATCTGCATATCAAATCTGTCTGTAGCCATATATATGTAGAAAACAAGCTAAAGAAATGGGAGGAATGTGTTGATGACAAATGGTGTGAAATGCAGACGGTTTATTTTCTATTGAAACCCGAAGCGATCTAAGGCCACGTCCACACTAAGCCGGATAATGCCTTAAACGTATAATTTAGTCTACACCCCCTTATCGTGTGGACGTAGCCTTATAGTCTACACAAGGTGACATGTTTTCTTGTTTTAGCTTTGCCCACACTGATTTTTTTTAAAAAGCCATATAGCCAACATCTTGTCAGTTTCAAGTTGTTACTTTGATGGTGAAATGCATTTAGTTCTACTTTTCTCATTAAAAAGCCAAAGGTTTTATTTTGAAGCTTGTTTAATAAGTTATTAGCAAACGCAGCTTTATTGTACTTGAATTCTTTTACCTCTAATCTATGCTGTCAGTGTGTGTCAAATAGTGTTTAACCTAAACTGCTACCATAAATCCTCATTTATCTCAAGATGAATGCACACCAACTCTATTCTCAGTTGTTCTTTTACTTGTGCATATTCCTGTTTTTGTTTAAAAAGTGATTTATTCATTTTTTTTTTGGGGGGGGGGGGGGGGGGGGGGGGGGGCTCCAAAATTACAAATGTATTCCTATTTGTGTTAGGACCTTCTTATTGCTCCACTTAAGACTAATATAGTTTAACGAACTTTGTGCACATCTGCAAATAATCCTTGCATGCCAAGCATCAAATAAGAAGCATTAAAACAAAAGCCTTGCCTTATTGATTGTCTTTTCTGCCTTCAGGATACATCGCTCCATGGAGCGGTCGCTTCTACTCGCTCTGGGACACCGGGTAAGCTCTGCTGACCTTCAAACCCTTTCTGTCGATGGAGAACTTGTTCAGTCGACCACATGCGTGCATTTGTTTTCTGAAACGGCAATAAAGCAGTCCTGCAGTATCCCAGGAGGGAAAACGCTGCTGATCCAGGCCGTGTTGAACAATGCACGAGACGCTCCATGTTCTCCAGATGCTCTGCAAAGTCTGGGATTTTACAGCACAACCAATCAATCGCTTAAACGCCTGCTTGCTGATATAAGCTGAATGGGGATTTTATTTTTTACCCTTGCAGAAAGGAAATTTAATACTCCTGGTTTTTCATCTTATAACACCAAACTATTTATTTATTTGGGTTTTTATGTCACTGTGGAGAAATCCTAGTCCCCCTTTCTTTACAGCATTGATATATTTAAGCCACATTTGAGTGTTTTTTGAGTGTTTGAGTGTTTTTAGCATAAACAGTTTAAGGTCATATCACAGGATCTCAATCAGATTTACTTTAAGTTTGGACTTTGACAAGGCCTCTCAAAAATTGTCACTTTATTAAGCATTCATTTTCTATTTATTCAGGTAGTCCTTGTTTCATATTAGAATTTTTTTGTTAACAGTTAAAAATATGGGGGAAAAATGCAAAACTAGAAATATGTAAGGGGTAAACACTTTTTCTGATCACTGCAAATAAACTACCATGAATGCATTTTGGCCAAAGAACTCTGAAATTATGATTATATTGGATTTTATCTAATTAGTTTTAGGCTGATTTGTGCATAAATGAGCAAAACTTATCTTCTGTGTTTTTGCAAAAGATCTGTTGTGTAACTGTTGTGCTGTCAAGGAGAGTGCATTAATTATACTTAGTGTTTTCCTCCTATCATTATGTCTCCATAGTTACGCCAAGATCCACATCCCCATTATTGCATCGGTGTCGGAGCACCAGCCGACCACGTGGGTGTCCTTCTTCTTTGATCTCCACATCCTGGTCTGCACCTTCCCAGCAGGCCTTTGGTTTTGCATCAAGAACATCAATGATGAACGCGTGTTTGGTGCGAAGATCTTTATTTTCACATTTGCATCATAAAAGCTTAATTCGACCTGTGGCGTTGAGCTGCAACGTGGGCTGTCAGGGTTTTGTGCTTCTGTTGCCTGCAGTTTGTTTGCCCCAGTTTTGCTTTTTTGTAAATACTGTTTATTTTGACAAAAACTGTGTTGCTCAAACTATTGACTCAAGCAGCTGTGATCTACTGTGTAGACTTTCAATAAAGTAAACTGGTTTCGGCCTTAATATAGGACATATGGTGAAGTTTGATCACTTCATTCTATAGAGCAGGGCTGGGTAGTTAAAAAAAAGAAAATCACAATTATTTTCAGTATATTGAATTATTTTAATTTGATTTTCGTCTTATCAAAATAATGATAAAAACAATTAGATATAGCCTTCACTATATACAAAGCGTGCGTCCTGCTACTGTTGTTTTGCTAACATCACATTTCAAAACTGCGTGCGTCTTTTTGTACTCAGAGGGATGATTGGACTTCAGGTGAAAAACATTGAGTGAAAAATTTTTTTTGTACTTTTGTCCCTTTTTTCTAAACACAGTACTGTGTCACAACATAAAGTGCGATATTTACGGCTGTACCGGATGGTTATAATAACGCAAATGAGGGGCGCGATGATGTTTAGCAGGAATGAGGGGGTTGACACTGTAGGCTTTGCCTTAGCATCTCACTCCAAAATGGCTCTAGTTATGACTGAATGCGACCAATGGAGTTCTTATGTGAATCGATGTTTTCTTTTTCACCTCTAACCGACATGGGAAAGAAACTGAGAAGTCGTGCATGTGGGCTGGTTGAGGAAGTCTAGGTAAACAAATTCTCAATTTTTGTATTTTTTGTTTTTTTGTTTATCTGCTTCTCGGTCAGTGTAATTAGGAAACCATATTATACATGTTTACCCTTGGAAAAGTGAACATTTCAGGTTATGACTCCTTTAAACTTTAAGTTTGGGATCAAATGTTGCTCAGTTAAAGCTCAGTTGTTGGTCTTATTCAGTGTCCTAATGTTGGTTTGTTTTACATTAGCTGGTATGGGAATTGTATGAGAAAAATTCTATGCTTATGTTTTCGAGGTGATTGATTATGAACAAAATAATTTGGCATTTTTCTATAAATGCCAGTCAATTTCAGCATTAAAAATTTGGTGTTCCAGTTGAACACATTGTTGTAGTTATTTTATGATACTCTCATGACTAGTCTGTGAGTGGTTGATTGTCTATTAATTGTCTGTCTTTTTCAAACTTCAAACTCCGAAAATAGGACACAGTTCCCAAGGCAATGTATTTACATCACATGTTTCTAATCGTTCAACACTTTGAATTGTTCAAAACTCGGACCATTTGTCAGCCAAGTAAGGCAAAGATTAAAATGACTGTGGGGAAAAAAAACTTTTAAATCATGAGTGGACAAGTAAAAACAACCTTTTCTGTCCTTTTTTTCATACCCTAAAATAAAAATCTAAAACTGAGACTGTAGGACTCTTTAATAGCTTATATATTATTTTTTATTAACATTGTATTTATAAGTTTATTAAGTTTGTCATTTTGATTATTATTTTGACCAATGAGATTAAAGCTGGAGGAAGTAGAATTGATTTGCTGCACATCAACAGATGTAGCCAGTGTTGATGTGAATCTAAATGTCAGCGTATTTACAGAGTTAACAGATTTAAACTGATATAATTATGTAGATGCAAAATTTTTCAGATTAGAGGTGAAGGTAACTGTACTTCTTTATCCCTTGTATCAGAATTGTAGCATTCTCTGATTCAGGTAGCGTTTCCCAGTACTTCTTGCCTTTATCAGCTGCAAAAGTCTTAATGGAAAAGTCAGTCTTTCCATCATGTAGATTCCCTTGATAACAGCGAAGCAGTCAAAGAGTTACCGTTTTATCCACGTTAAGACATTTGCGAGTAATAGATTCTTCGCACCCACACTCTGTAACAGTGGAAGATATGTCTGATTTCCTCAGTCCATAGGGCAACTCATATGGATAAATCGCAATAAAATTACAGGTCAAGTTCAAACCCATCATGGTATTGATTTCTTTTATTACTTCTAACAAGAAAGGAGCGATCTTCTTGCACTCCCAGAAAATATGAAAATGTCCTTCTGAAATACACCCACAGTTCCTTCAATGCCGAGCCTTGTTAGGATCTTCACTTTGTCAACTTTTAATATTAATGAGTAACAAAATGCCAAATTTATTTTTTCATTTTTTGGGGTCATACCTCGGCGTCCTTTTCCACTGTTCGACTGCATTAGCCTCTTTCTCTCCTGCAGTGTTAAATGCTTCCAGCTTTTAAGCCGACCTAAAAGACTGACTGACTTGGTATCTTTAAACAACTTTCTATATTTGCAGTGAGAGACATTTGGGGGACCAAGGGTGGACAACCTTTGAGCTTAAGAAAACGGTCATTGCAGTCTCACTCTTTGAAGCTCTTAATTAACCAATAAGTTATTGATTAGCCGTGCACCTGTTGAGCAGGGTGGGCACTTTTCAAGGACAACGATCAGCCAGTTTTCTCTCTGTTCAGGGTTCTGAAAAGCAAGCTATTTAGAGTGGAGTCTCTTTATTTTGCCGGTTTATCTTCTTTCAGAGCTACATTCACACCATGTTTATCCCTGTCTGACCTTTCTGTGTTCTGCTTCAAACGATTTCTCACCCTCAGCTTTTTTCTCTGTGCGTTCCAGTGGCCTTGTACGCCATCAGCGCCGTGTACTTTGCTGGAGTGATGGTGCGGCTCATGCTAACACTGACTCCAGTGGTGTGCATGCTGTCTGCTGTGGCGTTCTCCAGCGTCTTCGAGCATTACATGGGAGACGACACGAAGAGGGAGAAGCCTCCAGCCGAAGACAGCAGCGACGAGGACGACAAGAGGAACTCTGGGAATCTTTATGACAAGGCAAGTGGAAAGTCCTCATCAAAAAGTGATTGAGCTAATAAAACAGTAAAGGAGTATGTGTTTTATATAGGTTCAGAGCACAATTATCAGAATGTTTTGTAATTTTGATGGTTATGACTCAGAAAATAATACCTGAATTTAAAAATTAGGAGGCTAAAATATAGGTGTTTAAACAAAAAAACAAAAAAAGAGTATGTCCATACTGTCCAGCATTTTCACATGGTACTTGGATTGGGTTCCTTTTGCATGAGTACTTTATAAATGCAGCCCAACATGGAGATCTATCTGTGGCTTTCAGGTGTTAGGGAAGTCGTTGCTTTAATCGCAGCCTGCAGCTAATCTATCTTGTTGCCTCGGGCATCTGTTATCTTTCTAATGAAAGTACTTCGCAGATTCTCTATAGGGTTCAGGTCAGGCCAGTTTGCTGGCAAGACAAATTCAGTAACCCTATTAAATAATTGGTGCTTTGGGCAGTGTGGGCAGGTGCCAAGTCCTGCTTGAAATGAAATGAGATTCTCTGTAAAGCTTTTCAGCCGAGGGGAAGCACAAAGATGGTGCAAAGAAATGATGCACAATGGTTCAACACCAGCAGGTGACACAGCTGCCAAATACTCACCAACTGTGGGAAATCTTCCCTCTGAGCCTGAACCAACTTGGGTTTTATGCCTCTCCATTCTGAAAGCTGCTGCTAACAGTTTCGTTTTAGAACTGTTTTCCGCCAATGTTTTCCTTCCACTAAACCTTTAATTGACAACAGCACTCAGCTGTTTCAGTAATGCTTTTTTTGGCTTGCACTGTCTAAGACCATCTACTTGACAGTTTTAATGTCAGCTGCTCTCAGTAATTGTAAAGGGCATAATAAAAAGTTGAAAATACTTTAGTGTATATACTGTACTTCTAAATGCTGCTCAGGGACTTTTCATTAGGTCAGCAATTCTGTTAGTCTTTGCTGTTCAAATAAAGTCATCAAAACATAAATCAACATTTGTTTGTATTAGATCGATATCAAACATAAATATGTTGGTTTTATGCAGCAACTAATTTATTTAAACACACCTACATTTTTAAGATGCTAAGGAAATATCTGTTTATTTTTCTGGCACTGTTTTACCTCAATCTTTTTACAGTCTGACTGTATTGAAACATTTGTCTGCCTCTCCTCCTTACCCCCAACTGTTTGAGTAAACTGTGACTCAGCAGTGACTCAGCTGCAACAGTTGGATGTTGCTGCCATCCTGCTAGCTGCCTCACGTTGTTGAATTCAGAGGCCCTTGCACAACAGTGAGAAAAATTGCGTCGTGAAGGGGTCCTCCCCTCTCTTTGACCCTCTAGCACTTCTCTAAAAATGTTTCTGTTTAAAGAACAGGACTCTTAAACCAAATGCATACCTATAAAAGTAGATCCTGGAAAACTCTGGACTTGCATCATGCATCTGCCGCTATTTATTTAGGAGCACTAACTGCACTGAATGAAACTGAACATTAGAACTTAAGTATTGTTTATACTGACGGGCTTAATTTAGTGAGATAAACTCTCATAAACTCTTTTCTTTTATGAGCAAATCATTCACTATCATCAACCTGTCGTCCAGCAGAAAGCTTGCTTGTTAAAGCATCCTGTCCTGTGGAGTAGTCCTGTTTACATTGTTAGTGAGGCCCTTAATTAAGTTTTATTTATTCAGGCAGTTTAATCACAGTAATGGGTGTGTTCCACAAGAGAAACCTGTAAAGAAAGTACAAGCTCCTCTCATCAAATCTGAACACTAGTGACACCAAACATTTGACACGCACAGCAGCTCAAGATCTCATTACAAATGCCAGTAAACTGCCATATTTCAGATTCTGTTCATGACAATTCAGATTGTTTCTAGTTCCTAATGGAAATTTTGTATGAAAGGACATTTCTGGATGAACCAATTTAAGTTTTTATGATTAAATTAAATTGATTCCAATGTAACCAATTCATATTGTCAGATAAAGTTTAGTTGAATTTGATCATTTGATGCCGGTTAAACATATCTGCTTAAAGAAGCCTAGCCTGTTGTATTGAGTCATTTTTTATTTGCATGCATGTGGAGAGTGAAACAGAACCTCCTCCTTTAACAAGAAGAAACTTCCTCCACTACCATGAATTTTCCGACCTCTAGAGTCATAGATCTGAACAGCAGCCACTCAAAAGGGATGGCCAAACATTGAAGAGGCTGCTCATAGGGTCAAGACTTTGCAGTTCATTTACATCTCAAGGACAATGACCCTCTTTTGAAATGAACATCATGCACATTTTTGACAGGGGAGACAGCTGGTTCTGGAAAGGAGGAAAAGAACAGTTCTACTAGATTAAATAAAGGAAGTGGCCACAGGTTTCATCTCTCTAACACCTACGCTGCAGCTTTGGCACGTCTTGCCAGGCACTTTTACAGCTTTTCACACCTTGTGACCAAAGCATCTCTCACGTCGTCATGTTTGGGTTAAGTGAGAATAACCCTAAATTGTACCTGCTAACATTTTGAGATCGTAGAGTAGCAAGAGAACATTAAATGAGAAAAACATTTTCAATAAGTTCTCCAGCTCTTTAAGCCTAAAGCAGCATTACCATGTAAGTTGTACAAGATATCTTAGTTATTCACCCTCATAAAACCTGGGGCTGGTTCCACAGTTTACATTTTGCTCTGTTTTATGCTTGTAGGAAAAGGCTAAAACTGAACAGTTTAGTTTTAGTTTATCATCTGGATATATCTTTTGTCATTTAGTTATTCCTTTCCTGATTTACACTTGGTGATCTGATCTCAGGGGAAAATGCTGCATATATTTTGCAGTCCTCTTCAGTGGAGCCGGGTTTTCAGCTGCTGTAAAGAAAAATATTAACTCATCAGAGTTCATGCAGCAGTGTTCTGACGCGTCTTCGCACAGCACAAAAGAGTTGTGGACACTCCAAAAGACTTTGCTCATTTAGATGGATTAATAATGCATGGCGTTCAATAATTTATGTCTCTGGAAGCTTTCTGATTTTTTTTTTATTTTTTTTTTCCCCGTCTGTAACAAGAGTGCGTGTCTCCCCCTGCAGGCGGGAAAGGTGCGGAAACATGTGTCTGAGCAGGAGAAGCCAGAGGAGGGTTTGGGTCCCAACATCAAGTCCATCGTTACCATGCTCATGCTGATGCTGCTCATGATGTTCGCCGTCCACTGCACCTGGGTGACCAGCAACGCCTACTCCAGTCCTAGCGTGGTGCTGGCGTCATACAACCACGACGGGTGAGAGCCGGGCAGATGCTGCTTTATTCTGTTTGTGGATATTTAATAAATGCCAGCAGCTGAGTCCCCCTGGGATGGTTCATAATGCTGGAAGACTGATTCCAACGCCTCACTTGCAAATTAGCACATATGCAGGACTAGATGGAGGTTTATTTTTCATATGGGTACATGTATAATTCATAATCTGAATGGAAATATTGATATGTCCCGGTTAGAGCTGATGTGATTGTTTAACCTGGTTTCTCTAGGTTGCAGCAAATGTCGGACCATCTCTGAATCTGTAAAAAGCTCATATAATATTCTCTCTGCAATGCTTCACAGCCCTAATTATTCTTTTAAAGCCCTTAGGAAGATATATTGAAGGCTAAATGGTAGACCCACAAGTTCTCATGCATAAATGTATAACGTTACAGTAGGTGCACCCACAATGGTTAAATCATGCTATTCTGGGCTACATGGCTGACAAATGCGCTTCCTCTATTTTCGATGTATGCATACCCACTCATTCACATATAGACACACAACCATGGAGTTAATGGAATAAATAAACCAGGTGGTTAATGGCCCTTTCTTCTTGAGGTAAATCTAATTAGAAGTTCATTTTGAACAAATTATTTTCTGTTTTTGCTATTCGGATTCAACACCTTAACCAAATATGTCTCTTATGTATGCAAATAAAATTACTTATTACTTATATTTACTTATTAATATAAAAAGCTCTTTGTCTAGAAGTACTGGCATCTGAAACACTGATATCTCCTCCAGGCTTATATGGCCATGTTGAAGTAGTCAGGCAGCTTGAAACTTCTCACATAAAAAAAAAAAGCTTTTTTTATTTCTCTATAGGGATGTTATGTAAAAAGCACAAAGTAGAGCATAATAGGGGTTTAGAGTATAGACAACATAATGATTCTGACATGTTTATGAAATAATGATCTGAAAAGTGTGGCTTTCAAATATGTAAAGCCCTATTTAGTCTGTTACCCCTAAAAATTTGTATATATCTGGCGCTGACATTTGGCTTCCTGTTAGAGGAGGACTATTGTTTTGAAGGCTCACCTTCGAGCTGAACAATTACCTTAAACGACAGTGGCACCTTTTTTAAAACCGGGTATTGATGGTAGGGTGGCCTAGTCAAAGTCCAGTTGAAAATATAAGGCAAAACTTAAAATCAGTGTTAACAGATGTTTTCTGTCAGATCTGTCTATACTTGATCTAGTTTATTTCTTCAGATGTTTAAAGGTGGCAGAGACACTTCAAATGACCCACAGCTGTATTGCAGTATTGCAGTTACTTAGGGGGGTTGAATGCATAAACATGTAACCATTTTAAGATTTTTATCTTTAAAAATCTTTGAAGATATTCTACCATATTTAGGTGCAGTTTTTTTGGTTGTAAAATGAGAAAATGTGAAAACCGAGATACTATTGCTAACTGTTGAACAGTACTCAGCTTCTTTTTCTTTTTTTCCCCTGTTAGGACTCGCAACATCCTCGATGACTTCCGGGAGGCTTATTATTGGTTGAGGCAGAACACAGACGAGCACTCGCGTGTGATGTCGTGGTGGGACTACGGGTATCAGATTGCCGGCATGGCAAACAGGACCACACTGGTTGATAACAACACATGGAACAACAGTCACATAGCATTGGTGAGACCTCTGTGTTTCGGTCTGCAGAATCAGTTGCAGCTCATTAGCAATTTTTTTCTGGAATTGCCACATTTATGCATCATCACTTATTTAAACTTGTTCTGCTAAATTTTCATTGCCGGAAACAAAAGTCAATTATTTTTGCCTTTGATTTATTTTCCTTTAAATTGCTGAACTCAAACAAATGTTTTCATCTCTTAGTTGAATCTAAAAGCCCTCCAGCTCTGTTTTGTCTTGATTCTACCTGATGCCTCGTGTCTGCAGCATCTATCCACAGGAAATATAATTAGAGAGAATACATGATTGTATTTCTGCTCAATAATTCTCCTTTCTCCTCCAGCAGTATTGAAGCCTTGCGTCTTTTCAAAACAGGAAATACCAATTAAAGTCTAACTCGAGTGGTTGATGTTTTCAGGTGGGGAAGGCCATGTCGTCAAATGAGAGCGCGGCCTATGAGATCATGAGGTCCCTGGATGTGGATTACGTACTGATCATCTTCGGAGGAGTGATCGGCTACTCCGGCGACGATATAAACAAGTTCCTGTGGATGGTGAGAATCGCTGAAGGGGAACACCCAAAAGACATCAGGGTGAGTGATGGATGGCGGTAACTATCTGCGAAAGAAACGCAGCAGTGTGAGAAATTGATGTTTCTTGTTGAAAATGGCCACAAGAAAAAGAGAACATGCATCTCAGACGGTGGAGATGAAGATGTGTGTTATTAGACTTAAAATAAAGGCAGCTGGGTTAATTGTTTTGGGGTCAGTTTTGATTCAAAGAAGAAAAAAACATATATATAAACTTTCGCAATGACAAGTGACTCTTAAATGTCTTTTCTATAAATACAAATTTGGTCAAAGATGGAAAATGGGTCCACTGTACATCAATACTCCATTGTTCTATTAAGTATCCCATTGATTGATCCTCTGCAGTAAAAACCAACTTTCAGATTTTTTGCATTAAGAAGTTTTACTCTCCTGTAATCTCTAGCTGGATTTTATGATTGAGCCAAAAACGAAGCTCTTGAAAGAAATTATTGCTTTTCTGACCTTCCAAATTTTTCTTTGCTTATACAAAGTAAGCCAGGGTTCATTTATACATTTCTTTATATATTGCTCTTTGGGTTTGTGATAAAAACCTAAAACTCACTATTACAGATGATTAAGACCATGAATCGGTGGAGAAATAACATTAAAGTTGTTTTCCTTGTGTTGATCGTTTGTGCATGGTCTCTCTCTACTGTACTTAAATGTTTTACTCATATGTAAAAAAAATATATATTTTGATCTCGTTTTGCATCTGTTGTAGATCATTGAGTACGCTGCTCTAAATCACTTCTTTATAAATGAAACTAAATTCATTTCTGGCTATTATATCTTATAGTAGCAACCAAACAGATAAATTTGTGAATAGTATGGTCAGTTAAAAGTTTTTTTTTCTTAATGGTGTTATTAATGCTTCTTTTTGATTCTCAGGAGAGTGACTACTTCACTCCTCAGGGAGAGTTCAGAGTGGACAAGGCCGGTTCACCGACACTGCTCAACTGCCTCATGTACAAGATGTCGTATTATCGATTTGGTGAGATGCAGGTGAGAGACCGACATCAACAAAAAGTCATTTGAGCAGAAGATTTCTTCAGCTGCTGGGGGACAGACAGGTTAAGTCTCGGGAACATTTCCCCTCCCAGGAGATTTATTTTTATTGCCGTTATGATCCACAGCAATGTTAGAAATAATGAGCACTGGTTCCGTGGCACAATCAAAAACTAACAAGCAGCTGCCATCACCAATCAAAGAGAGAGGCTTCACTCTGTTTTAGAGTACACAGTTTCAGCAGGAAATAACGGCTTCTGCCAGCACTAAAGGTGACAGATTCCTGCCACTGAAGTTTCAAAGCAGAGCCAGCTGACAGAAAGGGATTTTAAAGGAATTGCTTTAGGGGACATGTGGTTTTGGAGGCTGTCAGAGGAAATATGAGGGATCGGGGGAAGCTTTTTAAAAATCTGTCACAGCTTCTCCCGGCAGATTTCAGGTGGAGAGATGGGATATCCGCCCTGCAGGGTGCTTACATCCCAACTGTAGATGCAGCTCAGCCAACAAGTTGTGGCTGAATCAATGCAGCTGCAGACCACAGAGACTGAGAGATGGCTGAAGCTCAGAGCAGCTCAGCAAGTCAAAGGAGACAAACACCTGAGGTCAGGATGAAGAGAGGAGAGTCTAGGGAGCAGATTAGGGTCACAGGAAATGAGTCCAGGGAAACTGAGACTTGTGAGCACATCAAGAGGATGAAAGAACGACAACAGAAATATGGCCCTCACATAATTTTTAAATGATATACTTTACTAATACACAGTTTGGAATATATAGTGCCAGTCACTTTTATTGACACCTATGGTAAAGATATATTAATATATATTCTGGCCGAGACCAATTCAGAAACCAGTCCTTGGGGTGGAATCTATGGTTGTCTTACAAACTCTCTCTGCACACAGTTGGACAGTGCCAGGACCAGTCAGAGCAACGAACAAAGTGATGTATTCATAGCGACAAAAATCAGTCAGTGGGCAGTACGCCATACACAGTCAAAGAAGATTAAGAACAGGGCAGCCAGCATTTATGACTTTTGTCATTTTTGTCAGAAAATCAAGAGAATATCTAGTGTACTGACATCAGACCCTTCCTCACCTACTTTCATTTTTGTTGCTTTGCTCAGTCGCAGCTCTGCCATAATTAAAGTCTACAAACGCAGATTAGCTGGCCCTACGCTTAGCCAAACCAATGGTAGACCTGCTGAGGCCAGACCTGCAGGGCAAAACATTAGCTTCTGCATCAGTTTGTCTACATTTCTAGTATAGTAAAGATGTGTAAAAAGCTGGAAATAAGATGTTTTTTTGTTTTTTTTTTGCAGAAGCATTTTCTATTTCTTACACTGAAAAATGAGTCCTGTCCCAAAGTCTGAGGCCTTGGTTCTTGATCAGAAAGTGTTAATATGTGGAGCTCTGTAACCAGGGGAGCTCATAGTAGAGGGTTGTCATGGTATTAAAATTAAAAACTCAATACTTATACGTATTTCAAGTTGAGGGCAAAAAATGATTACAATGAGTGAACGTTTAACTTCCGTAGTGTGGGAAAATCAATGTGTTGATCAATTTCGTTTTCATTTCAAAAGCAGTTTAAAATTTGACTTTCCTGTTTGAAAAAAGTAGAGTATAAAAGTTAATATCCTTTATGGAAATTTGTATCGTTGACTTAATTATGTTAGTATAGCTGCTAATCTTTAATGTGTCTCTGTGTGCGTACAGTTTTCTGTCTGTTTGCTCTTGGTACTAACATTACTACTGACACACAAAAAAAGGATAATTTTATGGTTAAATAAATTGTATTTTTGATATATATATATATATATATATATATATATATATATATATATATATATATACATAGATAGATAGATAGATAGATAGATAGATAGATAGATAGATAGATAGATCTGGAGCTTACTAAACATGTTGTTTTTTGTTTTTTTATGTGTAAACAATCTGGTCCATGAAGATGTATTCAGCTGCAGATTTCAAAAATCTAGGAACACCTCGGAAGTCCCCAGAATGAGGTGGAGGACGTGGTTGGGGAGAGGGATGTTTGGACCTCTTATCTTTGTGACCCCATTTTGGATTAAATGGATAGATAGATAGATGGATGAAAATATGTATTATGTGAAAATATTTTTTACAAATCTATCTATACTAGGGATAAGGAATATGGAATTAACAGTTTTTTGAATAAGTAGTTTATTAAAAAGCAAAAAATTATCCGAGCCTTTTGAATCTATTGCTTCCTCCTGCTGTAGTCTTACAAACAACTTCCCCTCCGTCAAATAGACTACATCAGTGCCAAAAGTTAGATTCAAAAGTGCAACTATAAACACTATGGCTCCTTAACTACCCCATAATTGCGTTCAGTCGTATTTCAAAATTGAGCAAACAGTCAAAGGGCTAAACTGTTAAAACAATTAAGTGAAATAAGCTTAACTATACAGGCAGTTTGTGGGAATTCCAAATAGGTTTTGTTACAATTTATAGTTCCAAACATAAAATGGTTGACAACATCAGAATACAATCAATATCATAGATTGAGTTATTACTATTAAAAGAAGTGTTGCAGGAACTGAGCCTTAATTATTTTGAGAGTGAAAATGGCAATTAGAACCACAATGAAAACAAAAATGGCCTGAATCAGTTTTTTAATTGTTTAGAAAGTATGGCTTAAAAAATATGAGGCTATAACAAGGCTGACTGACGGTAAGGTTTAATAAATGTCTAGCACTGTGTGTGTATGATAAGCTTCTGTCTCAAATGCAGATTGGAAAATGGAAGTGGAAAGGAAAAAAGTAGCAGTAGCAGCATCTGAAGGACGAGCTGTTAAGGGCTTTTAGAGCTGAGTAACAGACACAAGAGGTTGTTTGAGTGGCTCAAACAAAAAATGTAATGGATTTGTTACTCAAGGGGAAACTCCACAGCGTTATCGAACACTCTGTTTATCTTTTATAATTAAGTTTCAGGTTGTTGTTTTTTTTTAAATCTGACCTTTGAATTTGGCTGAGTAGCTTTGGGATGCAATTTTATTTTGAGAGTATTTCTTGTGTCATAGACGAAATAAGGCAGCTCTGAACAAAGAATTGGGAGTTAGGACGGCTATCTGAATGTGTTGATGTTTGGTTGGAGTTAAAATGTTCCAACACAAATCTGATCTGGATTCATTAATCTACAAAAGGTGTGAGCAGGTTCATTTTGTATTTTAAAAGCTCAAAGAAAACATAAAGAAGCCCCCTTTGAGTCGTTCGCCTGTAGGGTTTAATGTACAACCTTCAACCAAAACAACCTGCCGATCATTTTAAATCATCTCAACATGGACCAGATCTTTAGCTTTAACTCAAAATGAAATGTGAAAATTATATACACCAAATTAAGTATTGATTCCTAAAGCAAAGTTACATTGTAGCCATTTTATGGTCCACACAGCCATAGGGAAGATGGCTGTATTTATGTCCAGTCCAGCAGATGGTCACTGACTTCGTCCACATTAAGGCTAGCGGTTAGCGTGGCTAATTGTCTCCATGAGTTGTTGCTGTAGATCAGCTGTGTCCAAAGTCAGTCCTCGAGGTCCACTGTCCTGCGTGTTTTGGTTCCTTCCCTAGGTCAACACTCATGAAACAAAAGGTTATGAGCTTGCTTTTGTAAAACTTCAAAATGCCATTTGAGTCAGCTGTGTTGAAGCAGAGACTGCCCTTAAGGACTGGAGCTGGACACCCATGCTCCAGAGAATGTAGACCCTAAGCTACAAGGTTTTTCTAAAGGATGTGAGTGTTTCCTGATCCATCTTGGTTCATACTGGGACAAAAGTTGAAAGCCCAAAAGTATAAATAAGAAACCAGCCTTCCTGTTACCCACTTCAGATGACTGAAGAGTTGCAGACTGAAGGGTGACTTAGTTTTTAAATACCTTACTTTTTCCTATTATAGCCAAGAGTAGCAAAAAATTGTAGCCAAGAGTTATTCCTGTAGTGTTGTCTTCCTCTTAGTGTGGCGTATTTGCTACCCAAATCATTTAGATTTTTGTACTTGTTAGCCAGAGTTGATAAAGCAGATGATTGTCCAATTCCAATCACCAGCCTATTCTCTCGGAGCGTTTGTGGTCCAAATAGATAAAAATATTCAGATATTATGCTAACATTCTTGTCGAGGTGAAGACTTTCTTGAGTGGTAAATTCCAGTTTGTTTCAGGATGACATCTTTTTGTTATTTAGTATTTAACTCTATACTTTACAATCGAGCACTGAATTAAAAGGTTTTTCCACAGTTTTCCTAGGGATTTGGAAACGCATTCAACAATTTCTTGATCAAAATCTAAAATGGTTGAACTCGTAGAATCTGAACTGGATTGTTGTGCTAAAAAGCATTTAAAACAAAGACTGAGCTTTTCAGGCTCTGTTTGGCATGGCAACCACTTTACATGAGATCCTGTAGTACTTTAAAGTCAACTGTAGAAATCTTACAAGTTGTAATTTGTAAAATCTTTTAAAGCCTGTTGCTACACTGCAAGAACAGGGAGATTTGTTCTTTAACTTGTTATTGTACCTTTTTATTTATGAAGAACATCCAAGGAATTTCTTGTACGTTTAATAAAACCCTCTCTTGTTCTTGTGAGCCTACTATTTTGCTTCATTGTTTGACCAAAATGTGTCTTTACATCTCTAGTCAATAGTACAACTTGATAAAGCCATTATTGATGAAGATCCCTTGTGTAGAAGTTGCTTTCTTTAGTGGTTTTTCCAAAATTTTACAAGTAGTGCAGGTAATAAATTATTAAATGTTTGGAACCAGATGCATAGCTACTTTCATCTAAAAGAATATGTATTTGTACAAATTTTCCAAGCTAATTAGCTGCCCGTATTAATTGAAATGCTAATTTTTGGGGTTAAAAAGCAGAGCTATGTTTTAAAACCTCAGGAAAGGTTCATAGAACGCATCTGGTTTCTCTCTCAGCTGGATTTCAGAACGCCACCCGGCTTCGACCGGACGCGCAACGCTGAGATTGGCAATAAGGACATTAAGTTCAAGCACCTGGAAGAGGCATTTACTTCAGAGCACTGGCTTGTCAGAATCTACAAGGTGAAGGAGCTGGACAACAGAGAGAGGCTGGACCACAAGCTCCGTAGTGTGGTGACCAAGCAGAAGTACACCTCTAAGAAGGTAGAAGTTTTTTAATTATTTGAACAGAACTTTTATGTTGAGCTTGACGATTTACTCCAATGATCCAGACAGTGAAGCTCCTGTTTTTATAAAGAAACATGTCTTTACATCAGCTGTAACTGCCTACAGAACCACATCAATGTGCCCTTAGGCAAGGCACTGACTGGCATGTTACTCCTAAGTCTGTCTGTATCTCTGTCAATCTCTCTATCAATTTGTTGGGTCTGTCATGCTTTCATCGATCCTTCTTCCCTCTATTTGTCTGTTCATCTGTGTCCCTTAGTCTGTCCATTGATCCTGCCATCTTTTTCTTTACTACTCAATCTACTATCCATTTATCTGTTCATCTGCCTGTAAATTCATCAATCCAATCTTCTCTGTCCACCAATCCATCTACCAATCGTCCATTATTGTATCCATCTATCTGTTCATTCTCCTATCTGTCCATTCCTCTATTCATTCAGTTGTCCATCAGTCTATCCATCTCTTTGTCTCCGTAAAACCATCCAGAGATTTGTGGTCTGTCCTTCCATCCGTACATCCATTGGTCTGATCACTTGTTCATTTCAGTAATTGGTCTATTGCTCCATCAGTATATCTGTTCAATCGTCCATAGAATTGAAAAAGACAGATTTGTTTTGATGTCTGAGATTTTTCAGCTTACATTTTCCAAACATTTATTGACTGTAGTTTTATGTATTTTTTGATAAATGATCTCTCTCAAATTTGTTCATTATAGATCTGTTGCATTATATCGTGTTAATCTTGCTGCTGTCAATGACCTTGGGTGTCCTCTGTCTCTGAGCAGACTGCCAAGAGGAAGCGAGGGCACATCAAGAACAAGCTTGTCCTCAAGAAGGGCAAGAAACTCCCCAAAAAATAAAGATGGCTCTGAACTCACACAAACGTACAGAAACCTCCAACAACCAATGAAGAAGAACACAAGGGTGGCTGGGTGCCTGGCACTTGGTCAAGAGCGCCCTCATTTATCGAGGAAGCGTCATATCTGGCCTGTCCAGAATCGTTGTCTGTTTTATTCTGAGGACGTCTGTCTTGCTTTTTTCTTTTGTTGCTTTTTTTTTTACTTTTTACTTGAATGTGGCGAGGCATAGGGCTGCTCCGATTGATTAAATGTTGATTTTATTTTTTTTGTGTGTGTTGGGAAGGGGGGGGGGGTTGTTAATGACCTTATTATCAGTCAGGAGATCGGTTGGGTAATATGCGGGATGATGAGGAACATTTGCACCAAAGACCCATCGACCTCGCTCCGTGGCACATTGGAATACAATGCTAAGAGTGAGGAAACAACAGAGTGAGAGCTGAGGACTTTGTTCCTGACGCGTGTACAGAGGACGGTATGCGGTATGGAGGAACGTCACCGTCTACGCACAGCACATCTGTAATATTAACCTTTTTGCGATCCTCATTTCCTTAACGTCTGCCTGGCTCTCTGACCTTTTGTTTCCAACAGATTTTATAAGAAATTGGCCTAATATGTAAATATGTTCTGTAAAGACAAAAAAAGCTCTAAAATGATGGTAATATATTGGATCGTGATTTTTAAATGCGCAGTTCTTGGGTTTTTCTGTTTTTTTGATATGACAAGTAGAACAGTGAATGCAATAAATCTACACTGGGGCTTCAGATTTGAAGAATGAATTTGAATGTGAAATTTTTTTTACTTCTCCCCCTTTTTTTCCATAAATTGCTTTGATTGTATGTTTCTGCTGCTAGGCTTTTTTAAAGACAGAAGCAAGCAAACTAAAAAAAAATATATATATATAAAAAGAATCAATACAAAAATAGTGATTACAAATAGCCCTACAGGGGGAGCTCTTGATTGAGTAACGCCTAATTATTTCGCCGAATTTTCCTTTGTTGCCATTTACGTTTTTGGCTTTTTATTTTGGCTCGTCATGCATCTGTTGCTGACCGCACTTGGTGATTAGACTTTTTGTTTTTGTGTGTTTTTTTTTTTTTTGCTTTTAAAATCTGGAAATGAGAAATATGAAGGGGGATTTTGGTGTAGACTCTGTAAAGAGATCAGCTGTCGGGAAAATGTTGGTTGTTTTTTTTAGAAAGATTTGCAAATGTCAGGAGCTGTGTCCTAATAACTACTGTAATTACCCTCTGCATCGATGTGCATCAGCTGTGCAAAATAGGTTAGCCATTACTTTTTTCAACAAATCATGTACAAAACCTCAACCTGACAAACTCATAACTCACATTAAAAGTTGATCCCTTTGGACTTCAATAATAAAATTGTACTACTAAACAAGAAGCAATTTGGTGAAATAAAGTTGTGTTCCGGTTATGACCAAGATGGTATCTTTGCACGATTGTCACAATGCTGGTCAGAACTGGAACGCGTCGAATTTCAGTATTTCAAATGCAGAGAACCTCTGCTTCGTGTGTCATTTCACCCGCCACCAGAAATAACCTACTCTATCCTTACAAGCCCTGACAAGATTGTGTAAGTCTCACCTTTCTCCACATAACTATTCCATATTTTACTGCATTGATGTAGCTGTCAAAGTTCTTCCAAGGAGCCCTGTTTGTCATGACACTAGAACTGAGTCGGTCTATGCTTACTTTCCCCACACAAACATGTTTGTCCCAAAAATAAGTCAACTTAAGCTAAAGCTTATGTTATGGATCTAAGGGAAGTTGTAGTGATGCACAACTGTTGTCACTCCATTTGGCTCAGATGCAGAAAAGGAAAATTACAATAAATGCTAATTATTGTGAGCTAACACAAAAGAGGATCATTTGCAAAGCTTTTTTGATATCAGCGGCCATCTTGTACCTATGGGGGACACTTGAACCCTTGCGCCTGATAAACTTTATGGCCATAAACAGCTGATGTGGTCAACAGAGTTCTTTGGCTGTTGCCTCTTCTCTCCTATACTTTCAGTTTAAAATGTCTCCAACAGAGATTCTTTGGTTGAATGAGATCTTTGTAGCAAAAGTTTTCCCAATGCAACACATCTGGTCTTCATACGTCAGACACATCCCTACCCACTCTGTCAGTTATGTCAGACAGCTATGAGTTTGTTGGTTTGCAGCGGTCATACTGTGAAATCTGTAGATTAGCTTTTTTAGGGAGGGGGGTTTGGTTAAAGCACACGTTTCAAACTTTTTTGGGGGGGGGGACTCTCCAAACAAAGTAACATTTCCCTTCCACCTCAGTTATCTAGGTAACGGATAAATACCAATTTGAAAAGGCTTCCGTCAAGGTTTTCTGTATGGATTTGGGACACAGCTCTGCATCTCTTATCAAAAGGGCACTGCACTGGTTTTTTTTTTGTTTTTATGTTGACAAAAACTGAAGAGATTATTTTCATGCACGCTTTGGGAACTTTTTTCTGTTTTCTATCAAACCAGAGACACTTAAAACACATACAGCTGTTATTTGTTTTGTCAGATCACAAAGAAAGTGAGGTTTTCTTTTCTTTGAAATGCGTCTGAATCGCTTTGTTCTTGATTTTGCCGGCTGTCGGGGTTGGAGGCTTCAGGCTGCTGAAACGGTGACATTTGGACATGTCGTTGCACTCTACCAGAAACTGTATCATGTCCTTTGGATTCTCATTAGCAAGAAGAGGACAAAGTTCAGATTAAGCCTTAATGTGATGTACATTTACTTTTCCTCATTATGTGATCAGTTTTTCCTTAAATTGGATGAAAGTGTTGCTTCTTTTTTTTTTTCACTCTGTGCAGTTTTCTTCCTAGAACACTTTTTGTTTGATGCAGTCTCCCAACTTGTCCCTGCTCACCTTCAGAGTTTACATTTTTACATTTTGTTCAGTTGTGCCACTTCTAAATATACTCAACAAAATTAGCCGTGTTTGTGTCTAATGTTTTTATGAACTCCTGTAATCGTGTTTAAAATGCGTTCCTTTCCTCTGGAGGAGCCAGGTGAGTGCAAGCTGAACCACTTGATGGCAGCATTCACCTTTGACAGCAGATCTGCATGAAGAATGACTTCACATTCAGCGGATGTCTCTGGGAAGCATGCTGAGAAACCATACAGTATTCCTCGTGACATTCCTGATGTGAACTGAAAGACATCTTGAATTTGGGAACATTTAAAGTGAGTACATGACGTCTCCATCGGTCAGATTCCAGGTTTCCCTAGTTTTTCTGAGATTTACCAATTTTTCCAAATTTTGATGAGGAAAAATGCTACTTTTACACTTACCTGCTCACTGTCTAGAACAGGGGTCTTCAACTCCTGTCGAGTGCCATTATCCTCCATTGCCAAATGCAGCCCTGCTCTACACACCTGAATCCAAGAGTTGCAGGATGGTAGCACTTAAGTAGGCTACTGGAGTTGCAGAGCCCTGGTGGTCTGAAACCTGTATAAATCAATCATTTTCATCCATCCATCAGTTTTTGTCTTTTATTCATCCATCAGTTTGTCCTCCAAATGTCAATCATCCCTCCTTCGCTCCATCCAGCCATCATTATTTTTTTAATCAGTTTATCCATCTATCCTTCCTGACATTTTTTACCTCTTAATTTCTATATTCTAACATAGGCATGTGTTCTAGCATTGATAGTCACCCACCCCACCCCCACACACACACACACACTTTTTATTGTAGACAAAATGAAACAAGCTTGCATGTTTGTTTGTTTTTTCTTTTGCAAATATGTCATTTTTCATATTCTGTAAACGGCCATGTGGCGCTTCTGCATGTTTCAGATCTCTGGTCTCACCCCTTGATTTAAATGACCCGATTAGCTCTCGTTCCATTTTTTTTCGGCTGTGAAGAATCTTCCAGGACCAGAGAACTGGATTTGAAGAAAGTCTGCTGTAATAAACAATCTTGGAGGTTTGTGCTCAGCAAGTAGGAGGTGAAGTATTGAGCTCTCTCTCTCAAATGTTTCTCCAGAAAACCTGTTTTCAACAGATAAAACTGAAGTGTTGCTTCATCGGAACTTGAATGTAATTAATATAATATCCCTTGAGCCCCGTATCTATAGACTTCCCCTCCTGCTGTCTACGCCCGTCAGGTGGGAGTAGATTGTTGTAGCATCCATTTTGCGGCTTAGTCACAGAAACAAATACCTAACATCCAACACTTTAATTTTAAAACCTTTTATTCAGTTCATGTTTTTTAATTTGGTGCCATTATTAAATCTGATCAGAACATTGAGAAATTCTGCTTTTCAAAACTTTTTATACCCTTAAACCTTTACAGATTTTGTCATGTGTATTTTTACCTGAATTTGTACACCACACAATTCAAATTAATGCATAATTATTAATTATTCTTCAAGATTGTCGACGGAATTTAGATCTGGACTAAGACTGTCTTTTTATCGGGAATATTTGCTTTAATCTAAAATGAGGGCAGCAACTCCAGCCTTTAAGGCCAGCTGTTCTGCAACTTTCAGACGAGTCCCTGATCCCAGATACTCAAATAAGAGTCCTGCTATTGACCTAAATATTACAGTAGAAACATCTAAAAACTGCTTGGAAACCCGACTGGTGGTTGAAATTTCTGCTTATATTAGTTCTGGCTGGCTGTAGGTTTGTACTCGGAAGATCGACTTCACAAATTGGAACCCGTGCTTCACCTTTCTTCTTTCTCATACCCATATACTTCAACGATTGTGCTGGTGTTGATTTTTCTTTCATAAATTACGAATATAATAAAGAATGCCAAAATGTAATCATCCATCAAGGCCAGATTTGTGGACTCTCCAGTTAGTACTTGTCCTGTCCTGTTAGCCTCTTGGCTGCTTCTCCAATTAAAGCTCTTCAAACTTCTCCACAACGTTCTCCCTGATGCGTCCCCTGTTTGTTCCCCAGCAAACCTTTGAGGCCTTTACAGCTGGATTTATGAGATTAAATCACACACAGATGGTCTCTAATTAGTGGAAGACATCTGAAGGCAGTTAGTGGCACTGGAGTTGATTTAGTGGTATCAAAGTAAAGTGAGCTGAATACTAATGCATGATGCACTTTGCAGACTTGTTTCATTGTCCTTCCACTTCACATGTGCACTGCTTAGTGTTGGCCTATCACAAAAAAACGTCTTTATTTAATTGAATATTTCAGGTTTCATAAACTGTGTATAAAATTTCCAGACTCAACTTTTCCAGAGTTCCCAGTCCCTTTAGGTTCATAAAAGATTTTTCTTTCAATTTATGAGGGGAATATTAGTGAAAGCCATGGACTGAAATGTCAGAAAAGAAAAAGGCAAGGTAAAGATGCATGGGGTAGGAAATTCAAATATTTTTCCATGTTTTTCTAGACTAATTAGCAGTGCAAACTTATCCCCTTAAGATGGTTGAGAACTTATTTAAGTTGGTGATCCTCACCTCGGGGGGGGAAAAAAAGTCATCTGAATGTTTAAGTCATTAATTTTATTTTATAAAATCTGGATGATGGCCAGAGTCTGCTGTGAGTAGTAATAACCAGTATATGTCCTCTCAACCAGTCCGCTGTGGTGGTTGTTTTGGTAGATGATCCTCTCATCTTCAGAGGCTGCCTTCCAGCAAAACCCCTCCCCACCGTGTAAGAAGCAACACTGCGTTGCTGCAAACCTCATCCATATTAATCAACATCGGCAACCTAAAGAGAAGCATAAAGTGGAGCAGGCGAAGGCTGGGTGTATGAGGGGCTGCTGCTTAATTGCACCAGTGTCATCTTGCGGTTACAGATGCAAAACAGATGAAGTGGACCCAGGAGCTTTGAGCCACAAAAACAAACCCTCCAAAAAAGAGAACATGTTTGTAGCAAAAACATGAGGTAGTAATGGAAATATTCAATTTGGCAGCTGTTTTTGCACTAAGTGAGATACTTGTTAATGAAGGTTTACAAAACAGGGTGAAAACATGTTTCAGTCAATACGATTATGGTTAGGAATATTAAAATGTACCCAGATACATTCAGAGTGCAGACAAAAATACTGTGTAATAATATATACTATGATATAACTTAGTACATTTGAATTTAAATCACTATTATTCTGGTTAGATGTTTATCTCCATAAAGCTCAGAGGTAAAAGCCACTGTGAAGTATAAAATATTTTTTTTCTCTGGTAAAAGTGCTTTGACAGTCATTTTCAGCAACAGTGTGGTGGTTACAGAATATTCGATCGGTTCTAAAGTTTCAACACTGATGACCAGTCAAACTAATACAAGTGCTAAATGTCGACACTGGGAAGAAGGGAAATAAAAGGCCTTAGTATAGTGAAAAATATATTCTACTTTTAACTAGCAAGACTATAAAAGTGTTCTTCAGTCCCAAGGCTTGCTCTGTTGGTTCCAACTGTCGAAGTCCCTTTGGCACCTCGCTTGCTTCATGTTTGTCTCCACTGTCTGTAAACCTAAAGTTCCGTGGAGGACTTCGCTTTTAGACCGGACCTCAGTTTGGAGAGCTGGGCTTTTATCGACACGAGGCCCATTCTTTCTTTGTCAGGTTGACTTCCACAGTGGGTTGTTGTACATCCAACCATCCCCCTGCACAAAACAAAACTTACGTTAGGACATCAGCAATTAAAAACAAGATATTTACACGCAGTGCGAAAAGGAGTGATTCTGACTAAACACAACATTCCCTCAGTATTTGGTACAATTGTGACTCAGACCAAATATTTTGGGTTTTCTGAATCTTCCCACAAATTTGCTAGAATGTTGGCCCATTCATCTTGCCTGATATAGCTTCCTCATTCCAACTATATCAGGTCCACTCTGTACCAGATTGGCCCACAATGTTACCACCACCATACTTCCGAGTTGAGATTATCTCAGATTACAAGCTTTCCTCTTTTTCTTATACTTAAATTTCAGCAGACCAGATTCTGTCCGACATTCAGGGAGAAAGAAGCCATAACTAAAAATGCACTCAGAGACCTGTCCTGGAGTCTTAATATTAATGTAAGTGTTTGCCTGCAATGACATTCGTTACATCTATTAAAAAACTTGGTGAAGTTTGCCGTTCTAGTAACACTATCACAACTGTAAAAAGGGTTAGAGTTATTTGATTTTTATTATCCGCCGATACAGAGTCCCAGTCCAATACTTTTATCTGTAATGCGTACAAAAATAAATAAAGAAGAGCGGAGAAACTGATCCAGGATGTTATCGTTTTTATTCACCTTATCTTAACATTTAACAATTCTGTTAACAAACAGATCACTTCTTTGGGGTAGCTTAAACAATCTAGTTTATTAGAATGGTGACAGAAAAATCTGAAGGCTGTCGGTCATTTTTACAGATTAATATGAGCTGACTACATGTTGCAAATGCGCAGATATTTTCAACTTTACGCACAGCTTCCAGGTGAATAAATTAACTAAACAAAAGATTCCTGGACACTTTAAACAAGGCATATGGCTGACTGGGAGCTTAATGCAAGTTTCTGTGACAGACTTAAGTGTGTGACTGCAGCCTTTCCGGTTGGTCAGACGCGTTACAAGGTGCCAAACACCTGCTGCGGCTGCTTCGTTCCTACTGCAGGTTTTTCTGCAGTTGAAGCGTAGTTTACGGTTCCGGAAACTGTTTGTTCAGCCTGTTGTAGATTTCTGATCGGTTTAATTGTAGAACCGTTTCCTCTCTTTAAAACTTGGGCTGAAGCAACGCTTAATTACAGTCTCTAGTGCAGCGCGTAGATACAGAATCCAGAAATACACCTGAACCCCCATGAGACGTCATCTGTCCCAGGCAAAAATCATAAACCTTATGAAAAAAAACTCTGCAGCAATCCTGTCTGTGTGTAATCGGACACTGTTTGATTACTCACGGACATGCATTACGGTTCCATGTAGAGTAGGAACCGCAGCAGTTGGATTCTAACTGCAACTGTTTAATTTCACCTTATTAAGTAGCTCTCTGTTCAGCTTGTTTAGATTGCATGAATATTATTTAAGGTGAATAAAAGATAAATACTATTGAACAGGAGTAGAGATAGACAATAGCCCCACCCACCAGGAATTAAAAAACTGACAGGTACATATGTTTGAGTCCTGATCGGGAGGTAACACCCGATTTCGATAGTCTGAAACTATGTGATCGGGCCATTTCCGATAACATGATCGGATCGGGGACATCCCTAACTGTAAAGTATAGGGGTGATAGCATTATGCTTTTTGCTGCAGGAGGAACTGGTGTACTTCTCAAAACAATCATGAGGACAGGAAATCATGTGGAGTTATTAAAGTAAATATCTCAAGACATCAGCCTGGAACTTAAAGCTTGGGCACAAATGGGTCTCCTAAAGGAAAAATGACCCAAAGCACAAAGTCAAACTGGTGGCCGATCGACAACAAGGCCCTGATCTCGTAACTGTGGACAGAACTGAGATGATCGAGAGCAAGACAGCCTACAAGCTTAATTTTGTTACACCAGTTCAGTCAGGAGGAATGGGCCAAAATCTCAGTAAAAACTAGTTTCAAGTCTTCCACAAGTTTCTCACAATATATATATATATATAAAATGTTATTTTAATCAAACTGAAAATAATTTAACTGTAAGGTGTCTTCCTAATTAATGGCAAAAAGAGGGTTTAAACTACATTTCACAAAGCGAAGAAAAGTGAAAAACATTTGGGGTTTAGCATGATTCATGTTTTTTTTAGCTGCATCATGATGTAAACAGCTCCATTTTACTGACATGTAGGTAAATGCTTGAAATAGACTTTATCCACAGCTGTAGCAGAATTTATGTGAAATTGAATTTTATTTAAGATTAAACAAATGGCTAATTGCTATAAATTAAATCCCATCAGAGGATATCAGCAGTTTGCTAGACTGAAGTAAAGAGGTGTGTCAGCTTGATGCTAAGGAGGAAATCCACCAGTAATGGCAACAATTGGTGTTTCTCATCACTGTAAATTTATTCAACAGTAAGAAAGGTTAGTCACAGGTCAAGAGTTTTCCATCTTTGTGCTGGCATTTTTACCAATGCTTAAAACTGTAAAAAGCCTCCTTTCTTAGACTCTACAGCGTCTAGGTAGCATGTTGAATTTCACCACAGTGCAATTATGGGTTCTTGAAGTACCAGGAGAGAGCATCTTCTGTCTTAACAATATGCTAACAAAATACTTTATACAGCTGTGTACAGCAGCATGTGTATACAGAAAAATACTCCTGGAGCAGAGTGTAGTTATCCTGCCCTAACCTGATTTTTTGCCTTTGTTTTTGTTCTGTTTTTCATGGCAATTAATTCTGCATCGCTTTCCCAAATGGACACAATGATGAAACTACTGCTGACATCAACATCCAATTATTTCTTGGAAATAATGTTTAAGTATTTAGTCAGTCACCAAGTGTGCAAGTTCTCCTACTTAAAGATATGACAATCCTGTCATTTATATCATGGTAAGTATCTAAACTACGAGACAAAATGAGAAAAAAAACTAGAGGCAAGACATTTAGCTCTCATAGACCTGTAACTTCTGCTGTAAGAGGCTCTTCTGTCCTCCACTCCCTATCTGTATTAATGGCACCTGTTCAAAATCATTAGTATAAAAGACACCTGTACACAACCAAAGAGCTCTCAAAGGACACCAGAAACACCATTGTAGACCTGCACCAGGCTGGGAGGACTGAATCTGCAATAGGCAAGCAGCTTGATGTGACGAAATCAACTGTGGGAGCAATTATTAGAAAATGGAAGACATACAAGCCCACTGACAATCTCCCTCTATCTGGAGTTCCACATAAGATCTCAACGATCACTAGAACAGTGAGCAAAAGTCTCAGAACCACAGGGGAGGACCTAGTGAATGACCTGCAGAGAGCTGGGACCAAAGTAACAAAGGCTACCATCAGTAACACATTAAGCTGCCAGGGACTCAAATCCTGCAGTGTCTGACATATCCCCCTGCTTAACCCAGTGCATTTCCAGGCCCATTTGAAGTTTGCTAGAGAGCACTTGGATAATCCAGAAGATGACTGGGGGAATGTAATATGATCAGATGAAACTAAGATGGAAGTTTTTGGTAAACAGTCTACTTGTGTATGGAGAATAAAAAATCCTGAGCTGCATTTCAAGAACACCACAGCAACTGTGAAGTCTGGGGGTGGAAACTTAATGCTTTGGGTCTGTTTTTCTGCAAAAGGACTAGTACGTGTGAGTGGGAAAGAACAAATGGGGCAGTTTATCGTGTCATTTTTTGTGAAAACCTTCCATCAGCAAGGGCATTGAAAAACATAAAACATGGCTGGGTGTTTCAGCATGAAAATGATCCAAACACAGCGTCTGGATGACAAAGGTGTGGCTTCATAAGAAACATTTCAAGGTCCTGGAGTGGCTTAGCCAGTCTCCACATCTCAACCCCATAGAAAATCTTCGAAGGGAGTTGAAAGTCCATGTTGCCCAGCAACAGCCCCAAAACATCACTGCTATAAAGGAGAGCAACATGGAGGACAAGAATAAATATTATAGAACTGATTCATTTGTTTGATTTCTCTCCTGAGAACTCCTGTACAACAAAACTGTTCAGACTGCTGAAAACAACTTGTAAAAGCCATAAAGTACAACTAAACGTGTCCCTTTTTAAGCGTCACACCTAGATGTTGCGTTTCATCCTAATATCTGTACCTCTTTAGTGAAGTATTTTGGTTTCCAGGGTCTGTTATCCGCTGCTCTCTTCTTCTCCTCCACCCTCTGACTCTCCTCCAGCCTGTGTTTGTGCTCAGTGGCTTTGTCCATATTCCCCTCCTTCAGTGACTTGGTGACATGCTGCCATAACCGCCTGCAAACCAAGATGAAACAAGACAGCGTTATGAACGCTGACCAAACCGTACCAAACTCTCCGTTTCAGTTACAAACCTCTACTGGATAAAACCCGTCATACGCTATGCAGTGCACAACGCCATTACGCATTTTGGTTATAGTGAGCCAGCATGGTGAGCGCTTTCCCAGTAAAATGAACGAGAGGAGGTCCAGTTCACTTTTAGGATTATTCACTAAAGTCCAATAAAATGTTTCTTTCTCCCCATGTTCACTTGTGTGATATGTATCAACAAATGAACTCATGCGCTCCTATTTACTGGTCTTCAGCAGTGGCATACAGAAATCTGACTGAGCTGAAAAATTGGCGAAGATTTGAATAGAAATATGCCATACACAGTCCCAATAAAATGCATTCAAGTTTGTAACATGAAAAAAAAAATAGGAAAAAGAATAAATACAGGTATTTTATAGAATTCCAATTAGGGGTGCACTGATCCGACTTTTTCAGTACCGATGCCTGGATTTTGTTTATTTGTCGATACCGATCCAATACTATTGTTAAATTAATAAACTGTATAACTTCCACCTTATACCTTTTTTAAAGAGACTGAAGGCACCAGACTTTACCAACTAAACATAACGAAGACAAAATAACTGATTTAAAATATAAAATTATCGCAAAAATAAAATTTCAAGTGAAAAATTAATCTTTTTGGGGGAATTTATTGCAGATTTTCTAATTTTTCAGTATCTGTTCAAGGTGTCTGTTAAGTTTAACCCATACTGATACATGTACATTAGACAGTATCGGGGCCGATACCAGTATCGGTACATCCCTAATTCCAATTTTATAACAATCTAAAGTTTCAGTGACTGACTGGTGGTTTGTTTTCACCTGGACTCCATCCTGCCCTGCCTCTCCTCGGTTCGCAGCTTCTTCCTGGTGACAGGAAGTTTGGACGTGTCGATCACCTTGGTTTCCCCGCTGCTGTAGGTGAACTCCAGTGTGCCGTTCCACTCACCCTGCGCTTTGCATACGATGGTGTTGGTCGGGTTATGTTTCACCTCTGCCGTCACCCTGTAGGTTAAATTAAAGATGCTTCAGCAAAAATGATTGTGAACTCTTATAATGTGAATATAAAAATATTTTTTTTATTGGTTTGAGTTCAGATTAAGTTAGATAACTTTGAACTATGAACCATCAGACGTAAAAACCAAAAGAGTTTCAATTACCACATTTGTAATGTAAAATCAGAAGAACTTTGTACATTAATATTGCACCAGAGTTGGATAACAGGTTATTTTTCATCTCCAGTCCCTGAGCAGTTCGGTCAGAAATATTCAACATTCCTGCTAAAATCTGAAGTTTACATAAATGTCCTTAATGTGTGATAGAATCAACTTTTAAACTTCATGCTTTGGGACCCCTTTTTGGTCCATTCCTCCAGAGAGAACTTGTAAGCTGCCTCGTTCATTCATGTTTAGCTCCTACCACAAATATTCTTTGGCACCAGGATCAGGGTTTAATGCCCACTCCAAAACAAACTTGTCTTTAAGCCATTTTGTAATTGGCGCTATGCTTTGGATCATCGTCCTTTTGGAATGATCCTTTATTGCCTGAGGTTTATCTTCCTGGTAGATTTCTTGAGATATTTATTTAGTGTTTTTTGCATAAAGGTCTTTCTTCATGATGCCATCGTTTTTGAGAAGTGCACCAGTCCTTCCTGCAGCAAAACATGCCTCCCAACATGATCCTATCAGCCCGTACTTGAAAGTTCCCAGGCTTATAAGAGTCCACAGTTTTTCTCCAAATGTAACGATGGTAACTAGATCTGAACATTACAATTTTAGCTCAAACAAGCCCTTGGATGCATCTCTAAAAATTAGTGTCTTCTCCGTGAGAGTATTTTCAAATTGTAATCTGACCTTTTTATGCCGTTTTTGTAATAACTGCTTCTTCCTCTGAGAAGGCTTTCATCCAGTGTTGGAATTAGAATTGTTTCACTGTAGATAAAAACTCGTACCATTTAGACATTTCACAAATAAACATGGGACATCCAAGCATTTGAGCTTGCCCCCTGTAGGTATAAAATATTAATTCTCCTATTCTGGATGATTTTCCATCATGTCAAGTAAATTAAGTCAAATGTTATGAACTATCAGAAGCTACACAGAGATTACCATCTTGGTCCATATCAGGTTTTGAATGATATGTTTACTATTATATTTTTCTGGCATTTAACACAGAAATGTGATCATCCAAACTGACTTAAAACAGAAAATATTGGGATTTCTTCTAAGACCGTTAAGTTTTGTTATACAGTAAATATCTGGTTTCCAGTGTGTGTGATTAACTACTCTGTGTTGAATAGTCGTATTTTTATGAAGAGCGAAATTCTGAGCATAGAAATTGCTTTAGAAAACAGTGTTTGATGTTTCTGATCAATTTTAATTCAGTTGTGGAAACTGATGTCTGTTCTGTAACCTCTTTAAAGAGAAAAAACAAAATATTTCATTGTACTAAATTGAAGTAAAATCTGATCAATGGACAATCAGCAGGGGAAAATGGGCTCCATTCGCTTGCTGCCGTCAGTCTGCAACCTCTATTATAACAGAAGTAGATGGGCATAAATTAAAAAGTGAGACAGCCTCACAAAAGAGTAATCTTCCTCAATGTTTGGATGTTTTCTGAATGAAGCGTCAGAAAAGAGAAGCATCAGCTGGGAGTCCCTTTGCACAGTGAGATGAACCTATAAAAGCTGTCAGAGATGATATGAAGAAAAAAGCCTCACCTGTGCACCTTCCCTCCATAGAAAGGCTTTGTGTGAAAGGTCACCGTGGCCGAGTAGCCGCTCTTGATGCAGTTGATAGAGACCTTTCCACCCAGCTCCACCCAGGGAACAGTGAGGATGGAGCGGGCGTAGGCGCAGGGCAGAGTAAAGACGTACTCCTCGTCGTGCTCCAGGAGACACAGGACACCTGAGAGGAAGAAGAGCAGGAAAGGAGGTGAAGTGTGCGTGTCAGCCAATCATATTAATCAGTAAGAGGAAACACGTGGAGCAACAGGAGCTTTGCTTTTATTGTTGAAAAAAAGTCTGACCTGAGGGAGACCAGTCTTTAATTGGTTTTACTGAATACATTATTGTCCATTTAGTATTAAATGCTCATCTAATATTTCTTTCCGTCTAAGCTTTACATTGTAAAACTAGTAACACAAAAAAATCTTTTTTTATTATACTTGCATTAAAGTATAATCTACAAAGCTTAATTCTTCTAAAACTTCATGTTCTGTTACATCAAAATCACACGCTTCAAAGTGCTTTACAGAGATTTTATGATCTCTCAAAAAGGATATTTATTTATAAATATATATATATATATATATATATATATATATATATATTATTTTGCAAATAATATTCTGAAAAAGAGTAAAAGACAAAACTGATTTTTTTTTTTTTTTTTTTGCCTACATGCCAAAAGTAATTCCTGGGGGGGGAACCCAACACTATTCAACCCCATAGTGAAACAGTGTTGGCAGTAGTATGCTGTGGGCATGCAATTCTTCAGCATTGACACAGAGCAAAATACAAGTCAAGGGGGGGATCTACATGTGGTGGCACTGCGAGTAAGAAACAGTGGGGATTTGTTTGAGATGAAAATATTCAGTGTTAACAGCCTGAAGCTCAGATTATAGCTATAGAAAATACATTAGAAATAGTTCTGCAGATAAAATGTGTTTAGTTTTTAACCATTGTGCCAGGCCGTTTTCAGAGGAATGTCTTACCTAGGCCTCTTAAATCTGAAATAGAAATCGGTCAAACCTAGAATAAGGGCCCTAAACAAGTTGAAGTTTGCGTTTTTCTGTTTCCAGCAAACATGACATCCAGATCCGCTTCATCTGCTATGGATCGATTTTTCATTTCCTTAATCTTTCAAACACAAGGCATGCTCCATGCAAGGTTTAAATCTCTGAATATTGTTTCATAAAATAACTCTGCTTTAAACTAGGGATGTACCGATACTGGTATCAGGGCCGATAATCAATAAACAATATTTATAAAGTGCTGTTCATACAAAAAATAAATGCCGTTCAAAGTGCACACTCAGAGGCAACATTAAAACAGTATTAAAATAGACAATAAAATTGCCATTGGGCTGAGTACAGATGAGCCAGGTTAGGTAAGGAAACACCATTAAAGGAGCCATCTGCACCAGAAGCGGAGCAACAGCCGTGGCACTGACCCAGGGCACCGAGAGGAGGGGAGGCCAGGACCCCCACCTACACTAAAGCACTACCTGGAGTGCACCCAGGTGGCCACAGCTGACCACCTCTTCTGATGCGGAGGGCTCTCACAGAGGAAACACGTAAACAATGTGTCTATTTGTTAAAAAAACAACAGGATAACATGTTAAAATAAATAAATTGATTAATAGATAAATAAAAATCAATTAACAGGATAAATACAAAACCAAGTTTTAAAACACTGATCAATAAAATGTGGAAAGCAACTAAAAACAATAAATAATGATCAGTTAAAAGCTATGCTAAAAAGGCGAGTCTTGAGCCTGCTTTTAAAAACATGAACATGCTCTACACTGTTCTAATGTACGGTATTGGTTAAAGTGAACTGATACAGTACCATGATCCGTTATTTACAATGTGGAAACTCTGCAATAACTTCACAAAGAATTTGTATTTTTTTACTTGCAATTTTAGTTTTGTCACAATTTATATTATTTTCTTTTTTTATCCAATTCATCATTTGATGTAACAGGATGAGAAAGAAAATTAAACCTGTCTTCCAATTCATTGCATTTTTTTGTGTGATAGAAGTATTAGCATCGGTACTTGTTATCGGCAAGTACTCCGATCCAAGTATCAATATCCTATTGGTTTTTTTAAATAGGTATCGCTGCATCCCTACTTTAAACCTCTTCACTTTCTACCTGCCCTGTCTGTTTTATTTCTTCCTCTTAATGATTCTGTTTTCAATTTCAGAGAACAGCTGCATTTATGCTGAGATTAAATTACATAAATGTAGAATAATAATTAGGGTTGCTCTGAAGTAATTGGTTTCAACTGATATTCATTGTGATCAGAATGAAGTGTGCCAATATACCAACTTATTCTACATATTTCAGAAGGTTTCATTTAAAAAAAAACACTTTTTCCACTTACCAATTATATGCTACTTTTTTAGAATGAAATGAATTGTGTACTTGTAAATAGACTGAATAGAAAACGTTAAAAGATATGGACCCTTGTGCAAGGCATTTCTTTAGTTAAGACATTTTCTTTAACTTTTTATCTGCTTTTTGACCACTAAGGTTTATTTATCCAGATTAAAATTAATTAGCTGCTGTAAAACCCTTCTGATGTATTCCTGCTGACTAACTGGCCTTCAACGACTGGGCCTGCAACAATCTGAAGCTGTTGCAAAACAGCAATCCAAAAGTCCAGAGGTGAATGTCACCATGTTCTCCAACTCTAGCAGAGATGAGTCACAAGCTGGCAACAGATGTTCCGAGGTCTGACTGCATCTGTTCAGGTAATACACCTAAACTCAAGGATTTCCTTTACTTCAGCTGCTGGTTATTCATCACAAATCGGTGAAGGTAGGTGGTGTTTGGGTGCTTCAGGTCAGAATCGTTTAATGTGGCTAGTGTACAGGGACTTCAAGGCCTCAAATTCGCTAATGTATTATGAAATTCAGGTTGCAAACTTCTTCCCTCTGTTAGGACACTGAAGGCACCATTAAAGGCAACAAAAAAAGCTAAAGAGGAGTCACATGATTTTTGGGGGGACTGGTGTCAAACAAAATTAACTCAAAAACTATATATCTGATCTGTGTTCACCTACAGAAAGCATCTTACAGCTCTGCTTGCCATTGATGGTTTTAAAGAGTCATTTTTGTTCTGAGTCCTGATAAATAAAACATGTTTAGAGGTATAGGTGTTGCATGAAAAGAGCACAACATTTTAATATCTACTATAAGACATCTGCTGTCATTTAAAAAAAACACAATTTTATTTCTATTTTTAGGTTTTAAGTAAAGAAAAACATGAAACTTTTGCAAAAGAGGACAGATATGTTAAGCTAATAGCAAGAAAATTAGATCCCAAATATGTTATTGGCACTTTTAGTAAAAATCTACAAACTGTTGAGAACAAAAATATAGAAACTGCTAAACATCTGATAAACTGATGCAATCTAAACCAGAATTCCCGATGGCGATATAAACTGATATCCCTGAAAGAAGTCTACCTAAACATTAAAGGTTGGCTCAGAAATTGAAATGCTGCAGGACATACAGTAATGTGAGTTTGGCCAAATAAACAACAGTAAAAAAAAACTCCAAAACTATACATTTTCATTTTCTGACATAAAAAGATAAGTAGCTGAAGAGGTTGATGTTTAAAATCCTGTAACAGTCCTGCAATTTTCAACCAAAATGTTTTCAAAATACATAATCAAATCAAATTTAAAGCCGTTATTGAATACTTTGTAGTTGCCTGGGGTCTGAAAGAAAACACTCAAGTTTTCCCCACAAACAGAATCGAAGTGCTATTGTTACAGAGCAATATGATTTTGTATATACTGGAGAATAATACATCTTATGTCCCCCAGTTTAGCTTCTATAAATACAAGCCTTAAAAGTTACTTTTAATATGTATAATATGTATTGAAGCGTTCCCACAAAAAGGAAGATTTAAGCCTGAAGTATTCAAAATCCCACCTACGGGACATAGGAATGCTATGTAAAGTAAGGTATAAAAGTCATGTTATTAAAGAGAGAATTAAGAGAATTGCATGAGCTCCACCCTTTAAACAAAAAATATTCATCGTGCAAATAAGTCAAAAACTTTGAGATGCTGGATATGTCAATTTAAATTGAAATAATGAGCTTTTTTACACTAATGCTCATTGAGCCTGAAAGGTAACAGAGTCCGATTTGAACCATAATAAACTTTATGAAACAACTGTTTTATCTGATTCCGAGACATTCCCTCCAGTTTCTGTCATTGTGAATAATGCATAAACTGCTGTTCTGTTCATCAAGAAGCAGTGTTAAAGTGACTGTTCTGGTGCTTTGTTTTTGTTTTGTCCGGAAGCAGCAGAAATCAGGGGACACAGCATGGTGGCCTTTTTGTGCTGCAGTTCTATTATGCAAGGTTGTTTGTCCTTTAGATGCATGTGAGCTGCTGAGTCCTCTGAAGTTTCCTCTTCTCAGCTGAAGCTTCAATTTTTGGCCACTTTTTATCTCCCAAACATTCGAAAATCTTTGCTGGGATGATAAAATTCCAGTATACGCACAGGTCGGTATGTAGTTGCGCAATCATGGGACCTTAAACAGGACGTAAATGCTCGTGTTGAGTGGATAACATTAGGCGTCTAACTCCCCATACAACCTTATCGGCTTAGTGTGGACATGGCCTGAGACAACACACACTAATATCTGTTGTTTTTGCAGTCTTCTCAGTCAAAGACTTGGGATTTAGAGATATTTTTCACAAAACATCAGTTTTCTTTCCAAATTGAAAACTCTGACTGTGCAGAAGATTTTAAAGATAATTTCAACTGGATAATAAATTTGTTACATTCTGAAAATACCTCCACATTTCAGTTGAAAGCAGAAGTTCACAAGTGCGCAATGAAAAACGACCCATACACTTTTTTTTTTCCCCTCACTGAATTTAAACCAGACCGAATTTCCAAAATTATTTATATTTGCTAAATGTTACAATAACAAAGAGAATATATCAGATGTATTTACTAACGGGGATGTCCCGATCAGGTTCTTACCAATACAGAGTCCAGATCCAATACTTCTATAGGTAATGCATAAGAATAAAGAACAGCAAAGAAACATATCCAAGATGTTCCTTTTTTTTTACTTAACACACCTTATTTACATTTAACAACTCTTTTAATCAAAGTCCTGCTGTGAAGAAGCTTGAATAATCAAATAGTAAATAACTAATTCTTCACTTTTGGACTTCAATGCAACAGTAAAAAAATAAATATATATATATACACATATATATATACACATATATATATATATATACATACATATATACACACACTATGGCATGCTGAATTTATAACCATGAATATATGGAAGGTAAATCTGAATATATTGCAATGATAGTCTGAATATATTGATTGACTTTGAATATATTGAATGATAGTCTGAATATATTGATTGAACTTTGAATATATTGAATGAACCTTGAATATATGGAATGAAAATCTGAATATATTGAATGAAAGTCTGAATATATTGAATGAAGTTTGAATATATGGAATGAACCTTGAATATATGGAATGAAAGTCTGAATATATGGAATGAAGTTTGAATGTATGGAATGAACCTTGAATATATGGAATGAACCTTGAATATATGGAATGAAAGTCTGAATATATGGAATGAAAGTCTGAATATATGGAATGAACCTTGAATATATGGAATGAAAGTCTGAATATATGGAATGAAGTTTGAATATATGGAATGAACCTTGAATATATGGAATGAAAGTCTGAATATATGGAATGAAAGTCTGAATATATTGAATGAAGTTTGAATATATAGAATGAAAGTCTGAATATATGGAATGAAAGTTTGAATATATGGAATGAAGTTTGAATATATGGAATGAAACCTTAGGCCTTAGTATTATGGGTATTGTAGCAGATTATCATACCTTTCATTATGTGTTTAATTAATGGTTTTGCTGAGATGAACTTTATGATTTAGGCATCAAGTTGCCTATTTCAACAACTGAATCTCAGTTATTTAATTTCTAACTTCTCATTAGGAATTTTCCTGTTTTTGAAACCTTGAAAACAAATTGGACTTTGTCAAAAGCGAGAGATATATGTATCGTCCAATTCATGAAAAGCAGGGATTATTTCCTTATTTGACCTTTTTTTTTTGGGGGGGGGCAGTTATTACAGTAGCGGATAAATATGGAGGGTTTCTGTAATTTTGACAGATTAATTTGTCCGTTTGTCGTGCAGACACGTGGAATACAGTTAACTAAATTAATAAAAAGAGATTTACATTTGAAGCATTTGTGAATAATTTCATGGCATCTCATTATCAATGAGCTAGCAGTGTGTTTCAAGATTTACGGAGGCTTTGGAGCAGTCACAGTCCTGCTCCAAAAACCGTAACCCTGTACAGAAGTTGTGCTTACTACTGAACTTACTCCCGCTGAAGCAGTTAAAAATAAGATGATGATTGTATTTCAGTCTCCAGTGTGGTAGTGGAGCACAGATTCAGCTTTCAGAACATTTAATGCCTTGTCCACATGTAGCTGGGTATCTCAGAAAACTGAGATATTTTTCTACGATTTGGCCTGTCATCCACACGTAAACTGAGATTTTCGGCACAAAAAAACCCAACATTTTTTTAAATCTGGCCAAATTGGAGATCTGCTATTTCTCCATTTTCAGCATCTATGTGTGGACGGATGAAAACTGAGTTTTAAGTGCTGTAACTTCACAAGCTGCATTTACACTCAAACAGCATTTATGCCCTTAGAGCTGTGTTGGAATCATCAATTGTCAAAGCATGTTTTGTTTGTTTACTTTTAGAGCTCTGTTACTGCTGCAGGCTGAATATAGAGAATAGAAAGTTACTCTGAGTGGATAGCATTTGGGAGAACTATTGCCCCTACAGGTTTGCCATGTCTATGAAAGTGCTGAAAAACACATTTATCCGGATTTTTTTTCTAAAGAAGCGGTGGAAAATCTTTGGGTTTTTTATTAAACGGCCATGTGTGGATATGGCCTAAATCCTTAGAAGTCCAAAACTCAAAACAATTGGCTACTGTATGTGCAGTTCAGATCCATGCGAATAGAGGTATTTGTGACTTGTTTAGGCCACAGTAGGTGAACTTTTCATATTTTACGTTTAAAATGGGAGGTTTTTATTGTTAACATGAAGTTAATGGGGCCACAATCAGTGGTTGAACACTGTGGGAAAAAAAATAAAAAGAATCTGCTTGAGATTGAACTTTCTGGCCTTAATTGTAAGTGGTATATGTGGAGAAAACCAGGCACTGCTCCTTAGCAGCCCAACAAAACCCTACAGTAAAACATGGTGGTGGGAGTATCATGTTGTGGGAGTGTTTTTCAGCTGCAGGGACAGAACTGGTTGTAACTGAAGGAAAGATGAATGCGGCCAAGTACATCCTGCAAGAAAACTTCTACCAGAGTAATTAGGACCCCAGACTGGGTTGAAGCTCCACCTTTCAACACGACAGTGACCTAAGCACACACCTAAAATAAAAAAATGGTGTGGCTTTGGAATAACTCTGTGACCGTTCTTGACTGGCCCAGTCAGATCCTTGACCCAAACACAATTGAGCATCTCTGGAGACCTGAAAATGGCTGTCCACCAACATTCAACATCCAACCTGATAGTATATATAGATTTAAAAAGAAATTGGTACAATTTATAGCAGTAGTGGTGTTGTTCTGTTGATTAGAACAATATACAGAGCTGATGTAAATATCCATGTTTGTTGGCAGCAGTTTTGATTGAACAGTCTATCAGCTGCAGAGAGGAAGGACCTGCAGAAAAGCTCCTTCCTGCATCTAGGATACAGCAGTCTGTCAATGAAGGAGCTCTACAATCCAGCAACATTTCCATGCATGGGGTGGGAGATTCTCTCCATTAGAGATGTTATTTTATCCAGAGTCCTTCTGTCTCCAACCAACTGTACTGGATCCAGGGTGCGTACTAGAACAGAGCTGGCCTTCCTGATGAGTTTATCTTATCTCTTCCTCTCAGCTGTCGATATACTAATGCTCCATAATACAACAATGTAAAAAATGACAGAAGTCACCACAGGGTCATAGAAGGTCTTTAACAGCGCTCCCTGGACTCCAAATGACCTCAGCCGCTCAGCAGGTAGTCTGCTCTGATCCTTACCACAGAGCTTGTTGCTGTAGGATAGTCTCATGAAGAGGATGATCAGGGTTGTCCATAATTTTTTATTTTATGAATAATCCTTCTTTGCATCACTATCTCCAGTTGTTATACTGTATATACATAGAAAAAGGGTAAAATATATTGGAGGGATTTTTTCTTCCCCATTTGTAATCTCTGACATAAAGCATCCCTGTGTTTCTTACTGATGAGCTATGATACTCATCTGCAATATGGATGATCACAAAATGATCTTATAATTTGTCAGCAAATTTTATAATTTTCCTCTTGGGATTTACAAACTATATTGCTTCACTTAAGTGAAGATGGTATTATAACAAATAGTTTAATTTTTTTTGCATCCTCTCTTTTTTAATTAAATATACTGATTATAAAAGAAACATTATTTCATTGATAAATAAATGGTACATTTTGAAATCCATCCACTAAAGGATTACATAAACCCAACCTCAAAAAATAAACACTAAAATAACACATCCTAGACCATAACGATTAAAATGTTGAACTGCAGAGGTCCTTCAGTGACAGAGTGCTGCATCCTAGATTCATGAAGGAGTATTTCTACAGGTCCTTACTTTATGCAGCTGTCAGATTTTATAATCGATACTGCTTCCAACATAGATTTTTACATTACTGCTGTAAATTGCACTAATCAACCGAACACTACTACTGTTATAACTTGCAAATTCTTTTTCACAGACTATATACTAACTTATTGGAAATTACTTACATATAATTTTTAAGGCACAGTAAATGCAGAATCTGCACTTTTCTAAAATTCTAATTATTTAAACATCTTTAAGTATCCTGCTGTTTGCACTCAACCTGGGTTTAACACCTTATCTGTACTTAACCTGTTTTTGTAAGTATTGTACATGTAAATATTTTCTTTCTGTTCTGTTTCCTGTTCAGTTTGTATATGTGTTTTTGTTGTTGCTGCTTTTAAGACCAAATTTCCCCTTGTGGGACAATTAAAGGATTATTTTACTCTATTCTTATTAAACACATTGTTCTTTACATAGTTGACAAAACAATTATACAAATAGAATGAACAATTATCAATGGAAATCAAATTGAACCCAGAGAGGTTTGGATTTGAAGTCACACTCCAAATTTAAGTAGAAAACACATTACAGGCTGATCCAACTTTGATTTAATGTTCTTATAACAAGTCAGAATGAGGCTCAGTATTGTGGCCTCCACCTGCCTGTACGATCTCCCTACAACACCGGGCATGCTCCTGATGAGGTGGCGGACGGTCTCCAGGGGGATCTTCTGCCAGACCTGGACTAAAACATCCACCAACTCTCATCTGTGGTGTAACGTGGTGTTGGTGGATGGGAAACGGACAGGCCAGTCCAGTATCAATCTCTCCATTCTGCAGGAAGTACTGACACACTCCAGCCACATGAGGTCTAGCATTGTCTGGCATTAGAAGGAACCCAAGGAACTCATCTACACAATGTCAGAGCACTGGGTTCCTCTTTCTCCTTTTCATGCCAACTAGCTACGATAATTGACATAATGTCTGCTGCAGAAAGCGTTATAACATTTTTTTAAAGGCAACAGCTTTGTTACGTGTCCAGTTGTGCTTTAAAATAAACTTGGAAAAGATTTAGGCACCTCAAAATCTCTGAATTTCCAGTTCTAGAATACAGAATCATATCCCACTCTTTGTGGTTAATGTGTTGAATTCCTGCATGTGCTGATTAAAAAGTGTGTTCAGATACAATACAACACAGAACTAAAACAAAAACATGTTTTTGGTTAGCCATGAACACCAGTGACCTCATAAATCATTTTCCTTTTTGTTAAAGTAAGATCAGAATTAACTGCTAAAATGTTTTAAGCACAGATTATTATACAGGGAAAAAAAACAATAGTGAAAGCTGTGAAGGATAGATAAATGTTTTATTCTTGTTATGAGAATTTATTTGTGGTCAAAGATTTTCCTTGTGGCTCTTCATCAACCTTGATGCTCCCCGGTTAGGTGCCAATCCAGAAGGAAAAGTAGTGGATACACGAAGGGGAAGGTTGGCCCAGACACGTCATACTGAGGGACAAAAGACAGAAAAGGTGAACCACCAATGAAACAAGTGTTATGCACTTTTATTCCGTTACTGACCAAATATGATTAGTTGTGAATTCCGTTAAAAAAGAAATCAAATCACAGGAAGTCATGCTAATGTTCTTAACTGAACAACTACCTTTAATTTAACTTCTGGTTGACAATTCAATTCATGACAATTACAGAACCTATGTATTTAATTTCATTCAGTTTATGTATGTAAGGGTTATTCACAAAGAAATATTCTGTAGGTACTTTACAACATCTTTAAAATATTCTGAAAAGTGTCACATTTAAAAGAGAAGTCAGTGAGGTCATAAAAAAATATTCTTGATTTCTAAGAATAAAAGTTGGAAAAGAAGTGATGATGCAATTTTATGTTGCTAAGGAAAGAGCATCAGTTCCTTTAGTTCCTGGATTATCTCCAAGATCCTATCAACTCCACCGAAAAACAAATAGAACAATAATCAATGATGCATTTTGTAAATAAAAAAGCCAGTATTTAAAAAAATCAAAGAAAACAGAAACTGTAAACGCCTGTATTAATTCTATAAAGTTAGTTTCATTAGCATTGAAATATTTGTCTTTTTCTTTAAAATTTTCATGGATTTATTTATAAAACACATTACTGAATTGTAAATTTTCACTAAAAGATATATTTTATATTTTAGCCAGTTTTATTCAAAGTATTTTATTCCAAAACCTGTTTCACAAAGTCAGCCTTTAATTCAAACAGAATTAAACCAAGTGGTTTAATTATTTCAAAACGGATAGTTTTAAGTCGAATTAGTTTATCTGCCAGTCAGTCTGAAGGTTGACCCTGAACGCTCACTGGCCGTTACTTAAACATTAATCATCCGCATATTCGGGTAATATTACTGGCACAGTGCGTCTTATGAATTCTCAATGGTGGCATGGCATTGTGGGAATATAGCAGCATTCGTGTTGGGAAGCTTGATAGTTATAAAGAGTGATGTCATGATGATGTGTCGAGTGTGGGCTGAGCCCTAGTGGGCAACACTATGTAAAATGTAAGTAAACATGGGGAGTTCCTTCAGCATTTGTAAACTGTATCATCTGAAATGGTAAACTGGAGTGATGCTGAGGTCTGGGAGCTTCAGGCCTTTAGAACTGAGGAGCAGATTAGTCCTTCATGGGGACTGTGAAGGTCGGCACCTTTTGGAGCGGCTCGACAACAGTCTTGAGGAACGGGGCTTCAATTGGGATAAAAAACAAGTTATTTCCATCTATTTTCTACGGTTTACCACAGACTCTACGGTCTCGCACTTGATATGCAACCCTGCACATGAACAGCCCGGACACCACCACTGTACCGCCACATAATATATTGTGAAAGCACTTGATTGGGCAAATTGTTGCCACAGACTTAGCTCTTATGTGTGACCAGAATAGAAGAGAATAGAATAATCCTTTAATTGACCAACATGGGGAAATTTGGTTGTACTGTAACAGCAGCGAAAAATTGATTGACAATATTTACATCATGCACTACAGATACAAAGTAGTAGGCTACTGTATAGTTGAAGTAATTAAGAAGGCTCATTGATGGGCAGTATTAATGCCAGCACTGATGGCAGGATTGTCTTTTAAAAGGGGCTAGTGAATGAAAACTATCAAAGATGATCAATGTTTAGGTACGAGGCAATGAGTATACAGGTCTAACCTACTGACTCTGACTAAAAGATGAATCCATTTGGTTTAAAATTGTATTTTTAAAAATAATTAAACTACCGGGGAATTCTGAAATACAGGTTGTCTTTGTGAAATAGATGTCTTGGAATAAAAACTGATGTTATTGAAAACAAAATGGCTAAAATTTCAAATATATTTTTAGGAAAAATTTACACTTGATTAATGTGTTATATGGATACATTTTTAAAGGAAAATGTGAAACACTTCCCAGTAATGTGCTAAAAAAATTATATGAATTAAGGTATTTTTTACAATGTCATTGTCACATTATACATTTATGTTGCTATTCATTTCACAAGGTTTTGTTTATTTCTTTTGAGCATTTTAGTTTTCAAAATATTACAGTAGACATGTCTGCAACCAATGAGAAAGAAAGAATAAGAAAAAATGAGCCACACGAGTTATACAAGTTATACACATTTGATGTTTGTTTTTTTTGGATTAAAATACTTTTAAACCCCGAGGACGTTTCAGTTGTGGCTTCAGTCTCACTGAAAGTTGTTTTCTGTAAGCCTAGAGACTTTGAAACGATTTAGAAAATACTCGAAATGATTATCAGCTTACATCTACAGACTTGGTTTAACAGTTTTTTTAGTATCAGACTAAAGATTTTATACACACTGAATCTTGTAGTGACACTATTTACAAGACTACACATACACTGTATTAGCTTCCTGTCAAATTCCTCCCATTATGCTCAACATTATACAGTTTCTTTATGTGTGAATATTGCAACATTCTTTGCCAAGATTAATATGTCCATTAAAGACTTGGATCCAAAGTGGGCAGTGTATTGACAAGTAACTTGTTAATTCATATCTTTTTAATGCAAGGTGTTTATGCTGAACAACTTGCTCCATGCACAGATAGTGCTGGTTAGTGCCTGTATTGTAGGGGGCAAGGATGGTATACACTTTGGAATTTATGGCCCATTTCAAGGCCGTTTTTCAGCCAGGCAACACAAATATGGCACCTATATTTATAGCCTACTTTCTCGAAGGAACCAAAAAAAAAAAGTGACATGTGGCAAGTTGCAAAACAATGTAACAAGCAACAGTGGAACCCATCATCCTTGAGATGGTAATCCTACACATCTACCACTGTGATAGCAGCACAGTATCATTTCTTCAATCAAAGGGTACAGTATGAAGCGGGTTACTCCCTAACACGGTCACGCTGCAGTTTAATAAACGGGGGATACAGATTACGACTCCGTGTGCACGGTTTAATAAACTGCGGGAATAGATTCTTATCTCCAAAAGATAATTTCTGCACCTGCTGAGCTCTGTAGCGTCGTACTCCACCTGTGCGAGAACGGCTTTATTTGTTGTTGGTTGTTTATGTCACTACGACTACACTAGGATGTGCGATTATATCAAACAAAAACTCTGGCATAAATCACCTTACATTTAACGATAAAGACGGTGGGAGCGCGCAGAGACTCCAGCAAGATTTCTAAAGTCTGCCAGTCTTTAGTCTGAAAATCATTTGATGCACGCCCAGCATATTTATTCCCTTGGTTTATGTGTTAGCGTCTGAATCGACAACATTTGGATAAAAACCAAACACCACATCATTTATCTGGAATAAACCTAATTACACTGATTTTACAAGAATATAAAGCAAACCAAGAGATGTTAGCACATCAAATTACTGTAGGTCGCAAAGCACAAGCTAACTGCAACCTGCTGCTAACTGCAGTTCACATGTTTTAATGTGTTTACAGTCACATATAACGGTATACTAAATCTACATTCATCATCATATAAATATCTAAACTTACCCATTTCAGCTGTCGGTCTCCAGGTGAACATCCAGAGCTTCTTCTTGCAGCTGTGGTGTCGAGTGATTACATGGTTCCTCCAGCATGAAGCTGAAGTTGGCTTCTGATTCTAGCCTCTGATTCGGGACACGGCCAAAGGGCAATTCCACCTAATTTCTCACTGATCCAAGCAGCTTTAATCTGCTCTAGTCTAAAAACTACAAAACATAGATACTTTAAACAGTGAAACATCAGTTGGAGTAACCTTTTAGGCATTTTCATAATTATAAATGGAAGCCAACTTCAGCATTCAGACAGCCATACTAATCTACTACATTACCCATAATCCTTGAGGCCAAACTTTGATTCCATATATTCAAGGTTGATTCCATATATTCAAGGTTGATTCAATATATTCAAGGTTGATTCAATATATTCAGACGTTCATTACATATATTCAAGGTTGATTCAATATATTCAGACATTCATTCCATATATTCAAGGTTGATTCAATATATTCAGATGTTCATTCCATATATTCAGACGTTCATTCCATATATTCAAGGTTGATTCAATATATTCAGACGTTCATTACATATATTCAAGGTTGATTCAATATATTCAGACATTCATTCCATATATTCAAGGTTGATTCAATATATTCAGATGTTCATTCCATATATTCAGACGTTCATTCCATATATTCAAGGTTGATTCAATATATTCAGACGTTCATTACATATATTCAAGGTTGATTCAATATATTCAGACGTTCATTCCATATATTCAAGGTTGATTCAATATATTCAGATGTTCATTCCATATATTCAGACGTTCATTCCATATATTCAGACGTTCATTCCATATATTCAAGATTGATTCAATATATTCAGATGTTCATTCCATATATTCAAGGTTGATTCAATATATTCAAAGTTGATTCAATATATTCAGATGTTCATTCCATATATTCAAGGTTGATTCAATATATTCAAAGTTGATTCAATATATTCAGACGTTCATTCCATATATTCAAGGTTGATTCAATATATTCAAGGTTGATTCAATATATTCAGACGTTCATTCCATATATTCAAGGTTCATTCCATATATTCAAGGTTGATTCAATATATTCAGGGTTGATTCAATATATTCAGACGTTCATTCCATATATTCAAACATATCAATATAAATATATAATATTTTCCTGAACGGCATGCCATAATATACACACACATATATATATATACATACACATATATATATATATATACACATATATATATATATACATACATACACATATATATATATACACACACATATACACTACCGTTCAAAAGTTTGGGGTCACATTGAAATGTCCTTATTTTTGAAGGAAAAGCACTGTACTTTTCAATGAAGATAACTTTAAACTAGTCTTAACTTTAAAGAAACACACGCTATACATTGCTAATGTGGTAAATGACTATTCTAGCTGCAAATGTCTGGTTTTTGGTGCAATATCTACATAGGTGTATAGAGGCCCATTTCCAGCAACTATCACTCCAGTGTTCTAATGGTACAATGTGTTTGCTCATTGGCTCAGAAGGCTAATTGATGATTAGAAAACCCTTGTGCAATCATGTTCACACATCTGAAAACAGTTTAGCTCGGTACAGAAGCTACAAAACTGACCTTCCTTTGAGCAGATTGAGTTTTTGGAGCATCACATTTGTGGGGTCAATTAAACGCTCAAAATGGCCAGAAAAAGAGAACTTTCATCTGAAACTCGACAGTCTATTCTTGTTCTTAGAAATGAAGGCTATTCCATGCGAGAAATTTCTAAGAAATTGAAGATTTCCTACAACGGTGTGTACTACTCCCTTCAGAGGACAGCACAAACAGGCTCTAACCAGAGTAGAAAAAGAAGTGGGAGGCCGCGTTGCACAACTGAGCAAGAAGATAAGTACATTAGAGTCTCTAGTTTGAGAAACAGACGCCTCACAGGTCCCCAACTGGCATCTTCATTAAATAGTACCCGCAAAAAACCAGTGTCAACATCTACAGTGAAGAGGCGGCTGCGGGATTCTGGGCTTCAGGGCAGAGTGGCAAAGAAAAAGCCATATCTGAGACTGGCCAATAAAAGAAAAAGATTAAGATGGGCAAAAGAACACAGACATTGGACAGAGGAAGACTGGAAAAAAGTGCTGTGGACGGATGAATCCAAGTTTGAGGTGTTTGGATCACAAAGAAGAATGTTTGTGAGACGCAGAACAACTGAAAAGATGCTGGAAGAATGCCTGACGCCATCTGTTAAGCATGGTGGAGGTAATGTGATGGTCTGGGGTTGCTTTGGTGCTGGTAAGGTGGGAGATTTGTACAGGGTAAAAGGGATTCTGAATAAGGAAGGCTATCACTCCATTTTGCAACGCCATGCCATACCCAGTGGACAGCGCTTGATTGGAGCCAATTTCATCCTACAACAGGACAATGACCCAAAACACACCTCGAAATTGTGCAAGAACTATTTAGAGAAGAAGCAGGCAGCTGGTATTCTATCGGTAATGGAGTGGCCAGCGCAGTCACCAGATTTGAACCCCATTGAGCTGTTGTGGGAGCAGCTTGACCGTATGGTACGCAAGAAGTGCCCATCCAACCAATCCAAATTGTGGGAGCTGCTTCTAGAAGCGTGGGGTGCAATTTCTCCAGATTACCTCAACAAATTAACAGCTAGAATGCCAAAGGTCTGCAATGCTGTAATTGCTGCAAATGGAGGATTCTTTGATGAAAGCAAAGTTTGATGTAAAAACAATCTTATTTCAAATAAAAATCATTATTTCTAACCTTGTCAATGTCTTGACTCTATTTTTTATTCATTTCACAACGTATGGTGGTGAATAAGTGTGACTTTTCATAGAAAACACAAAATTGTTTGGGTGACCCCAAAACTTTTGAACGGTAGTGTATATATATATATATATATAGTACAGACCAAAAGTTTGAACACACCTTCTCATTCAATGAGTTTCCTTTTTTTCATGACTATTGACATTGTAGATTCTCACCTATGGCATCAAAACTATGAATTAACACATATGGAATTATGTAGTACTTTTAGAAAAAAGTGTGAAATAACCTGGCCTACAAAGTCACCAGACCTGAACCTAATCAAGATGATTTGCCGCCATAATTCAAAGGGGCTCAGGCTCAGTGGAATGGCGGACCCATAACATGACTGTGTAATCTGTATGCATGGTTTACGTCTTCTATATCCCTAAGGATTTGTGTTTGTTTTTTTCTTTCTTTTTGTAGACATGGATGTATGTAGTTGATCTGAGTATATGGATGCCTGTGCCATATTTATTTACTTATAGAATGTTTTCCTTTTTTTTGAATTACTAATTCTCTTAGCCTGGACCAACCTGTGTTTGTTTGTCTCTTGTTTTGTACATGTTTTTGTACAAATAACCAAAAATGTCAATAAAATGCGATTAAAAAAAATAAATATAGAAAAAACGCCAACGAGTACTAAGCATCTCTGGGAATTCATTCAAGACTGTTGGAAAATCATTTCTGTTTACTACCTCTTGAAGCTCAAGAAAATGCAAAGCAGTAATCAGAGCAAAGGGTGGCTACTTTGAGGAATCAAAAATATAACACATGCATTCAGTTATTTCACCTTTTTTGTTTAAGTACATACAGTAATTCCATACATCAAAAAGTCTGACAATATGGAAAGGAAAACTCATTGAATGAGAAGGTGTGTCCAAACTTTTAGTCTGTACTGTATTATACAGACGTGGACAAAATTGTTGGTACCCTTCATTAAATCAAAGAAAAAGTCATAATGGTCACAGAAATAACTTTAATCTGACAAAAGTAATAATAAATAAAAATTATATAAATGTTGACCAATGAAAGTCAGACATTGCTTTTCATCCATGCTTCAACGGAATTATTTAAAAAATAAATGCATGAAACAGGCCTGGACAAAAATGATGGTACCCACAACTTAATATTTGGTTGCACAACATTTTGAGGCAATCACTGTAACTGTCAATGAGACTTCTGCACCTCTCAGCAGGTATTTTGGCCCACTCCTCATGAGCAAACTGTTCTAGTTGTTTCCGGTTTGAAGGGCGCCTTTCCCAGACAGCACGTTTCAGCTCCTTCCAAAGATGCTCAATAGGATTGAGATCAGAGCTCATAGAAGGCCAGTGTTTTCCTCTTAGCCCTTCTTGGGTGTTTTTAGTTGTGTGTTTTAGGTCATTTTCCTGTTGTAAGACCCGTGACCTGCGACTGAGACCATGCTTTCTGACACTTGCCAGCACATTTCTCTCTAGAATCCCCTGATAGTCTTTATTAAACAGCAAATCAGCCCCAGAACATAACCGAGCCTCCCCCATGTTTCTCAGTAGGGACCGTGTTCTTTTCTAGATATGCTTAATTTTTCCGTCTGTGAACATAGAGCTGATGTGCCTTGGCAAAAAGTTAATTTTCTGTCTCATCTGTCCACAGGACATTCTCCCAGAAGCTTTCTGGCTCGTCAGCATGTAGTTTGGCATACTCCAGTCTGTTTTTTTTAATGATTTGTCCTCTGGCTCAAACAGCGAAGGATGTTCCGATCTGACACTGATGTTCCTTGAGCATAAAGTTCAGCTTGGATCTATTTTGAAGTCTTTCTAGGCTCTTTTGTTACCATTTGGATTATCCGTCTCTTTGATCTGTCATCAATTTTCCTCCTGCAGCCACGTCCAGGGAGGTTGGCTACAGTCCCATGGATCGTACATTACTGAATGACATGTGCAGCTGTAGTCACAGAAACATCTAGCTGCTTGGAGATGGTCTTATAGCCTTTACAGTTAACATGCTTGTCTATGATTTTCTTTCTCATCTCCTGAGACAACTCTTTCCTTTGCTTCCTCTGGTTTATATTGAGTGTGGTACACACCACGTCACCAAACAACACAGTGACTACCTGGAGTCCTATATATAGGCCCACTGAGTGATTACAGGATTGTAGACACCTAGGATGCTGATTAGTGGACATACCTTGGATTAACATGTCCCTTTGGTCACATTATTTTCATTCTTTTCTAGGGGTACCATCATTTTTGTCCAGGCCTGTTTCATGCATTTATTTTTTAAATAATTCTGTTGAAGCATGGATGAAAAGCAATGTCTGACTTTCATTGGTCAACATTTATATAATTTTTATTTATTATTACTTTTGTCAGATTAAAGTTATTTCTGTGACCATTATGAGTTTTTCTTTTATTTAATGAAGGGTACCAACAATTTTGTCCACGTCTGTATATAAACATTTGGCACATCAGAAATGTTTCATTGATAAAAAAAAAAATGGTATGCGTAATAAAGAACAGCAGTAGTACTTTATACCAAAGCAATGCAAAAATGGTTGGTAATAACAAGAGCAATAGAATTTTATTTGTCTCAAGAAAAAAATGTAATGTTATCTGTAGCAAGTAATGAACCTAAAGAGAGCATCGAGGGCCACAATTTCCATGCACTAGAATGGTGGGGCCATTACTAGATACCATGTGTTCAGTCTCAAAACAGATTATTGAAAAATGTTTAACATGTCATCTTTGATTTATCTTGTAATTTTCCCCCTGGCTGGGGGTAGATAGCTCTGACCTCAAGACCGAAAGGAAAATAAAGTTCAAGACTTATGCTCGAGTACCACAACACCACAGCCCTCTACTACCATTCTTTTAGCATCATTTAGGGCATAATTAAACAAAAAAAGTGTATTTCTACCACTCACTTAAAATGAAAAACTGTACCATATTGTCAGACTTTTTGCCATCTTGACAACATTTACTTCCAGATGGACCAACTGTTCCTACCTTTTTTTTAAGTAGTCAAATCTTGCGTTGTGATTTACCTATGCCACTTAATAGTTATGGCAGTGCTTTTATTTGCTCTTTATCTGTTTTTGAAAGGATTATTTTCAGTTTAAAATAACAGAAAATAGACCAAGACTACATATAATACAGAGCTGTGATCTCTGTATCCATCTGAAGATTGGTTAGGGTGGTCTGACTTACCTTCTCCTACCATGGACACTCCCACTGACATGCCCATGAACTTGCTCTTGGTCCACACGTGAGCATTGACGCACATCTGTCGCTCCCGGCACTCACAGTAGAACCCAGACACAGGCGGATGATGGGACACCTGCTCTGCGACAAATCGGACCCTGTAGGAGCCTTCAGGTGAGTCTTCAGCTTGCTGTGAGTTGTTGGATCCTCTGCCTGATTCCCGAGTCTGCCCTTGGTTTGATCTGACCAAAGGTTTGACTTTATCCCGAGGCACTTCCCAGGAACAATGAAATGTCTCCCCCAGCACCGGATTGTAGGGCTTCTTGGCCACGGCACCTTTCCGTCCCTCGTGAAAAGCGGTTAGGTAGTATTCCACAAAGCGGACAATTCTGTCTTCGGCTGTGACCCCAGCTGTGATCGATAGAAACATATCGGGATGGGCCATGAAGTTGGCGTACATCTCTAGCAGGGATCGCTTTTCCAAAATGAACGTGGGCAGCACGACCTATAGAGAAGAGACGGGTTACAAACTCTGCAGTATCTCCGCTGTAAACATGGAGAGGCGACTAGTGTCTCACCCGCGTGAGGTCCATCCCCAGTTTGAGTTGGGAGAGCAAATGAAGAATGACGCTCCGCTGGTCATCCAGAACGCCCAGATCCTCCTCCTCATTGTCCTCCGTATCTGTCACCTCCTCATTGGGACTGATGTCCTCCAGTCCTGGCTGGTGATGTCAAAACAAGAAGAAAATACAAATTACTTTTTTCAATCTAAACTGACCACCAAAATGTTTAAAACCCAACTCGACTTCTTTTGATGTTTTTTCTAAGAAGCAAAACATATCTGCATTGTAAAAAGGTCTGGATTAGTTGTTCTCCAAAGGTTTCTGAAAGTCAATCATAATTTGACTGGAGGGATGGGAACTGTGGCACACGTTTTTACCCAACACATGATTTGATCTAAACGAAGGGCCAGAATAGATTAAAAATACAGATTTACATACCGTACAGTTCTGGGGGTTTTTTATCTGTAGGAATTCACACATATCAATTTGAGTAGTGTACAATTTTTTTATCTATAAGATTTAATATGTTGTTAAGCCACCCTTTGAATAGCTTAAATCCTTTACAAGGTTTAGGAGCGTGTTTGTAGAGAGTTTTGACTGGTTTTCCACAAGTCTATCTCTCAGACACTGATGTTCCACTACACTAATTCTTGGACATTTATGGCAGGGGACAAAATGACATAGAAAATAGTGTCCCTGTCTTCTTAGCCGTTGTGTCTCCATACAAATTGGTCCTATAAGGAATTTGCTTAGACGCCAGCATATAGCGACTGTTTCAGCAGTGAGAGACATCAGTGATCAGTGAAAGAACAACAAGAGATCAACGATGGAAGAGGCAGGTATGGTTGCCATGTTTCTGGTTGCCATGTTTTTATAAACTGCTTCACCAACAAGTCTTCAAATTTCATAACTGTTGGTCATTTGATAATGTCTGTTGATAAAATTTCCTTTTGAGTTACAACTAAGCATTAAGTAATGACAGCTCCCTGCAAGCAACTGTACCAAGCCATATCCAAGTGCATGCCCCAAGGCAGATACTTGTTTGATTCCTGGAAAGTGGTCCTCTGTCAGGCCGGCCTGGTGAAATGGAAAAAGGCACATGCCGTGAAGATCCATAAAAAATTAACTGGAAGTTCTGTTATTGGAAACAGGCCTATTAAGAGTTCCTGTAACTGGAATTAGGGGGCTGAGCCAAACGCTGAAAAAAATAAATAGTCAAAACACCATAACCTCCTCTTCATCAAACGTTAAACTTGATGCAGTGCAGTCAAACAGGTGCTGTTCTCCATACTGCTGAAAAATGAGGAAATATTGGGTGTACATACAGATGTGTATATACTGGTCCTCATCTCTAAACCTATACTCAACCATTGTATTACCAGAAAAAGAGGCACTCAAGAGACTCTGTAGGTGTTTGTGGAAGCAGTCTGCATTCATAGAAGGGAACACCTTAAAGGTTTAATATGGACATTTTTTCTTAAAAGCTATCTCTTTAAAAAGTAATACTTCAACGGGGAGTGTAGAGGTGTGCAGAATGAAAGTGCAATGTGTTGGGTCAGGTCAAAGTTATGAAGGGCATCAATTAGTGCTTTTGTTCCGTCATCTTGGGGTTTGTCAATATGAATGTTGAAATATCCCACAATTGCTATCTGGTCATAGTCTAGACATATTGCAGAGCAAAGGTAATTGAAGTCATTAAAAAAAGTTTGTGTTAGGTTTTGGTGGTCTGTATATGTTTACAAATAGGACTTTCGTTTATTTGTTTCAGTAGCTAAATATTCAAAGGTGCTGAATTCGCCTAGCGATACCTTTTTGAGGTTTAGTGAATCGTGAAAGATTGTAGCAAGGCCACCACCCCTTTTGTTTTTCCTAGTCTCAATAATGAAGTGATAATCAGTTGGTTAAGTCTCTATTAATACAGTTTGTTCTGTATTTTCATCTAGCCAAGTTTCTGAGAGAAATAGACCATGTATATCATAATTATGTAATCAGTGATCAGGGAGGGACTTCCCTGATAGAGATCTTATGTTCTGTACAGCAGCATTATTTCTTTCAGAGAGATAATTTTTACAAGGTATTATTTTTAAATTCTGTACTGCTCGGTTATTTGCAATTTTAGTGTGTGAACATCTCTTTTTTATAATAACCAGCATTTTACTTTTAAGGTGAGAATGAGAGTGAGAATGACAGAACACATCCTCCTGGCGGGTGGAGTGTCCGGTGATAGTTTCTGGTCGACATCAGATATCTAATATGGTGAGTTGATTTGGGGAGCCACATTGTTTAACTCCTGTTTGGGCATTGCATTAAAAACAGGATCCCCTTGTTCACCTGAGTCTGAAAGACATCAGAAAAGTCCTGGAATGGTGAGCCTGTTATAGAGTTAGTGGAAGTTGACGATCTGTTGCTGGTCTTTCTGTCTGCTGGTGTGTTAGTTGGATCTGCTGTCTCAGGGAGCATTTTCTGTAGAGCTGAATCTGCATGGTCAGCTGGAGTTGTAGGTGCCGGGGGCTGACGTAACTCAGCTGACCTCCCAAGGAAACACAGTTTCAGTTTCTCTATGCAGAAATACATCAGCTCAAACAGCTATCTCCCTTGCAGGCTTATCACTGGAAGGTGCGAGGATGTCACGGTCTCTGTATGTTCCAGCTAGTTGCCGTCCACTGTGTGTCTCAGTTCGAGAACAGGGTGGCGTGTTCACATGAGAAAGCAAATTCCAGAGATAAAGCTTCTGACCTTTCTTATTAATATGACGTTCATCTTTTGTGAATAGATGTCTCCTTTCACAGAAAATCTTAACCCTCTAGGCGCCGGGGTTTGTTCTATAAAATATTCAATTTTGATATCACTAGTTCAAAATGTTGTAGCTTTAATATGGTTATAGATAAAGGTACACTGTAAATTAGAAAAATCTTCAGTATAATCCAAAGTTTGTGTAATGAGCAAAATCATACATCTAATTTGTATATTATTACATCATCAGGCGTTGGATTGCATGACTTTTACAATTTTTTGCTTTTTTACATTGTTTAAAACTTTTTTTTTCGTCAATAATCTTATTTTTTTATTTAGATTTTTCTATAAATGTATTTTTTACATCTAAATGTTTCATTTTTTTGGCTTTTTTTCAAGAACAGGTGGATATATCTATATATATTTATGTCCTTTCTTATGTGGCTCTGTTACTCTATTCACTATATAAAATCAACAGAAAGAAAATATTGGCCACAAAATTTTACAGATCAGTCCCAAAAATAACTAACAGGCTCATCAAATTGTCTGATCCACTGGTAATTCTACTCTTCCTCATCTGTCAAGCAAACCTCGCCAAAATCATCATCATCATCCTCACTTGCAGCAGGACAGAGAACTTTACTGCCGTTTACTCGCTTATAAGCGGTCTTTTTTCTCTCCTGTTTCCGATCGCATCTGCTATTATTTCGACTAATTTTTACATCCCTCCCACCTCGGTCACAATTAGCGTTGTGATGACCACCTTGCTACCCGAACACATACCTTTCTCGCACCGGGAGAACGTGATGCAGAGCTGGAATGTTGCTGCTTTTGGAGCGTCATGGCGAAACGGGACTGGCTGTTGCTGCGGGACATTTTAGTTTCACTTTCTCCCAGGACAACTGAACAAATCATAGGTAAATATTTCTCTTCAGAATCTGAATAAGCCAATACTTTCCGGCGGGGAACTCCGATGTCTCGGCCTCATAAGTTTTATCTTTCTAAAAGTCGCTTTCTCTATACTGTGACCGCAGCAGCACCACCTTGCGTCCCCCGCTCGCGGCGCTGACTTAAAGGCCAACTTAAGTGTCTATGGTAACACACCCAAAAAGGTGTCCAAGACTAAAGGTACACATGTCCGCCATCTCCTGGTGTAAAGTAGTAATTAAATTAGTGGCCCTATCTCCAGCTGTGGCTCGTTAAAGTCAGCAATGTTGCTTGTCGCAATATTGCGACTTTGGCGCCTAGAGGGTTAAAATTATTTAGAAATCGAATACACCTTTCAGCACAGACAGCTTTAACAAACCTGCTAAATGATCCTGAACCTGCTAAATTCTTCGTCTGAGGGCGTTGCTGGAATTTGTCCAGATATTTGAAGTTCTACCTTGTGGTTGTTAAAGTTCTGGAGGAAATCAAAGAAGTCTTTCTTTAGAATTTTATATTTTTTCACAGAGTTTTTCTAGCACTGGGTTGTTCTCAACAATCACTGGGATAATCTCAGAAAGTTATTTTACTGTCATCTGTGGGCAATTAAAGACACTTGTATTGATGCATAGCTGTTCAATACCTTTGATCGATCTGTCATGAATAATAGCAAGAATTTTCCCTTTCTTGCTGTTCTCTGTTTTCTTTGGCTTCTTGTTATTATCTTTGTTTGCATTTCGCTGGCCTTGCTGTGAGTCTGTCAGACTCAGGGAGCTGGGAGAAGTTAGCGTTGTGACTCCTTAGGGTGAAGAAAGCTAGCTTTCTATATTGACATAGTTCTCAGACAATATACCTCAGTCAAATACACACGCTGTGAAATCTGTCGGATGTTTATGTAAATTCTAAAGTTGAATTACGACTTTTATAGAGGACATCCCCAAGAGGAGTGGTACCACTCAGCTACCGAAATAAGATGCCAAGAGGACAGGTACAAAAACGTACTGTTGCCTTTGACCCGTATTTTGTTATAATTTTTTTTTGTTTAGTATTTTAAACTTATTTGAACAAAATAGTCCTTATCCTGTGAGATTCATCGCTGAACGTGATGCTGGCTGGTTATGCAAACAAAACTGGCATCCAAACAGTGTTTTGTCATTGCAACTACAACCTCAACACAGTAGATGTCGCTTTGGTGCCCATGTTCCATATTCAACCTTTAATTCAATGACTTGGATTTGTGATTTAAGTTTTGTATTTGTTTTTTAAATCGTGTGTATATGTTTAAAAAAAAGTATGTTCTTTCCAAACAAACAATTCTTAAAGTTAAGGGAGACCCCTCTATAAAGTTTAGAAGCCCTTTAGTGATTTAACTTGCTTGCTGACAGCCTGTTTTCACCAATGGCCGCTGGCTGCTCTGCTTTGTGACCGCATACCATGGAGGCCTCCATTGCTCCTCCATTGCTGTAGTACCTCCATTTGGCCGCTAGGCCCCCATTGAAAAGCATTGGACTTTAGACACGTTAAAAACAACTTTAATGCCTGGTGCCCCATTGTTTTAAAAACTTTCTATGGCTACATATTCTTCCTGAGTCTGTAAATCCGCCATGAATTCCACCGTGAAAGTGTGTCATTCTGGTAAACGGGGAGGAGTGAGGAGGCGCAGTCTATTCTTTTTTACAGTCTATGGTTTTCACCCTAATTATGATAAAAACTAATATTCTTTGACCAGTTATACTTTTATTTAGCTGATATAATAGTACTATTCAGAGTAGCAAATCTTTGTCTTCAGAGACAGAAGCTGAACTTTCCTATTTCAGATACGCCAGCACCTTCTTGTTGCTATAAATGTAAAAATAGGAATTCTAAAAATCATTCTTCAATAATGCAGATTTGTATTTACTATAGTATTGAAAAGATATATAATTTTCTGAATTTTCTACTTTCCACATCTTAAACCTTTACAACAGAATGAATGAAAAGTAAAGACTTTCTAAAGTAAACTGCTACATACTTAAATATACTTCAAAAATTTGTTTTTATTTTTTATAAATCGATTCAAAATCGTTGAGCAAAGAATCTAGAATCTTTTATTAATCTTTTTTCCCCCACCCCTAATGATAAGACTATATAATATATATTACAACTTTTAAACTGAATTTAACTGTAGAAAAACTGTCACAGCATTCTAAACACTACAACACGTTTCATACTTAAACATCTAGTTTTATTACTAGATCTAACTGTTCCACTGGAACACAGAAGATGACAAACAGCCACCAACTAGCAGTCATACTTTTAATTGTAATACAACAATTACCATCATCAACTGGTCCATTTTATTAAAAAATGCTTTTGAATTGCAATACAATATCGTGGCATAAAATATCGTGATATATCTGCATATCGATATTTTCTTACATTTATACTTAACACTGTTTTAAAAACCTGAGCTGGATGAAAGTGAAATATTTCAGATATCAATACAAAAAGTGGCTTATTTAGTTTGGCTTTTTACTGATCTTCCTGAATAAAAGACTCCTTAGAATAAGTTATCAAACATAAATAAACTGTATTAATAATGCTGTTTAATTCTTCCACATCTGTGACAGCTGCAGCCTGAGGTGGCGTGTTCAGGGAGAGCCTTCAGGGAATTTCGTAACATATCCCACAATGTTCACTGTGACATCCAAAAGCATGTTTATGGCTTTAACTGAAAAATGCTCACACTATTTAAAGCAAAATGTTGCAGAAAAGTCCCTTTCATGCAGGTTGATGAGATCATATTTTGCACATAAATTTTCAAAAGTAAGCTTGAAAGAGGGAAGCAGGGCTACCATTTGAGTTTATTATAAATTAAAAAAACATTTTTCAGATTCAAAATCAATGTATAAAGTTGTACTAAGAATTTAGTTCATATTAATTTTTATATTAATCTGAGTAGGCGGAATAAAAAATAAAAATAAAAAACTTTTTTGCTATTATGAAGAAAAAATACCCAAATTTATCTCTAATTAGTCAAGTGTTTCCTGACTCTAATCTCCAGGCTGTTATATGCACTCAGCTGTGTCATCCCTCCATGTAAGGGTCTGTCAGTATTTTATTATCAACAAGAGTCTCGTGGTTCTTGTAGTCTCCCAGGTGAGATATTCTCTCTTATGTGCAACAAGCATTAACCCATCACCATTTATAAATTAGTCTAAGCAGATACAAGCTGTATCATTGGGTTTTGTTCTGTCATTTAACTAAAATTGGTTCCAGTTGAGGTTAAAAAAAAGTTGGTGCCTTTGATTTCTGCTTCAGCAACCCAAGGCAGGAAGGAGGAAGGAATGTATAAAAAAGAAAAGACATTGATGCATAATACACAAAGTGCTCCCGAGGCCATGGGCAACAACTCCCTGCTCTTCGTTCTCTGCTTCTCTCTGTGTTTTCCATGCACTTAGATTACAGATAAAGTGGGCAAAGGTCTTGAATCATTACCTTGTTTTTCTGAACAAAAGTGTTCATTCCCATTTAGGTTACTCATGATTAGTTAACTTAAAACTAGAAACTTCAGTGTAATTTATTTGGATTTTGTTGTACCATCAGCCATGTTGATGAAACTGGGTTACAGAAACACACCCCCTGCTTTAGGAACTAAACATTCCACAATGCACTGCATTAAACTGACCTTAAGTTTCCACAGGAAGAGGAGGATTTTTTTACTGTGTGAATGTGTGACTCCATCACTCCTATATAGTCTATGCGTCGCCCTGGCTTTAAACTCTTTGTCCATGGGTCCCGATATGGGAGACACATCCAGTACACAACCTCCACCTTCACAGGTTGAAGGAAACTGATTGGAAGAAACTCCTTGGATCCTACACTTTTTGTACAGTCTGAGCGTAGACTAGATCTGTATTCTTGCTGATGGAATAAGTCTTGAATCAGAGTTGTTTAAAACTCTGCAATCTGTCCTAACGTGGGCTAACCACCACCGCGTTGCTACTAACCACACCTAACCAAACCCCAACCCAACTGTTAATAGCCAATCAGCTAATCACGAGTTAAGGCTGAGAAACCAGACCAGACAACGAAGTCACCTTTCTATGGAGATCTTAAAACTCTTCAAGCAAGGTTCTGTCTGGTCAGAGAGAAATTAGCTTTATCTGAACAATTTGAAGATGTTTGATTTTCTATTTCACTGTGCTTTTGCTGCATTAGTAAAAGTTAAATCTTAAAAATGCTTAGGTACATACCAGCAGTTTGGCATGTGATATTAGCATGGAACTTGCCTGTCACGACAAATCCATATTTTAAGAAAGACTGTTTGTATTGTCTGTTAATTGTAGCTTTCTTTTTTTGAGGTTATAGACTATTCCTCTGTATATTCACTGAACCTTTTAATTTTTGCAAAGATGTTTTTAGAGAGCTCTGTTTTAATCAATTTGATACCTTGCGTTAGTTTTAAGTGATGACAAATCAGGTGTACTGACGTGTAAAAAGTGATTTATATTCGATAGCACACACTGCATAATATAGAGCAATGCTAAATCAAGTACAGTATAATGATCAGAGAGAAATAAGTGGAAACTTAAGACATTTAGACCACTTTCACAAGTTATGAGAAAAGGTTTCCTTCGAAGCAAAGAAAATTAAGTGTGGGTGAAAATATTTGCACTGTACTGAATGCGCGCCTAACAGTTTCATTTTCTGAAAACTACTGTATAAATGTAAAGGAAATTTTAACAAAAACTTCCAAAACATTACTGCATGTAGGAGCAAAAACAGAAGGAGAATGACAGAGATTTCCAGGAGCCAAGTATCTGTCTCTGAGCTGAATATTTTATTCAGCACAGACATCTGTGCAGCTTCACATAACCACTCATTGATGCACACACTGGGAACACTCTGCACCAAAAACATTATGTGCAAAACACACTTGCATACTCTGGTCGGGATGGAGCATGCTCGGAACAGACACACCTACATGAGTCCCTGGAGATGAAGCAGAGTGATATATATAGAAGTGAAACAAAGTGGGAAGACGGTGAGGTGGGGGAGGTATGTTCCTACTTGGTTTTAACTAATTGAAGAGCTTCCTGACTGCAAGAGGAAATGACTGATGAAGTGGACAGAGTATTTTTCTTATGAAGATAGTTTAATCCTGTACACATTGGAGACGGGAATGAGATTTTAGTCATTTTTGGATCACAATAGACAGTTTAGAGGTTCAGCACATATCTCAAACTAGTTTCAGGATTAAGACAATGGGTTATCTTTACTCCACAGTCACTAGATCATTGTGCTCCTCCATGGGCAGATATTCACATTTAATTTTTTTTTTGTTTCCCTCGGCAATATTTTGACCTTGCCGGAAGCCTTACGTCACCAAACAGGTGTAGGGGTGGGCTGGCCACAGGGATGTTCAGGAGATTGCCTGAATGGCCGGTGTGTTTTACAAACTGGCTGTAATGTTTGGTTTTGTAGCCCAAATTCAGCCGCAGTTAAGCAACAGCCATGGTACTGCTGTGTGTCTGCTTGTGTATGAGTGAGGCATCTTCCTTTATAAAAGATCTTGGTATGCGCTACTGGTGCACCTGCAGATGATTATTACCCACTGATGTGCTGGATTCTGCAAGTTTTGGAAAAGTTTAAATTTTTTGCATGACTTCATGTCAACTATTTGGATATTGTTTGATAGCTTCTACCAGAGGTCAGTAGCTCTCTGTTGCTTTGAAAAGACACCAAATATAGCCCCCCTTGGTGCCTAAAAGTTTGAGATATAAGAATTTTCTCATCCACCCGAATTGAATAAACGTCCAAACTCCAAGGCTGCATTTCGACACAAGCCCTCCAGCACAGGTGCAACCATTAATAAGTTTCCTTAGTCATTTGTTTAGTAGAAAATAATTGCCAACTTTCCCTCTGTTCTGTAGCTACAACTTGCTGTCCAGTCCATTCCTGCTCTTATTTCAAACCTGCATACTTTTTGTGATTTGAGTCAATTTGTCGTAGTTGTGTTTTCATGAATTATGGGGATAAATTATGAAATATATGAGATCTAATGTATGATTTCAGGCATTTTTTTTAATTATTTGTACTGATTTGTACTAGATTTGATTCTGGTCCCTGTATGGACAACTTGACCCCCGAACCAACCAGTATTCCAGTTGACTTTGTGAACCTCCCAGACAAGTTTCCACCTCGTCTTTGGAGAAGGCTCTCCATTTTTACAAACCTCTGACTAGTTGGTGAAATTGCACAGATATTTTCAACTTTACGGATTTATGTACTGAATATTATTTAAAATAGAATGGATATTAACTGGAGATAGGTTCCAGCTGCCCCTCCACCCCCCAATGGGTATATCATTTAAAAATTGACAGTTAAAAATAGGTGAAGGATTTTTATTTTATTTTTTTTACCTTGTATGTAATTCGTTTAAACCTGCAAACTATAAATTTAGTTAAATGATGCAAATCTGAGTAGGCCTGCTGAAATTACTTTGAGATTATCGCTATAATTGGGAGAACAAAAGAAGCATGACTCCTAAAAATTTATCAGGTAATTTACTAAAATATTATTTTAATAGTGTACACACACATGTCACCATATCATTCCAAAAAAATGACAATATATGTGGGGGGAAATTTTGATTATATTTTTTGTATGTTTTTTAAATTCAAATATTTTGACATTTTTGTGCAAACTTTCGACAGCCATTGAAGCAATTTCAAAACAGCTTACCGTCTTTAATATTCTTTTAACTGCGTAAGTGACAAAAAAACCCAGTTATATATATTTGGTCTACTCTATTAAATGCTTTCAATTTACATTAAATCCCACCTGAGATTAGTAAAATACCTAACTTTTTCCCCTTAAACTCAGCCGAGCATAATGTAAATAATGATAATCTTGGTCGGATATAAGCAAGACAGCAATGTTTAACTGTTTGTCAATCAACTTATTGATCAAAACCTAAGATTAGTACGCATATATCAGGCAGGGTATTAGCTCAAAATACTGTAGTAAAGTTGCAATTACTCGGATACAGTACAGTGGTGGTTCTCGCATGATTGGTGTCCTGAAAGGACTAATCCTTTTACAAACTGACTGAACATGTATAAAAGCAACAGCAAACTTGTTTAAGGCACAATTAAGAGACAAGACATAAATATATCTGATGCTCATTTACCCCCCCAGCCCTCTTAATAATGCCACCCAAGGCAACTTCATATATGCTTAAATCTAAAACTGCAATTGATAGTGTAAAACTGACCAAGTGTTGGCATATCAAAAAGCACTATTTTCATTTTAGCCACTCGATGTGTTTACCACAACAAGCCCTGGAAGCTGGTTTGTTCAATAATTTATGAAGACTGCATCAATGCTCTGTGTTGAACAAGCCCTTTACTTTCCATTTCTGATCAGGGGTGTTTACCACTTATGCATTCTGGAAATGCAGGATAAGCATTTCACTTTTTATTTAAAAGGGATTCAAAGACAAACGGGACAGTCAAACAGTTATTGAGCACTCACGCTGCCCTCATGTGAAGCTACAGGCTTGACCTGCATGAAGCTGGATCTCATCTCCAATAAAAAGAAAAAAAAGTATCCACGTGTTATGCGACACCACCGATTAAAATCCACTAAGAGTAAGGAAAGTAGTCCACAAACAGGAAAGCTTCAGTTAGAGTAAAATCCTGTTAAAGTGATTGTCCCGCAGTAAAAAAAGCCTGTCCAGATCGGAGTCATTTAATGAGTTTAAAGGTCTGATGGGACCATGCGGAAAAAACAAAACACACTGCCTCCTCTTCATCTGAATTTGCTGACTTGGTGAGCAAGCGTTTTAAGGGAGTCCTACTTTGCTACAGAGAGGTTTTCTCAATGCAGCTGAAAGAAGGTGCTGAGCTGCTGTGTGTGACTGCCTCTCTGCCCACCACCTACACTAAAAAAAGGAAAGAAAGCAGAGGGAAAGTCCCAGTGATGTCATAAACCATTCGCTCACATCCTCCAGATGGTCAATTTTTAATCCTCCACTCTCACATCGCTGTTCCTCTACTACCATAACCTACTAGCTTTCATCTTTCCACTGTATCCCCCCACTCCTGATTAAAGGTTTTGTGATCAGTTTGCAAATGACTATATAATCTTTACAGATGAGAGTGAAATGACTCCAAAGAATAAAATCAGCAGCCATGATACAAGCTCGTTTAGTTCTTTAAAATTTTCAAGAAATTAGTCTTACTAATGCAGAAAAACAGTAACCCATCCTTCAAAGTAAAAATTATTCTTTCACACTATCCAAAGTAAGGCAAGGCAATGTTATTTGTATAGCACACTTTCAACAAAAGGTAATTAAAGGTGCTTTAAATGATGTGTTGGCAAAGAAACCAAACATGATTAAAAAGCATAGAAAGTAAAAATAGCAATTAGGAATAAAACACGAAAAACAAAGCACACGAAAAGCAACAATACTGGAGAAATATTTTTAAAAAGCCAGCGTTAAACCATGAAAAGTAAAAACAGCAATTAAGCTAAAACCATGAAAATTATTTAGAAAGACAGAGCCATTATAATAGTTGACTCAAAGGCAGCTATAGACAGCTTAGTTTAAAGTTTTGCTTTAAAGCAGCTCAGTGTTTCAGCAGCTTTACGGTTATCAGGAAGTTTGTTCCAGATAAGAGGAGCATAGAAACTGAAAGCTGCTTCTCCTTGTTTGTTTCTGATTCTAGGAATTATTAATAAATTAGAGTTGGAGGACCTTCGTTGTCTGGGAAGGTCTGTGTAAAAGACAGCAAGTCGTAAACATAGTTTGGCACTAAACCATTCAATGATTGATAAACTAGCAAGAGTATTTAGAAGTCTATTCTCTGAGCTACAGGGGACCAGTATAAGGATAAGTAAATGCATTGATGATGTTACTATCCAAAAAACCATAAAAATTTGCCCGAATCAGAAACCTTGGATGAATTCAGAAGTGAGGGCGCTCCTGAGAACCAGGGATGCTGCCTACAGATCCTACAGATCTGTCAATGCAGATACCCTGAAGAGAGCAAGAGCGGAGCTCACTCGAGCCATTAAAGCTGCTAAACGCTCGTATTCACAGAAAATTAACAATTACTTCTCAACCACCAAGGATTCAAGATGCTTGTGGCAGGGAATACAAGCAATTGCAAACTACAGGCCATCGCCTCCAGCTTGTGTTGATAACAATTTCCTCCGAGAAGAAGTAAACCGGTTCTGCTCTAGATTTGAAGCACAAAATGACACAGTGCCGAGGAAGATGACCCCTCCCCCTAGCATCCAGGCTTTGCATCTGTCCACAGCTGAAGTAAAGATGTCCCTACTTGGACTCAATCCACGGAAGGCTGCTGGACCTGATGAAATACCTGGCAGTGTACTACGAGGAAGTGCTGACCAGCTGGTGGATGTCCTAGCAGATATCTTCAACACCTCTCTCAACACCACTGTGGTCCCTACTTGCTTCAAATCCACCGTCATTATACCAGTTCCTGAGAAATCGTCTGTTACATGTCTTAATGACTACAGGCCAGTAGCCCTCACATCCACCATTATGAAGTGCTTTGAAAAACTAGTCTTGAGACACATCAAATCCCAGTTACCAGCCTCTCTGGATTCTATGCAGTTTGTATACCGGTCAAATCGCTCCACCGATGATGCCATAAATACGGCTATCCAACTGATGGAGAAACTCACAGCCCTGGGCCTGACGGCTTTCTCTGTAATTGGATCCTGGACTTTCTGGTTGGGAGACCACAGATGGTCAAAATAGGAAATAAGACCTCAAACACCGTAATACTCAATACAGGTGCCCCTCAGGGCTGTGTGCTTTCGCCACTGTTGTTCACGTTGCTAACACATGATTGCTCTGCCACACAAGTTTCAAATCACATCATCAAATTTGCCGACAACACCATTGTAGTGGGGCTAATAAGCAGGGGAGCAGAGACTGCGTATAGGGAAGAGGTGGCTCACCTTACCAACTGGTGCTCCAACAAAAATCTGTCCCTAAATGTGGACAAAACGAAAGAACTGATTGTTGACTTCAGATGTTCCCCCAGCAACCACATGCCTCTCTACAATAAATGGCTGTCCTGTGGAGATTGTTCGTAACACTAAGTTTCTGGGTGTTTACATCACGGACAATCTCTCGTGGACCCAGCACACCACTCGCATCAAAAAGAAGGCCTAACTGGCCTCTACTTGTTGCGCTAGCTGCGGAGGGCTCATCTTCCAACACCCATACTGTTAACCTTCTATCAAGGCTCTATTGAGAGTGTGCTCAGCAATGCTATAACAGTGTGGTTTGGAAACTGCAGTTTAGCTGAGCGCAAGGCTCTGCAGCGCATCATCAGAACTGCTGAATGCATCATTGGGACTTCTCTCTCGTCACTCTGTGACGTTTACAGTACTCATTGCCTGCGCAAAGCAATAAGCAGTGTCAAGGACTCAACCCACCCTTCTCATGCCCTCTTTTCCCTGCTACAATCAGAGAGAAGGTATTGTTGTCTGAGGGCCCGCAAATCCAGGAAGATAAATAGTTTCTTTCCCTAGGCAATCAGACTGCTAAATGGATCTAGCTGATACCTCCATACATTACGTTGCCTGGATAGTATGCGTGCTTGTTTGTCAGTATGTATTGTGGCTTTTAACTTTAATTTAAATCTGACTTTATACAATTGCTGCTATTACTGCAAACCTTTTAACTGATTTTTTTATTTTTTATTTTATTTTGTTGCTTCTGATCCCTGGGAGAACACAATTTCGTTTCACTGTGTATGAACCGTATATAGTTGAAATGACAATAAATCAAATTGAACTTGAACTAGTTTCTAGTTGTATTAACTGAAGCTTTATGCTGACTCTTGATCGTTCCTCTTAGGTCCAAAAATAATTACTTCAGTTTTACTTTTAGAGGTTTTGCAAAGCAAAGTTATAAAGATTTACACAATTTTAAGATTTACACAATTTTAATCATATATGTACACAAGGTCGGACTTCAGAAGAGCAGTACTGTGTTTAATAAATCTCCAAGAAAATTAACTTTTGTTTTGCTGATAAACTGTATAAATGAGTTTATAATAGTGCTGTCTACAAGTCGGGTCATTTTATTTTGTATTTTAGTAAAAACATACATTTTCCACCAAAAACCATTAGTGGAGTACCCGCTTCAGTTTAAAACTTTGCATTTGATTTTGAATCGAGCATGGCTACTGGCCTTGCTCTTATTGTAGACCCCAGCATTTACTGCTGACGACAGCTGTCCTGCCGCTGTGGAGTATCAAACAAGCCCGGTCTTAGCCATACTAACAAAGAGAGTTGGAATAGAAAGGAAGTGTTGACACCGCCTAGTCCTTCCCTTCCTCTGCACGTCCCTCAGTAAAAGCCTCCTTTTGCTGCATTTTTTCAAACCGGAAATGTAGCTGGCACAAGACTGGAAGGGGGTGAGTTACTCTTTAATAATTGTTATAAGTGGATGTTTTTTCATATCTTTGCTGTTTTAGCTACCTCTTTTAGATGGCTAATAGGAAAACTATTATGGATTTCTTCCTACAGGTGCATTTTAGTTATCAACCAATATTAAGTTGAGAGGTCTTTCATTACACTCTAGAAAAGAGACCAGGAACTTTGATAAAATTAAACCCTTTAATCAGCTTTGTTATTTTAAACACTGAAATTAGTTTGTCTAGTTTAGTTTTAATGTTTGTCATTTAATGTATTGCATTACATTTGACTCTGGTAATAATGGGTTTCTGATTTCTGAAATTCATATTCGTTAAAAAAAACAACCACTCAGTATCATCCTAATATCCCTTAAAAAACTGCAACACGCTGTGCCTTATAGGTTTATATTCCAACAGTGACACTATCTTTTTGCAGGTTGTCTCATCATTCTGTGGAGCAAAGCTCTTTCAGTCCAAATGTAGACATATTTTAGTCTAGACTATTCAGCCTCATCTAACCTATAGAGAATTTAGATTTCCAAATACTTTTTCAACCCAATTCTTAGTTGGAAGAGATACTAGAGCTTATACATCGTATCAAACAAGAAATTATGGACAATCAATATATTTTGATGATCTGATTAGACCTCTTGTTGAGGTTACAACTCATTTTCCAAACAGCAGTCAGACTGTCAGCCATTTATCCAGTTTTAGTCTTTAATTGGGCTAATTCTTTACCGTAATTTTTGCCTCCTTGTCTTTCATTCCCACAATCTGCTATTCTGTTTCATCAGCTCTCTAGCCAAGCCTCCAGGGCCTTCAAGGAAGGACGAGTCTTTTCATGCTGCCACTTCAAAGTCTTATTGTAGTTTCAGATGGCTACAATATTGAGGTGGCTGTCTTCCTGGCTATTCTTTCGCTTGTATCGTAACTTCCATCTTTTCTCTATGTTAAAACAGTGTCCATATTGGATAAATGTTGTGTACAAGTCAACTGAAAAATCATCTTCACTCAAGTCTTCCATTCAATTTTTCCCCTTAAGAACCAGGTAAAGTGGATTTCCACAATTTCCAGGTTGTCTGGGAAAGGTCCATGCATTAAAGTAAGCCTACAAAGACAACAGCAGATTTAATAATGTTCAAATTGGTATTTAGGTCATTCTGCACATGTAGTTCAGTATGATCAACAACTGCAAGCACGAGAGAAGCCCATTCATCCACATGGCCATGAAACCCTGTGAATAAAAGTTCAAGCAAGACACCAGAAACACCCAAGTTTCCACTCAAAGGAGCAGTCTCTTTCCTCTGAACTTTACAGGAGGAACCAATTCCAGCAGCTTGCATCCATAACCTTATGCTCTCAGTCAATAATAGAGCTTCCGATCACGCGTGAGGGGTTGGATTATACATCGACCAGTAAATTGAAAGTTTTAACCTGAAGCACAGCCTTGCTCTGAACCACAGGGTCCGATGCAAAACTGGCATTACTGCTGACCTTGCCAGTCTCAGACTTCTTGTTTAGGGCATGAATCCCCTTCCAACAAGGGAGTATTACCTGTTCAGAAGTATTAGCCACAACAGATAAGAAAAAAATATATATTTTTGGTAATGGATAAAAATAGGGGCTTTACACAAAATAAGTATGTTTGCAAGGTTTTGAAAAGTGAAAAAGGATTATTTGTTTACCTCATTAACCTGAGAGATAGACGTTCCTTGTCTATTCCCACAGGACTTTTTTAAAGCCATCCATTCATTCATTTTCAGGGCCATGTTTTCTGCATGCAGAGAGATCATTTCTCCATATTCAAGAGCAGTTTGTTTAGCAAGCCAACCAAATCTGATTCCTCTGCAAGTGTAGCAGAATGTTTTACATGTGTATTTCATGATTTTACATGAAGCTGTCCACATCCCCCAGTATTGTGTACGAACATTAGTGAAAGCACAAAAAATGACAGAAACACTGTAGGGTCTACGAAAGTTTATATTTGTTTTATTTATTTATTCGGGGGGGGGTCTTAAGATTAAAACTATACAAAAACAAAATACTTTAAATTATTTAGACAAGACAAAATTTTGCTCGATAATGACAGGACAAATCCTCTACTTAAGATTTACATGCAACCGCAAATAAATCAACAAAAACAATATGTTGGGTAGAGTTACTCTAAAACCTGTTGCCCATAGAGCCTCTAAAAAAAAATAATTTGCCTTTCCTCATTTTTCACATCGGTTTGAGAAAAAAGTTCTTATAGCCTTGTGGAACGGTCCATGTTTATCTATCCATCCTTCGGTCATTGGGTGAAAGAGAAGGGACATCCTGGACAGGACACCAGTCCAGGAGCACACACAGGAAATACAACCATACACTCATGCCTAAGGGCAGTTTATGTTAACCAATCTGAATTAAATATTTGCTTTATACTCTTAACTTCTGACCTCTTTTATGCTTTCCTGGCATTTTCTCTGAGCTCTGGAGGTGAGTAGATCTGTTTTTTTGGGCAGTCACATTAAACACCACTCCACTCCACATTATTGTTTGACATTTAGCCACACAATCTGTGAACTTTGTCTCTGCACTTTCCACTACATAAAGGCCTACAGCTTGAAATTGCGAGCTATTTGAACACGCTGACTGATTGAGTTATGGTGTGGATTTTTTTAAGCTTCACTTTCTACGTTAAATGTCAGAGAAGCTTTGAAAGTCAGCTTCCAGCCAGATACAGAGGAGCTTCCGGTCTTTGCTTCCGTTTAGCATTTTGATCAAAGGTACTTGGAACTGAAGCATCTTGGAGTTTATATAGAGCAATGTGAAAATTTTTAGACACCGCATCAACCACTCATTTCTTTAATAAAATGATTCATATTTTAATGCAAACTAACTATGGAAAAGAAAGTGATTTAATTTCCCTTCAAAGGCCTCTTAGCCAGTGCCTTTGACGCTTTTGTAGCTATGATCAAACTCAAATCAAGTCTTAGAAAAGTTTTCCTGACTCAACACGTTGTTTAGGGGTTTCTATTAAAGAAACCCCTAAAACAACAATGTGTATTATGTCCAAATCAGTCAAGAAAAGAATTAAGAAGCATTTCGGCAGAATTGGTACATCCAAGGGGAATATAAAAACGGTAAGATTACTGTGTTTTGGGCAGTTTAAACCTTATTACAAGCAGAATTTGTCCTGCCCCTACCACTCCCGTTCTACGGATGTCCACTGATGGAGGAAGTGAATATAAGTACAGCTGAACAGCTTAGAATGGCTCCAAACTTCTCAGGTTGAGTTAAAAAACCTAAAATTTGATTTAAAAAAAACAAGGTCCAGGTTGAAACAAAACTGAATTCCCCTTTAACTGAAAAAAAGTGTTCAAAATAGCAAACTGACCAGCAACAAGCTCAAAAGATATCTGAAAGTTAAACAAAACTGGTACCACTGCACATCATGTGAGGAAGGGTCATCAGAGCTCAAGTCTACTGAGCTCATAACAGCTCATGAAAAACAGTAATGAATTATTTTTAATCTATTTAGAAAACAACTTTAAGGCTTCTAATAAACTGTCCTAAATTATATGAACATAGTCGTCTTAAAATCTAATGCCAAGAACAAAGTAAGTTTGTGGATTTCTGTATTCAGACATAATGCATAAATTTGCAGTTCAGTGTTCATATCACAACCTAAGGACTGGAAGAAAGATCATGGGAATAGTAGCTTTAAGCAGGACGGTGTCTAAAATTTCTTAAAGTTAATTTATAGGTTGGACAAAGGAAGGTTTGTGACTCATAAATGCTAGATTCAGATGGGGAGCTTCTAGTATGTTGCTGCTAAATAACTAGCTAAAAATATTTTTAAACTAATTCATACATGCTACAATTGAGGTTTTTATCATTATTTTCTCTGTTTTGCTGAAAAATCAAGTGGTATTAAACACAAAAAAAGGATTATTTTGCTGCCCTCTGCTGGTTTAAAACAAAATCATCAGGGGATTATTATTTTTAGATTTTAATTTCTGTCAGGCCTTTAAATGTTAGCTTCTGCTGGATGTTCCAACTCCAAACTCTCATAATGTTGTCTTTTTTCCCTTGCTATAACCAATTCCACCTTAAACTGTATACTTTAGGGTAGATTCTTTAGAAAAATAAAGGTATTCAGTGAATTTATCCATGTCAATAGAGGTGACAGAGGATGTTTGTCTGTGTTTTACTGAATCAGCTTATAACCATGGAAAGAGTGGGAATGTATGATAAGTAAATGCACTGGAGCCATTGCTCATGCATAAAGCTGAGAGATTTCTGCAAGAAGCAGCAGTTTTCTCTCCATTTTCTTTACAGTCACGCACCATCCCTGATCTCCCTTTCTGCTGGCTGCATACTTAGACTGAATATGAAATGCCACAGTGGTGCTACATAATTCAAACCGGAAACCTTCATTACTCTGAAGTAATGCACTTTGTACCTTGCAGCCGTGGCTGCTCATTAGATTACAGGATAATGCTTCACTGGCAGAAAAAGATTGTCACCTAGTCATACTATGACTAGACAAAGGAATTATGCAAGAAATGGCATCAGAACTCATCAATTACGTGTTTTTCATTTTTTGTACCAAGCAAGTTCATTTAACTTGTCCTAGAGAACGACAGGTTTTTAATTCCATCTGCATTACATCTCATCACCACAAGATGGCAAGCATACTTCTCCATAGCTACCGTTTGCTGTGAGGGTTTGCTTTGAATAAATCACTGTTATGAATTTAGCTGCAGTCCAAGAGACTTTGCTCTCATCTCTCCTTTTGGTCCCCATCACACATGGATAAACACTCAATACCATACACTGGACAGGAGATATTTAAATACATGTGTAAAAAACAAAAACAAACTCAAAGTTAAATATCAGTGTCAAGGTGGAGTAATGTGCCTGGACTGTCTGCAGTACATCTTTCCAATTCTCTCGGTCATTTTTCCAACATGCAGGCAAAGTAAAAAATGGGAAAGTGTTACAGAGCCGTGATTTGAATTTAGCTAAGACAAGAGTGCCCGCCCTTTAAGTTATATGACTTTATGTAGTAAGAAATAAAAAAAATCTTTACTTGGATGTAAGATGACCTACATTTCACCTCAAGTGTACAAAACCACAAAGGAAAACTCCCAAAGATGAAGCCTGAAGGGGAAAAGGCATGTTTGGAAAAAATATCAAGACTGGTTTGTAGAACCATTACTAAAGCCATGAAGGATTTCTAAATGACTTTATCTTTGTCTTAAATCTTGGAGGAATCTTAGCTCACTCTTAATTTGACAGTTAACTGCTTGTATGACCCAATTTCAGCCCAGTTGTAGCGCTGAGGAAGACTCCACATTGCAAAATGCTGCAAAATACTTTGGCATACAGCGGAATGGTCGACTTAAAGACTTCAAGGTGTCCAGCGGATGTGGCTGCAAAACAAGCTCACGGTTACAGGTGTAGGGGTAAACCCCGGTAAAAATGTTGACAATAGTAATTACTGTCTTGTTCTTTGCAAAAACATCTCTGTGGATTACTGCGTCTGCGGTGTAGACACGGTGAGCCTTACCAGCCCCCATCTCATTTGCTGAAGTTGCCGCACATGCGCACATTGCAGTTTATGAGCAAAACTTTCTCTAAGCTGAAATGATGGCCGAAGGAGGAGACGGCAGCGCTCAGGACATTTATCAGCCCCCAAAGAAGACTACGTAGGAAGTATGGGCATAATTTGGTTATTTGAAGAATACTGAGAAACAGTTGATAGAAGACAGCTATCCTGTTTGCAGAATGTGCAGGAAAAAAAGTGGCTGTGAAAGGCAGCAACACTTCTAACCTCATCACACATCTGCGTGACCATCAACTCTACATTCATGGCGAGCGGTTTAGCTGAAATGCATGATGTGAGGACTTTGGGTTGAGGGAGAATGCAATGAGCGCCCACTGCCATATAAGCTGTGCTGCACATACCTCCGTATTGAAATGGCGCTATGCATTATGGGACTACCAGGGGGCGGATAAGAGTTGTTCACCAATGCAATAGATTGACTCGCTGCATTATTATGAATTTAACAATGATTACTGACTGACATTTTCCCAAATATGCTAAACTCACAGAGAGCACATATTGAGGACAATATGTTCCTGAAACAGAGGGTTTATGTAGCTGTTTGAAAATATTATAACACGTTTCTGGCGCTATTATTAGTACATGTAATACCCTCGAAACGATCAACAACACATAGTTATCATGAAATTTTGGAATTAATAGCAAATATACCTTGAACTTCTTATAATATTCCCTGTAAGATAATACATTTCTAGCCAATCGTTTTTTGAGTTAGTAACAAAAAAAAGTTATAGATGTGAACAGTAGAATAATGATAAGGATTGAGCATTTGCATGCTCAACCCTTGTTCCTTTACTTTGATGTGAAACTGCACTTTTGATAAGGCTTTTTCTGTATTATTTTAAATGTAATTTACACCGTTACACTTTTTCAAAACTATTTAAATTTGTGTAGGACTATCAATGCTTTCTAAACATTTGACCTTCAAAAAAAAATAAATATCCATGATAATACCGAAAACCGTGATAACTCTGGTCACAATAACCGTGAGGTTAAATTTTTACACCATGATAACCCTAGTATATAGTTAATTCGAGGTGTTTGAACTGTTTGGTTTGCTCCAAACATGGCACCGTGCCCAACATCTCTACTCTCTACTTTTAAATCCGTTCAAAAAGAATCTATGGCTTCGTTCAGATGCATCGTTTGAAACTCATAATGAAATGTTTATCAAGCTTTCCAAACAAGCGATACTTTTACAAACTTTTTTGTTGCAGGTCATGCGCTTTAACCCGCTAACCGAGGCCTGTAGAGTCTGAGACTGAGCGCATGTGGTTCCTTGAAATTTATGCGCACTTTGCAAAGTCTGACACTTGGTGGATTTCTCCTGGACCTTCAGTCCTGGGAAGTACAGTAAACATTTTAATATTCCTTAAAGTATCTTTGTCACTGTAAAAAAGAAAGAAAAAAAGAATCGTGTTAAGATGGCCCCATATCTCTTCATGATTGATGGGCTGCAACAATTGCTTCTCTAAGTTAATTGCTAATGTCTTTCAATTCTGGCGGTGTTTACACTGGACGCATAAGAGCAGATTTCTAAACAGTTTGCTTTTCTGGGAGAGACAACATGGTCAAGTTCATATTAGCCTCGCCAGGTTAATGCTTTCATTCTAAAATCATTTAAAAACAGGAGGGGAGTACTTTGTTTTTCATATACTGTTTATACATTTGTTCAATAGATAAGTGCACCTCATGTTATTTTTAAGTTGATTCCCAAATTTGGTAAAGCCCACTTTCAAATAGGAATAACCACTAATTATGAAACTGGTGTTTATGGATTGTTTGAACTGAAAATTGATTTTGGAAAGTTATCTTAAACCTACAGCACTGTGATTTAAGCTCTATCAAGTCTTGTCACTAAAATAATGTTTCCTCAGCCACAGAAGAAATGGCACCTAATTTGTGGTAAAATTATCACTTAAACTATAATAAAGTGTTTAAAAAGACAGAGTCAAAATGTAAAAGCTATTTAAAGCCTCATTTGCAGAGCAATTTGAAACCAGTTAATGGGAATGTGGATTTGAACTGTGACTGAGACCAGTGTAACATATCAAGACACACTCTTTACTAATAACCCCTAATTATTGACTCATTAAAACCTAAATCATTTTTAAATGGTTCTAATAACAATTTCCTACAGCATTAATGGTAAATGGACTGGACTTAAACAGCACTTTTCTAGTGATTCTGACAACTCAAAACACTTAACACTGAAGCCACATTCACTTATTCGCACTCACAAACGCAAACACATTCATACACCAATACAGAGCTCTTTAGGCCACTTGGGGTTAAGTCCCTGGCCCAGGGGCACATCAAACTTTGACAGGAGGAAGCTGGATCTTAACCTATGTCCCAAAGATTGCAAGACAACTATGCTACCAACTGAACCACAGTCACCCCTATTCAATAATAAACTGTTAAAACAATACATTTCTGAATGTTGGATGAAACTTCATGATTTAACAATAACAGTCTTTATGTCAATCACCAACGGAACCGTTTTCCTATCCCTGCTCCAACCTGCACAGATTATGAACAGTTTTTATCGGGGGCTTTCATTCAGATTTCAAAAGATATTGTTCATGAAATTATTACAAAAATCTGTAGCTCCATTTTTGATCGCTCTGGGCTTAGATGATCTCTTTTCAGTCTTGAAGAATATTTCCAACCGGCAGCAAGGATTAAATGCTCCTCTGTCGCTCAGACTGAAATGAGTGTCATCACATCTAACAACAGCATCTATCAGGTTTTTGAAAGAGAATAAATGAAGCCTAACATTTGACAAAGAGGACATTCAGAGTAACATAGCAGCAAATGGGTCACTTCATCGCCATTAATCTCTCACGAAAAAAAAAAGGTTTCATATCCTTCTTTGAAAAGGTTTAAAAAGCATTATTGTCACTTTAATACTAGCAGGGATTTTGGTCTGCTTCTCCATGCACAACGCTTTAATTCAGCCTCACTGGAGGGGTTTTGATGATCACAATTTTTTTGTCATAGTACAGCAATGCAATAGGGGCCAGACTTTGTATTTTGAACCACTCAAAGATGGACTGGTTCATTTCAGATCACTGTCCTGTTAGATACCCAAAGCTCATTTCAATTTGAGGTTGCAAAATGATTGCTGGAAATTCCCCCTCAGGATTTTTGTGGCAGAGAGGAGGACCCTCATTTATCAAAACGTCCAATATTCTATCAGGCAAATGAAATTTATAATGTGCGTATGAACAGTCAGAAGTCAGATTTATGAAATATGCGGTGGTCACTCATATGCATGTTCCTCCGCAATCATGTGGTGATAAATCCCAAATGTGTGTTCCTAGGTACTTGTATTCGTTCAGTCATTTGCATACATAAAGGCCCTCAAATAACCATATTTGGTAATACCACATCCTCTCACAAATGCATTAAGTTTTTCCGGTCTTCCTGAAAATAAGTCCCAAGAGAGTAAAAAAAGGAATTTCAGTGACACCGAGATAGAGATGAAACATAGGTGGTTTAATAAAGTATTCATTATGAACAGACGTTATCCATCCATCAATTTTCTAAACAACTTATCCCCAAGGGGTTGTGGGGGGGCTGGTGCCTATCTCTAGCTGTCAGCGGGCGAGAGAAGGGATACACCCTGGACAAGTTACCAGTCCATTGCAGGGCAACACAGAGACATACAAGACAAACAACCATGCACAGTCACACTTAGGGACAATTTTAGTGAGACCAATTAACCTAACTGTCATGTTATTGGACTGTGGGAGGAAGCCGGAGTACCCAGAGGGAACCCATGCATGCAAGTGAAGAACATACAAACTCCATGCAGAAAGATCCTGGGCTGGGATACAAACCCAAAACCTTGTTGCTGCAACGCAACAGTGCTACCCACTGCTGCACCGTGCAGCCCGAGCAGAATTTAGTTAATGCAAATTAATTTCAGCACCAATAGTGTTTTTTCCCTCCATTATCAGCGGTTTATCTGCTTCATCCCCCTAGAACGCACAGACATAAAGAAATGTGGCAAAAAAATAATGTAATTTGCTGTTACTAACTTCTTTGAAAATCCTTAAATTTTTTGAAATTATTTTCTGAACATTGCTGTTTGGTTTTATGAGCTCAGGGGGAACCAATAAAAAAATAATACTCCACCTTAGAGAAAGTGGTAGGGGCAGTAAATGTGGTTGGGATAGTGGAGAGGTTTCTGTTGGAAGTAAAGAAAAAAATAGTTTGATATAAAACTGAAGACATAAAACATCCCTCAGCACACAGCTGGGCCAGATCTTCTAATGATGGTACCTGAAAGTTTATTGCAAATTGGTGCATAACTTTTGGACTTATTTTTCTGAAAGACAGACAGACGCCAACATGAGCTACTTGGTGGAAATGATAAACTGCTGAGAGAAATATTCTGTCAAAGTAAAACGGTTTCAGTGTTGCAGTTCCTCTTTTCTAACAGTAGATGCTGTGCATACACATGGTCAGAGATCTACTTCTATTTAGGAACATTTCTATGCACAAGTAAAAATTTATAAATACCAAACAATACATAAAGTTGTTCCTACGCACAAAATATGCACAGATCTGTGTGTAAGTATAGTTGATAAATGAGGGCCCAAGTTTCCATCAATTAGGGCAATTTCCTCAGATTGTGAAGCGGCAGAAAAGTTCAGACCATCACACCAACACTGCCAGTATGATTTTCTTTTGCTGAAATGTTTTCTTGGTTTTATACATGAAGTAACAGGATGAACAAGTAAAAAAAAAATTCTACTTTTGTCTCATCAGTCTGCAGAGTGTTTAACTAAGAGTCCTGATTTCCAAACTAATTAGAGTTTATAGCTGAAAAGATTTTAATAGTATTTTTTGAGACGGAGATTTCCATTATGTTAAACCACCGCTACTGTGTCACACACCACAAAGTGGTTGTTGTCCAGTTAGGAGCGACAATACTCCAGGTCCTGGTAGGCGTCCATTAATTATCTACTTGAAGCAGCTAAAAAATGTCCTCTCTGAAGTCTGAACCATGCCGATGGGCTCTGTTTTTTTTGCCAAGTGTGCACCAAACATAGGAGTTATGTCATTTAACCCAAGACTTATTAAATGAATGATCACATCTCTTATTTTCCGTTTAACAAAATAGTGTCCCTTTTTATAAGAATAATCTGAATCCTTATTTTAGTTCACTGGGCTTTACATATTTGTAAGAAACAAAGAGTTTCACAAACATGGCATAAACATAAAGCCACAATTAGATCAAAGCTCAATTAAAGACTGAATTATGTTATAGAGGAACTGTAAATTACAATTAGGGATTTTTCAGCACTTTAGAGTCAGTTTATTCACATAAGCACAATTAGTCAGAGATACATGTACTGAAAAGCTATACATTTGTTAAAATATAGCACACTTTTAAAAGAGATGTCAGTTTTCAAAAATGTGAATCCTTTTAGTATGCAGATGGTTATTAGAGCTTTATAGGAATAAGAGTAGAACATCAAGCTTTCTCCAATATGCCACGGTCACCTGTCACTTTTTTCTGATAGTGGCACAGGGTGGTCCAGTCTGTCTGACAGCCCATTTCTGCAGCCGACAGCCAGGAAGACCTCCTGGGATCAGCACAGTCCCACCTCTCTACTGTGTGACCCACTTATCTGACAGCAGCTCTGCTTAAACTTCAACAGCAGATGAGTGCTTCTCTCACTGGGCATCAAGTATAAACACAAGAGATGGAAAGAAACCCCCTCCTCCCTAATACTGTCAGGTTCTTTCAACTGGAACATTTTAAATCCTAAAAGTAGCTTTATCAACTGGTTCTTAAATTGAAAAAACACTCCAGCTTTATACAAATGTAATTGCCTTATTTTGAATATCTGGACATAGAAAAATCTTTAAAATCAAGAAAATTAAAATCCTTATTTTAGGTTTTCGGGTGGCCAGAAATGGGTTGAAGGAGCGAAAACAACATAAACCCAAAATAAATTTGCAAACGGATACCATGACCTTTAGAGTGGCAGGGAATTTCTAGCGGACAACTGTAGGTAAATACAGAAATAACACTCTTAAAGCTGTCAAGCTTATAAAGTATGACACCTGTTGAAAGACTTTACGATGAGTAATAGTTTAGCTTCATGGAAAACTTCCACACTGCTGTTTTATCACATCTAGAAACAAACAGTTATTGATTTATTGCCTGAATATAGTTCATAAATCCACACCAGAGGTCATGCTAGATATTTTTGTTGTCTGTCATTTTGATGGACCGGGTGAAAAAAAAAAGTCTGTTCAATTTGTGTTTTTCCCAATCAGTTTTTTTTAAAACTGTAACTAATTCAACAGTATTTATTTCTGAGTACGTTGTCCAGGTCAGAGATGATGCTCAGATGCTCTCATAGGAATCTGTCAGAGTTTGTCCTATGGTGTGACAGCAACTACTTGGATCTAAACGTCTCAAAAACCAAGGACATGGTTATTGACTTCAGACGCTCCACAGCGCCCTCTCTGGGCAGCAGTGTCATTCATGGTGAAGTGGTGGAAGTAGTGGAGAAGTACAAATATCTTGGTTCTTGGATAGATAACAAGTTGCAATTTGACGCAAATACCGACTCCGCTTTTGAACGTGGTCAGCAGAGAATCTATTTTTTAAGGAAGTTGAACTCTTTCAATGTAAATAAAAGGATTCTCTGCAACTTTTACTGCTGTTTCATAGAGAGCCTATTAACTTTTTCATTTGTGTGCTGGTTCAAGGGTTTGTCTGTGAAAGATAAAAACAAACTGCAAAATACTGTCAAAATTTGCTCTAAAATTATTGGAGTTGAACTAAGAGACCTATAGTCTCTATGGGAGGAGCAGGCGCTAAAGAAGGCTAAATGTATCTTCAGTGAGCCTCTCCATGCTCTGTCCTCTGAGTATTCGCTCATACCTTCTGGACGTCGGTTTTATGTACCCTTTCGGAAAAAAAATCGTTTTTCTAACTCTTTTGTTCCCTCTGTCACTGAACTGTTGAATTCTGAAGGGAGTGACTTTACTAAGTGGCATTGACCTCTTTGTAATGTGTCCTTTGTTGTTTGTTATACTATCGGCTATTGTCTGTACCGTTGGAAGTGACACGCAGTGAATGTGGTGATGTGTGCGCGTTTGTTTTTGCAATATCTGTCGGAGGTTGCTGCAATTTAATTGCCCTCGAGGGATCAACAAAGTTTTCTGAATCTGAATCTGAATCTTATTTTTGATTGATCTAGTTACCCGCACTCTGTGCATAATGTTGAGAATGTCTGCACACTTGCACCAAGTGGCAGCGGCAGGCCCGGAGTGGCTAATCGGGAGCACCAGGACATTTCCTGGTGAGCTAGTCTGATATTTGGGCCGAGAGGGACGGTTCAATGGCAAGCAGAGTTGTACAGTACTATTGCGTCAAATGTGCAACTAGGCAAAAATAAGTTGCAAATAACAGTATTTCTACACTACTTTGGCAAAAGTTCAAACTTGTAGGGGAAAATGTTTAACTAGTCCCTTGTAGTTGCATACTATTTGGTGAAAATATATAAGACTATAGAGGTATTACCGAAACAGCTATAAGTTAAAGGTACAGCTGCCAGCTGGTGAAATAGATTGGGTGGTGTGGAGAGGTCTACTATTACACATGAAGAAAGCTCAAGCAGACGGCCATAACATTTTTGCTCTTGTGCAAAAAATAAGCACCAAAACAAGCTTGTAGTTTATGACAGCTAACAAGGAAAATGAAACGAGTTAATTTATAAAATCAATGGTGTGATGTGGCAGCTAACGTCATTTTAATAATATTGCAACGCCACATAACTAGGAAACGTTGTCTCATAGTTGCTAAGAGTTAGTAATGAAATCCAGCATGAAGCAAAATGAGCTCACAACTCCAGAGTGGAAAGGATTGTTTTTTGAGTTATCAAATATAAGTAGTAATAAAAGAAGAGCATGATGTTGACCTGCTATTAAGAAGAGCCCTGCAATGCTAGCTGATTCAGCACTGCAATAATAAAACTGGGTGACCTAATCATATGCTTTGTAAAATTAGGAGACTTGTGCTGAGAATTATAACCCTTTTTAAAAGTGAATTAGTGTCCGAAGAGGAGTCATGGTTGACAGTAGTGATGAGGATTTTTTTGACAATATAAAAGTTATGTTTCTTAACACACATCCATTAGTTCCAATAAAACCACTTTCTATGCCCGAACAATAAATACACTAAATCCAGATTTGACAGAAAATAGAATGACAATAATATAAATTAAGCCTGCATGTTTTGCCATTGAAAATACCGTAATTGGTTGAGCCAACTGTGTTTTCATATTAAATGCACTAAAGCTTTACAGAATAATATATTTTATTGTGGAAAGTGCAGCAAATGAGATTAGGTAAACTAGAGGAAACAGTCTACTCAGGATCAGCTTACCCTTATTTATACCGAGGTGGACATTTTTTAGAAAAAATACTCTAAATTACAAGGCTTTACAGAACAGTGTGTTGTTGTAGCTTTAAACTCTAAAGTTATAATTACATGATTTTAATTAGGGACGCAATGATACCACTTTTTTCAAACCAATATGATACCGATATTTGGATCTGAGTACTTACTGATACCGAGTACCAATGCTGATACTTCTACCACACACGAAAAAATGCAATGAATAGAAAGATGGGTTTTATTTTCTTTACTGCTTTTTACAACAAATAATGCCGAATACAATAAAATTTAAAATAATAAAAAATGACCACAGAACTGAAATTCCAAGTGAAAAATAAAAACTTACTGTGAATCTTTTTAGAGTTTCCACATTTTAGTATCTGTTCATGTAAGTCTATAGGTTAACTTTAACCGATACAAGTAAAATAGAAGGGTATCAAAAAAAATCCCTAATTTTAACAAAAATAGCTTTTCTATATGAATTAGGGCGGTCTGAGACAGAAAAATGAGCTCCACTCCAGCCCTGGTCAGAGATGTGAATACTAATTTGTCAAAGTGAGGGACGGCCTTCAGATTTTTTCGTCCACAGTAAAAAAAAATGTTAAAAAAAGGACGGCATTTGGTTAACATGACCTCTGATCCACACGAAACTGATTAGCAATAACAGCATTTGACTACTGATGTTGGCTTCATCTCTGTGATTAAATTTTATTCCTGATTTGTGTTATTTATTTCAGATCCATATGCTGAAGTTTGTCACAAAACACGATTCAACACTTCAAGTCTAACCGTTGGAGTTGAGGGAAGCTGTTTAAAAGAAAAAATTTTAATCACTTTGCTGAGGATGAACTTTACATTCGGTATTAAGCACCAAATTGAGGCCTTTAAATACAAATAATGAACAGATGGACAGACCAACAGACGCACTAATGGATGGAAGGATTGTATTAGATGTGTGATTAGTGATGGATGATGAGGACAGAGAACGATCTGACCCCTGTACCATAAAAACAAACAGACATGCATCACATCCTAAAGATAAGATACCTAGCTCTGCTTAAAAAAAAAAAACTGAGATGATACATTTTTTTACATTAAACTATTTTCACAACAAGACAATGTGGCAGATTTGTGCCAACCACAATGACTGACTAAATTCAGAGGTGAGAAAGTAAAGGGGAACATCGTGACTCTCACCTCAGCACCAGGGGACAGACTCCTTTTCCTGAGGGCTGGGGAGGGCTCGGCTGATTGTAGAGGAGTCAGACGTCCGTTCTTCAGCTGCTCGCCTGAGGGCGACTTTGGTACAGTCCACACAGGAACACCATCTGCAACAAAACAAACGGAAAGCAGTGTCAGATAAGGCTGTCAAGTTTCTGAGCCACAAAAGCAGGTCAGAAACTCAATGCTGCCTTTGCTGGAGACGACGTAGAAAAACTAATTTCACTATCTTCTATTTACATCCGACATTCAGTATTAAAAGGTGTGAGATGACTGATGGAGCTGAGGCACCAGGAAATTATGTGCAAAATTGTTTGCTTCAGTTTTGATATCAGATTGGCTAAGAGCCACATCCAAGCTTAGTATTATGACTTGACAGAACGACTACAATTTTGTCTTCAGCCCAGAGATAATAGAACGCCTTTCAAAACGTATTGGTTTCAAACTATTTTACATTACAACCAAAAACGTTATATATTGGACCAATCGATAACTCATGCATAAAGGCGAAGCGGAGCAAAACAGGAACAGATTTTCAAGTTTTTTATTTAAAAATCTAAAACAATGCAGTCTTCATATGTATATCCAGCCCCTATTACTCTGACATCACTAAATAAAATACAGTCCAATCATTTGCTTTTACATGTTAAGTGTTTATCAAAAAGAGGAAAACTGTATATTGCAGTATAAATCCAGGGGATCTGTGGAAGTTTCTTAGATAACATCAGCAAACAAACTGCATTATTAAGGCCACAAAACACAGCAGAGAAGGCAAACCTAAACATGATGGGAAGTATAAAGAAGAGTTTGCTATTAAAACAATATCCCATACTTTGAACATCTCGGAGCACTTTTCAAGCCATGATCTGAAAATGGAAAGAGTATGTTCACCTGCAAACATACCAACATACAGTCATCCATCAAAACACAGGCCGGAGAAGGAGAACAATAAATATTTTGTTTTTAAAGCAACCAATAGGCCTGTTATAGGAGCTATAAAGAGCTGCAGCTCAGGTGGGAAAAAGTGTCCGCACAACAATCATTAGTCTTGTCCTTCAGTCTGATCTTATTAAAAAGTGTCGGGAAAAGAGTCATCATTGACAGAAAGTCTCAGGTAAAGCATGGAAGAAGGTGTTTAAAACAGCAAAGAACCAAATTGAACACACCTACTGGGGAAAACATAATAGGGGCAGCATCATGCTGTGGAAACAACCCTGAGTTGTTAGGAAGATGTATGGAGCTAAAGTTTCATCAACAGTCAGATGAAAGCCTATTCCTGTGCTACAATTACGTAGTCCATATCCAAATTAACAGAATCTGTCGAATCTGCAACAGCACGTGAAAATATCACAATTCACAACTAGACTCCATCAAATATCAGCTTGAGCTTTGCAAAGAACAATGGGCAAAATATTCTGTTTTTATGAGCAAAGTATTGACTCAGGGGGGATGAAAATGAACACACAACAATTTTCAGATGTTAAATACAGAAGTTTGTACTAGTAACAAGTCAAAATGTGAACAAGTTCAAGGAAGATTACATTTTTGGAAAGGCTTTGTAATTCATTTTATACTGCTAGGGAGTTTAACTTGATGTACCAATGTGGGACTAGAACTGCAACCGAATTTGAGAATATTTCAGAGTAAATTATGCCATTACATTGGGAATTATGGCAGAAAAACGGCAGAAAAAAAAACTGAAATGAAAAGAGCAATTTTGTAAGCATGTTGAAAAAGCTTGCTTATGAGGAAAAGGCTTCATGGAACATTTGTAGAAGCGGCAGTGCACACCAGGCGCAGCAGAACACATTTGCTCAGAAGCAAAAGGGATTTAATAAAGGAGGTGACCTTTAAAATGTCATGGCAGGGAAACAAAGGAGCCTGTATCAAGACCAAAAACGCTATTAATAAAAGACAGCAATGTGAACCCAAACATGAAATCTATCTTTTTTTAGAGGTTTCGTTGTTTAAAAGACGACACATATGTCATAAACATGCTGATATTCATACTAGTTTTGGCCCAGCTGCATCACAGCAGTCGTCTCAAGCAGCACTGACTGTCCGGTGCATCTTTTGAAATTCAGATATAATTGGTTGCGCACATAATGTGCATTAATGCACCCCAGTTTTCTGTTGATGGACTTCCCAGTGTGGTGGATATGGTGAATTGAAACAATATTTTCTTTGTAGTTCTGCTTTAGTGGGGCAGTTCTGGGACCATAAAGGAGCTCTCTGTATTCCTGTTGGGGATGTTTGTTAATTGCCTTGTTCTCTAATAGAATAAGACCAATTCTAAAGGAGGTGTGAAAGGTTACAATGCCAAATTTTATTTTTATTCTTCTGATTTAAAAAAAATGCATTTGTAATCAAGTGACACATTAGGTTAATAAATGTTGCACTAAATTAAACAAAGGAACATTTTATATGTAGTTTAGCATAGTTTTGCATTTCAGAGTACATTGACTTGCACATGAAAATAGATTAATAGATGTATTAGCTATAACTTGCTAGTATATGGTTAGACCTTCGACAGGCTTCAAAAATGCCTCAATTCTTCATGACATCGAATAAACATTCCTCAAAAAGGAGAACATAGCTGCTTTACAAATAATATGAGTCATTTCAAGTCTTTGCAGATTTAACCTATTCTCTCCCTAACCACTGCAAGTATCTCTACTGTAGCTGCAGCTTTAAGTATTGCCAATAAAGTGGGTAAGCAGTTCAAATAGCAGCAAAGAAAACCAACATGAAGGATGCTGATAAAAAAGTGATAATGAAAATGTCACTGCTGAAACTAATCATCAGACATGGCATTATTTTTCTGATTAGTAACTGGCCTGCGTCATTGAGCCTTTGAGAATGGGAAACAGGGTGGAAAGTACTGTAGTTTTCTGTTTCACGTTTCCACATATTGTGCGTTCAGAAAGGGATTATGCATACAGTACCTCAGTTTCAAGAAGTGGTTATTTGAGCTACTTCTGCCTTTCAAAAACTGTCTCTACCCATTCTCCTCTGACACTAACGAGGCTTTTTCCATCCAAACAACTGCAGTTCATTGGATATATTCTTTCCTCTGAGTCCTTCTCTGTAAGCCCAAGAGGATGCTGAGAGTCAAAACCCAAGTGGAACATGAGTTTCAGAAATACTTAGACACACCCAATTGTTACCATTATTCCTGCTGTGCTCAGAGTCACTTAAATACACTTTCCTCCTCACCCTGAGGCTCAGTTTAAAATCATCTTCACCACATCTAAATGTTTAGAGGGATTGCTGTCACGTGATTGGCCGACTTCCTCTCAACAAACTATAGAACATATGTTCCTAATGAAGTGGGCAGTAAGTGCATAGGACTCAATTTTAAGAGTTTGTTTTATTCCCAAAAATTGAACTTTGAAGAACTCCCTCTAAAAATGTTGACTTAAACCGGTTCTTTACACTTTTAAGATACTTTAAAAGTTGTGAAAAACTCAACTCTCTGAATACTAACTGAAAACCTTTAACTTATAGCTGTGAAACAGAAATTGTTGTAATCTTTATACTGGTAATTTTATTTCTGCCTTGTTTCATAGGGTTTTTGTTGTTTTCAGATTTTCTTGCTGGAAGATTTCATTGGCACATTATTTTTTATTAAATTTCTTTTATTTTTCAAGCATGTGAAACCATTGTTGCTCCTCATTTCAACAAGGGGGTCCACTGGCATATTTGCCAGGCCAAAGATGTAACTAGAGGTTGAATGATAAGCTTGTGCATCAGGCACGGATGCTGTTTGAGAGCTCACTCACAAATGAAGAGAAAAAGCAGCTGAGTCAGTCCCGTCCTAGACAATTTACAGATTTGCAGGCATATCTTCAACTGAGGTAAGAACTTTTACTGTTGTGTTAGTTTAGTTTGGGTCTGGGCTGAAGTTTTGCTGGTTTTAAAAGCCGCTTTCGCTGAATCCATCCTTCAGTTACTACTCGCTCTGTGGTTGTTTATGATGGAAATAGCGAAGGCTACGCCTGAAAGTGAATGCGCATGATGTCAATACGCATTATACTGCCCCTGGGAAGCACTTGGGAAATCTGCTTGTTTGACTCGAGCACTCTCTATTTAGGTGAATTTACAGGCATAAAGAGGAAATCGCGGTAAAAAGGCCAGGGCTCATTCTACTGACCAAAGCATCGATGGAGCATGTATGAGAAAAAAATGTTAATTTTTTTATATACTGATTTGTGGTTAAACTTATGTATAGTCCCTTTAAATCAAAGACAAGATGCTTCCTAGTTAGTGTCTACCTATCAAACAACAACCTCAAACTCCCACCTACATTTAGTCACCACCATTCGTCTTTGTTAAAAAATAACTGCTTGGTGTCTCCAGAATTAAACGGAGTCCACAATTATCTGTTTAAGATAAATCTACTTTTATCTGACTTATTAAATATAATTTAGAGATCTCATTTTAAAGCTTGGAAGTCACAACAGAGGACTATATTTTATATCAAAGCGCTTCTCAAATCCACTTCAAACACTTAAATCGTTTTAAAGGTGTAATGTATGATGTGGCCCCTGTTCTTACACCCATAAGTGCAAAACATGATGGTGAGCATGTGTCTCTCAGCTAAACTAAAAAGTGTGAGCAAGCTGTCTATGGTGACTCTACTGACAGGTCAAAGGAAGGTGATAACAGACCGCTCTACAAGACAAGTGAGAGGTTCACAATTTGAAGATGTAATTTAGATTCACTTTTTTTCATGGTTATTAGAGTAAATCTCTCTCTCTCTGCTGTGTCTTTCACCAGCAACTCTTCCAGTTTTACAAAGCTACGCTGAACCCATCATTCAGTTACTTCTCGCTCTGCGGTTGTTTATGAGCCATTTTAACAACGTCTGCTTGTTTTCCGGAGTTACTACCAATCAGCATGACTTAACAACAGGTCCCACCCAGTGACTCCACTCGGACATTTCTGAGTACATATCCCAAGACTGCTACTCAGTTGTATTCCTGAAATGGCCCCAAACTTGCCCTATCGCCCCGTTGAAGTGGAGACACATTCCTACCATGTGGTTCCAGTAAATTACCCTCAAGTTCTGATAACGGAACACACCTTAATGGGCTGAAACAGAGTTTTAGCAGAACGATGATCCAAACCTCATGTCAAAGCCATAAATAGCTTAATGTTCTGGAGGGGCTTTCACAAAATCTGAACCTCAACGCTCGTGAATTACACACAGCAACTTGGTCTAACCCAGAAAACAAAACTTGACCAAACTTTGCAAACAAATACTCAGCCATGTAAGAGGCTTATTGATGGCTAAAACTAGTAGCTAAGATAATTAGTCTCAATACAATAATGTATTGTGCAAGTGTACTGGAAGTGTGCACATGTGTGTATTTTATATATATGCATTTGTTGTGCTTGTATGAATAATTTGATTGTGTATGTTTTAGACAACATTCATCAAGTATTTAAAATTTTTGAGTTTTTGAAAATCTAAATTACTTATTACCGTAATTATCTCACCCTGGAAAAAGACCACAATTATTCTGACAAGTGTTATCAGTCTACTCATACTTCCAACGATGGTACGACTCAAAATAATACAAGACATGCGGTTTTAAGGCATACCATGGTTACAAAAAGTCACCCATGATTTAAAAAAAACCAACTGTTTAGTCAAAGTCTTTCAACGGTTTAAATAAGTGGCCATTCTCCGGTCTTATGTAGCTTATAATAATGGTTTCTCTAAACCCACCTCCGTGGTCGGTCTGTTGTGTATAATCTTTCTTTAGAAAGCAATGCAGGTTTATAACAAACATCAGAAATGTACACAGTACTAAAATAAACAGCTTGCAGTTATCTAGCTCCTCAGGGCAGTTATATAGTAAATTAACTAGCTAACAACAGCTCAACAGCCTCCCAACACTGCAAAAGACAGAAAACATGGATTTTCCAGTACCATAGCTTGAGACGACATTTATAGTCACCTGCTGCAATAACAATGAATGAATTAAACTTAAGATTCTGCGCAACAATTAATTTTGCCTTAAGTTTTATTCATTTGTTATAGACCTATTATTTTTAGGTTTTCCACCCAAGTTTACATCTGAATAAAACAAAATTAAAGAATCACACTGTCTTTGATTCAGCTGCTAGATTTTCGTTTGAACAACAATGAATAAATAAAAACAGCATATAAATATGTTTTACATCATCTTTATGCAATGTGTATGATTTGAAATGCATACTGCAGTGGCTTGGGATATATTATTGCATAAGATGTAAGCATAGATGTTTGTGTAATCAAAATAAATGGAATATAATGTAGGTATCAAGCGTAACAATGCATCACCATTGGTTGCTTTGTCAAATTTGAACTCATTCTGACAACTGTTGAAGAGAAATGAATATAGCATCTTTATCTGGACTTATAAACCTCAAAGATCTGTTTTCTGGCTTATTGCAGTTTGCCAAAATGTTAATGCCTCATTATCTGTAGGTTCCACAAATAATGAAAAAACAGAACAAAAACCTCTTAATAAACTATGCCAGTAAATGTTCAGAATATGGTAAAGGACCATTTACCCACTTTTCAGTTCTAGTCTAAAATCTTTTACAATTCATAATTTATACCTGTTGGATTTGTAAATAAGGACCAAAATAAGCTACACAAAATGCAGAATCTCTAATGCAGTGGTTCTTAATCCAGGTGCTGAGAAAGTGCCACTGTCCTTCATGTTTAAGACAGACTCTGCTCCAGCATATCTGCTTCAAATGATTGCATTTTCTTTTCACATGCAGTGAAATGCTGCAGAAGTCTGTTAGTTTGAGAAAGGTGTATGGCAGAGGAACAACTAAAACATGCAGGAGAGTGGGTCCTGAGGACAATGAGAGTTGTATCATTAAAAAAATAATTTTTTCTATACTTATACAGCCTATAAAAGTAAACTATTACTTTCAAGACAGCATAGTATTCCAGCATAAAACAGATTCTCTGAATATTGGAAATGTCCAGCAACTGTTTTTTTCAAACCATTTCAGTACATCTTGCATGTGTTGTTTGTAAAAAAAAAAAACTGTCCTTATTGATTCCTCTTCCGATATATGTTGGATCCGAACCAATACCATCTTAGTGTTGGACAATTTTAAACCAAAATTGATGTATGTACAGGTCAATCGTGGATTAGAACATTTTTCACTGAGGATATATTCTTTAAAAAACTTTTTTTTTTTTTTTTATTCGTTAAACTATCACTTGTGAAATGAAAAAACATGGTGAGCTATATTTTTCTCTTAAATTTAGCTCAAGTTTAGTCTCATTCTTGTCACCTTGTTGTATTGTTGCTGGAACTTAGTTTCAAACTTGTAAATCAATTTAATTAATATTAAGGGTAAAACATCTTAATTTGGACATTTGTAGGTCACCATGAAGCACCAGAAGTAGAGTTAATTGATGAGCAGGAGCTATCCAATGTTACTTTTGGATAGAGGCATGCAATTGGATGAAAAGCCTAACAAATGAAACAATGCAATGAAATCATCATGCACTAAATCTCTTCAATTGTTTTATCTTCCATTTCTGGCCAGTGACTCTCTGTCCAAGTAATTCTGCAACCTTTAGATTTATCTGTGTTACTTTCCCAAGAAAGGCTTTTATTAAGAGAAGTTATTCTACGCATTGCTCAGTCTGTATTAGGGACTAGTTTGCAAAGTAAAGTAGATTTCCTTTATGGATTTTCTTTTCCTTAAAGGAAAATGTTCTGTGTGCTGGTGAAAAGTGCGGGAGGATGTCGCATCAAGCTCCTTTTAGCATTGGCTTAGACCGCAGGGATCCCAATAGGGGTAGAGGGAGCAGCAAAGATCCTCCACTGCATGACCTTAAGGTCTGTTATCTGGCTTTTGACTGGCAGGTTTTGTTTGTTTGTTTTTTTTGCTTGGAGTTTACAAATTTAGTTCTCTACTTTTTTAAACACAACTAGAGCTGACTCCAATCAGTTGATTTGGTTGTTGAAGGAGCAACAGGGGATCCGAGGAACCAACGTGCCAGCCAAACTCAGTGCGACCTCATGCTCGGGATGCTCTCCTGTCTGAACCATTTGCCCGTCTTTATTAGCTGCATGAAGTCAGGATGCAGCCCATGCTGGTGAAACACATCACCAATTACTCGCACAATTGAGGATCCTAACAAGGTACTCTTCACTAAGGTGTGGAGGGTACATGCCGAAAGTGGGTAGCAGCCGGACCCCCACGGGACTCATCGGCAAGGCAGCGGAAGGAAGAAAGAGGTTTGTACTTGCGGCCCGGCGGTCCCACTCCACACAACCCCCTGCAGGGTATGGCGACGGCTGGCGCAAAAAGAAGAGACAGTGAGGAAGGGCAGATTCAAGGTGGGAATCTTCCCCCCACCTAAAGACAGATGCAAGAATACCTTCTTAAAGTCAGAGACAAAAGCGAACAACTTTCAGGTTTCGAGATTTAAGAGAGAATTGCTGTGTTTACACTTTAGTTAGATATACAGCTTCAATTCCATAGGATTTACAATAAAGTTAATGAAAAATTGTTTTATTTTATGACAAATTTCTAAATTCTTCTTCAACCTAATGTCTAGATTTCTTATTTAACAGCCGAAATTAACAAAAAGAAGCAATAAAAATGTAAATTGAACTAGTTGCCCTCAATTACAAAGATTTATAAAGGGACATCTAGTCAAGCATGGGTTGATGAAAAAAAACAGAAAGTATAAATTCCTACCAGTGCTAATTGTTGTTTTTAAAACTAACTAGAGTTGCTTTTAGTATGATTCTTTCACACAAGAACTTCAAATACATCATTAAAAGTCAAAAATTGATGTAGCATTAAAGCCCGAATCCATAATCAGTTTATTAGGGTGAACCTTAAGATCATCACCGTTACCTCTGTAATTTGATACGGAAGCACTGAAAAAAAATGCTTTCTTAATCATTTAATCATAACATCCTGAATCACAAGTAATTCAGGATGTTATGTTTAAATTCAGTCCAACCCTTTTTACAAGAAAAAAACATTGACTCTGTAGTTCTACAGAAACCTTAATACCAAAACTGGATTATAAATGTGCATCTTTACAGGATTAGTTCACAACAGCGGACTGATCATTTTGTCCAACAAATGGATCCTCCAGTTCTACGAAGTCTTTCCAGATATTTATCTAAATTGTTCTTGGCAAATAGAACAACCCCCAAGCTTCAGATGGTATGAATCAAGACATCTTTATTAGAAAAGGCACAGAGAGGGTTAAAACAGGGTGGAGGCCTGACATTTGAGGCACCAGAGTGGATTGTTTTGGCAAAGGTTTAATCCTTCGACAAGATTTATAAGTGCATAGATTTTTTTATTTGAAGTATACCTATTCACACAAGGCCATTTTTCTTTCCTGACATTCAGTTTGACATGCTTTAAGGGTTCCTGTGAACAACACTGTCATACACACTTCTCTCTCATGCTTAAAAACCATATTGCTTGAAGAGTTGTTGGTATTTAAATGAGAATAATGACACAGAATTGAGAAAAGAAAAAAAAACATGACAAACACAGACAAGACACCACAACAAACATAAATGGTACAAAAAGAAGGTTCTAAAACACATAAGTGCAACATTCAACAACATTTACTGCAAACGGTTAAGTTCGTCGTACTGATCAGGCATGTACACGAGATGCAGTCTAGCTGACCCAGCTTGGCTTTGTCACCGTAGCTGGGCTCAGGAGGTTTGGACTGAAACGATAAGGGGGACGGGGTAGATGGAGCTGTGTTGGGCTCCACTGACAGTACCGGAATAGGTCCCGTAACGGACTCACCAGAGGGGGTTCCACGGCTACGCTGGGAGGCTTGTGACTGGGGTGGTGCTTGGCTGCTGTGGCTCTGCTGGAGGATGTTCAGGCACTCTCCCAGACAGCTGAGCGTGGCAGCCGACGTTGCTTTGAGCAGCAGCAGGTCCTGGTCCAGACAGGAGAGGGGTCCTTTGGTGGGTAGAGTCTCAATGGAGTGGACAAGGTTCTTCTGTTGGCCCTCTGCTTGGGACATCACCTGCATCAGAGCATTGACATTAAAATTAGGGGTCTAAAGCCAGACACACCGCACACAAAAATTACATTAAAAAAATAAATCACGGCTCAGTACGTATTTCGTGTTTTAAAGTTCGGTACCTTTTTGGTGCATGACATTTTTTTTCACTTTGATCAACATTAAACAAACAACAATTCCTGAGATTAATTGATTATGCTCATGTTCTATAACTCAAAAAAATTGAAAGCATAGAACTGACAGGAGGTTTGATAGATTTAAAAAAAAAAAAAAAATTGTACAAGCAGACATAGCCAGAGTTTACATTCAGCATGACATCGTTTTAGGTGAGTAATTCAGTTCAGTGCTGAGCGTCTTATGGACCTTATTGATGTTGAGAGATGTGTTTTCTTTTGTAGCTGCATGAGAAACCATTCGTGTGTTCAAATAGAGTTTAGTGATAGCTGGCAGTCCTTTCTGTTTTATTTAGGTGTGAGGTTTTAAAAATTGCGTTGGGGAACCGCGCACTGAGCTCTGAGTTTAGCACATAAACATTCTGCTTGTGTTCAGGTAAAAAACAGCTGGATTTGTTAGGCACACTTGTGAACTAAACAGACAGGACCGTATCTAAAAATGTGAATGTATCTACAGTTACACAACTAATAGAAGGTAACCAGTACTCACTCACATATTTCTCTGAACACTGACTGGCTCCAGCTGCTATTAGTCATAACAGACATATTGATCATTTGAAAACATCTTAATTTCTGACATTTGGATTCAAAGTTAAACATTGAGCCTGTTTGCTGATCAGAGAAACTGTGCTCTCTGAGTCTCTGATCAAAGATCCGATCTTCTCAGAGCTCTTTTGTTCCTATTTCAGGGAAAATTTACATTCTTCTAAATATCTTCCAAAAACTAGCATCCCCCTAATGTTAGTTTTTAATTCACCATTATAGACAATCATTAAAAATACACATAATGCCTCACAATAAACAAGCAGTTTATTTCAAAACACTCACCAGTCACACCCACAATTTAAAGATTTAACCATCCACACCTTTTTCTGAGGCATAAAACAATTTATGTTAAACTTGCTTTGTGAATATTTGGGTGTGTGTTTAGGACTGAGCATCAAAGATCACAAATGGATGAGTTATGGTCCTTAAAGGCCAAAGTTTGTTTATTGAAGGCGTTTGCTGACGACAAGAAAAAAATAAATTAGTTTGGGCTCTATACATGTTCACCGCTAACTCATGAATTGTAGATGTAATCAGTGGTCGGTCTAGTGTTTCACTGGGATTTGATGAGTCATTAAATCCTGGGAATAAAAGCAATTTGAAAGTAAAAAAAAAAAAATAAGTTTTCACTTATTTGGGTTAATTTTTATTCACTACGGACAGAGTGAGTTACAACCCCACCAATAGAGCTGGAAGCTGCTGTATTTCTTTTACCCTCTGCTACTGTTCATCCGGTCTTCCTTCGAAATAAATAAAAATTATGAATTTCACATCAATGTGACTAGAAAGTCTACACATCTTAGACGAAATTATCTCTTGATTTTTACATCAGCCTGTGCTATATTCGAATGGTAAGGGAGTTGGCTCATCTTTGACCGGTTGTCCCCTGCAAGCATTTTCTCACAGCAACGGTGCCTATATTTGTCCTGTATATGGGTTAGTTTGTTCATCAGACTCTCTCCTGGAGTCTCACAGCTGCAAATCGCAATCACTGTTCGCCTCTCTTCCTTTAAAGTGAAGTTTTATTGTTCAGAAGGCTGCTTCTTACACACAATAGATCATGCTGGCATTTGGATTTTGCAATAAGGACCAAAATTGTCATGAGGGCTTTTGTTGGCAACAACGATTAAAACTGGAAAAATGTATTCCTTGTGACATTTTTCATTTCTCTCAGATCAATTTTAGACATACAAGATTTTAAACAAAAAAGTAGTCTTAATAATTGGAGTAATATGGAAATTGTTGATCTTACAGAGATGCCCCGTTTAAACATGTGGGAATATCTAATAATCAGAAATAAATGATTAGTTACATTAATAGTAAATGCATCTAGGGAATATGTCATGTAAAGAACAGAGTGATTAAACAGACATCAGTAAGCAGCACATAACAGGACATCCTCTGACCTTTTTGCTAAAGCCTTGTTTATACTTCTCAGGTAGCAAGTTTGCACTCACACTCATCGATAGAGAGGTTTTCCTTTCTTTATAATTTGTTGCCTGGGGAGTCTTGCCAGCAATTCACCACCAGGACAACAGGAGGCATAGTGGTTTTTTGGGGAGGTCCTGCTACCATTGCAGTTATGACTGAGCATCAACAGTGTATATACTTTAAAACTCTTCAATTGAACAAGTTTTATCTCTTTCAATACTCAAGAGCTTTTTGTGGACAAATGAGAAAAACCTTGGAAGTGGTGTGCCCCTACCAATTTCAGGCTTGTGCTCTCGATAGCTTTCAACAAATATTAAAAAAACTTTGCCATGTATTCGTCACCCTAAGCGGGCCTGCCGCAGAGCATTTGCATTGACAGATGAGGACACTGTGTGTCTCCACATAGGGTATACTTCTCCGTTACTGGTGAAGGAGAAGTATACCCTAGGCTTTATACACTAAACAGTATGAAGTTATTTAGCCTTACCGGGCAGGACATTGGGACTAGGTAACAGGTACTGAAGATAATCTTTGATGACCAAATACCATATAATATTAGGAACAGGAAGGTGAGGGAGAGCTTGAGCATGGCACAGTTCTGGGTGCTCTGTTTGTCTTACATTCTGGCCGACATGCCCAAAAATCCAACAAGACTTCAGTGCCATCCTTGTTTAGGAAAAAGCTTCTTTTTTTCATGAAAAAGTCGAGCATATAATGTCCACATTTTTGGATGGTGAACTGTTTTAATTTACAGAAAACATGTATATGCTTAGCAACAATAGGAAATAGGTCAGTGTTCAGTGTATTTCTTTGATTTCAAAAGTTTGCATCAGAATCAAACCATCTGTGCTAGCAGGTCAGATTGGCTCCTTTGTTAAACTGCGATTTAGAACAGAACAAAACTATAGTAGGTCGTAAATGTCCCCTGGACTACACATTAGGGAACCTAGTTTTAGGGTGTTTGAAGACATTTTTTTTGGCATGTTACACTTTGACTGCATTCAAAAAATATATATATATAAAAAAATGATAGCATAATGCCTAGCAGGGGTGTAAAATGATCTTGTTATATGAAACACCTCTGTATTTCTTGTTAAGGTGACAGCTGGCTCGCCAGCACTAGCCAGTCGTTTACCTTGGGCTTGACCTGATGAAGTTGTACTAAAGATTTTATTTGAACTTCTTTCAACATCATTTTGTTGGCAGCATTTTGGGTTTCCAGCATGAACAATTAATTGCAAAAGAGGGAAAAGTTATCAATATGTCAAGTTAACAATATATGGGCACTGCATCTCGTTCAGACGCTGAAAGAAGTAGAAAGCATCGCTATAGCAACGAATGGCTGGACGTCTAGGAGTAAAATGAGCTACATATCAATTGCACCGCACGATATCAATAGCAACAGAGAAATCCTGTCCTTCAGACCATACATAGTTAAAGCACTGTCTGAAGAGCGATCGCCCCAATATTCCAGATATGTTTAATGAACAAAATCTGCAAATAGGCAAATCTTTCAAGTGTAAGTTGGAGTTAAGTTCCACATAAAAGTCTCTGAATAGACGAGGGTTTACGATATGTCCTAATATTTTAAAACACAGACTTCCATTGGGTGTCTTTTTTTTTCAGATGGCTCACTATGTATTGCACTAATGTAAGACTGTCTATTTTTTACACTACTATCTCAATCCAACAATCTGTGAACACTGAATAATTAAAGACCTAAAAAAATACTAGTTTGCATTATTAAATTGTTCAGAGAATAAGGTAAAATGTAAAACACTGATGAAAATGACCACATTCAGAGTTTCAGCAAATAATTTATTTTAAACAAATTAAACAAAGACATAAATGTTTTTTCAGCATCCAACACCTCCATCGTGTTAGTTTTGTGTAGGAGGTGACACAACCGAGCAATAAATACAGTGGCATCCAATCTTAGCTGCAGGCAACAATGCTTTCCCACAAAGAAACTGCTGTGAAACTACATTGCTAAAAAAAGAAAGAAAACTGTTGAACTGAAAACTTTCTTCAAAAACAGATTACTCCTTAGAAGAATTATTTCAATGTGACTCACTTCTCAGAGTCTATATGTATCACAAAAAGGAAGGAGACAAAACGGGTTCTCACTGGCAGGTAGTAAGCTTCTCTCGGGGCTAATGAATCTAGGTTGTTTATCAGCTCGGAAATGTTCAGTTCATTAATATTGTATGAATTCACAAACACTTGTTTCCCGCTGCAGTTCACACACCTGTTCTTAAGTCCAAGAAAGAAATAAAAAAGTTTGCATTAGAATCAAGTACATGTCAAACATATTTGTGTTTTCAGGGAGTTTCAGGGAAAAAAATTCCACATTCCCTATAAACGTTAACAGCCACAATCTTAAAATAAACAATAAAGCAGTTGTACTTTCTTAATAACTATCACTTTAACCTGAATTATAAGAACGATCTAATTAATTTAGGAACTAAATTAAACTGCACAATTATGAGATCAGATCAGAGCTTCTAAACTCAACTCATGAACACTGTTGCTGGTTCACTGTGATATGCAGTGCCTATAAAAATATTCAACCCATGGATTTTTTATCGTCTTTATTGCGCTTAAAATCAATCACCATCAACAAAATGTGACTTTTGACTGAATACATTTAGAAAAAGAACCCCTTAAGGTCGAAGTTTAAACTGATTTTAGCAAAACGACAACAATTATATAATATATTGAACATAAAACAAGTGATTGCTTAAATATACATCCCATTTAAAGTGACTGTCCTAATTCAACAGAGGTCCAGCCAACTGACTGTAATAGTCTCACAAGGAGCCGAATGAAGATCAGCTGAGCACAGTGAGTGGGTCTCAGGTGATTGTAGTATAAAGACACCTGTGTCTGGAAGGTCTTTTCACTGGTCAATCAATATTCTGGGCTAACATTACTGAAGACAAAAGAAAAGTTCGAGCAAACTATTAAAAGCATAGGTCAGGGGGTAGATATACAAAAAAAAAAAAAAAAAAAACTCTAAGGCACTGAACATCCCCTGGAGTTCAGTTGAATCCATTATTAAGATGGGAGAGACTCTGCAGACAACTGTTGCCCAAAATCTTAACCATCAAAGCTTTAGGGGAGAGTGGCAACGAGAAAGCCACAGTTCATCAAAACTCAGATCAAGGTTCTTCAGAGTTTGCTGAAAAGCACATTGGAGACTCCATGTCTAAGGAGAAGTTCTTTCATCAGATCAAAACGGAGCTTTATGACCATCAGACAAGACAACCCGATGATTGGTGGACACCAAACACCACCACAAACACACCATCCCCACTGTGAGGCATGGTGGTGGCAGCATCATGCAGTAGGGATGCTTCTTGGCAGCAGGCTTGAAAAATTGTTGCTCATTATTGATTTTTTAATACAAAAGAAGGGGAACACAATCATTTCTAATACCCTACCCTTTGGAAGAATAATCGCCTACCCATGGTCTAAGCAGAGAAATGCTTTACTACAAAAAAAACAACAACAAAAAAACACGATTTTCCTCATTTTTATTTTAATGTAGAGGTTTTGAGTACAAAAATGCAGCAGACACTTGCATGCAGAAAAAAAATCATTCAGAAGTGTAATTGCAACTTTGTGGCACTAATAATGCAGCAAATCTAAACCTGCCTTAAGTTCCATTACTCACTGAAAAGGTCATTAGTGTGTGGCAATGCAAGTTAGAGAGCAAATGTGTTGCTATGCAACTATATAAGAAAATTCTGAGGATAACAAACCATCCTCAGATATAACACACCTCACTGGGTTTTATAGTGTTCAGTAAAATTAAGCTACTTTTCTTGATGCAGGCAAAACATGACATTTTTATACACAGATGGGAAAAGGGGACTAATAAGATTAAACTTAGAGAAAAGGGAGGCCAAAGTATAGGATGCACATTAAATGTTTGGAGAGTGAGGGAAAACAAATTCAACATGGAAGCAATTTTAAAAGAAATATAGAACTTGACTGAGCAGAGCTTGAAAAGTAGGTGGTAGTGCGAAAAGGGTCAAAGTGCAAAAAGATGAGCAAATTTAGTAACAAATGAAGTGTTAAACAAAAAGATGAAAAATCAACAAATCGGGGGGCAAAAAAAAAGCAAGATAACGAATGCTTCAGAATTACTAGAAGGAAGGATAACAGAGATCTTTAAGGTTTGATGGGAAAAAGAAATCATACGAGAGCTGGATGGAAAACAGATAAGCTGATTACCCCCGACATTCTTTGCAAGAACAGGATAAAAATATGTTACTCTAGGTAGCAATAACAAAGTTCACACTTGACAAGAATCTCACAGCAAAACTGGAAAGTCTGCTCACTGCAGCATTTGTATATGAATGATGTTAGCATAGTGTTGCAAGAACTCCCAAACCAGAGCTGCAAAAGCCATTTATTAACCCCTTTTTTTTCTGTACTTGAGTATGTAGAGGCCTGAAAGAATTGTGTTCTCCCTTTCCCGGGGATGCAAGAAAAGAATGACATTCAACAGATTCATTTCAACTTTTTCCAAGCAGAAAAATGTCTACTTGGTTAGAAGTATGACAAGCCCATGGTTACTCTGCTGAAATATGCTGTTGTGACTCAAAGAAGACCAAAATATTCACTGTTGTATCATCCAGGCTAAAGACTGACCATGTGATTACTAGCTCAGACTGAGCACTTTTGCATATCAACACCTTTTTCAATCACTTTCACAAACAGAACTCTCTCTGGAATCAACAAGACTAGCGATGTTTCCAGAAATAGAAGAGACCCAATTGTCTCTGCTTTGGTGGAGCGAGCGCCCAGTTGTGCTGCTGCAGCGAGAGTTGAAGTATTGGAAGACTGGCTGTGATGAGCTGGCTGAGGGGAGACGGTCATGTGATCTGACACACAGCATCTCACATCAAGACGGATGGATGGAAGGTGACAACATGACAGAACACTCAACACTCAACATAACACCTCTTTGATGTGTTGTTACGTCAAAGCTTCTTTGAGAGCTTTTAGAACTAGAACAGACCGTTTTAAAACTTTACAACCAAACTGGACCTGCACCCGAGGGGTTTTATATTATGAAGGTATATAGTGTAAAATGAAAGCTTATATGAATTTTACAGATTATACATTACAAAGCTACATATATATATTTGCATGACATTGCTAAAATTAGAAGCATCCTATCCTAGAAGGATGCAGAAAAATTGCATGAATTTAATGCACTCGTATTTGTAGGAACCAATACTTAAAATGTTGAAACTCTGAAATAATTTAACAGAAAATTTTTATTTTTTACTTGAAATGTTAGTTTTGTGGTCATTTTTATTAGTATGTTATTTTTTATCTAGTTCACTATCACTTGTTGTAACAAACATAGAAGAAAATAAAACCTGTCTTCCAATTCATTGCATTTTCTTGTGTATTGTAGAGGCATAGGCGTCATTTTATCCGGGGACACCGGGGACATGTCCCCAGCAATATTTATGGTTGACAGGTTTGTCCCCACCAAACCTGATACGGAAATTTTTACGGACCTAAAAGCCACTTCTGTTGTTAGCAAAGTTTCCGCATCAGTATCTAAACAGAATATTATTTTATTCAATCCATTCCAGTTTCTGATGCAGTCATGGTTCTTTCTCCTCATATGCTACAGTAGAGCTGAAAATCTTTGTATGAACCCGACTGGGCTTAATTTCTATTACTGTCCATGTTTTCGGGTCGTGTTCGGGCTTTAACGGTCAGCTGATCATCTAAGCACGATAATTTCAGTTTGAAGGATACAGGTCAGAATGTATGAATATTGTATGTGGACTTCCCCAAGGCTCAATTTTAGGACCCAAACTTTTTATTTTATATATAAATGATATTTGTGAGGTTTCAGAAATGTTACACTATGTATTATTTGCAGACGATACAAATTTATACTGTTCAGGAAATGACTTGAAAACCTTAGCTAATACTATTGAAGATGAAATGGTTAATCTGAAATTGTGGTTTAGTGTAAATAAATTATCTTTAAATTTGAATAAGAAAAAGTTTATGATATTCATTAATAGAAGAAAGGAGGACGTCAGCGTATCAATAAACAATGTAAGCATTGAGAGGGTGTCTGAAATCAGATTTCTAGGAGTTACCTTAGATGAGAAATTGACATGGAAAAGTCATATATTGCATATAAAAAATAAGATGGCAAAAAGTGTATTTTGTTTTGAATAAGGTTAAATACAGTTTACCGTATAATACAATGAAAATGTTATATTGTTCGATTATTTTGCCTTATTTAAATTATTGTGTAGAAATATGGGGAAATACATATAATAACACTATGGCTTTATTTATTTTGCAGAAAAGAGGCATTCACATTATGTTCAAAGCAGGATATAGAGACCACACAAAATCACTCTTTGTTGGGTCAGGATTATTAACATTTAAAGACATTTGTAGAATTACAAACTATTAGTGATGTTTAAGGCTAGAAGCAAAGCTTATCCACAGGACTTACAAAAGTTATTTGTTTTTACTTCTGAAGATGGAAATCACAGACGGCAGTATGACTTTAAACATCCAATAGCACGAACAAACCTGAAACAAATGTGTTTGCATGGAAAGCATGGAATTCTCTAAGGAAAGATTTAAAAAGTTGCAAAAATATTTTGGAATTTAAAAGGAGTTATAAAAGGAAAATACTTGAATTATATCAAACTGAATTTTGATTTTGTTTGTATGTGATCATTGTAAAATGTTTAAAACAAATACAAGATATGTTGGAGTTTGGGTGATGGTGGAGGGAAAAATACTAATGCCATTTACTATTTATGTTTACAAAGGGGGTAGATAAATATAAGAATATTATTCTTCTATCTGCTCCTTTCTTATCATGGAAATGTAAAGGTAAACAGGAAAATTGTATGTGCCTTGTACAAAAAATGCATTTTCATGAAAGGAATATAGAGAAAATGAAATGAAATGAAATTTATAATAAAGCGCTGCAGTGGGCTACTAACATTACTCCGAATCTACTTGTCAAAATGTTGCATGCACACCGCATGCGTTATGTGAAAAACCCACTCCTCTCATATCAAAACAGACCGTGGCAATGCGCCCTCTCAGAAAATGCTTAAGTTTAAATGCACTATTATCCCAAGTTTCAAGTTGCAGAAGTCTCCTGCATTTATATAGCAGCTCCCTGATGCCCACACGTAGGATAAAATCTCCTGAAATCTAGAGGAAGCGGTCAACAGCGCACACCGAAACGCACGGAGGCGAGACAGACTTTTACGCAACAGAAGCATTTAAAGGTTCATATAGCTGCAGAAAAAAAAAGGATTATAAATCAACATGGCTTCAAAATGATTATTATTTTAAGCTTCACATAACAGGCCTATTCGACCAGAGTTTCAAAGATTTGTCCAGTAAATTGAAAACCTGCCGGTCACGTAGTCCAGAGCCAGTTTTTTCTAGCGGAAAAATGTTGGGCTATAATCGGGTTCTGGCTTTAAATAGCTGTCAATCAAAATATACTCTTGAGGCCGAGGCTGAACTCTTGGGCTATGGTTGGATCGGGCCGAACCCGATTACAGCTTTATGCTACAGCATTCTTTGCAGTAGATATTTCATGTTTTAAAAGACTGGCAGTCAGCCACAGGGCGGAGTCCTGCAATGTCACTGGTACCCGTTTCAAGATGGATAAAATACAGTTATACAGTTCCCTTGCTATAACGCAGGTCCACCTGTCGCTGCTTCGCAAATTTTTTTTTTAATAGCACAATTTAAACGCTTTCTTTACAGCGCACTAAAACAATTGTCAATCTCCACCTGTCATCTACGAAGGTTTGAGTATTAAAAACGGTGAGAAATGTGAGAAAATGTTTGTCTAGGAAAAGTGTTAAATAAGTGTCTGGCAAGGGATTTTACAGCCTTAAAACGTAATAATTGTAAAAAATAAAGATGACCACTTTTCAGCTTTCACCTGTTGCGGGTTATTTTTAGAACCCCCACAATAAATGAGGGACCATTGTAAATTAAATGTAATGGGTCTGGTTTCTTTACTGCAGGTAGCAAGGAAAAATATTCATGTAATATTTTTGCTTGTTTAAGACTTCCAAAGGTAATATGTTGACATGGCCTACTGTGTTTGTGTAGAGAGAATGTCAGAATACTACTTTGCGTTGAAGGCGAAAAATTCTTGCCATCTCTGCATCCAGCTGCCAGAGAAAGACCCATCTGCGACGCAGGAACGGAGAACCGGGGAGTGGACTACACTTCCATCGAACAGACTTAAAAAGCCCGCTCAGCACGAGCTCTACACCGGGCAGACGGGACTGATAACAAATGTTTGTCTGCCAATCTAAGAGTTCGCCCGGGGACAAAAGGGGAAAGCAGAACTGACAAATATTGCGGGGCAACTGCATGGTAAGATTTATAAACTAGCAAGAGAATTTAATATTGAATTCGATAACGAATCGGGAGCCAGTGAAGCCGAGCCAACACAGGGGTAATGTGTTCCCTCCTGGCCATCCCTGTCAGAAAACTGGCAGTGGCATTCTGTACATTTCCAATTTCTGTACAGACCAATTTCATAAATTAACCTTAGATATTAAGAGGTGTCTTTTCAGAGTTTGGTGGCGCCTGGTGGTGTATTTAAGGGCATTTTTAAACCATCAGGTGTGCAAACTGCAAAATTGTATGACATTTCAACCTGCTGTACTGGATTATTATAGGACCATGGGGCTTGCTTCGGAACATGGTTCACTCTGCATTGTTTGCATATCATCCCTTAATATAAAAAAATTCTCCACACAGCTGACTAAAACCAACAAGGTCTACCTAGCATCAAAAAAGTCTTTACTGCACTGTTCTGGTATGGAGATCTTAAAATCTGCTGTTAGTATATCCACCTGTTCATCTAATGGTGAGACTAACCAAAATGCTAAACTCATTAACAATGAATGCATGCACCATCAGACAGTGAACAAAAACAGAATTTTTATTTAAAATAGTACATTAAAATCAGTGTACCCAATAGTCCACCGTGCAATGGGGACTACATAGTTTATTTGCATACAGAGCAGATAGCAGATGTGATTATTCTGAATGCATGTAATGCCAGATCTGAACACATAAATGGTAAATGGACTGAACTTATATAGCGCTTTTCTAGTCTTACTGACCACTCAAAGAGCTTTACATTGAAGCCGCATTCACCCATTCACACTCGCATTCATACACCAACACCCAACATGGCTCGGTAGGACAATGTAGAATTTGTGTCTGTCTATTTGTTAATGGATCTGCTAGAAAGCGTGTTTAAGCTAGGTCTGATGGGGAAGGAGATGCAAAGCTGCTTCAACAGTCTCCATCTGCAGCTGAGATAAGGCAAGCATAATATTCAACAAAACGTTGTGTTTCTAAATATTATCACCCACATTCATTGAAAAAAAAAAAGATGTTTGTAAAGCTGGTGGTAGACCACCAATATATCGTATGATCAACAAAGCCCAGCTTTCTGGTCTACACTGAGTACAACTCCATATAAATCAGAGCAAACAGACTCCCTTGGTTCTGTTTAACTTGTCAGGAAAGTTTATGGCTGGTAAAAACAGAGGAAGAAAAAAATTCAAATGATGAGGAGAAGGGAGGGAGAGAGGAAGTTAAAGGACGGCAGAGTTGAATCACGTAAGCACAGTAAGCAGCGGCCCAGTACTCTGAACCAAAACAGTGAGAACATAAATCACAGAGAGCCACGTTTTATCTGTCTTTGGAGGAAGCCAACACACCAAAAAGGCACTCGTTATACAGTGATTACAAATTGTGCATGTAATTTAATTTAAAAAAAACTGTTCACTGTAGAACTCAGACGTTGTTGCTCTCCTGCTGTCTTTTAGTGAATCATAGATATTTTAAGCAGAATGAATTGGAGCTGCAGTGTTGCACAAACAGAGAAGATTAATAACTCACCACTTATAACTCAGCCAGCGAAAGAAGTAATTAAAAAAGCACTTTAAAATATGATGCTTTACAAGATTGTTGTTGAACTGCAACGTAGAGAAACAGACCGGTAAACAATGAGTTTAAAAATAAACACATTTAATCTAATTGTGCTTTAGCCAATGTTTCCCCGACCCTGGTCCTCAAGGCAGACTGCCCTGCATGTTTTATATGTCTCCCTGCTTCAACATGCCACCTTCAGATAACTGAATTGATATCAGGTCCTGAAGTGACCTCTATTGTGGTATAAATGCATATGTAAATTCCAAGCGGGCATGGGGACACTCCAAAAGTAGGAAACCGACTATAGCACAAGGCATTCCAGGTGAATGCCACCAAAACAAATACGCAACAACATCTCTGCCTTGTGTTCTGCTTATGCCGAGTCCATTGCTGCAACTTATTTGTCTGGTAATTCTCCCAAAGACAACAGATCAATCCTAGAATGGCTAAAAGCTGATGCTCTTCCATGTTTGTTTACATTTCATTCATTTTTGTGCAGCTCACCCACAGGTGAGGGGGTAAATATGTTGCACCGGTTAAATAATAAAAGCTACAATGTTGCAATTTTGAATGTGCAATTGTACAGAGTGTACTGGACTATAAGGTATAAACACAACCTATGAAATAAGATAGCGGTGCCTAAAATCTGTATTAACAACCTTTCCCACCTAAAGCTCCTCTTGCACAGATTTCTTTTGCCTGTTTTGCCATTGATGCTTGCATATTGAAAAACATGTTACACCGTCTAACAATGAGAAATTGGAGCAGATTTTTTGGAACCTCACTTGCAGTCATGTTCTGAAGTATGAGTGCTGCTTTTGATGTTCTCGACTGGAATATTGAATGGGCCATTGGATCAAAAGTTTGGAAGTAATTCCTTTTTGCTGCAAGTGAATACTACAAGTAATATAACAGACTCATTGCTGCGATCCTAAATATCCCAGCAGAGAGCCAGTAACAATGCTAAGAAAAATCTCTTCAACATGTCCAAAAGAACCTGGCTGGGGCCTTGAGAGGAGTATCATAAAGCAGTAATGTGAATCAAAACAACGATTTAAGAGTTTGGAGGTTTGTGGTTTTTTTTGTCTTTTTGTGGCTTCAATCTTGACTATCATTAAAAACCTAATAAAGAACTACTGATCAAAGCCATGGGTGGCAATTTTGCACATTAGCTTTCAATTCCACGGACACAACCACGACTGCCTTAGGTGCAATTTTACCTTAAGAAAATCTGGAAATTGGATAGAACCAAAGCAGAAGTGATGGCATGAAAAAATATTAAAACAGATAAACTGTATGCAAAATTCACATCTCTACAAAATAGGACATCCAACGAAGTCCACTAAATGCCTAACGGGAGTCTCCTCCCCTTCCAGTCGGCCCATCAGTCCCCTTGCCGGAGAAAGAAAAATTAATGCAATAGCTATTGCAACTTTTGTCGCTAGTCGGGAATCAGTGCTTTCTCTGCATCAGTCTTTAAAATTCACGCACATCATATATTAAATCCATGGCATGTTTCAAAAGGGATCAGAAAATAACTTTTATCTCTCTATTGATTCTTATCCAGTTTTTTGACAGTAGGGGACCCAAGGACCTGATGTAGATGGGCTTGACTTTGGTTCCCAAAACCTCCTTGAGCTCATCTTATCTGACCTAAAACATTTGACTAAAGATACTTCAGACTTCAGATTCTATTTAAACCTCTCCTTGCAAACTGTAGTAGATAAACAGCCATATTTATCTTTTCAGGTAGACGCATTTTTATGATTGAATTATTCATAACTGAGAGCCAGGCAGATAAAAAGATAAACAACAAAAACATATCCTCTGAAAAATGTAAATTCTAAACGCCCTTTAGAGAGACTGGAGTATTATTGATGAGGACCATTTTAAAAAGATCAGAAGAAGGTTGAACTTTGGAGATAACCCAGTGCAGAGTTATTGTTCTGCAATGTTAAAGGCTGGAACTCAACACGTAATATGCCGAAACGTGCCGTCATATGGCGAACTGCCAAACAGCCCGTTTCTGCTAATTTCACTATGCAGGCAGACATATGTATGAGAAACATCTCTTGGATCAAATTATCTCTATGTTTTGAATGAAAGTGTCAGATGTCATGCACAAACACATGATTAGTTAAAGTTTTATGGCTCTAGAGGAACAATATGTCAAACCGTTTGTGGGAATTTAACGCTTCCCATTCAGGTTCTCCACAAGTGCCACACATTAAAAAGCCGCTCGTCTCTGCCTTTCCCCGTTTTCACCTTCCTTCCTGGCTGCTTAGTAATCTTATCTATATTATTCAATACCACCACACACAGAAGCCTGGCGAAAAGCCAAAAAGCACAATCTTTCTCTAAAAAGTTATTTATTTACGCATTGCATCATCCTTATCACACTATAAAGCCAAACTATCTATTCCAATTAATCACCTCATACTGGCTCAAGACAGCTCATTAAGAAGTGATGGAGAAAAAACAACCTTTTCCCAGAAGATAAGCAGAGACGTGAAGAAGGACTCCTCGGTGCAAACACACATGTATCAGCAGCTGGATCAGAAACGTCTGATGATAGGCAGAAAAAATATTATGAGGATTTGAACTTAGTTCAATCCAAAGGGCAACTCCCAGGAAAGAGGTTTTTAATCATCTTCAAATTCTTGCATTCATCCTCTAAAATGGTTTAAAAGACATTTGACGTTGAAAGAGACTGAATACTCCAGGGATTTAGGGATAATCTCACCAATAATAAATTATTTGGACTCTAGGAACTTAAGTTTGGGGTAGAATGAGATTCTCTCTGTGTAATGACAATGAGTGAATACTACCAAGTTTTCATTGCATCAACACTTTAAGAGAGATTTAAAATGATTATATGAGACATTATCTAATTGATTTCATTAAAATAACTTCCCAACAAGATTCCAGTTTATCAAGTCTAGTTTTAAAATAACCATTACCATAAAAGGATCTGAAAAAAAATTACATTTAAAAAAGTTTTAATACGGTAAGCTACAACGGGACAGACGGTCAACTACAACCATAAAACATTACAAGTTGATGTCCAATCAAATGGAGGAAAAGAACAACTGCCAAAACTCTGAACTGAGCAGGAAATAAGATTCACACCAGGGTGGGAGCATGCTCTCCAATAACATGTTCTGTACTCTTATCTCATTTCCCAAAGTACACATCCTTATTGCTGCTCTCATCTATTCTTATGGTGTTAGACCTTCTTCCAATGAGCACAAGACAGAGAGGCATTTATGAAGGTAATCAGACCAATTTAACACAGAATAATCTAGTTTATCTATGCAGGCTACAGATCGGTGTCATCTTCTATAAGATAATACATGGTTTTGTGGTGATGAGAGAATTTTTATGTCTTTTTAATCATATTATTCAGCTGTAGACTCTGGAATATGAAAGGTAATTGGAAAAAGAAAGTAACTTCCTCATCAATTCAAGGACTTTATCCATCAGCACATGTCAACAATTTTCTGTTTGACATGTTAAAACATATGTAAATCAGAAGTGAATAAAATATTCCACTGTTGGAGAATCTAAAGCAACAATAAAGAATATGTATGTGGAAAATAAACTAATTGCACCCAATGATTTGGTATCTGTTAGAACCTCAAATAGCTATATTAATAATTTGATTGTAATGGTTTGCTTTACATTAGATTAGAAATGTTGTGGTTGAGCATTGCTTCACTGCCTGCGACCCAGTGAGAGATGGACAGATGGCTTCACATTTGACTCTAGAATACTTTGGCACATAGATGATCCATAGTTGATTTGATAACTGCAAGATTCCTAAAAGCGCTGGCTGCCAAATAAGCCTAAATCTTAACCCTTCCAACAATGTACTCTTCATAGCTGATATGATATGTTTGTGCAGACAAACCAGGACTGGTTCTCCAAAGGTGAATCTGTGTATTCTAACTCAAGACTTGTACTTCGATCTCACCTGTTAGAGGGATGTTGATCCAGACGAATTGTGGTTGGAAGAAGGGGTAGCCTTAACTAATTTTTACTACATTCTACTTTTCACCTATCTTAGCCCCTATTCTAAACTGAGGCTTGTAAAAGCTTTGCTGCATATCTTACCCCTGTCCCTGCTATTCTTCATGTCCAGCTACAATTAAACAAAGGCAGCTAATGCCAAATAACCAGTGTTTGGCATCTTACATAAAAAAATGAATTACTTATAGTTACAAATGACTTATTCCAAAAAGTAATTGAGTTAATAACTCAGTTACCTCACTGTTAAAGTAATTAGTTACTCAGCAAAGTAACAGTGACGTTATTTCTATGTTCTATAACACGGACCCCTTTGCCCTTTGTGCCTTTTCACCCACCTCCTTGACCTCCAGCAGCTGTCCTGGATACTGACTCCTGGACCGCCGAGCTGCACCTGGAGACTTGTGGTGGGTGATGCTGACGATGTTGCTGGGTGTGGCCGAGTGGCCCTGGTGCCTCTGGGAACTTGGGGATGAAGATGGAGTTAGGTGGGGGAGGAGGGAGAAGCTACGCGTCCGACCAGATGAGGAGCCCTGGGGGAGGAGGAGGGGGAGGTGGAAGACGACACAGGAAGGGAGAGTGAGAGTCTTGTAGGCATTTGTGCGTGTCAGGAAGTTTTGAATAAATGTAAAGTTTGCTTCAGGTCCAGTTTGTCCTGGAAGTCTAGGTTTTCCAACCTACAGCTGGTTAGACAGAAAATAAAATACTTTAAAAAACCTGCTGAGTTATTATTAGCTAAATACTGCAAGTCAAATGTCCAGGATTAAATCAGGAAGTTCAACAAATTTATAAAAAGCATGACATTAAAAAAGAAATATCGCCCTTTCTAGACCTTTGGAATCATCTCTTGTGATGCTTTGCAGACACGACTACGTTTACAAGCTGTCAATATCTGGGTTATGGTCGAGTTAAGGTCACTATTCGGGTTTCTGAAACATTCAGAATAACGTTTACATGCATGAGCCGACAGAGTTTTTCCTGAATCCCTGGAATTTGTACTCAATTGGCAATATCTTAATATAAACGTGAAAAACCGCCAGACGGCGCATACAAGAAGTTAGTCTACTCAAAAGATTAAGATTCCTTGTGAATAGAACGTGAGCAGAAGACAAACCAATGCTAGATATGCTGATATGCTTTAACATGACCATAGGCGTCATTTTAACTGGGGACATGTCTCCAGCAATATTAATGATTGGCGGGTTTGTCCCCACCAAACCTGATGCGGACATTTTTTACCAGCACTGATCTAACAGACATTTGCGCTCCCAGCAAAGTTTCTGCATCAGTATCTGAAGAGAATGTTATTCAAATCGCTCCACTTTCTCATGTAGTCATGTTTCTTTCTGCTCATGTAGGCTACATTATTCCTTGCAGATAGGTCATGTTTTAAAAGACTGGTAGTCAGCTACAGGGCAGAATCCTGTAATATCACTGGTACCCAAGATGGAAAAAGTGCAATTAGCCTATACATCTCCTTTGCTATAACGCGGTCCATCCTTCACTGCTGGTGGTTTTTTTATTAGCACAATTTAAATGCTTTCTTTAGAGCGCACTAAAGCGCATTGTGTTCTGCGTCCTAAATGATTGGATGCAGTTGTCAAGCTCTTCCGGTCATGTCTCCCATGCTTGCCAAATTGATGATGTCTGGTTATAAAAATCTCATCCAGAGGAAAAAGCAGTTGCTACAAACTGCCCATAATTATTTTCCTCACTCGGAAACTACGCCTCCTCAGAGACCTTCAGTGGAGAAAGACGCAGCCCAGTGGCGCAACAGCGGAGAGACCATACTGCGTATTAATACTGTTATGTTTTATATCTACAAAGGTTTGAGTAATAAAACTATTGAGAAATGTGAGGAAATGTTAACGTATGTGCTGGAAACGTGTGAATAGGTGTGTTGCGAGGGGGTTTAAAACATGATTGTAAAAAAATAAAGACTGCTTTGCGGATTTTGTCTTTTGCAGGTTATTTTAATAATGAATGAGGGACCATTGCAAATAAAATTTAATAGGTCTGGTTTCTTTACTACAGGTGGGTTGCCAGAAAAAAATTTTCATGTAATATTTTTGCTCGTTCAAGAAGTTATTATGTTGGCATGCTGCGTTTGTGTAGAGGGCATACCAGAATACTACTTTGCGCCGAAGGTGAAAAATTCTCACCATCTCTGCATCCAGCTACCTGAGAAACCTTCTGCGACGCAGGAACGGAGAACCAGGGAGTGGACATTTCCATCAAAGTTGGAAAAACAAAACAAAAAGGAAAATAACTTGATCCATTGGTGAAAGTAAACTATAGTGCAGTGAATTATTAGTCTTTCATTATTTGCATACTGCAGCTGAAATTTATATTGTGCAGAAAGCAACCATTGTCCACAGTCCCTATAGATTGCTCATTCCTGAATCTCTAAAAGCGCTGGATGGATAGCAACAGCATTGCGTCATTAGCGCAACTTCTGGAAAAATTCCATCCGGCTCCCTCCGTCAAAACAAGTGAAAATTTCCCTCTTTGGCAGTTTTAAATAAAAATAAAAATCACAAGAACAATAATGTGTCCCTCCAAGTCAGCTCGCTCCTCCTGGAGCCTTGAAATGTTTTTTTTTTTTTTTTTTTTTTTTTTTTTTTTTTACACCTGAAAAAACTTAATGCGGATCACCCACAGGTACCTGCTCTATTGCAGGACTGTCAGCTATAAATTAAATCTGAAGTTTCTCCACACAGAATGGTGTTGGGATTGCAAAAAAAGCACATTTTATTGTTGCGCAATATAGTACATATTATGTCCCTGTCACAATACTGCACCCTACGATCCTCCACGAAGTGCACTTGGCAGAAGAGCAGACAAGGGTTCAAGTGGGTAGTGAACAAGTATGTGAATAACTGCACGATTGGGACAGCGAGGATTTCGTTGTCGGCCTGTTCCACAGCATCGTATCTCCTTGACAACCAAAATCATCTAAATTTGATGAATACAAAATATAAATAAGATTTTAAAAATATCTAGCAAATTCTAAAGTATAAAGTCCAAAGTTATAGAAAATATTGGATTTTAATCAAATTAACTATATTATATTTATTTTTAGAAAATATTGGCTATAAAGAAAGCCTTTTAAATGTTTAAAAGAATGTGTTTATTGTATTATGTGTATTTGTCGTACCTGCTGTGTTATATGAACAGAAACTGGAATGCCGGGATATGCTGTTTTCACCAGAAATAAGTACCCAGATAGGTTCTTTAATTATTTAAAATGTTTACGTTTTTTTAATGACTTGCTAAAAACACACAGTGATTATTTTTGATCCGTAAATACATACAACGTTGTTAATAAACAGTATTTTGCAACAGCTAATTACTGTAATTACTGATGTACACCATTACAAATTGTTCAATATATTGAGGCATCGATAGCCGCGGTTGTCGCGGACATGTCCCCATCACTATTTACAGATGATAGTTTTGAAACGCATGAAGCGATGCTCACATATTTAAATAATAGCCTACATATACATTTAGGCTGGATCTTTTTACCCACAACCCGACAACGTTAATGACACTTCAGGTCAAGCCTGGGAAATTTAGTTTTGCATTTTGTTTGTGTGACGATTTAGACTTTAATGATTGTTCATTGCCAGCAGCCGGAAGATGGTTTAAACAGTCATTTGAAAAACAAATACAAAACATGTAGATTATGGCTTTCAACTTTTATTTGAAAGAAGATATGATTTTCAAAATTTGTTAACACACTGCAGTCGATGTTGTGATGAAACATCGCTCAGATGAAAACAAAGCTAATATATTAATTAATATTTATTCTGTTGCAATCTTCAAACTAGACTCCGGTTCATGGTTATTGTCCCAGGTATCCGCATTGGTGCGGACTTCAGCGAAGTGCGGAGCAAGGGTGCAGGAGAGGCGGGGCCAGGGTCCGGATTCTCCTCTCTGGAGAATCGGGACACCCTACGCACTTGCGCCCCTCAACAGGAATGCGCAATTGAAGTGCACAAGGGGGCAGGTGCGGGTATTGTGACAGGGCCTACAGTTGTGTGCGAAAGTCAGGGCACCCCTTTAAAAACAGCATATTTTATATATTTAAAAATGTATATTCATATTTACAGTCTCTCTGGTATATGGGGAAAAAAAGACAATATTGTCAGGAAACATTAATGCATAGTTACATTTTATTTTATAAATTGAACAAAATTAGAAAAATTAAAAACATAATTTTGGCATGTGCAAAAGTCGGGGCACCCTGAGAGTTTCAAAGTTTCAGATTCTTTTTACAAGCTCAGACCTCTACCAGCTCATTGGTCCTGAAGCATGTGTCAACAATTGTCATTAGGGAGTGACAGCTGGTGCCAATTTGAGGATTTCTTAAATACGGCGACTCCACAAACCTTGTACAAACACTCAGCAACCATGGGTTCCTCTAAGAAGCTGTGTAAGACAGAAAAAATGAAAGTAATTGATGCCCACAATGCCGGGGAGGGCTACAAGAAGATAGCAAAGCGTTTTCAGCTTGCAGTTTCCACAGTGCGAGGCATAATTAAGAGATGGCAGGTGAGGGGAACTGTGGAGGTCAAGAAGAGATCTGGAAGACCAAGGACACTCTCGGAGAGAACAGCTCGTAGTCTGGTCAGAAAGGTAAACCAAAACCCACATTTGACTTCAAAAGACCTCCAGGAAGATTTAGCAGACTCAGGAGTGGTGGTGCACCCTTCCACTGTGCGCCGATACTTGCACAAACAAGACCTTCATGGAAGAGTCTGCAGAAAAAAACCTTATCTACGACCTCATCATAAAATACAATGTCAAAAATATGCAACAGAACATCTACAGAAGCCTGATGACTTTTGGAAACAAGTGCTGTGGACTGATGAAGTTAAAATATAACTCTTTGGCCACAATAAGCAAAGGTATGTTTGGAGAAAAAAAGGAGCAGCATTTCATGAAAAGAACACCTTGCCAACTGTTAAATATGGGGGTGGATCCATCATGCTTTGGGGTTGTGTTGCAGCCAGTGGGACAGGAAACATTGCTCGGGTGGAGGGAAGAATGGATTCAATTAAATACCAGCAAATTCTGGAGGCAAATATCACAGCATCTGTAAAAAAGCTAAAGCTGAAAAGAGGATGGCTTCTACAACAGGATAATGATCCTAAACATACCTCCAAATCCACCATGGACTACCTCAAGAAACGCAAGCTGAAGGTTTTGGAATGGCCTTCACAGTCTCCCGACTTAAACATCATCGAAAATCTGTGGGTAGATCTTAAAAGAGCTGTGCATGCAAGACGTCCTAAGAATATTGCAGAACTGGAAGCCTTTTGCAAGGAAGAATGGGGAAAAATCCCAAATAATAGAATCCAGAAACTTTTTGTTGGCTATAAAAGCGTTTACAAGCTGTGATATCTGCCAGAGGGGGTGTTACTTAGTACTGAAGGTACTGATGCTGTAGGATGCCCCGACTTTTGCACATGCCAAAATTATGTTTTTAATTTTTGTAATTTTGTTCAATTTATAAAATAAAATGCAACTATAAATTAATGTTTCCTGACAATATTGTCTTTTTTTCCCATATACTAGAGAGACAGTAAATATGAATATACATTTTTAAATATATAAAATATGCTGTTTTTAAAGGGGTGCCCTGACTTTCGCACACAACTGTATATCCAACATTGTTGTTTGTGCAACGGTGTAGATTTTAATAATTCTTCCCATCCAACAGCCTATTGGTGAGGTTTAAAAGGAAAACAGTTAAACTGATGGCTTTTAACTTTTATTGATGTAACCATCAAAACCATGGTCTCAGACTTGAAGAGCTAATTCTAACCAAAGATCAGAAAAGTAAACAGTTTATGCCAACTATTCATTGTTCTAACATAAAGACCTAATATTTATTCTACTATCTCTTGTTTTATTATTATAAACAACTAGGTTCTACATACACGCAGACTGAGCTTTTTGTTTATCCTCTTACTGCACTGAAGTCACATCCCATCCTTCACTCTGATGCCTCGGCCTCTTCCCCTCTGCGACTTTTGCATTGTCAGTTGGCTGACCTCCGTGTTCGCACAGGCAGTAAAAGTCAGATCACTATCTTCCCTGCTCTTTTTTTTTTCTACTGTCCATTAGTTTAAAGCAACACACTGAGAACAAGGCACCATAGATTTATCCCTCAGAGAAGCACAGGGGTTCTGGTCACTGTAGCGGTGAAAAACACCACAGATCAAATTAACAACCCCCACCCCCCAAGAGCACCCTCACTGGGAAGGAAATAACAAGCCTGTGTTTCATAGAGAAGCCACTTGCTCTGAAGAAAAACCAGCAGATTAAATACATGAACAACTGATCAGAACATACAGTCCCCTAAAGATTTGACATTCCTGGGAAACATGCATGAAAACATCTTTAAAATAAAGTCAGTTTTTATTCCAGCTACACTGGCATGACCAAGCATTTAAATATAGTTTTTTTTATACTCCTTTATGATGTGACAAGAGCGGCACAATCAGGTTAACTGTTAAAAAAAAGGTACCTTTTCAACATTTATACATACTATAATGCCAAACATAATGGCAACTCACCCTGCCAAAACAGGGAATTTTTATATTTGGAACACTTCCACCACATGTGTATAAAGTACAGGACCTAGACGTACAAACTGATTCTACAAAAAGTGCTTAGTACTTCAGTGAATTCCAGATACCCTGGTAACCTGATACAACGCCACGTGTGCAATAAGTCCAGTTCAACATTTCCAACTGTTAGTAGCTTTATAACATATTAAATGTGACTGGAGATGATCACGTATAGCAGGTAAATTACAGAGCTTGTTCAATATATGCTAAGGGGTGCGGATGTGGACAGATTTCAACAGCTGCAGATTTCCAAAATAATGAAACCTTTAGGTTCGCTCAAAGCAGCGTATAGGGAGCTTTATTTAATGGTTTCTATGGGAAAGCAGCTACATCCAAGCTTCAGGTCACCAAGGGCAATACAAAGAGCCAGATGCAGTGGTGTAAAGCTCACCAACAATGGACTCCAGAGCAGTGGAGACATGCTGTTTGCAGTGACAAATCATCCCTCTCTTTCTGGAAACCCAACAGAGGGTTAAGGGTTTAGCGGTTGGAGGAGAATGACTCTTTCAGTTTCCTGTTCCTAACCTTGCAGGAACAGTTTGAGAAGGATTCCTTCCTGTTCCTACATGGGTCCACAAAGGAAGTTCCATGAAAATATTGATGAGCTTGGCAGGAGCATATGCTATTTAGGCTTATAGTGAAACCACCAATAATAATGCTGCAAATTCCAAATTTAGAACAATGGGGCTTTCTAACACATATTTACTCAAATATAGTGAATGTGATCCCATGAAAGTGGAAGAGCAGCATTGTGCACACCAGCATATATAAGCCATGTATTTAGCCTGCCAGAAATTTATATATATATATTATGTATAATACTGTACCAAGTGTCTTGCTTTTTATTTTTGTCTGAAATATTAAACCTAAGTTCATGTTTCATTCTCTAAGATTTTGATTTCATGGGATTTGCAGCAATAATGGTAATTCTTATTAATTAAACCAGTCTTATTAAAAAGTTAAATACTTGCTAAAAATATCTTTCAGTTTTATAAATTTCAATACTAAAGGCAAAATATTGGATCGGGACTTGAAATCGGATCGGATTTTAGGTTGAAAGATCGGATCGGGATCTGAGAGCCAAAATTATGATCGGGACAACCCTATTAAAAATGTTATGAAATATAAAATGTATGTAAAAAGGGTATTTCTTTAGAACCATCCTTTACTTTCAAACACATCAAGGTTTCTAGGACCTTTTTTTATTCCAGGACTTCCATGGAGCCCCCCAAAGTGGGGGACAAAAAAAATACAGACAGACTGCAACAACCATTAATCATTATATCAACCAATTGTTTGGATGTTATAACAGGAAAAAGCCATTTCTGTCCTACAATCACAAACAGACTTGAAGTTAGCAAAAGACACACTGCTGGGACTTTAAGTGGAGCTGTTTTTTTAACAGGATAATGTGCTTTCAACGTGTGAGAACAGAGACATACTGAAGTCACTCCCCCCCAAAGTATATATGGGAGGGAGGGTAGAACATGGAAAAGGAGAGGAGGAAATAATTAAACTCAAGATCAGCTCAGCCCTAAAGTTCATCAAACATAGAAACAATGGCAGCTTTTCCTATAGTCCAGATGCTAACAGGCTGAAATTACAAACGTCATGATGATTATAACCCTCTAAAACTTTGAGTTCCTGATTAGTCCACCGTTAGTTTCAGCTTCCAGTTAATAAAGTATAGATTTTAATCACCTCACAGGTGCACCACCATCAGACGACTGTGGGAAGATGGGTCCCCTGAGTGAGGCAGTATGGGTAAACAGCTTAACAGTTTGCTGCAGACTTCTCCTTTTCTGCACCACAGGAAATACTAATTTCTCGCATGCACCATACTTACTTACTTTTTTCAATATAAGAATCAATCAAAGAATGCATTTTATTATAAATATACTATATAGAAGTTTTTAGGTCATTTCCTTAGTTTGAATGATTCTCCTATAGTATAAGGGAGCATTTTTAGGTTAAAACAGTCTTCCTGCTGTATATAAGTCCAAGTTAAACAGGGTATAAAGTTTCTGCACGTGCACCTAGATACATTAGATAATGATCAAAGCATAGATTCATTCAGTTCACAAAGTGAAACTTATACAAATTATACACTCAAACTGCCAATTCAGTTGCCCAGAAAATATCAATATTACGCAAGACCAATTTGAAGCAATTTTGAACAGAGAAATGTTATGGCCCAAATAATCAGAAAAGGCACTGCTAAAGAAGCTGGCTGTATTCAAGCATTTTATTGGAGAGTTTTGTGCAAAGAAAAGTGTGGGGGAAAAAAAATCGACAAGCCGGTAGGATAAGTGCAGCTTAAAGAAAACTGCAATGTAAAGTCTGATGAAAGGTGTTGATGATGATAAACTCAGTAATTCAAGCGTCACCACACAAAGACGTACCTAGAACATGAGCCATAAAGCCCAGTTTATGCTTCTCCAACCGCAAATTTGCACTCACACGCAGACGTATTGACGGAGACGTTTTCTGTTTATAGTACTCCGCTCTTCCACTCCATTTTCGATAGTTTTTTTCAGCGTTGCTCGACCAGGAAAGCAGGGGGGGCTACGTTTTCCTGGCTTCTCTACATACTATCACAGCGCCGTTTCCGTTTTATTCTAGGCTTGTGAACGCATTTCTTCCTCAAGGGGCAATGGACGACAGAAAGTAAGTTTTGATTAAGCTGTAAAGCTTTTGACTAGAGGTGCAGCTCATAGAATGCTCAAAAAAAAAAAAAAAACACATGGAAACAAACACAGCAGCCTTTGTTGTTATTTTCCTACACCTCGTGTAGTGGCGAAACGCTGCATTAACTACTGATTACAGCGACTATAGAGCCCCGTTCTGGTGAAGTGATCTCTGACTGTTGCTGAAACTGACCAATCAGATGCGTACCCTTTCCGTCGACGGAGATGGATAGTTAAAAAAATGGGCCTCTACTCCATGCGTCCTTGCATAGGTGACAGAGAGCCCTTGCGCTGACGGATAATGGCGTTGCATCAATCCGTCTCCGTCAAAATGGAGAAGCATAAACTTGACATAACAGTCACAGTGTTGTATTGAAACTTCTCAACCAGAGAAAACATGAGTATCTTAGTTTGGCTAGAAGAAAGTATTTTCAACAACCTTGAAATAATTAATTACATCGTTAGCAGGACTCTGACCTGAAGGTTGAGGAATTTTTCAGCTGTTTGAATCAGGTGTGTTGGACTAAAATCTGCAGGACAATAACCCAAGATGATTTAAGTGGGAGTTAATCACCCCTTCCATAGAAAATCTAAAATGTATTTTTCCAGGAGAGAAACCAAATCCAAAACAGATGACATAAAGGCTGTTATTGAAAGTTGCTTACTCACTCCCTCAAATACTGGTGGAGGACAAAACTACAGCCAATATTACAAATTCCAGCTGTCCAAGAAAGTTCATCCTAAAAGCAGACTATAATCTGCTGAAACAAGTGTCCAAAAACCTAAAGTGTATTCGTACGATCGTCAATTAGAATGTGCACGCCTCTACAAGCAGAAAGACACAGCATTTGTCTAACTTTTATGGTAGATGTCATAGGAGGAAATATTTGTCCTCCAAGGAAAAGAAGAAGATAGAAGTTTCCAGAGAGAATACAGACAAAGATCAAGAGTGCTTGAATAACATTCTTTGAAGTCATAAAGTTGAAATCCTTCTGACAACAGAAGAGATGGCATATTTAGTATAAACCAAATAAAACATCTGAAGTAAAGAACCTAAAACTGAAGCACAGAGCTGAAGTGTCATGGTTTGGGGCAGCTTTGACCCACCATGAATTATGTGTTTTATAAGGGTTTCTATGAGAAAAATGGGAGATAATCTCTACATTGCAAATTAGCCTTGGCTATAAATGTTGCAGTGTGTTACAGGTTTAATGTACATACTTGTCCCTATCAAATAAAAAATAAATAAAGTTGAAGCAGTTCTGGACGATGCAACAACCCTAAACAGACCAGTGAACCAGCCAATGACTGGCTGAGAATCAAGAAATTTAAAGTTCCAAAAATGAGACAAAGCCTGTATCTGGATCTCATTAAGATGCTGTGGCTGTCTTAAAAGATGCTTAACATAAAGGAAACCCCCCCAGACTTCTCACAGCTCGAAGTTAAGATGGGGACAAACATTCTGCAGAATGATGTCAGGGACTGGTAGATGGCTCACAGAGGTAATCTCAATTCTCAATCAAAGGGGATAAAACTAGGATGTCCTGACCCTTTTCTCAATTTCATTTTTTTTTTATCTTTTGATCAGTGAAATAAGGTTCAATTTGGGTGTTTAAGCACCATTAAGTCACTTTCTCTTACATATGTTAAAAAGTTAAATTAAACGTCAAATTTTACATTTTTATTTTATGACAGAATATTTTACCACATTTAGCCAGTTTTGCACTAGCATTAAAAGAACAATAAGATGTTGGTTGATATATCCTACAAGTATTTTGATCCTGTAAGCATGCATCAGTAACTGAAAATGATAGTCCACCTGAAACTACAAAATAGCAGTCTTAATATTTTAAGCTGTACCATGACTACTGTCAACAACAACATGTGGTAAATTACAGATATCCCATGCTGTCATAACCAAAAACATTATTTCAGTTCCAACTACAACCAATGACAAGCTGATTTTAATTTAAGTACATGAAATGATTTGGCATAAGCAACAAATCTAGTTATTATCCAGCCAAACAGATAACTAAAAGGCTGCATAAGGTCATTCACTTGCAGAAAGCGAATTCTATTTAAAAAAACATGTTTACCATTCACTTTTGACTTTTCTTCCGGACTGTCTCTCCATGTCCATTTAGGGTGAGCTAAAATTCACCAACTGGTTTTTCAAGCAGCTAATCAGCTTTATAAAGCACAGCTGTGCTCCCAGCCTGGTTTTGCAGCAGCACCATTTACAACCACACAGCTCAGGATATGACTGTAGGCCCTCTGACCAGAAAACACAAACAGAAGGTCCTCTTGAAAATGTCAGAGTGGGGATTTTGAGCAGATGTAAACAAAACAAATAATAATGAATAGGTTGTATTTAGCCCACTCAGTTTCAGGCCCCTAAACAGAAAACACCATCAGGCTCCACACAGCTCTGACCACGTGTTTCACTTTATTCACAGTGTAACACCTAGAACTTCTGAACTTTGGTATCAAGTTCTGAATTCAGGTAAGAGGGTTTAAGAAACCGGGAAACAAAAGACAGCATGCTGAGTTGAAGAGCTGCAGCTTCTGACAGGAAAGTGGGACTTAAAGAAATGCATAACCTCTTCTAGGATTACATGCGAGTTGGTAGACCCCAACAGGGCAGACCAGAAGACAGCCATGCCATCCATTAACATGAGTTACTTTATACTTTATTTAGTATGGGAGTCTCTTAAGGCACTATGAGATCTCTTTGGTATATTAACCTTAAGAAAAAAAATACCACTTATGTTTTTATATACAAAAAAATGCTAAATAAAATGTGGACAGCGCAGATAGAATTGTTACAGTTGAAGGAAAAGGACCTTATTTGTTTCCAAAGAAGAATCTGAAAGCGTGGCATTCAGTTGCTCCCCTTTATTCTCATGCCCAAACAAAAAAACTGTGCAGCCAGTTCCTTCAGAGATAATCTAATTAACAAATAGAGACCAAGTATGTGTAATTAAGGCCTCAGAGGTTCCCTAGAAAACATTAGTGAACACCTTTCAGCAGGAGAACAATGCTGGAGATACATCCAGAGCGCTAGTGTAGTGGTTTATATAAAATAATTTTAATTAATTAGAATAATCAATTCCAAGTTTGGCCCTAAATCAAATTAATTGTAGATGAGGTTTGAAAGTAGATGTTTACAATGTGTACAATTTCTCCATCCATTCTAAAAGAGTTTTAGCTTTTCTGCAAAGAGGAACAGGCAGATATTTCATGCAAAACAGATTGTCAGATTTGCTGCTGTAATTGTGGCAAAATTCCACAATGTAATGTAGCAGAGGGGATGATTACAAATGCATGCCACACATTTTTGACTTTAATAGGAAAACATGTAAAAAATGTTCTCTACTTTACAATGATCCCCTTCTTGAACTGACAAACCATAAAAAACCAGACCGTTTTTCTTTCGCTGTTTTTTACTAACACTCAAAGAGCAAATAAACCAATTCTCTTTTTCTTGCAATAAATAAATCCTGCCACCGATTGTCTGCCAAGCAGGTCTGTTATCACAGAGTTAGCAGAGTCTCCACAGTGGCTGCCTCATCAGCGGAGTATTTGTGATAACAATCTTAGTGGCATTGCAGCTCAGGGAAGGATTAGCCCACAGTGGCAAATACAGCTAAAACAGCTGCAGCCGTGGAAATGTCCCACAGTCACAGAACAGGAATAAAACAGAAACCGGTCTCTGCTTAGCTCCCCAGTCCATCCATTTTCCCTTGCTTATTTAATTTTCTTTCTTCTTTTGATTATTTTTATCAAAAATAATTTCACTTCACTGTTCCAGCTGTGCTGCAGATTGATATGCTGAAGAGGTATTTGCAGAACAAGAAAGCCACCGTAAGGCAGTGTGGTGAGTCTAGAGTGTTTATTGTTAAGTCGGCATGTGATGAAAAAGAAAGCTAGCATTTTAGGACTCACATCTTGTCCTCCTCCTGCTCGGTCAACACTCAGGTGTTCATCTGAGCTTTTCAGCTTCCTTACCTAAAAGAAAAAAAATACATATATAAAGAAAACTGTAAATTACAGCTTATGAACAAAATTGCAACAATATTGCCAACATAATTTTTACTTTCTAACAAACTTTGATGCATTTAATTATTTTTGGATGATTGACCAACACAATGGCATGCATTCTTGAGACGTGGAGGGAAAATAATACACAAGATTTCTGAAAAGTAAAAATCTGATAAGTGTAGCAAGCAGTTGCATTTGGTTCCCCACTGTGTAGAACTACTATTCTATATAATATGAAGCACCACTTCATAAAAATATACAGACGTGGACGAAATTGTTGGTACCCGTCATTAAATAAAAGAAAAACTCATAATGGTCACAGAAATAACTTTAATCTGACAAAAGTAATAATAAATAAAAATTATATAAATGTTGACCAATGAAAGTCAGACATTGCTTTTCATCCATGCTTCAACAGAATTATTTAAAAAATAAATGCATGAAACAGGCCTGGACAAAAATGATGGTACCCCTAGAAAAGAATGAAAATAATGTGACCAAAGGGACATGTTAATCCAAGGTATGTCCACTAATCAGCATCCTAGGTGTCTACAATCCTGTAATCACTCAGTGGGCCTATATATAGGACTCCAGGTAGTCACTGTGTTGTTTGGTGACGTGGTGTGTACCACACTCAATATAAACCAGAGGAAGCAAAGGAAAGAGTTGTCTCAGGAGATGAGAAAGAAAATCATAGACAAGCATGTTAACTGTAAAGGCTATAAGACCATCTCCAAGCAGCTAGATGTTTCTGTGACTACAGCTGCACATGTCATTCAGTAATGTACGATCCATGGGCTGTAGCCAACCTCCCTGGACGTGTCTGCAGGAGGAAAATTGATGACAGATGAAAGAGACGGATAATCCAAATGGTAACAAAAGAGCCTAGAAAGACTTCAAAATAGATCCAAGCTGAACTTTATGCTCAAGGAACATCAGTGTCAGATCGGAACATCCTTCGCTGTTTGAGCCAGAGGACAAATCATTAAAAAAAATAGACTGGAGTATGCCAAACTACATGCTGACGAGCCACAAAGCTTCTGGGAGAATGTCCTGTGGACAGATGAGACAAAAATTTAACTTTTTGCCAAGGCACATCAGCTCTATGTTCACATACCGGAAAAATTAAGCATATCTAGAAAAGAACACGGTCCCTACTGTGAAACATGGGGGAGGGTCGGTTATTTTCTGGGGCTGATTTGCTGCATCTGACACAGTGTGTCTTGAATCTGTGCAGGGTACAATGAAATCTCAATACTATCAGGGGATTCTAGAGAGACGTGCTGGCCAGTGTCAGAAAGCATGGTCTCAGTCGCAGGTCTTACAACAGGAAAATGACCCAAAACACACAGCTAAACCACCCAAGAAGGGCTAAGAGGAAAACACTGGCCTTCTATGAGCCCTGATCTCAATCCTATTGAGCATCTTTGGAAGGAGCTCAAACGTGCTGTCTGGGAAAGGCGCCCTTCAAACCGGAAACAACTAGAACAGTTTGCTCATGAGGAGTGGGCCAAAATACCTGCTGAGAGGTGCAGAAGTCTCATTGACAGTTAAAGGAATCATTTGATTGCAGTGATTGCCTCAAAAGGTTGTGCAACCAAATATTAAGTTGTGGGTACCATCATTTTTGTCCAGGCCTGTTTCATGCATTTATTTTTTAAATAATTCCGTTGAAGCATGGATGAAAAGCAATGTCTGACTTTCATTGGTCAACATTTATATAATTTTTATTTATTATTACTTTTGTCAGATTAAAGTTATTTCTGTGACCATTATGAGTTTTTCTTTGATTTAATGAAGGGTACCAACAATTTTGTCCACGTCTGTATATGCTGAAATAATGATCTATGAAGTCTTATATGTGAAAAAGCAGTTAAAACCCAACTATTGGTATAATGAATTTAACATGAAGTCACAAATTACAATATCTCCACTGGTATTTGTGACCTCCAAGTTTTTTAGATTAGAAGGCCTTCACACCATCACCCTAATCTTTGGCTTCCTCCCCAAGCTCTCCATTAAATCTAAACCGGAACCGTGGGCCCTTCAAAAAGTTACAATTTCTTTCAGATGGTAAAGTTCAAAGATAACCTTAAACCAATATCTGACAGGGGTATGAATAATTTGGGGGTTAACTGGACAACCAAATTTCAAGGCTGTTGCTTTTTGTTTTTCCTTCATTTAGCATTAAAATAAAAACATACACCCTAGACTGGTTCAGTTAGATCATTTAAATAATTGTGTAAATACTTTAAATCTTTTGCATTTCCATTTTAGGTTATCATAACTATATCTCTAAGCAGCATACTTTACTATTTTACAATATTTTTTGTCTTACTGTTATTTCCCTGTTTTTTATTTAATCATATTTCTAATTTTCTTGTGTGTTTATTTAAGTGCTTTAGGTTCATTATCCATATGTTTAAGAAAACTAAACTAAGAGTAACTCTGGAGAATGTTGAAAGTCCAAATGTATCTTTTTCTTAAAGCTAGTATTCTCTAAGTGTTCCCATTATGTTTGGACATAATAGGAGACTAACAGAATGTATTTGTATTTGTAACAGGGAAACAGTCATATTTAAAAACAGACAGAAAGAGATCAAAATCGCACAGATAAATGTCATGACTTCTCCCTTTTTTCTTCCTGATGAACAAAAGCTCAGAGCTCCAACCAACCAGTATCATGCTAATAACCCTCTGTGTACTGTACTGTGAAGAGTGTAGTGTGTGTTTTTACCTTGGCACTGCTATCAGAGTGGCGTCTGGCACAAGCTTGAAGCTGATTGATCCAGAACTGCTGCTCCTTAGCGTCAGACGCTGCAAAATGCACAGAAAGACAAAATTACTCCGACTCATCCTGAACCCTAGAGACATTAGGAATCCTTTATTAACCCTTATGTGAGTTCACATCGAGGTTAGTGTTCCGCAGTAAGAAAGTCATCTTCCTTAAGATGGCTACCACTCTGTTTTTACTGCTGTACTCTGGTTTCAGTTGCAATGGTTTAACTTTTCAATTGAATTGAGCCATAAACGGCAGTAGAAGGAGCTAAATTCTTCCACTGACATGGTAGTTATTCTAAATTAGAACCTGGGAGGAAATATATGTACCTAAAGAAGGAATAGAAAAAAGATCCTTCTATCCTTAGGTTTGTTGACCACTTAACCAGCCATCCATCCATTATCCTCCGCTTACCCGGGTTGGATCACTGGGGCAGCAGCTTAGGCAGAGAGACCCAGACTTCCCTCTCCTCCCCTACTTGAACCAGCTCCTCGGAAGGAATCCAAAGGGGTTCCCAGGCCAGCAGAGAGACATAATCCCTCCAGCGAGTCCTGGGTCTTACCCTGGGACTCCTCCTGGTCGGTGGTGCCCGGAACACCTCACCAGATGTGAAGGAGCGGTGGCTGCACTCTGAACCCCCTCCGGAAGACTAAGCTTCTTACCCTATCTCTAAGGGAGAGCCCAGCCACCCAATGGAAGAAACTAATTTCAGTCGCTTTCATCCGTGATTTTGTTCGTTTGGTCATCAACCAGAGTTTGTGACCATAGATGAGGGTAGGAACATAGATTGACCGGTAAATCGAAAGCTTTGCCTTTCGACTCAGCTCTCTCTTCACCATGAAAGAGCGGTACAGCGCCTGAGTAACTGCAGACACCCTCCCAATCCACCTGTCCATCTCCCGCTCAATTTTTCCCCTCATTCATGAACAAGATCCTCAGATATGTGAACTCCTCCAATCGAGGAAGGACCTCATCCCGGACCCTGAGAAGGCAAGCTGTAGATCGCGCTCCGATGAAGACAGCAGGACCACATCATCAGCAAAAAGCAGAGACCCGATCCTGAGGCCACCAAAACGGATCCCCTCAACACCACGGCTGTGCCAAGAAATCATGTCCATAAATGTTATGAACAGGATCGGTGACAAAGGGCAACCTTGGTGGACTCCAACGCTCACTGGAAACGAGTCTAACTTACTGTTGGTAATGCGCACCAAGCTTTGACACCGGTCGTAAAGGGACCTGACAGCCTGTATTAATGGACCTGGTACCCCAAGCTACTGGAGTACCCCCCACAGGACACCACAAGGGAATACCTTCTCCAAGTCCACAAAACACATGTAGACCACCTGGGCGAACTCCCACGCACCCTTGAGGACCCTGCTGAGGGTGTAAAGCTGGTCCAGTGTTCCACGGCCAGAACAAAAGCCTCATTGTTCCTTCTGAATCCGAAGTTCAACTAACCGTCGGACCGACATCCGCATAACCAGTGAAAAGACCGTACCATGGAAGATCAGAGGTGTGATTCCCCTGTATTTGGAACACACTCTGTGGTCGCCCTTTTTTAAATAGGGATCTATGACTCTGTCAGTATCACCTTACCCCTTATGCTTGTGCAGAACAGAAGAGTCATGATGTTAAAAAAATACACTCCCTTACATAAATTCCGGTTTAAAGAAAATAATCTTATCAGTACAAAACTTTTCAAACCTGGACTCAAAATGACTGTTCAGGTTTAATAAAAGCAACTGAACTTGATGCATGTTCAATATTTATATTAAAAAGGCTGCTTCTCTGTAAAAGAAGTAATTTTGCAGCAGTCAGTCACTTTGGGTGCCGACTTTAAAATATCAACAGCCTCTGAGTGAAGAGGCATCTCTGCAAAAAAGAAAGAAATGAGACAAGTGCAGCAGAAAATATGTTTTTCTCCCACTGAGAGTGGCCGCTCCCCTCTGCATGAGAGCAGCTTTCAAAAAGAAGCACCTGCTCTGAGCCATCTTTCTGCAATAATATCCAGTAACAATCTTCTGAGCTTTTGTCTTGTTGTCATCATCCAGTGGCATCTCTCATCCTGAAGGCAACATTTACCCGCCAAATTTTAACCGGGAAAACTTCTGTCTGTGAGGTGCACAAGCTCGGCTGTAATTAGAAATAATTAGTCAGCTATAGAGAGAAGAGCAGCCTCCGGATGCATCTATGGTAATGTGCACCTGTTCATTAGGCGACATACAGCACCATGTAGAACCCCTGAATCATCCTCATTTCATTATATTATGCTTAGGCTGAGATCCACTTTTCCCGCCCTAGAACACCACTAAATGCATTTTGTTAAAAGCAATGAAACATCTCAGATCTTCAGTGATGGTAAAAAAAAAGTACATCCTCTTTCAAAAGAGTTTATCTTTCAAAAAATGAAAAAAAAATCTAATATTGGCATGTTCTACAATGATTAAAGATACATTGCAAACAGTTGTTCAATCATTTAAAAGAAGCAAAGCTAAAATGGAAAAATAGTCAGTAAATTTACATACACATCTAAATTACCCTTTTAGCAGAAAATCGGACTGACTTTGCTAACCAACACTACTTGATCAGAGCATAAGGAGATGTGAATAAGTCTGCACAAGGTTTGGAAGTTTGCTGCTCTGCAGCATACATACACTCAACAAAAATATAAACGCAACACCTTTGTTTCTGCTCCCATTTTTCATGAGATGGACTTAAATATCTAAAATTTATTCCAGATACATAATATTACCATTTCTCTCAAACATTGTTCACAAATCAGTCTAAATGTGTGATAGTGAGTACTTCTGCTTTGCTGAGATAATCCATCCCACCTCACAGGTGTGCCACATCAAGATGCTGATCTGACATCATGATTAGTGCACAGGTGTACCTTATACTGCCCACAATAAAAGGCCACCGTGGAATGCGCAGTTTTGTCTCACAGCAAAATGCCACAGATGCCACAAGCATTGAGGGATTGTGCAATTGGCATGCTGACAGCAGGAATGTCAACCAGATTTGTTGCTCGGGCATTGAATGTTCATTTCTATAACATAAGCCGTCTCCAAGGGCGTTTCAGAGAATATGGCAGTACATCCAACTGGCCTCACAACCGCAGACCACGTGTAACCACACGAGCCCAGGACCTCCACATCCAACAGGTTCCCCTCCAAGATCGTCTGAGACCAGCCACTCAGACAGCTGCTGAAACAATTGGTTTGCATAACAAAACAATTTCTGCACAAACTGTCAGAAACCGTCTCAGGGAAGCTAAACTGAATGCTCGTTGTCTTCATCGGGGTATTGACCTGACCAGCTCGTCACCGTAACAGACTTGAGTGGGCAAATGCTCACATTCGATGGTGTCTGGCACGTTTGAGAGGTGTTCTCTTCACCGATTAATCTCGGTTTACATTGTTATAGGCAGATGGCAGACAGCGTGTGTGGCGTCGTGTGTGTGAGCGCTTTGCTGATGTCAATGTTGTCGATCGAGTGGGCCATGGTGGTGGTGGCGTTATGGTATGGGCAGGCATCTGTTATGGACAAAGGTGCATTTTATTGATGGCATTTTGAATGCACAGAGATACTGTGATGAGATTCTGAGGCCCATTGTTGTGCCATACATCCATGAACATCACCTCATGTTTCAGCAACATAATGCACAGCCCCATGTTGCAAGGATCTGTACACAATTCTTGGAAGCTGAAAATGTCCCAGTTCTTGCATGGCCAGCATACTCACCGGACATGTAACCCATTTAGCATGTTTGGGATGTGCTTGACCGGCGTATACGACAGCGTGTACCAGTTCCCACTAATATCCAACAACTTCGCACAGCCAATGAAAAGGAGTGGACCAACATTCCACAGGCCACAATTGACAATCTGATAAACTCTATGCGAAGAAGATGTGTTGCACTGCATGAGGCAAATGGTGGTCGCACCAGATACTGACCGGTTCTGAGTCCCCAGACCCCAATGAAACAAAAAACTGCACATTCCAGGGTGGCCTTTTATTGTGGGCAGTATAAGGTACACCTGTGCACTAATCATGATGTCAGCTCAGCATCTTGATGTGGCACACCTGTGAGGTGGGATGGATTATCTCAGCAAAGCAGAAGTGCTCACTATCACACATTTAGACTGATTTGTGAACAATGTTTGAGAGTAATGGTAATATTGTGTATCTGGAATGAATTTTAGATCTTTAAGTCCATCTCATGAAAAATGGGAGCAGAAACAAAGGTGTTGCATTTATATTTTTGTTGGTTGTAAATTTGATAAAACAATGTAAATGTGACAAGACATCTGGAACTCCCCTTATGGAAGCAACTGATAAGGCAGGGAGTAATATGCCAATGAATGCACAAGCAACTCCAGGAAAGGCAATTACAGAGAAGCCTGTTAGGTTTAAAAGAACAAGATATTCAGAAAACAATTTTGAGTTTATAGTAAGGAGGAAAAATATATGGCAGCATCACTTGGTTCTGCAAAACATCTGAAATAATGCTTATGTGACAGATAAGACTAAAGACAAAATGTCTGGCATCATTTCAAAGTACCATGTTTGGAAAGAACTAAAAACACCAAATGAACACAAACAGCTTTTGCACATTGTAAAGCATGGAGCTGTAGGTATAATAAATTGGGCTTGTTTTGCAGTCACAGGACCTGGGAGACTTTGCAGCTGTTAAGTCAACATTTAAATCCCCTGTATAAAAAAGTAATCCGTAGTCAAATATGGGACTGTCTGCAAGCTGAAGTTTTATCCAACTGAGTCAAGGACTGAAAAAATGTTTAACCATAAGTCGACCAAAAAACGAATTGGGAGATTGTTTTAAGTAATTTCTGCAATAGGTTGCTACAGAATCCACAGAATCATGAGCACCTTGTTTGACATGTTGACACAAACAACTAAATGCCAAGCATAGAGGTGGAAGTGTGATGATCAGGGCTTCTTTTGTTGCTCCAGAAGTTGAGCACTTTGCAGTTATTCAATTAATAAAAACTCTGGTAGGCTAAATTGGTGTATGGTCAAATGGGATTTCTGTCTGACAGTTAAATCTTGGCATTAATTGCTCATCGACGGGGCATTGATCCAAAACACAATGGAAACTCTACAAGAGAATAAACATGTTGCAACTCATTTTATTTCGTTTTTGAAGGTGTCTAGATTCCACTCGAGCATCTTAAGGTCAAACCTGAAATACACGCAGTTGGTCAAACCACGCCCTTACCCTACACTAGTGCTTTCCAACCCTGCTCATCAAGGCATATTGCCCTTCATGTTTTAGACATTTCCCTGCTTCAGCACATGCGATTTCAGTTGATGGCTGATTAACATGCTTTTGCTGAACTGTGATGTCATCTGCAGCAAATGTGTTAAAGCAGGGAAAATCTAAAACATGCATTGCAGTGTTCTGTTTCTGTTCTGTGTTTTGTTAAATCACTACAGTGTCGACTCCATCATGGTAGAGAACATGAGCTCAACAGGAAATGATCCACAAAGTAGTAATAATCCAAAGTAGGATCTTAAGGAATAAGCCTGTGAATATTCTCATTCATCCAGGTCATGGTTATCTCAAGGAAATTTCAATCAAACGCAATTGGACTTGGTAATTTGTCTTGGAAGACTTTTCACCTCTTATCCAAGAGGCTTCATCAGTTCATGCTCGCCGCTGACCAGGCTGGGACTGGTCCAACTAACTGATGAAGCCTCTTGGATAAGAGGTGAAACGTCTTCCAAGACAAATTACCAAGTCCAGTTGCATTTGATTGAAATTTCCTTGAGATGATCTTAAGGAATGTGTATTTGTACATTAAAAATAATATATATACTAAAAGTGAAAAATATAAACTTGGCAAACAGATGTGTGTATAACAGCAGAAGAGACATTCTAAAACATCTGTACACCACAGCTACATTAGAAGCATTGAGCAGTCAATGCTATTCTCCATGGTAACTGAAAAAATATTAAACGACTTTTTTAGTAAGAAGTGGGGTAGAAACACTGACAGCTCAATTTATTAAAGTTTGAATTGGGAGTCGATGGAAGAACTGCCAAAATCTGCAGCACTAACAGACACTTGTCCAGATCAGAGTGTATTATTCAAATTTCAGTATCCATCTTGACAGCAGAGCGAACAATATCCAAAAGCAGCAGAAAAATAGACAGAGACACTTCCTCATCGGTCAATTAAAACACTCCAAGCAACACCTAATTACAGCCACTTTAATTACAGCCCTGTGAAAGATGTTATTGGTTATGATAATGTTGAGTGCGAGGATTTATGCTTGGACCAGCAGAATTGTTTGATGATACTGCATACAGCAGACTTCAAAGAGGGCACATTGAACATATATTTTCAACTAAATGGACAAACTGACAAGAACCACAATGGATGGCGGAGCAACCTGCAATTACAGTGCCCAGCCATAAAATCATCACAGTAATGCTCCTGATAAACCCCATGAATATGCTTACTTAAATCTACACTATATTATACACTGAAAGATAGTTTGTTGTAATTACAGGTTTAACTGCATCTCTGATTGCCATTTAATAGCTTTATCTAATTTTTGCTGCAAACTCCTTTATGGTACAAGAGCAGTTCATTTTAAATTGACATGCATGACAACAAGGTTGTCATATTTTATGCACAACAGTTAGCTTTATTTGAAAAATGACGCACCAACAAAGTAAATTAATCACCCATGTGTGGCTCCTAAATAAAGCTATTAATGAAGGCACTGAAGGAATGAAAAGGTCTAATATTAAGAAAAGGGAGGATTTCAAAAATATTTATGGTATCTAAAAGGAATTACAAAAGGAAGAGATGCAGAATCCTTATAATGACTCAAAGTCGGCTCTTCCTTTAATGACTTTGACATTAAACGCACCACAGCTTTTTCCAAATGGTTTTCCAACAGTCTTGAAGGAGTTCCCAGATATGCTCGATTAGGTTCAGGTCCGGTGACTTTGGAGGCCAGGTTATTTCACACTTTTTTGTGGAAGTACTACATCATTCCATATGTGTTAATTCATAGTATTGATGCCTTCAGTGTGAACCTACAATGTCAATAGTCATGAAAAGAAAGCAAACTCATTTCTCACTTGCCAAAAGAATTCGCACTGTACTGCATGTTTTATATATATATATATTTATATATATGTATATATTGCATTGATGTATGTAAGAGCGCATGTATGCATGTCAAAATGTTGTGCGTGTTTTATGGATGTACGTACAGTATGAATGGATGCAGGCATGCATAAATAAGAGCGTTGTAAATGAATAACTTGGTTAACCTTTACAACCACATTAAATTCTGATTCCTATAAAAACCCCTACAGACAGTATATGTTGAAAAAAGTGTAATTAATGACCTCCAAAATGTGCCTTGTAAAGAAAAATTTGATTAAGTTAATCAGTAGTGTTACAAATGGAAAAACTGAACAGGGATATCATTTATGTTAAATTATTTGCTCATAATTAGCTGCATTACATGTAAGTAAAAGAAAATTAATTGTGGTAACTGTACCACAGTTTAGTTTATGGAGAGAATGTATAAATAAGGAAAACAGACCAGTGAACCAATCAATCAATAGTTCCGTGTATTGTTTTTTTCTTTTATATTTAGATAAGCTAGTGGAATTGTAACTGATAAATTAGTCCTCACGTCTACTTAAAAAAAGAAAAACATCAAACATGCTAAAATTAAATGCAGAAATTGGAGAAATCCTGTAGAACCTCACGCTGACCATTAAAGGTTGTAACAGGAGGACACAAAGTGTTTTTGATGACAATAAAATTATCAATAATATGTGTAATTAATACTCAGAAAAAGGTAATGACTTACACCACATTCAAAATAATTCTAGCACTTACAGAACTCAACTGGAAACTTAACTGGGAATCCATCCTAATCACTCGTTGCACATAAATTGCTGCATTTTAATTATTTGGATACATAATGAAGGCATCCTGATGAGCTGGTTTGCTTCCTGCTGAGAGACATCTCACAGGCTCAGTGTCAAACTGAAGCTTCATTTGATTTATAGCTTAATTTTCCATCAAAGAACTCAGCCATACAAAGACTCTAAATACTATTCATCTTTGTTCTGCAATAAAACAATAGGCCCCACAGACTCACATATTAGGTGTGACAATAAAGCATCTGTGTTTGACTGGGTTAGAGCGTAATACAATCATGTTTCATTCCAGCAGGGTGTGGTGGCTTGCTCGGATTAGCGAAATTTGATAGAAAAAAAAACAAAAAACATTATTGCTTTATGAACAAATATTCCTTTTAAATGTTTATTTACTTGATTAGATTAACACTGAAAAAATACTTCATGATTAAGTGTAAAGCTTAATTTTAACCCTGTAAAAGGTTCAAGGAGATCAGAGTAAAGCTTATTCTCATCACAAGCTGTGAAACACTTAAAGTCACTCCCTTCCACTGTGGAACATCATATCCCCAGTCAAACATGGTGACAACTGTGTGCCCTGTCAAAAAAATCCTGAAGGTGAATGCTGAACCCCAGCAAGTTCATTTCTGAATGGTTCCAAGTTACAATGACATCAAAGTTGTTGTTTTTTTCTTTTATTGCCTAACTCCTAACCCAATAGACATGCTGCTTCATGACCTTAAAAAAAACGTCCAGTTTGGCTGAATTAAAACGATTCTAGAAGGAAGGGGCTAAAATCTCTCTACAGAGTTGGAAATGTCTGCCAGTTATCATTACCTCATGATGGTGTCAAGACTTCACAGTAATTCTGATGCATAGCTTTTGGATATCCCCCTCCCATCAATACAAGAACTCATAATTTAAGAACAGCTTTTTGTATTTAGTCAGGTTGTCTTTGATTTTAAGATGTCTTTAACAATCAGAAATATTTTAGTGTGAACAAAGAGCACAAACAAAAATACTATTTTTAGAAGCAAATACATTTTTACAGCACTATACATATTTATTTCAATTTTATCTAATTCGATGTCTCTGCATATATCTGAAAGGTAATTTTCTTTGACTGAAAACATATTATTCAGATATCTCACAAAGTCATCAGAACCGGAATTTACTCTATTACGTGAGCCACAGATTAGAACAAAGACTTTTCTGGATCATTTTCTCTACTTAGCTCAATTCACTGGATCATGGAGTTAATCAGGGAATGTAGGTCAAGTTATTCTGATAACCCATACAATCCATGATGTACGACACTTGCACATCAAGTAATTTACTATAATGCCTCTAGCATGGTGGCTGCAACTAAATTGATGTCAACAAGCAAAACACAAAAAACAGAAAAGAAAAATAAATTTCAAATATTACGGTCCCTTGGACATTACTACATGCCACACTCCTCATGAAATAGGTCTTTGAATCAGTCAGAAGCGTGTTCACCTCCCAGTTTTACATATGGGTAGGTTGCTGGGTGATCGAATTAAGTTGTGTGTTCTTCAGGCTCCAAGAAAAAAACAAAATTATGTATCAGAGCTTTGGTGAGAATTGCGGTCCTTAAAAACACATGCACACTGGGTTTGGATTTTGCGTACATTATCCTATTTATTGCAGTTTAATTCACTTTAGCAGATTATAAAATGCAGTTGCACAAGAAACACCCCTCATATGCACCCTTTAATGCTGCTGATTGGCTTAAAAATACTGATAGTAGTTTCTCATCAGTGTAACTAAAACTGATTTTGGAGGTACAGCAACTCTCAAGGAATTGTGGAAGAATATAAATGCCTAAAATTTCATTTATTGCATTTCGTTCATTGGCTTTTTAAACCCAAAATTTACTCTCTGTTTATTCTCGGATATAAACGGCAACCTAAGTCAGGTAGAAGTCATACCTTTAAGTTTGTAAAGCTCCCCATTGACTGAGTGCACGATGAACATGTACGGAGCCTCGTCACTCGTGGTTACAGAGGCACCAATAAGGGGTAGCGACCCTCGGGGCTTCTGGGTTTTCCCCTGCTCGTTGATGAAGTACTGCAGCTGGCCGAGCTCGGGATCCAACACAAAGTACCTGCAGGAACACAGAGACAAAAACAGGAGGGAGTTAAGAGATTAATGAACCAGAGAAAAAGAGAGCCGAGAGAGAAATAAAAAACGCACCATTACTGTTATGATTGCCATAATTTTACTTTATGCTCACATTATTACATTGAAACTTTTTAATTTTCCTGATGCACAAACTTCTTTAGGTTGTGGTAGAGAGTAAACGTAAAATCAATGAGAAGAGGAGGAAGAATATGAATGAAAGTGAGATGATGTAGAACAAGATAAATCTCACAACCTGACATTTTTTTCACCTACCATGCTAGATATTTGCATGGATATTTTTTAAACACAGCTCCCTTGCATACATATTTTGCTTAAACCATTTCTCTGCACCTAGACATCTGCTTTCACTAAGATCGAGGTGCCATCCTGGGAGAACAATCTGGGAGGATGATCCTCTCATGTTCCTGTCTGTGATTAAGGAATTAAAATGAGCCCCGTGTAACTGAAAATCTCCCTCATTTGTCTCTTACCTGAAGATTCAGATCTGGTAAGACATATATCATATAAGACATGAAAAGGCAGGTCTGAAAGGACGACGTTCAATAAACCGGTCTATCTCAACTGCTGAGCGATTTGTTCTAGTCGTTACAGTTCAACACAGACCACAGTGCGTAGTGGCCTGAGGTAGAAAGCCATTACGTTTGACTTGCAGTCGGTTTCAACGTCGTACTATTTCATGCTTTATGCAAAAAGCCAAACTTTCTAACCTTTGTTGCATGGTGTGCTGTTTACGTTCAGAATATTGTTAATCGTTTTTGTTTCAAAGTGATGATTAAGGAAAACAAGCAGCAGACATAAAGAAAGCTAAGCAGCTGAAGTCCTCCGCTGTATCCTCCCATCACTCCTCATGCAGATAATTGAATTGAATAATCCTTTATTGTCCCACGAGGGGAAATTCAGTTTTACAGTACAACCAGTCCAATCCAGGTCACTGTTGGGCAATGCAGCCGCGGCGCTCCCATGCACAATGCTATATCGGTCAAGGTAACTGGACGAATAGGCTATTTAGAGTTGCAACAAGCTGATTAGACAAGTGGCATGTAGTTGAGGGTCTAGTTTGGTTTCATTTAAATGTTGTGGTAGCGCACCAAACTGAAAATGTCCAGTGCAAAAGTGCAACCAGTCCCTCTGGTGTGCTTTTACAGCTTAGCTTGCTAAGAATGTATAAAAGGCAGTGTTTTCTTTTACCCTTACAGTAACAACTACTATTACGGCACTGGTCTAAAAAAATGTCTTTAGTGGTGGCCGGTTAGGTGGTCGTTAGTACTACAACACCTCTTTAAAGGCTGCAAAAGACTTGTTTGACTTTGACTTGAGATATGTACTTATGTACTCCTTGTGAATGTCTGAGACTTCCCAGCCTGTGTTCAGAGGCTCCTCCATCCAATAAGACTGAGCCTGATTTTAATTTTTTCCCTCAAGAATGAGCAAACCTGATAGAGAAATATCCCGAAAGACTTCTGACTAAGAGCAAAACTTGGTCTCTACAATCATTTACACTAGCAGAAAATACAAATGCATGCCTCATTTTTCGGATGTTGTATTTGTATAAAAAATTGAAATCCTGTTCCCCAGAAGAAAATGATGGTGCCTTTTGCTGAACTGCAATTAAAGCAAGTAAACATCTAAAACATGCAGGATGATTTGCCTTGAGAATCACGGTCGGGGAAACACTAGTACAGACAAAATCTGGATGGATAACACAGAAGTTAAAGTTGTCTTTGCCTTCAATTCAGTCTCTTATCTTTTAACAAAAAACAGGAAAAATTCAATTTTTACATTCTACCTGTACTATGTTTTTGATGAGAACCAAATTTTGTCATTTTGTTTTATGTTGTTTTTCTTTAAATATACATGTGCCTTATTATGAGTTGAACAAATTGGAATATTAAGCCTTGGTTCCATAAGTTATTTCTTGACAGATAAACTTCAAAGTAATTCTCTAAAAGTGTTAATGTATTAGATTCTTTAAATAGACTATGTTCTTTATGGTGACAACATGGTAGAGGATTTCAAAAATAATTTAAAAGACTACATAATCAACTAAGGCATATTCTGGTTTTGTTTCCCTGACAGGAAGCAGTGGATCCTCCTGTATGAAAACTGATCCCCTCCCACAGCCTTGCTGTCTTCCATCAGCAGAGGCGCTGACTTGTGTCGACCAGAGCCAACCAGGGAACAATCTGCCTGCATCAGTTTGCATCTACCCCTCTCTGTTTCTCCCTCACGCACTGCATGTATACCACCCCGACAGAACATCATGTCCCATCACCCTGTTGTTCAGTCAGCAGAATGGAGCCTTTTACCGTTGACCCCCCCAGGCAGTCTTGGCTTTTGCAGCTAAAGCTCACTGCAGACTTTTAACATGATGGATGATGCCAGGGAGCAAACCTTGGGCTTGATACCGACTCTGTCATGTTAGAGAGCTGCTGACATTACCCGACCTGGAAGGCCACAGATTCAGCAAATAGCCAAGTTTTTACTTCTAGAGGCAGATGGGAACGGGCAATATTGGAATCTCACTATATGCAATGAATTATCTCCAAACTGTAGAAAGGGACAGTGACATATTGATTTGAGAAAGTGTTACCACCCTTCTAAGTGCAATACAGTAATTGATATGCTGGCACAAAATACAGCTATTCTACATAATAAAATAAGGTACTCTAAACAGATTTATGAAAGCGGTGAAAAAACAAATAATGGAAATTTTAAAAAAAATTGTTAGGAGAAAGTTATCATTTTGGTGAGTGAGATGGATATATCCACCATTTGATTGAATAAATAACTGAAAACTGAAGAACTACTGCATTGTAACTATGCCTAAAATAATTAATTGAGTAACTTCAATTCATTGACTAACCTCGAGGTTAATTTTGGTGCTTCATTTAATTTATGACTGCATCCTACTAAGTGGTTAGTTAGCTTCAAATGGACAATTTTTGTTGTCTTAAAACATGCTTTTTCTTACTTTAGCATCCAAAATCGTCTTGTCCATCTGGGGCGTGTGAATAAAATGGCAAATATGAAGCTTTTACTATGGAGCCCACAGATAAAAGAGTTATGTAGCTCTGAGCATACTAATTCAAACACTAGTTTATGATGTGCTTTGAAACGAAGTCCCTATGTGTGACTTCATCCTTTAATATTAAAAGAAATGACATGGTTTAAAGCTTCAACGTGTCTTAACTTAAAGAATGGTGAATATCTCAGCTATGATGAGAAGCTCAAAACCAAACTGATTCATTTTACATTTGTATACCTGAAAGTGTGTGGTTCATTTAGAGACTTTAGTGAACAATACGGCATAAATTAGTCACTCTATTTGCTGTGTATATATTTCTGGATTTTTTTTTTTGGTTATTTATTACATCCCAGAAGATGCATTGGAACTGCTAAATAATGTTATGGACTTCAAGCTAACTACTGAGTGAATCCCCAATTTTTATTTCTGGCTGCGATTTTGTAGTTCAAGAATGAAAGTGAAAAGGTCAAAATGCTCGGTTATTACATATTAACCCATACACTTCTTTACTGTACACTAGCATCTGCCAAATGCCTAGTTTCTTTTTCTTGATAATATACCAGAATATATAAAGAAAATACTTTTTGCTTGCGCAAGACTTCAAGAAAGAGGGCTTCAGTAACCTTTGCATGACTTCCATCAACTTCCTAATGTCTAATAGTGATGTAATCAGCTTCCTTCAAGTCAAAGTATCTCTGAAAGTCAATTTCCCAAAACATCCTAATGTGAATAAACAATTTCATTTAAAACCTGAAGAATAGGATTAATTTATGCAAAGCAAATTACCAGGACTTTAAGATTCCTGGTATGATAGCTTTGATTAAAAATATTTTTTTACAGTTATGAGAGAAATATTTAAAAGAAAAATCTGTAGCAAATTTAGCTAAATTCAGGAGTAGAATCTGAGATGGAGTATATGTGTTTTTAAAAGGGTTTAACTGGTTCTGTATGTATTTGAGTTTTTGGTATAAAGAAAAATAAATACAAATGTACATATGACTTTTTTATTTCTTTGATCAGTATTAAACAAATAACCTTATTGAATTCCTTTCTTTCAATTCCTGAAATAAATGTATATACTTTATGATCTATACCTTAAAGGGGAAGTACAGATTTTTTTGTTTTTTTAAATCAGACCTTATTTTTGGCAAATAATACATTCATTTTCTCACCCAGACAAGTTTGGAGCCATTTGGAGTCCTTTATGAGCAGTTTATATCGCGATCAGCATATATCCATAGAATGGGAGTCAATTAGGGCAGTTTGCTGCCAGTTATAAGGCATTATCTGCCCCAAAACTCTTTTATTTAACCAATGTTTTCTTATGAATATAGTTAGCGATATTCCCCTGTGAGTTTGGAATGTCTCCGAGGTGCTAAGGTATTAGCTTCTGGTTGTTTGACAGGCTTTTAATCCAGCCAATTCCAATTTTCACTAACCTGGCATTTCAATGACGTCGCCGCCATCTGTCATTCCAGCTGTAGTCTACGTAGATTGAAGAAAGGGAGCCTGTGGATGCTGAACTTAGTCCAACTGGTCATACGGTTAGTGCAATTTGGAAACTCACAAACGGGAACCATGTTGATGTTTGCAGTGCCAAGTTCTGTCTAGCCGACCGCCAGAGATCACAGAGTTAAAGTCTCGCTCAGACTACAAGCAGGATGGTGCACGACAGTGACATCATTGTAAACACACAATAGTGTAGTTGTATTATTGCCACTAAATCACCCCGGAACCAAACAAATAAGCACTTCTGAGAGGAGTCGTGCTAAGATTTAATAACAAAACATTGGTTAAATGAAGGAGTTTGGAGGCAGATAACTCCTTATTACAGGCGCCAAATCTCCTGCCCTGATTGACTCCCATTATATGGATAGACGCTCATCGCGACTAGATATAAACTTCTCCTGAACAACTATAAGTGGCTCCAAACTTTTCTGGGTGAAAAAATTTACATAATATTTGCTAAAAATAAGGTCCATGTTAAAAAAAAAAAAGTTTCACCTTTAAGTTTAAAGTATAGAACTGACTGTAAATTCGACTGGATTTAAAAAATGAAAATAAAGATGATTACATCACTTTGGGGCCGTTTTAATAATTTGTAAACCTAGTCTCACAGGTGTAGTTGAATGCAGCATGGGCAGCTGTTGGGATAATCCCTTCTGCTCAACAAGGGTTCCGTGAATTTAAGATTTATACAAAACAAGGAGTTTAAGATGATTTGATGCTACTAGTAGCCATTTGAACGTCAGCTGGTGTTTCTCAAGTTTCAGTGATGTTTACATTCTGTTTGACATTGTTTCAGGAAAGTAATTCAGGTTAGTGCAGAACTTGTTAAGTAACTTATTGCTGTTGATAGATGTATTCACTGACAAACTTTTGCTTCGGTCCATCTTTCTTTTCCTTCTGTAGCTGCATCAGAAACTGGTATTTTTTCCAAATAGCAGAGCTAGTGATAGTTGTGAGTCATTTCTGTTTTGTTTTAAAGTTGCAGCGTGGAAGGTTGCACCACACTCCGAGTTCTGCAAATAAACATTCTGCATGTGTTCAAGAAGAAAATAACTGGATTTGCCCAGTCCAAATGCGTCAACTGACAGTGCCGTACAAAATACAACGCTAGTTTTTTAAAGTTTCTCTGACAATCGCCTGGTCTGGTATTGGGATAGATTGGCTGTGATCAGATTTGTTAATTAATTTGAAAAAAAAAATATCAATCACTAAAATCAAGCTTTTATTTACTTAATCAAAAACCACAGCTCGATCTGCTCACTACAAACATAACTGAAAACTAAGAGGTTGAGTTTATTTCCTTAAATTTCTTCTGTAATTCCAACTAGAAGTCATCCACAGTGACCTGTAATGCACTAAATTCCTGAAGTTGGGCATCAAAAGATCAACCAGACACTAAAATTACCAGGACACTGCACAAACTCTATAAGTATTCTTCCTTTTATCAACAACATACTCTCACAGGAGAGCTGCATTACCTCACAGCTTTAATCAAAGAAGTGCAGTGCCGAGTGCATTTGAAAGAGGAATGATTCATCCTCTCCATGTGCTCCTTATACTCTCGACTACTTAAGAAGGCATAGATTCAGGAGCCTCACATTCTACATGATCAAAGCCTCATTTTCATCTGATGAGATGTTTGAAAAGAAGATTGCGAGAGCTACAAAGGTTTTATATTCTTTGATGTGCATACAAGTGATTGGACAAAACCTCACATTTCATAAATGCTAGCAGAAAACCAGATTATACATGATAAATCCTTATTAACGAGTGCAAGCCTGAAACCTGCCTAAATGTAAAATATTTTCCCTTGCTTCCTAACTCAATATCCACGCCGTCACACTGGTAAGCAGCTCTCAGCCTCCACCCACAATCAAAATGTTGCAGTCCGGGTTTTGCAGAACAATTCAGCCTCAACTACATCCAGAGTCAAATAATCACATTAAGCCTGCAAGGATGGGGTTTGTCCTAAAACTGCACACTAGCTTACATTACAGCCACAAAACCCCTAACAAGCAAATCCCGAGTAACAGAGAACCATTGTGTTTGTGCTAAAGGAGTTAAAGCCTTGACATGAAAGCACTATATAATGATTCTGTTCTACTGCAGCTTAATAACTTTCCTTTAAAGTTTGCAACTTTATGCCAGTATTTTAGTAATAAATTAGATAGAGAAATAGTTGTCTTTTTAAAGGATTTTGGAAAATTAACTGCAACTCTGGATATTTGTACAAAATGTCTCATTTTTATATGAAAAAAAAATAGTACAATAAAGCAAAGGTAGAAAAAAGGAACACTAAAATACCAAGCCAGAAGATGGTGATAAACAAAAAACTTTTACACCATAGCAAAGCACAGATGGAAGAAATTTCCCCATACATAATAATTTTCCAGAACAATCTGATTTATTTTCAAAATTATCAATAAATTCTCCACAATAATTAAACTTTTCAACACTTGAATGAAGATTAGTTATAGCAACATTAAATAAAGCAAGCTAAACATGAAATAATAGGTAAACAATTTGCTTCATTTTGTTTTTATTGATAAAACATTAAGAAATAAGAATATTCAAATTTCAATTATATTGAATTTATTAGCATAAGATTTGCTAAAACATTTAATTACACCACATTTCCACCTACTTTTGTTTGGATTTCCTTTAAATATGATGGATGCCTAATTGACTTAACAGATATTTTACATAATGACAAGCAACAAGACTTTTCACAGCGGATACAAAAAAACCCACCTGAAATGAAAGAATTGATACCCTAATGGTTTGAAACTTACAGCAGCATTTAGCTTTATTTAGTGGAATCCATCTTCACACAAATGCAAAAGCTAATATCTACAGTCTTATCACTGCTTGTGGAGGTACAGCCAATCAGCACTTAGAAAAATAAATGGCACTCCTGCATTGGTTGCTTTGCAAACACCAGCTAATAATGTGTGAAGAAGCATTGCACATGGGTATTTCATCTTCCAAAGTTGCATTTTCTTTTGAATATTTCAGATATAGTCACAGAAAATTATGCCGATAGACAAAGTTCCAGCAAATCATTTAGTTACGTTCCACAGAAAACCGGTGAAAAAACAGACACAAGCAATCTATTGTGGTATTGTACACATTGATACTGACGACTGAAACTCAGAACTATTATATATTTTATGTTGAAAATGACATTTGATTATGCTATGTATGCACACTGTAGTAACTTTCATAAAAATGTTGCCATTATGCTACGTTTGAGTATTTGTATGTTAATTATATAGAGCTGTATCAGTTGCTTTTATGTCATTTTTTTCATTTTTATTCATCTGTGTCACTACAGGACCCTTAGAATTTTACACTTGGGAACCAATATGAACATTATGTCAATAAAAGATAAGTAAAAACTTAGTTGTATGACAGGAAGTGTTTGGCCACCTACAACCTTACATAAAGTGGTATTAGACTAATAATAATTGGTAATATATGCTTTAGTTAGTTGTAAAAAAAAGGCTAACCTTATAAAGTAGCTTTCTGTTGGTATAATCTGTTCTATTTGTTTCTTCAGCTAGAATTAGCACCAACAATCTGACAGCAGTGTGCATCCAGAAGAGCGTGGTATCTATACAGATTCTGCACACAGAGACATAAATCACATACACCACACAACAGCACTTCATGCTAACAAATGTCCACCCACGCAGTGCAGAATTAGCTCCACTCAGGTCTGCTTCCCACATGACACACACACTGTGTTTCCCTACATGATGCACTCTGAAACGTGACCAACATCCCTAATCACTCCAAATAAACCTGGGCTCATCTCCTTCATATTTCCACAATAAAATACTGCTGGCACTTTTGGATATTAGCCATTAGTAGCTTTAAACTAAAGGTTCAACACCAGGTGACCAATAGATTTTTCTGATACTGCCCTTACTCCTTAACTACATTTAGGAATGCATGCTGTGACAAACGGCATCATAAACACATACGCTTAACAACCAAACTTAAGCTGTTTAGTATATGCAGATGGATCTAAAAAAGGGCATTATTACATGGCGTCTCCATGATATTATTTACCTCCAGTATTTGCAGAGGTTAGAGACCACAGCTGCCCGTGAATAGCTAAAATCTGCAAATACTTGAGACTTCCAAAAATGCTTATAACTTCCTATTTTAAAGACGCACTCCGTAACTTTACATATATTCACCCTCTGTCAATATCTTGAGGCTTACAGCATAACATCACTGTTGTAGAAACAAATGTCTATGAAGCACATCTGAACAAGTGTACTGGCAGTTTTACAAGCTCACCAGCCAAAACAACAAAACATCAAACTAACGGCGTGTCAGTTGTTAAACAATCAAACAGTTTCCCGAGCACTTTATCACATCATCATGCCCAAATGACCCTGAAGCAAGCATTCATTACTTACCAATCCAGTAGCTACACAGCTAGTTCAGCAACCAAACATCCTGCTGTATCTCCAACGTCTCACTCACAGCGACTGACCACACAAAACTGAAAAGTTGTAACACTGGGTTTTAGAAACTATTCCTATTTTGACCTAAACTGAATAAATGTTTGACAGAAAATGTATTTTTGGTTTGGAAAGAGTGGGGTTTGTGGGGTCATTTTAAACTGTAAAGCACTTTGAGCAGCTTTGTAGTTGGAAAAGCGCTTTATAAATATAGTTTGATGGATTGAGAAAATATCTTTTACAGCAGTGAAGGCAAGGACAAGTTCTCTGACCTGTCTTCTCCGAGCCTTCTGCTCTATGAGCGAGCAGGCAGCAGGAGCTGCTGGACGTGTGCTGTTATCGAAAATTATGTAACAGGAGAACAGCCTGGTCATGAGCTTCAGCATGCAGCTCAGCAGCTCAGTATGCAGCTACTTTCCTTACCCACGATTCACAATGGGCGCAGAACCGACGTGCCCTGGTATTAATCATCATAACAAGCCTTCTACAGAAGTGAAGCTCCGGCAGCTTTCATCTCCAGCAGCCCAGTTCCTTTTCCTCTCTTTTCTAATAGCGTCTTCTTTGGTGGATCTGCCATGGCTCAAGTTTCTAAACCGTGGGTTCGTTTATATCATTAGGTAGAGCATAGCATACTGCCGTAAAGCAAAACTCAGTCAGTACATCCGGATCCGTGGGTGAAAAGTTCTAGATTGCAGTAAACATCAGGAGGACCCTTCCATGCATGACAGCTCCAAAAATGAACATCAAATATGGTGTTGTGTCACATTATGGTGTAGAATAGGGCTGGGCGATATGGCTACATTTTTATATCCCGATAATAATATACTTCACGATATAGCAATTTTTCTGTTAATTTATTTCTTGAATTGTTTATAAAAAATTACAACATGTAAATGCAGTTTTAAATGATAGATTACAATACCACCACCCAGACTCATCATGTACTGATCTCCTTCCATCTGCGGGAGCTACGGATATCAGTGACATTTTAGGAGAGTGGCTCAGCTCTACACTCTGCCTTTGAATTAAACAAATTATTTGAAAAGCATCCAGATTTCGCTGCAATACCTGCTGTGACTCATTTTCTTAACTTTACAGCACGTTTTGGCTTTAGCGTTTTTTTCTCTCTCTTCTTGCACCCTCTCATTTTATTTTTTTTCACTATCTGCGTGTCTCCTATGTAAAAGAGAAGAAGATCAGACAACAGTTGTTTGTAAAGTTTGTCAGCTCCCGGTCCGACCAACGGACTCTAACACTACACATTTATTTTATCAGCTGCTCAAGAACCACGACAACGAATACAGAGAGAGTTAATGAGCAAAAGCTGCAAAAGCAGCATCAAGTCGTGACATAAGCTTTGACAAACTCTAGACACAGACGCTGTAGTACACCACTGATGTGTTGCTAGCGAACGAAACGACTTTTAGAGCCAGTGTCGTTCTGTCTGAGAGACGCTTTTTTCTGTTCAAGTTGCTCGTAGGAAGGGGAGGGGATCCATGCAGAAAGACCAACTTTCGTTTGTCTTATCATCTTGTTTCGATCCGTGGTCTGATTGTTCATGTATTACAGCATGCACAGGAATGCCATAAGGGTTATCTTGACGTAATGTACTGCCAAAAACCCTAACCATGGCTTAAACGATAGAGATTCATATAAAACAATAGACATTTTCTATCATCCTGACGATATAATTCGTCATATCGCCCAACCCTAGTGTAAAAGTTACGGAGGGGGCCTTTAAGTTTAGAAACACCAAACATAATTTAATATGCATTATTACATGAATTGGAAACCATCTCAGCACTACATCAGAAGCAAACATCAAGAGTCTTCCTTATCTCTGCTCTTGGGAGTACAGCCAATCAGCCCCACGGAAAAACAAATGGTGATCCTGGATTGGCTGCATTGGAAACACCAACCTATAGCATATAAAGGAGCACTACCATTGGATGTTTCAGCTTCCCAGGTGGCATTTTCCGTATGAAATGTTACATATGCTCTATGGAAATAGACTAAATAGGTGTTTTCTACGAATACTTTTGAGTTACGTTCCACAGAAAAATCCACTAATACCAAACCGTCAATAGGCAGGGGTTCACTGTACATTTCTAATGCTAATGTATTGGACAAACAATGTATTTATTACTGCATGAATAATGGGTTCAATTTTCTCAACATATACCATCTTTTCCCATCCCCTTTTTAATACTTGGTGATCTTCTGACCATCTTGGGCTGACCATTCAAAAATTCCCACTAGGTTCATGAGCACCCCCAAGTGGTCAAATAATTATTAGACAGGTCCAACTCTGCTGCTGTGAAAGCCACTTCAAACATTTTGCATATTTTGGTGCAGACAGAGCATGTGCGTAGCTTAGCATGAGTAAAAATTTAATTATTAGTGGGCTACTGCGACAACATCTCTGTAGCACTTCTGTAAACAATTGAGCAGTCTTGCATGATGTGAAGTCAGTTGGAAATTATATTACTTATGCTACAATATCAAATGCATAGAAATGTGAACCTAGAGCTCTATTTACTTCAAGGCATGAATGTCACAGAAATGCTAAGTAGATATTCAGTAGTATGATGGCGATATGGATTTCTTATACCTAGATTAGGTTATATTAAGGTTATAATTCAACAAAAACGGTTAGAATGTCAAAAGGAGGAATTTAACAAGTTTCCCCTAGCATGAGGTACAGATAAACATTAATACTTTGAATTCTGATGTCTTCTCAAGACCTATCTCAGATTTCTGGCAGGAAAAATAAAAACCTAAAACTGTTTGTCATCCTTCTAAAAATATTGTATACAGCATAGAGGTAAATTGGGAATTCTGAGGTTTTAAGTGATAATTTTTCCTGATGTAGAAAGAGTTTTGGCTTCAGATGACAATTCAGGAGGTTTACGACAGATTTAGCTATTTGTGTACACAGAGTTATTCGTCTTGAGGCCACAGCACAGGCTCAGGTGGATGCACTGAAAGAAATATTTCCCATAAAGCCAGATCATCGCCTTTAGGCTCTCTGAAATTGAGACATGTCAGGTAGGATCACCACAGAAGAGACAATCCATCTGTTAAATTCCTTCCTTCGCTTTAAAATAACCACAATCTTTCAAGTAAAACATATGTACATTTTTCAATAATGGTTTTTCATAGAATATCAAACACAATTTAAATACATCACATTCATTTCATGCATTTGGAATAGAAAGTAACCCAGGTATCCTCCTGTGGTTGTGCATCAAGATGCAGATCAGTGCATCATCCCCCTGTCAGCTCATAGAGAAAGGAGAAGCTTTGCCTCCTCTCCTCCCGCCACCTCTCTGTACCCTTCCCCGCTCCCATACATTGGCATCAAGCCCAGATCATATACAGTTTCATAAAAGCCTCAGCGTCATTCTCCGCTGCAGTACTGCTCCAATACACAGCCATAGAGGGACACTGTTATTTTTGTATGGGAAGGGAAGAACTAATTTTACTGCAAAAATCACACAGAAGCTGCAGAATTGAAATCCTGCATAATTTATGTTAACCATTCAGAATAAAAAACTTCCAAAAAAAAAGACTTTATGGTCCAACAAAACCCCCCCCCCACAGTGTTCAAATATTTTACACCTCGCTCAAAGCTACATCCGTAACAACCAGAGCAGGGATTTTAAATTAAAAAGTCTCCCCAGACTTCTTATGAAAACTCTTGAGTGGCGTAAAGTAGACGAAGCAGTGAGGGAGGGAACCCATAAATGCTGCATGAGTCACACTACAGCGAGCTGCTGTGATCGCGACTGCTGTTCCAAAGAAATCCTCAGCTTAATTATGAGAGCTGCAGCAATGCCCAAACAACAGCGTGCCACCAGACATTCACTGGATCAGGAGATAAAGGCCTTTCTATTCTATGTTATTGTAAAAGGCTTGGCTCAGTTGCAACTTTGTTACAAGTAAACAACTTCTAAGTACAGTTGTTTTACACATCGAGTGAGTCTTTAGAGGGGAAATATTCTGCTCATTTCTGCTTTTTGATATGGCTTTAGGATGCCCAAATGTAATGTTTAGAACAGGCTTTGTGAGAAAAAGCCAAAGAATTGAGCAGGACCAAGTTCTGCACACACTAGTTTTACAGCCCTGCTCACAACGGCTGGCTTTGAATCTATATTAATGAGCTATAGTTCGCACAGCCCAAAGAGGGCTTTTGCTCCGCCCAGAAGGTGAGGTCAGCATCGCGTAACCGTGGCAACGATTGAGTTTGGGGATGAGAAATGGCTGCCGGTGTTATGGATTAACGTGTCTCGTCGATGCAATTTTATTTACACGGAATGAAAACAATCTGACTGTCAGGTTAGAGAGTATTCTATAGTTTTCAAGTTGTTGTTTACGAAAACGGCTCACCGATTTGTACCTTTTTTTTTGTCAGGTCAGCCTTATCTACTGAAGCTGAGCAGAAGAAGCCCTGCCCAACACAAAGTTCACTTTCAGCATTGCAATAAATCTTTCCAGACCGTCACATTTCATTCCCGATCAAACACCTCTCTGAGATTAAAAACTTACCTAAACCATGATTTAAATGAATAACTTTAGGAAATTTCAATTATAAAAAATTAAAAATGAGCTTTTCAACTAGCGGCTCAATGAAAACGAGTTCTTAGGCTGTGACTTAACCACAACACCACCGCATCTACCACAGCTGCAGTGCACTGTCATCTCCCCGTTTTCAACAAACATTTACATGGTAGGAGTTTTTTAGGGCACAGTTTGACAGCCAGGTTAACTTGTGTCTGTTGTAAACAGAACTCATTTATAAAACAAGCTTAAACCGTAGTTCACAGCAAGATTTTAATCATAAAAACTACCACATGTCAGGGTTAAATAGAAAAAAAACATTTTGGAAATGCAATATTTGGATACGTACATGTTCACTAAGAAAATTTCCGCATGCATTTTAAGGTGGAAAAACTTAAATACTAATGTTAACAGTTGCTTTCCATCCAGTCTATCTAATAGAGTTATTTTGAGTAGTAAAATGAGAATAAATAATAGTCAGTAAATGTGCAATGCTGGTACAGACATCTGGTACCCATCTACAGCAGTCATTGGGCGAGAAGCAGACTACGCCCTGGACAAGACAACACAATATGCACAGGAACACAAACAATCATAACCAAGGACAATTTAAGGGTTTTCAACAGTACAGACAGTAATGTTTTTGGACTGAGGGAGGAAGCAGGAGTAACCAGAGAGAGTTCACGCATGCAGAGGGAGAACATGCAAACTCCATGCAGAAAGATTCAAACCCAGGGCCTTCTTCTTAAGAGCCAAAAAGTGCTACTACCTGTGCCAAGGGACAGGCATGCCCCAAAAGAATTGTAGCTTTAATTACAGCAAAAGATAATGCTACAAAGCATTAACATAATGTGGTTGGAAATGAAAGCATGCGTACTCATATTTATTTATAAAGCATTGTACAAATAATTTATAATTTGGCATGACTATCTTGGTTCACCTTATTAAATCCCCATAAAGTAAATGTTTCACAAGACTTGAACATCTTTTCAGAACACACTTTTAAAAAGATAAAAACATTATTGTAACGTCTGTTGCAAGCTTTGATCACTATATCACAGAGATATTCACAAGCGCTGCTTTTTAAGCCCTCTTTGAAGTAACGGACTTTTAAAGTTCCTCTGGTCCACGCTCCAATCAGCGTCTCCTTCTGTGTATGCCGACAGTCTACCACCTCATCCCACCTTGGGATCCAGCAGAGGTAAAATAATTCCTTCTGAAAGGAGCACATCTGTCTCTGACACAGCAGAGCAGCAACAGTAATTTCAGCATAATCAGGGTGAAACTTGGTGGGTTGAGGTCAAACAACGGACACAAAATAAGATGGAGAAGCAGGCCAACTCCAATGACTTTAAATAGCATTGCCATTTACTTTTCTAAAGAACAATTCACTGAATCACATTAAACCTACATTGAAGAACCGGGTTTAGTTGATATTTAACGTCCAACTTCCAAATAAAAATAAAGCTAAAGCACGGACAATACATTTTTAACAAAACACGATTATTGGCAACGAGGTAAAGATGTGCAATTTTAGCACATTTATTAAGCATTAAAAGTCATCTTGAGAAATAATCTAATAATTTACATTACTGTATGGATTAAAATAACCCTCCAGGTTTACTGATTCTATAGGGATTGTTAGGTGTAAAAGTAATTGTGCCACTGATTTTTTTGTTACAAAACAGCTTCTAGGCACTAGCTACATACAACTGGTTGCTTGGGAGAAATGCAACAAAAATATATTTTCTGTACTATGATCACAAACATAACCATGGTTCTCTTCTGCTTGAGAACCTTGGGCAAGTGCATAGAATTATGAACTCTTTGAATGCCAGATATTTGATAAAAATCTGGTAGTCTTTATCACATTTGGGATTTCAACAGGATAGTGATCCAAAACATATGGACCCACCAACACAACAACCTGACCCTCGTGCACCTTACCACACATGCATTGATTTGGGTTCCTGCAGGAAGGTAGGCTATAAACACAGGTATCGTTTAAGTTGGGGACATTTCCCAATGAATATTTGTAAATTAGTTTTGTCCCCACCACTTAAAAAACTAGTGGGTAACAGTGCAGGTCTAACATCCACTTGTGCTCCCAGTGCAATTTTCATATAATCAGTATCCGAAATGACTAATATTTCACTAACTTATACAGTTTCTTTATGTGCCAATGTTTTAGCATTCTTTGCAGAGATTGATGTTAGGCTCAATAAAGACTCACATTCAAATGTAGGAACTGTATCAACAGGTAAAAGGTGTTTTTGCTGCACCACCTGGTCCATGCATCTATGCACAGATAATGCAGGCCTGTGCCTGTATCCCAGGGGACAAGGTGGGCATACACTGTGCGATTTTTGGCCCATTTCTATGCCATTTTACAGCCAGGTGACAGATTTTACGATTGGGTTTGTATTCAAAGCATTTGTTGTGCATGTATCTTTATAGCCTACCTTCTTGCAGGAATTTAAAACCATACTTATGTAGCTAGGTGCGCAATGACGCCCCGAGTGGGAATCCATCCCCAGACTCCCAGATGACAGTCATGCACAGTTACCAGTCAGCCAAAGGAACAATTTTTTGACCAAACAGCCAGGGCTTATTATTAATTGGAACTATATATAACAGGACCCCCACACTGTCACACACGGTTTAATAAACCGATGGTACAGATTTTGAATCCATGTGCACAGATTATTAAACCGAGGGTACGGATTCTTACACCTCAAACTTATTTCTGCACCTGACCCTGCCAGGATTCATACTAATCTTTTGTTCTGTTGGTTAAGAAAATTACATCCAATCACAGCTTGGCTACAGAAAAATTGTCTTTCTAATGCAGCTCCGTTTTACGGCAAACAACAGAAAACAGCGGTTGGGATTTGTCTGTCAGCTGAAATAAGAAAAAAAATGCTTAATATTTTGCAAACTAAGTAAGACAAATTCTAACCGAATTTATCTAGTGCCATGATTCTCAAACTGTGGTATGTGTACCACCAGTGGTTCGCAAGCTTCGAAGAAAGTTCTAAATATTTTTTAAAAATAAAATAAATTCAAAAATGTACCATTCACACACAGCCTGGCTGTGGCTGGCAACAATTACCAATAAATAATTCTCATTAGGAGTAAATAAGCCTCCTCTGTTAATTGCCTATAGTTAAGAGGGTAAGCATTCTCTACTGTATGTTTAGGTCGGTCGTGATCATGGTACTTGGAGAGCTTGACATTTTCTCAGGTGGTGTCCACGGTAAAAAGTTTGAAAAAATAATGATCTAGTGGTCTTTATACATTTCTGTGTAAGTTATCTTAGAGTTAACATTTTGTTTTAGCATTTCATCAATCCCTGACTGTTTTAAGCATCCAAACCTCCTTGGTGAGATTGTGGAAACTCATTATGATGGTGGAACCATATCTGGGTACTACTGTAAGTGCTGCTTTAAAGAGCCTACAAGCAGCAAGCATGTGGTAACCTATCCTTGTCCATTTATACCTGCTAGGTTTGATCATCAGAAGTTAAAGTAAGACTGGCCACATGCCACTGCTACAACCTAATCATGTTTCTTCTGGCAGCAAGTAGCCCTCCAACGGTTGCTATCTGCATGGGGTCCAGCCACTGCTCTGGCTCAAACAGAAAAAAGATTTCACCAAGCAGCTGAAATAAACAATTCACAAGCTCCAGAAATAAAAAAAGGGGGGGGGGGGATCAAACATTATAAGTTCAATAGAGTTTTTCTGTTTTACATGAAGGGGCTTGAAATAAGCTCAGCTCTCCCTTTATTAATTTGGTTCTATTCATAAATAAATTCCAATTCTACACTTTGGCTTTTTTTTTTGCTAAAGGTTAGAGGTTGCCATTTGTCGCTGTTCATAGGAATGTTTCCTGCTGTTACGCACATATGTATCTGTCTCTGTTGAACACATTATTGATTGTTTATGCTTATTCCCTTGGTTGTAAATTTAGTAATATAAACTGAAGGCTCATGTTTGTTCTGTTTTCTGTCTTGCTACAATAATGTTATGTACTATAAGTCCAAAATGGAGAAAACCAATGGATTCAAATGGTATCCATTGGCAAAGTTGTGCTACCTTAGCTGGACTGTCACCATCTCGCCATCTACTTTTTTGTTTCTTTTTTACATTTAGAGAGCAGCTGTTAAAACACATTTTAGTCAAGTGTTTAGAAAATTAATAGCTGAATAGTGCTTTTTAGCAGCATAAAATGTATGGGGAGGTAGAAATGAAAAACAAGCACACATATTGCATGGATGCCTACGGTCCGGGTTGCTCTAATTATCACAAAGTTTAAGTTTAATCAGAAATTTAGTCCTTGCATCAGTTTCACTTTCAGTTTCAAGCATTCAACATATCAGGTAGGTTAAGCCATCTCTGTGCAGACAGTATAACATGAGATTAAGTGAAGTTATTAATGGGCCACTGCTGCAATATATTTAAATTGCACTTGCTCAATTCTACGCAGCACTGATGGCGTGTGAATGCTGCAGCGCTTGCAGCACAATTTTTTCTAAATGACCTAAAAAATTGTGACTGGCTAAGTTATTGAGTAATCAAATTGTGTGTTCTGGAGTCTTAAATGCAAAACAGGCCAAGAAGAATAATTGTTTTTCTACAGCGTTGCGTCTTCCTGCGTCAATAAAACAAAAGAATTAAGTTGCTTTCTGACAACTAAAACAATAATAAAGACAATATGTGCTTCAGTGGAAATCTGTCACCATTGAATAGAGCTGATGTGAGCAGAGAGAAGAGGGAGACAGTGCAATGTAACCACATAACAATTATGCTTATTGGTACATGACTTAAGGAAAACATTTTTTAAAACAAAAACAAATTCATAAGGAATCTTGACATCAATGTGTTTTTTTCTACCATTGAGAGCTAAACATGGAACTATTTTTGTTTAAATGAGGAATGTGATGTCATAGAAGGCTCCGAACTGGGTAGAGGCAAACACACACCTGAAATTACACTTAAGCTTGTTGGTATCATAAAAAGTGATGAACAGGAGGAGGATAAGCCCAAAGTAAAGGATGATGGGGTTTAAAATTAGTCACCGAAAAGAAATTCAGGCTTCAGACAGTAAATCATCTGTGAGTAACCCACAGATTTTCCAATTTGTGTGCATGATTTCTTCCAATTGTACTTATTGAGATATGCACAGAGTTCAGCCCGACATAAAAATTATTGCAAAAGACAGCATGTTCATTCTTGTGATGCACCGTTTCCTGAAGCCACATCACCTGCCTCCTCTTAGGCTGCCAAAAATTGTGATGGTAGGGTGTCGTCTGGCTTAGCGGTGGCGCGGGACCTCATGTACAGAAGCCTTGATGAGGCTGTCTCGAGTTTGAGTTGTGGCTCCGTGGACATTTACTGCATGTCTTCCCCGACCTCTCTCCCCATTTCCGACCTACCCACTGTCAAATAAAGGCCACAACGACCACACAAACCTCAAATATAATTAGTGTGTTTCTTATTAAACATGGTTGAAACTAATAGTGGAGGTGCAGAAACCTCACACATTTTAAGAGGTTGGGGGTTAAATAGGCCATTAGCAAACAGCATATAACAGATGTTCTACCTGCAGTCGTAGCACAGTGGTAGACGACCTAGGAAAACAAAAGTGAAGAAATTTTTTTTTTGCCATTCATCACACTTTCTTTTACACTGAAATAAGGCTTTCTGACAACATTGAAGGGTTAGATTTCCTGGAAACCGAAATATCGCTCAAGGTCAAGGTCTGTAAAGCCTGCCGCACAAGAGAGCAATCTGCTGAGCTAAAAGTCATTCGAGGCCATTTGCTTAGCAGATAGCTTGCTAAGTGCACCTAATTTCCGGTGAGTTTTCTGCCTCAAGAGGAGATGTGGTGAATATCTAACAGGTTTGATATTTTTCCCCTCACGACACCAAAATCTCTGTGCGCTCTCTCCGAGCTGTGTGCTGAGGCCAAAAATTCAAGTGACCAATCAAAACGCACTCTCTGCTCATATGATTCCAAGATGGCAGGCAGTTGTCTTTACGTCAGAAAATGAATTAAATACATGCCTCTCTTCATCATTGCCTTAATACGGATCAGTCATACTGTTCCGTTTGCAGGAAAACAGCCCTAAAAAACATAATATTTCCACCCCCATGCTTCACAATGGGTATAGTTCTCAGGATGCAACTGAGCATTCTTTACCCTCCAAGTATGGCGAGTGGTGTTTATACCAAAGAGTTATATTGTAGTCTCATCTATATCATGACATTCTCACAATCCTCCTCTGGATCATCCAGACTGTCTCTGGCAAACTCCAGATGGACATTTACATGGGCTGTCTTAAGCAGGCTGGCCTATTGAGTGCTGCAAGATTTTAATCCATCACGACGTTGTATGTTACTAATAGTAAACTTTGTTACTGTGGTACCAGCTCTCTTCAGATCATTGCCCGGTTTCCTTTGTATAGTTCTGGGCTGTTTACTCACCGTTGTCAAAATCATGTGTACCCCATGAGGTGAGATCTTGCATGGAGCCCCAGGTCAAGGGAGATTGTCAGAGATCCATTTTCTGATAACTACTCCAACAGTTGATCTCTTCTCACCACAGCTGCTTGCCTGTTGTAGACTGGCTCATCCCAGTCAAATGAGGGTGTACAATCTTGTCCCTGTTGTCCTCGGGCAGCTCTCTGGTCTTGGCCATTGTGGAGGTTAGGGTCTGACTGTCTGAAGGTGTGGGTGGGTGTCTTATACAGATAACGTGTTCAAGCAGATGTCATTAATACAGGTAAAGAGTGAAGGATTAAGGAGCTTCTTAAAGATGAAGTAACAGATATGTGAGGGCCAGATATCTTGCTTGTATACACTAAATACTTATATTCTGCATCAATATACCAATGAATTATTTGAAAATCATACAATGTGATTTGCAGGATTTTGGTTTACATTCTGTCTCTTACAGTTGAATCGTAATTATGATCAAAATTAGACATCTCTCATCTTTTTTAAGGAGGAAACTGCAGAATCAGTGGCTGCCAAATACTTTTTGCCCCAATGTAGCCTAAGTGAATTCAAATCTACTGTCTGAGACATTTTATGAACTTCGCTGTTTGTATTATAAAGTCCCTTACTGAAAGCGTCATTTGTTGACATTGTTATGCTGATATAGAAACATTTCATTTTGAAAGTATTTTTGAAAAGTGTCTATTTGAGTGTTTTGCAGCGTAAACCTATAACTGGCTCTAAATGCCTGAGCCTTAAAGTTGTATATACCCGCTGTCCTCCAAAGCCGTCCTCCATGTCACGGTGACGTGGTGGCTAAAAAGTGCAACGTGGACGGAGCAAATAAAAACACTAAGCATGAACCGAGAGTCATCGGTGTACATCACCGCCACCAGCTTCATCCGTGCGCCTACCTGTTCTGCCAGCCTTGGATCAGGTTGGTGTATTTACTCAGTACTCCTTCCAGCTGCCTCCGACGCGCATGCTGCGGCTGCAGATTCACGCCGCTGCCCTGCACTGTCCCCCGGCCGCCTCCAGCTCCAACTGAGCTTCCCAGAGAGCCAGAACCAGGGCTGTGCGAGCCGCTCCGACTTGCGGACTTCCTGGGCGACGACGAAGAGGAGTTGGTTCTATTGGTCCCGGGACTGCAGAGCGTCTTTTCCATCCTGATTTTGGGACGACAGAGAGCTGGCGGGTTGGAGAAGAGGGAGGATGGGGATGGAGCAGAAGCAGCAGCCAGTAGTGAAGGGAATTTAACAGAGTATGTAGTAAACAGAGCGATGAGTGTCCGCTGAGCTGAAACAGAGGCAGTGGATATTCATCAGCTGGTTGAAGCGTTCTTCAAAACGACGGAAAGCTGACATAATCATCGGTGTGTTGAAATCGAGCTCTGCTCTGCAGAAGTGTCCGCTGTGCCAAACTGTTTCTGCTCCAGCGTTTTTCCTGCTGGGAAGGAGAGCAGAGCGCAGACACTCCCACTCCACACTGGACCTGCCCCCGGATGTTACAATGCAAAAAAGGCAGGAAAACCCTGAGATGAGTCACGTTTCACAGTCTCCGTAGTGTGTTGTTACAGCTGCAGGAACAAGAGATGTGATAAAGAAAGGCATGCCGATGCACGTTAACAAAGGTGTTTTTCATGAGAAAAATCATTTAAATAAAAAAATTGTGTGGGGGGATCAAGATAGTATATCAGTCATTTCAAAAAGTTTAACTCACATAGATTCATCACAGAGAGACATATTTCAAGCCGTCATAATTGTGATAGCTGTGACTTAAAGATAATGAAAACCCCAAATTTGGTATCTTGGAAAAGAAGGAGAAAATAATATAGTATATTTCATAGAATATTTAGGCCTAGTACAGCACTGTGCAAAAGTTTTAATCAGGTGCGGGGAAAATGCTGTGATCCTTTCAAAAATGGAAATGTTAATTGTTTGTTTTCAATGGAACAAGAGGAATCTAAATCAAACCGATATTTGTTCTGACCACCATTTGCCTTCAAAACAGCATCAGTTTTCCTAGTGACACTTCTTCTTTTGAAGGAACTCGGCTGGTAGGTGCTTCCAAACATCTTGGAGAACCAACTACAGGCATTCTATAGATGCAGGCTTCCTAACATCCATCTGTCTTCATGTTATCCCAGAAACACTTGATGTTGAGATCAGGGCTCTATGGGGGACATAGAATTACTTCCAGGACTTTTTCTTTACTGTGGCGATAGTTCTTAAAGAACGCTGTTGTCTGCAGACACTCGTAGGGACTTTCTCCAGCCCTTCAAACAAACTGACTTTTTCTACAGCCAAATATTTCAAATTTTGACTCATCAGTCCAGAGCACCTACTGCCATTTTTTTGCACCCCAGTTCCTATGTTTTCATGCTACCTGAGTCGCTTGGCCTCGTTTCTATGTTGGAGGTATGGCTTTTGGCTGCAACTTTTCCATGAAGACCACTTCTGGCCAGACTTCTACGGACAGTAGATGGGTACATGTGGATGGCATTTTAATCTGCCTGTCATGTTTGCGGATTTTAGGACTCAGAAAGCAGCACCAAACTCAGACAACCAGGCAGTATTGTGGTTAGGATAAAATTACGTTTATTTAACAGAATGAATAATATCGGTTGTCTCAGGAGGATCATCAGGAACCGGATCACAGATGCGGGTGGAGAACTGCGGTTAGAAATGGAGAGGTTAGATTTCTAGATGGGGCACGGAAATGGATGCTGGAGGACGTGACTTACTGAAAAGTGGATGGATCGGATCTTGGAGGAGGTAAGTGGAATCCTGTAACCAGTGGCTGTCAAAGGTCCTGACTGTGTTTTGCAGGTGGAGCGGGCAGACGAAACAGACGGCAGAGATCAGTGGAGGCAACGGCGGTGCAGAGGATGACCAGGAGGACATCCAGAGTAAGCAGGGAAGTGGTTTCCAGGAAATCTTTCTGGAGGAGCAGAGGTCAGAGGAGGAAACCCCAGGAGGACGAGGATCTCTGGATCAGGATATACGAGGGAGGCAAGGTAAGTAATGTTTTATTTTTTTATTTTTTTTTCAAGTTTACTCTTCAGAAAGGTTTTTCTAAATTTAAGTTGACCATGTTTAACACGCTTTCAGCAAGAAAAGTCTTGTGTCAGCTTGCAGCACCCGTTCCTCTTTTGTAGCTGGAGTTGATGAGCCCAGATGAGCTGCACCTGCTGCCAACAGCCTGCCACGCCCCTGCAGAGATAGGAACAAAAACACACAGCAGAACACCAGCACAAACACAGAATCCCATCACTGCCAGTTCTTAGCTGATGGCACTGCTGGACATCTTCTGAGTTCAAAGGGTAATACGTTTTTCGTCTGCTGCACCAAGTTTCTTTGGCACACAAATGGAGCTGACAACAGAACACCATGCAGCGAGATGTAAATCTGACCATCAGCATGACGATGGAAGAGCACACAATTTTTCTTCAACATAGAGCCAAGCAGAAGCAAATAAAGAGAAAAAAAGGAAAAGGGGACAAAAACGGAGTGCATCTCAAATGATAAAGGAGCGGATAAGCATAAACGGCCACCCAGGCTAACACAAAAGGTTCCGTTATCCTTGCTGTTCATTTTTCTGATCCACTGTACCAAATGGAGGAGTTAAATCTAAAAGGACAAGAAACAACAAAGTCACAAAATAATTTTGCTTTAGCTGAAAAATATACTATTTATACTTTTGTTACAGATGATCTGCCCTGTAAAGTTTTAAAACCAGACTGAAAAATATTAACAAAATCTATTCATACTGCATTAAATTTTAACTTTTTCTAAACTGTCATTTTAGACAATGCTACTGCAATAAAGAATTAAATGTATTTTTATTATATTTTTTACCTGCCCTTACAGTCCTTCTTTTTACTTAATTTCACTTTTCCCAGTATCAATAAAACTATAAAATCGTCACCCTCTAGGTATCAACCTATGCTTGTGCTAGCACAATCATGGCCATTACAACCAGCATAAAAAAAGTCATGCTAATGAGAACCGGACAGAGCATCGTTGCAGCCTCTTGGAAAACAGCCGGTATTGTGATGAGAAATCGAAGGCTTACCTAATGACTCTGCAGGACTCTTAGATAGACGGATAGATTCTGCTCTGTGTCGGGTGACGCAGTCACGAAGATCAAGAGAACCAAGTAAAAAAATAAAATAAAAATCTCAAGGGAACAGAGAGTCAATGGTTATTAAGTGTGTGAGTGGAGTCAAGCTCCAGTCATCTGCATTTAATTATGATAGCAGATTGTCCACTCGTATATTAAAAGCCAACACTATTTATTATACAGTCATATATATTTCCTGAAAATCTTTTCAATCTGAATTTCTTTTTTGGTATCTGTGGCGTCTGAAAGTTTCATGCATCTTCAAAGATTATTATTCATGTTCCTCAACACCATCTGGATGTCAGCATCTTTCATTCAAGAAAGGCTGTTGTTTTCCTTATATGTAGTAATAATAATATATTTTGCACAAGTTATGCTACCTTAAATGACAGAAAAATATTCGTTAACATGTAAAATATAATTCTCCTCAAAACTTAACTTTAATTGGTAAAACCTCTGCAGTGGCTTTCCAAAGGGTAGACTCCTCTCTTAAAATCCAACAACTGAGACTATGATAAGCCATTTATATAACATAAATGTTGTGCAAGTGAAAAACAAATAATAAATATATTTCAGAGAGCAGAATTTAAAGGTTAACACAGGTAAAAAATCCTGGATGCATAAACGTGTAATCTCTTGAACTAAAACCGTTGTAAACTACAGTAAATTTTGGCATTAAAGGTTGTTGCATTTCTTCCAGTTGGTTAATGTGCTGAATGTAATTTAATTCAAAATGGCTTTGTCTATCCTAAAAGAAAATTACGTTTTCGTTGCTCATATCATCAAAGTATTTTTAGAGAGTCGTTGTGGATGGTGGTGCTGTCGGAGGAAGGATCTCCAGTAGCAGTCAGTCTTGCAGCAAAACTGAAGAGACATCTGACTGAAGACTGTTGCTATATGACAGTCTTTTGACTGTTATGACATGCCAACCTCAAAGTTTTGGGCCGTACAGACAATATTTCCAAATTACATGCCGCAGATGACACCATCAGTTTTTTGCAAGCTCTGTTCATAAACAGTACCTCATTTGCTTTTGCTGCTGCTCTTTAAATCTTTGTCTGGCCATTAGGTTGGAAAGCAGAGCAGGAAGACATAGTCGGGAATATGATCCTTTTTCATGGCAATTTCTTCTAAATACCAAGGAAGTCTATACAACTGAATTTGATTACAATAAAACAATAAAACAATACATTAAAACGTTCTTTATTCTGACATTACACAAATACAAAAAAATATGAAAAAACAAACAAACTCTGATCTGAGGTTTGACGTTAGAGAATTTTTGAAGTGTAAATATTAGGTTTCATATGCAGTGGCGGTCCTTCCTACAGGTGACATAGGCACTTGCCTAGGGCATCATCTAGAGAGGGGCGCCAAATATGTGGCGAGAAACTTTTTTTTTATACTGTATCTTTTTTTAAACAGGTTTTGCCATCTCTATCTATAACAATACTTTGATATAAATATTGGTTACATAAATATTTTGTGTATATAGTGTATTTATGTGAATCCCATTTTACAGTATATAGTTTTGCATACAATGTTTTATTGTTAATTTATTTTTTGTTTGGATTCTTTAGTGTGCACTTTTTGTTCTCAGATGTTGCACTACTGTTCAAGTTAAACTTTTATTTTTTGTACATTTATTATTGAACAGCTTTATTCTTTTGCACACGTTGTTATATTATTATTGTTATACTATCATTATTTAAATAAATGTGCAATTCTTTGGACATTACTTCTTTTTTCGTGGGCAAGGGACACCATCAGTCAAGCACACCTAGGGCACCAAATGGTCTAGGACTGCCACTGTTCATATGCTTAATGTGAATATGGGATCTTGAGGTTTCCAAATGAGAATGATTGTTCTGGTCTTGCATCAGCAGGCTATTTCACTAGGTTTGGCTAGTAGGTTCAGCCCGATACAGCGTGTTTCCATTATCTTTGTCTGGGCTGAGCCAACAGTGGCGGAAGGCCTATAGAGTGTGGTAGGGTGCCACCCCACCACTCACTACTTGCCATATTACCTTGAAGAAAATGTGGAACAATTTTTTATAATAAAATAAAAATATTTTTGAAATATATGTGTGTTTTCTTTCTGATGTGCAAGATAAATAATTTATAGTTTATGGTGAGTTTAGCTGTTAAGCTCATCGGCATTGTCTGATTGAGGACATATTTCGGCCTTGGGGTGCAAAATCTTTGCCCAACAGACTCTTGTTAAAAGTTGTACATGCACAGTAGCTCTTCCTTAATGCAAGAGATAGGAAGATTTGGGGTACAGGAGAGCTGTGCCCTGAGGGGATAAGGTTTACTGATCACCCCTCTCCCTCCGTGGGGCTGACATCAAGCCAACATCATGGATGTCTCTCATAGAGTTCGGCTGATAAGACATATGAAACCGCAGGAGTTGTAGACAAACGAAAAGAGACGCAAAATGGAGAAAGAGAAAGAGAATAATTCAATTATATCACTCAGAACAATACTGTTTGAGAGAAAAACACAGGAGGAGAAGCTCGAGGTAAGAGCTTGGACCTGATAATCAGCCAAATATCAAGATCAATCAGCAGTAAAACGAGAGTATAAAAGCGCTGTGTTAATGTTGATTTACGCATGTTGGTTCACTGTATAGCTTCAGTATATTTCATAGTGAGTTAGCACTGCTTTAAAAATTGCATTATTAAGTTAAGGTGATGTTTTCAGACTTAAATTAGTGCTAATTCATTAGCGGAAGTAGGTGTGTCTACACAGCTACTTCACAATAAGAGCGTTCATTCCTAACTTTTTAATTGATTACCAGAAACTTTTATCTGCTGAGTATTTTACTTATTGTAAAATGGTAAATTGTTACATTTGATTACTTAGTCTGTGTTACATTTTATTTTTGTGATGTTTAACACAGCTGCTGATATCCAAATGTTAGATTTATTCATATATTTTGGTTAGTCCAACCTTAGTTGCATTTGTTTTTATTTTTCATATGGGATTGCACACATATTCATCTCCCTCCTTACATTTATATCACCGAAAACTCTATCGGCAGCTGTGTGGAAATAATAAAGAACAGAAGACATATAACAGCCTTTTCTCCAACTCATATCTTCTCATACTCTGAATGGCTGTAAGTGGAGCTCAGATACTCCCAGTGTTAACAAAGTGATCCCATCCTGAATCAGTACCTCAAAGATAGCTCATCATTTCCTCCACTACAGTAGGAGTCTGTGTTGCAGCAAAACTGTTGTAATCTCTGACTGAAATCTCACTTTTGTCATAGGATAGTCCCATAAGAGGATGCTGTGGGTTGTCTGACATTAATAAGAAACAGTCAGCTTTACATACAGAACATGTTAGCCAGCTAGTTTGCCTTAGTAACTGGCTAAAAGATAACCAGTTTAAAAGGGCCATGTGTCAATGTCAAAACAAATTTTCTTTTAATCACTCCTTTATTTCATTTTAAAAAAAAGAGCAAGGGGATCTCGACTTGTCTTTTATTTACACTGGAAATTGTAGGTTTTTTAGTCATATTTAGGAATATTAATTTCTCATGATTGATTCACAGCTACCCTGTGATTTATTAGATAAGAAATCTTAATCGTTGGACACCCTTAATATCTAGCCATCATAGTTGTAGCCTGCCCTGAAGAAAATTTACCGCCACTGGAGCCAACCCCTTTTTTCAGACTACCTCTGCCTTGGTTCGAAGCGGGCCGAGGCAACCCAACTCACCCACCTGTGGACTGTGAAGTCATGTCATTCTCACTGCTACCTAGCAGTGGTAGTCACTGATTGAACTGGTGGTGTTTGCTTGAAGTGATGTCACAGAATGGCGAAGCATGGCTTCCAGTGAGTTGAAAAACATTGCTATGGAACAGTAAAGAAATGAAGGCTATCTAACCTATTTTAACAACCACAAACACAACTCAGATGCCACGTAAATAAATATTTGTAAACAAAATCGTATTATCATAGTTTCGTCAACCCAGCCGCCACATTTCGGCCTCTACCGCAGCAAGCCTTTGTGCTAAACGCACAATCAACCACTCAAATGAAAGCAGAGACTCTACCGATTCCAAAAATACATCTGCCAAAACGCTACGTCAAATTGACCAAACAGCTCAGAGTGAAAGTCTTATGCGTAAAATAATAGTGTCAGTCCGCAAGACCGTCTTATGACACAAGATGGCGCAGGACGCACGGCCATAACTTTGTTTTGCTGCTTTCACTGTTTATATCTGAAAGATGCCCAAAAGTGTTTATTATAGGTCTACTGAACACTATGTAATATTACAATGAAAAATATAACTTTTACACAACAGAAATAGAAATAAACTGGACACCTCGCCTGATATGCCTGTACTAAAACCTCTCTAGTTTTGTCCTGTTTCACATAATCACTTTCAACTTTTGCAGAGATAATGTCCACATGTTGTATTTACATTGTATTGAGAAATCACTGCCATTCAAGCAATATCCATTGAGTTTTTCAATAAAGAACTATGTTTTTTTTAGGCGGAGCAAAAAATCAATAAATTTCTGCTGTGTTCCATCTTCAATTTCTCCTAACCAGTAACAGATAACATCCATAATGACACATCTATAAATTCTACTCAATGTTATCTTTACAATAACACCAAAATGGTTCAAATACTCTTTTCGGTTGCTGAAATACAACCATTTTTTGTTGGGTTAGCAATTTTCGAGAGCTAGGCTTCAAAATAGGCCTAGGACTTACATGTTAATTATTCGGTATTTCTGTTGATCGTCTAGATCCAACAGTTTTAGTTTTGGTAGCACAGGCATTAGCACGCAGGCTTCGCATAGCCTTTTAGTGGAAGTGGATGTGAAAGATAAATGTTTAGAGCATCAGAACCTTTTCCGGGCTATTACTGTTTCTAACAAGTAAAAGTCACATTCAAACTGTTGTCTAAACTGACCCAACATGGTCTTCGATAAACATTTTTCCAAAATATATTTAGAACTAACTTGACAGAGGTCCCACAGGTAAAGGGAGCACTCCTGTTTAAAGACTTACAAAATGCAAGGAACAAATACTTTGAATTAATTAAATTGTTTTACATGCTTCCAACTCATGAGGGGAAAAAAACAGTTTTCTATTAAACCATCTCCCTTTTGCTGTCTTCTCAGTTTAAGCCTCAATTTAAGTTTCTTCCAGCTAATTTTTTTTTCTAATCATTCATTTTTTCTGTCCTTCATTATATTAAATATTTCAGCAAAGTTTATTTAAAGCAACCGTGATGTCCTCATGATGACTTTGCTGAACAGGAACATTCGTCTGACAGAGAGCTCTAAAACATGTATAGGCTCATTCTCCAGCTCTTTGACTCAGTATGTGTCCAATATCCTCGTCTGCAGTCCTGCTTCAGATTTATGTTAGCTGAGGCCGACCCTCATCATCCTCCACTGCCTGTCTACTTCGCAGCTATTATAGGAGACACTCAAACATGAACTGTTCCTGAATTTGAGCTCTTTCAGGTAGCATTGGTTAAAGGTTATCTTTCTTTAAAGGTTCATTCTGTTGCACTTTATTTACAGACGTTTACAGAATGTCTCTCCCCATTTCTGTGCTGGTCACTGTCGCCACAATACCATCTGGTATATAGTTTGACCTGATGGGGGGACGCGCCACAAAGTGTCCGCCTACTATGATATGTCTTTAGCCAATCACAGTAACGACTCATACGTGCAAGCTGGTAAATCAAGCTCTCAGCAAATCCAGTTGGAAGAAAAGCACAGATCTTTCTGATGAAGAAATGTATAAAGTCCTACCTATGCTCCTTTTTCGACGAAGAAATCATCTCTACTTCTCCTAAAACAGATTCCATAGACGCTTCTACAAGTACGTCCACCTGCACAGCCATGTTATTGAGCCAAAAGCACAATACTGACAAATAATTGAACACAAATAATTGGTCCGCTCCACCAGTGGAGTTGAGTCAGATGGTTTAGTTGGAGCAGTACAAGATGGATTCTCGTGGGTTTGGAAAACTTTAAAGAGATCCAGTGATATCTGTGGTTCTCTGGATTGATTTTTTTAGTGTTAATGATAGAGGAGGGACGGTAAATCATATTCTAGGATCCATAACAAGGTCAGGATTTGCTTTATTAGGACCGCAACACCATAGCGCACCGTATTGTGCCATATAGTGTTACTTTATTACAGAGTTGCGCATGCACGTTAAATATAGGAATAGTGCGGCAAAGTCATCCACTCATGACAACTCAGTGTTTCCCACTCTGGGACTTGCTTTGAAACATGATAGTTTACGGTGTCCTAAAACACTGGCTCCTTATGGATGAGACACCTATTCGATATTTGTAGCTATACCTGGTGTCATCTTCGTGTAGACAGGGCCTCAGTGTCCCCGCTTTCCTAGAGCCACAGCTGTTCCACATCTCCTCTGATTAGCTGATCTGGTTCCTTTGTTCATTTTATGTAAGCTCCTGCTTTCCATTTGTTTCTTGCTAGATTCTCTGTTACATTCACTCCCTGTCTTTATTTCTCAATAACAATAAAATATTTTTTATCTTAAATGTCATGTTTACAGAATGTGTACAGAAACTCTCATAATTAATAGAAGTAAAGGACTGAGAACATCATTATGTGAGCAACTAATCTATATAATGTCTTTCATTTTAAATTGGGTCTAATTTATTGAATAAATCTGTATGATGTATCAAGTAGTATTCCAAATCTGACCCTTATCTAACTATGACATATACAGAAACTATAAAAAGACACATAACCTTCCTGCTCACTGTTTAATATTAAATCATACCAGGTTTATACGCATTTTCTTTATATTTGATAGACATGGGTATTAAACTGTAGAGCTTGGATCAAGTTTCCCTCCTTATGCTTCTCAACAGAGTTTGCTTTTGTAAAAGGCCAGATTGGAGGACAGCGTGATTTAAAAGTTTCAAGTAATAGATTTCCCCCACCTGAGTTCTGGATCTATGCAGCCCTTCTAGAGTTACCATGGGCCTCTTGGCTGCTTCTCTGAATAACACTCTCCTTTCTGTTAGCTTAGCTTGAAAGTCATTTTTGAATGTATATTGGTACTGGAGCTGATGCACTTCTGAATATTATTATTAACAAATATTTTCAAAAATATGTATTAGATTTTTACATAACCAAACTGCACTAATTGTAGTTGGTCTATTAAATATGGTATAAATAAGTTACAAGGTTCAACGTTTGTGTAACAGTGATTCAGAGCTTTAAAAAGAGGGAAAGAAAGACTTGTGTTTAAAGACAAACATCTCATGGGTCTGAGGCCTTGATTTTCCCATCATGCTTCGTCGTTCTTCACCTCAAAGCCGAATGTACTGAGAAGTGTGACGAAGAGGTACCTTAATTGATTAAATCTGTCAGAAGACTAATTTCTAACTCAGCACACATTCCTGAAAAGGTCACCTAGAGAACTTCTGAAGAGGAGGAGGATTTGTCCTGAAGCGGGCCGTCAGAATCTGAATAGGAACTGTTGTGTGTTATCAGCCAGCTTATCAGCTCTTGGCTGTGTAAGCCTGCCTGTCCTCGTTGCAGAGATATCCTCACGCTGCCGCACTGCCAATCACTTTGTGTGCTGAAACACGTAATCAGAGATAGGCCAAACAAACCTAGATAATGATTCACAGAGATACACACTAGCCTTGGACTGTTTCTATGTCCCAATAATAAAACACTACAACATTAGATTAACATGTTACTCTGGCTAATTGTTCCAGACAGCTGTGGAGATGATTACAGTACAGTTTGTTTTGATAGCATTTTATCTGCTCATTGCAAACTTTGCAGTCCATCCTGATTGCTCGGTAAAATGTCTCAGTGGAAAGAAGCTTATCGCGTGTGTAAATAAGCTCAGGGTCTGCTTTCCCTTTAGTTTCACACTAAGGAGATCTTAATGTTGTTATTATACAGGTCAGGCAGGGTACGTCAACATTTACAGGAAGGGTTTAATGTGGTATCAGTACATGTTGTGATGTTTTATCAAGACCAGGAACCTCACCAGCAGGTAGCTCATATAGCTATTGACCAAGTAAGTTGACAAGGTCACTTCTCTCTGTGTGTGGGTGTATTCATTAAGTTACTCCTCCTAGTAGATTTAGTGACTCTATCAAAGCCTATGATGGGAACCACAGCCCAGTTTTAATGCAGCAGCCCCCCAATGTGAAGTAAGGTTTGTAAGGTAAGGTTTGGAAAATATTTGACTGTAGTGTACACCTCACATTGTTTCCCATTTCATGTGAGAACGAGGGCTTTTTAAAAAGCATTCCTACCTTTAAAACCTTTTCTCCGTTTTTCCTGTTGCAGCCACAAATATTTATACATTTTAGTAAGATTTTAGGTAAGATCCATCCATCCATCTTCTTCTGCTTCATCTGGGGTCAGGTCGTGGGGGCAGCATCTTAAGCAGAGAGACCCAGACTTCCTTCTCCCCAGCTACTTGGGCCAGCTCTTCGGGAAGAATCCCCAGGCCAGCCGAGAGACATAGTCTTTCCAGCGTGTCCTTCCACCATGTCCAAGTGCCAAGTGCACACATGGACACCCTTATGTTTGAACATCATGTCTGTTATGGACAATGATGAGCACAGAAGTCCAATGACAAAACACCACTCCGATTCAAATCGGGGGGACCATTCTGCCCAAACACACCTCTCCAGGTCTCACTGTTATTGCCCATGTGAGCGTTTAAGTCCCCAAGTAGAATGAGGGAGGCCCCAGGAATACAAGAAGGGTGGGTAATCTAATCTACCGTTTGGTGCATAAGCACAAACAACAGTCAGGGACTTGTGTCCGGACGAGGATAACTGAATCCAAGTTGCTCATCATAGGGGTCTTCGGGCAGCGTTTTTTCTGATCCCTGACGTAGGACCAGTTTGCCATGGGTAACCCTACCAGGGGCGGAACGCCCCCGATAACTTAGCACCTATGATCATTGGGACACTCAAACTGGTCAACCACGATAAGTTGATAGCCCAGGGAGGAGATTTTAGGTAACAGAGCAAAATAAAAAGTGAATGAATGTGAAATGAGGGAAAGAAAGTCATAGTTTTAATATCTGGAAAGTGCAATGTGTCTGTGCAAATACCTTGTAGGACCAGTTTTTGCTGTAGTTACAGCTAAAAATCTTTTAAGGTGTAACACTGACAGCTTTGCTCATCTAAAACAAAAAGCTTCACCCATTTTATGTGGCAAAATAGCTTGAACTAAATTAAATAAAGGAAAGATGACCTGACAGCAAAGTTAAAATCTTGACACAAATTTTAAGCAGGATTTGAGGTGGTGGGTCTTTCTAATAAACAGTTGATCTATTCCATGGTTAGCTCTGGCTCTGTGTTTAGGGTAGTTGTCCTACTGAAAAATTGACCTGTAGATCTCAAATCTCTTCCAACATCATCAGGTTTCCTTCCAGGATTGTGCTCAGTTTAACGGCATCTTTTCATCAATTCAAACCAGCTTCTAAGGATTCACTGCAGCGCAATGCTCCCTTTAAAATGTTTCATCATGGGCACAGTGTGTTCAAAAATGATCTTCTGTGTAAGTCAGAGTTTAATCATAGTTTTCAATTACCAAAAAAACCTTCCTCCATATGTAGTATGTGCTCTCTACAGGGCTGTGGAGTCTCTTATGGGTTTCTTCTTAACAGTCATGTCAGCACCTGAGCTTTGTCATCTCAGCCTTCTCCCTGACCTGTGTACTGCGTTCCTTGGTCTTCATGTTGCTGTTAGAGCTTTTTTAAAGAACATTTGCAAACTAAGATCTTCAGCTGAAGTTATACTTTTATTTAGGGGGTTGAATATATATGCGTCCATGACTTTTCAGATTCTTATTTGTAAATAAGTTAAGCACAACCTAATTTTATCAGTTTACAATTATGCACCTCTTTGTGCTGGTCAATCACTCAAAATTGTGATAAAATATGATTAAACTGGTGGTTGAAATGGGTAAATTTGTGTTTTTCTTACTTTTGTGATGCATGTAAATAACAATAAATTAAAGCAATTATACTAAGTAGTTCAGAGCTCATTCATACAACAAATCTGAAAAGCAAATTCACCACAAATCAAAGTGGTGGAAAATTAGTTAGTGGAAAACCCCAATCGCAGCCTTTGATCCAGAGACACACAGGTGGTGTCAGGTTTTTATAGAAAAGACAAACTAAAGCGTTCTACAGTGTAATTAAGCAACAGGAGTTAAATCTAACAATATTAAAGGAAACTAAAAACCAGGAATGTCACATGCTCTTAGGGTTAAACTACAAACAAGGGGCAAGTCTAAGCAATGTGAGCACAACAGAATAAACAAAAATCACAGAACAATTAAAAGTTCACATAAAAATACTGCAAACATCACAAACAATGTCTCCCCCTTGCATTTATCAATTTCTAACAGCCTTTTTCTTTCCATGACCAAATCCACTCGTGTCCTTGAATGCCCTCAACCCAACTCTTCACCGTTGTTTCATTTATTCAGCTCTGATCTGAATATACTAATTAGCTCAACGTCCACCTCCATTCATCCCCAGCTGCAGCTGCTCATCTTCCACTAAAATGTCCTCCATGTTGAGTGCATTATATGTAAGGGGTTGCTAATATTTGAAAAACTCTGTCCCCTGTTGCCAGTTTTGACATATTTAGATCAAATGTTTTGGATTTAGACATTTTACATTCATCGCCCTCATAATCTGTTTTTACATTTCATGAAGTGGATGGATGGATGGATGGATGGCTGGCTGGATGGATGGATGGATGGATCTTTAAAAGCAAGGCTGTTGGTTGGGGATTACTATTGATACTGTTTCTGATTTTGCTAAACAAAAACACTGAATGTAATATTGTAGTTTTTTTTATATTTATATTATATTCCGACAGGATGAGGACATACATTGCTATCTTCTCATCTACTTGTACCTTATTTACCTAAATATTTCTAAACTACCCCACATCCACAACCCAGCTTAATGAAACTGTGTGACTTCTTTTTGTAGAAAGATCATCTGAACCAAAGTCCTTGCAAATCCCTTTTATAACCTCCCCTAAATACCATAATGTTTTTATTGAGGTTGAGAAGAGGTCTTATTTTTCTACTACCTTCAAGCTGTCACTTTAAAACCAGTAAAAGTTTAAAGTGTATCAACCGACAGAACTAAAGGTCTTTGAAGTCATTAGACTAATAAATCCCCTCGTAAAAGGTGGACAATGACATGAGATGCAATGACAGACCTTAAGCTGAAATGTCACTGAAGCTCTCTATGGGTTCAATTATTGCTCGATTGAGCACAAGCAGACAGACCCCAATTAGTGTTCTGACTTGACACTTGGGTTTGTCTGAGGAGCCTTGGGCTGGAAAGCACAAGTGAGGAGATAACAGGTAATGACTCCAATTTATTCCTGATGTTTCACATTAAGCGCCACACTCCAGACAGATAACAGTGGCAAAATATGGATGACATGTATCCCTTTGAACCAGAGAGGAGGATATTATGATTCTCCTCTGGATTGGCATTTCTCTATACCCTCGTATCATCTTCCATGGGTATTATGAAAAATACAATACAGAAACCAGATAAAAGCTACGAGAATAGAATCCTTTCATTACCTCCGAGGTTCTTTATCTTGGTTTTTGTTTTGGCTTTGATCTCAGTTTAATACTTACAACATTTTAATAGCCTTACACAAGTACACGATTAAAACACTGATGATACTAATATGGTCTATTTACAAACTGATTAAAGTTTAACTGAGCTTTAATTAGTAATTTGGCACAACGCTTTAGAAACTGAAGCTTTTTCACCAACTGATGGCTCAATTTCTCAAATGAAAGCAACAGAAATAGACTGAATTTAATATGTTCACTTTCCTTTTTGTTTTTATTTATGAATCCACAGCAGATTGTTATAGTTCATTGCATAGGTCTCCAAAGCACTCTAGAGACATCTACTGGCTAAAAAGGATAACTCTAGACCAAAGTATCTAAAAAGGTAAAATGGGAAGACTTATTAGTTAGGGTCATGCTTTAAAAACCACCCAAAAGTGTGTGTCACCACTGAAAATGGTTGGCATGATCACTGTTGGTATGAGCTTTGGTAATTCCGTTGGTATGTTTCTGGCAAATAGGTGAGCACTGGCTTTCATGTGGTACATAAAAGCAAACAGAAGCAGCTTTTATTTTAAGTTTAAACGAGATCTATTAATTTTGGTTAAATTAAACTTAAGTAAACTTGCAAATTTTATTGGTTTAAAGCACCAAAAGTAAAACATAAATGAGATAATAGATTTTCTTTTCTTGGTCCTTATTCATGGGTTACTGGGAGTTTTATATTAAACACGAATAATTCAAAATTTCTTACAGGGCCATGAAAAAGTTATTTTGTTAGTTTTTTGGGGGTTTTTTTTTTGGAAACCACATTTCTTTTGTTTAATTTCACAAGACAAACTCACGACTGATTTCTGCCAGATCTTTAGAATCAACACAGAACCTGTCAATGGCGCCATCAAGGGGTGGCCTGGGGTGGCCGTGGCCCAGTCCGACTCGTGGCCACCCCACTGGCCACCCCACCGGCCATGATAAATTTTAGAGCATCAGTTGTGAGTTTCATTCCTAATACACAGCCAGGTAGGTAAGCTGCGCTCGACCTTCATTTACACTCAGTAGCCAGCTCTCTCCCCTGCCCGCCCCTCTCTGCAGCTTTTGCGCGCCTAGACGGCAACAGCTCAGCGCGTACCTATGAATTTCATCCCTAATGTACAGCTGGGCAGGTAAGCTGCCGCAGACCCTCAATCGTAGCCAGCTCTCTTCTCCGCCAGCAGCACACCTCCCTCCCTGCTTCCCCCCAGATTTTGTTGCGAAGCTCAAACAGTAACAGCTCAGCGCAAAGGTTAAGAGATAAGAAACCTACAAAAAGGCTACGGGTAAGTAGTTAAGTCGAAAATATTCTTTAGTAAAAGAAGATTGGGAAATGTGTCGTGACATTTGCTTTTTAAGTGCCAGGGGTTACAGTATATTGTTACAGCAGTTTTCACACAGACATAGCATCACTGAAATACAAATAATGACATAATCACTTAAAGCTTTGTGATTTATATTTTTTAGTAATTGAGTTTTATTAGTCTGAATAGAGATAACTATAGGCCATTATTACAGCTATAATCGATAATTATGATAGGTGCTTATTATTAATATACCATTAGAATAATTGATTAGTGATTAGTGAATAGAGAGTTCATTAAAGTTGTTGGTATCTGCTTTTCCCCAGTAACTGTTTTGTTTACAATAAATGTACACCTTATGCAGAGCTGGCCCAAAGTCTTATGGGGCCTTAAGCAGATTTTGACTCAAGGGCGCCCCTTTCTGTTAAGACCACTACCCACAATAACAGCATTTCTATAAAGTATTGGTCTAATCTGGAAAAGTAGGCGGAGTCTATTTGTGTGATCCTAAAAATCAATCAGAGGTATTTATTAATATTATCTGGACAATCTGAAGGACAGACAAAATAGAAAGGTTAAACTAAAGCATCAATTGTAACAATGGTAACACAACTATCAAACAATGAATATTAAAATGTTATTTCAAATTTTGTTTAAATTTAATTCAAATATTTAAATGTAATTAAAAAGTTGTTCTATATTAATTGGTAGAGTATATACATTTTTATTGGTTTAAATGTCTTTAATTTAAATATTTTAGCACCATTTTTAAAATACAAATAGAATATTCAATAAAAAATAATAAAATTACTTACAAAGAAACTATTCCAGTTAATACACAAACATTTAAACAATTGACTTTTTTTTTAAATAATCTACACTGAAACTGTAGAAGCCAAAATTTGGGCCTGCATGGCACGTGTAATCAACACGTGCATCAATTCTCAGAAGCTGACAAGATGCACGTGGTACTTCCACGAAAGACTTGTCATTAAGCGATTCTAGGAAATGTTTTGTTCCCAGCTTTTCTGGCCTCTTCAGAACCAGACAGTTAGGCGCCTTCAAGATAAACTAATATCAAGCCAGGCGGTTGCGCTGGCCAAAAAAACACCAGATGGTTCCCGTAAGTGACGCAATGAATAAGTATAAAAGATAGAGCTCCTGTTAGAGGAGCCAGAGGGTTTTAGTTGGTCTGCTGGGATCTCAGCGTGGACGCCTGCTCAGAGATAAGGTATGTCAATTGTTAATAGACAATGGATATAGAATGTTAGATATAGAGGTCAATGACCTATGTAGCATTGTATTGAGAACCAAGATCCAATAAAACCCGGCTGAAGCTACTTCCTAGAACAGAAGCTGTGTTGTCCTGAGTCTTCATTGTAGCTATATATCTATATCTATGTTTTGCATGTAATTAAACACCAACAACATTTGGCGAGCTTAGCCAGGGTCTGACAGCAGCCGAACGCACCCCGGCTTCAGGGGAGAAAGGCCGGCCAAAATAGATCCTTCTAAAGGTAAAATAATTTTACATTTTCTCCTCTGGTGTCGGAGTTTGTCTGGATGCTAAAGTCAGAAGAAGTTCCTAGGCTTTATCAGCTTCTTATCTGGAAAATACGCTGCAGCCAAATATCTCCCGGGAGATAGAGCTGTCTAAAATTTGCTTATAAGTGTTAAAAAGGAAAAAGAACCCTGAGCAGATACGAGACCCAAAATTGGACTTAGAGACAGCTGTAAAGAGAAAAAGAAGAGACAAAGAAGAGATAAAAGAGACAATATAAGAAAAACAGAGTAAATGAAAATAGAGGTAAAAGAAACTGTGCCTTAGTTTTGAGAAAGAACAAAAAAAATAGTATAAATGAGAAAATAATAAATAATTAAAAAGTTCTGCTTTAAGAACTTTTGGAAAAAAAAAAAGGAAAAAACCCTTAGAGTAACACAAAAAACCTCTTGAGAAGTATTTGTGAAAAAGAATACTCTGTGTGAAACTGTGTTAAAGAAAATAGCGCTAAGAGTTAAGAGTTAAAGAGTAAAGAGTTAAATTGAAGCTTCATACAGAGAAAATAGCAGTAGTGTGCTATTGTGTGAGTTAAAGAATTAAGACAGTCGACTGTAAAAAGGTAAAAAGAGTAGTAATGATAATAATCAATGATAATAATTACTACTATAAAGTGCACATATTAAAAAAAATAAATAAATAAATTAATTTGGATTGGATTTAAAACCCTGCAGGTTTAAAAATTTAGGACATTAAAGTACAACAATAAAACAAATAAAAAACAACAGACCAAACTGGGAGAATAGGGAAAGTTTATTTCAAAGTAAATAGACACGGACATTGACGTGACCTTTGACAAATGCATGGTTTGACAGATCTGCTATATTAATGATTTTGTGTGTATAACTGCCGCTGCACACTGCTTGCAAAAAAAATGCTCTGAATGACATTGCATGCTGTTGATTCAATTGCTTATAAATTGCATATAAATCAATGACAAGTTTTGTGCTGTGTGCCGATTGCTATGTTCACTGTTATATTTTACACTTTTAGTTCAATTTCGATGTGTTGAGGTCTCTTTGAATATTCTTGCTGAAGGAGACTACTTAGAATACGTTGTTGTGCTGAAGAAGATTGATAATGTTGTAATTAGCACTGTGCTGAGAATTCAGAGTGGATTATACTTTACGAGTTGCACAAACTGTGGAGCTGATTGTCTTTTTTTCCTCTCTCAGCGGAAGCGTGCTGGGCCCATAACCCAGAGGTCGATGGTTCACATTTGGCGAGAAGCTTTAAACATCTGTAAAACAGCAAACAGTTAAATAACTAATATTTATGTAAAGCTTTAGTTTAAGTACAAAAGCTTGTGCTTTTAGAAAGTAACAGAGCTCTGTTGGGTTGTTGTTGAAAATCTGGTTTGATTTTTTCTTTTTTCAACTCTCTGGCTTGCAAGAGAAGAAAGGCATTTCCTGTTATTGAAGGCGCACTCAAACGCACACACACACACACACACACACACACACACACGCTCACACACACACGCACACACATTTTTGCGCAACCCTCTGCAGACGTCAAAGGAAATATAAGCCAGAAAACCGTTTGATCTCTGTTTTAAAACAAAAGTGAACAGCTTAAATCGATGTTATAAGTGTTAAAACTATCGCACCAATAAGCTTATAACTAGGATTGTCATATACACACAGACACATACGCATTAAAACCAACCTAACTAAGTACAGATAAAGATAATTCACGACTTACCGGAGAGGGCTGTATTGCTCGGTTTGCAGGCTATAAGTTGAATTGCTGGGGTAGCAAGTAAGAGAGAACTGAGAGAAGGGGCGTCGCCCTCAAGCCAACTCTTCTCCTCCTCCACTGCATAATTCTGCCTGACGACCCTCCTAGGGACCAGCCCTCCAAATTTACCCTTGGTCAAAAAAGTTAGCAGCAAGCACAGCCGTGAACTGATCAGTGTGGTGTGCTCATGAAATTGAAATAAACTATATTTTAAACATTGCTTTGCCTATTAAGCTTACTCCTATTAATGAAACATAAAATAGACAACATCATTTGAGCTTTGAGAGTATATTGTTAAAAACTAATTGATTATTTACACAGTTGCTTCACCCATACTGAGATAACAATAAGGGAAAATCCTTTCCTGACTTTTTGTGCTATAGTTGAATTGTTCCAATGATGAAGCATTAACCTTGATGTCTTTTATAAAGGATCTAATTAAAGGACATTTTCAAAATAATAAAACAACTTACTGCTTACAAAAACAGAAGTTAATAGAAAATACACAGATCTAAAGATCAGGACTTAACCTCCCCTCCCTTCTTTCAGAACAGCAAGAAGGCTCATAATCAACTGATAATTTGTGGAATTGCCATTAAATAAATAAAATATTCTCATTAAACTAAAACACTTTAAAAATCTGAAACACAAATACACTAGAGTTCATCATGGCTGCCGACCCTGTCTCCATTCTGTCAGTAAAAAATCCTGAATTAGCAAAAGACATCGATAAAATATCTCAGAAATGGTATAAACGAACCAAAAACTTTACAAACCCCTGGCCACAAGGAGGATCATTCGACTTGCTCTTGAATGAAATAATGGACCAAAGGATTCTTGACTACAAAGCCAAACAAAATAGGAAAAATAGAAAAGAAAAAAGACAAAAAGAACTACAGATTCTAAAACTTTTCAGAACTGAAGGTGATAATTTCAGAGGAAATCTCAAAGCAATGATGACAAGCCTGACTGAAAAACAGGGAGAGTTAAATCTACCTGAAAAGCAAACAGAAACAAAATCACTTGTAAATCAAGATCCTACACAAGGCATTTACCCATGCCTGCAAGGTGATCTACACATAAATGCTAACTTTGATATAAAGAAAGATGATATGGAAGAATATGCACCACTGCTAAGATTAACAGGAACCAGCTTATCAGAAGAAAGCGGAGAGGGGAATGGACTTCCATCCCCACAACAATTACGATCACCTGTCCACTGCAGTACTACCATTAAGAAACCTGAATTCAGAGACTGCTATGCAGGAATAAAGACACAAAACCCTGAGACTGTCAAGGATCAGTTCTGGCAAACACTGCAAAATAAAGATCTCAATCCCAACAGGGAAGTTAAACGAACAATGATAAATTAATTAGAAAAAGAGATTGATAAATGTTACAATACATTTGTAGAACCACAACAATCAGATGACAAAGGACAACAAAAAGAAACAAAAGTAAAACAAAAGGACTTTAACCTTAATTATCGTCCCAATTGCTACTCACCAACACCAACCACCTCAACAGCCCAGCCAACACATCAGAACCTAGCGGAAACTGCAACAAACATTGTGGTGGATGCACAAAAGCAGCATGACTTACGTGACAGAGAAAAAATTAAAAAAACCCCAAAGGTTCCCTGATGGGGCAATGTGCCCTATTTTGGTAAAGGGCAATAACATAAATTATGTTCCCTGGCAAATGTTAGACCTCAATGGCTTGGTGGCCCGTCTGCCCGACATCCACGACGGGGCGACAAGGTGGGTCAGAGCATTCGAGGAACAGACTACCGGACTGATGCTCGCCCTGGGGGACATTAAAGCGATACTAGCAAGAGTCATGGGCATGACTGCCATGAACAATATGCTAAATGAAGGAGATCTTTGTTTTATAACGGACTCCGACAATGATGGGATGACCTTCAACCCCTATAGAAACAGGGTATGGGACCTACTGAGGAAACAATACCCCACAAATGTTGACCCATCCGTCTTAAAAGGCGAAGGAATATCAGAAGGGGAGAATCCAGCTGCGTACGTAGAACGACAGCTCAAAGATGGCAAGAAGAAACGGAAAGCGACCCTAATGAAAATGCCGTGATGCGGACATTGTTTCGGTCATCCCTAATGGCTGCTCTCCCAGAAAAAGTGAAGGAGAGACTTGAAAAAACAGTTGGGATTCACTCCATGAGCCATGTCATGTTCAGGGAAAATGTGTGCCATATTATTGGAATATACAGAAAGGAGCTTTTGAAAGCACAAGAAGATGAAAGAAACGCTCAACGAAAACTTACACAGCTCCACATTGCAGAACTACAAGATAAAGCTAAAGCAAAGCAAACGAAACCAGCAACTGCTTTAGAGACTGAAGGACATACTACACAAATGGTTATGACACCACAGCCGCCTAATCCCCCACCAATCCCCCCTCCTGTGATTAATATATTCCCAAATCGAAGGGGTGGTCGAGGAATGAGCCAAAGTCCATTTTACCGCAGAACTTGGAGTGAAGGGCAAAGAGGCAGAGGCGCAAGGCCTTATGGAGACTGTTGCTGGGTGTGCAATCGGCCGGGACATCTGGCCCGAGATTGTGAGGATGCACCTGTTGCCCCTGAGTGGGACGGGCGGGGCCGTACAGGACAGAGAGACAATTTTAGAGGTCCAGTGAACCACTTTACAAATTCACGCTAGGGGTGCCATGAGAATCCTGCAGGGGAGTTTCAAGTTTCTCTAAACGTAGAACGTGATCCATTCATTGAAGTAAAATTAGAAGGGAAACCGACAAACATGGTAATTGATACTGGAGCTAGTTACACTTGTGTAAACACAAGCTTCGCAAAACACCTCCCCTTGACGGATAAGTTCATCAAAACCGTAGGATTCTCAGGCATACCATAGTTCAATCCAGTAACAGCTCCAATAAAATTAAGCATTGACGAAAGCGAAATTGAGATTCCCATCCTTGTGTCAAATCAAACACCAGTAAATCTTTTGGGAGGAGATGCACTTTGCAAACTAAATGCAAAAATTTGGTGTTCACCACAAGGGATATACATTGACAGCTCTGGATTGGATCTACAGATGCATGTTAACACAGAGCTGGCAAAAGTCTACTGGCTAGGTAACATTTCTGAAACAGTAATTGACATTTTTGGAAAATGGGAAAAATTCATCAAAGCACAGATCCCTAATTCAACCAAACCATTCAGTAGTTTTCATTGCACTATGTTCTATGATCCATCGTGCAGTGAGATATTCGAGGAAGAATGGGACAAAGCAACTAAAGACTTACAGGTTGAGCTAGAAATAGGTTATATTTTGATAGGAAAACAAGGGGCAGCCCTAAATGTAAAAACAAACCCATTCATCGAGAGATGGTACTGTGTACCAGAATCTGCACCTCATATCACGTTACTAGTCAACAAAGGCTTTGAATCTAAAGACTTGGGGCCTATGATGCTGGCAGCCACACAGGCCTCTTGGCAAACAACAGACAACCCTTTAATCCTCACAACTAAAGATTCAACCATGATAAAAATCCTTTGTGAAACATCTGCAATAGCAAAACCACAAGTAGTGTCAGTCCCAAAGAAACAACAAAAGCAACAACTCACACAATCTAAAACAAAGGCATAAAAACACCAACAGGACACATCCCAATACCTGAAGGTCCATTCAGACACCTTGTCATTGACTATGCAGACATGATAAAAACAGTGCAGGGAAAGCGATACATGTTGGTTGTGATTGACAGATTCAGCCGATGGGTTGAAGCAATCCCTTCTAAGGATATGAGCGCAGAAACTGCTGTGAAATTTCTGGTCAGAGAGGTTATACCTCGGTTTGGAATTCCAACAGAGCTTTCATCAGACAATGGCCCAGCTTTCATTAATAAAGTATTTAAGGGAGTCTTGCAGCAGTTGAGGATTAAACAGAGATTAGGAGCAGTCTATCATCCCCAATCCCAGGGAATTATAGAACGGGTAAACTTGACCTTGAAAACTAAGATCAGGAAGGTGTGTGCATGTGCCAAACTAAACTGGGTGGATGCGTTGCCGCTTGCCTTGCTTTCTTACCGCATGCAAGAAAACAGAGTAACTCACTTGTCTCCACATGAAGCTCTAACAGGCAGGCCAATGCCGGTCCCACAGTTTTATGGTCCCCATAAGGGACCATCACTTGAGCAAGCAGAGCAAGATCTCAAAAGCTATGTCAGGCAACTAACTAGTATCCACAAAGCAATCTATTTCCAGGAAAAAGAAAAAGAGGCTGCCATAAGCAGAGATATCGAAGGTCCAGTGGCTCCTGGAGATCAGGTTTATATTAAGATCTTCCGGAGGAAATGGCATGAACCAAGGCGCGAGGGACCATTTCTCGTGGTTCAGGCAACCCCCACGGCAATCCAGGTTGACGGTTCCTCAACGTGGTATCATCTGAGCCACTGCACCAAAGTCAGAGAAACAAAACAGGAGAGTACCCATCGAGAAAATAAGAAAGAAAAAACTGAAAAACATGAAAAAGAGTGTGGGTCTGATAACTGTACTATCTTGGATGGTGGCAGGAATGCTGGTGATGAAGGAATTAGTCCTGGAGGAGGTGAAGACAATTCCCAAAGGAGCAGAAGGCAACGCCCGGTCACTAGAGCATTCGCGAAGACGGCAGCAAGAAGACACAACACCACAAGTTAAGTATGACGCTGACATGTCACTACACCGCACCAGATTAGTCAGGACACCAGTATTCAATAGTTTAAAACACACACTTCATTCACGAACACGTAGACAAACAGAAAATGTTAAGGAAGTTAAACTACCTACACTAGCACAGAAACCTGAGGATAGATTTAAGATCGTGTGGGAGCTACCAACAGAACCCCACCTATTGAAGCACCTACTATATTAGTAGACTCACCTACACTGGTAACAGAAAAACTCTCACCTATTGTGCTACCTGAAATAGTAAAGACAACACCTGTACAAACAGCAATTAACAGGCCAACAACTAATCAAGCAGCGCCAGTTGCTCCTACCCCACCTGTAGCTAATAATAAGCCTTCCATGACACAGGCAACCAATGTAGTTACACAAAGTATGATTAAGCCAGATGACGAGGTCAGTTCTGACCGTCGTCAGGGGGGACTAGATACAATTAAGGGATCACAATATCAAAATACAAATGATCCTAGCTATAAACCGATTAGAACAAAATCAATTAATGTGATCATCCCCAGAGCAAAAAGGCCAAAGTTAACAACAGATAAACTTTGGGAAGAAGCTAATCAAAATAGCTGGTATTTATGGGCATGATATACAGCAAGAGAAATGACTTCCAAAGAATGTATTATATGTTCTGGTTCACCAAGAATTCCTCCAATTGCAATTCCAGAAAAATATACTTTTGAGGAATGTGCTTCAGTACAAAAACAAGCTTGTAAATTAGGAGAATTCAACAATGCAAGTGGTACACCATTATTTTTCAGATTTTCCTTGTGTGGAATTAAATGCAGATTACTCTATGGGTCGAGAAGAATTCATAATTATTTAGACGAACATAGAGGTTACAAAATAGGAGATAAATGTGCAGAATTTAACATTTCAACAGCACAAAATGGTCCTCCAACTACGTATAAAGTAGATTATGATGCTGAATGTGAATGTTTTGCTAGCGGAGGCTTCTCTGAGAGTGAAGGAACCTTGATGGGTAACACAACAGTCAACTGTAAGGTAACTTGGGTTCTATCATGGTTTCCACATGCTAACGTGACACCTATTTTTGTTACCACACCAGTTTGGTATGAAAAACCTGAAACCCTGAGTCAGACCTGTGATAATATGACTATGACACTCCCTCCTCTATACTTTCTGAGTGAACAAACTTGGGCAATAGCAGATAGTTATTTTATGTGTGGAGATGACATCCTAAGAAACACCTTGCCACCACGATGGATAGGTTTGTGCACCATGGTAAGATTGAAAATACCTGTCACAATGTTGTATGAAGGTGTGAATGAGATAATTAACCTTGATCGTTTGAATGCTAATCCTAGAGTAAAGAGACAGTATGTGCCAGATCAGAGTGTTTATCTTGACATAATAGGACAACCTAAAGGAATTCCAAATGAATTCAAGGCAAGACATGAAATAAAAGCAGGATTTGAGTCAATAATTCCTCAGATTACCATAAATAAGAATGTAGAATGGATTAATTATATTTATTATAATCAACAGCGAATCCTTAATTATACTGGAGATGCTCTTGGAATGTTAAGTCAACAATTACATGAGACTAGTAAGATGACTCTACAAAATCGACAGGCTTTGGACTGGCTGTTGGCAGATAAAGGAGGAGTCTGCGAATTATTTCAAGATGCAGAATGTTGCACGTATATTCCATCACACACTTCTAACGAAGGATCCTTTACTGCCGCAATGACAAAACTTAGAGCACTTAGAGAAGAACTTAGTTTGAATGCTGGGAAGAATGACTGGTCTGGGGGGTGGTTAGACCTAAATTTAGGAGATAGGAAAGCAATGCTAATTAAGGTGGCAATTAGTGCGACCATAGTTCTAATTGTAATTTTCTTATTGACATGTCTCGTCATACCTGTGGTGAGGAGAGTATGGACAAGGACACTGATCAAACAGATGAACCTGGCTGCTGCAACCCAGCTGATCCAGTTGGAAGTGATCGCAATGAACAATCCTTCTGCCCCCAACATGTCTAAGTATCTAAGCCAAGACTGTTAAACAAGCTCAATTAAGTGCTTTCTGACTACAAGTCCTCTCCAGGACACCATCACCTCATCACCCCTTCATCCCTCATCGTAACCTTCAAGAAGGATTTATACTTTTACTCTATTCATTGTGTTCATTATATGTGGACTATCGAGACTGTTTAACACCATATCGATCATACCTTCCCGGGATGGACAAGATCAACATTTTCTCATCTGTTATATGTTATGTGTTTCATACGTTATTTCTAGTGTGTTACAACAAATAAGCCAGCTGGTAATTTGAATTTATAACTAAGTTGAATGTTTTAATGTTTACATTTATTCTCATTTGTGCCATTTACTCTCACTTGTGTCAGACTTATTAAGGATTGCATTTAATCACATTTTGGTAATACTATATTAAGGATTATGCCTCATGTCGCTTGAAGGTCCGGTGGACCGTAAGGTTGTCGCCTGGCCGGAGGGGCAGTGGGATAATTTTCCCTGTTCTTGTAGCGACAGGTTTTTGATCCCACACAACGGACCACAACTGACATAGGTTTGATTGTCACTCACCATTACTTTGGACACGTGTAATCCTGCATAAGTCCCATTATAATGTTACTTTTATGTGTCTGTCATATGCCTATTTACCACAGTATATCCTACCATATTGATGTTTACTTACCATATACTACTCATATTAACTGCATTTATAGGTAGCTAATTAGTGATGACTAATGGCATCAAACCGGGGAATGTAGAAGCCAAAATTTGGGCATGCATGGCACGTGTAATCAACACGTGCATCAAAGTTCACTCACAGATAGCGTGACAAGATGCCAGTTAGGTACTCTTCTGAGCACAGAACTGATTTGTCAATTAAGCGATTTAGCCCAAAATGTTTTTGTTCCACAAGCTTTTCTGGCACTTTTCAGAACAGACACGTTAGGCGCTTCAAGATAAACTATATCAAATCTGTCCTAGGGGTTGCGCTGGCACACAAAAAAAACAACCAGTTGGTATTATCCGTAAGTGACGCCAAAGTAATAAGTTAAAAAGATGTGTGGCTGCTTTTAGTGGAGCACTGAGCGTTTGGAGTTGGGTCTGCTGGGATCTCAGCGTGGACGTATGCTCAGAGATAAGGTATGTCATTTGTTAAAGACAATGGTTATTGAATCGTTAGTATGAAGAGTCAATGACCTATGTTAGCAAATTGTATTGAGAACCAAGATCCAATAAAACCCGGCTGAAGCTACTTTCTAGAACAGAAGCTGTGTTGTCCTGAGTCTTCATTATAGCTATATATCTATATCTATGTTTTGCATGTAATTAAAACCAACAACAAAACAAAACTAAATGAAGTGGAGTAATATTCACATTTTCATAAATTGTAACTTCTGTAGTCTGTTCAATTTCAGCATTTACGGGGGCCCCCGGATGGTTCCCTTATGCCAGGTCTGACCTTATGCCAAATATAATTGAAAAATAAAACAGAATTGTTGTACAACCATAAATGTTAACTGTAGTGTGTTATTAGTCTATGCACATTATATTATAGGTAACATTTAATATAACACAATAAACCAAAGTATATCAGTAGGAGTTTCCTTAAGCCTTTATGATAGTATTCTACGGGCTGGTTTACTATAACAATAGAATACAATTCTGAAATTATGGTTTATGGTTTTGGTGTGCCACCCTAAAATTTTAAGTGGCCCCATCTGGCCACCCCTATGAAAAATTTCTGGTGGCGCCGCTGGAACCTGTCAATCTGAAGTAGGAACAGCAAACCATGCGCTGACCTCAGTAATTCAAACATAAAAACAATATCACAGACATCTATAAATCAGGAAATGGTTGCAAAGCCATATCTAAAACTTTGGGAATGGGAATTTGAATTAGAATCATCCACTCATGGAGAAAACATGAGAGAGTGAAAAAGCTTCCCAGGAGTGTCCAGCCTACCAAAATCACATCTGGAATGCACTGATGACTCATCTAGAAAGTCACAAACATACAAATAACATCTACAGCACTGCAGGCCTCTCATTCCTAACCAACAGTCATACAGTGCCCAGTGCTTTCTGAAAGGTGCACTGAGGCTGATTTCCTGCTTTATGACCTGGACACCTTGCACTCAGAAAATGCTGAAGGAGGATTTCCAGCCATCAATCTATGTTCAACAACACTCAGGCTACACAGCAGTAGATGGATCCAAAGCCTATCAACAAGCCCACCTCCCTCCATACTAACTTTGATATAGATGCTGTGCCCAAAATCCACTAGTGCGATTGAAGTAGTATACAAATAGTATCTCCAATAAGTTCTGAATATGTTCTAAAAAAACTGTTAGAAATGACCCATTTAATTAGCTTTTTTTAATCTCTTGAAATGTATCTTTTACAATGTGTCCTTCAATTGTCTGTCCAACAAAGTAAATACTCAGCTGGAGAGTTTCAGATGTTTCTGATGACTTACGCCTTTATTAAAACACATAATTCAAAGGCGCATTAATCCTAATTATCGGTTTATGGCTTCTTATTACGGGAACATTTCTATTCCAGTTCGTTGACCCATTAAAATTGATAGCAGAGTGGTTGGATGTAATCAGCCTACCTGCTGCAGCTCATCAGCATGCTGCAGGGAAAGCAGAGGTCTGGCAACGTTGTTCAAGGACTCCAGAGTACTTACTCATACTAAAGGATTTTACATTAGTATTGATTAAGTGCTGCTTTATTCAGTATTTATACGAAAATAGTTTAAAGAATCTATTCTTCAAAAAACTGTATTTATAGTGCAGTGTGTTGATGTGTATTATGATTCCAGCTGGTTTGGAGACAACAAATCTTCCCTAAACACGGTTATGAGAGAAGGAGTTCAACTGTGTTGTGTTTCCGCCACCGTGCGGCTGTAGATAGAAAGTGCAGGGCAATGTGCTCATTCATTCATACAGTCACTACCATGCAGGCAGCTCAACCTGGACCATCTGCTGCAACAACAGCAGCAGCCATGTAGGGAAACGATAAAGACAAAAAAAAAGGAAGTGTTTAAAAAATGGACTGAAGAATAATGTGCCTCGGATTTCATCGTAAGCATCACCATCATGTTCCCGGGAGTTTTCTATGCATTGCTGGCGGGTTTCCTCGGAGCCGTGGCGTCGTCGTCGGCCAAACTGTCCCTGGGAGCCGACTATCTGAAGGGAGTCTGTGAAACCGGACTCCGGACGTGGGGCGAGCAGCGAAAATTCAGGCATGCGGATGAAACTACAGCCTGCGACCGGGTGAGTGTCGTGTTTGTTCATTATCAGTAACACAGTTAGGATGTCTGGGAATGGGCAGCAAATCCTCTCATCAATAAGGAGTCTCATCATCAGCACCACGGACAGCGTCACGCCACGGGCACCCCCCTGCGGCAGCTGCTCTCTCGTGCCTTGTCCGCATGCTGAAGGCTGATGCTCCTCGTGCGGGATCGCGTTGTTCTGAGAGCGTGTCTCGTGTTGCTGCTGATGGCGATGGTGGCGCGGAAACGGGCCACAGAGGGAGTCAGGTTTCTAGCTGTGACCTTCGCTTCGTCCCTATGCGTCTATGCGACGATGTCAAAAGCAGCTGCAGACAGGTGTTTGGTGTCTTTATGCCGATTAACACACCTCACGATCTGATTTAGTGTAGAAATTTAGAAAAACAGGGGGTCAGAGAGTATTTTAGACCCTACTTAAACCGCAGCACATGATTTTCACGAGTCACATCAGGGCTGAGGTATTTCTGGCATACCAATTAGGGAACGGTGCAATCCTGTGGGATATCCTGCAAGGTCAAAACCTAGTGTAAATGTATGGCAAGCCGGTGTGTCACATCATAGCAAGGCGGGATCTTTATTTCTACCATGTTTGCAGTCTAGCCGATTAATGTTAAAATACTTTTTTAGTTTTGCTCTACACCATCAACTTAGCTCCTGCGGAGAGCTTGGACAGATATTTATTTTTAACTAGTAAGAAGATTTTGATTGTAGCCTAACTGACTCTAAATACATTTCGAAACCCAACTTCTACAAACACCGCATTAAAAAGACTTGTAACTTGAGGTATCCTTTTCTCATTATTGTCTTCCTGATCTGAGGTCAACTGAGATCATTTTGTCTTTAAAACCAAATTTTAGGCATTTCTTTGGGGGGTGACTTTGAGCTGACCTACAGTAATGAAGATGCCTATTTCTAACTCAGTTTGAAAGTTATTCAAACTCTAAATTTTACTGTATTTAGTTTGGCCTTATATTAATTTAAAATAAATGTCAATGTTGTGAATGAGAAATTCACACAGCAATTATTCTATGCAGATTTAAGTCCACTTCTAGTTATTTTTTTTACTTATTATTAATTAACTTATCACTAATTATTAACTATAATAATAATAATAAGAAGAAGAATTTGCGATTAATAGTAGTATTACTGTAATTATGCTTCTTAAAATGTTCAGTTGTACCTCTTCTATTTACTAATTTGAAATATGTATAAGTATTAAAATAACTTTCTTCAGTCCTTCAAATCAACTTCATCTCTGCTAGCTGCACATTTCTATATTTTGTTTGGGTTTACCTTGTGTGGCTCATTATATCTGATCATTGTTTTATATTTTTTTATTGTCTCCTGTTTTTATATTCTGTTAAGCATTTGTGTTGTCCTTACTGTGCTTGAAAACAGCTCTGTAAATAAAGACTGATGGATGATTGAATTAACTTTTTCTCTTTTGCTATTGTAAAAAAATCTGTATAAATGTTTTGGTTTTAGGTTATTTACAATTACCATAATAATTTCTATTTGCTAAACAGGAAAATAATAATATTTTTTGTGGCATACAGTTTATATAGTGTCTTCGCCTTTTAAACTGTATGGGTTTATTTTAGTATTTATAATGACTTATCTAATGAAACTAAACTAAACTAACTTTTATACATAGAAGACAAACTAAGCACGGTTTATTGGCAATAAAATAAATTAAAATGGTTTGTATTGTAAGACCAATAAACATAATTAAAAATACAAAATAGTTATGATAATAAAAGGTACATCTACAGTAATTTTTAAAAAGGTAGATAGTTAAATTATGAGTAAATTATTTCTACTTAGTTTTCTCTCTTGTAAGTTCTAGATCCCCCAGGTATGTGTGCTTATTTCCTTTACATTTGTTTGCTTCAAATTTTAGACTCAGTTGACGCAGCACAGCAAACCTCTTTACCTTGCTTCTTGTTAAATGGTTCCATGCACCCATGGCTATATATGTATATAATTTTCTTCTCTGCTTGTTACAGCAAATTATGGTGAATTAGAGGAAAAAGTTCATCTTTGTAAAAATGACCAACAAACTGACTAACTAAAATTTGAAGTGATTTTTTTTTTTTTTTTGTTGAAATTGTAGCAGAATTTCCACATTTATGTATTGATTCATGGTATTGCTCAACTAACCGATTCCAGTACAGGTACATTAAAACAGTATCGGCCGTGATACCCAATACCAGTGTCGGTATTGGTGCGTCCCTAATATTATATCATTGATTTTATTATGTTATATTATAATAATTAATTACTATAATCATACTAATATTATACATTTAACATTTTTTTAAAGTGACAGCATCATTGTCTGGGTGTTTCCTGTCGATCAGCCAAGTGAAACAGTCTGACTAATCTTATCCCCTTTTAATGCTGAACAAAGCTTTGTCACCCACTTTTCATTGAATGAAAGATGTCTAAGATATTATTAATAAATTATTTTAATTATTTATTTTCTCGAAGATATATTCTTGTTCTTAACTTTTTTTAAATAAAGATGTGTATACTGAGATTTTCATAGTTTTGATGAAATCCAGATTGTCCAGTGTTAACTTTTTTGGCATTAAAACATAGTTCCTTCGTTTACTAGCTCCACATCCCTCTGAGGCTGCTGTGTGGCGGTCTTCTTTTCACCTGCAACGCTGTGATGTGGACCTTCCTCGCCAAAGCACTCAGGTACTCCTCTTCCTCCACCCGAACCACTGTGACCACCACTGCCTCCAACTTCGTATCTTCCGTAAGTAGACACTTGTACCAGTTTCTCCTTTTCAGTCTCTTATTCTATTTTTACTATTGGCGATTAGATGGACGTAATTGGCTGAACTCATATAGCACTTTTATAGTCACACTGACCACTTAAAGCATTTCAAACTGGAATCACATGAACCCCTTCACAATCACAAATACTCAAAAATGCACAGAGCACAGTAGGGAACTTGTGTTTTCGTACCCTGCCCAGGGGCACATCGATGCATAACAGATGGAAGCTACAAGCCACCATTAGGTTAATTTAAATGACATTTGAAAAGTTCTTTTCTGTATAAGCAGCTCTATTTTTGTAAGTAGGCTGGACTATATTCAGAAATAAGCTCACCATTCATTACATCTTCATTATTTTTACATATAAAATTATTTTCCCTCTCCTATTGCAGGCTTTCCTGGGCCAGCTGATCTTTGGAGAACCCCAAATAACACTGTGGTGGGTTGGGATCTCTTTGACCTTTTCAGGTCTGTTGGTACTGCAGAGGATTTCACCACAGGATATGCATCAGCCTGTAGTTACGACAAAGGACGAATAGCACATCGTCTCCACTGGCTAGCTGTGCTGTGCTCAGGCGGTCACTTCTTCTGCTTTTAAGCAAAGCCAAAGACAAGTAAAGTCTGAAAACAGTGGTTTTCCACAAATTTGCTCTTTAGCTACAACCCAGGTGCATAATTGAAAAAGCAGCAATCCTTCAGTAAAAGAACAAGAGGTCTTCCAGTCATGTCTTGTAGAGTAAAATAACCTGCTCCCCTGTATCCCTGCAAGGTCCAGCTCTAAGATTTTAGATTACGTTTGCCATTAGAGGATCTGCTTATACAGTACAGCTACAGTCTGGCCTGTGGAGATAAGCAAAATGATGCCTGGTTCCTGCTTTGTGCAAGCTCTTAAATAATTCTGTGAAAAGGTTCAAATAGAGGGGAAAAAAAACATTCTAGCTTTAGATTTTTTTGTTTCATAAATCCGACAACAATAGCACAAAAAACATCAGGTAAAATACGTGATAAAAGTAAAAACACCAAAACGAAAACAGATCTTTTTGGAAAGGATACTAAATACTTTTGGGTATTTGATCAGAGGTTGATATCATTCTCATGCGTGTGAAGTAAACACAGTAGCTACAGCTAGTACCATGCTGCAATCTATTTATTTTTGCAGAAATTAAATTGCGGATGAAATGAACTGGAGCAGCTTCTGAAATTCCCATTTTAATTTGCAATGTCAGTGTTTCCAACAGCTGACAACCTCAAAATCTGAAATACTTGCCACATAAAAATTCAACTTTATTGTCATTACACATGTCACAAGTACAAGGAAACGAAATGCAGAGAGCCTGCTGGACACTGGCGCCACAGGCAATGGGTGAAGTGTCTTACCCACGGACACAATGACCGGTCGGAGCTGAGACTTGAACCAGCAACCCTCCGATTACAAGATGAATTCCCAGCTCCAAAACTATCACCGTTTTCATTTTGGTGTTTTTACTTATTCAAAGGGCAGATGTCATCATTTAATTTACAGCTTTATTTCTTAATTTATGTCTAGGTTTGTTGTGTATGACAGCTATATTCGTGTCTGAAACTGAAAAATATTTCGAAAAGGTTAAAATATGGTTGCTGAGAACCCAGCTGAAAGTTGATGAAGAGTGATGCTGTTATGTTTTGAACGTCGAACTACGACGTTGTTGTACAACACAGTGGACATCCAAGAAGAAAATAGTTTTAGCAAGTTATCCAGCTTCTATTTAAGTTTATAAAATGATTGATCCAGGAGCGAAGAGGTTAGAAGAAATGTTTTCTTTTATCTTGGAGACTTGACAAACTGGCACGTTATGGAGGGAACCCTCACATGGTCACACCCTCCCGTGCTCACATCCCTTTAGGTTGATACTAAGCACTTCCAGGCTGGGTGCTTAAGTTTCTGCCCATCACAGAATTATATTTAAATTGCTTCAAACAAGTAATGCAAACGTTTGGCCGTTTATCCACCTCTTCTGTGATATGTTATATGGGCACAGACATGTGAGTTATATAACGGTTTGCTTTAGACAGAAACAAGTACATTTTTCTTTTTTTTTGGACCTATCCTTTTAGAGGTAAAGGCCACGGGCTGTGTGTAAAAAAATGGTTTATGGACTGATATTTGCCATGTGATGCTCAGCATTTTAGTCATCAGTAGTCTAGAACCTACTATAATGTTTCTTAAAATATGCCCCCCGAATTTAAAAATAAGTTGGTAAGCTGCTTGGTGATTGCAAAAATGTTTTCTTCGATTTTTTTTTCAGCCTTCTATTAAAGCCTGCCAGTGTCGGGTGACTTTCATTACGTCGGTCAGGCCTGAGATGATCAAAGTTGGAATAAAGTTGAAATTCAATGTAATTTAAAAAATCTTGAAAGCAATCAATGTGAGAATATACGATATAAGGCTTGAGAAACAAAAAAAACCAAAACAAAACCAAAAAAAAATTTGAACAATTTCTTCCCACAACAGAAATAGGTGACCTTGGTTGAAAAAGTATTGGAAAACAAGAGCTAGTGTTAGGGTGAAATCCTTAGATAACCTGCTTTTAAAACACACTGCTCCTGGAGATGTCCCAATCACAATCCTTTTATTCCAGATACCAAGCAGAGTCACTTACACGTAGGCATTTTGTAATATGGAGACCTGGTTTGATACATAGGTGTGAGTCAATTACATCTATCCCATATACTGTATAGTTAAAAACGCAGTAGCTTTGAAGTGTGGTAAACTAATGTTCTACATTTTATTAGTATGATATTACTATTGTAATTGTGTTCCCCAAAGCTCACTCACAACAACACATTTGTTTCCCTTATTTTCTTGACATGGACTGATATTTAAAAAAAATATCATAGTTTCTATACATCAGAAACTATGATTTTGAAAAACATCTTTCACATTTAGCCCAAAACAGGGATGACATGGTCAATAATACTACTATTTTCATATTACAGTTGATTTACTAAAACCTACGTAGCCTGTGTTGTCTTCAGGATTACATCAGTTTGCTGAAGCGCTAGGCTAACGTTAGCATGTTTTCTGTTCATTTCGGATGGACTAGTTAGTCAATTGGCTTCTAACTTATTAAATTCTTGTTCTAAATAATTTTGGCCAAGAAAAAAAACGTACTTCCTGCTTTATATAATATTTGTTTTAAACATCATAAATACGGATGACCAACATTTCAGCTGCTTTCAGCACAGTTTTTTAGCAACAGCATCCAGAGCAGGTCAATGTAACAACAATAAAGGAGGCTGCAGTAACCTCTTATACAGTCTCTCATTCACTGTAAATAGAATTGTTAACATGGAGATTGTCAGGAAAACACAATTTTTGTTTGTCCAGCAAAATTATGTGAACGGCTGCAAACCATTTTTGCAATCGCTGCACTATATCTGGCCATATACCTTGCTTAGTAATGTTGTTAGTTTAGCTGATATGAATTCATACCTAATACCAACAAAGGTAATTGTGAGTTACTTTTATTCAATTACTCTGATACCAATCAATTAAAAATTACTTGATCGGGACGTCACTACTTGCTTTAGTTGACAAACTTGGAGACTATGCCTGTGTTCGCAGGAGTAATACAATGCAGGTAATACAATAAATACACATGTAAACTGTGTTATAGAAAGTTAATGACTTAATCTGAGATCAATTTTTTTTTTACACATCAACATTACTGGCAACTGTCATCTTGTCACTACTGAGCAACTCCTTACCTAATACTTACTTTTCCTGTAGTTACTGTGGCACTTACAGTAAACATCTAACAGCATCACTGCATTTATGATACAGCGCTGATTAAGGGAGGCACCCAGCTAAGAAAGCGCTCTCTTATTCTTTAAAACTAGTAAGTGTTCTAATGTAGCGCTGCAAGGCTCATCCGTAAGGACTTGCTTCCTCTCTGGATTTACATTTGGTTATTCTGTTGTTGTTTTTTTATATTACTTGAATTTCAGTTTCTGCATATGACTGTGAAACATACTGTGTTTTGATTCAAAGGCAGCTGCTGCACTTCTGCCACATGTGTGTGCATGTTTTAAATGTTGAATAATTCACACCAAAGCATCCTCGAACAGTCCTCAGTCAGCATCAGAGTGACATACCTGTGAATTATTCAATTGCTGTTTAGCACACAATTTATCTGATTTTATGTAATCTTAATGGTGTTAAAAATTTCCTTCAAAACCCAAAAAGTTTGAACTCTGGAGATAGATGGCCCTGGGTTTACAGTGAGCGTCTTGAGGAGGGATCTGGTTGACTAACTAGACCCCCGCTGTCGATCCACAGTTGTCTCATATTAAAATTGTAGTATGTAAGCCAAAGAGATGGGACAACTCATGGGCAAAACTATCTGGGGGGCATTTTTCCCTCAATTTCCTACTCATTTGGGCTTAATTAGTAAAACTTCCTGAAATAAGGATGGGTAGAAGGCAACTTGTGGATAAAGATTCTATCAAATGATACAGATGAATACATTTCTTGGTCAACTGTAAAAAACAAAAACAAAAAACTCACTGGTCACTTTATTGAGTACACTTGTTCATTTACTTTGACAAAAAAGCCTATCATACTGGAGCAAATCAATATATTTAGGCACCTAAATACATTTAGCTGAATGAAGAAAACTTGTTGAAGTTCAAAGACATAGGAAGAACTGCGATTCAATTATCCAATTCAATCATCTCTTATGTTTAGAATGAATGATCTGAAAAATTACATATCCAGTGAATAACTGTTTAGGCAGATGGGCTACCCCTCCTGTGAGATAAAAACAGGAAACTAAGGCCACTCTTCACACAGACACACCAAATATGGAATATAAGAGATTGGAAAAACATTGCCTGACCCAATAAATCTGTACTTGTATCAACAGTTCAGGCCCACTTTGGGCCCATTACCAACGGAGCTTCGCTTCATGCAGGATAAAGAACCATTACACAAAGCCTAGATCATCTCAAACTGGTTTCGTGAAGATAATTAATTCCCTTTTTTTCTGTGGCCTCCACAGTAACCAGATCTGAGTCCAATAGAGGGCCCTGCAAGATGTGATAAAACGGGCAATTTGCATCATAAATGTGCAGATGACAATCTACGGAATTGCGTACCACTCAAGGTGGCATCATGGTGGAGTAGGTCTGTTGCTTTGGCTCTGATTTGTTCTTTAAAAACAACCTAATTCCTCAGTTTCTGGCAGAAACATCTCTTTTTTTTTTGGACAACGGTTTGGATCCTGTGCAGCTGAAAGGATTTTGCTAATATGTTCTTAGTTTTAGGTATTTTTTTATGATGCATAACCATAGCAACAAGTTAGTTTTCCGCTGCCACCACAAATCTCAGAGGAGCTGAAAAGGAGCAGCCGTGGATCTGGAGCAGAAGAGGAGAGAGAGAAGGAGGACGTCTCTTCCATCTATCAATAAAGACAATGAGAGATCGTTGGCAAACAAGCTAGATGCTCTGGAGATTAGTGTGAAATTAATTCTTCATGAAATAAAGAACATTATAGACAACCCTTAGCATTCTCTTCATCAGACTGTTATACAATGACAGCGTCTTCAGTGAGTCCTCTTCAGGGGTTTTGTTTTGAAAACTTTTGTAGAATCATTACTAAAACCGTGCTTAAGCTCCACAAAAATTGTATATATATATATATATATATATATATATATATATATATATATATATATATACATACTTCCACCAAGTAAGTTTCAAATCTGTCAATCTCTGTATGCACAGCTCCACATAATTTCCACTTTAAAAATCCTACTCTCCCTAAAAATGTGCTCAGGTGGTTTTGGATCATTTCCTGCCTCATACACACCCACTTCCTGCTACAAACGGTCAATACAAAGTGTTTAGTAAATATTCTGCATAGAGTTAAGTTGGCTGATATGTTTCATGGGAAACCATGGCAACAAAGAGGTGGAGAAAGCGCTATTCCACTGAGACTGACATTATGGGTGGCGTAGAGGCACGAACAAACCTTTTATTTCAGTCAGTTAATCAAGGTTTGTCTATATAGAGCTTTATTAAGCCAAGAGGTGATCAAAGTGCTTCACAATAAAAGACAAAAATATACTTATAATTAAGAAAATGTGTAACAAGACAAGAGTAAAGAGACTCAATAGAAAATAAAAGCAGCAGCAGAAACGATAAAACAATGATAAAAGAATTCCTAAATGAAACCCATTTTCATTCAGATTCTTAGTTCAGAGACTGAATGGGGCTGACCATTGGTTGTGTATTTGTGTGTGTGGGAAGCTCTACAATTCTGAAAATGTGGTTTAAATTCACAACTTTGCCATCACCGGCTGCAATGCTGTGTCCGTGTCGAAAGTGAGCGGAAGAAAAGTTCTTAAAGCTGAGCTCATCTTTCTGCTACGTTGTTTTCTAGAAATCCCAAACTTGGCATAGAAAGTGGCTTACACAGTTTTATAAACTCCAGCTTTATAAAAGAGACTCCAGATCTGTAGTAACACAGACTGCTACAAGAGATCATGCCTTTCCACAGCCATCAGCATCTACAACTACTCTATGAAGACACTTGGATGGCATGACTATTTTTTAATTGATCAAATTGTAGCAGCATCCTCACAATATCGACAATCAAATCCACAGAAAAAGTGTACTTAATAAAGTGGCTAGAATGAAAATAGTAAGCAAAACTTAGAAAATATTTCCAAGTAACTAGAATGACAATAAAGAGCGTATTTACTGCAAAAAATATGGTATTTGAGGCATAGGCAAGAATTAGAATCCTACCAAATTTCTTCTCTCCGCCAAAAATATCAACCAAGATGAAGATGCCTCAACATAAATGAGACTGGTTGGTATAAACCTTCTTTTTTTGCATGTCATCTAGAATGTTATTGCATTTCAACAATGGTTGCTGCAGATTACAAAGTTTATGTCTGGCTTGTCTCCAGTCATAGGCATGATATATTGGGGGTAAACCATGCAACACAATTTGTTCCAGAATGGCACACAAACTGTGAAAACTGGCGTTTAATGGAAAATCAAAACTCCTACTTTATTACCTTGACCTAAATGTGATGCTCTGCAAAAAAAAGCAAAGGTTTTTATACATTGTTATTTAAATTGAAACCATTTGGGGAGATTTTGTGTTGTTAAACCTGATGTTGCATTAGTTTGTAGTGCATCTTCTCATGAGGTATGCAGTTCTGTCATGTTTCTAGGCAAGAAAAAATTGTGAGATTTTCATGACAGAGGTGATTAATAAAATGTCTGAGTTTTTGTGAAAGTGAAAATAAAGTGTAAATGGCTCCTATTTGGAAGGATGTGTTGACACTTAAACTGAATGGGGGGGGGAAACTGTTTAATGACTCAATAAAAGCCTAATTTGACTAACAAGTTCGTATGCAGCATTATTCAGCACAAGGTCTCACTTATTTTTATTGTGCTTGTTTTCGGTCCAAACAAACACAAAAAAATGATGTGAAATACATTTGATGTAATCAAGGTTGACTGAGAAACATATTTTGTATTACAAATATATTACAACCCCAGTTTGCTGTGTTAAGGAGGAAAAAATTGTCCTTTATGAGGGGGGTTCTGGATACTTAGTGAACACTACAGGTTTCAGTGGGAGTCCAAAACATAATAACAGAGTCTGTGTGACAGAATTTATCACACTTGGGTTAATTTACTTCAGCACCAGTAAAGAACAGCTTATTAGACACAGAGCGAAGAGAAAGTGGCCAGGCTTTCTTCTTTCATAATGGATTTGCATTAACAGGTATCTGGGCAGAAAGTGGTTACATCACCACATATTAAAACCAGTTTTAATTTTATTTAGATGTCATTTTACTGTATAAAACATGGTTTCATCGTGTAAAGCTCTCTTTTTCCTCAGAAAGCTGTGTGTTTAGAAGGAACGTTCATTGAGTGACAAAGAAAACCAGTACTAACAAAAATAAATCAAATTGTAATCAATAAACAGTTAAAAAAACAAAACAAAAACCATTTACTTGACTGGAAGTCTACAGGCTAAAGCTTTAGGAATGTTGCTAAGATTTTAAAAATGAAGGCAGCTCACAAACAGGAATTGTACAGTTTTGCCAGAGTTGATTTGAGTTCATGTCTGGACTTTGACGTTATGCTTCTATTGGATCTACTGTAAATCCCTTCAATGTAGCGCTGGGTGTTTGTGGTCCCTCTGGATTTTGAAACCTCTCCTCTTTTCCACAAGTACCCTCCCTACATTTAGCTCCATCCATCTTGTCCTAAACTCTTACCAGATTACCCCGCGCTGCTGAAGGGGGAAATACACCATCTCCACCGCCAAGTGAGGAGCGACCATAGATCAGAAGGAGCTTCTTCTGCCTGTGGGCAGAAGTGGCTGTAATGTAGTTTGCCATAACTAGTATGTGAATGACTGTAGTGTGAACCACTTTAGGGTCCCCAGGACTACATAAAGCGCTATACAAGCACAGGCCATTTATCATAGTGTATGTGGGACGTTACTGGTGTTCACAAAACACAGCTTTTTAGAGTGAAATTCAAAATTAGAATAGCTTTGACATCTAAGCATGTTTTTATATATAAAGTTTAAAAAAAAAGTCAGGCAGTAAGGGGTTCAATCTTTAATAATTATAGAGCGAAAACATGTGCAGTACTGTAACTTAATGAACTCAAGAAACAAAACATGAATACCTTTTCGATTACAGTAATGAATCCTATATCAATAAAAATTCATCTTATTGAATTTCCTCTTTAAAACATTACATTTAACAACAAAAAAAAGCCAAATTCAAACCTGATAGAGAAACAGAGCAGTTTGACACAAAAAAGAGGAAAACTGTTGTGCTGTGCTGTAAACTCATCACATCTCCAAATAACAGTGACATTTATAAAAATAAAACCGTTTAAATGCCTTTATATGACAAACAACCATGCTGCAATCTTAAAACTGAATCAGAGCCTCACTTCATTAAAGACTCAATTTGGCAACACGTACACGCAAATATTTCTCTACATTTGCATCTAGATGTCTTTAAATACAGTAAGGCTATAAAACACTCAGACAAAGGCATTTTGTTAGTGTTCAATACTCTGAAGTGGTTGTTTTCCTCTCCACATCATCATCCCTCCCCTGCCTATTTAGTTCCTGGTTTCAGTCAGGCCCACGACCAACTACTCTTACAAACGCCATTATCCACTAGCAAACCCCATGAAATGAGCAACTAATTTACACTCAGGGTCGTCGAGTTTCCATAACAGCTGGTGAATTAGCAGATAATAAATGATGCTGGTTTATCTTCCATCTGCAAAACTTAAGTTGAGTGCAAAAACCTGAGGCTATACAATACCTCATTTAAATCTTTTATAGATGTTATGAATAAACTCTAATATTGATTTTCTTATAAGGTATATTCTTCAAGATTTCAACTTAAATATCTGTTTGAAAAAAAAAAACATTATCAGATCCTTATAAGAGAAACAGTCAGGAGGATGCAGTTTCCACTCCAAAATAAAGCATTTCCCTTCTTTGTTTGCAATACACATCTCATTGCGAAGTTCATCACTAAGACATCCTGTCGGACTTGTAGGGATTTTAAAATAGCAGAGAGCCATGACACGCTGAAGACAGACAAGTAAGAAATTGAGTATTTTTATGCATCTCATATTGTTTTTCTCCCCAGTCTCGTTGGATTAAAGTTCATCCCGATTCAACATTTCCTCTAAACCGGTCCAAGCAGGATTTAATTGCAAAGCGTCTTACAATAGGTTGAACTTTTAAGGAGCTTTATGGCTGGTGATCTTTCCAGCTCTTTAAAGACGCGCTTTTTTGTGTGAAAATGTATGAAAGGTTATCAGGAGACGAAACACAGAACTCTGGAAAATACTACGTAAAGCACAGCAGTCCTCTGCAAGGCAACAAACAAGGAGGGGGGAAAAGCAACAACATGCTGTTTTCAATTAAACGCTTTCCTAATTTGCAAAAAGAAAAAGGGGGGAAATAACAGAACTCCCCCACCCCCCCAAAAAAACAACAAAAAAAAACAATACTGTAGCACACCCTACATTTATTGGCACTGCATGCAACGTTTTGTAGAAAACTGTTGAAGTATTGTATGAACATTTTTTGAAAAACCTAAACTTCAGTTCAAGTACTTTTATTTATTTGATGGGTGAAAAAGAGTTAAATAAATATTAAACATGATACCATCAGCGCAATAATTATAGGTAAGCCTAAAAATGATTTTTTTTTTATAGGTTATTTAAGGCCTTTCTAAATTAGTAAGTCATTATTTCCAACTTCCTGTTTCTCTTAAAAATTGAAAAGACAAGAGAACATGCAGTTTAAATATAAGGCAGATGTGTTAAAAATCAGCTAATTGTTATTAAACATTTTTCTATGATTGAAGCAATAATTAGAACATTTAAAAATACCTGAACTATGGGGAGAGGTTAGAAACCCCATCAAAGCTTTAAGCTACAGCAGAAAATTTAGTTATTTTTACACATGCATCTTTACTGGATGTGCCAATAAATATAGAGCATTGCTTCTTCAAAAGCATCACTTAAACAAATCGCGTATGTTATTGCTTATGTTTTAGGATGATCGTTTGCACGTTTTACAAAAGAAAAAAATCTAATTCTCGTGACATGATTTGTTCTACCTTCATGGCATTCTAAAAAAAGAGTCGGAGATTTCCGCAGGAAAATATGCATAAACTTCTTAAAACACTCCTGAACAAGGCTGCAACATTCTCACTTCAAAAATAATGTAAACCAGTGACAACCTGCAGTGTTTCATTAAGGCAATAAATAGGAATATCTTTAAAATGATCAAATTTGCTACTTGCTAAAAATGACCGTTCTAAGGCAGCATTCAGACGAAAGATTATCACACAGCCTCTAAAACAGTAAATTAAAGTAGGAGGGTTTAAGATTGCTTACAGGAAGACGAATCCAGGAGTTCATGACGATACCTGGATCATGCTGCTCATCAGTTCACATGATTTAATCTCAAAAAGAAGGAAATGATCTGACACAGCAGCGAACAGAGCTCAGTATTCGGGTGGCATTTTTCCTCTAACTCCCAAGTGCTTCTCATCATTCAGCTGATTCTTGTTCCCTATGCAGCCTCATTGTGGAGATGGAGCTCATTAATCTCATTCAGTACAAAGAGGGAAACCATAAAAAGAAAGTTAACATGACAGAAATGACAGAACACCCGAGAATATTTCAACTTCAAGAAATGGCCAGGCCACCGTTCAGAATGGATAAAAAAAAAAACAAAAAAAAAACGCTTAAAATGAGTTCGTTTGCAGGTCACCAGTGGTTTCAGCTTAGCTTCCAGGTTTCATACGATGTACTGGTAGAGATCGGCCTTGCCGTGGTCCGGTGTTGCAAATGGGCTAAGCCAGGCTATTGAGAATGGGTGGCCAAACACCACCTTCATGTTCATCCATTTGGACCTCTTGGCCCATCTTCTCTCTTCCTTCTTTAGCTGCTCGATGCCCTGCAGAGGTAAAGCAAACACTCTGAATTTAATGTGCAAATACTAAAAGAATGAAAAAGAGAAGCGGGGAAATTAATACATTTGTTGCGTTCTTTTGTTTTCTTCCCATGGAGTTTAGGTGAATCACTGAAAAACACACCGACCTGCAGACTCCTTTTACCGTAAACTGGTTGAGACAGATTATCTTTGTAGTGAATATTACAGCACTGAGTCACGCACGTGGGTGGTAAGAGCAGAAAATGAACTGAAGTCAGGCTTGAAGAGGGCTGGAAGTGGACGACCTACTTTCCACTGAGCTAAAGTCTGTATTTCTCTATTTTTTTTTCTTTTAAGAAATTATAAAAGCTAAATATAAGCTGAAGGAACCAAACGTCAGAGCCAAGTCATTCTCTGAGCAAAGTCAGCTAAGGATAAGCATTGGCTCTACATGTGAGAAGGAAGTGCAATCGGAAGGATTGAGAGAAATGAGAAATCTGTCAACTTCTCATATTTACAAATATAATCCATGGAGCTCCACCCCCCCAGCAGCAACAACGGGGGCCTGATTCCACTAATTGGAAAAGTTTTTCCAACATATATGCAGACCGATACTTCACAGAACTCAGTGGCTTTTTCACATGAGAGTTACATTCACCAAATCGCTCTCACAAACATTAATACATGAATGCTCCATTTAATGCATTCATCCATCCTTTTGTAATCCATTTTAATATCGCCATCAGGTGTCCAGGAGGAATTCTTTTCAGACATCTGAACAACCATCAACCTTCTTCTAGCAGTCAAGAGGAGGAGTGCCTCTACTCTTCACACATGACAAAAGTCTGCAGCCTGGCTTACTTTAAGCAACTCAAACCTAGTTTCATCTTGTTTTGGTCGCGATGTATCTGATGACCACATGTAAGAATTAAAACCATTGCCTCCGTGGTGCCAACCAAACAAATACCATACTGAATCTGAGTACTTAAAGATACAGAGTACAAATGCTGATACTTCTACCGCACAAAATAAAAGCAATGTACAAAAAGACAGGTTCTATTTTCTTCTCTGCTTGTTACAAAACGATGGTAAACTAGATTTTTTAAAAATCTAATACTAATAAAAATGACAAATCTAAAATGTCAAATAAAAGAATAAAAATTTTCTGTGAAATTATTGCAGAGTTTCTACATGTTAAGTATCCGTTCATGGCATTGGTTAACTAACTGATACAAGTATTAGAACGGTATTGGCCCCAATATCAGAATCTGTATCAGTGCGTCCTTACTTTTTTTGTTTTAACCACAACAGCCCATTGTAACGGCCTCATTACTGCACTTCCACCACCTTACCACTCGTTTAAAAGGCACAGAGATGCTTGAACCCTGTTGGGTTCTCTTCATGTCAGTTTCAGTTCTGCTATAAAGAAACGGAGGGTTCAATAGAAAAAAGAAAGTGTTCCAGCTCACCTGTTCCCTTATTTTTTGTTACTTGCAGGAAGGCCAAATGCTTAAACTCCCACTCCAACCACCTTTTTTTGTTTTAAGTTGTTTTCTGTGGTATTTAACTTGTGATTAGGCAATTTCTAGCCAAACTGACAAAAGCTGTGGCGTTTTGTATCACTTTTTAAAAACAGTAGCTTTACCTTATCAGAAATTTGCGTCTGGGCTGTGGGTGGAAACTTTGGCGCAGAAGACGCCCCCTACCCCCCACCTCGCCACCACTCCTAACACCCACCTCTCCTCAATTGCTAACCCCCGTTATTTAGGGGGACCTCAGCTGCTTTCTTCCCTTCAGTTGCTTATTACAAAAATCTAACTAAAGAACTTCCTTGCGATTGTAAAATCAGTCTACTAAGTAAAACTATGAGAAGTGCCAAACATTTCCTGTAATCAACATGGACAGAGTTTTAAAGACCTGACCGTTAATCCTCCTGACGTTGTGAAAAAACACTTTACTTATACAACTGACATGGCTGCACATCAAATTCTCATATATTTTTGCCAGTTGATCCAAGTGGATGGATGTGGTCACTCACCGTCTCATCACTGCAGATGGAGTGGACCTGAGTCCCAAACATGACCGCGGTGAAGATCAGGAAGAGCAGACCCTCGAAGCAGAGGAGGATGAGGAGGATGACTGTTGCTGGTGGAGAGAAGCTGCTACACTCTGAGAGAAAAAATGAGAGTTTCTATTACCTTAAAGCCAGTGGAACACCCCATTAAAACTGTGTGACGGTTAGTTTTACGCTTCCAAATGTTTTGTCTTTGTTTGAATGAAAACCTGAAAACTCCCAGAATATTAAATTTGAGGGTTGAACAGGAAGGAAAAGCTTTAAATGTCTGCCTAGTTTACTTTGAAGATAAATTTCCGATTTAGAAAATAAATCTCTTAGCAAAACAATCTCAGCTGCAGACTCCTATTAATACAAAAGATACATGTGTTACATTTAAGGTGGAATGTGCCATCCAATCATTTTTCTACAACTCAGCTGTATTATCATTTCTCTAACGGTGTGTCCACACCAAACGCGATAAAGCGACCAAAAAAGCGTGACACACGTCTAGCTTTTCATGTCTACATTCACACCTTGAGGCTTATAAAAAGCAAACTGGATACGCTTAAAATATGCCATTTTCACGCAGAGCTGGGGCCAAAGTGCAGCTGCCGGTGTATTATGGACTACGGTCTCCGGTCTGACGGAGGACAGAGTGGATTACGTGTTCGGCCTGGCCTCTGGTAGAGCTGGGACTGGGGGTTTGGTGAGCGACAGATACAGTCTAGCTACGGCAGAGGGATCCATAAACAGCAGCGAGCCTCTCATAAACACCGACTCCTCGCCGCCTGGTGAACGTGACCTGCTCGCCAAGCTTGTGCCGTGAAGGTCCAAGCTTCGCCTGCCGAAACACCAACTACATTTCTGAGCAGCTGTCCATCTGTCTGCGGTTTGTAAAAGTTTATAATATTTCAGCAGCGTGGGACGTGGTGCGGGAGCTGCTACCAGGAAACCAGGTGAGGAGGCCGTTTCAAGGCTCACTCCTAGGCCGAGAGGTGCTTTTACAGCAACAACGGCTCTTTTAAAAGCCAGCCACAAACTTCTTAAGAGCATTCCTGTCTAAATGGTTTACCCTATTTATAATATTTATTTTCCCGTCTTTGCATTGAAAACTGCTTGTGTCATGTAGCTCGGGGTGATTAGCCACGGTGTTTATCAATATTTCCTCCTTGTCCTGCCTAGGCTGTGACTCCATGACAGTGACAGAATCACTGAAACTCTGTCCCCTGATTGGTTGTCGTGGTCCGATTTGACACTGGAGTTCAGATTTTTCCAACTCGAGTGATAGACGCCATGAACGCGAATGCACAAAATGCACCACATAAAAGGCAGCGCAAATTTTCCATCGCATCTGTAGCGCGAACTGTTCCCGCAAATCAGGTAGAAAAGCTTTTTCGCGACGTGAATCTGCTTCTGAAGTGTCGCGGGACCCCAAGTCGCGCTTCATTGCGCTCCTCCATTGACTTTACATGTAAACCTGAAGTTCTAGTCGCTTCTATCTCGTTTGGTGTGTACACAACGTAAAAGGTGGACGTGTGAACGAGCAACACACAGATTCACCTGAGAACCTGAGGGTACGTCAGATTTATCTGCCTTATTCCTTTCAAGTAATGTTTAAGCACCAAATTACAAATCATTCGTAGGGTTACAACAATATTGTAAAGACACTGCAGGTAAAGGTCAGAGACCTTTTTTAACAGTACGTTTACATGCAGCAAGACAAAGTCGAACTATTACCTTAGTCCAACTGAAATCAGACGTTTGAAATGCATGTATAAACCTTCAAATCAAACTGGAGTTTCAGAAGCTCGACTAAGCTACCAGAATAATGCGACTGGGACCTCACGTCAATGACAACACAATCTGCTGGGATTCCTTACATAGAAACTTTTAACTGATTGGAATGTTTGTATAACTGTATTGAAATGAATTTTCTTGTACAGTTCCTTGAGATGACATCCGTTGTGAATTGGTGCTATAAAAATAAACTGAACTGAATATATACATATAATCAAATAATGACAAGGAAAGGAGATAATTTTCTCCATTCACACATTCAGATACTTACTTGACCAGTCTGCTTCAAAGCAGAAAATGAAGTGCAAGGCTGCCATGATTAATGAGTGTAAGGAAATTAGCGCAATGTACATCTGAAAACAAAGAATTAATGTGAATTATTGTAACAGGAGCAATAAAGTCTTAATTTAGTTTTTGTTTTTTTTGCTTTAAAACTCACGGTAAAGAGCACAAAGTATTTCTGGTTGTTCTCTCCGACACAGTTGTTCACCCAGGGACAGTGGTGGTCCATCTTCTTGATGCAACGTTTACACACACTGCGGGGACGTGGAGAAATAAATACAACAAAACAGTGAGGAGGCTATGAAATGCATTATTTTGAATGTAGGGCATAATTACATCACAAACAAACAATCATGTAAGTAAACAGAAATCATGTATTTCTTCCACCTGTGAGTAAGTAGCAGAAACTTACTTATGTGACTTTAATATATTACATATACTGTATGACAACTGCTGATTCAGACATGAAGAAGCAAAAATGTTACTGGTTCTACCCATTCCGTTTTACAAAGCCCCCATCAGAGGATAATATCATTAGAGGAAGATTTGTTTCCTAAAAACAGTCAAAAAATGTATGTCCATGAAGTCCCATTTTACCTTGGAAACACTTAAACTAAAACTGAATAACTCTCTGGTGTTTTTTGCTTTTTTTTATGCTTGGTTATCCCAGAGCAGCACACTAACAGCCACAGAGGGAATTCCCATTATCAAGCTGCAGAGTCTGCAGAGAAATGTTGTTCAAGCAGTCTTAAAAAGAGCAAAGAAAACACACACAGGGGATGCAGGGACAAACACATTGGAAGAGAATAGATCCCAATGGGACAATAGCAGAAAATTTCAGCAGCTTGAATTATGCAGTGAGCAGTTAAAAGCGGCCCTGCTGTACCTGCAGTGGTGTGCTCTGTCTGGCTTGATGCTGCAGCACTTTGGACACTTGTACACCACCTGTCCCGGTTTGAGCTGCAGACTTTCGATGAATTCTTTGGTTGCATTCCCTTTGGGCACAGCTCCCTGCGAGACAGAAGGGGGAAATGAAAAATAAAGAGCAATTTAGCTGAATTATCAAAGTGGACGACATCAGAAACAAAAGACAAACCCAAAACAATCTAATATGGGGACAGTTTTTCTCTCTTGCCTATAGGAAACTATGATGAATTTTTATCAATTTAAGAAGACAATAAAAACCCGCAACCCCTAGATAAAGATCTTCGGAATCAGAAAGACAATCATAAATCGAATAAAAAAAATAAAATAAAATAAAAATCAGAGATTTTATTTTCTGGCCATATTGCCCAGCCCTAAGCAAAACCTATGGGCATGTAATAGTAAGGAAGTAGTTTATATTTAAGACATATTCTTGATATCAGGCATCATATTTGTTTGTTAGTTGCAGAAATTCATAATTCCTTAATAAATAGCATTAAATACACCACCAGGAAACTCCATACACTAAAATACCACAAGGTTATTAATAGAGAGCACATCAGTTAGTGGTAAATCTCATTTAACAGGTCATTTACTAAAAATCAGATATTCTTTACTCATTAAATGCATCAAAACTACGAATTCCCACAATAGTTGGCACAGAAAAAGCATAATTTTGTGTTGTATTTATTAATACTAACCCCATCAATTAACCTGCAACAAAATTTTTCTTTGGACTCTTAATTGGAATCAGCAGGCCAGATCTTGCAGTAAGCCAGAAAATAGAATTTGAGTATCGCATATTTTATAGCATCTCTTTTTTCCTCCGCCGGGAATATCTGATGTTGGACAGCCAAATTAACTGAAACATTCAGAATCTATTTTCTACATTCATAATTAAGACTATTATTCTGAAAATATAGCCTTTAGGGCACTACAACATTTAGTATATATTGGATGAAATCTTTTCTTTTTTTAAGTAAAGCAACTAAGTTCTACCCCACCAGTAAGGGAGTTATTTTTTTTTATGAACTTTTTTGTGAAAGCTTCTTCCTGTTTAAAATAAGTGAAACGAAAGCTGACATTTGACCTTTGCTGGAAAGTGAGTTATATTTAGGACTTGACTTCATTTACCCCTTCATAAATAATGACCCATCTACTGCAAGGAAACATAAAAACAAAGATTTTGTTTCCTTAATATCCCCAATCCTGCAAATTATAACTACATCCTTAAACAAATGGCAGAATTTTCTCACCCAAGTATGCATGTAACATTTTATTTTAGACTGGTGAACACCACTAGCCAACATCTACTTAACGTCTTAAAAGAAGAAATAATTTTATATCTTGATAATTTCAACAAAAACAAGGGGACATTTGGTAAATATTGCTATTTATTATAATATTGATAATTGCTAAGTAAAAGCTCCAATTGCAAAAAGGAAGAATTGTACATTTTAATCAGATTAACAATAAAATGGTAAAGTTTATAGGTTTGCGGTCGTCCACCAACTGAGGATAATACATATGTTTCTAAATACATAGACGTCTAACAAGTGGTCTCAATTCATGCGTCTTCACTGACCGGGTCTGTGCACATCGCCTTGGCGTGAGAAGCGAGCGCGAGGAAGGCGAGGCCATTAAAGAGCACCCCATTAAAGAGGCTGTAGGCCACGTTCTTGGCTGGCAGGAGCAGTACAAACACCACCACAAACTCTGCGTAGAAGACCAGGAACCAGGTGATGATGCCGCACACGATGCCGCAGCTGTCGCGGATGAACCACATGGTGCCTGAGCTGCCGCGGGGAGGAGGAGGGGCGCAGTGCTCGGGCTTCAGGTAGCCGGCTTGCCGCTCAATGTCTCTGGTGCGGTGCGCCGGACTCTTCATGCTACAGCCCCCGTGGCTCCAATCTCATGCTGCAAAGAGACAGATGGAGGAGGAGGGATGCAGAACAGGAGACAATCAGATGGAATATACAGAACATTGGTATGAACATCGAGTAATTTAACAATAAACTATCTGCTCTTTATGGTTGACATATTTTTTCATAGCAAAACAGAGAGACACAGAGGCTGGAAGGACAAAAGGGAGGGAAAATAAGAAGACAAGATGGACACATTAGGGAAAAGATGGTTGTACAGGCAAATGAATAAATGGATACAGAAACAGATGAAGGGATAAACAATTGGCCGAATAGATAGATGGAGGGTCAAGTTGATGGACGGATGGTGGATGGTTGACTGCTGCACAAATGTATTTAAGCAGATGGATTGTGAACAAAAGCGCTGACAGTGTCTTGGCAGTTATTTTTGATACAATAGAAAATTATGGGAAAAAATATTTGGGTCTTTTTTTTTTTTAAACCAGAGGTCCCACTAAAAAGGTCTACGACTCTTAAATGATTAAAACTGTGGGTTTGGGGGCATTAAAAATTAACTTACATGTACCCTACATCACAGCCTCTTGAGTCATGGCCAAATTGAATTAAATACTTTTAGATTCCCACCACAATTAACTACAATTTTTTTAATAAAAATTACTGGCCCACATGGGGATTAGAAACTAAATCAAAATCAAAAATGGCCTCTCAGTCTGCTAAATCTACAAATCTGTATTTCAATTCAGTTTAGCTTATTTATATAACGCAGATTCACAACAGATCTAATCTAAAGGCACTTTACAATGAAAGTCCTTTCAATATATTTATACAAACATTCTAATCAGGTTTTCTATTTAAGGAATACCAGCAGTTTGCATCAGGTAATTGACGGGAAGTTGTGCCCAATTGATTCAGACTCCAAGAAATCCTCTCAGCAATCCCTCATATTGAGCAAGCATGTAGCAACAGTGGAGGCAAAAAAAAAAAAACTTCCCCCTTAACATGAAGAAATCTCCAGGAGAACCAGAACCTGGCTCAGTACGAGTGTCTATCTGCCACGACTGAATGGAAGTTCAAGAAGACGGAGCAGAGACACAGAAGGGGGGGTGGGGGGGGGGGGGTATAGTTGTGATGATTTTATTATGGGTTTGGGAAGGGTGGGGTTTGTGGGGTCATTTTAACCTGTAAAGCACTTTGAGAAGCTATGTAGTTGTAAAAGCGCTTTATAAATAAAGTTTGAAAAAGAACTGATGTAAGACTACTTTCTATATTACAGAATAGGGATGTGTACTGGCAAGAATCTAATGATGTGATATGTGTCATAAAACAGGGGGGATGATATGATTTATTGCAATACTATGAATACGATTACATATTGTGATTTTTAAAAACAGAATTTAACTGGAAAATAATCTCTTTCACATCCAGTTTTATTACTAGATAAAGTAGATCCATTGAAATAAAGAAGGTGAATACAACCACCAATATATCAGTGATATTTTTCATATTACTACAAAATAACTGTCATCATTAATGGCTCCATTAAAATTTTAAAACATAAAATTCAGTGTTTTTAAAAAATCCACGAAAGGTAGGAGGGCTCCCTGGAACTGTAGTTCTATATTTTATTTCTGTTTAACGATGGTGCCTTTGGTGTGGGCTATAGGTCCCTGGCTATACCCCCGATGAAGGCCCTTAGCTGGAACGCGTTGGAGCATTTTTATCCTTTTATAGCCATGTGATTTAATAAAGGCTTTTTATTTTTATTTCTACAAGAGTGCCTTGGTATTTTTTCCTTTTGTTGCATAAAATTAAATGTATTGTTTTAGAATATCAATACAATATTGTGACACAAAATACTATGATATATCGGCTTATCGATATTTTCTTACATCCCTATTAAAGTATGTATATGCGTCATTTTAACCGGGGACGTGTCCCAAGCAATATTTATGATTGGCGGGTTTGTCCCCACCTAACCTGATGCGGAAATTCTTTACCAGCACTGATCTAACAGCCACTTGTGCTCCCAGCAAAGTTTGTGCATCAGTATCTGAACAGAATGTTATTCAAAACGCTCCACTTTGTCATGCAGTCATGTTTCTTTCTGCTCATACAGACTACAGCATTCTCTGCAGTAGATGTCATGTTTTAAAAGACTGGTGGAGTCCTGCAATGTCACTGGTAAAAAAAAAAAATAATGCAATCATCCTATTCAGTTCCTTTGCTGAAACGTAGACCACCCTTCACTACTTTGCTGTTTTGTGGATTTTTTTTAATGGCACAATTCAAAAGCTTTCTTTACAGCGCACAATACGCATCGTGTTCTGTGTCCTACATGATTTGAGGCAATTGTCAATCTCCTACTGTCATGTCTCCTGCGATTGCCAAATGTATCATCTCTGGTTATAATAATATTCTCATCCAGACAAAAAGAAAGCAGCAGAAACAACTGCCCATAGTTATGTTCCTCACTAGGACACGACAGGTTCCGAGACCTTCAGTGGAGAAAGACTCACCTGTTGTCGCAGGGGCAGAGAGACCGTATTGCGTATTAGTACTTTTTTGTTTTAAATCTACTAAGGTTTGAATAATAAAACCAGTGAGAAATTAGAGTAAATGTTAATGTATGTCTGGAAAAGTGTAAAAAAAAAAAAAAAAAGTGTCTGGCTGGATTGTGCTGTAAAAAAAAGTGTCTGGCGAGGAGTTTTACAGCCTTAAAATATAATAACTGTAAGAAAGTTGGGGGAAAAAAATCAAAAAGGAAAACAACTTGAACCATTAGTGAAAGTAAATTACGGTGCAGTGAATTATTAGTCTTTCATTATTTGGATACTGCTGCTGAAATTTATATAGTGCAGAAAGCAAACACTATCCACAGTCCCTGGATTTACCTTGATTTCTCATTTCTGAATCGCTGAAAGGGCTGGATGGATGGATAGCGACAGCATTGCGACATTGCGAAGTTACTGGGTAACTTCACATCCAGCACCCAGCCCCCCAGGGATGTGTTCTCTCCCCACTGCTTTTCTCCCTTTACACAACTGATTGCACGTCAAGAGACCCTTCTGTGAAACTCCTGAAGTTTGCAGATGACACCACCGTCATTGGACTCATCCGTGACGGCGACGAGTCTGCATACAGAAGGGAGGTGGAACAGCTGGTCCTCTGGTGCAGTCAGAACCACCTGGAGCTAAACCCGCTCAAAACTGTGGAGATGACAGTCGACTTCAGGAAGAGACCCCCTGCCAGTCCCCACAGTAGAGTCTTTCAGGTTCCTAGGATCCACCATCACACGGGACCTGAAGTGGACCTCCCACATTGACTCTATAAGGAAGAAGGCCCAGCAAAGGCTGTACTTTCTGCGTCAGCTCAGAAAGTTCAACCTGCCTCAGGAACTGCTGACCATATTCTACACAGCAATAGTCCAGTCTGTCCTGACCTCATCCATCTCTGTCTGGTTCGGATCCGCCACCAGGCAAGACAGGGACAGACTGCAGAGAACAGTCAGGTCCTCAGAGAGGATCATAGGTTCTGTTCTTCCCTCCATTGAGGACCTTTTCAGGGCTAGGGTCAGGAAGCGGGCCAGAAAAATCACCACTGACCCCTCACACCCTGGCCACAATCTGTTTAGGCTCCTCCCCTCAGGCCGGCGTTACAGAGCACTGTACGCCAAAACCACCCGACACAAGAACAGTTTCTTCCCCCAGGCTGTCGCTCTGATGAACTCTGAATAATCACAGAGTGTGTCCACTCACATGAACAATAAACTAAAACTCTGCACTGCTGTATATACTTACTGTATATACTTACAGTACAATAACCCTGGTTTGGTGTATATATTATCCTTTATTTTTATTTATTTTATTTTATTTTATTTCCGTTTTTTCATTTCACTTATTTAAGTTCTGTACTGGAGAGAAAAGTTGCCGGAGTCAAATTCCTTGTATGTGTCATACTTGGCCATTAAAGCTGATTCTGATTAGCGCAACTTTGGGAAAAATTCCCTCCTGCTCCCTCAACCAAAACAATATATGAACATTTTCATCTTTGGGACTCTAAAACAAAACATAACAACAATAATGTCTCACTCGCAGCATTATATAAACTTCCCCCCAGAGCTGTGAAATGTTTTGGTTTTTTTCCACCTGATGCAACTTTATGCGGATCACCCACAGGTAGCTCCCCTATTGCAGGTTTGTCAGTATGAGTTAAATTTAAAGTTTGTCCTAACAGAACGGTGTTGGGATCACAAAAGGAGCATGTTTTATTGTTGCGCATTCTGCTGGTGCGAGTACATATTATATCCAACATTGTTCTTTGCGCTACGGTGTGGGTTTTAATAATTCTGTCGAAATTAAATCAACTGGTTTGCTGATAAACCATATAAATGAGTGTATAATAATACTGTCTACATGTCTCTTCATAATTTTTGTTTTTCTAGCACATTTTAGTAAAAACTATAAATTTTCTACCAGGAAACATTAGAGGAGTGCCTTCTTCAGGTTAAACGTTTACACTGCACTTGACTTTGAATCAGGCTTTGCTACTGGTTCAAGCCTCATTTTAGACATCAGTCTTTATTTCTGACGACAGCAGTCATGCCGCTGTAGAGTATAAAACAAACCTAGTCTCGGTAACACCTCTGTAGCGAGTTGGAATAGCAAGGAGATGCTGACGTATTTTTAAAAAATTACCCTAAAACACTTTAAAAGGGACTGAAATTTACAGCTCAACCAGGAAGCATTTTTAACCATCACCAAAGTTAATGGTTTGAGTTTTCCCAATGAAAGGATGCTTTAACAAGTGAGGATGTCTTCACCGACACTGAAACTCATCCAACTTGTCGAGCTGAGAGGAGCAGAAGCAAAAGAGAGCCCAGTTGGAGGAGTTTCCTGTTCAGCCTGCGAGGGTTCCACAGTCCTACTGCAGCATCACGGTCCTCGGGGCATATTTAGAAGCTCATCAATAATTTATGGGTATGTCCAAGAGCTTGTTGCTCAAACATAGTGACAGAGTGGCGCTATGATGGCACCTAATCAGGACAGGCGGTACCAGTTTCTTAACTCCCTCATGTGGTTTCACTTTAACCTCATCTGCAACTGAAAACAATGGTTTGTGGATCAAACCTGCCAGTCCAGGTCTTCCTAAACAGTCAGCAAATTACTGTTTTGATGAAAACATGGCATGTTGTATTCACCAGTAGCATTTTTGCCTCCCAGTACAACTAGGAGATGGTGTGAACCTACAAAATCAGCAACATGAGAAAGGCCACATTACTGAGAGGTGAGGTGTTGATACAGAGCAAACTAGTCTGTCTCTAGTCAGTCAGATGAAGGAAATGTTTTACCTTTTTGTCTAAATAACTTGAACTCAACCACGTTGAGGACTAATAATCTCTTTATAAAATACAGCTGCATCGAAATGCAACAAAAAAAAATTTAAAAGTTGATTAATCTCAGGATTTAATTTAAAAAAAAAATTTTTTACATTAAATATTAATTGTTTATTACAATGAATTTTAAATATTTCTTACACTTAATAAAAAAAACAAACTCAGCTTCTCGGAAAGTTTGAATATTACAAAAGACCAATTTTTAAAAAATCATTTAAAAACACATAAATGTGGGAGCACTGAAAAATATGTTGACATACTGTACAGTTAAGACACTGAAGGTGTAAGCCAGGCGATTTTTGCATGAATTGCTATATCAGTGCAGTGTGAATGAATAAATAGATAGATAGATGGTTGGATGTAGGCTTGAACAAACTGGTGCAAGAACTGAAAGATAGATGGATGGATGGATGGACAGACAAAGAGATGAGTGCAGAAATTGGCAAAAATATGATCAAACTGAAGAAACTGTGGTAGGATGGAGAAATAGATGGTGGTACAAAATGGATGGATGGAGAGATGAAGGGATGGATGGATGGATGGATAATAGTATGTATGTATGTATGTATGTATGTATGTATGTATGTATGACAAAAATCACAGATGAATAGATGGATCAATGGAAAAGGGTATAAAAGAAAGGCATGGATATGCAAATATCCCAGTCCCATCTGCTGTAGGAACCATGGCAACAAACTCCAGATTATAACCAGCTACTGATCCTACATGAATAATTATGTAAGTAAAACGAAATAAGAACACAAACAACAGAAAAACACGCATAAAGCCAAGGCATTAAAAAGAGAAAACTGTTTGTTAAAGACAACTGCTACAAAATGATTGCTCATGTGTTGATTTACTTAAGGCTAAAATAGGCACCTGGTTGTTGTTGGGTTTTGGTTTTTTTTGGGGATTCTTTCTGAACTAAGTATTAACGTAACAAAGCTTAAACAGACAATAATACATTCTGTTGTGCGATTAATTAGTTTTTTTAGAGAAATTTCAACTTAGAACTTGAACCAGGAAGTTAACTCTGGCAGCTGGAGCAGAGCAAGGGAGTCTGGTTTTCCCACAATTTAGAGCTAGAAAGTGGTTATATTTGGATATATGTTTAGGGCATTTATTCAAGCTTAACCACTGACCTTTCGGTTTCTCTGCTTCTTTCGGCCTTTTCTTTAAGTTATCCGCTTGTGTCAAGCTTTCAGAGAATGAAAAGACTCTAAGCCCGGGGTGTTTCTCCGCTCCGCCGCGGCGTTTGCTAGCTCAGTCCAAGCTAACCTCTCCGATGTACACACAGCTACTGACAACAGCTCCTCTGCTCCAACCTCTCTGCCGTCTCTGTTTCAAACCGCTGCTTGTTAGATAATTTGTTATCTTAATATAGAAACTCGCTAATAAAAACCAGCTCCGCTCCTAGACTTCCTTCACATCCAGAAAGATCTGCGAGGAAAGGAAGACAACAAATCGGATCCATCTAACCAGGAAGTCTGATGCCCTCTTCGCCGAAAAAGGGCGTATATGCCCTGAGTTTGGTCTGCCAGGTTGCTCTCATTTTTTTCAGTGGAGGCTTGATCTCCGAGTTGTGCCATATATCGTCTTATTTCATTTTTTTTTAGGTTAGATTTTGGAGATATATTCTCAATAGGGGAAAATACTTAAGATAATTAGGGACACTGATAAAAAGAATTCAAATCGTTTTCTCGCATTTCTGACTTTCCTCTCACAGGTTTGAGAGGAAATTTGAATTCCAACTTTTTCCCTAACAATTCAGAGAAAAAAACATCAAAATACTTTTCTAATAACCCTATTTTTTTCTGAAAATGTGAGAGAAACTTTAGAATGAACTTATGATACTAAAAAAATAGTTTGCTGTAAAAATAAATAAATAAATAAATAAATACTTTCCATAAATCTGCATAAAACTAAATATATTGTATTTGGAAGCAAGGAAGTAAATAAACCATGTCGAATTAAAACTGGGGAGATAGAAATTGAAAGGTTGCATGTAACTAAGTTTTTGGGAATCACTATTGACGATAAGTTAAATTGGAAACCTCACATAAATACATTAAAGACTAAAATTTCTAAACTTATTACCATACTGTGTAAAATAAAAACCTCTGTGACCCAAAATGCACTGTATATACTGTACAATTCCCTCATCCTTCCACACCTTAGCTATTGTGTGGGGAGATGGGGGAATACCTATAAAACTAATATACAACCCATCTTCTTATTACAAAAGAAAGCAATTAGAGTGTTCTGCCATGCAGATTACCTTGCTCCAACGAATCCACTTTTTACTAGATTAAATATTTTAAAATTACATGATCTTGTTAATGTTTACACAGCAGTTGTGATGTACAAGTCCAACAATCTCATGCCTCCTCACTTTTTACAAGAGATGTTTCATACCAGAGAATCAAGATATAACCTCAGAGGAACCGATCTGCTGCAAAAACCCTATGACGAAGAGTAATACAAAGAGGAGGTGTTTATCAGTCAAAGGATTTGATCTATGGAACGGTCTATTTATACAACTGAAGGGCTCCAAAACTATTAATGCATTTAGGAAAATGTATAAGTCAAACATTATGGAGAATTATAGAACACTTAATGAAGAATATCAGAAATTAAGTTGATCAAGGATGCATAATATAATTTGGATTGTTGAAGTTTAAGTCTTGTGCTTAAATGTTACCATCATTGGTATAAGAGAAAGTGTATAATTGTGTCATCTTTGGACATAATGTTTCAGTTGTAAAAGGGATTAGGCAAAATAAGTCTAGATTTCAGTCTAAACCCCTTTCGGTCAGTCATCATGCAGCATTTACATTTGTAATGTATACATTTTTCTTTAATCCTTTTTTCTCTTATTGCATATTGTATAGATCTTTGAATAACATTTTATCTAAGATCTAAATGTTCATAATGACCGAATAAATAAACTACTAACTAAGTGAGAAACAAAATAGAAATGAGAAATTAAGATGTCATTCTCATAATTCAGTCGCCCCCCCTCCACACACACTCACACCATAAATTAAATCTTACAGTTTTTTAGTAGTAGTTGTAGTAAATAACTTTATTGTCCCCGTGACAGAACATCAGATATATAACATCAAATAATTAGTCTATAGTCCATGACACAGACAGACATAACATGGGAAATATACATCACGCCCTACAGCAGCCCACACGACAGGACAACTGGACATCTAACTTATTTGACTGATTTAAAGCTTTTTATAGTTTGTAGTATTAACGATTATTTTGGATCTGTTCTTAGTCAGGAGAGGTAGACAGAAACGTCGCCTAGATGGCAGTAGTTTAAAATGAGATGCCAGAGGGTGTGTAGAGTCACTCACAATGTTATTGGCCTTTCTCATCAGTCTGTCTTTTTTGTAAATGTTCCATGCTCAGTGGTGTTATCCCAAGTTACTTGTTGGCAGTTAAAAACCATGTCTCTTTGACTTTTTTCTCAAAATAAAAAGAAAAAAGTCAGAATTTCAACTTTTCCCCCTCATAATTCAGACTTTTTTTCAGAACCATTAGAAAATGTTTAGAATTCAGACTTTTTTGCTCGATTCTCCCTTTTTTGTCACTATTTTGAAATTGATCTTAGAATTCAGCACTTTCTCAGCATTCAGAGGAAAAACGTCAGAATTCACACTGTTTTTCATCAGAATTCTTATTTATTTCTGAATTCTAAGAAGAAAAGTAAAAAAATGTTTTACATCTTAAAGGTTTGTTCTGTTTCACATTTTGTCACACTTACTAGATTTAGTTAAATGAAATAATTTCTTATCAGACAAAAAAACTGACTAAATGCTTTTTTTTCATTTTAAGATGGACAAAGCCAACAAAAAGTGTATCAAAAAGTCTGTTGTTGAGTCTTTTGTTGGGGTAGTAGAATCAGAGTCAGGGTGATAAAAATGCTTTACATCCTGATAAAGAAGACTGGTTCTGACTACAGTGGAACCTCTGGAGATGATAGAACAAAGAAGTAACAAAACAAAAAATCAAAATATCAGAGGGTCTTCAGTCAGGGGCATCTTCAGATTCACTGTAATACCGACTGCTACAAAAGATCCCTACTGCCTACAGCCATGAGCAAATACAAGTCTGTTTAATTAAATGAAAGCCGACATTCAACAACTAATTTCCCCCTAAACGTTTGACTTTGGAAACCACTGCTATTAAGGGTTCATACAAAGGTCGCTAAAACTTACAGTACAAATTGAATGAAACCTTAGGCAAATATTCGCAAACATTGGCTTGACATTAAAAAGCTGGAAGAAAATCTTAGTGAATATTTGCTACATTTTTAGCAGATGAAAAACATGAAAATATGTTGAAAGAATATAAAGAGAGTCTCCAAAAGGTCACCAGGAGTGAGTGGCAGATGGACGATTAACCAAAACGCCTAATTACCTGTAGAAAATAACTGATATTCAGTGATTAAAAACGTTTTTTTAAGAGCAACAAAATAGAAGTATGAAGGGATGAAAAAGCACAATGTGGGTACAAAATAGGGATTTAGTATCCAAAGAACTGACATCCTCAAAAACCTTCTACATGAAGTAAGGTATTTTTGGACATAATTAAACAACTAAACCCCTGCCAAAACTCGAACTATTCCGTGAAGCAAACACCTATATCCGAGAGGACAGTAACGTTAGGTGAAACGACCAAAATGAATCACAAAGAACAGTTGTAAAGTTCATCGCTGGGTGGCGGTGTGACACGTCTTCGTGTTTGCAAACAGGACCCCGGAGAGGAACGGAGCACAGAAGTAGAGTGAGGAAAAACAACATGGCAACAGTACAAGTCAGCGAGGCTGAGAAAGTGTACATCTTACACGGAATAAGGGTAAGGTTCTGCCTGCTACTGGAGCCATGAAGGCGGTTTGTTCGGCCCCGGGGCTGCCTGTGTTGATATGCTTTCTGTGGTTCCGATCAGGATGATTTACGGGTGGATGGAAGAGGCTGCGAGGACTACAGACACATGGAAGTAGAGACAGATGTGGTGTCCAACACAGACGGATCCGCTAAAGTCACTCTGGTAAAGATAACTGCTCTGTTTCAGCTCCTTATTTTACAACCAATATTAGTTTGTGCATTTAAAAAAACCTTTAAAAAACCCCAGCTTCATTAACTCCATAAATTGGAGCAAATTACACCAACTTTAATTTTAACGCAGTTTATAAAACAAACTTGTCCAAACTTTGACTAGTTTATTCTATTACTGTCATTCAGTCACATTCAGTTCCAGTTACATGAAGTCCAATTCAGTCCTGATTATGCAACAGTACAAAGACCATACATGTAAATGTTCCACATGTCTCTGATCATGACTTCCATTGATGCTCCCAGGGTCACACTGCAGTTCTTGTTGGGATTAAGGCTGAAATTGGAAAACCGAGGCCCATGATTCCAAACGAGGGATACTTGGAATTCTTCGTGGATTGGTGGGTATGGTGTTTCTTGGCAATAATTAAATATTTGGACAATATAATCTCTGAATGGGTAATGTGTTCAGGGTTACTGCACAGTTTGTAGACCCATAATTGGATTTAGGGCTTTTTACATCCGGAAAGTATTCACAGCTCTTCACTTTTCCCACATGTTTTAATGTTACAGCCTTACACCAAAATGGATTAAATTATTTTTTTTCCTTAAAATTCAACACACAACACCCCATAATGAGAATATAAAAAGAAATGTTTAGATCGTTGCAAATGTATTAAAAATAAAAATAAAAAACTGAGAAATCAAATGTACATAAGTATTCACAGCCTTTGCTCAGTACTTTGTTGATGGACCTTTGGCAGCAATTACAGCCTCAAGTCGTTTTGAATATGTTGCCACAAGCTTTGCACACCTATCTTTGGGTAGTTTCGCCCATTCCTCTTTGCAGTACCTCTTGAGCTCCATCAGATTGGATGGAAAGCGTCGTTGCACAGCCATTTTCAGATCTCTCCATAGATGTTCGATTAGGGTTTAGGTCTGGGCTCTGGCTGGGCCACTCAAGGACTTTCACCGAGTTCTTCTGTAGCCACTCCTTCCATATTTTGGCTGTGTGCTTAGGGTCATTGTCCTGCTGAAAGGTGGACTGTCGCCCCAATCTGAGGTCAACAGCGCTTTGGAGCAGGTTTTCATCCAGGATGTCTCTGTACATTTCTGCATTCATCTTTCCCTCTATCCTGACTAGTCTTCCAGTTCCTGCCGCTGGAAAAAAAAATCCCCACAGCATGATGCTGCCACCACCATACTTCACTGTAGGGATGGTATTGGCCTGGTGATGAATGGTGCCTGATTTTCTCCCAACGTAACACCTGGCATTCACTCCAAAGTAGGGCTGCACGACTATGTCCCAAAAAATAATCACGATTATTTTGATCAATATTGTAATCACGATTATTAATCACGATCATTCATCCAGTCCTAAAAAATATCTATTTTTATTGCACCAATTATAAAGGTTAAAAATTTAAAAAAAAAAGATTTGTGAAAAATAAAAATTTAGATTAGAATAGATGATTAATAATGCAAAAAAACTTTAAAATATATATTTAAAAGTACAAGCTAAATATGTCATTGCAGAGTGCAATCTCAAAGTGCAATTTATGGGAAACAATTACAACTTATACAGAAAAGGCCTTTGACATTCCCTGCATCCAAATCCTTAGTATTTACTACATGCTACGTAGCAACTATTACTCACCTGTTAATGCAGTAAATACTGCATAGCAAACGATCGTGTAATAGGCATGAAATCAGACATACTGCTCCACCATTTTGCATGTCTTTGAGTGCCATGTGCGCGCTTTTTATTTGGTCAGCTTAATGAAGCTTTAGCCATGCGTTTGCCCCCTGGTGGTTGGTAGACTATTGGTTGAGGCAGTGTATGATGAAGAGGCGCGCAGTGAAGCTCACATTTTGAATGTAAATATCGTTCATGATCAGGTTCATTTAATTGTGGCCACCAAAATTGTGATCACGATCAAAATACAATTAATTGTGCAGCCCTACTCCAAAGAGTTCAATTTTTGTCTCATCAGACCAGAGGATTTTATTTCTCATTGTCTGAGAGTCCCTAGGTGCCTTTTAGCAAACTCCAGGTGGGCTGCCATATGTCTTCTACTAAGGAGTGGCTTCCGTCTGGCCACTCTACCATACAGGCCTGATTGGTGGATTGCTGCAGAGATGGTTGTCCTTGTGGAAGGTTCTCCTCTCTCCACAGAGGAATGCCGGAACTCTGACAAAGTGACCATTGTTTTATTGGTCACCTCCCTGACCAAGACCCTTCACCCCCATTCACTCAGCTTAGAAGGCCGGCCAGCTCTAGGAAGAGTCTTGGTGGTTCTAAGCTTCTTCCAGTTAAGGATGATGGAGGCCACTGTGCTCATTGGAACCTTCAAAGCAGCAGAAATGTTTCTGTAACTTTCCCCAGCCTTGTGCCTCAAGACAATCCTGTCTCGGAGATCTACACTCAATTCCTTTGTCTTCATGCTTTGTTTGTGCTTTGACATGCACTGTCAACCCAGGGCCTTATATAGACAGGTGTGTGCCTTTCCAAATAATGTCCAATCAACTTAATTTACCACAGGTGGACTCCAATTAATCTGATGAAACACCTCAAGGATGATCAGTGGAAGCAGAATGCACCTCAGCTCAATTCTGAGCTTCACGTCAAAGGCTGTAAATACTTATGTACATGTGATTTCTCATGTTTTTTTATTTTTATTAAATTTGCAACAATTTCAAAGACACTTTTTTTCACATTATCATTATGGGGTGTTGTGTTTAGAATTTTATGGGAAAAAAGAATTTAATCCATTTTGGAATGAGGCTGTAACATAAAAGAAAAGTGGAAAAAGTGAAGCGCTTTGAATACTTTCCGGATGCACTGTACGTTAGTATTGATAAATAGTTAGAATTCTAAACTGGATTGGAAATCACTTTCTATTTGATCTGTAAATTTGCTGGTTTGCAGGTTATTGTACTAATTCAAATAATGATTAATATTAGCCTAAATAAATACACTACTCTGGTAAGTATTTCTTTTATTAAAGATTTCAATATTTATTGATTATATTTGATGATACAAATATAACTTAATATAAATACAAAAACTAGTTTTGAAAGGAAAATTTTACATATTTCCAAAACAAATCTATTAATATCAGATTGTCCCTATGTAGAAAAAGTAATGCTCACTTTATTAAATCATGAATGATCTGTTCTTAGCATCATTTTCACAGAGGCTTAGTTACTGTGATTCGGTGGGGAAAAAAAACACAGGAAGAAATCTGTAAGGTTCAAAATCTTATTTCATATTACTGTTTTAAGCACTGCTATAAGAGGAATACTTTACCTATATAGGAACTAGCATTGAGTTGAACAAGTATTATGAGCTACACCATTTATGGCCACATTTTTGGAGACAAATAAATTAAACATAACAGAAGAAACACCTAAGTTGTTATAGTTTAGTCAATCAGAAGTACTTGACTAATAGAAATAATGGAATCAATGATGAAAAGGTGAAGATTTTTCATAGCTGGTATTCTAACAACCTATTGTTTTATAAGTAGCCAATTTTTACAGAATTTAAATGATACGTGTAGCACTGAAAGTTATTATCTAAATGCTTTGTTTAATGTTAATGTGCAAAAAATATTACTAGAGAAAAGCGCCGCATCCCAGAGGTCACTACTTTCTGCCATTGTTGGTTTATAACTGTCCACTAGAGGGCGGTGTTGTACCGTCTTAAGTTGTTTGCAAAAAACAAACAAACTGCAGATTAACATTAAACCTCCCTTTAGCTCGGTCAAATTTAATGACTAGGGAAGTAAAACCCGTTAAGTGCTAAGTCTCCAGTCTACCATATTATTTTTTTCTCACTTCCGGTCATTAGCTCGGCCAATGCAACCCCAGAATTTGAGGGCAGAGGAGGAGAAGAGCTGGGAACGGAGCTAAGTAACACCCTGTACAAAGTGTTCAACAACCAGCACAGCTTGGATCTCAGGAGCCTCTGTATAAGTCCTGGAGAGCACTGCTGGGTACTTTACGTGGACGTGTTGGTGAGTTCAGACCTCCAGCGTCACCTTTCAGTTACCTTGCATAAAAAGGAAGCAACTCTGATGTGATAAAGTGGACATTATAGTGAAGGTTTTTGCTTTGTTCTTTTAAGAAGTCCAATAAGAATGATCAGAGAGCCAGGATTCTGGGCTCAAACAGTAGCATAACCCCACCCCTAAACTCCAGACGGATCGAATCTAACTGTTTTCCCTCCTCAGCTTCTTCAGTGTGATGGAAATTTGTACGACGCCATCTCAGTAGCTATCAAAGCTGCTCTCTTCAACACAAAGTGAGTTTACTTTCAAATAAAGGGATTTGCTTTACGTGCTGAACAAGGAGGGTGAGTTGGAAAAATGATCCTTGTTCTGCTCACCTCACTGACAGGATTCCCAGAGTCCACATATCATCGGATGAGGAAGGAGGAAAGGAGATCGAGCTCTCAGACGACCCTTATGACTGCATGAGAATCAATGTAGAAAACGTTCCCTGTATAGTGACTCTGTGCAAGGTAAGATCGCGGCTGATGCATTCAGATGGAGACTGGTGTTCTCTCCGATGAATGATGCCGACTGGCTATTTGTGTGCAGATTGGCCACAGGCATGTGGTGGATGCCACTCTGCAGGAGAAGGCTTGCTCTGTGGCGAGCCTCATCATCTCCGTCACACACAAAGGTATAATCACCTGCTCCAGGAAGGTGGGGAGAGGCAGCCTGGATCCAGAGAGCGTCTGTGAGATGACAGAGGTGATGACTCAGACTGCTTATTCCTGTTTGTTTTTTTATTCTACTTCAGACTCGTCTATATTTATGGCACACAAAAAAAAGCGATCACATTTTTAACCATTACGATTTAAAATCTTTACAACTTTTCTCTCTGCATTCTCTGTTTCAGACCATTTTACCTACTTAAAATTTACAGTAACAAATCTTTTCTCCAAGTATTTCTGGGAAACAATTTTAAAAACACTAAAGACCTACGATGACTCAGTGTAAACCATTAGATAAAGTAATGATGCATTTGAACTCGACTATTATGAAGATAAAGTCAAGAAATCCATCCAGTGGCATGCAAAACAAGCCATTGTTGTACATTAATTATGTATCGCTGTATCTATGGAAACAAAGTTTGCAGCAGACGTTTCATTTCTCTCTGCAGGCAGGAAAACGAGTGGGGAAAGCTCTGCACTCTCCTCTCATGAAGCTGCTGCAGCAGGAGGAGAGTCTTGGCAAGAACAGACAGAAAGTTGGCTTTCTAGGTTAAAATCACTTCTTTATATCTTCTGTATTTACATGTATATGTAGTTTTCTAATAAAAAATATATTTGTAATTTTTTGATTTGAGTGACTGTTTGAGTTAATAACCAATCCACAGGTTTTTTTCTAAACTCGTTTTTTTCTAAACCGGTTTATCCTTGCGGGTGGCAGCTGATGTCCAAGCTCATTGGTTAAAAGGGGGTCTGCAGAAATTCAGCTTGACTAAAATAAATAACAAATCTTATAATCTTTGCTTTGGTAAAAATTCTGAAATCTCTTTCTTAAAGGCCTACCAGACTAATGATCAAAGAACAATCACAAAATACTGTGGAGTGGGTGGCTTGTTACTATTTGATCACCAGAAAGTTCTTCGGATTTAAGTTTTTAATCTAAGACATTTGAATAATTTATCAATTTGACCTCAATGAAAGAAGGGGATTTAAGGAGTTTGCTGGTCTGGAACATAAACAGAGCCAGATCATACAAGGAGTGGACTATGTTGAGTATTAAAATAAAAACTCAGCTTATCCCAACTCAGACTGTTAATGTGTTTACTTTCGAAGTCCACGACAGAACGATGAGACAAAAAAAAAAACGATTAAGGAATATGGCAGCACAGCTTCTGCAAAGTTGCATCAGAATGACGATTAAGAATTTACGTTTTTTTTGTTTAATCTTTTTTGAGGGACTGGGTTAGGGAATGAAAACAACCAGGCATGAAAACCTGATTAGGCTGGATTTTACTTCTTGACTGTCTCAAAGCAACAGCAGCTCAACAAGATGTTTTAGTTTAAACACAAAGTTTCTAAAATCCTCAGCACTGAACTTTGCCGTCAGAAAACTTTGGCCCAACCAAACTGCTCTCTCAAACTAATTTAATTATATGGTGATTTAGAAATCTGACTTATAATATTTAATTGGTAAAAAATATATATCTTAAATAAAAGGACAAGAAGATTCCTGCTTTGGTCCCAGAGTATTTAATTTGGCCCGTTAATTCACAAGGAGCATCAGCACTGACCTGCACATCTGAAATCAAAACAGACTTATAAAGATGAGAACAACCTGGATCAGACTGTTGTAACTCAAAGACCAAACATGGACATCTGTCAAAAAAACCACCCTTGAATAATTTTGCACTCCACCTGGTGTTGGTCACAGATGTGTTCACATGAACCAGTCTTGGTGGTACAGAGTTCTCAGTGGCTTCTAGACGACACATTGACACCTGTTCCACTCTGGGAGCACGAGGGAATAAAAACCATTTAAAACATAACCAGGTTGTTATTCTACCATAAATCCTTAACATAGGGACTAGACAAAATTCTTTCACAACAATGATCAAGGTGAGTATTTTAGGTATCTCAGAATATGATGGGGAAGAACTATTTTTCAAAACTACTTCTGATCCAAACATGTAGAAATGTTAGATATTCCAGTTTTATGCGTTTATCCTTTTTCATTCTTTATGTGTGAAATCACTGCAATCCAAGTGTTTTAAAAATAAAATAGGACATTAAACATGCTTGTATGTGGAGCTTCTCTGTTGTGTAAATGGGTAATATACACAAGTTTCAGCATCTGCAAACGTTTTTTCCTCAGGACATATAACAGAGGTCTTTCTGCTCTCTTGCCAGGAAACAACTGCATGTAAAACAACCGCAGTCTATCCTGCATACACACAAACACACATATCGTGCAATGAGATTTGTTAGAAATATCAGCGGTTGCTCTAAACGGTTTAGTTGCTGCTGAAGTGTATGTGGTAAAAACGCTAAAAGTTGAATCCCACATCCTGTTGGCTCTATATCTTCAACAACAAGCTGTGACAGCACTCAAGGCTCATGATCTTCACAGGTTGACTTGTATGATATGAAAGGAAGGACAGTGTGATACCTGAGAGTTCATCTAAGGTTAACGGCACCCACCCACACACACACATACACACACACTGCTGCTTTTGTTTTAAAGATATTAACGAACGTCTAAAGGTCAAGACGTCACCATCCTTGAAATCAAAAGGTTAATATTACTGAAATCAATGTAACAGTGTTATTGTCTGGGACAGTGTGACCTTAGATGGCCGCTAGAAACTTTGTTCAATATCTTTAAAATGATAGCAGCACAGATGAACATCTTTGTAGCACAAACATTTGACACCTGTTTTGCATGATTTGAAGAAGGTGGGGGCACCAACTTCCCCTACGTCGAAGTTAACGAGATCTGGATTCCTTGTTGCTTCTGTATTCAACGCGGCCATCGAAACACCTCGGCTGCGTTTTCCTTTTAGCCATTTATTATGATCCTTGAGTGTTTGAGTTCTCAGGGGGTGTTCCACGAAGCGAGCCAACTCCAAAAAGGCAGGCTTACTTTGACAATCCTGGCTCAATTTGCCCAGACAGATCCGCTTACACAAACTAGGCTAAACTGAAGCCTATCAATCATTCACCATGGCAACATATGTTCTTGGATGAGCCTGCTCGGTCGCAGGCTAGATGTGAGGCTTGTTTTATCTTCATCAGATTATTCCATGTGATGTCACACTGCGGGGCTTGGATTCTGCTGCTGTGATTTATTATTTACATTTTTAATGATTGATTTAATCTAATGATATTTCTTTTACCATTTTGAAGAACTTGAGTGTATTTATAGTTACTTGCTACCAGTATCTCTTTGTTCCACCAATGTCGCACCTAACACCAAGCATTATTAATAAATTCATCATAGTCTTGTCTAAATAACTAAAAATAGCCTTATAGTACCTTGAAACTGTTTTTTAAAAAAAATACACAAGTAAATTTAAACAACGTATTAATGTAACTTTACATTTTTAGATGATCATTAGCTCATTTGGTAGGTTGTACTTCTTGAGTTGCAGCAGGAAGTTAAGTCTCTGGACATTCTTCCGAACATATGTCTATGGTTGAGGACCATCTCAAGTCCTGAGAAATGGTGGCTTGTAGGAACCAAAAATAATCCATAGTAGACACTGTGTATGTAAAGATTGTGAGCGGAGGCAGTGTGTGGAGGTGTTCTCCGGAATATCACCTTTAACTCTGTTTCAGTGTTAAGTAAAAAAATAAATATTTTTGTTTAAAAAAAGCTGAAGGATAGTTAACGGGTAAAATAACAGTTTAATTTTGTCTGTAGGACTGTTTAAAAGCCCAACCCAGGATCCCAGCTGAGTTCTTTATTTATCTGCAGCTGAAGTGTCAAAATCATATTCTTGTACAGATCATGGAGAGCTTCAAACCCAACCCAAACAAGATCTACAACTTTGGTAAGTTAGGATAACTAAATATTACGTCTTTGCTGATGAAGAGAATATCACAAACACACACAAACGTGCAAATTTACTCTGCCTTCTTTTGTGTTCAATGTTTACCTCATATTTCAATATAATCAGACTTTAATATCGAGAATAGATTTGTTTAATTTGTGTGATATTTAAAAGGCTACTGAGTAAATTTTGGCACTATCTTATATTTCTGTTTAAACTACAAATAAATATATGAAATAATTGCTAGATTTTAGTCAATTCATCAGAATTTCTAGAATTATGCTATAGGAGAGCAACATCTATCTAATGTAACATCTTATTTTTAAAATATTAATAGTCACGTGTTGTGCTTTTTTGGGCTTGTTTAGAAAGTACAGTTGCTTACATGCTCATTACATCTCTATGCAAATGAGTCTAATTGGTTGCATTGAAGCAGGAAGGTGAAAGCAAACTAAACCTCTCTGTCCATTACAGTGGAGCAAAATGTTTGCTGCCTTCTCTCGAACTAGGCATGAGGCCACATGGGTACGTTTTATTGGGGTCCATGATATGTAAAACAAAACACATGTAGTTATCTGATTTTGATTTTTCTAAATATAAAATGTGAAAATAAAACATGAGCCATTTGTCAGCTTTGTGGCCAAAACTTGATGGGGAAGAATTTTAATGCCTCCTAAGGTTTCATATTCAAACCTTATTTTTTTCAGGAACAAACATTACAAACAATGATGAGCTGAGGATTGTGATGGTGGGGAAGACTGGAATTGGGAAGCCTGTAAGAGTACAAATAGGTACTCACTGTCAAGGGTACAAAATGGAACCTTTGATGGTACCACCCCAGTGACAAGACATTGTTCCCCTAAAGGTACAGTTTTGTTCTTATTTTTTGGGTGTTTATCCACTCATCCTTGTTGAGTTTCAGAAGGAATGTTGTAGTTCCAGTGATCATTTAACAGGCAACACACACTCTGTAATGGAAATATTCCAACTATATGACTGAATATGATGTGTACTTTAGGGACAGAAGTCAGTGAAGTTAGATTACAGATGTTAATGCATCACATATTAAGAAGACTTTGGACTGACGCTGAATATCATACGCCATGTTACTATTTGGTAGACAGGGAGGGCTGGTATGTAAGGAGGAGCCTTGCTATATAATTTTAGTATCTTCCTGGGTTGAGCAGGAGTCTTCTAAACAAAATGCTGTTAATTCTTGTTAGTCAAGAAGTTGTACTAAATTCTCAAAAGACAGAAGGAATGTGATCTCATCTTTTTATCAAGAAGTTTTCTCAACAGATTCTCAGGTTCCTTTTATAATCAATTTCTGATAGATTATTAAACCCATGTATGTTTTCTTCATATTTTTTATACTCAGAACATAGGAACCTATTGTACATCGAGTTTCTATGCCTTAGTTTTCCTTGTAGACGATGAGGGTGGGGTCTAAGGTAATGGTCATTGAGCAAAAGAGGATCAGAAGAAATTAATAGCTTAATTAATATGAATGATCTTTAATTAATATATCACATAACTACCTATAGCTTGCATTGTTTTGTCAGAAATTGTCTGGGGAATAAACAATACTCCAGATAATGAATAAAATAATACAATCCAAGTGCATTAATTAAAAAAGAAGGAGCAAATGTATATATCCCGAAAAATATTTGGTTTGTATTTGGTCTGTAGTGAGAAAGAAAAATAACTTTAAATGGCATAAGTCTGTTTTACTTTTCCAACCAGTGGTCATAATTTCACGGTTAACCTGATGAACAGTAGTGGCAGAAATTTTTAATTAACCCAAAGTCACAATGTTTTTAATCATTGACAGAAACATGTCAGGTCCATTTTATCTGATTCATACAAAAACACAAAAACAGACAATTGATAGGAACAGATCTATGATCCTAATGTCCTGCCAAAACACAACCCAAATGCACTCTTTAGAATTGAAATCTTGCGACAGTGGAGGTTATTGGAGTACAACATCCAGACAACGGCAACTCTGTGGGTTTTGTTTTTGCCTCCTCTTTTAAGGGGCATTCCATGCAAACATGAATAACAGTTCTACAGTAAAGTCCCAGCAGCAGTTTCAGAAGTTGCAGAAAAAGCTAACTGTGCAAAAGCAATTTGGTATATTGTTGACTGTTTTTGGTGACTGCTGCAGATGTTAGGGTTCAGTGTGTGCCCCTTTTTGGACTTGCTCATCTTTGAGTTAAGAACTTCAGGAAGAACTGATCCTAATTAGACTCTTAGGGAAAGGATAACCCATCCAGGCTCTACAGTAAAAGAAAAACATCGTAGCCACGACTGGTTTGACTTTTGTTTTCAGTTTCTCACAAAGCGCTGCTGTTTATTGTAAATGTGGCTGAGAAAGGGAAGTGCTAGGGGAAGACCAGCCTGAATAGAAATCTAAATAGAACTTTAGGGACACAAAATCAAACAGCACTATCATTGTGCAACTCAAATTGAACGAGATCACTAGTTAATTTCAATTAGGCTGTTTTATTGTACATTGGAAACTGGAAAAAACAATTCTATAAAACTGAACTGACCTTTAGGTTTTCAGTTATCAGAAAAATATTTTTAAACTCATTACAAACTAACTTAAAGCTCAAAACAGTTTTTAAAAAGAGCTTTAGCTAAAGTTTATGTGGACCAAATAAAGCATGAAAAAAACAGTTACTAAAATGAACAAAAATAGCCAATCAAGACTCCAGTTTCAGTTTCACTTTGACTATAGGACTGTTTAATATGCTGACATTGGATCCAAACTGTATTCATTAGTTATCTGCAGCTGGAGTGTCATCCCTGCTCTCTCTGACTGATCATGGAAAGCTACAAGAACAGCCAAAACAAGAGCTACAACAGTGGTAAGTCTGGATCACTAAATATTGAATATATGCTGTTGAAGGAAAAACAAACACATAAAGACATGCAACTTTACACTTTCTGCCTTTTTTGTGTCCTGGGCTTACTGCTTGTTTCGATATAATCATAGTCTTTAATTTCCGGGCTAGACTTATGTCATATTTAAAAGGCCACAGATGGTACTGATGCTGTTTTGAGATCATCTTACATTTTTCTTTTTTTAATAACTAAATATACAAAATAATTTATTTTAGTTTTACCCTTCTTCCCTTTATTTATTTTTTATTCTTTAGACCTAATGCCGCTGATGGAAAGAGACATCTTTATATAACTGTTATGAGACAGCATCTCTCCAACTTACCATAAAGCAGATTAAACAGCAGTACTGTAACATCGCACTCTAATGCTTTGCAGCTAAAGGGTTCAAGACACACAGAGATATCAGCGACTGCATGCAGGCATTAGTGGGACGCTTCGCTTTGGTTTCTTTTTTTAGACTTGGTTGCCTATTTGTCTCTCATGATCATCTCATGTGCAAGTGAATACAGTGCACAATGACTCAGCATATGAATAAAAATGTATCACAAACCTGACTAAGCTACACTGGTTAATAGGAGGAATGGGCAAATATTCCTAAAAAATGTTGTGGGAATGCTTTAGAGGGAGGACCCAAAATAGCACTCAGTTCTACGACATGATATATTATGACTGTAGGTGAAGCTGTTTCTTCTTTACACCTTAATTTTTTTTCAAACAGGATTGTAGCAAGCGAATCAGGCAAGTCTGTATCAACATACTAATTTCAGAGAAGCACTTGTCAATGCTCTATGTGCAGGAACAAAAATCAGAGAGCCCATTACAGTGTGTAGGTAAATCAGCTATCTAATTGTAATTAAAAATGTATTGTTTTTGTCTGCACCAGAGATTTGGGTTTTGTAATATATTAAAATGAAGCCAATTGTCAAATTTTTCATGAGTTTTTGTCAAAAAAAATTTAACCCCCCCCACACACACACTCAAACACCTGCATGATATTTCTGGCTTCCGATTAGTAAAAAAAAACTATAACACCGACCTCAGAGGAAAGCTCTGTGTATATTGTTTTTAAGGAAAACGTCATAAACCTAGGTTTATATGTGTTTCATATTTAAAAAACACAAAACTCAAAATTTCTGGCTCATAAAAATGACATAAAGCATATTTTCATTATTATGTAAGCCGGGACAAAACTCTGAAACCATCAGATAGCTTATTGTGATATATATATATATATATATATATATATATATATATATATATATATATATTTATTTATATAGCACTAATTCACATAAGATGTCATCTCAATGCACTTTAAAACAAAAGGATTTTATAACTTTGTTCCTTCTGGACACCTTGGTGTTCCTACACATCATATTAACTACCTCTAATATATTGACACAGTTACTGACTCTAAAACATTTGTAAAATCACTGCACATTTTATCCTGTAAATTATGAACTGATTGTAATTAAGTAAAACTGTTGATTTACAAAGCAATTTCATATGACTTTTCTACTTTGGATATGGCACTGGAAAACTGTTCATATAAATGAGCATGTATTGTATTTTATATACATGAAGGGTCAATTAAATAATATTTCAGATATAAAGTATTTTAATGTATTGTGTTTATATTTTCTAAAAACAGCCATTTGACAGTGTCGTGGCGTTCTTAAGTTCAGTCCTGCAGAGGCTGCAGCTTTTAGAGGCATCCCTTCTTCAAAACACCTGAATTAAAAGACCTAATTACCAGGACTCTGTAGCAGACTGCCTGCGAGGAAATTCGTTTTTTAAGGCGTGTTAATCTAAAAGTTGCTCTCCAGGGCCCTCATTTATCAAACATTTGTAGAAACTGTCCTATATTCTATCCAACGAATGAAATATAGAATGTTCATGCGAACATTTAAAAGACTGATTTATGAAATGTTTGGTGGCCACTCATACGCACACTCCTCCGCAATCATGTGTTGATAAATCCCACTTGTGTGTACCCAGGTCCTCGTGCCCGTTCACAGTCATTTGCATACAGAAACGCCCTCAATTAAGCATATTTGGTAACACCGCATCATCTGTCACATGCATTAAGTCCTCACGTTCTTTCTTAAAATAGTGGCAGAGAGCGAAAAAAACAATTAAACAATGCATCCCCGTGTCTTTAATAAACAATTAAAGACACAGAGATTGAGGTGAAACATAGGTGGGGCAATAAAAAAGTATTCATGATGTACAGAGATTAAAAAATATCTGTTAATACAAATTCATTTCACCACCGATAGTTTTTACTATCAGCTGTTTCTCTGCTTAAGTCACAGCACCCAGCCGTTATATTTCTGCTGCAGAGCAGACATAAAAAAAATTGACGAATACGTTCATTTGCTAATATTAAATTCTGTGGATATCTTTAACGTCTTTGAACATATTAAATATTTTAATAATGAACATTGTTGTTTGATTCTATCAACTCAGGGGGAAACTAAAAAAAGATAACTCCGCCTGGGACAAAGGTGACAGGCAGTAAACGCGGTTGGGACAGGGGAGATTATGCTGTTGGAAATTAAGGAAAAAATGGTTCGATATTAAAATGAATACAATAAAACATCTCTCAGTACACGTTTGGACCAGATCTGATACAACGGGTGCTCCGATCATCATATTTGACTCTTTTGTTGCGATGCGTAATTGGAGAGCTTATGCTGCCATCAATACATAAGGAAAAAAGGACAATCGGCTTCACTGATAAGCAGGACCATTTAGTTGTCATGGTGCAGTTTGCAAACCATTTAATTAAAGGTGTGACAAAATCCCATTAAACTGAAGCGTTTGGTGTAATAAATACACAAATAAACGGGAGGGAGGTTCCGCGGCAGCGGAGCGCAGATTGCGAGTGACAAGATCACCATGCATGATCACCTGCAACATTAAATTATGCATTTCTTGGCAATTTCAAACATTTCCTGAAAGTTTGTTGCTAATCCGTCCATAACTTTTACGTTATTTTGTGATAACACAGACAGAGGCCAACACGAGCTCCTTGGTGGAGGCCATAAACTGCTGAGAGAAAAATTCTGTCAAAGTAAAACTGCTTAAGTGTTGCAGTTCCTCCGTTCTAAAAATCAGATCTGTACTTACATTTAGGAACTTTTCTACGCACAAGTACAAATTGATAAATACGACACAATGCGAATAATTGTTCCTACGTGCTTACGCACGGATCCGTGCATAAGTACCCTTGAAAAATGAGGGCCCAGGACTGGATTTAGAAACAAGTGGACTATCAAAATTTGGAGCCTAATTCAGTACATGCTTCTCATGCAAGTAGGGGATATGCTGTATTTACACTATGCCACAATAACATGTACAGCAGCAGTTTTATTGGACAGAAACACAGAAGCTGAAGTTTTGAGTAAAACTTTGCAATATTTCTTATTCTGATCCAAATGCTCTTCTTCACAGGAACCAACTTTATGAATAATGATGAGCTGAAGATTGTGATGGTGGGGAAGACTGGAATTGGGAAGAGTGCTTCTGGAAACACCATCCTGGGTCGACCGTGCTTTCAGTCCAAATGCAGCGCCAAATCCATGACAGTGAATTGTTCCAAATGCAGCGGTGAGGTGGATGGACAGCAGGTTGCTGTCATTGATACTCCAGGCCTGTTTGACACCAGGTTTGGACAAGAGAAAACAACCAAAGACCTGGGTCAGTGTGTCCTTTACGCTGCTCCTGGACCCCATATCTTCCTGGTGGTCGTTGCAGTGGGCAGATTCACAGAAGAGGAAAAACAGTCTGTCCAGTTGATTATAGATATCTTTGGAGAGGCTGCAACCAAATACAGCATGGTTCTCTTTACTCGTGGAGATGACCTTGAATCCACCATTGAAGAGTACTTGTCTGAAAGTCCAGACCTGCAGGATTTGTTGTCCAGATGTAACGGTCAATATCATGTCTTCAACAATAAGCTGAAAGATAAGAAACCTCAGGCGACTGAGCTGCTGCAGAAGATCAGAGACATTGTTGAAAGGAATGGAGGAAGTCACTACACCAATGAGATGTTCCAAAAGGCTGAAAGGGAACTCGAAGAGAAGAAACAGCAAATCCTGATGGAGCAAGAAGAGAAAATACGTAAAGAGAAAGAGGAACTGGAGAGACAAATACAAGAAAAGTATCAGAAAGAGCTGAAGAAAATTAAAGAGCTAATCCAGGCTGAAAGAGCGAGGGAGAAGAAGGAGAGAGAGAAGGAGAGGAAGAGAGAGAAGGAGGAGATGAATGAGGAGATGAAGAGAGAGAAGGAGGAGATGAATGAGGAGAGAAAGAGAGAGAAGAAGGAGATGAATGAGGAGAGAAAGAGAGAAATGGAAAGGAGAGAGGCAGAGAGAAAGGAAAGAGAGAGGGAGTTTGAAACCATGAAAAAACAACTTCAGGAAAGGCAGGAGAGAGAAATCAGGGATGAAAAGTCCAGGCTGCAATCCACGCATGACGCCATGGCTAGAAATCAAGCTGTAAGGCAAAGTAGTGGGCCAGGTTGTACATTATTGTGAGGTTAAAATTTTTCACCTAGCAGTTTTTACAGATATTTAAATTGAGTGCAAAAATACAACAACAACAAATTTACATATATATATATATATATATATATTAAATACCATCTGGATGATTCTCAAAGCAGAAACAGGAACACAGACCTAAAAGGCATTTTGTTAATTTTCTTTTTTGACCTAACATCAAAGTGAGGCTCCAAGTAGTGATGTAATTCACCTCTAGTATATCACAAAGTGCGTAAAATTACATCTGCAAAGGGTTAGATGCAAGGGAATTTTAGGGATTAATGGTATACATTTCTGATGTCCAGTTATCTCTGAATTATTATTTTTTTACAGTAAATCAATTAATAATCACTGTAAAAGGGTCTCATATGTCATTTAATTCTATTTCTTATTCTAATTCATTTGATAACTTTGCTTTGTAATCACTGTATTATCATCACCTGTGAGTTTTCACTGATTTATTCTAATTGAGATCTGTTGTGTTATACTGTGCCGAGTGTTATAGGACATGCAAATCAGGAAATGCAGCTGAACTGTGGGAAAGTTCTACAAAGGGTCCTAAAGCAGTAATGTATTGCAAATATCATCTCAAAGCATTTTATTAAACAAACAAGTTCTACTTTACACCAGTCAGATGGAAGCCAGTGTGGTTTATTTATGTTCATTCCAGTACATGACAATTATTATAGTCAATTTTGAACCTTATTTCACATATTTCTTTTGAATTCTACTTAATGCATCCAACTTCACTTGTAATGCTGGTTAGTAAAACACGTTCTATTTAAGAAAAGCTAGTGGACTGTGACAAGTTACTGGTTTTCAATAGTGCCACATTTTGGCAAGGATGTGGTTAGAGTGGGAAAAAAACACTTTCTTTAACTAGAAGAATCCTCTGGCACAACCAGGCTCCTAAAAAGAGGTAATTTACTATAATTGGGTGAGGTGTTGAGAGGACAGCAAAGAGAGCCATTAAAAAAACACACAAAAGCATTGATCCAAGAGCATTATTTATGGGGAAGAAAAGATAAGGTTATTAAGAGTCGATGACAGCTCTCTGTATGGTCTCATTCATGTGAGAGACACATTTAAACACACAATATCACTGGGACAGCAGTGCTTTCTATGGGAAAGAAAACCAAGACATGTACAGAATTATTGGTGCAAGTAGCTCTGTCACTGGCGTCATCTAAAACAAGACTGACCAGGACAACTGATCAAAGCCAAGGTAAGAGGAAGATGATTTGCTGGAATCTTGCAACAACGGTGCATAATCTGTGAGCTGGTCGGTATGTTATCAGCTCTGTGTTGCAGGGTCCTGATAACACTAAGCTTGTGTTCCAGTGGGTGGTGTGAGTCAAGAAGTAGGTATTGGTCTGTGTGTGTGGGTTTTCTGTATACCCCAATGTGGAGCCTTCTGTCCTTTCTCCTCTGGACGACACAATCTAAAAAGGGCAAACTATTGTCCTTGACATCTTCTCTGGTGAATTTGATGTTTCTGTCCACTGAGTTTATGTGTTCAGTAAAGGCTTGCACCTCTTTGGTTTTGATTTTAACCCATGTGTCATCTACGTATCTGAACCAGTGGCTAGGTGTTATTCCTTCAAACGGTGCATAAATAATATGATGGGATACTTGTAAACAAAACAATCAAATACAGGGGAAACGAATTAATAAATCCGTGGCAAACATAGAAATATTCCATCCATCCATCCATTTTCTGAACCACTTAGTCCTCCAGGGGTCACGGGGGGGTGCTGGTGCCTATCTACCAGCTGTCAACCGGCGAGAGGCGGGGTACACCCTGGACCATCGCAGGGCCAAACATAGAGACAGACAGGACAAACAACCATGCATGCACACACTCACACCTAAGGACAATTTAGAGTGATCAATTAACCTAATAGTCATGTCTTTGGACTGTGGGAGGAAGCCGGAGTACCCGGAGGGAACCCACGCGTGCACGGGGAGAACATGCAAACTCCATGCAGAAAGACCCTGGGCCGGGATACGAACCCACAACCTTCTTGCTGCAAGGCAACAGTGCTAATCACTAGATAGAATAGAAATATTTTAAATGCTATTTCCCAATAAACAAAATAGATGACTATATGGACCTATATTTTATTATTATTAAATATCAACTTTCTTTGTTAGTGTCATGCTTTGGTAGATTGAGGACCTAAATCTGTCAGAATAAAGGAAATTAAGATGGGCATATCTACAATGGTCAGCAGGGGGGCATCAATAATACAGGGACTGAAATACAGGCAGTAGAGATGAGGAACTAGCAATGAACAAAACATAACCAAAGACCTTAAGCACAATGAGGAGTGGCACAGACAGCCTCAGAACTAAATAGTGACAAATGGATGAAGGTGAAAGGGAAAGAACAGGTGAAGATGATTGGCAGCTGGGCTGGCAAACAGAATGGCAGGGAAAACAAAATTTATAAACAGAAGGGGGAACCAGGGGCCTGTACCATGAAGCTGGATTAGGTGGCTAGCCAGCTATGTTTCAGCTTAGTTTCCGCCAACCCTTGGTTTTAGGTACTATGAAAGTAGCTTGGCTTTAATCGGTGTTCGTTGTCATGGTATCTTACGCTGCACGGCTAACCTGCTCCGGGGAAGGTTATGTTCTGGATTCGAGATCTCAGACTGAAGTTTGACCAATCAGCTGTGAGAAAAGAAACATATAGGTGACGTAACTAATTCCCAGCGTATGTTCTCTATTGCAATGGCTTCACCTTTTCTCCCAATTCCTTCTGACATCTCCGCCCAAATTGTTAGACGAGCACTTCGTAGAGAAAGAGTTTTTATGGACAGACAAAATCAATTTGACTTTCCTGATGCTTACTTGTATGAAAGATACAGATTTTCCACGGAAGGAATGTCTTATCTTTGTGAACTTCTTGAGCCGCACATAACAAATGTGACTCGTCGAAGTCATGCCCTTACTGTACCGCAAATGGTATCTATTGCGTTGCGGTTTTTTGCAAGTGGTACATACTTGTATGCGGTCGGGGATGCAGAGAATCTAGGGCAAACACAGTCTGTCGAGCCATTCGAAAGGTGGTCCTCGCTCTGCAGGGGTACATAAATAGCTTCATTGTGTTCTCTGGACATTTATCGACCATGTCCATAAAAGAGGGCTTTTATAAAATTGCCAGTAAGATATCTTGATAGGGTGACATCACATGAACATAGAACATTTCACACTGAACATTTTTTTCTTCTTCAAAAAAGCATATTTCACACTTAGAAATTGATTATAAAGCAGTCTGCAGTAGCTACCTGTTAATAATGATTTAAAATATATATTTTTAATATGATTAGCCTACATAAATGTACATCAATTGCTTAACCCACGCATTAACGCAATCAGCAATCTTCCTCCAAGATTGTTCTCTTGCTTTGGCAGCAGATACAGTGTTACTGCGTGCTTGAAAAATACTTCTATATTCTTTATATTTCTGAAGAATTATCTGTTGCTCCTCCGCTGAAAAGTATATAGCTCTCGCTCTATCCATATCGAACGCGATTGGTTGTTCAGTGTCGACGTTACTCTTTTATGTGCACGCACGTGTGGATTAATCATAGTTTAAGGATCAAAGCCTGAGTTGACAGAGAAAGTTGATGAGCTGCGTCATGGTACCAATAAAGCCTGATTGCATCGGTTTGGTTTTGTCGACTCAAAACCAATCCTGTAACCCCGAGTTTGTTCAGCTACCTTCATGGTACAGGCTCCTGGCCTCATCTCTAATGTCTTTCCAAAACAGAATTACAGTAGACATGTTAGTAGCTGAAAAATGTGGTGTTTGCCCTATTTTTGATTATCAATACTGTTCATCTATTCAAAACAACACAGCTTGGAATATTTCTATGTTTGGAATGTATAAGGCTCACTGCAATGCCATCTTAGTCAGGGTCGTCAAGCAGGGCGGGTCAGTAGCACCTACTATAAGAAGAGACTAAGAGAAAACAGGTTAGCGCTTGAACTGACAAGACATTATGCAGTTGGGGAAAAGTAGGAGAGATAGTAGGAACTGTCTCTAATAATCTCCTCCAACAGCCTAAAGCAGCATAGCTACTAACATTAACCTGTCTCCTAGCTACTAGGAGACCTAGCTACTAACACTTTCTACCTGTCTTACATTAATCTATCTCTACCTAGCTACTCCACCTCTTCCTATCTCTTCCTAGCTTTTGACACTCTACCGGACTACTAACATTAAACTGTCTCTTCCTAGCTACCTTGTCTAACCTGTCTCTAACTGCCTATTAACATATCTCTAACTGTAAGCTTTGTCAAAGAGGAAAGTTTTAAGCCTAGTTTTAAAGATAGACAAATTGTCTGCTTCACGTTTTCTTCACATCTCTGATGTTGTTGTGTTGCAAATGTACATGCATGTTACTCTTATAAATTTTCTCGCTTATTTTTTGTGGCCATACTATGACCAAAAGGATGGAATGTGACAGAAATTATATTATTAATGCTGGGACATTTGTAAAAGTTGAATTCTCTTACTCAGCTCTTAGATAGATGTTAGTGATAAGGTACAAACCTCTCATGTTGACTTATGACAACTCTTGTGGTAATCTGGTGTTGACTTATGACAGATCCTGTGACTGTCTTTCTCAGCATTATACAAAGTGTTCCTTATTGTTATCTATCTTCTGATTTTCTCATGTCTCATCCTGTTTGATTGTTGCGACTGAGTGTCCTTTCACTCAGCAGTTTAAGTGTACAAACCATGTATGAAGTCATTTGTCCTCTGGAATGCACTGGTCAGCAACAAATCATGCCATTACTGAATTAGACCAGTTTTAAAAGCAAACTAAAGAAGCTTTTTTTTTTCAAAAAGGCTTTTATTATTTAATAGCCTATTCCTTGGTAAAATTATATGTTTTTTAGTGTTTTATTGTTACGCGTTTTGGTCCTCCTAAGTTGTTTTGTAGAGTGTGTTAAAAACCAATAAAATGAAATGAAACAGAAAATGACCTTTTCAGGGTCTTCTTATAAGCTGTTGAATCATTAGAGGAAGTATTCCTTCACTGTAAATAATTTATAACAGCTTATAGAGGTTTTCAATTAAAAGGTTAAAGAAATTTGTTGAACTCTTGTCAGCAGCGGGAATATTCATACATATTTAGGCATCTTGTAGTAATTAAGACTAAAACGTAAGTATAAAACAAATAAAATTTCTGTTACATAAGCTTTACAAACATTTCAGATTTGAAACCAACCCTGCAAGTCTGAGGTGAAATTAAAGCACTAGTTTCAGCCTCTCTGCATAGTTATGTGTTTGCCACGTGTCAGCAGGGACTCTCTGCTGTGGAAGTTTTAGTCCAGACAGGACTCTGGATCCCTTCCATTCTTCCCTCAGACTGTTGCGCGGTGTGTTCAAAGGCAGAGAGTAGAAAGGTCCAAAACAAATGAAAATTTTTCAAAGACTATACTGTAAGAGAAGCCATTAAACATATTGATCATTCTGGCATAAAAAAGTCAACTCAGAACTTTGCGGGGGAATCATTTTAAAAATGGGATATTTCAGCACTCTGCTACTACCAACTTTCAGCAGATATAATGGGTATCTGTTTTTTGCTCAGCTTTATGAAAAAAATACCTAAGACAATGATTCGGCAAACAATAATATTTTATAGCCAAAAAGATTATTACTGAGTAGCTTTTAACTAAAAATTTGACCAACAGCAGTTAATTAAATGGAGAAAGATACATTACAAATGCCAGATTTTAGGTCTTGCTGGATTTTTTCCGTGTTTAATTTGAAAAATTATTTAGTAATAACGGGCCTGGCTCTGCTCAGCACGCTGCCTCCACGTGAAGAGACCGGAGCCAGATGGGATGCCTGGGCACGCCATCCCTCCAGGCTTGGACACACTTCCAGTACTTTTCCTTTGTATGGAGGGATGAAATGGGAGGGTGTGAGGGAAATAGATAAACGTGTGAGCATCAACGTTGGAGCAGCCACATTCAACAGGTTCCAGGATGGAGTTCAGAGGAGTTTCTGTACTGCTGGGGGTACTGCTGCTCATCCACTGCTCACTTCAGCTGACTTCAACGAGAAGGAAGCCGGTAAAGAAAGGTAGCTGGACATAACACAATCTATTAAAACCAGATTTCTTTATCACTTTTGTCTATCGATCATCCAATTTGCACAGAGTAGTTGAAGTTTTATGTAGATTGAGCTTTGTGTCTTAAATCAGAGACATCAAGGGATGCTGCTGTGACAGAGCTGCAGAGGCAGATTGATGACATCGTTCAGGAGCTAAACCTGCTGAAAGAACAACAAGCTCTGTAAAGAGGTGAACTAAAGCTAGAAAACAGCTTTTTTTAAGATACTCAGAAATATGCTTTCTAAAAGGTGTTCCAAATCAAAAAGCCTCTAATTTTATTGTGTCAGATTAGTATTGGCATCATATTTATTTAGTTTGAGAAAATTTTACATGCACATATCATTTAATCTGGCAGTGTACACTTTTTCAAAAGCCATTTCATGTTATCCTTGCAGTAGTTGTGTCCCTTTGTCTAGCAAGTGGGCATATCTTCTATACTAAATGTTTTGTTTAATATTAAAATGTTTGAAGTAACAAAAATGATGCTATTCTGAGTAAAAGCAATTTTTACCAATAACTTCACAATTTCGATTTTGGTTTTATTGAAAACTCTACACAATACACCTATAGGTACTTTGAGTCACTATAAATCATTGTTACCAAGCTAAAGATAAAGTGCCTGTATAATATTTTTCACATATTTTCACAATAGGATAACTACACAGTCCAATCCAATGCCAGCTTTTAGAACGCTATAAAACTTAATGCTAATGCAATTTTTAGTCCTTCCAATTTCAGATTTTAGATCCTGTAAACAAAAGAATTAATGAAAATAAGTTTGCTTTTTTTCTATTTCCGAGCTAAAGACCTCATAATATATAATTAAACACATCACATTGAGGTATAAAATTAGCTGCGTTTACTTACTATTAATCAGAAAAATGTTTGTTTGACTTGACACAGCAGAGTTCCAAACATTCCCACAATAAAGAACTGTTTAAAAGTTTACAACAACCACTAAAAAGTGTGTAGAAGACCTAAAATAATGTTTCAAAATCTGTTCAAGGTATAGGGTAGTAAGAGCAGATTACACAGTATGTAATTAGACCGGAGCCAATCTTATCCCAAATATAAGAAACAGCCCGAAACCTTCATCTGGACAACACCTGGCTTAATTGTGTGTTATTTGTCTTTATCTATATATCTAATTTTGTCTTTTGTCACAGTGTGTTTAAAAGGTGTTAAGATCCAAGGAAAGTGTTTCTTGGCTTAACCTCTGAAGAAACGTTACCACACTGCAAGTGAGGACTGCAATGCCCTGGGCGGGGTCCTTGGTACGCCCACCTCCATCGAAGAGAACGACCAGCTCAGGCACTACGTCCGTCAGAGTGTCGGCCTGAATGAACGACTCTGGCTTGGGGTCAACGATTTGACCACCGAAGGCCAGTGGATGGACCAGACCGGTTTTAGCATCTCCTATAACAACTGGGATGCATCCAACTCCAAATCTCCTGAGCTGGATGGTGGCAAGACTCAGAACTGCGCCGTCCTGTTGTCATCCAGTGGGAAATGGTTTGATGAGAACTGTCGTGAAGAGATGCCCTCAGTCTGTCAGTTCAACATAGTTTAATTTCATTTATCTCCTCATGGACTCTGCACTTCTTTAGAGCTGCTTTATATATGAACTCTTCTGCTGCCTGCTATTCTAAACAGAACTCTAAACCAGCGATTTTCAGCTGTATCCAGACCAAAATGAGATTTAGAGGTTAAGGTTACAAGAAAAGGTTTATTTTGGACAAAAGTGATGTGCTGGTATGTCATTTGCAGAGTTCCTTGTGGCTACAATAAAACCAGGAGGGACACAGTCCACACAGTCCACTCTATATAAAAAAAACTAAACACAGTTAACTTTCTGTGTTTAGGAAACTTAATATTAAAACTAACAAAAAAAATATCAGTAAAGGTGCTGGCACCTTTGCCAAATCTAAAAATCAGTTTAAAACTCATCATTCAAACATTGGTTTATGTCTCAGTTTGAGAACCGCTGGTCTAAACTTTACTGCATTTAAAGACAAGACTCAGATTACTTTAATGTATTATTAACATTATTCTTCTAAAATGTCTTATGTGATGTATCATGTAAACTGTTCTTTCAATAAACGGTGAATATCAGTTTCTGAAGTTGTTGATATGAACAGATCACCAAGATGGAAATAAGCTGAAAACCAGAAATACATAAACATAGAAAAGTCCCTGCAGTTTCAGAGGTGGGATTCAGACGTATAAATCTGGCTATTTCAGCTCTATTTTTCCAGTAGTTTTCCCTGGCTGCCATTCTTTCACACCCTCTTCCTTACAGTTTTCCATGGCTCAAAGCTTCTGTGGCTAAAACCAAATTTCATTGCTCTAGTCCGTGGTCACCCGAGGTTATAGATCATGTTAGAGGTTTGGAAAATAAATCAGCACTTACACAAACACTTCACTTCACTCCCCACATAAATGAGGGCGATTTTTTTCACTCTTCCACCTGTTTCCAAAAGAAAAAAAGAACTTCCCATTATAGGAAAAAAAACGTTCCTACACCTAAACTATATTTGGCTTAACAAACTAGATATTATCTAAATGCTTGCTAAACTGATTAACTCATTGTTGAATTGCAGTGTTAATCAAAGATATACAGCGTATGTATTAGATTGCATTTATAAAGCCTTTTTCGAGACCCTCAACGTGTTTTAAAATTCCAATATTCATTTACTCTCACTTTCACGCTGGAGCTACAATTGTAGCCACAGCTGCTCTGGTGCAGCGTGACAGAACCAAGGCTGCAATTTCGCACCACGGCCCCTCTGGCTAACATTAGTTGACAAGGTAGGTAAGGTGCGTGTGTGTGTGTGTATATTTATAATTTATAACTGCAGGCTTTCCTCCGGTAGTTTAGGGTCAGTCAACACCACGACTTCTGGTCGCTTTAATCGAAATAATGTTTCTTCATGTTAAAACTTTTTGGTTGCCTCCAGTGCTGCTGCAAAGCATGGATTCTGCCTGCAGATCAACAGCCAAAGCTGACATGAGACAGGAGTCTCATGTCAATAATTCTGCAACAATCTGACTGTTAAATTACCAAAAAAAGAAATGAAAAAGACAGCATTTGTGCTCCATGTTGTGCAGGACATGTTGACAGTCCATCGTAGGCATGAAGTACATAGAAATGCATTAATTATTATTACCGATTGTAGTAGGCTAAGTAACTGAGCAAAGGTTGGTCCCGTTATTCCTTTGCCATTTTTTACTTTCACAGATTAAGTTATTTAGTACTCCTCGGTAAGACAGTGGAGCTGCTACTACATGTTCTATTGTACCTGCTTCGACAAACAATGATTCAAAGGCAATTGCCCATGACATTTTCTTAAAATCTGGAGAGGGGGTCTAAATTAAATAAATTGTGTTATATAAATTCTTCAGTAAAATACAAATTTAAATTAGTTATGTTGGGTTTTAAGCAATTTTATGACTATTTGCCTTTTTACATCACAACAACACACTTAACTACCAAGAGGGAGCTTAAAGCTTAAGCTTAAACATTAGCATTACCTATTCATTTCCAGAAGCAGGAACTTTACTCAGGTTTGGTTTTGTGTGATTTGGAGCCACAGTAACAAATAAATGGTTGATTGGTAAAGTTCCTGTTTACTGTATTCATGGGGGAAAAACTAATTTAAAACATAATCTGAAGGATAAAGATACATTTTCACACCACATCAAAACTGAAACTTTAGGAATAAAGGTGTAAAGAAAAATCTAACATTTTTGAAGCTTAATATTCAACAGCATTATTTGTAACGGTTTATTTTATACAAAAAAAACAAAGAACAATGTCAGACTGAGGGGTTAAAAGACATGAAGGGGCATTTTCCAACAAAAATGTATACTGCATATTATTGCTCATAAAAACGTTTGTCCCCAATTTCATCAAAAAGAGAAACAAATGAAACTGTTTTACCCCATCTGAAGTGGAGAACGGAATTGAAAATACAAAATAAGAGGGAAAACAAATTGTTTTAATAAACTAAAAAGAAACACTCAAGGGGTAGGGGTGTGGGGAAAAAATATACTGCGATTGGTCATATTCTCCCCATGGAAATTAGTAAAGGTACATTAGTTTGTTTGCCTCTTTATTCATATTTAAAAAGTTTTTTTTAATGTCAAAGAAAAAATTAGAACAAGTGTAAAAAAAATATATTTTAAAATTTTTTTTGAATTGTTTGTTCCCTTCAAAATAAGCAAAAAACCTTAAAAAAAAAAAAGCTAAATAGTCCAAGAGGTCACAGATTTTAATTGTAAGCGTCCAAGTACGCAGTAAAGCCTCTTACACAACTCCAAAAAGAGTGCATCCAATTCTCAAAACCATTCCAGCAGAAACGAGGCTCACAGTTTTAATCCTTACAGCCCTTCAGAGATGTCAAAGGGTGCATTAAAAAGGCGTCAGGCTCCCTGAGTTTCATATAGACCTCAGACCCTGACAAGAATTTAGTAAAACCAGTCAGACAAGACAAGAGTCCTTTCTTGCTACAAGGTCTCCTCCTGTATTGGCGGCTCAGGTTCCTGAATACAGCCAGAGAGACGGATTGCGTTTATCTCTCCCGTGCCTTTGAATGTGTAGAGTTCATTATCCACCATCCTGCGGTCCTGGAATCCAAGGCTGTCCTGCCGATTGATTGGAGTGCGCGGACGGGGTGGGAGAAAAGTGTCAGAAGGATTCAGGAAGGTTTGGTACGGCCCTTTTTCCGGCTCTGGATCAGGCTCCTTCATAACCGGGAGCGACCCATCGGTGGGACCCGTAAAGGTTTGATAGGAGTCCACTTGTGGCCCTTTTGGGAGATCCATGCTGTCGTTGTACGTGGAGCCACTCAGGAGGTGGCCATAGACCAAGGTGTCATCTATGGACGTGTAGATGTGAGAGTCGTTGTCAGCCCGGGTTTTGGTGAAGTGCCTGTCATTTGGACGAAAGATATTTCCCTTGCCCATGTAGATTGAGGCTTCTTTGTTCATTTTTGCCTTCTTTTTCCTGTAAAAAAAGGTAAAGAAAAAGAAACATTAAATGAACAAGTGCTTTTTCTTTTATCCATAACCTTATTAAAAATATATCCGCTTTAATGAAGAAGTTATAATTCCTATAATTATAAGACATTTTCCAACTGTCTTAAGAAAAGAAACATTGGTACAAGGTTGTTAAAATGGTGTTTGTAAAAAAAATGTTTTTTCCTTAAAAAATATTTAACGTATTTAAACTTTTTACAATCAAACAAACTTTAATATTAGATTCAAAAATCTGTTTTTAAATGATGCTTTCATTAAGGGAAATAACAGAAATGGAACATAACTCCCTGATCTAAAGAGTTTTCAAGAACAGATGAAAAAAAGTTGTTTACATCTTTAATAACAGTAACACTCGCTGTAGTGACGTTGCTCGACATCGACGCTGCCTAGCAAACCATGATCCGCCAGTGTTTAAAACATCCAGGAGATGTCCCGCCTACCAGCTTTGCAAGCTTCATCTTAAAAATGTATCTTCTGTGTATATGCGTCGAACTAGTCGCTTTATGAGCGTTGCTGCATGCAGTCTGAACCCGCCATTAGACACAGTTCGAGCCATTAACCACAAATGGAGAAAACCACGAACAGAACGTCACTAAGAGTTGCTGCCCTACCAAAATTACGAGTACTTCAACGACTTCGTTTGTCTCAATTAAAGTCCAACTTTATGATTCAGCAACTAGAAAGAAACTGGGCAAAACTGGCGTTAAAGGGAAATTCCTTTTTTTCTCAACCTGGACCTTATTCTTAGCAATTTATACATTTTTCACTCACCGTGAGAAGTTCGGAGCCAGTTTGAGCCATTCAACAGTATTAATACATCCAGTATTGATCAGCTGTATCCGAAGAACGGGAGTGCTCGGGGCAGTCCAAATGCCCATTGTAATAAGGTGTAATCTCACCCAAATGGCTTAATTTTACCATGTTTATATTCTCCTTGGACTTATGAGGGCCTCAGAAGTGCTTCTTGGTTGTCTTCTGGGCTGATTTGGGGGCTTAACAATAAAACAATAGCAAAAAGCTGCTGCGGCAGCACCGCGCCAGCAGATTTGTTAGCTTTGTATTATTACAAGTGGCATTTGGACTGCCCATAGCACTTCCATTCTATGGATACAGCTGATCAAGACTGGATGTATGAATGCAGCTGAATGGCTCAAACTGGCTCCAAACTTTTGAGGGTGAATGAAAAAAAAAAACATAAAAATGGCTAAAAATAAAGTCCATGTCGAGAAAAAAAAAAGAAATGTCCCATTAGGTATGTTTAAGGACAGAATCACTGCAGATCAGAAAGAATGAAGACTGCTTTCACGTTTCCCAAAAGGCATCTTGACGATCCTCAAGACCATTTTTAAATGGTTTGTGTCCTCTTACATTTGATGTAAAACAGCACTACAGAAAAAGTAAATCATACTAATAATCAACATGGTGGTCGCAGCATGATGGTCTGGGGCTGCTTTGCTTCTTGGAACAATCATTATGGACCAGGGATGTGTTACTCCAGTCCTCAACCTATATATGCATCTCTGTTCCAACAAAAAAAGGAGTAAAATAATGTGCTTTGCTGCAAGCTGAGGGGATTATTCAGCCATTTGAGTCATGTGTGTTGGAGTTTGACACATCTAAAGGTTGCAGGACACCACATCTGAAGGACTGAAACTGCACACCCATTATAGACGCAAGAACTGAGTTCTCTGTTTTCACAAGCTACAAGAAAAGTAACAGGCATGAAAATTAACAGAACTAAAATGCTCTTTTTAATTTACTGAAACGGTCCAACTCTTTGCTTATGTTGTAATTTTCTGAGATGCACCTCCTGTATATTGAAACTAGGATAGGCGTATGCAAATGCAGGAGGGGTAACAGATGGATATGAGATTCAGACTTCTGAATTTTACTTTTATTTCACCTTCAAACAATAAATATAGAATCTAGAGAGGAAAGAAAATGTATTAACGACAAATAAATGCTGCTTACCTGAATGCAACGCATACAACAGTCAGTATTATAAGCAGAACCAAAAGAGCCCCGAATAAACCAAGAAGGATAGCTAACAGATCTGTGGAGTAAAAACGAAAATAAAACCTTGAATGTGAGTTTTTTAACATTGGACTATTTAATAATAACCAGAGAGATTGCTTACTGGTCTTTTTCTGGAGATCAATCTTGGTCTTGGCACCAAAGAGTTTCGTGTCTGGTTTGCAGTTGGACATGTTCAGGTAGAAGCTCTCCTGGACCCACAGGTTCTCCACCGTCTCTTCCTCATTGCGGCTCATGAGCTCCTCCTTTTGGCTCTTTAACTTCACAGTGATGCTGGTGTGTCCTTTGGAACATCCAGGCTGGCTGACATTGATGAACTGGAGGTGTGCTTTGTACTGACTAGGAAGATCCACGATCCAGGAGACCGTGGAGAACGGCTTCATTCCCTGAGGCCAGCCTGGGGTGGGCAGCATGGTGGGAGAGGTCATCTTGGGTATAACCCTGTAGATGATAGTTTCTGAAGACGACAGAGAAACAAATAAGATTGGTGGTCAGAATTGTGCCGTCAATGAGCATCTCTAAGGTAACTTAGACAATACTGCCACCATGTGGAGGCTGGGTGGAGTGAGAAACATAGATTTTTTTTCTTGAAATATAAAAATGTCTTTATTCCATAATTTATTTATTTTTTAAATGAAATAAAACAAATCAAAACACAAACTCATCATTTAACATTTTGAGTTTCATCAAAATATAAAATTGAGAACTAAAAGAACCAAATCATCCATGTGCTGCTTACTGAATAAACTATTTAACAACACATTCTCACTGCCTCTTTGGCTCAGCAGGAAGTTTAAAGACAGATAGTGAGCAAGTATTAGCTTGTTTCCTTCAGGTGTTGAAAACTGAAGTGAAATGTTGCCACACGACAAATGATAGTGAGTCAAAACAACATACATTCTTGCATCTCTACTGAAACAGTGTTAACTGATTCAGGCAAGTTGTAAAGACTGTCAATCTCTCTCTCGCTCTCCATCTATATCTGTCTTTATATCTTTTTATCCATCTCTAGTTATGTAGATAGATTAATTATATTCTGCTCCTGATTGTTCTTTCGTGTAAAAGGTGTTCCTGAACGAGCTTGTGTGTTTAGTTGTGTCTCTATATTGGAAAAATCTTTAGCAGCTATTGCTGTCAAAGATTTTATGTACTCTTCTTTATTTCTCAAAGAAACTACCACTGGCTCAGAGCTTAAAGGTCTAGTTTTAATACTTTCCTGGACAAAACCAAAGAGCTTTTCTTACCATTAACTCCGTGGTCATTTTTACATTTGCATCTCCTTTAGAGATGTTTCTAATGATCAGTCGATTTACAGATAGATGCCTTGCAGCTTTACAGTATAAATTGCTTTACCTGTGATCTCCGGACTGATGCTGACGTTGAGCAAAGGCTGTAGAGACCGCCTGAAGTCTCGCGGCAGAGCTGTGATAGAGATATTGGCGTGCACTTGAAGCTTCTGGATCGCACCATTGGAGCAAAAGTCTCCGATGAAATAGCCGTTAGTATGGGCCAAGCGCAGCGAAGACGACTGGTTGCACTCCTCTCCAGGGAGAGACTGCTGGAGACTCCCCGTGGGAGACACCAGGTCCAGGGTGGCTTTGGAAGGGATGGTGAGGTTCCACGTGAAGCTCTGGAGGGGCATCGGCAGGCAGGTAGCCAGAGTGGGAACAGACAGGAAAGTTTGGTTGCATGCTGCTACGTTTTCGCAGGCTGCAGAGAAAAAGAAGAAAATAACTTACACCACATATATTTGAATATCTGCATTGTTCTGGATTTTGGACCGGCACAAGAAATTACTGGCTTGTGACTGCTTATGGTTGCATTACATATATTTATTATGTATTAGGGGAAATTATGAGAATAGGAGCTCCAATTACTGGCTCTAAAGGAAATGCAATGAATTATCATAAAATGTGTCGATGTTTCAGTAAACATATTAAAAATCTAGACTTTTTGGGGAGGCAAAATTGACTTTTTTACGTGTTTATTTCCTCATTAAAAACATGCCTGAAGGGTTCCTTTGACTTATCCACTTATGTTTGAATAACTTTTGCATCTCTGCTGGTAGTTACTGGGGGTGCCGAAACGCCTTCTCCCACCTATATCCTCCTTTTCCACCTATCTCCTCCAACTACCTTATGTGGCTAACTCAGCAGCCTAGCCGCTGTGCCTGCAACCTATAGTTAGCTTAGGCTAATTGTAAGGCTTGGAGTTTGGACTTCATCTTAGGAAACAATCCTAGACTGAAAAAGATCTGTTATCTTTGCGTAAATCACTTCACAGAGGACTGCTTTCTATACAAACGAGCCTTTTTAATAGTGGATTAATAAGCATTCCATCAGAACTTGTATAGGTAAGAACTGTGGTTTAGCATTACTAACTCAGACTTCAAAACGTATGTTTCTGTGCTTTTATGGTTGCAATGCAAAACTTAGCTTCATTTATTTCTACATTTGTGATTACTATGCAAGACATAGCTATATATTTCAGTGTTTTTTTGGTTTCAATGCAAAAAGTAGCTTCATAGTGATTAATATTTATTAAAGGGTGCCAAGGAGGTTAAATATTACAAAGCCGACATGTCTTGTAAAAAACCTCTAAATTCTCTCTAGTTCTTTAAAAAACCCACTTTCAGTGTCGGATATCGGATAATTTGCGTGTCGTCTTACAATCTCCCGTGTTGCCATTGTTCCCCATTGTGATTTTTTTCACTAAATACTAAAATGCAACACACTGAAATTTTCTGTAAACTATCGGAGTCCGACTCCATGCTCCTGCTGTTATAATACCCGGTATATGACGTTCTGCAGGGGGAGTTTCACAAAGGGTATGAGAGCCTAGAGAGGCTCAGACGAATGTCATGGCGTTAAATACAGGAATGATGAGAGGGCAAATTTCTTTAAAGTGAATTTTTATACGGGGTTTTAAGAATTATTTAGGGTATTTTCATGTGAGTGTGCTATAGAATGGTACTGTGTGCCTGGAAGAAGCATTTGAGAAGAATTTTTTTTTCACTGCAAAATTTCAAGTCCATCCACATCTTTTTGTATTTTTTAGCTTCCAGAATGCCATTTTCCTTTTAATATTCTAAATTGGCTTTGATAATTAGTTTGTTTTCTAAAGGTTTGTGCTACTAAATGGAGTTAGAATGCTTTTACTCAAACTGTGTGACTGTTGGTGATTTTTAAAGACTGAAGGGACAAGTCTGTGATTTTGTGACAGCCTGGCAGAATTAAATTGGCAAAAAATCCATCTTAAAACAGATTATTTTATTAGTTGCTGACCTACGAGAAAATATGGCATCCTAGAAGCGAAATGTAAAGAAATAAGCGTTAAAGCATTATGTATTTTTTTTTAAATTAAGGCTTACAGATGATAAAATCCTAAAATTACATTTATAATAAAATTTATATTTTATATACTTAAGACCAATTTAAGACATGCATTCTTAATGTGATGATAGATTGTGATAGATTATGGCCCTTATAATCATGTGGACAACTGCTGACTTGCCACTGTCCAACAAATAGTCTTCCTCACCCTTCAAAAGGAAGATAATGCAAAAAAGTGCATTCCTAAAGAGGCTGTCTGATCACAAAGGGCTGTATCCAAATTGAATGGAAGAAAAAGTGCTACAGGAACAATTGCAATCTTGAGAAAATTGTTAAAGCAGAGATACAGGGTCACTGCCTACATGGTAAGCTGCATTAATGGTGTTGTACGGAATGTAAATGTAAAAAGAAGCCACAGCCAATCATTGACTACATACTGTAATTTATATAGACATTTTTAATAGGATTTTTAATTTTAATTAAAAATCATTTTTGATAAATGCTGCTCATTATGTAAATGTGAAGCCTTGGTTGAAAGTACAACATTATCTGAAGTTTGCAACACCAATCTAAGGAAACAATATTGTTATTAAAAATCTGGGCAAATGTGGCATTCCGATACTACATGGCAAGTAAAATATTATGTTTTTTACGGACACTTAGGAGACATTATTACAGACAAAAGTGTGTCATGCTAATTTCTGAAATTGAAAATGACTTGATGCATTAAACAAAGCGGTATATCAAGTTTAAATTCACTTTGTCATTCAGCTGTATTTAAAATAGATTGGAAAGAGAAAAATGTGTCTCAATATGACAGATAAAAGCAGAATGATACAGACATATGGGTAAAAAGAGAAAAAAGTATGTGTAACCAAGATAAAAGAAAAACAGAAGCATTAAAACTTTTAAAACAACGACTTAGAGACATTTTATGTTACAATGTCTGTAAACTGTAGAAATAACATTAAGCTAGTCACAACTGGCAGCCTAACGCTGCAGACAAAACAGTTTTATCAGTCTAAATATGTCCATGATTAGCTCTTCATGAACTTCAAAAAATGACTTTTTACCTATAACTTGGCTTGCAGTCAGGCGAACATCATCATTTGGACAGTCAAGGAAGGAGAGTTTGGCTGTGGTGCCGTTAGCCACATCGATCTTTTCTTTCACCACAGAGTTTATGCTCATCTCACAGAAAGGGTCAGAACCCACCTTCTCAATCTGCATGGACACTGTTTGGTGTTTGGTAAGATCCACTGTACAGAGAACTAACAGAAACAAAACAACATTAATAATATTTCAGAATACAGAAGGAAGCTTTACTTGGCTAAATCCGTTTTTTTTTTTTTTCGGGATCTTACTTGGATGGCCACTTCTCATCACAGAGACTCTGTAGCTTAGGCTAAGTCCCGGTAGCGTCTTGTTTGTTCCACAGTTCTTTAGCAACAAGTCAAAGTTGCCCTGCTGGTGCTTGGGCTGGGGATCCGTCACAGTTAGCTTGGTCACCTTCTTGTTCTCCTTCTGATACTCTACCTCCACGTTTCCTTTAAGACACTCTGGTACCGAGTGAGCACGAAAGTCAACAGTGTAGTTGTGCATGCCGGGTACGGTGAACTTCCACTGCATTTGCTCTTGATCCGGGAAATCTCTGGGGTAATTGGGTGTTCTGAAGTCTGTGTCTGACGTGCCTCGAGGTAAGTTGACCTCAACTATGGCCGCCACTAGACAAACACAAGGAGATAAGGGGTTAGAAACACAAAAATTTGAGATTTGAACTGTTTAAAGCTATTTTATACATAAGGTTTGCACTATGGAGCAGTGGGTAGCACTGCGGCCTTGCAGCAAGGAGGCTGTGGGTTCGAAAACCTGCCCAGGGTCTTTCTGCGTTGAGTATGTATGTTATCCCCATGCATACATGGGTTCCACTCCAGCTACCTCCCACAGTCCAAAAACATGATTGTCAGGTGAATTGGTCTCTCTAAATCGCCCTTAGGTATGTGTGTGTAGGTGCATGGTTGTTTGTCCTGTCTGTCTCGGTGTTGCCCTGCGATGGACTGCTGACCTGTCCAGGGTGTACCCTGCCTTTCGCCCGTTGATATGCACCAGCCTCCCTGCGATCCCCTAAGGATGAGCGGTATAGAAAATGGATGGATGGGTTTGTAAAAATACACAATAGAAAACTTGTACCTACTGTTAATAATCAGATATTTTCTATTAGTAATGTAAATGGTTATCTGATGCCATTGTTAATGTAATAATCTTCTCTCCAACAATGGAAAACCTTAATTTTCATTCTCTACTAAGGAAAAACTCAGCAGCAACATTAAGTTATCCTCAGCACTCTGACCCACTTCGTCACTGAGTGATACATGTGCAGAACCTCAGGTTAAACCCTCTGCAGACCCTCTGCACACCTTGTGGTGTTTAAATTGCTGAAAGACCACATTAGAAAAACTGGCTTTGAAATATAAAGAGGCTAGTTCCCAAAAGCTGCACTGACTACTGATTACATTGTCTACAGAGCACCATTCTGGTTAAATGATCTTAGGCTGACAATTGTGTTTTACAGATAGCTTAAAAATTGGGCTCTATTACAGTCATTGTTGCGTGCCTGTCGGAGAGCCCTTGCATCGATGGATAATTGCGCTGCGTGCCCCCGCAGATGGAGAGGTATAAAACTTGGCTTTAAACTGCTGGAGAACTAAATCACTATTTTATCTCACTCTGCCTATTTCTCCCAGTACTCTGCAATTTGGAATTATTTGCTGTAATTTGAGCTTTTCACTTTGATTTCTGTTTGGGGTTTTTTTCTCTTCATAAAAGCTAGATCTGGTCTGGCAGTCTGTTTAGCTGCAACATCTTCCAGGAGGGTGGCATTGGCTGAGCTACTATTGTAAATACCTTCATGTTGTCTTTCAACAGATGATACACACCAGTCTCTTTGTTTCACAGTTTTCTCTTCTCGACACTGCAATGACAGCAGCTGTCCAACTGTTATGTACTTTGCATAGATTTCAATACTGGCACAGAGCTTATAGTTTAGCTGTGTTCCTTTCGAGGTGATGCCAGTAAAGATGTAACCATTTTTATTTATTTTTTTTACTTAGAAGTTCTCCTGCACAAGTGGTAATACTGATTGAGTTAATGCTGGAGGTTTCTTTCGATTAGGAAAGGTCCGTTTTAAAAGAATGTTTTTGCAGTTATATCCTCGTTTAGGAGTGATTGCTACAAAGTTAGTGATCTAATGCAGTCTGCTGGGTATGAGCCAAACCCCAAATTTACACCAAAGCGAGCATCACACAAGCATACCCGTTTCACGGCTGTTTATTTAAAGGCGTCAATTCACAACAAAACGTGAAGCGAGCATCGTGCCTCCAGGTTCCAAGCTGCAGACTTCTCTACTGCTGCTCCACTTTGGTTGTAAAATGGGTAAGTTCTCAATAATAAAAGAACCCGATGTATTGATTTGTTGAAATAAAACGTATATATGTGTTGGAAACAGCCACAACGCTTTGTTGCATTTGCTGGTTCGTGTTGGGATCATACCCAGCTCTACAACTATTTCTTTTGAACGCACTTCATCACAGTTGTGTTGTTAGGTAATTTTTGGATATCAATATTTTTACATACAGCGGCAAGTAGAAGCCAAATCCTGGCCTTCCTTCTCCTTGTTGACGAGGTGCTGAGAGAAGAAAGCAAAGGAAGAAGGAGTCTATGGGTTCAGGAGTTTTATTATGTCTTATTTTTTGTTTTATTTTGCTGTGTTTTAATTTAATTTTTTTATTTAAGTTTTAATTTGCATGGTTGTTTCCTGTGTTAGCACATCCGCAGCTCATAAGATTGTCGCGAATATGCTTCAAAATACGTAATACGTGCGTATAGCGCAACCAGTGTGGCTTGTCCCATTGATAAAAATGACAGCGTTTATGTCGCGCTCTAAGGACATATTCAGTTATTCTCGCATGACACTTTGGTGTAAATTCGGGGTTATTCAAACCCTTCTACATGCGCTCCATTGGTGTCCTACTGTTAAAAAGAAATTAATAAGTCAATGGAGTCAATGAAGTTATTTTCTGGTCCTGTATGAAATGTGCCAACATACGATGTCCGTGACACATTTTAGACACTTTAAAAGACACATTTTGATGCAGAGAAAACGCTAATTTTCGACCATGAGTTTAGCCAGTTTCGCCTACTTCCTTCAGGACAAAGGATGGAGCATTAAAACATACCTGTCAACATTTGGTCTTCAAAATCTGGGAGACTTTTGCAGGGACCATTTGGCACAATGGGGGAGGGGAGTTGTTGGAGAATAGCAAGGTAGGCTCACGATGTTAATTGTAGTACCCATGTTCAGTGACAAACGGGGTTGAAATTGTATGGTGTATGTCAACATTAGACAAACATTTTGGTCCAATTGTTAATAAAGGAGTTTGGGAAATGCAAATTACAGGAGTTTGCTGGGAGAAATGACAAACCGGGAGGGGTCCGGGAGATATCCCTATAAACGGGAGAAACCCGGCAAAAACGGGAGTGTTGACAGGTATGCATTAAACATGGAAAAAGAAAAAAAAATATGGCCATGTGGAAAGTGACAGCTATGCCGGGGAGAAAAAAGTGAAAGTCAAGTGAAAGGCAACAACTGGGAGAAGCTTTACAAGGTCTCTGTGAGTATTTAAAGTGCTAGCTAATGTTAGCTACATGACTCATTATTTGCAAGTTCTGATTTGTAGTAATTTTAATTACAATTTTTTACAAGCAAATAAATAAATAAAAAATCACTTGACAGATTTAAAAGGCACATTAGCTAAGGTGCAGTACATATTAACATGTTACAGTACACGGTGTAATGCATAGCGGAGAGAAAAAACACTTATGACTCCATTCATTCATATTTTTTTTCTTGTGGCCAGGGGACCTATGGGCCTACCGCAGGGGGAGGAGATTTATGCTCCCCATTGGTGGATAGTTGTGATTGAATTAGAAGGTAAGAAATAATTAATAAACCTGTCTAAATGACTGGATTTAGTGAACTATATATTTATCTACACAAACTGGATTTTTTTTGTGCCATATGACAACACTTATTTGTATAGTCGATACATAAATATGCAGAATTGAATCAATGTTCTGCTGCAATACTGAAGATAACCAATTATAAAAGACTTACTATTTGTCTCTGGTCCAACATTAAGTTTAAAGTCCACAGGGTTCAGCTTCGCATCCCCAGGCACCTTCAGGATCACACGGCCCTTGTAGCGAGCCAGTATTGTGGTCACAGGGCCGCCTCTGCAGAAAGTGCCGATATTTGCTGGGCCGGTGCGGAGATAGATGACAACAGAGTATGTGTGGTCGTCTGGACAGGTTTCTTCATTGGGAATCTGTTGCAATCCAGTGTCTGGAAATTCCAGCCGGACAGCTCGACTGGAGACCACCTTCAAGTCCCAGGTAAAGGTTCGGTTGAAGTCGGGAAAAAACCTGTTCTCGGCATGGACGGTATCGCCTGAACAGGAAGTCTCTGTGCAGTCTGAGTACAAAGCAAACAGTAAAAATACAAAATGTGCATTTGTTTTGCTCTAAAAATGATTGAATAAGGTTCATTAGCTAAAGTAAATAAACAGTGTTTTATCAAAAATAAAGATTGCAGGATTCTCAACTAAATAGCACCATCACAAAATGATTATATATGAAAAAAGTAAAACTTATACTAACGCATTGCACAAGGAGTAATATATTTTAGGTGCTCTGGTAATTACGATGATTGTGTCTTACACTTTAGTAAAATCCAAAGTTCAGGCACTCAAAATGTTAAAATATTGTATACAGACTATTCAAAAGGTATTTTTAATTTTTATACCAATTTCTCTGTTTATCTCCACACTGAAAACATTCTGTGGTTGGGGACATGTAAATTCCACCGAAGTGTTGTGAGGATTTTTCAGTGTTTGCTCTTGTGGTTTGCAGGTCTTTTTGGTCCCCTCAGTTACACAGATTTGACAGTCTGGCTCTTCAGCCTCCCTACGGATGCTGATGATTGTGTTAGGGTCAGTAGTCACAGACATGGTTCTTCCACCTAAAAAAACAAACAGAGACACGTCTTTTTAAAGTATGTAGAACCAGTTTCAAGTGTTTGGTTCTTTTATGAAATGGTGTTAAAATATTTTCTCACGTCTAGGTGCTGCTTTTAAACTGAATACAGTCTGGTCCAGCTCTCCTCCTTTTGGAATTTCAAGAGCCACAGCCTTTGCTCCAAGCACGTCAAGTTTAGGCACTGTCCCACCTTTGCAATAACTGTCAGTTTTCTCCTGTCCATCACTCCTTACAGAAATGACTTGGTACTGAAAACCATTATCACAATTCTCTGAAGCAGAAATTTCTCTTAGTCCATCGCTTGGAAATTCTAAAGTTAAAACAGTCCTGACTGGAACACTGATGCCCCATGTTAGAGTTTTTTTGAAGCCCATGAAGAGATCCGGATCTGCTTCAGCCGTAGCAGGAGTGCAGGAACTCTCTGTGCATTCTGGGAGAAAAGGAAAAAAAGTCACTGCAACCATATTTTTTGTTTTTTCAACCCAGTTGAACCAAAATAGCTAGTTTCATAACCATTCTTACCTATTATGGTTATCATTTTCATTGTGAACACATCTTCAGGTTTCAGGCATCTAAACTCCAAAGAAATGTCTCCAGCACTTTTTAGCGTCTGATCTGTTGAGCTGCACTGAGGACTGGCGCCGTCAGTGACGCACACTTCACATTCAGTCTCCCCAGGATCCCGGCTCAGAACCACAGTTGAACTGGGTCCAATGGTTACGGTCATTGATCGTTCTTGCAACAAAAAAAAGAGAAAATGGTGCAAATCAATTTCTAAACTGTCTGTGCATAAAAAAAACCCGAATGCATAGACACCATTCGGTTTGTTTCACCAAGATGGGTATGTAGATTGAGTTACTGGCTTTGAAATCAAAGTTGAAGGCATACATAGATACCGTCAACAAATCTGCTCTCCACAGAAGTTTTAACTTTGGTTATATTCGTTCTCTTTTTTTCCAACCACTCATTGGTGAAATAAGTATATGTAACAAAAAGAAATCCTCTAAACGCTGACAGATAAGTACTGAGCCACAATCAAAAATATATTTAAAGTCACACCCTTCTACATGCGGTCCATTGGTCTCCTACTGTCAAAAAAAATGAATGAGTAAATGGCGCGATCCTAATCGACCCTTTACTACATTTTAAACTCCTTTTCTCCAACATTTGGAACTTGTATTTTACTAGCACGTGTTGTATAACTTTGAAGTTAATCGGCAATAGTATAACCTTTTTCTCTTTTCAAAAGCTATTCACAGTGTTACTTCTCCAGAGGCTAGCAAAGATTAGGCACTGGAGCAAATTGGTTACTTTGTTCACCTCTGAGGGAGTTTATTCATTTTGGTCTCTGCCCTGCAGAAGCAGTTTGCTTAGCATCTCCTACAACTCATTTTCACTGAGCGGTACAGCCCCATAAAACCGACCCGTACCACACCATTCTAGGTCCAAAGAACAATGGCAAGGTACGGTTAGAGTGGAGCTGCTGGCGTCACAAAACGGATTTGGCCCCCAGGCCTTGACTTTGTGCCCTGAACCGATACTTAAAGTGACAGTGTGTAGTTTTTGCAGTGCATCTTTGAAAATAGCCATTAAAATATTATGTAATAATAATTACGTAAAGTACATTATTTGCAAAATATTGGCAATATTGTAAAATATGACTTTAAAAATCAGTTTTAAAATACATAGGCGTGGGTCCTCTTTTCAGGGGAAAGCCATATTAGATGACATCTTTTCTTCTACAAGAGCCCTGATGGACAAAGCACACGGAACACGCCCGCTATTAAAACACTGATTTCCCCTCAAAATGCAAAACAGTTTCGCCATAAATACATTTTTAACTCTTCGCTAGTTCCAAGCAATGAAAGAGAGACTGATGTGCTCGACATGTTGCTGCAAAAAAGATAATTCTCCGGGAATTTAGCATTTGAAAACAGCACTAGTTGGACCGCTGTTGTTGAGTTTCTTACTCGAAGACACAGATACCGCATGCTTGTGATAAATTAGGCATGCTCTGCCCCCTACTGGCCGAAAATTACAAACTGTGCCTTTAAAGGACGTATATGGAACATGAGCATGATAGCGACATCTAGTTGATCTAGGTCGTAGTTACAACAATAAAAACAACATTACAGCTGTCGGGTTGCCTGCTTTCCTGCTGATACGAGGAATGTATTTTGTAAGGGGAGTTTAACTAACAGCTAACGTTAGCAAATGTAGCAAATGAGTTAGCTTACCGTCCAGTAGGAAAGTCGCCATTTCCACATGTGTTTGATGACATAGAAATGTTTTATGTGGGCCCATGAAGTGTAGGTTTCACCTAAAACTACTCTAGTTTCTGTTTTTCTGCGGTCAGTCCTCTCCTGAGACAGAAAACAATATCTCCAGGGCTCTGAAGCAGCTGCTTGACTTGAAGTGCCAGCCAAGCAGAGCTGACCATGTATTTGGAACATAGAGACAATACCTGTCAACCCACAACCCGCGGTCACTACTGGCTGGTAGATGTATACGTAACGTAATTTTTGTGCCCGATTTAAATGTACATTTTATTATATATATTAATTAAAATACAAATTTTTATGGAAATGTTTTACTTTCATTCTGCACCCCTCTAAAAGCAATATAGCCATTTATGAAAATGTTCCAACCTTTAAAATGTGTAAACCCTGCAATACTTGAAAATATTTTTTTTTTTTTACTTGAAATCTTTGTTTTGCGGGATTTTTTATCAATAGTTTGTTTTTTATCTAATTTACCATCATTTGTTGCAACAATTGGAGGAGAAAGTAAGACCCGTCTTCCAGTTCATTGCATTTTTTTGCTTGATAGAAGTTTCGTATTGGTACTCAGTTTTGGCAAGTACTGAGATCCAAGTATCAGTATTGGTTTGAAAAAAAGTTGTATTGTTGCATTCCTACTGAATTGCATATCAAGGCACACTGACTCATGCTGTACCACTGAAGAAATGAAGAAACTAGGCATTAGTAAAGACCTTTGAGCACTCCATACCTGCTTTGACTTTAATGCTTTCAAATGATCTGCTACAACCTACCTATGAAATATAGCTATACGATACCGATACATGTTTAATAGCAGTAGGTTGCTTATTATTTTGGTTTGATCTTGCACACTTTTCTATATCACTTTTCTATACGATATCGGAGTAGCGAAAGCTCAAACCAAACCTAAACCAGTTGTTTCTAGCAATTATCACATAATGATGTAACCATAGTATTCTATATCATCAAAGCTGTTCCAAAACTATGTAAAGATTTACCTCACTTCCCATTTAAGATGTAAATTAAGCAAGTATTTCATCTACGTAGGGTATTTGTGAAAATGTCTGATAAGTTTTTTAGTCTCTGCTGTGAGATAGTGGATAGATAACATTATAATCTAATACAGACAATTATATTCAAATATATTGCATCTTAAGAGCAGCTTAGCTATTAATCAACATTTAAATAATATATCTTTAGAAAAAAGTTGAAATTGAAGAAAATTAGTTCTTACTCATCGGTCCGGACGAGGCCTGAAAAAGTATAGCCCCCAATGGTTTGTCGGGTTTGGCTTCTAGGGACACCACTCCTTCATTGGAGAGGTCAAGTTGTGTCTCAGAACCACCCCGACAGTACCGAGTTGGAACCTTGTTGCTGGTTTCAGATGTGACCACTGAATACTGGAGTCCATCTGGGCAAGTTTTTTCAGTTTTAGCCAGTCCATCCCCAATGACGTTCAGACTCACAAGCGTCTTTTCAGGTGCTCTCACTTTCCAGATGAAGGTTCTAGAGAACTCTGACAGCAGGGATGACTGCGCCTCTACCGTGTTGGGAATGCAATTGTCCTGTGCGCATTCTGTAAAGTAGTTTTGAAAATGATGAAAGATATCATTAATCAAACTCTTCAACTCCTTAAACTGATGTACTTGGCACAAGAATAGAACGTAGAATATAATTTCTTGTCCCACAGTGGAAAAATACAGTGTGTGCAAAAAAGGAGCGTATTAAACAAGCACAACCCATTTATTAACTGAAAGTGCTAATAGCTCTGATTACAAGAATGTCATTTTATTTGCGGACCCTCTCTCTCGCCCTCTCAGAATCTGTTGACAGGACAACCATTTGATCTAGCAGCAAGAAGAAATGTATTTTTGCAAGAAAGTCATGCGGATTCTTATTTACCACAAGTCTTGCATAGATTACAGCAAATGTATACAGGAGGATGTTCTGGTCAGGTGAGACCAAAATTAGGTTCTTGCATCTAACCCCTCCCAAAAAAAGGAGTCAGCTAGATAATTAACACCGAATATTAACCCCCCAGGGAAACAAGGCGGTGGCAGCATGATGGTGTGGGCAAGCTTTTCTTCAGCAGAGGCAGAAAAGTTAGTTGGCATTCATGGGAGCTAAATACAGGGAAATCTTGGAAAAGAAAAAGTGTACATCATATATAATTTTCTTCCTATGACAAAAACATGCACTACATTGTGCAGGGCTATGATAAAAATCCTATTTAAAAGAGTAAAATGGATTTTAAGTTTATATAATGTTTTTCTGTTTATATAATGTGGCAAAATGTGAAGAAGTTAAAGAACCAAAACTACTTCTGCAAGACACTATCATCAAAAGAAATCCATTTCAGATGAAGGACACATGAACAGATATCTGCTTTGGTTAGCACAGCCCATCTGCTGCAAAATCCAGGCTTGCTTTGTACTTTCCTTTTCCTACAAACGCAACTGAGCAGTCATTTTAATTTCACATTTGATCTTGTGGTTTTACATGAGATATGATAATCAAATGATAATCAAAACCCTTGCATTCATCCATTTTTGAGAATTAACTTCAGTTTTGAGAAGAAATTTGCTAAAAAGGCCAAAATTAAATTTCACAAAAAGATAAACATCCAAATACAGTTCCAAGCAAACAATATAATGACTGATGGGATTGAATTGTGTGTAAACTTACGAATTAAACTGGTAATAGTCACAGTATACGACTCTTTGATGGGCTGGGAGCAGGAAAACTGCAGTTTAACCTCTTCTTCAGGTAAATTCAGAGAAGCTTGGCAGGATGTCTGGCTGTCATTAACCCCACTGACTGTGCATACAGTACAATCAGGCAGCTTGCTGGAGACTGTGACGTTAGAACCTTTTTTTGGCTTTACAGTGGTTTCAGAGGTCTCTAAGGGAAAAGAGCAAACATCACGGAAATAAATTATTAATATATTCATAAATAAAGGAAAGACAGTAAATTTTTTGGTTTAATGGGGAAAAATAAAAATAAAAAAGCACCCCCTTGCTGCATCCATCCTCATCTAAACCAAAAAAATCATACGAACAGAAATGAATAGATGCTTTGGCTGTTTATTGGTCTGGAGAACACAGGTGTGTGGTAACACAATGCCAACCAGGAAAGGCATCATCATTGTTTTCTTTTAGCAATGCTTAAACAGATTTTTCTTAAAAACCCCAAAGCTCTATCTCATATCCTAAAAAGCCTCAGTTAGAATGACAGAACATGTAGAAACAGACTTAACAAGTATGTCTTGTTTGGAAGTGTTACCTCATAACTGTGTAAGCTGTGCATAAATCAAGTGTCTGATCACAATGGCAATTCAACAAACACATTTTTGCCGAGTTTCATTTAATTTCCATTAATATTAATTCATTTATCCTTTTTTATTTTAGTCATATTTATTATTTGTTTATTTACCATTTTACCCTCTGACTTTTCTGTTTAGCTCTGTGAGTGAGTAAAATACATTTAGATCAAGACTTACTTTCACTTGCTTTTATGCAATTCAATATCTACACCTCTGAATTGAATTTCAGATTGTTAGACATTTATAACTTTAAAACATGACCTGATTTAGTGGATCATGGATACAGGATTTAGAAAGAAAACAATACAGCAAGTAGAGATCAATAACACAACCAAACAGCACATCAACACACCCTGTGGCCACTGTCCAGAACAGGGGTGGGCTTGTTGGGCTGCCAGAGAACCATGAACAACTCTGTCTAATACAGTATTTTCAAAACTAAAGCTTGGTTAAAACTTGGTCCGGCAAACAATTAGATAATGCTGTATGAAGAAGATCCATCCATCCAATCAAGAACGGGCTGCAGGGCTAGCAGGTCCAGAATACTCTCTCCATCATATTCCCATGGATGCCAGACCAGAAGTGATATACATAGTCATCCCAATAAGTTCTGTGCCTATCCCAAGGTCTCCTCCCAGTGGGACGTGCTTGGAAAACCTCTAAGATAGGCACCTAGGGAGCATCTTGATAAGATTCCTGAACCACCTTAACTCACTCTTCTCAGTACAGAGGAGTAGTTAGTATTTTGTCCTTTCATTTATAACTCATAGTTGAGGGTGGGAGCATAGGTATGCCAGTAAATCAAGAGCTTTGCTTTTTGGCTCAGTTCTTTGTTCACCAAGACATGCCGGAGAGGCACCTGCATCACTGCAGACGAGCCCCAAAACCATTTCCCTCCTCTCCTCCAACCTCTTACCATCACTTACGAACGAGACACGAAGATACCTAGACTCCTCCCTGTAGGAAAACACCAACTACAAACTGAGTTTGTTGGCTAACAGCTTGCTTTGATGTAGAAACTGACCAACATAAAACCTAAAAAACGTAAAAGACTGATAGTCATACAGGATATGATTGCTTCAAGCCGGCTCAGAGATTGCTGGTGAACAAATACTGTTGCCAGGCACACCTATCTTACCAACTAACAATCAACCAGAGCAAATGAATTCAAGTCTGACCGATCATGAGTCACAGTGAGGGAAGGGAATAACTCTATTAACACAAAATCAATTTTTTTCTATTAAGCCACTTGCCTCACTAAAGTTTTTTACTTTAGTTAAAGCAGGTTCTAGAAAAGCAATGTTCTGGAGCACCAAGTAGATTGTTAAGCATCCAACCGTTGCTCAAGCCCCTGACTTTGTGGGTTATATTTTACAGGAGCCAACCAACATTCCTCTAAAACTGGCTTTGTGTTAACATGACTGCATTGCACCATAGAGATTTGTTGGCTACATTGCCATCGCCTGTTCTTCCACATCCCAGGGGCATTCATCAGGATTCAAGACTTAGGAGGCTTCCTTAACCAGTTCAGAGGTCACCGTTATGTTTTTTTTACATTTTTATACCCGAGATGTGGCAGCAGCACTGAGATACAGCAGCAGATTGATCATTAGTTTTAAAGGCTAAAAAAAAAAAAAGTGTCATAGAACGCAAACGAGTTACATCACCTGCACGAGCATCAAGTGTTTACTCAAAGCAGGTTGGATCCATGCTTGAACGAAATGCTCCAACGTCCTCTCTGTTTTTAGAGGAGAACCCAAGCAAGACTTTAAAGTCAAAGTAAGTGAGAGTTTTTAGGCAGGCATGGAAACTTTCATTTTACAACCTGTGCTGCACATTTTGTGCTTTAAGAACAACAGAAACAACCATGGATGACCTCAGCTGAACAGGACCGTAAACACAGCTTTTTCTTGACAATGCAGGTGTCGGAGTCTTATGTGATAGTAAATTATGGATGTGTGAATAAACTGGATTACATAAAGAAATGTTTAACAATAAAAAAAAAATCACATAATGATGCCTGCATTTAACATTTTTATATAGTAATCATTAATATGATAATAAAAATCCCCGACAGTACTAACTGCAGGTGCTCGAAAGAAGACACAGATTTCAAATTCAACAATGGATGTAATAAAACACCCACCAGATTTATATTTCAGCAGCAGATTGTTGGTCAATCATTAATGAAGCTGTGATGGATTCATGCCTCCAGGAAGGAGGTTCCATAAACGCCTCATAATGCATTTAAAAACAGAAAGAGCTAAATGAGCTGAGATATACTCGGCTCACATTGATTTTAGGTTTTAGTTTCCATCTGTTTGGATGGATGATTCAAGATGAGCTGAGCTCTTTTGCCCATGACCCAAAAACGTGAGACAAAGCAATTGAAACACACAGTGAGACAAATACTGAAGTTAGTATGTGATTTATACTCCACTAAGGGCTATTCCACTGGAATTAACAAATATGGGCTGGTTAATATCAAGACCACTTAGAATAGGCTACATTATGTTATTATCAGGACACACAATAAAATACATTATTTATTTTTTACTTTTTCACTATCTTACGTAGAGTCCATCTTGAAAACTACATCCTCTTCACAGGTCAAACTTAAACAAAACTGCTCTACATCAATGACAGATTAAAGGAGAAATGGTTTACAGGCTGGGAAGCTTTATCTAAATTATTATCACCAAAAAAAAAAAATTTTAGGGCTCGTTTTGGCAGAACATTACATTAAATAGGGTCTAGTTTCAAAATCACCTAAACAAGTCAAATCTTCACAGAAAAAGCTATACATTTTTGACAGAGTATATAAAACAGAGTTTTATTATGTCCAAATAAAAAGAAATACACTTGCAAATGACATTATTTGGTCTTTATAGTCTTATATTAACTGGTATTATTTATTTGACCTTTCTATGTTGTCTAAAGTTCATTGTGGACCTGTTGAAAGGTGGTGTTTGGCCAAAATAAGGCTTCAAAATCATCTTTTTATTTTTAAGAGGTGAACAAAAGTTTCACAAACTACAAACTGCGTTTTATAGAATCTCTGATTAACATAGGGTGTTTTTTCCCCTAGATATGACCTTGTTGGTGTTTTGTTTTTCAACACAGATCAAGTGGTGACAAAAATGAAAATACTTAAATAAAAAAATATTTCCTTTAAGTTTGAACAAGTTGAAGAAATGTTTTTAAAATAATATAAAACTTGTTAAAACCTTTCAGTGGTGTAAAAAATGATAATGTAAAGGTTGTGTCTGTTAATGAGATTTAGTTGTAAAGCCAGCCCTAATATAAAATGAAGCTAAAATAAAAACTTTTAAATGTTTTTATCAAATAAAATTAGGGTTCCACAAATGGCAATCTGGGTTTTCTATGATTGATTAATATTGGAGAACTGTTCTATCATGTGTTGATTCATCATGGTGTCACGTTGAAGCTGAACACAATGGAAGCCTAAAATTGCTCGTATGATTTTTTTATAAACTGAATAAACGTCCCTTAACACCAAACTGCTTTCAAAATAATATTTTAAGTATAGAATAAACCATTAAATTTTTTTAAATCGTATGTATTTTGTAAAAGTTAGTTCTATATTGTTAAATGTAGTAGAATAGCATTTTAGTAAAGTGTCCAAACGGAAGAAACAAATCAAACACGAACTTCAGCGCCATAAATAAAGCTTTGTCTTAAACTGAAGGCATTTTACAGAGCAGCCTATACATCAGAGTTTATACATTTTGGCTCACTGACATATTAAAGTATGAATGGAAACACGAATACGTTTTTACAACAAGCAAGTATTTCCAGCTGACATATGTTGTTTTCCTCACCTAATGAGTCCAAAGATGACACAAATAAAAGCGCCAAGAGAGCGCATGCTCCACAAAGACGCATATTCACGAAATGGGAATCCTTCTGAACACAAAAAACGGCAGTATTTTTAGAAATTAAAAAGTTGAAATCCTGAGTCGATGTTCAGACAAGTAGGAGCATTTTCATCCACTTTTCAACCACAGGGAAGGCGCTGACAGTCACTTCCTGCTCCAGTTCACTTGCGCTGCGGCGGAGGGCGTGGCCCCACAGGTGGGTTACCTGCTCCGACTTGATGCGAAGATCCTGCCCGACCGCTCTCCCGTTGAACTGTAAACACGGAAGAATCACTCGTGGGATGTTAGTTAAAGTGCAGAGTGTGGGCACAATGAGCGCCCTATTTATAAGCAGCCAAACATGCCACAGATGGCTGGCATGGGGCTGTGGATCCCCATCATGAGGCATGGGATGGGCGTGGAACACACTTGACACTCAGGAATTTTCATTTCTTTAATAAAGTTATTTAACCTGTTGAAGGGTGTATGTATTACAAATACATAGCACACACAAAAAAAACTTGCTGTAAACGGTGCTGCAGATGTCAAAAGCAGCAGTGTCTGTTAAAATACGCAAATGAGAAATAAATAGTTATTATGCAAAATTTAACTTGCGATTGGTCAGGTGCATTTTTTCCCACAGTGCAGCGACAGTAGGCTATACATGGGATTTCCTTTGAAGCCCTAACACAGTGAGGAACACTCCCAGAGCTGCGGAGGCTTGCTCTTGTCACCACATGCCTCACAACACAAGACATTCCTGCTCAGAAACATACCTGAGGGCTGGACTACTCTCATACACACTTCGGTGTTACATTTTTAACCCAAATCCAAGTTTTTCTCCCTTACCTTAAATTTACGTGCAAATTCAACACAATCATCTTGAGTTGTAGCCTCTATAATATGGTTGATAAACCCATTTTAATCATATTTTAAAGAACTGAAACACTTCACAATGAGAAACTCAAAAATATTATATTGTTAAAGTTTTTTTATGTTTTCACAGATGTTTTTTGTTTTTTGTTTGAGTGAACCAGTTCTTGTTTGTGATTAAACTTACAAATGGGACGTTTTTTGCCGAACCAGTCTGACAGCACACACAGTGGGCGTTGTGCTGCTGACTCTCCTCTTAACAAGAGCCTCTCAGAGAAGATTCAGCAGCTGTCAAATTTCCCTCCTGTCCCATGAAACTGTAGATCCCGGACAGCCGCACATGTGCTGCCGCTGGGGGTTTCAGGGGCACATTTTGTTTCTTGAATGGAGAATTATTAACAATAGCTGACAGATACTGTGAAAGTACTGGGAGGTGTTGCAAGCCGCTTTAATTAGAATAGAATTGAGAAAACATTAAATGAGATATTGTCTAGTATAACAAGAAATAATCAGAAACAACCCTTTTGACATGAAAATTGTTGGGTTAAAGTCAGAGAAACAGCATCTACTGTAGCAGCTTGTGTTTAATAGAGAAGGCTTGTTCAGACTAGATGAATACCCTGGACAGTCCACATGGAGGCAGTGACACATTAGGTTAGACCAACTGTTTTCTAGTGTCGCAGTTTCAGATTTCAAAAGTGCAAACCAGCTGCAGAAGATCACAAAGGAACTTTTTTTTAATCTACAGTCTGGATAAAACAGCAGGCTTTATTCTGGTTAATTTCAATTTATTTTTAAAGGGTCAGTATCATCTAAAGGTGCATCAAAGGAGACAGTTCAGATCCAATTATGGAAAATCCATCTTCATCAAAATTATTTTCAGGTCAGTCCAATTCATTCCATTAAAATCTAAGTTCCCCATTTTCAATTACATACAGTCAATTTCACTCTGTTATAGCATGTAATTCAATGACATGACATCACAATGCAGTCAAACTCATTTCAATCAATCATTTGATGGTACGGTAAGTGGAAAGATACAAATATCTAACACAGTCTGAGCATCAAGTCCTTGACTTTGCTGCAACTCCTCGAACTGAGCAAGCATGTTTGACAGTGGGGACGAACAGCTACCTTTGAACAAACAGAACCAGATCCAAGCTCAGTATTCACAGCCGTCTGCCAACACAGACTTCGCAGGAAGAAAATAAAGAAAAACACAGACTCACTGCTCTATCAGTTTTCTGGGGTTAATGCAGAAATACCGGTCAATCTCTTATCTTCTATTTATCAGTAAGATTATTGAAAAAGCTGTGTTTCCGCAGTCAAACAGTTTCCTGACAATGACCAACCGTTCTGATATTCTTCAGTCTGGTTTATGTGTTCACCACAAAACCAAAATTTCCCTCGTCAAAGTTTTCAATGACATCCACATAAATACACACATGGTAGACTCACAGTAATAGTTGTGTTGGACCTCAGTGCGGCATTTGACACTGTTGATCATTAAAAAAAAGGAATTAAGAGCTGGGTTAGACTTTATACTACAGTACTTGGCTGGTTTGAGTCTTACCTAAAGAACAGGAAATTATTTATGTCAATGGGCAATTTTTCATCAGAACAAGAAGAAATCGCACGTGGGGTGCCAAAGGGCTCCATCCTAGGGCCCTTCCCATTGAACATCTTCATGCTCCCACTAGCACAGATTATAACAACCAATAAGAGTAGCTATCATAACTATGCAGATGACACTCAGCTTTACACTAGAATGTCACAAGGGCACTTTGAACCTACCCAAACCCTAAATAAAGGCATATAAACGGATGGATGTGTCATAACTTTCTCTGGCTGAGCAGAAACAAAACTGAAGTAATTATTTTTTGACCTAAAGAGGAAAGGTCAAGAGTCAGTACACACACAAAAAAATTCCACCCAACTGAATTGGGTTGATTAAGCAATAATGAATTTTGTTGAGTGAACTACATGTAAACATGTTGGGTCAACCTAATCCATTAAGGTTGCTGTAAGGAACAACTTAATTTCCAGTGTTAACGAAACATGATTATAATTATTTCCGTAATGCAATTCCTTCACTTTGTCAAGAAAAGTGGGAATTGGCATGTATTTATAGTATTATAATTTTTTTTACTGGAAATGAAGTCATATCTGTATATTATTATATACAACGTTTTTGAGTTATTGTGTAGCAAAGTGGTTAATGTAGATGCTCAAAAAAGGTGGCCCTTTTCTGAGTTTGACTCCATCCACTGCTATTTATTTATGTGCCTTATAACAACCTAAATGTTCTAGGTTGACCCATAAACAGGACCTCGAAAACCTCATCCATGCATTTATCTTTAGTCGGATTGATTACTGCAACAGTGTTCTCACAGGTGTGCATAAAAAGTCAATCAGACAGTTGCAGCTGATCCAGAATGCTCCTGTTCACGTCCTCACTAGAAACAGGAAAGTAGAATACATCACCCCAGTTCCTAAGTTCTTACACTGGCTCCTTGAAGCTCAGAGAATCGACTTTAAAATACTTTTACTATTTTATAAAATGGTAAATAGTAGTTGGCCTGTATTTGTATAGAGCTTTGCTTAGTCGCTACAGACACCAAAGCGCTTTACACTGCATTCAGTTATTCACCCATTCACACACACATTCACAAAATAGTGATGGCAAGTTACGTTGCAGCCACAGCGGCCCTGGGGCGCACTGATAGAGACGAGGTTGCCGAACACTATCGCCACCGGGCCCTTTGACCACTACCTGTAGGTGATGGCGGAAGTGTCTTGCCCAAGGACACAACAACCAAGACATCCGGAGCTCAAACTGGCAACCCTCTGGTTACAAGACGAACTCCTAACCCCTGAGCCACGGTCCGCCATTCAATCATTTTTATAAATCAGTGAATGGTATATTGAATATCTACTGTCTAATTCCAGTCTACCTAGCATCCCAGGAATTAGGACTAGGCATAGAGAAGCAACTTTCAGTTTCAGTGATCCTCTAATCTGGAACGAACTGCCAGAACACCGTAAAGCTGCTGAAACACTGAGTTCTTTTAAACCACAGCCCAAAATACATCTGTTTAGAACTGCCCTTTAGTAATGTTTTCATGTATCTTTATTGCTGTTTTTACTTTACACTCTAATGTTTTCATCTATCTATATTGCTGTTTTTATTCATTTTTCTTTAATTGTCATATATGTGTGTGTGTTTTATGCTTAATTGCTGTTTTTAACTTTCATGTAAAGCATATTAAATTGAATTTTGATTATTTTCTCTAGCAATTCTCTCCTGCTCTGTCTCCTCATTTCTCTGTAATTAGTTCCATCTTTTTCTCATCCCCTGCGTGCATAATTGTTCTCACATGTCATTGTTCTTTGCTGGATTTTTTCTTTTTCTCAACCCCTGCTCTGCTCTTTCGTTCTCTCTATCGTGTTCTCAGTTCTCTGTAATTATTTTTGGACTGCCAGTATTAAATCATGTTCTACATCTGCCTCAGTCCTGTTGCACTTTGGGTCCCCCTCAAGATAAACAAATCATGACACACGATCAACCTGATTTAAGGTAATAAAGCTTTTTAAGAGCATATGTTAATAATTTGTTTTCTGGTTATGGCAACATTTTAGCAACAGGAACTGCTCTTTAAAGATCCACTGCTACCACTCTGTGCAGAAATCCCCACCAGTCTATAAACCTTGTTCTCTTTTCGTACCAGTTGTCCCTGTCCGTTGCCACCCACAGAGCAGCCACCATCGAGGAGTCAGAGCGTCTGCAGACTTGTTGCCCTCTAAGAAGCAACAGCAGAAAACCCAGAGATCAGCTCTCCTTACAGCTGTCTGTAAATTTAGCCTCTCTAGGGTCTGTCAGAGTGGAAACCAGACAACTACGGGACAAACTGGAGGAGACATGGAGCCCAGAAAAAGTCCCAGGCTTTCCTTTGGTAGGGATGCTTGTTTGCACTTTTCTTACAGTCATTAGGCATTATTCTTCATGGTTCTTTGTTTTACCTTTGGGTTGTCCGTGATGTGCATTTAGGAAGCTGCACTAGATGTGGTGAAGCAGTGAACGTTACAGAAGGAGCCTGCAAGGCGATGGGACATTTATTCCACAACTTATGCTTCACCTGCAGCGTTTGCAGTGAGTCTCTAAATGTATTAGTAATTATAGTAACTATACTTGGATTTCAGTACTTGTTGATAACGAGTACCAATACTGATACTTCTACCACACACAAAAAAAGCAATGAATTTGAAGACATGTTTTATTGTCTTCTCTGCTTGCTACAACCAATGATGGTTAATTAGATTTAAAAAATATTGATAAAAATGACAGCAAAACTAAACTTTAAAGTGAAAAATAAAAATTTTCTATGAAATTATTGCAGAGTTTCCACATTTTAAGTATCAGTTGATGGTACTGGTTAACTTTAGCCAATACCGATTCAGTACATAAGAATGATACCAGTATCCATATCGGTGCATCCCTAGATGCAATTAAACCACTTCTGATGTCTTTATAATTTTCTTTTAAGTAGACTTCATCATATCCTTTCCTTCAACATTTTTTTTATTTGGAAAAAAATTAAAAGCCTGTCATAAACCCAGAAGAACTACTGTTCACATGGAAGGTTAGAAAGATTAGAACGTCTGCCCTGAAAGCAACATAAAAAGCATGAGGAATGACTCAATATATTTATTTACACAGTATTGTATACATTTTAAACTCCACCGCCAAACTGTCTGTAAACACTGTGATGTTATGTGTATCTTGAATCTCAGGTTGCACGCATGCTCAGAGTAGATCTGGATAAATGAACTAAAAAAGGGATTCTGATGGCAACTTGTGGAAGCAAGTTTTTTTCTTTTAGTGACCAGTAGATCTCACCACAAGCACATTAGTAAGAAATTAACCAGAGGAAGCCAGTAGGCTTGTGTTCTCTGGTTCCTAAAATATATTTTAATGTTTAAGAGATATACAGTAGAACAGCTTTGATAAGTAATTTGATCTTATTATAAGAGGATCAGGGTTTGTTTGTCTGTCTGTTAGTTAGCAACATAACTCAGAAAGTTATAGGTGGATTTAGATACAAATTTTTGGAACCAGGAACAAGTTATTTGAATTTGTGGGTGATCCAGGTCGCTGCCTGGGTGGAGAGTGAGCTTCCTTGGTGTAGGTCTGCGTTCTCAGAGTGCTTTTCTTGTTGGAAAATATAAATGAAAGTGTATAAACATATAAAACTTTTTAAAAGTTACGTTTACTGATACATTGCAAAAACTGTCCATCTAACCAACTCCAGCAATCTATTTTACTGCAAAAAATTATTGTAGATCTTGTTTTGAAGCTTATGCTTAAAAAGAGCATGTGCTAGATTATTAATTTTATTTAGAGAAAACATATATATATATTTTAGAATTTTTATTCTTAAATCCGATTGTCTTACTACAGTGGCAGATGAAAATACTAGATTATAGTCTAAAACTTCTTAAATTATGAGAAATAATCTGCCTGTGCAGTAATAACATTGCACTAATGGTAAGAATTCTCAAAATAAGACATCTCTAAATAAGATTAATAATTTAACATCTTTTGCTCTTACTTAGTACATAACTCTCAAAAAAAGAATACAAATACTTTTTGGCTGGAAGCAAGATGCTGGATTTGGTTAAATGGATAGCTTTGGCAGCGTAGTATTATGAAAATATTAGCTTGCCTCATATTAACTTGTTTTATTTATTTTATATCAGACAAACAGCTGAAAGGACAGCCATTTTTCACGGTGTCGGGGCGCATCTACTGCGAGGATGATTTTTTGGTAATCATCAATTTGTTGGTTGCTCTTAATACATTAAATGTGTACTTATCCAGTTTTTCTTGCTTTTTTCAGTTCTCTGGAGTTCACCCATCTAAAGAAGTGTGCAGCAGTTGTGGAAGTTCAATCACAGATTTGGCAAGCAGTTACTCACATGAGTGCTTCTCTTTGACCTAAAATTCTGATTAAAACAACTAAAGCTACACAATCAGGTTCTGCAGGCTCGGGGGAAATCATACCACCCAACTTGTTTTCGCTGTGTGGTCTGCAGACAGGAGCTGCACGGTCAGCCTTTCGCCGTGGACTCAGACTGCAGGGTTTACTGCGTCACCGACTATCACAGGTGAAATTACAGCAACAAGAGAACGAGCCCTCTGGGTCTGACGATGGCGAGAAAGGGGGGATCCCCAAACAAAGGAATTTTGAGTTTCACTGAGACGTTCTCGTGGTTTCAGGGTCCAGTCTCCCCTTTGTGGTGCCTGCAGGATGCCGATACTGCCATCAGAAGTGAGTGAACTGAGTTTTAACCTTTAGATAATGTACCCAATAATCTTTTCCTTTTTCCATTTGTTTCAGGGATCTACGGAGTCAATTCGAGTGGTGTCATGTAACAACTATTACCATGTGGAGTGCTACAGTAGTGAGGTTAACCTCATTTGAAGCAGACTAGTGTATTACTGTGACACTTTACACAATCTCCAATGCTAATAAAGTCTTTAATTTCCACTTATCCCACTCATTAATTTCCCATATGGATTGCAAACCTCAACCTTTTCAGGACTCCACTAAAGGAATGGAAATTAGCCAGAGCCAGCTCAAGGCATAAGCACACTAAACACTTCACAGAGAAATCAGATTTTAAAACCTTATAGCTATGTTCATGAATAATAAGCCTACATTTAAAACTAATCTGTTTCAAATTTTTGTGATTTTAAATCATTTTAGTTTCTTAAAAATATTTTTTATAGCGACAACACACATTATTGAACTAAGAATATCATTCCACCATTTACATTCTGCCATAGCGACTAATCTCAGTCTGTAGTTACTGATATTTAACTAGATAAATATTATTTGCAAAACACAAATCTACTCATAACCAAATTAACTGCGACCAAATACTGATTTATGAATTTAAAGCTCTGTGTGTAAAATGTAATAAGTTTGAATGTTAACGGCCATACTTTTATATTTATGTTTAATCATTTCTGCTGCCTATGGATGTGCTAGAATCAGACTTCTTCATAACATACCGTTAAATGAATCATTAAATAGCAATAGACAATACTGTATGTATGTACTGTAAGAGTGCTTGTAAATACATCCAGCAAAAATTTTTAATACTCTAAGCTTCACTGGAGATTTAACAGGAAGTGTTTTCTTTGGTCAAATGTGACTGAGCTTTTCTGCAACCAACACTTTGTAAATCTGATGAGGTGTACTTGGGTTGAGCAACTCAGTACAAAGACTGGGTGAGGGATCTGTTATCCTTTGGGTCTGTTTCTCTTCCAGAGTCGCTGTGTTTTTTCTGTGCAAGGCTTTAGAAATACAATAAAAGATACATTTATTTTAACTATAGTTTCACAATTTTATCAGGGGTACCAATGAGTATGAATATCACTGTATTTTGATGGAGACCCAGCCAAATGCCTCCAAACCATCAGGCGCCTCCCATGAAGGCTTGAATTTTAACACTGATCACAGATCTAAATTTTTACATTGTTTTTTTTTTTTTTTTTCAGAAATATTCATAAAATTAATATGAGTCTTGCAATATGTAAAATTTAAGATATGAAACTAGCAAAACAAATTCTAAAAACAATTTATAAGCTTACTTTTTAAAAGTTTAAAGAACAATTACTGTGTAATTATTGTGTAACTAAAGTTAAAATCTAATGCTGAGTTTATTTTTTGTTAGTGTTTAGAGTTTGGTTTGATCGCAAAATCAGCAATGAATAACCAATTGTCAAAGGTTAGTTTTAAGTTCACCCAAATAAACTCATCCCCCTCTCCCAGAATAAATCCAATTTGTATGTAAATGGTGTTGGAGGTGGAGATGCTCGTACCAGGGAGAGGGGGCCCAAATCTTATACTCCTTACAGCACCATACCACCTCGAGGCAGCCCTGTTTTGATAAGCTGCAAAGTAAGCCCATGTCCCACTTTTTAGGGTATATAAGACTCTTTAGCACTTGATTTGCAACTCATATGAAGGTGTTTCTTTATTATTATTAAAAACGTATTTATGTCAAGGGAAATTTAGATGCCCCACATTAAGTTAAATAATCTACTAATGCAACAACATGTTTCAACGTGGACAAACATTTATGTTGTACCTGAAACCTCATATAGAGGACAACAAATTAAAAAAAGTTATCTGTAATTTGAGTTTCAGTTATAACATGCATGATTTCCTTTTAGGTATAAAAATTGCAAAAGAGAATGATCTGGTTTTATATATAAGAATTGTGTATGGACTCCTTTTTTATTTATCAATATATTATTATTTTTTTCAGAACTTCTACTTAAATGGGAAGTTCGTTTTTTTTTAAACCTGGACCTTATTTTTAGCAGTTAAGTTAAACTAGTTTTATTACGAATTTAAAAGAAGTTTGACATTAAAAGACCTACAGGAATAAGAGCGCCATCGTGTGTAAATAATCTGTATTGTCATCCCGTTTTCTCCCGGAACTGTGAACATGAAATGAAAAGCAGCGCTGATTGAAATGGCGTCAGCCACAGCCCGTAGCTGGGCTCTCTGCACGGTCTGTCTGATTAACCTGCTGTTTGTCTTCATTTCTGGGGCTGACTTCATTCGCTTCGTGTCCTTTCGACCCATCTATCATAACATCACAGGGGACACGGTGCTCTGTCAAGGTGAGCTCTTGGAAAAACTAGAAGCGGCTTGCAGCCAAAACAGGTTAAAAGTAGAAAAAGTCAAACGTTGACAGTTAGAGAAGTGTGTTTTGTTAGTTTAGTGACAGGCTGTCCAACAGCTGAAAATGAAACAATAATAGTCAGGAACTCTGTATGTTGCATGTGTTGATACAGCAGGCGAACTTGGCGTGTTCAGAGCCCGGCTAGCTCAGTCGGTAGAGCATGAGACTCTTAATCTCAGGGTCGTGGGTTCGAGCCCCACGTTGGGCGGAAATCGTTTTGTTTCTATAGAGTCTTAAATTGTATGGCTGTACCAACTTCGCTCTAAGAATCAGAATCAGCTTTAATGGCCAAACATTATGGTTTAAGGCTAAACATAATGTTTAAAAAACTTTTGGCTTAAAAAGACATCTTCACATAAATCATAAAAAAAATTGTATTGATGCTACAAATACTACCCAATAAATGTGAATGATAAAATAAATATTTATATTTATTTTGAAGATGTAATAACCAATTAAAAATCATACATTAATTAATAAAGTGACACTGATAAATACTGACAAGAAAGAAACAAAATCAATCAAGACCTAAGGAAAGTAAACATAAACCAGGAATGCATATTCAGTTTACTCATTTTAAAAGGAGAGAGATGTACAAACTTATTTTATCCCATCCCTTCTTATTAAATCAACATTAGCTTTACAATATTATATTTACAGAAATTATTATATTTTTTTCTTTATATTTCAATTAGATGGACAAGGGGTGTGAGCTTGCACTTTAAGCAATTTGAAAAATATTGCTGCTTTAAATCAGGGTCCCTACCAGAGCTGTGTTGAAATAATTTAAAAATCGATTCTGAATCGATTCTTGTAGAAATCGAATACAATCGATTCACAAGTTCAAAAATCTATTTAATTTTTTAAGGATAGCTTGAATTGATTCCAACTCTTGAGAATTGGAATTGAATCGATCCTTGAAATTTGAATCGATACCCAGCCCTACTCCCTACATAGTTTTATAGTGTGGGTTTTATGTGCCCTTTATTAAGAATTTAATGATCCAGATCCATCCATTGTCTACAGTGACGTAGTTGGCATTTCAAAAATACGGGAAGGAATTGTGCCACAGGATTTTTATCTCTAAAAATCTACTGTAAAATACTTAAATCTCTTTTAGGTCTCACATGGTAGCTGAAATAAAAGCTAAAATGCACAATGTAAGTATATTTTTATGGTTAACTAATTGTATTTAGATACACTGCAAACTTCAAGTGTTTATTCTGGCGGTTTCAGTGTTAGGTTTTCTTAAACCCTAAAGTTTTGTTTGGCAATTTATGCCGCTCTGCGCAGTATTTTGATTTGCTGGTCGTGATTGGTTCTTTTTCATCTGAGTGACTGCAGTACAAGTAAAGGAGTTGAACTTCCTATTTGTGGTACTTTTTCAGTACAAGCAACACTTTATCCAAATTGGGCTTACAATACTCATGCAAAAATGCTTAAATATTAGTGGCCCCACCTACTGCCTGAAAAGAGACGCTCTTTCTCGGTCGTATCGAACTTTAAATACTACCTTTTATTATCGTTCATACTTGCTGTTTCTAACTCCAATCAGATTGAAATGATTAATTTAAAAACTTCCCTTTCTTGACTTCTTTCTTATTCGTATAGACTCCATCCCATGGTCTGTGGCCTTGAAAGACACCTCTGTGCTGTGGGCTCTTCTTGTGGATCTGTCCTTGTTGGCGCTTTTCACTGCACAACACAGCCTGATGGCGTGGTCCCCGGTGAAACACGCCCTACAGTCGATGCTGGGGGCTCTGAACAGGACAGCATACTGCTTCTCTACTGCATTAGCCCTTCAGGTACAGTGACATTCTCAAAGTTCGTGAAACCTAAACTTTTTTTTTTTCTCCCAGGAAGCCACAGGCCCTGTGCTGCACTTATGGGTGAATTGTATTTATATTTATATAAATAAAAAAATTTGTCAAATCCTGGCTTTTGTTGATTAATGTGTGCAACTTGTCATGTATTAGATGCCTGTAGTGATGCAAGGATTTAAGAGGATTGTTTCTAAATTACTATTCAGAATCTTTCAGCATTAAACACTTAGCAGTTTTGTTATCGTTTTTAAATTACTTAATATCTTGATACTTGATTTTTAAGCTCCCTCTCATTTGTTTTGGTTGTTTTAATGTTTTTGAGTTTTTTTTTTTTTTTTTTGCAAGTGATTTGCCTCTATATTTATTGAGCATTTTTATTTTTCATTCTGCTTCTTTCGAACATTTCTACCCTCTGTTCAGTTTTAAAGCTCTTTTTTGTGAGTCTATACTCTGCTCTACTGAGTTCTCATTTGCCTTTTCTTATGTTTAATTTGTGACAAATGTCAATAATTTATATACCTACAGTTTACTTTGTCTTTGTATTTTTTTCTGTAGGTTATTCAAAACTTGCAAAATTCAGTATTCCTTTGGTGGTCAAAATTATATTTATTCTGTTTATTATGTCAGTGATGTTTAAGTTTTTACTCATTTTTTACCCTGTCAGATCTTGATGCGTTACTGGCAGCCAGTGACTGGCGCCCCCTGCCTGTGGTCAGTGCGTCATGCACCCTGGAGTATCTGGTTCCCTCTGCTCTGCTTTGCACTGCACTTCCTCTGCTGGGCCATCATCTGCAGCATCCTTGTGATCTATGATTATCCAGAACTAATGGGTATTAAGCAGGTAGGAAAGTTCAGAGGGGATATGTTTTTTTAATTATTTATTTATTTATTTTTATGTGACCCTAAATGAGTTTTGGGCATTTTTTCAGTTACATGTCATTATTACATGACATTTCAGGGTAAAAGACTTGTTCAGCTATTATAAAATGCATTAATTTCATTTGTAGTTCTTCCTAAACATAAAACACAGCACATTTGAGTGTTAATATTATATTTTTTGCCTGACTCCAGAGGGTTTCATGTTTCTTTTGAATAGTATGAAATTTTGGTAGAGAAAGTTAAGTATAGATGGGAATAGATTTATGGAGCATATCTTGGCCAACAAAATCAGCAATTCAACATTTTCAAGCCATCTTTCCATGGAAATCCCTCTTCATTTGCAACTTTGTAGTATCTGAAGGTTCAAAACTGACTTGTATTTGAAACTGTTGAAAATGTTATCTATCTATCTATCTATCTATCTATCTATCTATCTATCTATCTATCTATCTTTTAAATCTGTTGGGAAGGGATGGAAATATGGTTTATGTGGGGCATTTTAATCTGTAGGGTTGAGTTGAGTTGCAATTATTGTATGAAAAGCGTTTTATAAATAAAGTTTGATTGATATATATCAACATTTTTGTACTCTTCTGCAGATTGATACCACTTCAGATCCACAGGGTCAATACTAACAGCTTCAAAGAAAGTTATTGAATAGCCCTGATTAACGAAATATGAAGTTTGACCTCAGACCTTAACGCAAGATGTCAGATAAAGCATTGAAGAGATGTTTAAAAGTGTTCTGACAATAGGTTTAATAGAAGAAAAATTATATAGTAAAAAATGTAGTTCTTGAATCCTTCCCATGCAAAAAGGAATGCTAAAATGCAATTTGCTCTACAAAATAAAACAGGAAGGGAGCTCTAAGAAAACTCCAGCAAAGTGAAACACAAGAACAAAAAGGTCAAAGCAGCAGGTTGACTCTTGAAGAAAAATAAATTATCTTAGTTTGCCAGAAGATATTACCAAAATCAAATAAAGTCCTGGGACCAGGTGGTTAATTTTTAAAACTAAATTATAAAGTATTTTATATCATCCTCCAATCCTTTCCTTTTTCTCTTAGGTGTATTATGAGTGCCTTGGCTTGGGGGACCCGTTGGTTCAGAAGTCACCGCAAGCTCAGCGCCTCCTGTCCCATCTCCGCCATCCCGTCTACCTGGAGCTGGTCGTCATCCTGTGGCTGCTACCGGCCTTATCCCTGGACAGGCTCCTGCTGGCCGGGGCGCTGTCGGCCTACGTGGCCCTGGCACACTCTCTGGACAAGCAGGATTTAGCCTACCTCTGTGCTGAGCGTAAACTTAAGGTGTGGCTCCTTACTGAACCGCAGCGAGGCAGTGTTGAGCAGAACGGCAGCAGCTGCAAGGAGAAGGGAGGTTAATGCTGCCTGAAGCCGACATTAGATTTCAAAAATGTATTGTAATCTCATTTATGCTGACATCCTTGTGTTTAGCACATAATATTTTTTTAGAAGTCATTACATGAATTATTCTTAAATTACCATGTCTTTATGAGATTTCACACTGGGAGTGTTTTCTGTTTATTACTGTTGGGTGGAAGAAAAAGAGAAACTGGTTGCATTTCTAATACTATGAATATAATTTTCTGTGTGACTTGATCAAACAGGGTCAAAACTTCATGTCTGGATAAGTCAAACTAGTTAGCATTGTGTTATTTAACAGGATGACGAGTGCTTCTCAGTTATATTTAGTCTACTTCCACTCACAATGCTGTGATTGTTTAACTACCACAGTCATGATTTTCAGTATTTTGGACATTAATTTGATTAACTATATTAACTTAGATGTCTTTAGTATTTTATAGATTCATTGCACTCTTTTATAAAAAAAAATGTTTTACTGTGTTTAGTAATAAGTTATTAAGGTAACAGAGTCAATATGTCAAACAGAGCAGTGTTTCTTAACCCTGGAGCAGAGTCTTGTAAAAAAAAAAACAAGCACAGTGGGTCCAGGGTTAGGAGACACTGCATTTGATGACCACTACACTGTATCCAGGTAAAGTAGCTAGGGTGAACGTCTACCTATTCGCTGTTCAGTATTTTTTCCGGGTAAACTTTTTAATAGACTTTCATGCAGATATGGTTCTAGAAAATTGGGAAATTTTGCTTTTTTTGTGGAAAATATCTAAAATATTGAAACAAAAAAATGCAGCTTGGGAAGATGGAATACCTTGACACGATGCCATTTGACCTGCTATTGCTTGGCAACGCCAACCAGCCAATCCGGGAGTGCCGTTCTTTTTCCTTGCTATACGAGTGGAAATAAGGAGTAGTGTGGATTTTTGTTCCTACATAAGTGCCAAGACTGTTTCACTGTGCATATGCACATATACATCTGCATATTTGGTTACATTTGGTGTTTGAACTAATAAATTGGCAATTTTAATCATTTTTAGAGGGGAGTATTCACTGATTTTAGGTATTTGCAGTTGCAGATGAAATTTCTCAGGAAAAATATTGTGCCTGTTTTAAATGTTGAACTAAATGTGCCTTTTTTTTAAACTTGAGCTTTAAATATGCACAATCAGTTGTCATTTTTGTCATGCTAATAATTTTCCATGTTAATAAAAATGATGGAAATGTTTTTGTTTTGTTTTTTTCTGTATCCTTCTCCTTCACTTAATAGTAAAGATAAGTTAAGAGAGAAATGGATACCAAAAAGAGTTTTTACAAAGGCTGTCAAACGCTTAAATTTTTTTCATCTAATTAATCACAGGGTAGCTGTGAATTAATCATGTTTAATTAACATTCCTAAATTGGACTAAAAAAAACAAAATTTTTGGTTTAAATAAAGGACAAGTCTGGATGCTGCTGCTCTGTTTTAATGAAATAAAGGATGCAATTAAATTTTCGGTTTGAATTCCACATTCAGACATGGCCCTTTCAACCTTTCAGCCAGTTGCTATGGCAAACTAACAACATGTCCGCAAAACGACTATATAGGTGGATTGTAACAGCTCCAAAAAACGACCTGTGTAGCCATTCAGAGTATGAGAAGATATGGCGGAGAAAAAGATGTTATATTTATTTTTGTTCTTTATTATTTCCAGAAAGCTTTTGATACAGGTTTGGATTATATACATGTGAGGAGGAAGATGAATGTATGTGGTCTCATATAAAAAAAAAATACAACTAAGGTAGAACTAAACCAAAATATATGAATAAACGTAACATTTGGATATCAACAGTCCAGGTTAAACATCACATAAATCAATTTAATATAAACGTAATAATAATCAAATGTTATAATTTATCATTTTCCCGTAAGTAAACACTCAGCAGATGAAACTATCAATGTTAATATCAGGAAATAATGCTCTTATTGTGAAGTGCATGCACAGCTACTTCCGCTAATGAGTTGGCATTTATTTAAGTCTGAAAACACGACTTTAACTGAATAATTTAGCACTTTAACACAGCAGTGTCTCACTACAAACTGTACTGAAACTATACAGTATGCAGTCTGGCTTGTTAGGAAGGAGAAAAGATGTGGTGAGAGCTGAATTATAAGATAAACAGGGCTGTATTCTGTGCATGTGTGAATTGCTTTAAAAAAATGATTCATGTAAATTAACGTGTTCATTTTGACAGCCCTAGTTTTTACATGATTTATGATCCAAAACACATATAACGTCAACGTTGTGTATATCACATGAGAAACAACAATGTTGCACCAAGGTGATTTACAAGTCCGCCAAAAAATTTAATTAAGCAGATGCCTCAGTAAAACATAAAAAAAATTGCTTTGCTTAAAGAAAGACATATAATTGTTTGTAATTATCTTGGTCTAGAAAGTCCATTTCGTCTATGCTACTCTAGTCTATATTCTTTTCAACAAGGACTGGATAATGTCTGTCTTAGAAAATGTTTTCCTGCTTGTGTTATAGTTTACAATAAAAACATAATTAAAGCTTGAAAAATGAATAAAAGACTGAGAGTTTGTGCGTAGTATTTTACATTTTGAGAGGATTTCAACTTTGGTAAATTATACCTCTCAGTAAGCATCCTCAATGGACAGCTTAGTGTTCAATTTCAATTCAGTTTATTTATATAGCACTGTTTCACAACAGATGTCATCTCAAGGCACTTTACATGAAGAGTCATTACAATAAAAAGTTTAATTTAGGAATTAAAGAACCACAGAAGATTGCGTCGTGAATTCTCAGCAATCCCTGGTGTTGAATTTCTGTCGAAGGCCACATAAAACTCCTGCTGGGGCCACAAATTGGCCATGGGCCACACTTTGGATTGCCCTGTCATAAGACATTTAGGCCGTTTTCACATGTGTGGCCGTACCAGAAAACGGCCAGAGAAAATGCTAATTTTTTCTGTTCACATGGCACGGATCTCTGCCCGTATTGCGATCCAGTCTTTTACTACAAATAAACAGCAGGTGGCGGTATACAAATAAGTCTTAGTTCTCCAACAAACAAGGGAGTGAGAAGTACCGACGTCATAAAACGAGCGACAGCCTAGAATGTAAACAAACTGGTCTACTGGTCAGCTGCTACCTGAAGCCATCTACAGGGTGAGTGTTGTAGTAAACCCGCCGTTTTGTAACCTGCTGTGTTGCTCTGGGATGCTTGAATCGCGTTGTTTTGGTATTTGTATGGTCGCGAGGTGATTCTGTAATTTCGGCCGGCGGTGTCGTCATTTCCGCATGGAGCTGTCTATTGTCTTGAGTACGGCCAGAGTACGGGTTGTGTTCACATGGTACGTGGCCGCTCGTACCTGGACTCGGATACTACCTCCAAGGCAGGTCTCTCTGGCCGTATCCTGGCACGGTACAGTCTGTGTTCACATGGTACGAAATAAGTGGATTTTGACCAAATACCGTACCCGAGTACGGACTCCCGTACCATTTGAAAGCGCCCTTAGAATTCCAAAAAGTAGGCTATTTCTATTTTAGGTTACCTTTACGTTTCTTTGCTTGTACTTCTACCTTTCCAACCATCATATTTCAATAAAAAATAAAAAATACACGTAATTCTTAGCATATTTAGCCAGTGTTTTCAGATGAAAAGGTTCTTTCAACAGTGGCAACTTTTTGTAGAAATCTAGCTGTTCATTTTTCCACCCAGCTGTGGGCCCCAAAATAAATCCCTCTTAGGGCCTCCTACCGTTTGGGGCCGTCTCTGCTCGTGAAGCTGATCTTACAGCGGGTCTGCGCTTTTGCAAATCCAGTACCTTCGTCGGTTTCACAGCCGCACCTCTCCTCCTCCTCTTCCTCCTCCTCTCCAGTCGGTCTTCCAGGACAGAGAGATGGGTAAAGGGAGGGGTCAGGAGTCGGGCAGACGGCTCTACTCTTTAAACTCCTTTTCTTAGTTCCTACAATATGGTGAGTGCCACTAAACTCTCCTGACGGAATTGACTGCATTTATCGGATTACAGCTCTGCAGTTCTGGAGCTGGAGACGGACGGAGCGGCCGTTGTTCTTGTCTTGATGTAAAGTCAACTTTTGGAGTGACTTCGCGGGACTGCGTGCATTTTAAACGGATATTTTTTAAGTATTTGTTTTCTTTAGTTTTTTTATTTATTCATTCTTTTTTCTTTTTGAGAGACTGAGGCGATACGGAGCGCATTACGCACAAATGGAGACCTAAACTCGCGCTGGAGCCGATAGATCTTTGCTTACACTTCGGAGGCTGGTAAGTTTTACTTGCAAAAGCAGAATCAAAGTTATCTAAAGCCTAAATCCACTTATTAAGGGATCGAAAATCTACTAATATTACTACTTCTTGTGTTATAATATTTTTTATGTTTATTAGAATTGTTTCCCAAACACAACTGGATTTTAATCAAATATATATTTTTTTTCATTACAGGTCATTTCTGAAATCTCCCAGGACAAAAATTTCACCTTCTTTGACTAAAGAGGTCCAAATTTGTTTTTGTTATGTCTGTTTCTTCCCTGCCGGAATGGAAGCAACTTCTTCTGGAGAGAAAGAGGAGAGAGGAGGAGGAGCGGGAGAAGAGAGAAAAGGAGGAAGAGGAGAAGCTGGCCAGCATGCCCGCCTGGAAACGAGGGATCATTCAGCGGAGGAAAGCCAAGCAGGAAAGTTTGAGTGACAGGGAGAGGGACAGAGACATCTGCCTGCTTCAGCTGGATGCCAGAACTCCTCCTGATTGCCTGAGTGACACTGACAGCTCCATTACTGTCAATCTGGGAAGTGAAATATCACTCAGTCCGGATCCTGGGATGTGGCTGGATGCAGAGCCCAAACCAGGGAGTCAGGTGTCCATGGAAACCATTGTTCCAGTACATGATAACCCATTTATTCGTACCCAAAGTGTGTGGAGGAAAGGTAAAGATCCGGAAGCAGCAAATGAGGTGGAAGTTAAGGAAAAGGAAAAATTCTTTGCAAGATCACAAGAAGTGGAGATGGGCAGAGGACGAGATATCGAGCTGAAAATAGAAAGGTTTAGGGATTTGACTGAAGGGTGGGAAAAGGAGAAAAGCAGGGATAAGAGCCAAGGAAACGAAAAAGAAAACAACCAAGAAGTATGTGAAAAAGACAAAAAAGCATGGAAAGAGTCAGTTAAGGATGCAGTGAAGGAGCAGGAGCTCTTTAAGGTGAAAAGAGAGACAGAAGAAAAAGATATCCCTCAACAACCAGGTCAGTTTTCACCTGTACTTCCCTGTCTTCGAACCATCAGAGCGGACAACATCATCATCATCGAACAGGACCGAAAAGGTAGCGACGAAAGAAGGTCGAGATGGAGGGAAGGGGAAAGGGAGACACCTGAGGAGGACCAGCATGGCAAAAGAGGGATGAAGATGGACCTCAGGGAGATTCTGGCAGGGGGAGGGAGTGTCACAGAGATCCGAGCTTCTGAAGTTCTGATCATCAAGCCGTCGATGAGCACCGAAGAGCGGACAGGAGGAGGAGGAAAGTCTAGAGAGGACGGGGAAGTGAAGAACAACTTGGATTTAGCCAAAGATATGAAGTCAGAAATATCCTGGCTGAAAGAAAAGGAGAAGGATAAGCCTCGGGGTCAGGCAACCGTTATTAACAAAGACAATGGAGGAGACAGCTTGGATGATAATGTTTTTATTGAGAAGGGAGGGAGGGTCAGCAAACTGCTGAGTAAGTTTGGAGAGCATCCAAAGCCTCCATCTCGGTCCAAAAGTTCAGATAATTTCCTCCAACCCGGGAGAAGAAAATACTCTGGAGACCAAGAGGATCGACAGTCTGAGGAAAGAAAAGCAAATGGAAAGAACATGCTCATGAAGAACATCCCAAAACGCTCCTTCAGCTTTTCGGATCGAGTCATTAGCGCTGTTGAGAATGGGTTAAGAGATGTAGCGGGTAAAGAGAGGATTCATCCAGAGAAAAATGTTGCTCCATGGGTGGATGTAGCAGGTGTAGCAAAGCTCAGACTTAGCTGCAAAGAGCGCTTTGGAAAGTACAGAGATGTAAAATCGGAGGATGAAAAGGAGAGGAGAAAAGATGCAGAAATTTGGAAGAAACACAGGAGTGAGCTGAAGAAGGTTGAGCCTGTCAACAAGAGAGGCGCAGAGAAAGTGGGGGATGCAGATGGAGACAAAGGGTTCACAGTAGCATCAGTCAAAAACACAGAGGGAATTTCGTTTGCGAGAAGAGTGCCAATTAGACAGGATGGTAGAGCAAAAGCTGAAAGAGACGCTAAAAAACTGACAACGGAGAGAAATTTTGAAAAGGATTCAGAGGCAGGCAAGGTTGCTGATGTTCAAAGAGATAATGGACTAGAAAGAAAATCGAAAACTGAAATAGATTATGTCGGTGCTACGTTGGAAGAGTCATCCACTCCCAGTGAAGCTCCAGAGGGTCAGTACAAACATGATTCCGCTTTCACGGAGCGCTCTGGTCTGCTCTCCACAGTCCACCACAGAGGGCCAGAGTGGGGAAACACAGGACCACAAGGACCTTACACTATGCACTCCAGTTTATACCAAAAAACTGAGGATCTAATGGGCAAAAAAGAAAAACTAGGGGATACAACTGTGTACATAAAAGAGAGGGAAGAAAGAGCTCACAGAGGTGCTGCACATGAAGGTTGCAATGATGAACCTCAAACAGGAAGCCATTCTGGATCAGAGAGAGAGATTCCCAGATCTCCAAAAAGGATTGCATCCACCGGCATCCCACCAGGGTCACTCGAAGTTCAGATCCCGAGAACTGTATTTTATGTTGCCGAGGAAATACAGGAGAGAAAAGGTAGTGAATGTTTGAACGCCGACAGACAAGACTGGGAAGGCAGTCATAGGGTGGAAAGGAGGGATAGCTGGAGGATCGGAAAACCTCTGAGCAGAATTGAGTCCCTCCGAGAGAAAATCAGACAGAGAGAGCTAGACAAGCAAAGACAAAGAGAGGCCCGGGCTGGAGACGGATGTGAAGCTGCAGACATATGTGATGCCCCATCAGCTGAGGACAGGCATGAGGTGAGGGGAAGTGAAATTAAGAAAGAGTGGGAAGCTGGGGTTTGCGCGCAAGCAAGGCCAGCTGAACCAGAGAGCGAAGGTGGAGAAGCAGCGGAGCAGACATCCACTGCTGTGTGTGACGTCAGACGGGAAGTCGCCGTGTTGAAAACCAGCCCTCAGCTTCCTGTTTCTGTACCCAGCTCACAAGAAACTAGCAGAGAGGAAGTTACAGACGAGAGTTCGGCTGCTGCCTCTGAAGTTCCCTCTGAAGGCTCCCAGATCTCCGAGGATGAGACCGACCCCCTGAAACATGTAGAGCTTCACCTGGAGCACCACAGGGGCTTATACGAGAGCACGGAGGAGGAAGAGGAGGAGGAGGAAGACGACAGGGGGCTCTCTGAGGAGGAGTTGGAGAAATACACAGCATCTACAGATTCTATAGGATCTCTGTCTCCTTCGCCGCCTCATCCCAACTCCCTGGCAGCCATGAGCCGGATCTACAACCTTGACGCTGTTGGTTCAAGATCAGGCTTGTATCTGAGGGATAGGGAAGTAGACATCCCATCTTCTGTACACCTTGTTAAAGTGAAGCCATTTATTTCAAGCTCTCAGCAGGGGGACAGCAAAGCACTGACAGGTGATGACATTCGCGGGGTCCAGACGATACAGCAGCAGATTGAGCAGTTTCAGCTGAAGGAGCCAGAAGCACCAAAGTCATCTCCAAATACTTCTACAAAGGGAAGAGAAACTGAATTACAGCAAAGTCATAAAAAAGAGTTAAAGCCGCTGGTAAACAAGGCTAAAGAAACACCAGAACTGAACCCCAAGGAGTCCTCTCAACGTTTTTGCTCTCCAACATCTCAGCCAAAACAAACTATCACCATCAACTCCTCATTTCTAAGGAACCAATCACCGGACAACTCTTTGAAACCTACAAACTGTGCTCCAACTCCAGCCTCCTCCCCGTGCTCGCCATCTCCTGCCAACTCCCCCAGCATCTCCCCATCTCCCAGCCCGTCGACCAAGCTCTTCTCCATCAGGAGTGCCTCTGGGGGTCAAGTAAAGAGGGGCGCCACCATCACAATCAGCCCCAAAAAACCTGCAGGAGGAGGAGTGACGGGATCTGCGGCACGGCCTGCAGCAGCAGGGTCAGCAAAAGCCCCATCCCAGCAACCAGTGACCCCAAATGCAGATGAGCCTGCAAAGAAGAAGTATCTAGCAGTGGAGGAAATTGAAGTGATTGGTGGATATCAGAATCTGGAGAGATCCTGCTTAGTCAAGAGTAAAGTGACGCCAAAGAGGGTAAGTTGGCTTTGTTGTTAAGTTACATAAAAAAAGGACAGCTCTCACTCCCAAACATATTTTCCTAACTCTATTGTATTATATCGTATCACAAATCGTAAATCCATTTCAGTTTATGGTCTTGCCAAAATTGAGGTTTATCACTTTCTGACTTCTCCTTCTGCTGTCAAGCAGAATCCCCTTTCACTTGGAGAACATCACCTTGGATCGAGCAGAGCTATCATGAAGGAGCTAAGCCAGTTAAAGCCTTATCAAGCACGACATCTTGATTCTGAGCCACAGAACCCTGGAGTGATCTCCTTTTTCCATTTGCAACTGTGCTCTAATTCTCCCTGACTTTTAACTTTTTTTGCTTCATGCATTTTATTTTTATTATTAAACATGATAAGCCAGAGACAAATGCATAGTGAATCTTAGACTTCAGTGGATTGTATTGGAAACCACAATGTGAGGCAGAATTTGTTTCTCTTCAGCTTTATTCATTTTGTCTTCCTGCTTGAATCACATGACTATCTGTGAATGGATGCAAGGCCATCTTTTCTGCTTGAGCATCTTCAACTCATGCTAATTTTTCACTGTACAAAGTTTAAAAGACACTGCATTCTTTGTTCTTTTCACTTTCATAGGGCTTGAATAAGAAAGGGAAAGGAGATCAGATAACAGTGCTTGTGAAGCTCTATCTTTCTCCCTTTTGACTTTTGCAGCTTTTTTTAAAAATTATTAAGATTATGTTATTTTGTATTTTAGCACTGTTAAGCTGCTTGAAATTTCCCCCTCAGACTACTTCCTTCTTCACTTGCACGAGTTCTACTCTAACTGTTGAGTCAGCCTTTGCTGCTTCTTGCACAAATCACTCTTTGTGTGTTCTTGGCTCTATCCTAGCAGGAGCTTTCGGTTGTTAGACTGCAGCTCTGGCATTCTGTCTTTGAGAATGTTGACCCTCCACAGAGCGTTGCAGACACCAGCCAGCCGACTTTTGGTTGGATATGCATGATTGGTCAAGGAAAATAGTGTTTGAAGAAGATCAGGAAACCGGTGAGTGCTTGGACGGCATTGAGGATAGGTAAAGACAAAATGGCAGTTTGTTGATAACTGTAGTGAGAAGATTAAAGGCTTTTTCTTTGGTCTGACAGAGTCTCCCTGTCACACTGTGCGTTTTTACTTGCTTCCTCTTTCAGATGTCTGAGCTTCCTCAAAAAAAAAGCATAAGATTAACTAAACGGAAGAGACGTGGAGTCCACTTTTAACTCCCCAAACTCTTCTTTTAAGGACCCGTCTTTCTCTCTCTCTCTCTGTGATGGTCAACTGTGAATAAATCTATAGGTGAGCTTCATCCTCAAATGTTTCACTACAGGGCAAGACTAAAGTAAGCAAGACTAAAGATTTGTTAGAGAAAGAGAAAATGAGTAAATGCAAAAATCATTTGTGAAATTATGATTTTATTTATTGAAGAAAAGAAGGGATCCGAACCAAACCTATTTGAAAACATTAATGGCATATTGAAAAGCAATATTATTGGAACAGTGTTTAACTGTGCCAGGGATGCCCAACCGAATAAAATTACTCCAAGTAAACATCAACGACTCATTCAGGAAGCCCCTCAAAAAATAACAATAAATAAAAAGCCAGAACAATATCTAAAGCGGGTCTCATTTGCCTCAGAGAAAGTCTTAGTTTATGATTCAGCTGTAAGAATGAAACTGGGAAAGAATGGCATCACATTAGTGCTACAAGGCCAAAACCACTGCTAACCCAAAAGAACAGAAACTCGTTAACGTTTTAATCCTTTGTTAAAATACTCTACAGACTAAAGAGACAGAAGTAGAACTTTTTGGAAGCCATACGTCACAATGCATCTTGCAGAAAATGAACAGTAGCCTATTTCAGAGAGACAACATCGTACCCACAGTCAAACATGGCCGTGTTAGTTTGATGGTCAGGAGCTGCTTTCCTGCAGGAGAATGTCCAAGCATCAGTTTGTGATGTTAAGCATGCTTGAGTTAAGTAGCAGGACAGCGATCCAAAGTCTATAAATAAGTCCACTTCTGAATGGTAAAAAAGCGTCGCTTAGTCAAAGTCCGAAGTCAAATCTAATAAAGAACGCTAAATAGGCTTTTTATTCTCTAAATGTTCTTTTTTTAAACTCAACTTTGACTGAATTTAAGAAAATAATGCAATGAAGAATGGGCCAACATTCCTCGAGCATCGCCAGTTAAAACACATAAAGGTAGTTATAGGTGGTAAGGGTGACTCAACAATTAACTAGCTTTAAGGGCAATGTGTCCATCATTAAACTAACTTTTGCCTATTTTCTTGATCATCTGAAACATTATACTTTTTCACCGTGCTGTTTTAGACAGTTTTTTTGTGACCACAGTAATGCCATTCTGGTTATAAGGACTTACTCTCTTAGCTGCAGTAAGAGAGGACCACAGAGTGATTTTCTGACCACCTGTTGCTCTCACGTTGATGCCTTTCAGACTGTTTGACGTCAGGCCTCCTTCCCTCCCCCCTCTACACCATCATATCACAGTAGGAGGGTTAACCGCTTGTGCTACAACTGACTCATTCTTTTTTGGACATTTTTACCTCCTATACTGTATAATATTACAAAAAATTTGTTCCTGCAGCAAAACCTTGTGGTTTTTCTTTCCCTTGAATATTTATCAATCTGTTCCACCTATTGTTTGTCCTTGTTTTACCTTAAAATAGCCCCATGTATGTTTTGTAAAAGGAAATTTATATAGGAGGTGACTCTCTGTCACTAGTTTCAGCCCTGCATTGTTGAGCCTTTGAATTTTTACTCCATGAACTTCAATCTCGTTGCCTTCTTTTTTTTGGGCGCAAACCCTTTGGCTCTGGTCTCCTGCAGTGTTAGCCTGGGTTAATCAGGGTCAGGGATGCAGGATTAGCCTTCTGTGCCTTAGTATGATTCTGCCGGCCTTATTTGAACAGAGCTGTTATCTGCACTTCACATTGCCACAGTCCAAGGTGAAGCAGCTCCATTCACACCTTGTCTTCACTTCTAACTGTACTTACTGCCCCATCTAGACAGCTGAGCTTCTTTGATTAAGTCTGTGGATGTGCTTCCTCTTCGACTCAGGCTGCCTTCTTACACCCCACTAACTGCTTTATAAACAACCTCCACTAGGGTTTACTCTGTTTCTGCTTCTGCTTCCCAATTTCAGCCCATCTCCAATCAATGATTGCGTGAAGTGTTCATATAGCCTCACGCTGTCAGTTGACATTACAGTCATGGCGTGTGCACACACTTCACACCTCAGAGACAGACTGAAACATTTTCCAGCACCTACACCGTCTTTGCAAGTTTAACTTAGCATATGTAAGAGGAAATAGGCTGTCTTTGAAACTGTTTGCTTGTAGACATTTTCTCATAACATGTCACAATTGCAAGATTTTTGTGCTTTCAGAAAGAGCACAGTATAGACATTTCTGTGAAAAGAATTTGGCTCCTTACAGATTTCCTTGATTTTGCTTTTTTAACAAACTCAAAATTGGTTTTCAAATGATTATTTAATTTATTAAGAGAAAAATGCTTTCCAAATCATCCCATCCCTATGTGAAAATGTCATTTTATTGAATCAAGAAATTACTATGAATAACAGTAATGCTAATTTTGGTAAGTTAAGTTTAATTTGACTCAGGTGTGATTACCACTGGACCAGTAGAATTTAAAAAATGGGTCAGATAGAACGTCTCTTACAGCATGAAGGAGGCTGAAAGATATCAGAAAGCAACGCATTATGTCCCAATCTGAGTCCGAGCAGATGAGAAACAAAGTCAGTGAAATCTTTTCTGGAAAGGTTAACAGAGCCAATTCTAAGGCTTTGGGTCTCCAGTGAATCGTCACTGTTCTCTAGAACTGCATGGTGTCAAAAACAATAATTATTTGCAATGCTTTTAATGATGTGACAACAATACAGAGAACAATTAACTGACGTTTTTTTTTCAGGTTTTTTTCTTTTCCATCACACAATGCCTCCAACAATCTTTAAAAGCTTTAATATTTCAGCAATTAATCATAATTCTTCGACTTTTGCCTTTAGGGGTCCTAATGCCTCACTTCCTGAACGGAACAGCAATGGTTCGGTATGGTTCAGTTTGGTATTTTGACTGTTTCCATTGTAAAAAAATGGCCCATACAACCAACTTATGCCGCACCATTCCTGTGCCTCTTTCAGTTGTGGGTCAGCATAAGACATACTAGTGCATTAGGCGTTCTGGGTTTGACCCCACCTGCCCAATTGCGGTAGTACCTCCATTTGGGCGCTAGGCCCCCATTGAAAAGCATTGGACTTTAGACACGTTAAAAAAAACTTTAATGCCTGGTTTCAAATTATTATTATTTTACTTTATATTGCTACATATTCCTCCTGAGATAACGCTGGGCTAGTCAAAAAAATAGAAACCAGGCTGGTTTTCGTAAGATAATTTTTTGAAATCTTGCATAATTAATGAGGGGGCCGGACTTGATTGACAGGCTGTTTCGTTTGAATTTAATTATAGTAACACTACATTTTAATAATTATTTCAAGTTACTAGTTCTTAAATTTTGAGGTTTGAGAAATAGGAGAACCGTCGGAGGAGCGCAAATACGGCAGCAGTCAGGCATGGGGCTATTAGCCTTTAGCTTAGTTAGCCAAGTTTAGCATCAGAGCTAAAGACGAGGGAGCAGAATGGGCGTGATTACGACCAAACTACACGCCCATACATGCCCAGCGAGGGCAGAGTCTACAGTGAAGATCCCGCCCCTATACCCTTTTTAGGAATATGCTCGTCAGAGCTGGGGAGGAGGAGTCTGTAAATCCGCCATGAATTCCCCCATATGAACGTGTGTCATTCTGGTAAACGGGGAGGAGTGAGGAGACGTTGTCTATTCTTTTTTACAGTCTATGGTGATGCCTGACACTTCAAATATAATACCCCACCAGATATTGCATTCAAGCAAACCTTTGCAGTTGTTTAAAACATAAACTGACCCTGCGGGGTGGGTGGGCATGTTTATGATTCAACAATAAGAGAGAGAAAAGACAAAATGGCATCTGTCACAGAGCTTTAAGTTAGAAACCATTTCTGTAAGAAAAATAAATAAATAAAAGCCTGCCGTTTCCAAAAGCGCCTCACAGATCTCCAACACATGTGAAAATATTTAATAGACTAAAAAGACAAAAGGTGAAGTTTTATGGAACCTTTTTTACATCTGGTGTAAATCCAGACAGCATTTTTAAAAAAACATCATGCTTATACTGGGGCGGCTTTGCTGCTTAAACATCTGGTCAACTTGTCATAATTAAAGAAACTCTAAATTCTACTCTCTTGCTGGAAATGATAATGATAATGAAGTGGTAATGTCTGGCCATCAGACGTTGTGGCATGGTTGCTGAAAGGCTGTTTATGCTCGTATAGAGTCATCTTCTTCCGTTGACAAGATGCGTCTTGTCTTAACTTTTGCAGGGGAAGGTGTGTTTTGATGAAGACCAACTTGAGCAGGTGTGTGAGTACCCTTCAGAGACCTTCATGCTGATGTCAAGCCCCCTCCCTTACGACCTTGAGAAAAAAGAGAAGGAGGCCCATAAGGATGATGGTGCAGGTGAGGGGGCAGCAGTTGTATTGAAAAGCATGAAGAGCAGAGGGACTGCAACTGGACCTCGCCTGAAAGTCGGTCAGTGTCAACCCCGTCTCAGAAGACATAAAGTGTAATAAATGTTTTCAGTATGTCTTACAGATGTCCACATGGCCATGAGAAATCTCCAGGGTTTGACTTCATTCTGTTAAAAAAAAGATGTTTAGTCAAGTTTTTTCTCCTGTGGAAGCTGCAGTTGGTATCATGAAGTAGAAAACACATGGGGAAAAACAGTAAACAAACATGTATACAGGTATATATCCTCACCTCTAATATACTGACTACTTTTGCAATCCAAAAGTTGGGGGTTTGACTCCAGCATGTCACAAGTTGATTTACCCTGGGGAAAGGACTTAACCACATCTTGCCTACCAGTCTACATGTCTGTGTTTTAACATGTGAGAGGTTGTGAGTGTATTTCATTGAGCGTGGCTCTAGTTTGAAGTACTTTCAGTAGTTAGTATGAAAAGAAAAGTACAATATAAATACAGTTCATTTACCATATACACATTACTGAAATATGCTGCTTTATTATTAATATTTTTAGGTTTGGCATACGTTTTTTCCCCCCCAGTTTTTTTGTCTTTTTTTTTTACTCTGCAATCACAGCCGTATTAGATATTTAACAAATTGTATAAAACTCCTTTTTTTTATTAACTGTACGATTTGCTCCTGGAGGTAGCACCAGTTGTTTGTACAAATATTTGGACTCTGAATGGTGTTTATTATTATTACTATTATTTAACTTTGTATTTCTAAACTGTTGTGGTCAAACAACATTTCAGGTATTCAAACTGTGTGCTAGCATAATAGGGATTATACCCTGTCATGTGAGTCCCTGCCACTGCTTGAATAAGACATAATCTATAAGAAGGGAAAATTAATAGTTTTGTGCAACTTCCACCAAGTTTTATTGATGTGGAAGGGATATTTTTTATTTAAGTAATCTTAAGGTGAGGAGACCTCTGACTTCCAAAATTGATATTTGATAGCATAGGGTGTTTATGTTGATTTTTCCAGCTTGGAACTCCAACATTTCTATTTCCTATTACATATTTCTTAAAATGAATGCGACAGCTTATTTTGGTCTCAAAACCTTTTTTTTAATATACTGTTTATTCCTAATAGTATTTATCTGCCTATAAGGTGATTTGTTTGATTATTAAAAGCATTTAAATTGGTGGAAATTAAACTCTAGCAAGTTGTTTGTTAGCATACTAATAGGCTTTGCTAACACATTAGTCTGGAACAATGAATTGAAATATCTCAAAATCTTTTTTAATGCTGCTTATTTCCCCTATGTAATTTCAGGATCTGTTCAAGTTTGTTATGTATTCACTGGGAGTATTTTAAAGTGTCTCTCTAAGTTATCAAAGTAGTTTTCTTTAGCATGCTATTTAATATTGCAGATATCAGTTAGTTAATGCTTCAAGAGGAATGCTGCTCTGTATATTTATTTTCAATGTTGTTTATTAGCGCGATGCCTTTAAGAACGTTCACATTATTTATTTAAAGCATATAAAGCAAAAAATATATTACAGTATGACAGAGTTAGCCTTTCTTAAGCATAGTTAACATTCAAGTTTGCTTCAGATCTAAGGGGGATGTTTTAGCTTTAAAAGGTTTGAACCTGTCTTTGATTTATTTTGAATGTCTACAGTATATTAATCCAGTTTGGATTTGTTTAGATAATTTTGAAGTGATTCAAAAAATCTTCCCAAATTACAACATTAGACTACCTTTGACATACTATTAATATTATGGAGATAAAATAAATAAATAAAACCCCTGAAAGGCCCAAACAAGGTTTTAAAATCTCTTTTCTACAGTTGATTTAGCCTACATCTTAGTTAACACAATGTATGTTCTTATTAATTACATTTAATGTAAGTAAAAAAAGAAATGACTCAAGTTAATTCTCATTTAGCATGGTCTTTAGCATTGTAGTGAACTTTTTGCTAAAGCTTTAAGAGTACCTCTGCTCGCAGCATTTTTTTAAACTCATTTTGTTATGCACATGCATGTACTGGATTTTATGACTTTTAGTCTAACTAGTAAAAGTTTATCCCCATATGATCAATTGAGTCTTCCTTTAGCATGCTAGTTAGCTTCAAAATTAGGAGTATTGTAACCATTTACATCATTACCTTGCTAAAGGTTTTTGTGCTGATATTTTAATCTCTAGTTTTAAAGCAGAACATATAGATGAATAAGAACTGGTCTTCTTAGAAAATAAGGTACAATTGCAAATAAATATGTAAATAAAAGGTGATCAATGTGGGCAAGCTCATTATAAAGAAGAAGAGTAAAACTATATAGAAATTATGGAAATTCTGTCTTTTGCAAAGCCACAATTGGTCATTTTAATGAATGCTAATTAAATTTAAAATTTACTTGTATTCAAAAATCCAATATCTATTAAATATTCACTTTAATTTCCTTTCATCTCTGTCTTCCAGATGAGTCTTGCCCTCGGTAGAAGCCAATCATCTTCAACAAAATTGCCCATGTGATGAGATCATCTACAGTTTATCAAAAAAATCATATAATTGTTTTTATTGTCTATTGATTTATTGGTTTGTTGTATTCCCTTTGGCATGTAGAATCAGCTCAGTTAGTTGGGTTAAAGGGAAATAATTTTGTTTACCGTGGGAACATTTGCTTTAAGGGAAACTGAGGTACAGCTGTGAATGTTAAAGCATGGTACTTAGGTTAAAAAAAACTCTCAGGTGTGAACAGTTGAGTGATGAAGATCACTGGTCTATGCAATAAGACGAAAGAAAAAAGATGTTATTTTTCAGCTAATATATTTTATAGTTTCTTCTATATTTGTTTTTTGCAGTGTTAGTTTGCTATGAATAAAATAGACTTGAAGTGATTTTTTTATGTCATCTGGATCTATGTGCCTGCTGGATTAGCTCATACAGATGACCTAAAGATCAGTTTAATGTAAACTATTAGTTTAAAGCATGTTTATTAAACCTCCTACCATTTGGTTGTGCTGCAATGTGTGACATTGTTGCTCTTATTTTAGGTTTAATAGAGCCTTGCTGTTTACAGAATAAGGTTGTGAATATGGACTCTGTCAAAGGTTTTATTTTTGAAGTTTTTACTATATAAATGTTGACTAAATGGATTCCATGAGAGGAGGATTTTATAACAGCCCAGATAACAGATGCACTTCAGCATATTACAGCTGATTTTGAACCTTTATAATGTTTTATGTAATTTAAAACGTTTTAAGTGGTGAAATATGGTGCAAATTCTGTGCAAATTATCATTTTGCTATAATGGTTGAAGAAGCTGGCTTCAGTAGAGAAAAAGCTAATAAAGTCTTTTAAAACGGTTTTATGTCCTGTTCTTTGTGCTGGTGATGAGAAGTGAGTGTTGCAGAAATGTTTCTCTACAGTTTCTATTTTCGATCAAAACTACTTTTCCCAGATGTCTTTTCAAAATGATTTTAGTAGGCTACTAACTTTCTTTGAAGTATTGGGGATTATGAAAGTATGCTTTTGTTTAAATGGAAGCTTCTGGTTGACTCTTATACTTGTCACCAGATATCCCACATTATATATTCCATGAAGAAATCAGTTATACTTTTTCAAAATATTTTAAATGGATGATTTAGTAAAGTGCTGTAAAATGCATCCAATGACTTTGTTCAAATAACCCATAAAACTTCTTATCTTATCTTAGTCTTATTCAACTTTATTGTCATTTAGCAAAGTACAGGTACATAGCCAATGAAATGCAGTTGACATCCAACCAGAAGTGCAAAGAAGCATTAAGTACCAAGTGCAGGTAGAGTATGGCAGTGTAGACAATATATAAATAGTGTACAGTATATGGTTGGGTAATACTGGTTATCCAAGTGACATGTCTACAGAGATTGAGTGGAGTATATACAGTATGCTGAGTAAAAATATGTATACAAGTAATATACATATGTACAGTATATTGCACAGGTTTATAGGCAGGAATGGAATATAAAAATAACAAGTAACAATAATAAGTGTATATACAGCATTGAAATTGTGTATTAGTAAACAGTAGTAAACAGTACAGGAGTGAAAAAGCAAAAAAATTTAAAAAAGAAGATTTCACTACTCTTTGTAGTGCCTTGCGATCGACAGCATTGCAGTTGCCGTACCATACAGAGATGCAGTTAGTGAGTATGCTCTCGATGGTACAACGGTAGAAGTCTGTTAGGATCCTGGGGCATAGGTGTGCTTTCTTCAGAGTTCGTAGAAAGTGAAGGCGCTGATGTGCCTTCTTCACCAGGCTGGAGGAGTTGAGAGACCATGAAAGATTCTCAGTGATGTGTACTCCAAGGAACTCAAAGCTAGACACTCGTTCCACCTCAGCACCGCTGATGTGGAGGGGGACGTGTGCCCTGCTCTTCGCTCTCCTGTAATCCACAATGAACTCCTTGGTCTTCTGGGTATTGAGTGCCAGGTTATTGTCTTTGCACCACAGAGCTAGATGCTGCACCTCATCTCTATATGCTGTTTCATCCTCCCCTCTGATCAGGCCCACTACTGTGGTGTCATCTGCAAACTTGATTATAGCATTGGAGCTATAGACAGGGGCGCAGTCGTGGATGAATTGGGAGTAGAGCAGGAGGCTCAGCACACAGCCCTGTGGCACGCCAGTGTTCAGAGTGGTGATGGAAGAGGACAGACAACCTATTTTAACAGTCTGGGGTCTGTTAATAAGGAAGTCCGTAATCCAGCTGCAGAGTGAGTTGTTGATGCCAAGCTGGGTGAGCTTGGAGATCAGCTTGGAGGGGATCACAGTATTGATTCTGAACTGAAATCAATGAACAGCATTCTGACATAAGTATTGGGACTGTCCAGATGGGTGAGTGCCAGATGGAGTGCTGTTGTTATGGCATCCTCTGTTGATCTCTTGCGACGGTAGGCAAGTTGATATGGGTCCAGCGTAGCAGGCAGACATGATTTCAGTTCTGAGAGGACCAGCTTCTCAAAACATTTCGTAATGATGGGAGTCAGTGCAACTGGGCGGAAGTCATTCAGATCTTTGGCAGCGGAGTGTTTAGGCACCGGAACAATAGTCGCAAACTTAAAGATGTGGGGGACTGTTGAGTTTGCCACTGACATGTTAAAGATGTTGGTGAAGACACCTGCCACTTGCTCCGAGAAGGCTTGCAACACACGTCCGGGGACGCCATCAGGGCCAGCAGCTTTCCGAGCATTTACCCTGCCCAGGATATTGCATACCTCTGAGGTGGAAAATTGGAGTATGTCCTTGTCCGGTGAAACAGCTGGCTTGCAGGCAGCCGCGATGTTCTCCCGGTCAAAACAAGCGTAAAAGTGGTTCAGCTCGTCTGGGAGGGAAGTAGTGGAGAGTTGTTTGGGGATTTGTTGGTGATTGTATGTAGGCCTTGCCACATACGCCGGGGGTGGGAGGAGTTTAAATGCTCTTCAATCCTTTCCTTGTAGTGGAGTTTGGCCCTGGATATGCCTTTCCTCAGGTTGGATATAGCCGCCAAACTTGTCTACGAACAAAATGAAAAATATTTTGTAAAAGTTAGAACCTCACTTAAACCTAATAGATCCCAAATTTTTTGCACACATATGGTTATATTGTACTGAATAAGAGATTAATTAAAGAAATGAGGAAAGACATATATTCATGTGATTATTTTAACAAAATAGGAAATACACACATTTTATGGAAATAAAAAAACAGTACACAAAGTATAAAACAACTTTGTAACTTTGCTAAATACAGAAATAATTACTGATTATTTTAATGGACAAATTATTTTAGTTTCAACCAAAGATTTAATTAATTATTTACATATTTACAAGAAGTTTGATGCTGTTTTATTTATGTAATATAATAGTTACAATCTTATTTGAAGTTATTTTATTTTTATTTCTTTTTTTTTATACGAATCAGTAATGATTTATTGGACAGATGATTAAAAAATGTATGTATTGTTTATGGAAATCAGATATAATTATAAAGACACTTTTTTATTATTTCATGCCATCTTATTCATACATTTATATATGTGACAATTTAAAGAAAATGAAAAGATGAATAAAATATATTTAGAAATTTATTTAGAAAATTCTTCAACCAGTTAATCTTATATATATATATATAATTATTTAGATTTAGAAAGAGCATCCTCTATCATTAAATGTATAAATCATCAATTAAAATGTAAAACTATTATTTGTCAAAATAACATGTGTTCTAAATCAATTTATTCATCCATCTATACGTTATATATGCGGTTTATTCTCAAAGGGTGGTGGGGGGCCTGGTGCCTATCTCCTGGGATCATTGGGCAAGAGGCAAGTTCCACCCTGGACAGTTTGCCACATCATCCCAGGGCAGAGGCAAGCACACACACTCACACTTAAGGGCAATTTAGGGAGACCAAACAGGACATGAATTTGGATGGTCAGAGGAAGTAACTGGAGGGAATACATGCATACAAAGGGAGAACATAAAAGCTCTTTTTCAAGATTTGAAAGCAGACCTTCTAGAGAGGTGACAAATTAAGTCAATACATCAATTTAATTTGGTCAGCCCTAACCATCAAAATCAGTTGACGGGGCCAATGAATTGTTATTTCAGAAGGTGAGTTAACAAATCAGATGTTAGCCATAGTGAAAGTTTACAACATATCTTGGAACCATGAAACAAGTGGGAAAAAGTGAAATTATATTTGCTTGTGATATAAATTTTTTTATTTTTAGACGCAATTAACAGTGTATATTAACTATGCATAATTTAAGTTAAAAGTATATTTTATTTAAAAGATTAGATGTGTAAATACTGATCTATTAATTGTGGCCCTTTTGTTGAGAGAACGGGCGTAACAGCGGCACCCTTTGCCCAAACGGGGTACTGCAGCCTGAGTTCGCGGGTCTCACACGTAGCTGTTTACGGAAACATTTTACGTCAGCACGTGTTCAGCGGCGGCGACAGGCTGCAGCAGTAGTCTTCCTTCGAGCTTCTGTCCACTACGTGAGGCTCTGCATGCACCCTACACGAAGGAACAACCACGGGAGAGAAGACGTGTTGTTTTCCGCCCCGAAACGACGACTTCCCTCAGAGAGCTGTGCGTCGAGCGATGAGGGCCGCCGTGTGGCTCCACGGCGGAGAAGTAGGAGGCGGTCAGGGCTTCATTTTGGCAATCTGACGCTGCGCGGTCCGAGATATAAACGTCTGTGGATATAAAAGGAGAAGGTGCCTTTTTGTGCCCACGCATGCTCCACGGAGTGAGGCGCTGATCCGAGGAAATATGATTTTCAAGAATATTCACCCGAGAACTTGCAGAGCATGGCTGTCTCTGGTAGGTCTTTTGTTTTGTGGAGTTGTTTTCATGCCGTTTCTGTTGACCTTCCTCTAGCCTCAGTGACAAATGGACACTCGTCGGCTATTTCTAACAGCACCACAGCTGGTGAGCAAATAGGAAGTAGCGGATCTTGTTTCCAAATTTCCTGCTTGTGATCCGCTCCGTGGACGCGGTTTGCGTTTGGTCAAACTCCGGTGGCAGACAGTCAGGCGTACAGTGAACAGATAAACACACTCTGCTCCTCTTTGTGCAGGTTTCTCCGAGGCAGGAACCGTGTTTCTACTCCACGGTGCCCCCCCAGCCGGTGCCCCCGCTGACCCAGACCCTGCAGGGCTATCTGAGGGCCCTGGAGCCCCTGCTGCCCCCGGAGGAGCTCAGCCACACCCGCAGGACGGTGCAGGAGTTCGGGAGGCCCGGAGGGCTGGGACAGCGGCTGCAGGAGGGGCTGGAGAGGAGAGCCAGGCACACCAAGAACTGGGTGTGTGAAGCAGACACATGTGAAAGCTGGTTATGGGCGGATGCATCGTTGCTATTGGTTAAAAATTAAACCTAAAGTCCAGGATGACTGGAAAACACAGAAAGCGGGTCTCTGAAGTTACTGAATGAATCAGACAGAAGTGTCATAGCAGGGAAGCTACAATAACGGACAAATGCTCACAAAAATCAAAAAAGTGCAACTACATTCATCTGGTAATGATAATAGACCATGCCATCTTATATTAACCATGTTCCAGTTTCATACTGGGAATATTTGCCTAATTCCCCCTAATCTATACTGGAATGATGAGTGATTTGGTATTGCAAAAAAAAAAACAAATATTTAGGAGAAAATGTACTGCCTGTAAAATGATATGTCAAATGATAGCTAAATAAATCTCAGGTTCATAAACAACTAGAAGTTTATTTTACAGTAAGTAAACACAATATTATTATAAATTACCTTAACCGTATAAAGTCGAATAAATCTTATTAATCGCACTTTTTACTTGTAACCATAATTTTTTATTATTAAGAAAAATGACAAAGTTTAGGAAGGACATACTGAATTTAAAATAAATGGAAATTTTTCAAATAATTGAAAGTTTTTATCAAAATGTCAATATTTAAGGGGTACTTTGTCATTTCAAATATTATGAGGTTTAATGAAAAAGGAAACTGTTCAAATTAGATGGTAATATAAACGTAGATTATAAAAAATGGTTTAGATGTATTTATAAATGCAGCTGTTTGAATTGAAACATAGCTGAATTAACTATGAATGAATAATAAGTTTAAAGATTTTAATCCAGAGAAATTATCTAAAGAAATGTATGCATGTGAAATGAATCATTTTATCTTTTTTTTTTTTCATCCAACTCATTTTGTATTTTGCAGATAAACTAATTTAAACTAAAATTTACATTTTATTCAAACATTAAATTATGGTTCCCTGCCTCTCGCCAATGACTTGATGGATGGATGTTAAATTTAGTAAGTACTACTGATACAATATGTATACATTAAATGTATTTAAAATACTTTTATACATTAATAACTTAATTTATGTAACGGTTATGCTACATAAAAATGTAGATGTTTTATATTGGTACTGAAAATGCAATACTTGTGTACAAAATTCATAAAACTTTGGAAAAATCTTAAGAAAATAAATATTAGAAGAAGAAAAAAAATGACTAAATTATTAAGGAAGCAGTGAATAATATCATATAGATAATATTATCTCTATGTTTGTGGAGGGGCCTAGCCTCTTTGGGTCCCGGCTTGATCTTGAATTTCCTCACTTAACTCTTGGTCGAACTCTTGGTCGTCCTTCCAGATCTCAGACTGGTGGGTGCAGTGGGCGTACCTGGAGAGCAGGCAGCCTCTTGCGGTGCACTCCAACCCGGCCATCTCGCTGCCCCGCAGGGATTATAATGACTGGAGGAGCCAGCTGCTGTGAGTCCTGATGGTGACACTTTTCCTACCGTTAGACACATAATCAGCAGCGACAAACATGCCTGAAAAAGCTGTTTACTTGTCTGGTTAAGACTTCCTTATCTGTGTTGAATAGAGCAGTGGTAGTCAAGTCGTTGGGTCTTGTTTTCTTCTGCAGAAGGGTCAGATAATAGAGGCGTCACTTATCAGGAGAGGATGCATTCTGGCTGATAACTATTAAACATGAGAGGAATGTGGACAGAAATGTACTGAACAGGCAGTTTTTCCCTAAACAGACTATTTTATCTCAGAGGTGAGGTCACAGGGGTACCGCTGCCTTCATTAAATGTTCAATAATCCTGTTTCTTTTTCGCAGATTTGCATCAAAATTGATCGCAGCAGTTCTGGACTTCAGAGCCAAAATGAACAGGTGAGTTTTATGTTATAATAACTCAGTAGGAACACATGGAAGTCATCCTTCTTCCTCTTTTCAGGAGCTGCAGGTATCATTTTGCAACCTTGTTGTTGTCTGTCTTCTTGAGTTTCATCCAGCTGGCGTCGCCGTGTGTTCGGCTGCCATATGAAGTTAATCTGTGGCTAAATTTACTTGGACTGACAGTAAGAGTATCTGCAGCTCAGTACAGGGACCTGATCTGAAACCTTAATGGATTATAGGATATGAACATGCTGTTAACCTCCTGATGTATGTTAGTTTTAGTCATTTATTCACGGATATAGGTTTTCCATTTTAGTTTATCAGTAATTTTTGCCATTTCTCTGATTTATTCAATGTTTATTAGCTCACTGCTAGGACTGGTTACAATATTTTAAACTCTAAATTAAAAGTTTCTAATATGTTGAATACCTCATGCCTTTGAGCTCAAGATCCAGTGGTGATTTCCATCAACAGAGAGGTCTATCATTATAATTACCATTATTTGAAATCATTCAAATTTTCCTGTTTTGTGAGGAAAGCTCATTGTTTCTTCTACATAAGACCAAGACGGCAATGTTTTCAAAGTCTTGTGGCAGAGGGGAATTTTTCTTCAACATCTGGGAACTGTCATATTTTTGGCAATGAATTTGTCAACTTGTCCGAAATAGATAGAGAGAAATTAAGATTTTTAAGTGCCTCAAATCAAGCATGCAGTTTGTGTTTTTTTGGGTTCAAAATATGTAAGAAACGTGTAGTACAAGTTTAGCAACAATTATACCTCAACGGTTGAGTCAGCTGATAACGATTTGTAGAAAGCGTTGAGATTAATTCATCTTTTTTAGCTGTTGCAAGTTTTTCTGGCAGACTCCACCAGAGTATTTAAAATCTTTTAGTATGTCAAAGAAATTGAAGACAACCTGGATCCTCCAAAAAAGTCGACAGAAGATTTTTCCATATATGCAGCCTCTGTTTCACAGGTCATTCAACCGAGTGAGTCATTTATTGCTGAAAAGCTCTTTCTTGCTCTCCTCTGACCAAGCTGCTCAGCTCCAGGTATAATTGAGCAAAATCCAAATGTTTATGCTTGTGATGATGGGACAAAGTTACCACAGGCAGATGGCATCGAGATGGGTTGTTATGGAGAGATGGTGACCATCAGCTGTCCCATTGGTGTAAATCACTAGCAGCGAGCTTTGGATGTATTTTTACCTCCCTTACAATCATCTTTATCATTCCGCTTTTCCAGCCAGTGGGTAAAAGAAAAGGGCTTCCGTCATATCCCGTTTAACCCCGTGGGAAACAGGAAGTGAAAAGGGGCAAAGTAGAAGCTTTTATTCGGGTTCTCTTAAAAAAGGAATGTGTTTTTAAGCAATGTCACATGTGAAGGGATGCTGTTGTGCTGAATAAAAGCACTGGTGTGATTTGGTCATAGGCACGAGGCCGCGGATAATCACACCAGTTAGGGCCTCAGATCTGTATTGCGATATAGTATAAAGCATGTGCTGTAACGATATGCATTGACGTATATCTCTATTTTTTCTTTATGTCAAAATGACTGCTTTTGAACATTCTCACTTTCCAAATACATTGCAGGAGAACAATTTCAAAATGGTTTATAATGCCATTTAAAGAACATTTATTGTCCAAAATGCATTAAAAAATATCCATTCTATTTCCAAAATAATGCAACCCAAACATTTTGATAACATAAATAAAGATTAAGATATTTTAAATAAAATAAAAGCTAGATATGAAAATAAAGTTCAAAATTGTCTGCTGTCCTGGTGAATTATTTATACATTTAATATCGCATAAAAAGGAAACCTGCACATATTTGAAATAAAAGTGCGTGAAAATCACAAGGTTTCTTTTCTGTTAAATGAAAAGAAGCAGCGAACTTTAAATTATCAATATCTAGTATGAAGACAAACTCTGAACATCAGTATCCTTGCATAACTGGTTAAAAGTATATAGGCATAGCCTGATGACCTCATAAAAAATGCATAACGGTGGTACGGCGGTAGTCAAAGTCTCTACCTTTGGGTAAATGTATATAATTTCTACCTTTTTATATTGCCCACTACTAACACCAGTGCTTATATGCTGCTCAACAGCACAGCCTTGAGTGTGATTGCTTTCATTTAAAAAAAAAAAAGTAGTACAAGCGCATTTAATTATTAAACTATAATGGGCAAAAACAGATTATGATTAGTTTGTTAATTTTAGCATTTATTTAGCTTCGCCAACTCAAATGGCTCCAACTGTAAGGGAGATAAGGCTGCTGTTAGGCAACACAAACATTTCATACACATAAACATTAAATCGCCTGTGCAGCAGAGGGATGAGGGCTGTAAAAAGTCCCAGTGCTGTTGTGATAATATCAGCACTCATTGAATGTCTCTTGTCGAACCAAATTACTATGTCGGAACTAACTGTTGTATGAATTAAAAATAATTATTTGGCTTTAGTAATTTTTTTGTCTGAAAATGTCTATATGTAATCCTGTGAATTTTTCGATTCTAATTAGGTTTAAAGTTAAAGGCATCACACAGAGATAAAGTTTTATCTCTGTGTGATGCCTCTACCAAATCCTCATAATGGAAGAATATAAAAACCTAAACATGCATGGTGCTTCATTGTTAGGGTTTGTGTTTTATTCCGATGTTGTCAACAGATGTAAAAAAAAAAAATATGCCTCCTCCTTTCTTGGCTGTCATTTATACGAGATCTACGAATGACGACTTTAAGCCTCAAAGACAACCTCCTAAATCAAATTTATTTGTCTTAAATGTTTAGCACTGTTAATCCAGTACTTCTTATGTCTTTATCTGTTCATTTATTTATTTATTTTTAGAAATACATTAACAGTCATTGCTTTATGTTTTGTTCCGGCTGAGGTCTTAAGATATTTCTACGATATTATTAAGTCCCACGATGGCGGCAGCAATGTGGCCTTGTTGTATTTTTTTTTCTAAATATAAAACTTGTTCATTATCTACCATTACCTCCTTTGTCAGGAAAAACATTGGAAAAAGGCTTGAATGAAAGGATTATATATATTATTTTTTTTAATGATAGCCTAAACCCCATGTAAATAAAGTTTATAAATCTGTCTACATGCGACAGAGCTGTGTTTCTGTGCACTGCCCTGCATATTGTAGATGTTTAACTACTCTAAAACACCTGCTTCAGATGATTGCTGTTCAATAAGAACCTGTTCATGAGCCATCAATTTAAATTGGGTATGTTGAAGCAGGGAAGCATCTAAAACATCCAGAGCTGTGTGCTCTGAGGGCCAGGGTTGGGCACCACTGCTGTAGAGAAGCTGTGTGGTAGTCACATGTCAGTGGTTAAAAATCACCAACCTAAGCTGACAGTTATATTAACCTTATTTAAATAACATGATTTAGGTTATTTAGTGTAGGTCTGCAGGCTTTGGCAAATTCACAGAAAAGTTTGCTTAACTAGAAGAATTATTTAATACCAGCATGGGTTCGTGATAATACCCAATGAAACTTTTCATTCAAGCGTTTGTTTGCAGTAGCAACATCGCAAGTTTTGATTTTTGTAGCAAATTAAATTGAATATTTTGTGGAGCTGTAATTTAAAATAAAAAGTACAGGGCCCAGTACTCATCCCTGTGTGTCGCCTTTACTAAAACTTTAAAGAGAAACTTCTTGAAAGACAAAAACTAAACATACATCATGCTTCCATTTTTAGCTTTTTTGCATTTATTCTGTTGCCAAAAGATTACAGGTATGTATAAAATATATAGTTTGACTAATGGCCACTTGGCTTTAGTTTACTTTGTGTGTTGCTACTCTAAGAATATTTGCTAACGTGGCAGTAGCTAAGTGAACTCTACTCAACAGTTTTAATGATGATGAATGAAGGACACATCTTCAAAGCGTAATGGGTTGTTCTATCTACGTCTTTCTCCCATAGTGGTGGTTTTATTGTAAAACAATGGGAGTTATACCAGTTGCATGTGTTTGCCTCTTTCTCAGTGGGCAGCTGCCAGTCGAGTACATGCGGGGGAAACCTCTGTGCATGGAGCTGTACCCGCTCCTCTTCTCCTCCTGCAGGATTCCCGGACCCAAACACGACTACGTCTCTCACCACGGCAACTCCCGACGCTCGCCAACACACATCACTGTGGTCAGGAACTACCAGGTGGGAGGCGTCTCCACCTTTGACTCGGCATCGGTTTTCAGCCACAGTGCTGATGTCATGTTTTCTTTTCATTGCTTTTGCCTCACTCCTGAAAAGGTAGTTTTCGTGTTTTTATCACAGATTTGTGTGAGTTTTGGTTTTAAGTATACAGTACAGACCAGTATTTTGGACACACCTTCTCATTCAGTGCTTTTTTTTTTTTTTTCATGACTATTTACATTGTAGATTCTCGCTGAAGGCATCAAACTATGATTGAACACATATGAAATTATGTAGTACTGTTTCAAAAGAAGTGTGAAATAACCTGGCCTCCAAAGTCACCGGACCTGAACCCAATCGAGATGATTTGGGGTGAGCTGAACCGCAGAGTGAAGGCAAAAGGGCCAACAAGTACTAAGCATCTCTGGGAACTCCTTCAAGACTGTTGGAAAACTATTTTGGGTGAGAATGCAAAGCAGTAATGAGAGCAAAGGGTGGCTACTTTGAGGAATCTAAAATATAACACATGTATTCAGTTATTCCACCCTTTTGTTTAAATACAAACAGTAATTTGATGCATCATGTGTTCATTCATAGTTTCGATGCCCTTAATTGAGAATCTACAATGTAGTTATTAAAATAAAGAAAATGCATTGAATGAGAATGTGTGTCCAAACTTTTTGTCTGTACTGTATGCCTGGAAAAATCTACCTGATTATCCAAAGATATGTGACCTAGAGGGGTAAGAATGTGTTTCTTCAGTTTCAGGAGTTCAGCTGTCTCACCAGCAGTTTATTGACCTCTCTGACTACGAAGGGTTCATCCACTATAGACACTCTTAGACACCAGGGGATTCTTTTGGTGGTTAAAATAAATCAGACTGAACCAAGGTCGGGTTGAAGTCCTGACTCCCCAAGTGAAGTATTCCTAACCAGAAGGTGCAGAGAATTGGGTCCAGCTAAACATTTTTAGTCTTTTGGCTGGCCTTTACAGCGAGTGCTTCACTGTCCAAAAAATCTTTGCCAATTTGGCTTTAGTTAAAAAACCACTGTATGTCTATCAGCTGTGGTAAACCAAATTTAGGACACATTCTTTTGCTATCTTTGTGGAGCTACAATGGTCATCTGTCAAACCTACCACCAAGGTCAGAGTTGATGGGGTATGAATTTTGAACGGAACTGAAGCCAGGTTATCAGAGGAGTCTAATGTCTGTCTGTATTCTTCGTTCCAGATCCAGCTTTGATCTGTGTTTGTGGTCATAATAATCTTTCAAAACACATTTGTATCCAAGTTTAAACAATCTGTCAGAAATCATCACCCTCAGGTGGAACAAATGTTGTTATGATGTTCAGGAACATTTTAGGAACCATTCCAAATTGAGTTGCTTTCCAGAGGGAAGGAAGTCTAATATCAGCCAGTTTGTACTAAACTAGTTTCAGGGAAAATCCACGGGCTCGGTGTCAGCCATTGTCTCCATACAGAGTGGGCTCTTTAAGGAATTAGGCAAGGTAATTTTATTTGTACAGTACACTTTCAACACAGGGCAATTCAAGGTGCTTTACATATGATTAGAATAGAAATGAGCAGTTACAATAAGAAAATAATCAAGAAAATACAACAATGTAGGGACAAGTGAGTAAAAAACAGGTTTAGTTCATTAACTGATCTTGCTGAAGAAAGCTTACAGGTTTTAACATAAAGCATTTACAGTAATTAAGACAATAATTCGTGTGACAATTAAAAACAAGCAAGTAAAAACAATTACTCATAAGCGAGTCTAAATAGGTACGTTTTAATTTTAGATTTAAAAGAGTTCAGTGTCTCTGCAGCTTTGCATTCTCCCGGTAGTTTTTTTCAGATATGAGGAGCATAGAAACTAAAAGCTGCTTCTCCGTGTTTGGTTCTGGTTCTAGGGATGATCAGTAAACTTAGCGAAGAAGTCCAAATATTGAGACAATTTCAGCAGTCAGTGAAGTCACTGATCAGCACCAAAAGACGCCCACAGCAGCGGAGAATAATAAAAGGTCGACAGTGGAAGGAGGAGGGTTTGTTGCCGCTTTTCTTTGCTATGTTCAGCAACTCTACCGATTTCACAAAGCCGGTTGTTTGATGACGTCTGCTGATGTCACTTCCCACTGACTTAAAGGAATACTTTACCGCTGGAAAGATGAATGTGTATGTAAAGTGGGTCAGATGTGCAGTAGAAATTTGAAATTGTTTTTGAATTTGGAGTATTCTAGACTGAGAAAAGCCAGAAAATGTATTTTTTACTCATGTGGCTGAAATACAACAACTCCCAGAATGCACTTTCTTTGCTGCCCTGAGGCCATTCAGAAACCACGCCTACAGGCTTGCTTTCACAATTTCTCTAACCTGAAACATTCTTTAGGTTAACATATACTCTAAAATAGCAACACTAAAGGTTTATAACAAACAAAACAAATGTGATTTTTAACGTTTATTTAAAAAGTAAATAAAATAAATTTTTTAACACTCAAAGCTCTTCAATAGCTACGGCAGTTTCCTGATATCCACAGTATTGACCGTCATGAGCGGGGTATCTTCGTCTAATGACCAAAACAACATAGGTAGGCAAAACTAGACGACAGCCTTTGCCAAGTCTCTCGCCTTGCAGGACCCACTCCATAAAGTGACGGGAGGCTTTTAGACTGTATTGTCTGCAAAACAGTAAGCTCAACGTTAGCAATGCAAACTATTTCCACCTACAGAATGCTAGAATTATGTTAATGTAACAACAATAGCTCAGCTGACTTCGTGGGGAGAACGCTATGATAATGCCGGGTGTACAAACTCAGTACATGACGTCTTAGTAACAAAAAGAAAAACAAACAAAATACTAACTTTACACTGACCCGTCCGTTTGGACTATATTTCGAAAATACTGCTGGTTTTCTACTGATACAAAGCTTAATGCTAAATGCTGAAGTATCCCTTTAAAGTCAGTCATCACTAGTCCTGCCCTACGAGTCTGTCGGGCCACTTTTGAGTACACACTCCAAGGCAGGTACTCATTTGGTTCCTGAAATGGCCCAGAAGGTTAGTGGTCAGTTCTGTCCGGTAAAATTACCCCCGAAATTTCGATAGTGGAGAAGATGAAAGAACATGGAATGGAATGAACATGGAAGAGTACCACCAACACAATGGACCCTGCTCTGGAGAAATGTTGTTTGCGCTCAGTCGAGGCTCAGATTGAAATATTTGAGTCATGGTGAGGCTTTTAAAGCAAAGAACAGTGAAACAGTTGTCATGCATGGGGCTGGCAGCAGCAGTCTGTAGGACTGTTTCTCTGATAGTGGTTCAGTTTGCGTTCCTCATGGGGAGGAATGACTTATAATTCAATTTTATCTCAAATCGGACCCTAATGGCTCAAAAACTGAGCAGAGCTGGACGTTTAGTTATACAGAGCACCCAGTTCTGATCTGAAGTGAGGTCAAAGACCAAGCTACAATTAAGCAGGAAGATCGTTAATAGCAACAAAAAGTTTGTGGTTTAGAGTGCAAATATGCTTAAGGGACTTTTACCCAAATACTGCGGTAAAGTTAATAGATATTTTAGCCTGTATGAATGATTTTCACCATAAGAAAAGGGGATTTCTTTAATAAATTACTTTTTCTCAAAAAAACACTAATTGTTCAAAAGTTGCATAATCATTCCAGGCTGGAAATACCTGTTAAAATTAATTGTAGAAAGCCACAAATGAATGTCTTGCAAGTTCTGACTGGAGCTATATCTCCATCTTCTCCCAGTTCTTCCAGCTGGAGGTTTACAACAGTGATGGATCGCGGATGACCGAGAGTCAGATTCACAGTCAGCTGCACAGAATCAGGTCTCAGTCCTGGAAAACCGACAAGGAGCCCATGGGCATCCTGACCAGCGAGCACCGCCACACGTGGGGGGAAGCGTACAACCGCCTGCTGAGAGGTTCGATTAAACATCATCACATGGACGCTTCCCAAAAAGTTTACTCAGGAGGCTGCTGCTGCGTTAAAGCAGAAACTAGTTTCATCTCAATGCAAATCATGATGATTATTAAACATTCAGGTAGAATAAATGTAAAAAGCTCTTAATTTTTTCTGATTTTTTCTTTCTCTTCTTTTAGACAAACTCAACCAGGAGTCGGTGCGGATGATAGAAACAGGACTTTTCTCACTCTGCTTGGATTCTCCTGTCATGAGGATATCTGATGAGAAGTATGTGCACAAACACACATTCTCGGGTGTTTCTGTGTTTGCTGAATCTATTGCCTAATCTCTCTGCAGATATGATTGTGCCGTGTGTTGACGTTTGCCTCAGGGAGCAATTGTCTTTTTCCTGTATTTGAACTGAAACTACAGATTGTGAAATGCTGAGCTTCTTGTGTCACAATCGAAAACCGCGTTCAGAAATTGCTTTCTTTTTGTCTTTTTTTTTTTTTGTCTTGTGTTTTCATTGTTTTGTCTTGCAGGTACGCCAGTCGCAAGGCAGCTCAGATTCTGCATGGAGGCGGGACGTACTCCAACAGCGGCAACCGTTGGTTTGACAAAACACTGCAGGTGGGTGCGAGCGCAGTCTAATAGAGCAGCTTTGGAGACGCTGATTGAGCGTTGGCAGTAGGCTGACTCTGTACTGTGTTTGTTTGAACAGTTTGTTGTAGGCGAGGACGGCTCATGGGGCCTCCTGTACGAACAGGCCACAGCTGAGGGCCCGCCCATAACAAACCTGCTGCACCATATACTGGAATACTGGTGAGATTAAACTTTCAACATCCTGCAAACTACTACTGCCGCTGCTACCACCACAGCTTCTGCTGTTTAGCTGGTAGTAGGATTGTTGGACAACGTTGAACCTAATAAAATGGCTTTATACATTGAAGAGCAACAAAAATAATCTGGTCTGCCTTTAAAGGGGACGTATACTCCAGTAAGCTTGTAGAACCACCTCAAACAGTAAAATTTATACATGTATTTTCTGACTTATTCCAGGATCTTACTTTGGTCTTTATTTTATTGTTTATTTAATATAATTATTATTTATTTCTGTAGATTTCTTTTGAAATTTTACTACAGAGCTTAAATCAATTTAAGGTCTGGGATTTGATTGGCCCGTTGCAACACCTTGAGAAGGTTTAGTTTTATGATCCAGGAAGTTGCCTTCAAGTTTGGATCAAGACCAGCGGTTTACAACTCCGGTCGTCGAGTACAGCTGTTTGTTCACCTTTGTATGGATAACTGCTCAAAACACCTGAATAAAAAGGTTAAAGTAACCCTTCATTTAATTGAAGTGTGTTGGAGCAGAGATGAATCCAAAAGAATCCTGCTCCAGAACGTTTGCTACACATGGCTGGCTTGGAGACCTAAGAGTATCCAGGACTTTTGTTGCATAACGGGCCCAAATTGTCAACCCTCCACCACTGTGCCCTTAGAATGAGCTTGATATGCTGTGTTTGATTTTCTGCAATTATTGCAATGGGAATTATGGTCAAATATCGTTATTTTGCTGTTTTTTGGAGAAGTTTTGGTAGTAATTCACACTACACTTTTCCGATGCCGGTCATTTTGACTGACTGGGTCAAAAAATTCTGATCTCAATTTAACATAAAATAAAACTTAAAATAAAGTAAATATTCAACATAAACAAGCTGAACAAAGAATCCACGTATTTTCTCCCACTTCAAGCACCTGGTGTGACCTGAACGCAGTCTTACAACTTCCTGGTCCGCATGAATGAAAACTTTTTTCATATGTAGCACCCGTGCGACAGCTTTGCAAGCTGCAATTTTTAGGTTTTTTGTACTGTAAGATACCTCAGCGACCGTTGTATCTCAACGATACATAGTGGCTGGCTGTAGTTACTACGTACAGTCATGTGACTTCAACCCATTTGGTCTATAACAAGGAGGGAACAGTGCTGCCAACTAGAGATTCTTTCCCCCCCAAAAAAGTGAACAGCGAGAAATCTAGCAACTTTTTATGGTGTTATTGGAGACCCTATGGAAACTGATGTCAAGCACGCATCATTGTTACTGTTCTCACCAAGCAGCGATGCTGCTATGGGCCCAGAGAGCTAACAGCATCCAGCTCCACCCGCCTCTAAGCCCTGTTAACCCGCTGAGTCCAGAATGCTGATAAAACGCGTACGCTTGAAGCCACCGCTAGCTGATGTGAATGCAAAAAAAAGAAGAAAACAATCTGTCTTAAATAAACGACTGCACACTAAATAAATCAGTCACTTCACCTTATCTGTGTTGTTGACTCTCTCTGTGATGGACGTTAAACAGTCTCTGTCTAAAGTGGAGTTGTCTTAGGCCAGGACTGGCAGAAGTCCTGCTTTATAGAGTCAGTCATAAAAAAGATCAATTTATTAAGTGTTCTTTGGCTTTCTTTTTGTTTTATAAATGATTATGTGAAATATATTTGCATTTGAGGCCTGCATAATCCTAGAATTCCAAGAGAGGTTTGCTGTCTTTTTACCATGACTGTAAAACAGAGCAGATCATGACACAACAAGGCAAGGCAATTTTATTTATATAGCACACTTTCAACACAAGGCATTTCAAGGTGCTTTGCATGGGTCAGTGGTAATGCAACCAAGTACATGATGAAAATTAAAACAGATCAAAGCATAAAAAATACATTTAATTAGAGAGTATGAAATGTAACCAAAGTAAGCCTTTCCTGGAAGTTTATATCATCAAGCCGCATTGATCCGTCTCACAGGATCGTAGAAACAGAGCCTCTGGGATGCTTGTTTGTTTATTAGCACTTAATCTGAACTGAAACACCAAACACGTTACACACAGAGCCAGATAAACAATTGGAGGGATAACTGTATTTTAACCTGAAGCCCTTCTGAAATCTGTCAGTTTGAGTTTCCTATTGGTTTGATTCATTGGTGTTTTGAAGAACCTATTAAGAAATGCTTTACGGTCAAAATCTTTATGCTTATCCCAACTTTGAGGTTTACTTTACTCTGGATCGGTTTGGAAAAATAAATCTGGAGAAATGTTTGTACTTCCGTAACTAATTTCTTTTATTACTTTACATTAATTTCTCTGTGCAGCCATTCCTCCATCTAACCGCTCTTTTATATTCATCCATTCATATGTACTTCCATCTAACCGTCCATCCGTTAATTAATCTGTTCATCTGTCCAACCTTGTGTCTATTTGTTCATCCATCCATGCAGGCAGATTTCCACACATTTGCAGATCTAACTTAGTTTCCTCCCAGTGGAGAAATAGAATTGTTGTCATTAACGTTAGAAAATAGCATCCAAACGGCTTTTAACTTATTATTTTTGTTGTTGTTTATGTTCGCAGTGAGAAACCCGACCCAAAGAGAGCTCCACTTGTTCCTCTCCCGATGCCCAAGAAGCTCTACTTCCACATTGACCGAGACATCAAGAGGGACATAGAGCAGGCCAAGCAGAACTTGGACATGTGAGCCTTGTGTAAATGTTCTGTCCTGATTTAGATGAGGTTGAGCTTCAGCTCTGGCCTCCTGCTAGATGTTTGCTCTTCTGAAACATGGAGAGGAAAACCACAGTAGTTAAAGCAAATGGATCTTCTCTCCGTTTATGAAATTCATTTTCCCAACAGTGTGTTCCTGACCACAGACTAAACACTGAGGCTCCATACTGGCCTGCATAATTTTAGAACGTTCATAAATCATTCATCGTCTCACATTGAGGCGATTTCATGTGGGCTCGTGTAAACTGTGCAAAAATATTGTTTGTTACAACCCGCACACAAGTATGGAGAATTTAATACCTCCCCATGAACGTTGTTCTGGACTGACCACAAAAGCCAGGAAACTACGGTTTATTCCTCTGTCTAATAATACCATCAGCAGGCGCATTTATGGCATGAACATAGGAGCACCATCATGATGAACTATGGCTGCTGTTTTGTGAGAATCCGCACAGCATTGTACGCCATTTTAAACAAACGATGTCAAAAAAATCCTCTCATTATACATTTTTATCTGTCAATTTTTAAAATGATAGACGCATTCAAGGGAATTTTAATTTTCATTCATTTTAATTAGGCCTAATGTTTAGTCCCAACAAGCTCATCAGAGATTCTACATTGTGTCATCAAACATCCAGCAGATAATTACATGGGTTACATATTCACATTTCACCTGCTGGTCGTTTTTCAAAATAAAACATCGTCTACACTCTGATAATAAAGAAAGGAAATGCTGATAAATTAAAGGTACAGCGGAGGATTTTCAATGAATTTCAGGATGGAACCACCTTCTCCACTTTTAGAAGAAATCTTTCCATGAAAGTGGCCATATAGACGTAGATAACTTAGTCTAGCAATAATCTGAAATTCATTTCTACAAATAACAAGGCAAATTTACTGCGGTGAAGTTAGTTGGATATTCAACACACTAGAGGCCGACCGATATGTTGTTGTTTTTTAAGGCCGATACCAATTTATTTTTAATCTGGATGCCGATGGCCGATATCAAAAGCCGATTATTAACACTGCTTTCCAAGGCTGATATATATACTTTTTAGCAGCACATTGATTGTGAAATTGTTTATAAATATAAAACAACATAAAAACAAACTAAAAATAGTAACTTGAGTACAAATGGTTTCAGAAAATAGGAAGATGAACCAGATTCAAGTTTCGTTATACAAAATAAAATAAATGTAAACGGTAACCAGAATAATGATGCGAATAGCTGGCTGATGTAGAATCTTGACTTCAAGTATTAAAGAAAAATCACCACAGAGTAAAGGACCACTGCCACATGATAGTAAATGATCAAATCTAAAATATAGATAAAAAATAGTGCTTACGGTGGTTCGGAGTGTGTGAGGGTCCTTCTTTCAGTCAAGTAGTGGCTGCAGCTGCCCACACAGGTGGCTATTATTTGTGTGTGACTTTTTTTTCTTAAAATTTCGGCCGATTGTCGATATAGAGAAAATTGAATATATCGGTCGGCCTCTACAAACACATTAATTTCATTAAAACGGAGAATCCCTCCAACGTCTCACCGAGAGCTGTGCTCATGGAGCGGATACATCACTGCCGAAGGCTCGCTCCTGAAGGTGGTGCATTTGGTTAGGGACCATCGTTAAATTTCTATCCATCACAGAAAAGAAATAAATACGTTTGTGATCTCTTGGCGAAGTAATCCCAAAGTTAAGCCTACCTGCCAAGTAGAGACCTGGCGATGGAGGAATCAGTGCAGAGCCCAACCTATGCTACAGCACACACCATTGTTGGAATCCTGCTCTGGCACACTGTATATATCTTTCTCCTCTGGTTCCGTATAAACAGATTAAATGAAATCTTGTCAGATTATTAAAAGTTTATAAAAGATGACTGTATAAGTTTTGGTTAAATTAAAAGGGCCTATCCTTCACGTCTCTTTCAGACTGATCAACGACCTCGACGTCCACGTATTCAACTTCAAAAAGTTTGGCAAAGAGCTTCCCAAGGAGAACAACATGAGTCCTAACTCTTTCATTCAGGTTGCTGTGCAGCTCTCCTATTACAGGTCAGTACCGGGACGGCCACATAAATGCAAGTATTTTCCATAAATGAACGCTCCGGGTTTTTCAGTGCAGTAAAACTGAAAATAAGATTCCATCGCACTACCGCTACTTTAGAGGGATGCTCTGCCTTCTCGTAGGAGAAGAGGAATCTCTAGGTGGCCAAGTAAAGCTTGTTTTTGTTTGGTACCATTTTATGCCCATTCCTCACTCATGCAGCTGGGCAACACATACATTTTCATGTAGAAAAGCTGGTTAAACTATTGTCTCAAATGCAGCACAACGTGACGTTTAAAGCAAGCTGCTGCATCATTGCTCTGTGGCAAAAAGGTTTTACTTTGGAGAGGGCTAATTAAAATCTGGCTTTTTTTTTGTGGGGTGGGGACAAATTTAACATTTCATTTAGCAAAAATGCAGGTTAGACCAACATTTTTACACTTTGGGTCCAAAAAACATTATCGTAGTGTTTTCAAACTTCCGATACTCACATTTGCTGCTGCTGATACAAACGTTAAACCTGATATTATATGGCGGGAGCAGTAAGACCAAACAGATCCTCAGTTTTTCTGCAGATTAGCCGTATAACCACTTGAGGGAGCCAAAAAGGTTAGAAGAGCTCTGAGCTGCAGTGCCAGTGCATGAATTTTACTTTCTGGACTGAAATCAGCCTTATTTTTTCATGAGAATTACACTTGTTTCAGGACTCTACAACATATTTGAACTTTATAATCTTTTCCTGCAGAGTTCACAACGAGGTCTGTCCTTCCTGCGATATCGCCTCTCAAAGGATGTTTCGCGGAGGACGGACAGAGTACATCCGCTCGCCGACAAATCAGACGCTCAAGTTCATCCTGGCCTTCGACGATCAGAGAGTGTCGGTGAGAAACGGCTCGGTTTGACTCGTCCGCGTCTTTCTGACGTGATCCTGTTTTGATTTGATGTTTTTCTCCACAGAGAGAAGCAAAGCTGGAGCTGCTCAGAGAAGCAGTGGATGCTTATGCAGAGCTGACTACACAGGTAATTACCTCAAGAAGCTGAGTACTCCAGCTTGTTTACTGGACTGCACTGTCAGATGTTGATCTTTTCTTTGTGGTGCTGCCTAGGCTCTAAATGGACGCGGCATCGACCTCCACCTGCTGGGGCTGAAGCTGCAGGCCATCGAGGAAGGTCTCAGCATTCCCAAACTCTTCATGGATACAGCTTACGGCCTGGCGACGCACTGGAAGCTGCGGACAGGACAGGTCTGTTCACTCCCAGTTGGAGGATTAGGAAAGAAAATGAGTGTTCTAAATTTTAAGATTTCTAATTATAACATTTTCATTTTACTTTTCATTTTACAATGTTCCTTTCTCTTTTTATTTCGGGAAAATCCAGCTTTCATGTTGTTTTAAAATGAAGATCATATGATCAGTGTCATATTTTGTCTGTAATAATCATGCAGCATGTGACTTTAGATGTTTTTATTTTTGTTTTTTAATGACCATGAAGTTACATTTATTGCCAGAACACATTTACAGTGTTGTTAAATTATCCTGTTTTCCATCGTTATCTGTCACTTTGGTATTTTTACTTTTTTTTAAAAAAGGAACTACAGCTGTATCTCAGTGAATTACAATAACTTACATTCATTTCAAAATGTTAAGTTATATCACTTCATTGCACACAGAGTGGTATGTTTCAACTATTATTATTATTAGGGATGCAATCATACAACATTTTTCAAACCAATGCGATACCGATACATGGATCTGAGTACAAATGGCGATACTTTTATCAAACAAAAAAAACTATTTGGAAGTAATTTTCTTCTCTGCTTGTTACAACATATGATGGTGAATTAGATGAACAATAAAATAAAAATAACCACAAAACAAAAACTCCAAGCAAATTTTTTATTTTTTTGTGTGAAAATATTGCAGTTTCCACATTTTAAGTATCAGTTCATGTCATCAATTAACTGATACCAATACGAATACATGAGAACGGTTTCAGCCCCGATTCCCAATACCAGTATCTGTATTGGTGCATCCCTAATTTTTATTTATTGATGAATGTGGCTTATTGGTTTAAGCAAGCAAAAATCCCTAGTACTGAAAATTCAAACTTTCTATAAAGATTTTTAGTTTTGAAATATTGGCCTACTTAAAAAAGATGTCCATGTACTTTATCGTATATGCTTTCAATTTGGTCGCGGCTCCTTTTGCATAAATTGCACGAAGAAAGCACAGGTTTTTTTAATGGTGGTTTTGAAGTCATCTGAATAACTGATGCGATCTTGACAATTCCCCATAGAGTCTCATAAGCGTCTCCATGAAGTTTGAAAGCAGAAGGTAGCATGAAGTGCTCTAATTTTTCCTGGTTGACCACTACTCTGACTTTTGAATTTGTTTAAACGCAGTGGACCAACAGAGGTTCAGACATGGAAGCTTCACATTAAACCTCAGTCGGCTTTCTTTACCTCTCCACGCTGCAATGTGCACTTATTCATGCTGTTTGTGCACATTTTTTCCCACCACAGTTTTTCTTTCCACTCAACTTTCCATTTATTTGCTTGAATTCACTCTTCTGAACACCCAGCTTCTTTCTCTGTGTTAAAGGGATATTCCATCCCTATCTAAAAAGTTGTTTGTTGCCATATCAGGACTGCTGCCAGATCAGGGGAATTACTGGGCTGGCTTGAAAATGCTTTTTTCTCACTTATCTACCTCTAGGGAATATGGCAACAGACACACTTTTAATGAGGACTGGAATATCCCTTTAAAAATCATTTTTGTTATTATCTATAATTCAAAATTAAAATGAATTAATGCAGTCAATATATCGCTCTGTGTGAAATAGATCCATCAATAATGAGTTGAGCCAGTATTGTGCTGGCTAATTCAGTGTAAATATGGTCGGTTTATGTTTAATATGCACATTTTCTAGTTTAACTTTAATATTTAACATCTAATAGAGATTTGAAAAAATGTTTTAAGCGTATTTTTTTTTAAACTAATTTAAGCTGTCGCACCGATCTTAACATAAAGAATCGGCCTTCATCCTCATCATCTCGTTTTTTTTGCGCCTGCAGGTTCCCGCTAACACAGACAGCGTGATGTGTTTCGGGCCGCTCGTTCCCGACGGTTACGCCGTGTGCTACAACCCCCAGGCGGACCACGTCCACTTCTCCGTCACCGCCTTCAACTGCTGCGAAGAGACCAACGCAGAGACAATGGCTCACACTTTGAAAGAAACCCTGTGCGACCTACAGGAGCTGCTGCAGCCTACTGTGTAGAGCTGCTGTTGCCACGCCAACAAACATGATGAACCCTCCTTTCAATAAGGGGGGGAGAGAGGCTTTCTTAATGTTTTCTATGAGGCTTGTAGCTCAGTTATGCTTTTTGTCACTCTTCTATCAGAGCCTGAAGACTGAACTCTGTGGCTCAGCAGTGCTTTTGATACATTTTTACTATTAGTCTTTCTCTTTCAGTATGAAACTCTTTAAGTGATTAAACGCTGGCTTCAAATGTGAAAGCAAAACAAGCTACCTGACACTCCAGCATGAACCAAAGCATTAAATCGCTGCACTCCTCTTTTTACGAGTCAGGAGACGGCCAGCAACCTTCCTGGTACTTTCCACCATGAAACCACCGTTTGCTCCGTCAGCAAAGTTATTTGGAATATTTGATTTATTTCCTTTTGTAGGTTAACGAGTCCCTAAAATGGACCAAAGGATGTTATTGTAAAAGTGGATGGGGGTAAGAAGTTTCTTTTTCACCAAGCTCAAAAACAGACAAAGCCTGATCTACGAAGCAGGATGTGCCATTTACGTGTGGATTTTCACCTTTGCTTGGCTAAAACCTAATCAACAGATGTGAAAGCTCTGACTTTACCTACGGGTCTTTATTTGGCATGGTTCCTCACACTTCCTGTTGTTTTTAGACTTCAGTTATTGCTCTGACTGTAGGTAGGGCCAAGTTTAGCCATTTGCTAAAGTCCATGTTCTCTTGTCTTTTCCATCTTGAATAGGAAATAAATGGATGGGCTTCTGTGCCACAACAAGGAAAAACAAAGTCATGTATTACCAATTTCGTATATATTGCATTTTAAAACCTGGATTGATTCACTGATGTGATAACCAGCATAACAATGCTATTAAACTTGATCTTGATTATCTGGATTAGCTCAATTTAACCTGGGTAACCGATTCTTATGTATGTATTTGAAATGTTGAGGTTTGTCCACTCATTTGGCTCTTTAGGTGTTTATTTTTAACCTGCAGGACTCATAAATAAAAGTGTGATCATTTGACTTCCTTTTTTCTTTTTGCTGTGTGACATTAAAATATTTGGGCATATGAAAGTTTAATATTAATTTTAAGGACACTGAAACATGATAATATAACTTGATATTAAAAGCTCCTAATAAAGTCCTAATAAATTAGGATTTAAACACATTTAGTCCCACTTGAAATGACAAATTTCTCTGAGACATCATTACTCTGCATTTTGAAGGGGTGTGTCATATTTAAACCTCAGAAATTTGAGATACATTTCATTCTTTGGAACTTAGATATTCTGAGTTGGGAAAAGGAACGATGGAGGAACACCATCAGCTGTCTTAGAAAGTCATATTGTAGCAGTTTTATAATTTATGGTGCGTTTCATTTAACTTGAAGCAGCATTTGACGTCACACCCCAGTAAGTAGCCTTACAGTAAACGTAGTTGGAGAAGTCAGGATTTCAGTATGGCGACCCCTAGGTTGCCAACCTTCCTAATCATAGAGCCAGGAAGAGATTTAAAGCAACTGATTGTGTCATCCCGAACATGTTATAAAATATCCTATCTGCTGGCTTTATAGCTTGTCACAACAGTCATGCGATGGTCATACAACAACTGTCTTCAGTCAGAGGCTTCCTCTGTTTTGTGCAAGACTGACTGCTACCAGATCCTTCCTACCCACAGCATCACCATTCACGACTTGTTAAACAAACTTGGATGAGTTACATTTAATTTCCCTCTGGGACAAAGTATTTATGTTTAATTTTAATTGGGTTGTTTTATTACTCCACCAACTAATAATTTATTTGCAAAGTAGAAATTTTGCTTTTACCTGAAACACTGACTTGCATTGTTATGTCAGAATGCGGGTTTTTTTAAGGACGTGTCTTAAAAATCACCTCCTTTGTACTCTTCACATTTAAGAAAATATTTACTGCCACACTCTGGTAAGGTAAGGAGTCACAAATGCTGTTAACTTCTGACACACTGGTGAATGCATGCAGCTTTTAAATGAGAACCTGGTAGCAGAAGAAACATCTGTATTATAAATGTTAATCTGAAGAGTCTGTTTTTTAAATATTCAATTCCATTCAAAAATACTTTTTTGATCCCAAAAGGAAATTAAGTGTTGTAGCTCAAACAAACTTTTAGTTTCCTAAAAGCCTCTCAATTAAAATGTCGGATTGAATAGTATTAAAGGAAGATGAAAAAATTTTACCAATAAAGGCTGAGCATATGTTCCCTTTCCTACAAGATGTTTAAAAAGTACATCCAATAAAGTGACTGCGGCATCCTCGACTCCCCGAAGTGGTCTGCACGCAAACTGCAGAGAATTCAAGGCATTTTCTTTCTTAAGATTTCAGATGTCACCAATCACCAGCCTAAAATGTGTTAAATGCACTGGAGAAATCAAGGAACACGATTAGTGCTGCCTGCAATGTCTACGCAGATCAGTGTTTCTCAACCGGAGGTATGCGTTCCCTAGTGGTACATGGTGGTATAGCAAAGGATCATTGATAATAAAATATTAATATATATATAAAAGATCCTTAAATATTTATAAGAATAGATGATTATTTTACTCAAATGTGACCGAGACCTTTATCTACTTAAACTACAGAAGGTAACATGACCTTCTTTTTCTATGTCACAAGTGTAATAAATTGCTCAGGTGCTGGTCATAAAATGAGAACATCATGAAAAAGATTATTTATTTCAGTAATTGCATTTAAAAAAGCGAAACTTGTATATTAGATGAATTTATTACGCATATAATATATTTCAGATGTTTTTTTTTTCTTTAGTTTTCATGATTAGGCTATAAATGAATCCCAAATTCAGTATCTCAGAAAATGTGACTATTGTAAAAATGTTCAATATTGAAAACATTTATACAGTATTTTTCAGAAAATTGTACCATCATAATGTTACATACATATTTCTGAAAAAAAATTTTTTTTTTGTTCCTATATTTAAAAGTTATTGCATCTGTTGCTGCTGCATATATATCCTGTCCTGGTACATATTTGTGGAAACTGAATAAATATGCAAAGGGGCTACTGCCGATTGATGTTTTTGTTCTGGAAATTACAAATGAAAGCTTATATTTGCCTCAAAGAATGAATAAATGCCACAATGCAATTCAACAGTATACCTCTAAATCCCCCGCCTCCCCGGAATGGAGGGTCCTCAGAGTTAATCAAAAATATGCAAGGGGTCCAGGAACCCAAACAGATTGAGAACCACTGGTCTAGTGAGTTGGTTGAAGCAGGTGGATGATAACATCTCCTACTCCAACTCCACTACGATAAGCAAACGGCTGCAGGCCCTGATATGTTCTTGTTTGTTTACTCAGCTGGGCCAACAGGACTCTGGACTTCCTGATGTGGGATGTCAGAGCAACAGGTCTACAGTCGTTGGTGACTGATGAGTGATTTTTCTCTGGTACTGGAACAAGGCAGGGTGTATTCCACATAACTGGAACCTTCTCCTGCTAATGTTGAAGAGGTGCTGCAGTATCTCACCGAATTATATATGATAAAATGACCTTAATATAGAGCTTTTTCTTCTTTATTTGTGTTAGACCTGTTATTACCTCTGAAATAATCGATACTATCTTACAAGGCTGAACAGAAACGTGTTAAAGCACCTTGTTGACTTCAGGGCTGTACATCATGCAGCAGAAACAAACCGCCGTCGCTCCGCATCCATAGACTGTAAAAAAGACGCTGATTGGTGGAGCTGAGACAGGATGTGTCGTTGGCAGCAGCCGTTTCACCCTCAATTTAAAACAGGTGTTGTGCGAGAATCTGTTCCCCTGAAATATTCTGTTCCCCCTGGTGTTACGCGGGTATGTTTTCCCTAACCTTTTGTCGTTTCTGATTGGCTGACCGGTTGATTTCTTACTAATCTTAACATTCGAGAACAATTACCTAACCCTAAGTCATTTTCTAATCCTAACATTGGATGAGCATTACCTAACCATAAACTGACAATTTTCCCAACCCTGCTCTTTGGGAACCAGTGCCTAAACCTAACGGGGGAACAGAATATTTCAGGGGAACAGATTTTCGCACTACACCGGAACAAACAAGAGGAGTTCAGTCGATGACCGGTCAAGTGTTTATGCAGCTGTTATAATACCCCGTTCTATTTGTCCAACGAACTCAGTGATCGAAGGGACAGTGTGTGTTATGTAGCATATATGAAGGGAATCTTATCTAACGGGATGTTTATCTGTACCGCAGCTGGATACAACTTCAAAATGATACCTCAAAATTAGATAAACATCAGTATGTATTATTTTAATTTCACCCAACTGGTTATTTTTTATGTGTAGGTGTTTATTTTAGAGGCTTTTAATACACCTGAGGTGCAATGGAGGGTCCAACGTTTGCTAGAACGAGGAGGCGAGTCAGCGAAGCTGCCGGGCTGCTGTGCCCGCTGCTCGGTGCGTGCCTCTGGGCTGCGGTGGTCGGGTACAAGCCGGTGGTCATCGTGCACGGCTTGTTCGACAGTTCGGAAGATTTTAAGATCTTACAGCGGTTCATCAACGAGGTGAGAGGCTAAAGTGATAAGAAAGTAATACAATTACTCATTTATTTTCAGAAAGTTATTTTGAATTTATTCTACAGGCCTCCATATGTGATTAAAAAGAAATGGAGCCTAGAGCGGTTTAAGTCCAGAATATACAGTTTAAGAAGTTATTACTCTATAAATATAAGTGTTATTCAATTTAAAATATGTAAAAGTGTTATAAACTTGTGAAATGCTTCTATTTATTCAGTATCAGAGCGTCAGTGCTGTAATTTGCATTTAAAAGCAGATTATTTAGGGGGAAAGTGACCCAACTAGTTAAGCATAGATTTCCAATAAATACAGCGGACTGTCAGTAGATTGATAGATGTATTTCCTATATTCACTTATTTTTTTTTTTTTCCCCTAAATTATTTTTGCATATTCATTTCCCTTTCTCTCTTAATTTTGAATCTACTTTTGTTTCAATTTTCTAAAGACCATGGGAACTTTTTGTTACAGTAGCACAACAAAGAAAACATTTACAAAGTGTTAAACCATAATTAATATAACATATTAAAAGTGTAATTAATAGAGGAATAAATGAGTAAGAATAATTTTAAAATGGTAGTAAAAAATAAATAAATATACTTTCTAAGGCAGAGGGGTAATAGAAGAAACAAACTAGTTGGAACAGTATGTGCAGGATGTCATGATTCAGGTAGGTCAATAATAATAATGTAAATGTAGTATCGGTTCAGAAAAGGAAGTTTTTCCGGTTTTTCATCAAACCAAAATGGTTAGACAAACTTGAAGGTCCTCTTTTTCGTCTGTGTAGCTGCAGACCAAAACCAGACATATTTATAGATCAGAAAACAATCTAAAAATAAACTTTTTTCAGCTTAGTGGTTCCTCCTTTTCTGTTCTGCAGTCCCATCCTGGGACCAATGTGACGGTCATCGACCTGTTCGACAGAGGTGCCAGCCTCGAACCCATGTGGAAGCAGGTAGAGGGATTCAAGGCAGCAATTTACCCGATAATGCAAAACGCTGCAGATGGAGTTCATTTTATCTGCTACTCTCAAGGTGAGTGAGTACATTCCTGAAGGGCAGATAATACAAAGGAAAAAGCAGCACCATTGATCTTACAGAAACAGTTGACTATAAACTGTAAGTGACTCTCTCAGCGCTTATTGATGGATGCATTTTTTATGATGTTTTGGGATTTCTGCTCCAGTTTATCAGCTGGAAACTTCCAAAGAGCAGCTTTCAGTTCAAACCACTCCAGCAGAAATAAGAAGGCAAATTAGACCTTTAGACTTTTTGCAAATTTCTTTATCAGGTGTGTTCTCAGACATGCATATCTCGGAACAGGTACGCATAAATGGGCCTTTTTTTCATTTCCTAAAAGTGTTTAGTTTTGACATTGAAATTTAAATTACTAAAATTAGATTTATTTTTGTTTCTCATTTTTACTTGTTTTTCTTATTATATTGTAATTATAAAAATGGTTTATTAATATGTATCCATGCCCCGCTGAATTAATGAAGTAAATCAACCAAAAGGAACTCTAACCAAGGATTAACTGTACAGTATATGGACATACTTTTGAGCCAAGTGACATTTTTGAATTAAAAGTTTTTTTATGGGTCTTGTTTAATTTTTGCATTTACAGATAAACTGAATTTTTGGTTATCATTTGCTTTGAGCCAAGCCAATCATCAGGATTCAAAACTAATTGCTTTAAATGTTGTGTGTAGGATGTGTGTTTTGAAGGGGACTTACTGAAATGAATTACTTTTTTAAAATGATATTCACATTTATATAAAAGCATCTGTATTCAGATTTATTAAACTAAATTTATGATCTCACGAAGCCACCACTGAGTATTGATCTTAGTTGTTTTATTGCCCAGAGAGCTAATATATAAAATAAAAGAAAGAAAAATTGCATGTTTCATGTAAGTATTTATTATGTAGCCGAAGCATTATTAAATTACTTATTCCTCGCAAACCTCTAATATTGTTGTTTTAAAAGTTTAAAATCCTCCACTGAACTCCGTCACTTCCTGAACATGAACTCCATAAAAGCTTCTTTCTTTCTTGTTACTTCAGGCGGACTCGTTTGTAGAGGGATCCTCTCCACTTTGCCTAACCACAACGTCCACTCGTTCATCTCTCTCTCGGCGCCTCAGGCTGGGCAATATGGGGGTCTGTCCAACTTGAATCTAGAAATTATAACTACAGGTGTCACATAATTATTATTATGGCTTGTTTCTGATGATTATAACTTGTGTTTCTTATCTCCTCTCAGACACAGACTACTTAAAGTATCTCTTCCCTCAGTTTGTGAAGTCAAACCTCTACCACCTCTGTTACACTGCTGTCGGTCAGAGGGTTTCCATCTGCAACTACTGGAACGGTAAGCCTTCAGACAGGATCTCCTCCTGGTGGACTTTCTGATTTAGACCTTAACGTATCTTGTTTTCTTCCTTCTGTCCGCAGACCCCCACCACAGAGACCTGTATGTAAACAGCAGCGAGTACCTGGCTTTAATTAATAGCGAGAGACCAAATCCAAATTCAACAGGTCAGGAAAGGCTCGGCTGTGTGCTACTTTGTTGTATTTATCTTGTCATTTTGCCACTTATCAGCTACCATCCTCTGTGTATTTTACTGTGTTTTAATCAGCTAAAATATGTGCTTTATTGTAAAATGGAAAGAAAATTATTTTTCATCACCTTTAAATTCACTACACTCAAGTAAAACATGCAGCTGCAAAATAGATCGAACTCAGTGAGATTAGATGGAGAGAATCTGCATCATTTCAAGGCCTGCCAGACCATTACAGACTACAGGAGCCCATCCCCCCACCCTGTGGGGAGCCCCCGCCTGGCTGAAGACCTCAATTACTTTTTTTCCAGGTTTGAAACAACTTTCACACCTTCCACCTCCCCCACCATCTCCATCACAAAAGGCCTAGCATCACCCCAAACCACCCCCGTACCTGACCCCCTGCCTGCGTTGAGGATCTGTGAACAGGATGTGCGTCAACTATTTCAGAGACAGAGGATTAAGAAGGCTCCGGGACCCGAGGGTGTGTCTCCATCCTGTCTGAAAGTCTGTGCTGACCAGCTGGCTCCCATCTTCACTCAGCTCTTCAATAACTCCCTGGAGCTGTGTGATGTCCCCTCCTGCCTCAAACGCTCCACCATCATTCCGGTTCCAAAGAATTCCCCTGTCAAAGGATTAAATGACTACAGACCAGTCGCCCTGACATCTGTGGTCATGAAATCCTTTGAGCGACTGGTACTGACCCACCTGAAGGACATCACAGATCCCCTGCTAGACTCTCTGCAGTTCGCCTATAGAGCAAACAGGTCAGTGGATGATGCAGTCAACATGGCTCTCCACTACATCCTGCACCACCTAGACTCTGCAGGTACCTACGCTCGGGTCCTGTTTGTGGACTTCAGCTCTGCGTTTAACACCATCGTCCCAGAGCTCCTCCATCAAAACCTGTCCCAGCTCACTGTGCCTCCCTCCACCTGCCAGTGGATTACCAGTTTCCTGACTGACAGGAGGCAGCAGGTGAAACTGGGTAACTTCATATCCAGCAACCGGTCCCTCAGCATCGGCGCCCCCCAGGGATGTGTTCTCTCCCCACTGCTCTTCTCCCGTTACACCACTGACTGCACGTCAAGGGACCCTTCTGTGAAACTCCTGAAGTTTGCAGATGACACCATCATCATTGGACTCATCCGTGACGGCGACGAGGTCTGCATACAGAGGGGAAGTGGAACAGCTGGTCTTCTGATGCAGTCACAACCACCTGGAGCTAAACCCGCTCGAAACTGTGGAGATGACAGTCGACTTCAGGGAGAGACCCCCATCAACATCTCCTCTCATAATCCTCAACAGGTCATTCCCCACAGTGGAGTCTTTCAGGTTCCTAGGATCCACCATCACACGGGACCTGAAGTGGACCTCCCACATTGACTCTATAAGGAAGAAGGCCCAGCAAAGGCTGTACTTTCTGCGTCAGCTCAGACAGTTCAACCTGACTCAGGAGCTGCTGACCATCTTCTACACAGCAATAGTCCAGTCTGTCCTGACCTCATCCATCTCTGTCTGGTCAGGATCCGCCACCGGGCAAGACAGGGACAGACTGCAGAGAACAGTCAGGTCCTCAGACAGGATCATAGGTACTGATCTTCCCTCCATTCAGGACCTTTACCAGTCCAGGATCATGAAGCGGGCCAGAAAAATCACCACTGACCCCTCACACCCTGGCCACAACCTGTTTAGGCTTCTCCCCTCAGGCCGGCGTTACAGAGCGATGTACGCCAAAACCACCTGACACAAGAACAGCTTTTTCCCCCAGGCTGTCGCTCTGATGAACTCTGAATAGTCACAGAGTGTGAGTCCATTCACATGAACAATAAACTATAACTCTGCACTGCTGTATACTTACTGTACAATAACCCCGGTTTGGTCTATATATTATCCTTTTTTATTATTTATTTATTGTATCTATTTTTTATTCCACTTTTTAAGTCTGTACTAGTGAGAAAAGCTGCCAGAGTCAAATTCCTTGTATGTGTCATACTTGGCCATTAAAGCTGATTCTGATTCTGATTAATTTGATTACATTCTGGACTTGGACTTTGATTCTGACTGTAATTTTATGGAGTCATCATCCTGGTAGAAGCCAAAGCTCCACCCTGGTCTCGGGTCTTTTGCAGCCTTTAACAGCTCTCCGTCCGGTCCTGTCCCTGAAGAAAAGTGTCCCGCATGATGCTGCCACCACCATGTTTTACTGTGTCTATGACAGGTTTATGGCGAGGTGTAGTGCTGGTGTAATGGTAAAAATTAACTCAGGGTTCTAAAAATAAGGTGAGACAGAATCTTTGAAAACATTTTAGAGTATTTATTACTAAAATGTGTTCTGCCCAGAAACAGAGGGAATACGCTTACCCTGTACATTCCCCAACTCACCCACCCTAAGTTACACCTTAAATAAATAAACACTTTCACAGTCTTAATCTTTAAGTTGTCAATCTCTTTGCTCCAACTCAGGTCTCCCAATGAGGCAGCATGCGTTTAAGCAGATTGTGTCGATTGCAGGACGAAGCTCAGCTTGTCCAAACGTCAGAATGTTCCCGTAGATTTCCTGTGTCAAGCAGATAAGCTGTGGTTCCATCAGATGCATACACATTATCTCGTTCTTGACACAGTTTTAACAGTTTGTCCCATGTTGCTCCCGATCCAATCTTGCTTTTCTGACGAGTAGCCAATCCAATCTCCTTCAGATTAGGACTGTCCCGGTTTCAGTGAATCATTATCAACACCCTCTAACCCACTTTGAAGGGTCATTTAGAAGAGAAGTTATATTCAGATTTCAAATTTCCATAACGCTGGTTTTCTGCCACACTTGCATGTAGGGCAGAAGGTTTAATGTTGCTCTGATCTGAGTACAGCATCTTCTTATTCTCTCTTATGGTTTATGTTCAGCTAAAGTTTTCTTTCTTTTCTTCCTCCCACAATAGATATGAATACCTCGGCATTGTATTTGTTTGTTTATATGAACAAAAATTAATATTTTAAACATTATTTAAAAAGTATATATTTAATAATAAATATTAATATTTTAAAATTAATAAGGTCTGAGAAACTTTTTATGATTTACTAGGTGTACACGTTTTTTCCATGCAACTCATATTTTTAGTCTAAAAAATTCTTACTGGAAAAAGTAAAAGTAAGAATTCTTCTCGTGGCATTCTGCTTTAAATAATTATACAGACTCTGTTGTCTGTTACTTTTTTTTTTTTGCTTTAATAATTCCAATCCCACTTTCAGAGTGGAAGGAGAACTTCCTGAAAATCCAGAAACTGGTGCTGATCGGAGGACCGGACGATGGCGTCATCACCCCCTGGCAGTCGAGGTGAGTTGACATCAGACAACTAAGGTATCGTTTCTGTCTAGAGCTGAAGATCTTTTCCTGACCCGGGCCGGGTTTCGGGCTTAATTTCTATCATTGTCTTGGGTTGGGCTCGGGCTTTAGCGGTCAGCTGATCATCTCATTAGTGCAATAATTTATAATAAAGCGCTGCAGTGGGCTACTAACATTATTCCGAATCTACCTGTCAAGATGTTGCCGGCACATCGCATGCGTCATGATGTGAAAGACCCACTCCTCTCATATCAAAACAGAAAACATACTCTGACTGTGGCACTGCGCTCTCACAGAAAATGCCCAAGTGTAAATGCACTATTATCCCAACTGTCAAGTTGCAGAAGTCTCCTGCATTTATATAGCAGCTCCCTGATGCCCAGAAGTCACATAAAATCTCCTGAAATCTAGAGGAAGCGGTCAAGAGCGAACACAGAAACGCAAGCAGGCGAGACAGACTTGTACACAGCAGAAGGATCTAAAGCTTCCTATAGCTGTAGACTATTAAAAAAAAGATTTATGAAGATGAAATTATTCTTATTCATTTATCTTTTTAAGCTTCAGATAACAGGCCTATTTGACTGGTGTTTCAAACATTTGTCCAGTAAATTGAAAACCTGCTGGTCACGTTGTCCGGTGCCAGTTTTTTCTAGCAAGAAAATGTCGGGCTTAATCGGGTTCTTGTTTTATTAAGCTGTCAATCAAAATATACTCTTCGGGTCGGGTCGGGTCGGGCCCAACTTTTAAGGCCCGATTACAGCTCTATTTCTGTCTGATAGTGAAAGGTCGGATGAGTAGTGTGACAGCTGAAGCAGAATCCTGTGCTACACTTCTGCTCTTCTGCTAACCTAAAGCCAAATACCTCACCTCTCAGTAGAAGGTTTTATGGTTTTAACGTCCTCCTATTCCCATGGTCATAATAATCTTTTAAGCTCCGATCACGTGTTTAATCTTTCTTTTTTTATGATGGGTTTTTCCTTAGACTTCATATGGTCTTCTTAATCTCACATGATTCTCACACTCTATGTCTCGCTCATGTTTTGCAGTCAGTTTGGATTTTATGACGACAATGAGACCGTCGTTGAGATGCAGCACCAGGATGTGAGTAGAAATCAGACACACACCTCCAACTGCAGACAGTTTTCCACTCATGAGTGATTTCCTGTCGTTCTTGTTTGTGCTTTCTGAGATGACTTAAAGACCACTGATGTGACTAATTACAAGACCCAAAGCAAATTTAGCTAATAAATGAGACGTTAAAGGGGACCTTTTATGCATATTTTTTTCATCCTCTAAGCCTACTTTATACTTCTCCGTCAGCAAGTTTGCACCTACACACACATATTGACAAGAGACATTTTCCTTTTATACTTCTCCATTGGCGTTAGCATTGCAAAGCAATTCCCCATCAGGACAGCAGGGGATCCAGACCTTTTCTGTCAGGTCTGCCTACCATTCAATGATGTCTCTGGTCGATAACCGTAAACACACATTTATTCATGGAGCAATGGCAGACAGAGAGCGAGTTTTGATTGAGCTGGAAAGGTTTTTACTACAAGTGCAGCTCAAAAAAATGCTATAAAAATGCATCTAAACAAACACAGCAGGCTGTTTTGTTGTTCTCTACACTTCCTGGTGTTCAAAATCACCAAAAGACCATATTAGATAAACTGGCCTTGCAGTATATAGCGTCCAGTGCCTAAAATCTACATTGTATACTAATTACATCAAATACAGAGGTCTGTTCTGGTGAAATGATGTTGGGCTGACCAATGACAGACATGCGCTCACCGTTGTGTTCGTCGGATCGTTAAAAAACTGGGCTCTACTCTGTTTGTGTGAGTGACAGAGTCCTTGCGTCATTGGGTAATGGCATTGTGTATCTTCACACCTATGCTGGCTGAGAAGTATAACGTAGGCTTTAGTGTGGCTGTTCAGTTCTTTGCTGTCTCTACAGACACTTCTACCACGACTAAAAAACATCTTTCCATTTTTTGTGCTTCTACAAGCCGTTTAAAAAAGTTCCTTCACAAGAAGCAAAACTTACATAAAACTGCACTCACTTTTCAAACTCTGCCAATCAATTCCATGTTTTAAAAGAGTCATAATATGTTATCTTTATTAATTTGCTTTAGTTAAAAAAAAATCCTCAGTGGTTCTATTTCTTTGTATGTAAAACAATTTGTTTTAATAAACTATATCAAAATGTGTTATGTTAAATCTGTCAAACAGAGACACATAAGAGAAAAATATAAAATGGTCATACTTCCTCTAATCTGGATTTTGATAGTTTTATCATGGTTATAGTAATAGATTTACTTCACACTATAAGACATATTTTATCCCAAAACGCATTACATTCATGTTAAAAAGAATGTACATCCTTTTCTTACGGTTTCGCCGTAAAAAAACAACACCCTCACCAGAGTCTAACATAATAAGTTACATTTAACCTGAAATATAAAACACAAATCAATATTATTCATTGAACAAAAAATGTCCAAACAGAAACACTGCCTCTGAAAAACTTAGTACATCCTTGCTCTATCCTTTAGGAGTTCCAAAAACGACTGGAGGTTTGTGAAATCTGAAGAGTTTCCGACTGTGAGAACCCCTGCAGTAAAAATCCTTGTGTTTTGCTCCACCAGCTGTATCTGAGGGATGTCTTTGGCCTGAAGACGCTGGCGGCCCGCGGAGATCTGATCTTCTGCACTGTTCCAGGCGTCGAGCACGTCTGGTGGCATTCGAACGACACGGTGTTCCACACATGCATAGAGAAGTGGCTGGTGTAGGCACACACCAGGACAGATGTTCTCCAGTTAATTAAGCTCATATCCTCATAACATATTCACAATCCCAGTTGGATCTGATTTAAGGGCACAATCTCACCCTGTAGAATCAGATATCAAATAGTGGTTTCAGGATTTATATCCTCTCTTTTTACACTTGCAGGTGAAAAATAACTTAAAGAAGTTGTAAATGTATTTGTTTGATCTCAGAGGAAAAAGAGGGACAAGTCTCCACAGTCATAAGAAGCTACCGCCAACTTTTTACCTCCCTTTTACACAAAGTGCAACAAAAACCCAAAATTTATATTTAAAATTTATATTGTTTTTTCCAAATAATTAGTCATTTTTATCAACCTACCAAAATTTTAAGACCACACAAAATGGTTTTATCGTTCAGAGCAGGAATACACACATAAAAATCCAGTGGTGAATCAGAATAAGTGATGACTTTTTGGTGTAAACACTGTTACTGAGTTGAGAAGACTCAAACCCTGACATTTTCATTGTCAATGAAACCTCAACAAGGTATTTTAAAGTATTTTCTAAAACAAGCCAGGACGTGTCTTCAGTCTCCGACAGAGAGCAAGTGTTTCAGCAGATAACAGGAAGGCTTATGGAGTAGATGGAAGTTCCTTGTTTTATATTTTTTAGGTTTTTGTCACAAGAAATGCCTGATTTGGAAAATGTTGGCAGAATTAAGAAAAACCATCAAAGTTCGTAAATGTTAGCCGCCTAATCACCAAACTAGGAAACATAGTTTAAAATGTCAACTCTGTTCTCATTTCGTGTTTGTATTATATAATAATTACTGCTCACCGTACAAACACTAAAAATAATATTTTAATAGTATTATATTATAATGGTTTTTAAATTGGGATTAGGTTTAATCTGTACTGGTCAAAATTTTCATAACAAAATGTTCAATTACCCACAAAATGATGGCTGGTGTATCTCTACTTATTTTTTCAATTAACTTTATGACACAGCTGGCCTTATGTAGTTCAGTGTTCTTCAGAAATCACACATCCAAATGCAGGCTTCCTCTTTAGCCCTCTAGTGGTTTCTCAAGTGATCATATTTATTGTCCCTTAATTTTACACTGAAGTTTTAAGTGCAAACTTTAAACTGTATTGTTACAGTTGAACAAAACTTTATGTGCTAAATTACTTTTAATTAAATATTTGACCTCCCAACCAACAGCAGGATGGAAATTCAGGAAGTAAATCATAATATTTAACTTATTGTATAGTTGTATATAATATGCATTATGGAATCATTGTTACTGTGTTCATGAAATGGGTTGCACCCTCTAAATGAAGATGATTTATGGTAAAGTTAAGCTGGAAATTTTAAGGATTAAGTTTATTCAATCTGCATGGAAAAAACTTGCAGCTAAATTGGAATTTAAAGGGTTTTTCCAACTATTTCCCTGGTCATTTTCACAGATTAAACCCTTTGAAATAACAATTTTAGTTCAAAACATGTCAAAGATCCTGAATGAGAAAGTGGTTATTCAGTTGTTATAAAGCACAATTAACTCCTCTACAGTGTAATTCAGTGGAGTGGCAGAGGCTGGCCAACAGTTTGTAGCACAGACAGAAATCTGAACAGGAGGTGGTGATAAATTCACCCCATTGCCAAGAAGAGCGTAAGATTAAGTAGTGACTATGGTTCTATATATTTTGTTTAGTCTGCCTGAGCTTTTATGAATCTTAAAGTTGATATTCATACCTTTTTGTTTTGTATAAAATGCTATTTGTGTTGACGCAGACAGTAATATGTGTAATGTAATGGTGTCTGTCAGACATATCTCAACAACACCATGCAAACCCGATTGTGCCTGAGCGACCTGCTCTTGTCCTGAACAGATGATTACTGCCCTGCTCATCTTATGATGCAGACATTTATACGATGTTTAACAAGATTCAGAGCTTTATTAACCTTTTATTATTAGTGTGCATGAGTAATCTGATCATTAGTATCAGGGGTTTTCTCAGCTTCATGCAGTACTCTTCAGATGTTCTCCATCCTCTTTAGTAGATTAAGCCTTAAGTGTTTTTTTCCCCTACATGCCTCAGTGTTTCATATCCGAAGTGCTCTGACACACTGCCTCAGCGACGGTGCTAAAAAAAAAACATTATATAGGAAAAATAGGGAACTAGTGCATAGCAACCAGTCAAGCAGTGGTGCATTACTGGTCCACAAAAACCTTAGAGTTCTGACCAGACATATATACTACACTCCTAATGTGCATGTGCAATGGTGAACACACCAGTTTAAGTAAGTTGCAGATCAATTACTGACATTTTGTAGCCACCAACAAGCTTCTACAATAATTTCCTGTTTGATATTTGTCTGAGTTTTCTTTGGCAGAATTGGTAGAATCAATTTAAATATGTTGTTTCCAGACACGGAGCTGGTTGTCAAACGAAGTACAATGAAGCCCCGGCATTGGCAGGGATGACATCAACCTAAAGATTGCTTATAACTGCCTATTTTAAACTACAGACACCAAATATACCTTAATATACATTAAACACACAGAGTAAACCATCTTGGCACTACCACAGAAGCTAAAATCTACAGTCTTCCTCATCTCTGGTCTTGGGGTACAGCTAATCAGTGCTAAGAAAAATAAATGTCCCTCCTGGATTGGCTCATTTGCAAACACCAGTCATTAGGGTGTTACGTAGCATTGCATCTAGGTAGTTCCTCTTCCAAAGCTGCATTTTCTTTTAAGTATTGTAAATTTTTTCTACAAAAAAAATATATTAATAACAATATTTGCCACTATTCTTACTAAAATGTATAACTATTCTCAAAATAGAGACAACACAGAGTACTTCAGGCATTTATGTATTTAATAGAACACATTTTATGTACTGTTTTGTCATATTTCCAACCTTTTCTAATTCACCTTAAATAGCATTTAGCAATCGCTGTTTATTTTCTAACAGCATGAGCCCCGCTTCATTTTCAGTTTGCATGAGATCGTTGGCATTCAAGAACCTTAGTACTGGCCTGCTTTATTAAGTCCTAAACCAGTTCTAATGTGTTTGAGATCACTGTCTAGTTAAATTACTCGGTTGGTCTAAACTAGTACCACCAGTTTAGTTTGTTTATTTGGTGAAGGCGATTTGGAATATAGTTCTTCTGCAGCAAACCAGCCCAAAATATACTACTTCATAACTGTAGCAATGTTTCGTCAGAATGACCAAGTAGATGCCTTTTTTCTGCTTTAATATTATTGAGGTTACTTGATTTATCCAAATTCCAGTTTACTTTAAGAGGGTGCTATTCTTTCTTACTGTAACGCCTTGTTTCCACTAAGCTGGTGGGTGTGGTTTGGCACGATATTTTATGGTCCTGCGTTTTCAGAAGAGTGTTTCCACCACCAATTGGACTCTTCCTAGGGATGCGGGATGAAGCACAAACGACTAATACGGCGTCATACTAGTATCAACTAATAGAACTGTGAGAAACTAATGTCTCATGACGTTTTTCTGTCCCCCAATCTGTGGACAGCCACCCTAATCATGCCTTACTGTTGTACTACAGAGCTACACCTGAAGGGGGCCCAGGAACAGTGCGGTATCGCCTACAACGACCCGTGCTGGACAGCTCAACGGAAATGAAGCATTAGTCCCCATTCAAATTAACCTCACTTATAATTGGATGGTGAATCTGGTGTTCCAGCATCTCCAGTACATGATGGGCTTTGTCCTTTGGAGTAGATAAATTGTAACACAAGTACAGGCAATTTACCATTGCCTTTTATCTGAGAAATCAGGCGGTTGATTGTTAGACATAACAGGTTGTTCCAACTGGACACTGATTTCAAACACATTGGATCTGTTTAAAAATTGATAAAGCGGGCTGACATTTTGGTTCTGGAACAATCCTGACCTCCTTTCTATTTAAAGTTTGTAGGAAAGGTCTCATGAAACCAACACATTTTAAGGGGCTCCAAGAAAATGTGTTCAACCTTCTAAAACATGTAGGTGTATGCATATATCTGATGCTCTATTTATAACTTTGACCCATTGTAAATTGCAGGAAATCCGCAATGAATCCAAACTTCTGCATCTTGTTTGTACCAAATATTATCATCCACCCAGAAAAAGTGGTTCATGTAAACCATTAAAGCCTGTGTCCATGATGAGTGAATAGTTTAAATGTCTGAGCAGAACCGTTCATGTGGTACTTTTTTACCCTCCATCACATTTAGATGGCTTAGGCATGTCAGTGATTTTAATATTTAATATAAAATTGATTTATTTTTTTCTTTAACTTGTTGCTTTTTTGTTTCCTGATTCTGTAGGATATTTTATGCATGTATATTTATCAAAAGAAGGGAAAAGGATGAAACAGAAAGTGAATTATGAAAGCGTGGATTGCACAAGGAACAAAAAAGGGAACTCGTGGATATTGAAAGGTTCCAAAAGTGTTCAAGCTGCTTGATTTGTTAGGTTTTTTTAATGTTATTTGTCATTTATTACATGAAACCCATAACTAATGAGCAAGGGAAGCCCTCGATGTTCAGTTCTGTTTTTGCAAAAAGTTACTGTAAATAAGGAACATTTTTAAAACTAGAATGACTATTTTGAACGTTTTTACAGTGTTCTGAAAATTAAGGAAAATAAAATAAACAGAAAATGACATTTTCTCAATAAATACCTGTTTGAACATAAAGTTTGGTTAATTTTGTTTCATCCAGTTTTTTACCACACCTCAGGTTTGAAAAAATGTAAAATAAATTCGAATGGATTGATAAAATATACTGAAGCTGAAAATAAGAATAGCTGTGAGCCAGAAGGAGGGGGGATCGCGCCCTCATCTGGAGGTTAAAGTTAGGTTGTTTGTGACTGCTGGGTGGACAGATTGGGGCCTCGTCTGCTGCAATAGGAAGTTCCACCCATAAATTAAATGACAGCGAGATACAGATCACGGCTTAGATAAAGAGTGGCCTTTGGCTTGTGGATAGAACCGCTGCTTCGAAAGGAGTCATCCTAGATGATTAAGGCATATGAATAGGACAGATTCTCAAGGATTTACTGATGAATATGAAATATATTTCCTTTCCACACCATGAGCTCTGAGGTAGTTCTCTTCTAGACCAACAACATTGGATAAACAGAAGAAAACGGATGGAAAAAAGGAGAGAATGATCATCCATCCATTCATTATCTTCCGCTTAATCTCTGGTTGGGTTGCAGAGGCAGCATCCTAAACAGAGAGACCCAGACTTCTCTCTCTCAAAGCCACTTGTGCCAGCTCCTCCAGGGGAATACGAAAGTATTCCCATTTTAGCTGGGAAACGTAGTCCCTCAGCATTTCATGGGTCTTACTCTGGGTCTTCTCATGGTTGAACGTGCCTGCAACACCTCACTAGGGAAGCATCCAGGAGGAATCATGACCAGATACCCGAGCCACCTGATCTGGCTCCTTTTGATGTGGAGGAGTGGCGGCTCTATTCTGAGCCCCTCCCGGATGACCAAAGTTCTCACCAAGTCTCTAGGGAAGAGTCCAGACTGAGGAGATTCATTTCAGCGTCTTGATCTGGTTCTTTTGGTTACTAACAGATTGGTACAGCGCTCACATCACTGCAGACTGAGGCTGCACCAATCTGTTTGTCAATCTCCCGTTCCATTTTCCCTCATTTGTGAACAAGACCCAAATCATTTATATAAAACATGGTTAAAATATTTTGGTTCTTCCTCTACTGCTTCTAGTAAATAATGGGGAACCGCATTACAGGAAGTCGCCTGCTATCAACTGGGAATCTGTCTGGAGCATACCCCACTTCTCAACCAATGGCAGCTGGAGGAAGGCACCAGACAACTTGTGAAAAAGGACAGAAGGGTGTGTATCTATGGAGGCTGGGTTAGTGTGTGCAGTTATTCTGTTGGCATTCAAAAGTTATGAATAAAAGTCTAACTATTTCACGATTCAGGTAGGTTCCAAAATCTTAATTGGCCTAATGTGTGCTGAATGTGCACCAGTATTCCCATGCACCACTGAATAATCTAGTATTTTGTCTGGTAAAAAAAAATTTTTTTTGATTATATTTAGCTAAAAAGAAAATATTGAGGAATTTTTTTGCATGGGCGTTAATAAATTCAGTTTTATGGAATGCCATTTCCGACAATATAATATGTATGAGATTCTAATTTGGTTGTTTTTACACCAGAGTGGTGGAAATTATCTTTCATGGAATCACAATAATTCAGAGTTTACAAAGTTTCAAAGTTTTCAAGTTAAAAAAAGCTTATTTTGTGAGTAAAAACGTAGAAAATGTATCTATCATATTCCTGAAGTGAATAGACATTGCTGTTATTGAATTTCTGTGATTTTAGTTAACATTGTTTGGCGAGCATATTCCATATAGATAATTTTTAGTCCATGATCTATGAGCTGAGAGGGTTAAAAACATCATTTCCCATCGTGCTTCACGGCTTGAACAGCGGATATCCGTTGGCGGCGCCACGGAAAGGCCCTTTTCCGTCTCAGAGAAGTGTGGTACAGAACGGCAGAAACAAGTGAGTTCATTATTCAGTTTATTTTGGCTTCATTTGCCGCAATAACAAGTCAGGAGCAGCGTTTGGTGACATATCTGACCAACATTCCTCAATATATGAACTCAGTACGGAAGAAATTTGCCAAACGGCAGTTTTATTAATCTTAACCACTGCCGCTTTAGCATGCGGCTAACCTGTTAGCACATGTGTCTGGGGCACGTTGGACAGCAGAGCTCGTCGATGTTGCACTTCAGTCACTTTTTAAAATAAATATGTCGCGCATACTTATTAATACGCTATTTCTGTGTGGATAGAAGCTTCAAACACTGGGTCAGCATGCCCGAGAGCTAAAATTTTACAACGTTTTTTAACCATTTTGTTGTGAAAGTTAAACGGGCTTCTGCTGCGGCCTTCTAAAATCTGCTCATCTTTTACGAGTTCACACTCAACATGACGTCCGATCTGTTGAAATCAAAGTAAATTGATGGATTACGTAGTTTTCATACAGTATATGTCGCTTTTGGCTGGAATAAACAGTGGCTAATATTACATACGGGAATGATGAAGCCGATTTTCATCTGTTCTGTTATGCTTTGAATCCTCGTCCTTGTATAACGTATAAACTTAAAATTACTGTATTTAACCATTTGATCTATTCCTTGGATAATTTTTTCCCCCTTCTATAAATAACAATTTAAATGTGAATTTGTTTTTTAAGTAAATTATCAAGCCGCTGAATTTCAGATCTGAAAGTCGATGTTAATTAAATGGCTTAATCTACTTAAAATTAAGCATTATATAGCCATCATTTGATTTAACCATCACCCTGCATTCATTTACAGTCTCTGTAGTATTCAAGTATGAAATTTTAATTCACATCTGACGGTTTTAATGCAGCGGGAAACTAGTTGGGTTCTGATAAATAAAATGGATCCTGGAAAAAACTATTCTGGACTTTAATAAATGGGGAAATGTGTGTGTAAATATTCTGTTCACTAGTTTCTTTGATAAATTTTCAAATCTGTACTTGTACACATTTGTCCAGTTGTCCAACTGTTTTTCCTCCCCACAGCATCTGTTTTTATAGCCTTCATTTTCAAACAAAAGTTAAATGAATATCTGTTGAAAATTAATAAAAATGTATGTTCACTTAAAAAAATCCCACGAAGAGGTTAACTATTCAGTGACCAGTTTTGTCATGGGGCAGTTGTAGGAACTCTGCTAATTAGCTTTTTATCAATTTTGGGTTGTTTGAGATGAATAATGCAGTGTAGTTTTGTGTCTTTAAAGTAAATCTTTCTCTGGCTCCTTAGTGACTGAGTGGGAGACCGCCCCAGCCGTGGCCGAGACCCCGGAGATCAAGCTCTTTGGCAAGTGGAGCACCGATGACGTCCAGATTAACGACATCTCCCTGCAGGTAGGCGTCAAACTACCGTTTCAGCTAAAGTCACTGCAAGCGAGGCTAGAGTCACGTCTCGGTACTCCTCCGTTGTCCTGGCGTGCTAGAGCACTCGTAGAGGAAAATATCTTTGCTTATTCATTGGCTGTAGTCTCACGTGGCCCAGTCAATCACCAGCTCAGATACACCGCCCAGCTATACGATGCTGTGCACATCTGTGCTTACCTGTGTTTGGGCTAGCGTGATTAAATGCCTCTGTTTGCTGCAGGATTACATCGCTGTGAAAGAGAAGTATGCCAAGTACCTGCCACACTCTGGAGGACGCTACGCCGCCAAGCGTTTCAGGAAGGCCCAGTGTCCCATCGTGGAGCGTCTGACCAACTCCATGATGATGCATGGGCGCAACAACGGCAAGAAGCTGATGACTGTGCGCATCGTCAAGCACGCCTTCGAGATCATCCACCTGCTGACTGGAGAGGTAAAATTCCTGGGCAATCCGATAAAACTGGCAAAATGTTTTATCCGCTGCCTCTAACATGGACTGTTTCAATGTCTCTAGGTCTGTCATAACAGCTTCTGGAAATTTTATGCAATAACTATGTCCCTTTGAGACTATACCATTAATGATGCATGGGCACGCTCTGAATGAGCACTAAACTCCAATTTTTAAATAACATTTACCCCTGCATCTGGAAGACATTTTTAATATGTAGTACAAATTACTATGAATACATGGATAAAGCAAAACTACATTAGGATTTTGTAAACAAAAACACTGAATAGAAAGAAATCTCGTTTCACTTTGCGTCTGTGCACAACACGGACCATATTGGTTTTTTTTTAATCCATCCAGTCACTTTGGTTGAAAGACGGAGGCGGTGAGGAAAACAAAAAAGGCTGCAACGGCATTTGAATGGAAATTAATGTGCCTAGTTTTTAGTTTATTTAAATTTGTGCATTTCCATTCATTGCAACATGCTTAGTGTTTTTATTTTTTAATGGAATATTTGACTGAAGCATTTTATGTCCAGTTTTACACATTTACAGGGATCCTCATGTCTAGAAACAGTAGATAACTATTTAAAAAAACGGAAATCAGAAAAAGGATTTACAATCATTAGCGGTTTTATCTTTAGCGATCTTAATCAAATATGATCAAATTAATCAATTAAAAAGCTATTGACTCTTTCCTTCCATAATCTACTCAGGGTTCTCGCAGTGTCTTAAAAGCATTGAATTTAGGAATTTGGAAATAATACCTGAAAAGACTTGAAAAAGTGTTGAATTTTGATATTTGGGTCTTAAATTTTTTACTGTGTAACTTCTCCGTATTGCATTTTCCTCAGAAGTTTAATTTGTCAACCATGATTATTTTTGATTAAATAAAGAGTGGCGGAGCCAATGATTTAGAAAGTAATGAAGCCCGGGGCCAAAGGACAAAGCAGTGAAGATCACACACTACCAGCAGGACAAGCAAAGTAGAAGCTAAGAAAATCTCAGACAACAAAGGTTAACACTGCTATATTTTTTAAGGAGTGTTTTATGTTATCTGGCTACCCGTTTCATGCTGAGGTTATGGGTAAATGTAAATTTAATAAAGCATGGCTGGATAAAAACTCTTTTCGTCATTGGTTAAAACCAGTGGAGAACAATGATTTCAGGCTTTTTTTATACGCAAAAAAGGTTTCAGCTAGGTACAATGGGAATGAAGGCGTTAGTCTCACGCCAAGTCGTACATGCATATGAACTGTGTCAAAGGACAATAACAAACTCCTTCCATCGCGTGTGTGTTTCAACTGTTGGCCAGCTAGCTGCTGTTGCACCTGAAGCCGCAGCAGGAGCTTGTGTTAGCCAGTTAGCGCTAGTGCTGCAGGAAGAACAGTAACCAGAGTGGATCTGCGCACAGCTTTGGGTCCATGACAACGCTAAAAGCCGAGGTGTTGTGGACTCTTTAACACAATCGCTAAACACCAGTTCAATGTAAATGAGGATATATCAGAGCTTATCAAGTGCATGTTCCCTGACTTCGACATCCCTAAAACATTTACGTGCGGTTCCGACAAAACGGGGTACATAGCCAAGTTTGGTTTAGCTATTCACATTAGGGCGTTGACTCAGAACTTCGTTATTCGAATAGAATTCGAATGGTTTAAAAATGAAATTCGAACAAATCTTAGGGTTCTCTTAATATTCGAACCTGTATGGGAATTATTTTTTGTAAATGTTTCCTTGTAAACGTTTTCAATTGAGATTCCGAGCAAACGAGTGTGTAGGCACGAAAATGAATATACTGCGCCACCATTTTGCCGGATGTTTACGTTACGTCGTCTGTGGTCCCATTAAACAACTTATCAACTTAAATGTTTAATCAGTTTTCAAAAAACAAAGTAATGAGTAACATCGCTTCACTTTTACATTTATACACCGAAATTACGGCGGTGTCAATGGTTTACAGTTCCTTGGGAGCCGAAGTCGCTCTTCTACGATTCTGGGGCTTCTGCTACATTGTGGCGTAGCGTCCAAGTCCACACTGCCCTCTGGTGGACAGAACATATATAAGTTAGGTTTCATGCCAATATCAGTCTTACTGAAGACATTTAATGGTCAAAATATTATTAGTAAATGTTTTAATATTAATGATCAAACGAACTTTGAATATGATTTTTGGGCAAAACCCTAATTCACATTGTAGAGGAATTGGTGTCCAAAGTCAACAAATCGCCATTCGTTCTGATGTTTGAGTATCAACGAGTCTACTAAAAATGAATTGAGGGACAGGCTAAATCCAGATATCTTGGATCAGTTTATGGGACATTCAGATTTTTAACTTTGAACAATTAACGACTTATATTGATAGACTTGACTTGTGTGCATATACGCCTCTGTCAATGCAATGTTACATGACCAATTAGCCCAGACGCTTACGACTGGTCCAAACCGGCTATGGTAGCGGTGCAGTCAGGAAAATCACGCTCTATCCCCTGCTCCACCTGTTCACCGCTGACTGTTATTTCTCTGCGGCGGTCGACAAGCGCTTCTGCTCGGCTGTTTTTTTTATTCAGAGCTATTTTTTTCATCACAAGTTCAAGGATTTTGGTTTTCTTTGCCTTTAATAGGGCAAGGACAGAGGTATTTCATTTTTATATAAATGCTCTTAAAAAGGCTTGAATTTAACTTGAAGGAACCCCGTCTACTGCGTTAGTCTGTCATTCATCATTGTCCAAGGTTTCCCTGGTTTCATGTTCAAAGTCGGACGAAAAAGAATCTACAACTAACAAAACAATTTATTACAGGCTCAAAATGCTGGAGTTGAAACAATTTAAATGACTGGATAAGTACATAACGCAATGTACAGACATATTCATGTATATATGGTTTTTATTCTTTAGAATTGTTTTATTTAAGGTCTTTTAACGTCTGTCATTTTCATTATATTTGAATTTGAATGTTGAGGATTTTAGTCGTTCCTCTGTTAACATGATGCATGATTAAAAGCATCCATAAATCTGTCCATCCATGGGACCATAGATGAATCCCTCCTGTCATGTTTATCAAAGCTCATGGCTTTTAGTAATTGGTTTTTTCTAAGGTCAGACTGTAAAATTGAAGCTAGAAAAACCTGACCATCTGGAATGAGTGGTGGCTAAAAGGGTTGATGAATGCATTTGCTATCAAAGTTATGCCTAAACAGGAATGATAGAACTACAGTAATTTCCAGTACTTATCCACATCTATATTTTTTTCTTTCACTTTTTTAAGCCAGTAATAAGCTTGCCGTACTGTTTTAGTTGTATCTATCTGGGAGATGAAACCTGCTTTAATCTTCTGATGTGATTAATGGAAGAGACGGGAGTGAATTCTGAGACGTTTACACCATAATCCTGCTGGGAAAGCAAGAAACTTTTATCTCAGTCAATTATTTGTAATTTTCTAATATATATATTTTAACCCCGGTGTGAATTTAGACAGGTGGTTAGTGCCTATGAATTAAAAATAGAGATAAATGTGACTCGTATCTAGAATATTTTATTCCAGGAATGTGTTGCAAACATCTGTATCTTGGGGCATTTTAATGCTCTGTTAGTAGTTGCTGGTGTTTAAATCTGTTTCAGCAAAAAGCTCGGGTAACACAAGCAGTAGCTTTTCCTGGTCTGTGATGAAATGATTGAATCTTGAAACAAAAAGATGTAGTATATAAAGGCTTCTATTTTGTGCAAAAAATGTCTTCATTGAGCCTCTGCCTGGTAACTTGTACAGAACAAAGTGTGAACTCCGCTGTAGACATGTGGGTTGGTTGATGTGCAAGCATCCTTTAGGTTAAATGTGCATTTAAAAAAATACTCTGGCTCCGTATTTTTTCCCAGAATCCCCTTCAGGTGTTGGTCAACGCCATCATCAACAGTGGACCTCGTGAGGACTCCACCCGTATCGGACGTGCCGGTACCGTCAGGAGGCAGGCTGTAGACGTGTCGCCCCTCCGCAGAGTCAACCAGGTACTTTTCCCCTAAAGTTGTCTGCTGTGTTGAACATAAATTGTTCTGCTGTTAAAGGCAAGAACTAGTAAATGTGTTTTTATTCCATGCCAAGTGAGGCTAGAGTCACGTCTGGATATTATCCGTTGTCCTGCTGTGCTAGAGCTCTCACAGAGAAAATGTCTTTGCTTATTCTTTGGCTGCGGTCTGTTTGTGGTCCAGTCAATCACCAACTCAGGCACATGACACTCCATGATGTTTTACCAAAACTGAAATCAACCTGAGACTCCCTCAGCCCTCTAATTTGACGTTTCTGCTGTCCCGCAGGCCATCTGGCTGTTGTGCACAGGAGCAAGAGAAGCTGCTTTCAGGAACATTAAGACCATTGCTGAGTGTTTGGCTGATGAGCTGATCAACGCAGCCAAGGTAATATCTCAGTAATATGTGATTTCAGTCTGATTTGTGTTTCGTTCTGACTCAAATGTTCTGAACTTTATTTACTTTTTGCTCCTCCAGGGTTCTTCTAACTCTTACGCCATCAAGAAGAAGGACGAGTTGGAGAGAGTCGCCAAGTCCAACCGTTAAAAACACATTTTCTGTCGGAATACGGAATAAATTTGGAGAAATTTCAGACGAGTGTTTGTTTTGATTTTTGCAACATCTGATTAGAGGTAAATGCTGAGGAGCTGAAAACACAGAAGGTGGTTTGATCTGTTCATGACTATGATAACCAACCATAGAACTAATAACCTTGGTGTGGTTTTCCCCAAGAAATTTCTCTGTTCAGCATCAAGAAGGTATTGGTTACACATCTTCCCCTTTTGATTTTAATAAGATTGAAGCTTTACCTGAGATTTCCAAAACTTTGATTTAAAAAAAAAAAGCTTATTTTAGTCTTAACAGTGTAACTCACTAATTATTTTGCTGATAAACTACAGGAGTTTCTAATAGTACTGTCTAAAAGTATGGTCAATTTTTGGTATTTTAAGTAAATTTTAGTAATGCATTTTCTACGACAGATCATTGTGGCGCCCTCTTGAGGTCAAAACCTTAGATTGCACTTGCATTTGAATCAGGCATTACTACTGGCTAAGCCCTCCCGCTGCTGTAAAGTATAAAACGGCCCGTTTCCACTATCTGAACTTACTCCAATTTTGATGGTATCCACAGGTCTCTGTTTAATCAGGCTGGTCTGAAATGACCACTTTCTAACCATTTATGGAACCAAACCAGCACCAGCCTTGGGATATAAATTTGGCATGGGCCTAGTAGAGTCACTGGGCAGGACTTGTGGTTAACTGGTGATTGGTTGACCGAAATATCAGCAGGCGTCGCCAAAATTAAGCCTTTGAAAAATTGGAAGTATTCAAGTATGATGAAAACCCATTTAATTATCAAAGGAAGATCAAGTCTGGTTAAAAGTTACATTTTATTCCCACAACTACAAATTTTATTCTGTAGGAAGCTAAAACATCCTTTACTGAGCTTTTCGCTGTAACGTTTCCCAACTCTGTTCCTCAAGGCACACAGCACTGCATGTTTTAGATTTTACCCTGCTTCTGCACATCTATTCTCAATAGCTGATTAAAACGCCTTTACTGGACAGGAATCATCTGGAACTTTAATGCAGAGAAAAGTCTAAAACATGCAAGGTTGGGAAACACTGTTAACATGCAGCCACTATCTGGGTTAAGATCGCCATTTGGGTTTCTGAAACATTCGGAATAACCCGGTTACATGTGAGAACAGATGCATGGAATTTGTGAAGTACACCAATCAATGTTTCTTTTTAAGGCGATATGCAGATACGCGTTTCCATGACCAAATACTTGACCAATACCTGTACACCAGGAATCGTATTCCTGTGAACATATTCAGGTTTATCCCAATATTCTGGTTTTGAGTGGGTTATTGGCTGCATGTAAACTTAGTGAGACTACACTTGGTTATAAACATTTAACAGATTAGTCAGATCAGGTGCACCTAAAAGAGAGAAATTGATAAGTTTTCTAGTTTAGTCAGTTATATTTAAAACTTTTGCAGTCATTAAAATTAGATTTGTTCATTAAAATAATTTTTAAGTAGTTTTTGAAATTTTCCAGAAGCTAAATGTTTGTGTTTTTTGACTGAATATTTCTGTTAAAATACCAACTACAGGTTGATCTGAAAGTAAAATATGAAGAAACTGCTGTAACTCACTTGTGGTCTGCATGGTCTGATTAAAAATATAACACTGCAAATATAAAAAATTCATTCCAAACCATCTGGGTTTCTTCAAACCCTGCAGAAAAAATAGCATTGTAAAATGAACTTAAAGACTAACTGAGCTTGGTGGTTCTATACAAATACTAGCTCAGCAGGGGGTAGTTCAGCTGCAGCGCGTATCTCATATCTGCAGCACTGATTCCACAATTATTAAATACATTTTTTAAATTTATTTGGCGGATGGTGACTTATGTGAGCCACCGGAATGAAAAGCAGCGTGTTTTTTTTGTATTATAGGCGCGTCCTCAGAAATACGTGTGCTTTCTGTTGATGAGGAGGCAGAGCGAGGACAGAGACGCTCCCAGCTTGGACGCTTCGCTGCAGGCCGTCGGCAGGAGGGTGTAGTCCGGCAGCTTCTGGAGGGCCTGTGAAGAGCAGACAGGAAACGATTCACTCATCTACAGTTACAGACTCATAACTGGCTCAGGCTTATAACGCAGGGGGTGGGGGGGACTGCTTCACTCGCTGGAAAGCAGGACGGCTGGAATGAATCACCGGTGTGACATTCGTTCATGATCAGAAATGTGGTTTAGTCAACCCGAGTTCTGCTTCTTGCTATATCATGCCTATAATACCTTAGCCTAATGGCTTTCAGGGCATAAACTAACATCAATCCTCTTTTTGTGCGTTTTACTGTATCAATGCAGTCTGGCATGGAGGAGATCAGCTTGTGGTTCTGCAGAGGTGCTCTGGAAGGTCAGATTGGTTTGACAGCGTCCTCCGGGTCATTTGTCGCCTCATCTCCCTCTTTACATAACTCCATAGATCCTCAATGAGGTTCTATTTGCTGGCCAATCAAGCTCAGTGACACCTCTGCCGTTGAACCAGGTTTTGGTACTATTCGCGTCGTGGGCAGGTGCCAAGCCCTGCTGGAAAATTAAGTCAGCATCTCCACGGAGTGCTCTAAAATGTTCCTCAATGAATGCAGAAGTTGGATTCCATGTCCTGGATACATCTACTATGGTGTCTCTTGAAGCTCAGACTTGAGTCGATTCATGGTGAAACTCTTGAGTGGACTTTGCTTTACAATCCTACTCAAGGCGAAAGTTATCCCTGTTGCTTGTAAACGTTCTACCATCTTGTTTCCTTCCCCATTAATGTCACCGGTTGTCTGCTGGACAACTTCTAGTGACCACTCCATGACATGTCAATAGGGTTTTTTTAATTGGTCTCAGGCTACGTCCACACTAAGCCGATAAGGTTATACGGGGACGCCTACTGTTATCCACTCAACACGAGCATTTACGCCCCGTTCAAGGTCCCATGATTGCGCAATCCCATACCGACGTGTGCAAATACTGGGCATGCGCGAAAAGACGCACGAAACACGCGTATAATCTACGTAACGCCAGCGCCTACATAATGTATACAAGAAGCTCTACAGCACAGTACATATCTGCTTGTCCCGTTAACCGAAGAGAACAAAAGCTGCTCAGAAGAAGAGAGAGTTTTTGGTGTGGACAGACGACGAGATCGATTTATTACTCTTCGCTGTTGTCTTTGTCTGTAGCGTCGTATTGTTATTGGCGCAGCATTCATTAACGCCACTTCTTTTCATTATCCGGGGAAGCTGTCCACACTGGCTCGTTTAGCCGTTGAATTAAGATTTACACGGCTCTCTAAAGTCCTTAACTCTTAATAGTTATCCGGCCACAGAACCTTAAACGACGCCGGGTTAGTGTGGACGATAGGGGGGTGTAGACTAAATGATTATACGTTTAAGTCATTATCCGGCTTAGTGTGGACGTGGCCTCAGATAGTATTCTGTCAGAGATACAGATTCTAGAAGTGGGCCAATCATGGTGGCAGAAGTTAGCGGTTGCTGCGATTTGTTCTTTTTATTGATTGTTGTTCCTCTTTTGTTTGAGTAGTTATATATTTGGACAATTATTCCCTCAGGTTTTGGATGCTGTAAAGCTGGAGAAATTCTTGCTTTTACTTTTTTTCTTTTGGGCAGTTATGTGAAACTGTGGCAACAAACTATTGCTGGGCAATATGGCCTAAAAATAAAATCTGCAAATTTTTCTTTTTTTTAAATTCAATTTACGGTTGTTTTTTTTTCGACCCCCGTCCTACTTATTAATGGTCCAGTGTGTAGCAAATTTGGCTTTTTATGAATAAAAATCAAGTACTGCTTTCATAAATCGCATTATCATGAAAGCGTTCTCGTGCCAGACGTTGGCATGATCATAATTATGACACTCCGCGGCTTCCGTAGTAGTAATGACGTGTTATAACGGCGCGAAGCCAGAGAACACTGCTCAGTTGCTTGCGTTCACTTAGCGCACCATTAGTTGGAGGTAATTGTTAAACACGGGGGCTTTAAGAAAAGCAATAAGTACTAACAGCAGACAACTTGTGCAAAGGGTTCTGCTACAGTTAGCTGTTTTTTAGCTAAAATTTGTTGGGTCACTGCGGTTTTGTTCATCTCAGAGAGACTGGCATTTTTCATATTCGACTCGATGCCTCTGTTTTAGGTGTTGGAGAGCAACACCAAAGAGCAAACACAGCAGGAGGTGGTGGTTCAGGCCATCTCTTCCATATCCCTGACTCCAAAATCTCTTGCTGACTTTCCAACCATGTGCCAAGACGAAGATTTGAAGAGGAGCAGCAAGAGCAAACAAGTTGGATTAGCAGCGCTAGCCAATATCTGAGGGTGTCATTAAGGACTTGTTACTGTTGAATAGCATCTCTGCTGCTTAGAAATTTAGCTTTCAGCATTACATCATGATGATGTCATCAAAGAGCAACAGGCTTCAGTCAGATGCCTCTTCAGGAACGTTGAAAGACTGACTGCAACTTGAGATCGATCCAACCCACAATATCACCATCCACAAGGACTCTTTGAAGAGATGTTGATGACGTATAACAGTATATGATTTCCCTTTTAGATAAAGTATTTTTGATTTTAAGTTGTTTGTTTCTATTTAGCTGTAAGTCAAGAAACAAAAACTTGTAATTATATCACTCCTTTTGAAATGATTGTATATTATTTGAGTTTTAACATTTTAACCGCAACATTTTTGATATTTTAAATTATTCACTTCAGCACCATTGTATTCCTCAAAAACATTTATACTTTACTCTAGATCCTGTTTTCAAACCCCCCCCCAAATTTGTTTTTTTATCCAACTGCAAAAAATGTCAAGTAACTTTAATTCACTTCCTAAAATGTTTTAAGTCGAGATTAATAGCCCAGTGCGGTGTGCTATGATCTTTTGTGTTTGCTGGAAACAAAAACAGATTTTAAATGTAAAGACATTTTGATATTTTATACCCTTAATTAATATTTTAAGAGTCTGCTGAATGTTTAGAGCTCTTTTTCAACCTAAATGGGTTTAATTTGCGATAATAAAAAAAGCAGCAGCTGAGTTGAACTCACAGCGACGCTGTCAGGACATTCCTCTGCAGGCCGGTGCAGCAGGAAGTCCCGTTTGGACGGGCCTTTGATGTAGATGCAGTTAGCCGCAGATGCCTCTGGAACGGTGAGCACGTCGTAGTGGTGATCAGTCAGCTGCTCCATCATCTGAAACCAACATAGATCATAAGAACAGGGGGAGGGAGCTAAGCCTCTGCTTATCTAATATTAAATAGCAACAACAAAATAAACTATTTGGCTCTTAAAATGAGAACAATTTCAATGTCTGATCCTAGCCAGGCTGTTTTTTTAACCCAAATATTTAAGCAAAATGTTACAATGACCCACAGAACCATGGAGGTGACAAACATGCACCACATGGTAATTAAACAGCATAATTTAACCAGGAGGAACTGGCACACACTTACCCTGAGGGTCTTCTTGGCTCCTTCGTTGTTGCTGATGATGATGGTGTCCGGGCCCCCCATAGAGCAGAAGTTCTTCAGTCGGGCCCCACCACAGACTGGGACAGTGGACACAGCAAAGTCCTAAACAGACAGAGGGAGTTCTGGAAGTTACTGTGGTCCTGCAACAGTCATCGCATGAATACCACAGATGTGATTGTTTAAAGATCAAAAAACCGAAGTAGATCCTACTACAGTTTACCTTCTTTATCCTTCTGTTTTGTAACAGTCAAATTTAACCGGTTCAATAACTGTAAAGAATTTTATTGGCATATGCATATATTTTTAGTGTTTCCATCTTTGTCTTACAGGACCGCTGCAGATCATCCTGAAAGACTGATACCAGACTCTGGACTAAATCCTGACTGACAAGATTCCTAGGTAGTCTGGAAACTGTATAGAATTGACTTAAGTATTTATTTCCTTCCTCCTTTTTCTTTTCTTCTTTGTGTTATTCCTTCCTTTCCTTGCGTCCTTGCTAATATGCAAGGGATGACACAAGGAAAATGTTAATGTACGCAAGGAAAGAGGGAAGATAAACATTAGGAAGAAAGGACAAGGAAATTGGATTAAAGGGAGGAAAAATTCAAGGGAGGAAGGAAACAAGGAACCAAAAAAAAAAAAAAAAACAGAATGAAGGAAAAAAATAACCAAGGAAGGATATTTTTTTCGCATTTTATCTTTTTTGGGGGGTTTCTCCTGATTTTGAATCACTGAAATCTAATCTTAGATTTTTCCAGACTTTTTTAAGACTCTAGGAACCCTGGAGCCAAACAAGAATAAAAACTAATAGATTTGGACTTGTGGTGAATGTATCTTAGGTTTTTGTTAATAGTATATTTAATTGTTGACAATGAGTGCTAAATGTAACTGCTATATGTAGAGTTTCTGGGGAAAGTTAACCGTTTCATGGTTGAAGAAATAGGTGTTTAATAGCAGCAATAACTTTGTGATGATAAGTGTTCCTTCACTCTGATTGTGCTAAAAGTTAATGCAAAGACGGGAAAAGTTTTCAGTTCCACTGTTGGTACTTTGGCAGAAAAACAAGTTGAAAAGTAATCCTGGGTCCCGTATAAGCTTTTTAAAATCAAGCTTTCCATCCATGTTTTGAAAAGAGAAAGCAAAAGAACTATGAAAACTGGGTCAAATTCCTTGGAAGCAGAAAACATATGAGCATGACATAAACACTTCCTGTTAAACCCATGTCCTTAGTGCACAAACAGCTCCACCATCCACCCAAACAGCATCCATAAAATCCTATGTGTGTGTGTGAAGAGTGAGATGCACTCAGCAGAAGTGGGGAAAATCAATCCTAATGGGTGGATCTCATCAGTCCAGAGGGAGTGCAGCATGCAGTTCTTCATTATCCGAGGAATGAGGCGACCTCATTCATCACCGCTCACAGACAGGAATTCCCCAAATGTAATAAAGCAAAAGACCACCTGCTCACTTTGGAAGCAACTTTCTGTTTACAGTCCTGGCAGCGGCCCGACAAGTATGGTCATTTAACACTTTACACTTACTGCAAATACTTTAAACTCCAAAAACTGAGTAAAGTATGTAGTATTCTGAGCTTTCTTGGGATAAGGCAGATGTTTTAGTTACAAACATCTTCACAACAGATTTATGTCTTCGAGACTTTCGGGGATAAAAATCTGTTCTAATAAACTAGAGGATGTTGGATAAGTAGAGGAAAACAGAAGAAGGGTCTGATTTTAAAATTCTCTAAAGCAGATGAGGTGCATCTGAAAGTCTCATCCTTAAAAATATAAAATAATCCAGAAAAGGGAAACAAAACATGAGGGATGATCAGCATTCCCACTTCAAGATGGACAGACAAATGGGTGAAAGGGTGGATTGACATAAATCCAAATATTTTTTACTTATTCAGGCCTGAAAATTCTTACATTTCCATAATTTTTAGTCTTTTCCTGATATCAGACTGTGTCGGAACCCTGAATGCATCATTCCTCAAACCTAGTTTATACTTCTCCATAGTTGCAAAGCAATTCCCCACCAGGACAGCAGGGGGTGCAGACCTCTTCTCTAAATGCACATCTAATCAAGGACCAATGGCCGACATGGGCGACTTTTGGATGAGCTGGAAAGCTGCTCATTGAATATTCTAAAAAGGCTTACAAACAAACAAACACAGCAGTCTATTCTGTTGTTCTCTACACCTCCTGGTGTTGAAATTGCTAAAACACCATAGTAGATAAACTGGCCTTGCAATATAAATCATTAAGTGCCCAAAATCTGCACTGATTACTAATTGCATCAACTTTAGAGCACCGTTGTGGTGAAATGATGCTGAGCTGACCATTCACAGATCTGGGAGAAGTAACATGTTGCTATAACCCAGTTTCCTGTCTCATTTCTCTGTGACGTACAGTTATCTGCGCCCCACATATCCCTCTTCGGTGCGTCTCCTTACCCTGAAGGTGTCTGCCAGCACCTCGGCTCCTCTGTGGTTAGTGTGGGAGGAAATCCCGACGAAGAACTCCCTTCCTGTGAAGAGGACATCACTGCCTTCTAGCGTTGCACCTCCAGAGCCCCCTTGTTCATCCCCCATCTCGACTATGGTCAGGTTGAGCTCCGACATCACCCTCCTCACTGCATCCACCTGAGGAGGAGAACAGGCGTAGGACGCACACTTACAGAGGGAGGTGGTGGAGCAAGTATTGCAGTTCTTATGATAAACACTAGATGGCACTTAACACTACATCCTGCTCCTTTAACGCTTTCGATTTTTAAACATGCTGAACTTCAGCACCCTCTGACTGTAGCTGCTGCTTATTAAATATCTTCCTACGGTTTGGGTGAGAAAAACATTGCTGTTAGCTCTGTTGGTTGGAAAATAAACTTGTATGGGATGGCATGGAGTATTTCCTGCCAACCATGTGAAGATAAAAGCCAAGAGGATGCTCAACAGCTTCATTTTCCTGACAGCCAGGATAAACAGAGGATTAAGAGCACTACTGACGGATTTTCTTGTCTGCTGTGTTACCTCGCTGCGTCTCTGCTGTTTGAACGGTCTGGTGATGAGCGCCGTGTCTCCCTGGATCACAGCCACATCCTCAATCCTCCAGCTCTCCGGCAGCTCAGGGTCAGGGGGGATTTCAATCAGCTGCAGGCCCACCTTCTGTCTCAGCGCTCCGGTCAGGCAACCGAACTGACGCTGGGCCTTCGCCAGGTCCACCGTGACCTCTCCGTTCTCACGGCTGTCTCCAGCTGTTTTCCCAAAGGTCTCCGGGATGCCTCTCACCACAGCGTGGGTGAAACGGCCATAAGGGCACATATTCGCCATGGCTTCAGGGAACAATTTTGCTTATGAAAAACAATTCTGTTGGTTTACTCTGAACAGACAATAAAGAGGCGGTGGGAATGCTTTAAGCAGAAATCGTCATGCTTGATTGCTGCTTCATTGATTATCTAGTCCTCTTTCTGAATCCAAGAAGACCTGAGAGGAAAAGAAGCATATTAATACATTTGTATCTAAAGGTCTGAACATGAAAACACACCCAACAGCAGACAAGCTAGCATTGTTTAGTGTTGCATTGTGAGGGAATATCTGATAAGGCTGGGATATGCTGCAGCTTTTCTCAGATGTGGGACAATTGGCCTTTTATCATCTTTCCTGTAAGTCAGAGGAGCCCCCCACCGAGAGCCTGCAGAGAGGGAGCTGGTCCCCCTCCATACAGGATGTTTCCTTTAAGACTAAAGCAACAAGTGTGGAAATCTAATATTCAAGGTTTTTAAGAGGAGAGCAACACATCAAAAAAAACCCGAGGGGTACTTTTACATTAAGTTAGCAACGCTTAAATTAACATTTTTCCCTTAAATGTGGGGTCAAGGTTCCAGTAAAATGTGACTGCATCGTTTAGCAGAGTTCTTTTTAAAATAATTTTAACCCCCCTTTTTTTCGTGTGGCTTTTATCCGGCTGCTGCAGTCAGTATGAAGCTGCGCCGCCCCAAAAACAGTTCAACAGCTCTTTCCAAACACTTCTGATGATGTTCCACATCTTTCCAAAACAAGAGGGGAAAACCACCTCAACAACTGGGACAGAACACAAGGAAAACTGAAAATCCACGCATTCTTACCTGTTATCTTTATGTTTTTTATGTGCTCAGAGGCGGTTTTTCCAGTTTAATTCAATTTCCACGCCTGCTCCGCTCCCGTTACTCTCTGGATGCCTTTTTCTCTGATGAGCAGCAGTAGAGTCAAGACGGCGCGTCTGGATATGTGGATTTCCGGTTAGACTTTTCAAAAATAATGCAATTATTTTACCCGGAATGCAAACCTAAATTTGATGCTTCTTGATTTATTAGAAGTCAGGAAAAAAAATAATAACATCATAATTAATGTTTTCAAACGTTTCCTGACAGATCACTCAAACAGTTTGCTGGGTCTGGTTGCCATAATACATTAGGCCAGATTGGCTTTACAAACAGGAGGTGAATACAGATAGTCATGGAACACTAACCCAAAATGCCAAATCGAACAATAAATAATAAAAAGACAACGAATTAAAAGCAAATAATCAAAATATTTCAATACTTCTTGAGTTATATGGCTAACTAGCCCAGTCTCATCCTCTCCACCACCCGCTGCAGTGAACCAACTCATCCCAAAAATCAAATAGCTTGTTCCTAGTGCCACTGTGGACATTGCCTAAAAACTTTATCAGAAGCCATCAACAACTTTCTAAGTTATTCTGCTAACAAAAAAACAAATGAACAAATGAACCAACTCTGTTTAAACCTCGTTGGCAAAAGTAATAGTTATTTGTTGAGTAACTCACCAAAGTGAGTTTACATGCAGAAATAGAAATTTAAATTATTGCCTTATGGTGCGCTCAGACCGCAGGCTATGTCAGTGTCAGCAACGTCAAGATTACATGTTAAGTCAATGGTTGAGGCCGTTGGAGGAGCGTCGCAGTTACTGCGGCCCTTTGTGATCGTTGGCTCCGTCAACTTTTCAAGCTTTTCCTTCTTCCAAGCTCATAACGCTAGCAACTCAGAAGAACAGCTAGTTGAACTTTTGACGGTCTCAACGCTCCTGACGCTGCTCTTACTCCTTCTGATTCCCTTACGGGGCACATGTCGCTGTCTAGCATGGCGGAGTGGAACGCACTTCATTTAATAATTTGGTTTTCTGAATGACACGTAAATTGGGATTGGACCCTCAACTCTGCTAAGCCATTAGTCCGATTTCTGCTGAAATCTCGATTTAGATGTTCACGTAAACGTACTGAATGATCATAACATCTGGTTTAATAGTTAAGCTATGTATTTAACTAATCTAACCAGACAGACAAAACATTAAGGTTATGTGCTAATTCCGGTATTTTAATCATTTAATAAACAATATGCAGATAAAAAATGTCAATACAACTATTTAAAGAAGAAGTAAAAATGTTACAAATTAAGTTTTTCTCTCAAAATAAATATGCACATTACAGGAAGAGATCGGTTACCCTTGTGCTTTTATTGTTTGAAGCACTGTTGCATGACTTCCGGTTTCGTCATATATTTGGAGGTGGCTTGATACAGCTGCTTTCCCGGCGCCCCCCATCCCCCACCGTCCTGCCCAGACTCAATCAGCTTTGATTTGAGGTGTCACAGACGCTGTTTTAAATCTCAGTACTTCCTAATTAGTCACGATCACTGCAGGAGCCAAACTGTTTTTCCAATACTTACTCCAATATTTAATCACTGTAAATAATTAAGAATTAACTTGTGACTCGTTGAAGCAAAAATATGGATGTCGTTCTTAATTTAATATGCATAAAGTCGGTAAGTTAAAATGTAATTTCAGTAAATGAATAAATATGACAAAAATCTATTAGGTGTTGACCAAATGTGAAGAAATCTGACACAGTTGTTCTTATTTCAAAAATATGAAATAAGGAAAAGGTGTAAATAATTATTAAAGTAAGTTGGAAGTTTCCACGTATGAGCATGATTGCACAGAGATGTAAAAAACGCAAAAATAATACATATAAAAAAAAGGAGGAAATGCAGAATCCCCCAAAACGATGTGAAATTATCAAAATCTGAGTTAAAATGACCAAATTAATTTTATATATTATCAAATACTTGCCAGAAAAAAAATAGCCTGAAACAAGGCATTATGAATAATCGATGTTAAACTATTTATGTTAAGGAGGGAAAAAAGAGCAAAATGTTTACAGCAGTAAAAAATTCCAGAAAGAACCATAAGAAATGCAAAAAAAAAAAAGAAAGAAAAAAAAAAGTAAGATTGCAAAGAGGACATAAAAGTGTCATACAGCCAAGGACACAAAAATCAAACTGTAACTTAAAATGTGACAAAGAATTTAGAAAGAAACAAACCAACTATAATCATGAAGGAGCACATTCACATAAAATGTAAACAATCAAAACAAAAAACTAATTAAATTTGGATCTATTTTCTCTTCATTGTGTTTGGGCTCTTTCTTTTCAAATATATGGTGACTTTCCTACACAAATGCCACAAGATTTCTAAAGGGGCTTACATCAACAAAAGCTTAACGTTTTGGACTCCACTGTTGTAGCCTCCTTTTGTCTCAGGCGACTGAATTAAAGACAGATTTGTGTTTTTCAGCGATTAGGGACGCCTCTTAATGTCCCCCCTCTATAATCCTGAATCACTGTTTACATCAGGGCAGCAGCTGTCTAGGTTCTACATGAAGGCGGTTTGCAAAAATCAGATACGTTTTAATAGATTAGGGAATGCATGCCGGCTTCTTGAGTCATTTTGGTGTTTCAGTTTGTGACAAAGCAAAAAATAATCTGTCCCTTTCTGAAATGTGGGTCAAATGCTGTGGTGACAGTGAGGTTGCCTAATCTGAAACCAGATGAGTAATGAAATTTGAACACTGTTTCATGAAATCGTATAGTTTTCCCAATTATTTTTGTTTTTTTAGCAGGAAAGGATTCACTGAATTTAATGAGGTGCAAATATTCCCTTCTAGTGACTGGGCTGAGTTACTGCAACGTGAGGTTGGACTGAGGCAGAGAGGGGAAGCAGACAGAAAATGTGAGGTGGATTTAACAGAACAGGGACGTGTGGAGGGATGGAGGATGGTAGGCAGAAGCCGCAGACGGGATTAAAGGATCCCATCTGTCCAACGTGATCCTGCAGAAAGCAAACAAAACATACACAGACAACACAGAATCTGTCTACCCAAAGAAAGCAATATTCTATTTATTTAATATTGTTTTTATTGTTTAAAGAAGGATTTCATTGTATTTTTTATTTCTAATCTTGAAGGCAGGCTGCTTTTTTAGGTTAAGTAGCATGAAAAAATTATTGAAGATGAGGTCAGAGTTAAAACAAACTCTGCAAACCTGTCATTGATTCTTAATAAATATCCAAACCAGTTGACTAGCTATGCATACAACTAGTGCCAGCCCAAGGCGTAAATTAACTATAACCTGTGGCTTAAAGCTTCCAGGCCACCAGGGGGCTCCCAACAATGCTTATCTTACTATGTAGAATGCAGATGTCAAAACTTCATATAATATCTATGAAGAATGCTGCTTTTAAATTCACTCTGAAAATATGATGGAAATAATAAATAATCTAAGATTTAAATACAATTTTTATGAAAAATTTACTAAAGAGAGACCAAAGATGGATAGTTTTTTACTCATTACACTTTACAAAATAGCTCGAGTTCGGTCAGTCACATTGAGGAGCACTTTTCACAAAAACATTGCTGTTTTTGTTTGAATTTGCGAGTCCAAACGACACTGCATTTACACAAGATCTGTTCTCGTTGAAAACAATGTAGTACATATGCCTGGCCTTTAGATGGCAGTGTGCGCGTTGTATGCAGTGTTCTAGGGTTTCCCCCTCATTACCCGGAAGAGAAACATCTGTAGTCAGAAGAAAACTAACAATGGCGGCTTCTCTACATACAATACAATAACTTTAGAAGCTGCATCAGCAGAAACAGCATACAAGGATCTGCCAGTGTCGTTCTTTCTTCACGCCGTTTGCAAATCGAAGAATGGCGGAGTGCGCAAGTCCAAAATGCCGTGGGCAGCTAGAGGGGATGTCATTGTTTTCAAAGGTCCCCAGCCTTTCGGTTTACATGACAACGAATCACCCAGCATTGTCAGATACTCTGGAACCCATTTTCGAAAGGTTGAATCTTTGCCTCCCCGTCACCCCATTCTCCTCTAAACGACAGGCTGAATCGCCAAGAAAAATCTTCATTTGGCTCAAAAAACATTGTTGTGTAAAGTGCCCTTGAGTAGAGAAGATCTGTGAAAATCGATTTTCCAGTCTTGCCACAGATTCTTGAACTGTGAACTTTGACTAGGCCATTCTCACAGATGACTAAGCTTTCTCATCCATTCATTTATGACTCTGGCTGTATGTTTATGGCAAACCTTTCTGTGCCCAAGACTGCCCTCTATTGAGCTTCATCTGTCCTCCTATCTTAATTCACCAACGTCTCTCACTGTGCTGAAAAAAAAAGCACCCCCACAGCATGATGCTGCCACCACCGTGTTTCATGGTAGAAACTGTTTTTCATTGTTTTCTGCAGCATTACTCCTCCCCAACATACAGTATTTTGCATGTTGGACATAAAGTTCAAACTAGGTCTCATTTCACAAGATATGTTTGCAGCAAGCCAAGCAGGTTTGTGGCAAACTCCAAGTTGCTCATAGTTCTCTGTGGTGTTCTCTGTGTTCCATATTTGTAGAGTTCATGAATAATAGTTTTCTTGTGAACAGATGTGGATTCAGTTGTAATTGGTTTATCAAATCACATTATGCTTTGCACCTCAAACTAATTTGGAACAGCTCACAACACTCCAACTATTGTGACAATTTTTTTATCTTTAACTCTGACTAAAAAAAAGAAAATTTAAGAGAAGTCTGTTTCTATTTTTTAAGAATCTGTTCTGAGTTCTGTGTAATTAAAGGGAAGAGAGCTTATTGAGTCCGGCTTTCTGTTTGACTCGCTCTGTCACAAGACTTCAGTCAGCAGACGGTCTTGCCTGCAGCCCTCACGTCTCCCATTACGGCCTGAAGGATAACTCAGTTAAACCGGCTCACTGACCCGCTGTTCCTTCACAACATGCTGACTTTCCCTCATTATCTGCTGACTCTCTCTTTGCTCCCTGCTGACTTCATTGCTGTCTGACTTCCTTCATTGCATGTAAAAAGTAACAATCATTTTTTGTTTGCTTTTAGATCAATCTTGACTCAAACTGATAAACTGAACCTTTAATATTAACATAACACAAACACATGCATCAAACTCTTCAGCTACTTCTCTTCTCACTCAAAAGAGAAGTAGATCCAAGGTATACTTTTTGGGATATTTTTGTTTGGCTGGAAAACCTCGCAATGAATCCTGTTGCTTCTACATTTCTGAGCCAACCTTGATTGTTAAGGTATATATGAGGTAGGTAGATAGATAGATACTTTATTTATTCCAAAAGAAGGGGGAAATATCTCTCTCTCTCATTCTCTCTCCATCTCTCTCTCTCTCTCTCTCTCTCTCTCTCTCTCTCTCTCTCTCTCTATATATATATATATATATATATATATATCTGTGGTATTGATTTATATTCGTATGGGAATAAGATTTAGACCATATTGGTATACTGGATATTGGTATATCAGCATATAGGATATCAATAAAAAAAGTGAAAATCATAAAATGCAGTTTATTTTCAGAGTATTTATCTTCTAAATTAACATAAAGCAAATTGTAAAGTAGAAGTACAATTATTGTTTCCTCATTCTTCAATAATAGAATTTTAAAAGCTTTGCTGAGCATTTGTAGTTGGCTCCCTTTATTCCAAAACCCCTTAACAAAAATAGTGAAAGTGACCTAATTGGTAAAGAAACAACAGCTGTGTGTAATTTAAAGTCAGAAATTACATTAATTTATAGTCCTACGAGCTGATCCAGCTGTTCTGTGAAGACCTCAGAAATTTGCAAGAGAACCATAGAGGCAAAAATCATAATGAAGATAGAGGAAGTCAGGGAGAACTCTGAAGGAGCTGCTTAGATCCACAGCTCAGGTGGGAGAACCTGTTGATATGGCCGTTAGGTGTGTAGTCCTTAAAACGGCCTTTCATGAAAAGTGGCAATGAGAAAACCATGAACACATCACACCCACAATGGAACATGGGAGCGGCAGTATCATGCTGAGGCATGCTTTTCTTCAGCAGGAAAAAGATCAGACTTTATGGAATGATGGATGCAGCAGAAACCGGCAGACTGTCCCTAAACAAGGATGTCATTTAATTTAAAACTAGTCTGAAAAATTATTTATTATTCAGAGATTTACGTTTCTATGACACTAAAATAATCTTTGAAGAGTACACAGATTTTCTCATAATCGATTTCCTTTCCTTCCCAATCCCAACACTTTTTTTCCAGACTTTTCAGAAACCTGCAAGGGAACAATGCAGGGAAAAGTCCTGACAGATGACTCATTCTTCAGCTAGTAGCTGTTTGCAACTAAATTTCTTGGTGCTAAAATGCCATTTTATGTTTTTTTTCCAGGATTCAGCTGGAACAAATAGTGTCTTTGGAGCTGCTGGAGGCAAAGTGTCTAAAGATCCAATGGAAGATGATTCCTCCCTAAGCTGTCATGGCTAACTCATCCATCAAGTTTAACAACATGCTATGGCTGAATGGCCTACAGAAAGGCTGAGCAAGTCTTAAAGACTCTACAGCAGGGTTTCCCAAATCCAGTGTCAGATATGCTCAGCTGATTCAAAATGTCCGACTTCCTCCTCAGCATGGCAAAGTTCTGCAGAGGCTTGCTAACGAGCCGTCGTTTGATTCTGGTGTGTTGAACCAGGAAACGAACTAAACATGCAGGACACTGGCCCTCGACGCCTGGATTTGGCAAAACTCTACAGGGAGTCTGGCTCCTTGTAGTACTATAAATTGATGTAAATTCTAAGACTTTGGGACTTTTCGGCTTGAAATCTCGTTGAGTTATAAATGTTTCAGACTTTCTGATCCAAACTTTTCCATTTTGTTACTTTAATCACTTCTTTTTTCTGCTTTTATCATGAGTTTTTAATTATTAATATATTTCAATTTGCCTAGCAGCTCTCATCCTCTTTTAGCATCTTTTCTCTTGATTTAATGGCTGTGATAGGGCGGCGAGATGAGCTTCATGCAAACATGAAAACTAACTTCATACGAGATAAAAATGCGACATTTTTTAGATGTGTCTTTTTAGCATGTCAGCTGTTTACAATTATCTCTCCAAATCCAATTTGAAACTCCCAGGAGGAGATGCTTACTGCCAGTGTGTCCCGACTGGACAAAGAGGACAAGAGTGAGGAAAAGCTCAGGTGATCTGAAGACAGACACACCGAAGGAACAACCTCTTATCAGATTTATGAGAATATAAAAAGTAGTCAGCAAAAATTAGAGGAGAAATTAAATTAGGGAATGAGATAGAGGACGCATCAGATCAAGCTGAAAAGTTTTCCACTTGGAAAACTGTGTAGAGGGATTTTAAGGAAGCATCATGGCTCGTTTACAGCTTCTAATTGGACTGCTGAGTTGTCTTCATTTGGCAGGTATGAATTTTACCTTCAGGAAAGTGATCTGAAGGTTTTTAGTTGCTCTGTTTCTAATTTAGCTCATTTAAGCTTTGTGTTTTGTGTGCATCAGTGGAAAAAAATCTCTCCTGTACAAATTTTTAGGGTCAAACTGGGAGACGAAAATGCTGTATAAAGGTTTTACTAAAGGTCTTAAATGTGACTCCGTTGCAGAAAAATAATGTCTAGGTTATACCGGCCTGGAGAGTTTTAACAGAAAAACAAACATTTGTATTCTTTCTCTCAATTTTGTAGCTCACAAGAGTGAATGTAAATTCATTTTCAGTATATTTCATTGGAGAAGACTCTAAATACCAAAAATTATGTTTTTTTCTGTTGTGTAAATTAACAGAAGACATTTGTGCATATGTTCATGTGCAGAACATTCAATACATGGGGGAATTAAATTTGTAATATCCACATTCCTCTGCTAATGTTATGGCTTCTAAACTATAGTTTGAGGGAAAATTGTTGTAAAATGTGATTGTTTGTGTTTCATTAATTCATTTTATTTTGGCTGAAAATAAACTAGGTAATAATTAAGGCAGAAATGTCTAGTGTTGTGTTTTAACTACTTTGACACTATATTAGATTTTATTAAAAAAACTACAAAAACACAATACAGGTGTTGGAAAAGAAAAAACAGAGCATGAGATTAAAGCATTGGTTGTGCTGGGTGAGATTAAATAATTCAATTATTCTTAGTCATCCTTTTTTATACTTTATACCAGCTTCACCCGGAACACAATAGTGTAGCTGAAGGGTCATCGTTTTTTGTGACAGATTAACTGAAAAAAAAAAAAAAATTTTGTTTAAAATAGAAATCATGAAAAACTGATACTTTGTCTGTGTGACATTTGATTTAATTTAGCGTCCAGTCTTCCTTTCGTAGGAGCCTATAAACCTGCTCACTTCTTTGCCAGATTGTGAGGAAAACGCCTGTCAAAAGCCCCAAACAGTTTCATTGTGAAAACAACTTCTGGCTTGTGGCAAGGCATTCCAAAAATCTATTATTAAAACTAAAGAAGACAACCAACACGATGCTTTTGGTAGTACAGTTTTTGTACCAAACTTAGTTTGGAGGATTTTGCTGCAAAACTTCCCGGTTGGTTACATCACACCATGAGAAAACCTGCAAGGTTTCGGGAATACTTGGCCATCCTGAAAAGGATGAAAAATCTGAGCCACTGTTCCTGTCCTACATTCATTTCTAGATCTTTTTGCCACAACAGTCTTACACTTATGAATTTCTCACTAGATGACAGTTTGGTTAATTCATAAAAAACTTGAAGCTAGTCTTTGTTCTTGTGGTAGATTCAAGTAACTTACATAATTTATTTCTAGTTATTGTATTCAGTTATTACCTTCCATATTTAATTTCTCCTCGAGGAGTGACAACTTAATTTTAATAGAACAAAAATCCCCTTTTTATAATAAAAGGTTAATAATTAAACGTAAAAGAAATTGACATGTAACTCTTTTGAAATAATGCATGACAGTGTTCTCTTTGTTAAATGAAGTAATTGAATCATTCATGATTCAAAAACAGTACTACAAGTGGGATTAAACTTTTGAGAAAAATAATAAATTTGTCTGAAAATATTGTTAATGTTGGCTTTTTATTAAATCACACAATATCTAACTTTTTTATTCAGTCATATTTCATACAATGGTGTCTTATAGCCCTTCGGATTTATACTAAGTATTTAAACTTAAATTAATTTTTGTATGTTTTAAAAAATAATTTATTCTGACTTATTTAGTCTAGTTCTTGTTTATAAAATAACTTTAAAGATATTTTTCCGAACATAATTTGGTCCTCGAGGGGGCACCAATGAGTTTACTTTATCTGTCTGCTGACTAAATACGTCTAAATGCGATCTGCTTAGGAGTTGTTTATGTGACAGAAATTATGCATATAGTTAACTTAAAACAGTGCATTTTTCCTCCCCAGGCTGTTTGAAGTGTTATACCTGTATGTTTCCAGCCATTTCTCCCATGGACTGCTTGAAGTTTCCTCTGGAGTGTCCTGCAGGTCAGCGCTGCCTCTCCAGCGTGGCTACAGGAAGGCAAGGTCAGATCCAGATGTTTGTCTTTATTCATATAAAAAAAAAAAAACAGATGTCTATTAAAGGCATGTTGTTTAGAAAACTTTATAGGACTAAGAATTGTACCAGTCTTTTTCCATACGCATCAGAGCTTTGAATCCTTTGTGGGTCACAGTTGATGTTTGATTTTGAATCAAGTCTTCTCTACTGCAGTGCAAGAAAGCAAATATTGTAACTGGTTTTCTCTGTGGTGACACTAAACAAGCGAACAAGACATCTTTTTTGCATCAGGCTGGCTGACAGCTCACTGAAAGATGTCATGTTAATAAATCATCTAAAAATAACCCTGACATCTCTGCCAAAACATTCCTTTTACAGAGGTAAAAGAACTCCACCTGTGTTTATAATTTATAACACAATCTTACCAATAACTAATACCTTTTTCACAGTGATTACTTTCAACTTTAAAACATCAATAAAATGTGCTTGTTTTGTAGTTTAATTTGATATTTATTTTTTTATTTGAGCCATGAGTTCATATTTAGCAGTAGCAGAGAAATAAGCACCAGCAAGACCAAAGCAAAACATTTAATGCAAACACTAGATATTAAACGGTTACATAATGAGAAAACTTCTAGAAAACAAATTAAAAGGTGAAGATAAGGTTCTGAAGTACTCATACAGGTAAATCTAGGTCTACCAAAAACTTTAAACTGTACTTTAACAGATTTTTAAAACTGAAAATGAGACAATGAATTGAATTTAGGTGTAAATAAAAAAGGTTTTCTCTAAATGGAAAAAAGATCAGAAACATGACTGCCTTCTCTCTAATTGCTCAGAGTAGTCCACCTGAGTGTAATTTAGTCTCAGTGTAAATCCAGCTGTCCTGTGAAGGACTCAGATATGTTTTAGAATTAAAAATAACGTAGTGAAGATGGAGAAACACAACCAACTGGTCAGGGATAAAGTTATGGTGAAGTTTAAAGCAGTATCTAAGGGTTTAAGCATCTGTTCAATCCATCCACTGAAAAAAAAAGAAAAAAGTCTGGCATAACTCCAACCCTAGTCTTGAAAATGAAAAGCCAGGCACGAAGAGCACTGATCAGAGAAGCAGGCAAGAGGTGTTAACTCTGGAGGAGTTGCAGAGATGCACAGCTCTGGTGAGAGGATGAAAACAGCGATTATGGTGCACTCTACAAATCTGGCAAGAAGGAAGGCATTAGGCTGATGAGCAGTGTTGGGCAAGTTACAAAGAAATTGTAATATATTTCACATTACTAGTTACAATGTGAAAAATGTAATATGTTTGCATTACATATTAATGCCTTAAAAATGTAACTGAGTTACACTACTTTAAGTTACTTTTGGCTATATATTTTAAATATCTAACATGACTTCTAACCACCGTAACTTATCAATTTACAATTTACACAAGCATCACACAACAAATACTGTATTTTTAGGACTATTTTATTAAAATTAAGTCTCAAGTTCCTTTGCATGCCTTCTATTTCATGGTAATTTTTGTTAAATCTAATCAAAAGAACATGCTGAAAGTGCTCATCACAAAGATGGTTGACAAAGATGAGACTTCGATGTCTGAAGTCTTACAACAGATGGTTAGGAAAACAGTGTGAATAATGCCGCTGTTTAAATGTACTGTCAATCTTTTCCTCAGCCGTCCTAATTCTCTGATGTTTTAGTTTTGAGTAACAGGAAGTGGATCTTGTTCTACTGTATCCAAATTGATTTGGTCTGTTGCATTAGTTGGCCAGAAAAACAATTTAAAATGCATTTGTAACTTGAGTTACTGAAATTGTAACTAGTGATATATCGCTGTATATTTTGTAAGGAATGCATTACACTACTCAGTTACTGAAAAAAGTAATATATTCCTGTAAGTCGTTACTTTTCTAATGCATTACTCCCAACACTGCTGATGAGTTCTGGGACATCTCTGGGATAGTGGATGTAGAGAGGAAAAATACACCTCGGTCCTCTCAGCTGGTTTGTTTCCATAAATTTCCATAAATTTCCAAAAATTGGCTCTTTATGAAATTTGCTTAGACAATCGCTGATTACGACCATTTCGGCAGTGGGTGACTTCACTGATCAGTGCCAAAAAGCAGCAGAGGATGACAAGATTTCGACAATGTAAGTAGTAGGAATGGTTGCAATGCTTCTGTTTGCTATTTTCTCATAAACTGCTTCGCCAGCAACAGTTCTTACTTAAAAAAGCCTCCTGTTCAGTGACGCTTGCTGATGTCATTTACCTCTGAGTTACGGCCAGTCGGCATTAATTCACCAAAAGTCCCACCCAGCAACTCTACCAGGCCATTTCCGAGTACATATAGCGATGCAGTTTCTCGTTTGGTTCCTGCAATAGCCCAGAAAGTGGTCCTTTCGGGCCAGCCTGAGGAAATAGACGCGCGCGTACCATGAAAGTCTGATAGTTGAAACAGGCCTATTGTTGAAAGACGGCCATAAAGTCTTGTTTGTAGTTTGCTACAAGCAATGTAGGGACATAGTAAGCCTAAGTAATATTTGCTGGCCTGGTGAGATTAAAATTAAGCTTGCAAAACTTCACGTGTGTCGATAAACTAGTACTTTCGTAAAACAATTGGGTTATTTCTTCTACCCAATTCTTGGGTTATTCATGTTGGATTATATTTTCTGGTTATTTTCCAGGGCCATACCCATTCATTGGGTAATATGAGTTTTATTTTAACCCGAATTTGTTGGTTAAAATAACCCAGCAAATAGTCGGCCCCTTCTTAACATCTAAATTGAGTTAAAACTAACCCAAAATTAGTTCTTTTTTAACCCACGTGTTTTTAGAGTTTACTGTATTTAAGCCATATCAAATGTATATGTGGTGGTGGCAGCATCATGTTCTAGGAATGCATTTCTTCAGCTGGGGGAGGAAAAGCTGAGCTAAAAAAAACCCAGGCAACTCTTCTGCATTTGTCCACTTTCTTCCTTTTAATGAAACACCTCCATTAAACACACCATCTGTCCTGTTTTTTGTATAGGAGCCATCCAGCTGACGATTTATGAGAAGAGTTGTGCCCTACCCACACAATGTGGCCTGGCTGGACAGAAGTACTCCTCCGGGGCCTACTTTAACTACACCAACGACTGCTGTGACACCGACCTTTGCAACGGAGCAGGGACTGCTGCAGCGCACAGCTGGACAGGAGCGTTGCTTTGCTTGCTGCCTACACTCACCATCCTGCTGACCTGAGCAGAACCATGAACCCCCTCAGTCTCATAATGCTATATTTAGAAGACAGGGGGTCAGATTTGAAAGGAAAATTTGGTTTAAGGCCATGTTTACACTTTTCCGGATAACGCTTTAAACGTAGAATTATTTAGGCTTCACCCCCTAGCATCCACACTAACCCGACATTGTTTAATTATTAGCTGGGTAAGAGGGCCGTCTAATTCTCGTGTTTCGCGCATGCCCAGTATACGCACAGGTTGGTATGGGATTGCACAATCATGCCAATAAGCATTAATTGTAGTTCTCAAAAGGAAAAATTTTACAGATTAATAAAATTTAAGATTTAAAATTTTTCTTTTTCCACAATAATTCCCTTCTAGAAAATTACTAGTGGTGAACTCCGGCAGGCCTGATATTTAATGTATTTTGTATAGTAGAATATTGGCGTAATCTAGTAGTTTACTTTAAATCATGAGCTGTCGAAAATTATCCAAAAAATCTTGGGAGCATTGAAAAAAACTCATAACAAAAAATTAAAACTGCTGCATGGAGACACTAAATGTAAAAATTATTAGCATGGACTTGCTAAACTGAAATAGCATTTTATTTCAACACCTTATGTTTTTATTTTTTCCCGTACCAGCAGTTTCTGTTTTTATTTCATGTGGACATTTCAATAAAACAAGCAAGAAAACAACTCACGTTTTAGGGTGAAGATATTTTTATTGAAATATTAATAAAAGTAAAAAATATGTTTCAGCAGTGAGTCTGATTGTCTTCACTGGTTTAGTGCCCACGCTGTTGCTTAGATTCTGTGGACTTTTAAGTGCAGATGCTTTTTTTTTAACTTCATGATGCCATTAGCATTAAGACAAAGTGAAAAGCACAATATCAGTTACAAAACATTTGAATCACAAGCAAAACAAAAATAACTTGATACACTTTCTGGTCCCTGAAATAGTTTGAAATATATATTAAGAAGTGAGCATTCCTGCTATATTTGAAGAAAAACACTAAAAACCCTTATCAGTGAAATTACTCAATCTTAATCCCTTTAAAAATTAGACCATGTTAAAAAGTAGATAAAATCCACATCAGTTCAGTCTAGTAAAACATATTCTGTAGTCAATTTTTAAATTCTGCATGAAAGAGGGGATTATAGGGATGAATTCACTTGCAATTTATTCAACTATGAACTAGATTTTATAATTGCACTTAGGTTTTTATTTTATCTTAAAGAGCTTCATAATCACGCAAAATCTGGAAATGTGAATTTGTATGGTGCTTAAAATTCACTAGAACCTAGAATACTCCACAAGACAGGATGTGTCATCAATCTATGAGAATAAGGCTGGCAATGGTATTCATTTTTTGTGAGAAGAGCTTTAGAAAACCAACTAAAATATAGAAGAAATCTATACTTCTATCATGTATTTGAGATCAAGGGCAGAAACTTCATATAAAACGGATGCACACAAATCCTTGCCCTAAACAGACATTTTGAAGCTAAGGTGCAAACAAACACTACGGATAATAAAACACATTTTCAGAAAAATTGGACAATCGGAGGATGTTACTTGGGTATCTAGAGTACAAGTTTGGTGTAAGAGAACTTTTCCTTCTATAGATTTTTTTAACTGTTTTTTTATATTTGGTAGCTAATTTTTGATAAGAAAATAATTCTAGCAACTTTAACGTATGCCAACTGCAAAAATGTGAAGACTTCTTAACTGTATATTTACATCAACAAGTCCCAGGCTAGTTCGAGGAATAAGCAAACTAAGCACCTATCTGCGGCTTCACACCATTGTTTTCCATTAATTATGCTATTTCTTATTAGGCTTAACATTCTAAAATAGGCTACTAAAATACGCTGTAGACCTCAAATGGAGACAAAAATTTCCTTATATTGGCCAGAATAAAAATCTGACATTATGATAACCTTAAGAGAAAAAACCCCATAATATATCATTTAGTTATTTAACTTTTCTACACGTTACCAATACAGGCAGAAATTATTTTGAATATTTTTGTTGCTTTTAGTTAGCTGATTTTAAATCCACAAATAAACATAGCTGAGTGTGGGGATGGTTTTGTTAAATAATTTTCAACTACTGTAGTGAAGTCAAAAACCATTTAAAAACAGTTATGACAAAACATTTTTTATGTTTTCTATTACATCTCCTCTCTTTAAACTCTCTATTTTAAGGTGAACAATTTGACTTAGTCTTCAACATGGTAACTTTGAGTCATGTAGTTATTAATAAGAGGCCTTCGAATCAGATCACAAACGAGCTCACTAATCTTGAATAATCCTTCACGCTTGTTGTGGGAGTGCAGAAAGAGGAAGCCCGCGTCTATTGAAATAGTTTCCTGTTTAACTGCGCTCAGTGGTTGCTCGGTCCGTGTTGTTTTCCTGTCTGGTGTGCCCCGTAATGAATACCAACTTTGTCTAAATCATGCTGTCTTACTGTAAAGGCCAGTGTTTCCACTGTGATAAGTTTGTGGGTGATTAAACCACAAAATAACTCCATGGCAGGTTACCATTTGCTGGTATGCAAATATCATTTACCCAACAGAAAAATAAATGGAAGTCATTCTGAGGGCAAGAGGCAAACAAAGTTTAATCTGGAAGGCAGCTTTTTGTGACTAGATACTTAACCTTAAGGATGCACAGAAATAAAATTAGACAAAATATGAAACTATGGAAAAGCTTTAGTATTATTTTGCTTCTGTAGTACTTAAGTAAAAGTATTAAAATCAGGCGACTATTGATTTTTTTGTTGACAGAGGGCCTTGAAAGCTAACGCTAAGTGTGTTAGCTCGGTCAGTATCTAGCCTGCAGTTTACCTAGAGATTTCACCATTGGAGAAAGTAAGTTTTATAACGTTATAATGTATTTTAAAAATAAAAAAGCAACCAAAACCGTCTTGTATCATTTCTTCCCCTAGTTGGAAGCATAATGGTGCTTTCAAACCGCCCCAAATGTCAGCGTCAAAAGCGGCAAGATTACAAGTAATGTCTAAGGTTTAGTCCGTCAGAGGGGCGTCAGAGTCTCTGCGCCGCTTTGTGTGTTGGCCGCATCCATTTTAAAGCTTTTCCTGCGTTTCAGGTGGCAAAAGCCAGCAACCCAGAAGTTCAGCTAGCGGAACTTTTGACCCTCTTAACGCTTTTCACGCAGCGCGCCAACCAATCAGAGCGTCTCACTGTAATGACGTTGCCCGATGTCAACGTTTTGTAGCCAACCATGATCCGCTAGCGTTTAAAACATCGGCAGAGAAAGCCCTGCTTACGTGCCCTGCAAGCTTTGACCTAAAAAGTATATGCGCCAAACTAGTCGCTTTGTGAGCGTTGTTAGACGCTTACAAAGTGTGCAGAGTGAACGCAACTATTAGAGGGGATATTGGATAGCTAATTAGCCATGTTAGAAAACCCACTACCTAGCAAACAGTTGTTTATTTTTCCACTGAAAGACATGATAACACTTGTACCATTAAAAAGTTTCTTCTGTAACCACAAAAACACTATTTATTTATTTTTTATCCAAAAAAGTTTAAATTAATTTATATCTTATACACAGATAGCACAAACAAGAGAGAGAAGAAATGTTATGGATGCGTTTGAATGTCTCAAACGAAACATTAAACTGTGACCTTCCGAAGCAATCATATTTATCAAAGTGGGTTAAAATTTAACGTCTTACAATGAGTTTACTTCAAATGCAAACAGGGTTAACAATCTATGAGCAGGATGTTTGCTTAGCATCTTAGGTCAGCTTTTTGCACTTCTGTTACTCTTGACATAATCAAAAAGAAAAACATCAAAGTAATACTAAACATGGGTTTTATTCTGTAGTTTTGATAAAAATTCTATATCAAAGGTCTATATCAGGATAATTGTTGCTTTTGTAAATTAATCAAATGATATTATGATTTCTTGTTTATTTAATTGTCTTAAATCTAAATCCTAAAAGTTTACCATACAGTTAGAATCTTGTACCAGCCTATTGTTAAAGAAATTTTTTTTTTGCTCAGCACTATGATGTTCTTCCTATCCTATTTGTAACATATGTTTTGAGTTTCTTTAGTAACGACAGATCGAGGTTTTGTTCCGCCTCTCTTGTTTGCCTCTGAGGAAGGCAGCAGTTGCTGTCCCAACATGTAAAGGTAAACTAAACCTGGATATGTGGTTACGAAAGAAACTGAAAACATTGCTTTGCGGAGATTAGCAGCAGAGAGTTTGTTTAGGTGGGGGGCAATTTGTATACCGCTCCAGTACCAAATAAAACCATGAACCGACTCTGATCAGAGTTAAAACTTAGAAGACGTAAGTGAATAAAGATAAAAAAACAGAAAGGCTTTTGTATTACAAAATCTGTGTGAAACTAAGTCTTTCTGGAAGGAACATTTTACATATAATTGAAGTGGATTTGCTCCTGGACTGTGTGCTGCTGTACATTCTGCCCTCATCTCAGAGCTGAAGTAAACCGATCCTGTTTGAAGTAAAGAAGGAATACAAAGATACACCTGTGGGTGGGTGTATTCTGTGAAGGCTGAGCCGCTTCTAATGGTATTAAAAGGTAAACAAAGCTTAAAGGAAACACCCAGAAACAGATCCAGGTTGTTTGCAGAGTGAATATTTACTTTACTGATGTCTGTGTGGATTTGTTTTTACTTTCACATGGTATATTCTCTTCCTACTTGAGCGCTTTGGCTACAGATGAATAAGCCATATGGATCTCTTCGTCAATCGGACAAGTTGAGCTAAACTCCTCCCTCGCGTATGATGAGTTCAGGTACCTCCACACGTTTGTCAGAGACTCAGGGATGGTGAACTTTCTGTACTTCAAACACACCACCTGCAGCAGGAGGGGCGTGAAGTAAAAAAAAAAAGAGCCGTTTGAGTGGCATGGATCAGGAAAACCACAGTGAGGATAAACCGCGCACACTGAGAAGATTACCTTCACGATGTGCAGCTTAGGCAGCAAGTTGCAGTCCGCAAGAGTGAGATCTTGGCCGTCCAGGAAGGGGCGTGATGAGGAAGTGACCTCATCGGCGCTATTCTCGTCGATCTCGTCAGGAAGTGGGGAGCCAAGGTAGTCGTCCAGCTTCTTCAGAGCCTTCAGCAGGCCCTTCTCTAGATCTGGGTGCAAACACAGACACTCAAAGCTACAGAGATCATTTAACAAAAAAGAATAAACAAGGAGATTAAGCGTAGGGAGCAGCATGTGCGCTGCTCACACTGACGCACAGCTGCTAAAACTGTAATGTTATTAACAGACACTCCCTGCTTTCTTTCTTCTTTTTTTTTTGTTGCTTTCAGCTCGAAATTAACATAGTGACTTCATTGCAGTTTGGTTTCCTGTGAAGACATCATCATCATCATTTTGAGTGGAACATGCTTACTGTCATTAGTCTGAGGGTTCGAGTTCTTGACATAAGCAGAGAATTTAGAGAAAACATCCAATCCTGCTGTGTTGGACTCCGGATTGCGAGCAGCCAGGCGGGGATATCTGAAAGACAGACAGTTAGTTAATTGAAATAAAATAAAAAACAGGAGTGACGAAGAAATATAAAGCGACAACTAACAATTTAATTGTAATTTCATTTAAAATTGTTGGTATATAGACAGCATCAGATCAAGAGGTTTTAAACCAACAATTTCTGAGGTACTGTGTCCAAGAAGTCTAGCGTTTTTCTTACATTTTAATATAGTCTTAATCAGACATTATTTATATTTATATATTTCTCTGGATGCTTCCAAGTTTTTTTGTATTTTTATTCATAAAATAAAATCAATAAAGTAGCAATTCAATCAGGAGCTGGATTAGTGATAAATGAGTCTCAACTGCTGTTTATAGCTGAAAAGGTAATTTTCAAATCTCTTTCTATACACTTTAACACAGTAGGAAGAAAACGAGCAATTACAATATCAGTGTATATATAAAAATTATCCAATTGTCTCCAAAGTTCTGGAGATCTGAGCAAACCATTTTATCCTATAAATACTAAACAACTAGATAGTTCAGTTTATCTAGAAAATGTAGATTTATCAATTCAAAACAGATATGTGACCTTCCTTTAAAAAAAAAAAAAAAAAAACTTTTAATGCTCTATTTGGCATCTAAATCAACTTTGATCAGACTAATTTTTAATTCCACAGGTCAAATTTAAAAACCAGACTAAAGGGGATCAAAAAAAGTCTGAAAGTATAGCTGTACGTCTCAAAAGGTTTTATTTCAACCCTGCCTGAATTCCTTCTTGCCTTCAAGACAATTTCTGCCTGTTTTAACAACCAATGATCTAAAATAACTTTCTATAAGCCATGATTAGTGACTCTAAGAAGTATTATCTACTACCAGGAGGTTGGCACATGGTTATTGGTGTAAAAGTCTATGAAGATACCAAAAAACCAATACCAGCCTAAACTTAATCTCTGATATTTATTGACATCTGCTACAAACAGGGTCCAAAACCCCAATCAATAGAGTAAATCATTAAATTAATTTAGAAATAAATTTTAAAAGCAAGATTAGAAAATATATGGTTATACAAGAAGCATAAGACCTTAACAGTGCATGTCTACCATCAACTATATCTTAAAGCAAACCAGGTTATTTAAAAAGCTAAAATAAATCCAAATTCTCTCTAATATTTAAGAATGATAACTTTAGATAATTTCCGCCTGGTCAGAACAAGGCTAGCTAAACAGAACAAGTGAAGGGAGTGGTTACTTTGGAGGGCAGAGAGTTTCTTCAAGGAACTCCTCGATTTTGTTGGTGTCGGTTTTCACCTCACTGCCGTACAGCAGGAAGGGAGGCTGAGCTCCAGGAGCCAGGTCCTTAAGGACGTCTGGTTTCCTGAGAGGAGGAACAGAGGCGTTGGAAAGAAAAAGAGGGAAACAAAAAAAGTACACAATTACTTGTCAACTTAATGCTCTGTTTTGTTGTGCACTTCAGTTAGGATCATTTAACACACCATTTCCTAACCCTGCTCCTCCAGGCACACTGCCTCACATATTCTAGATGTTTCCTTGCTTTAACACACATAATTCAGATGACTGCAGTTGAAATCAGATGTGCTGAAGCAGGGAAACACTCAAAACACTCAGGGTAATGTGCGTTGAGGACCAGGGTTGGGAAACACAACTTTTAACACAAAGGGACTAATTAATCTGTTGTGTCAGCAGGAACCTGCAGCGCTGCACGAGATCAAATAGAAACAAACACGGATGAAGGAGAGTTTTCACCTCTTCATATCCACCGTGGTGACGTCAAAGGTCACTCCTTTTAGCCACAGCACCATGAAGAGACGCTGGGAGAAGGGACAGTTGCCGATACTCTGACCATCACTGCCTGCCTGTAATATAAGAACAGAGGAGGAACATTCGCTTTGATTTATTAGTTTACTTTTACAGGGAGAGGTTTCTGGCATCAACAAACACTGAAAAATAAAACATTTATAGGCTAGGGTTATTTACATTGATTGTCCCTGGCAGATACAAAAACTGGGTAATAACATAATTAAAAATTAACCATATCTTGTTTTAATTGCCTGACTCTAATGGGTCACAGGAAGTTTTTTTAATTTTTTTTTATGTGATGTTTGCACAACTTTGGCTGTGAACATTTTCATTCCTCGTTTTTTCATATACCTTTCAAACTCAACAGAGCAATCTATTTACCACTGATTCCAACTCAAATTGCTTTTTTTTTTTAAACACAGCAACTTTGCAGTTAGAATGCTAGTTGCAGTGCATGTGTGCAATTGAAAAGAGCAAATAAATTGCTCAGAAGCAATGTTGCTACCAACGTTTTCTTTCAAATAAAATGGAGAAAAATGTGTTTCCAGTTTAGATAAACGTGACAGAAAAAAAAATGTAACTTTAAGAACAAGACATGCTTTATGACGAATGATCTCATAAAGATGCAGACTGAAATGGGTAAGATTACATCACTACAAACACTGAAACAAGTCAGATGCCAAAATGGGCTAAAAGACCAATCAGTGAGGAAGAAGCCATGACATCAAAAGCAACATATGCTTGGAGAAAAGCTTACAAGCCTAAGAACAGCCCACCATATACGTACTGTGAAGCATTATGGTGGCAGCACGATTTTGTTTGGGTGTTTGGACGCAAGAAGGATTGGTGCACTTCACAAAATAGATTCTAACACAAATAATTTATATCATGTGGAAATACTGAAGCAACATCATAAGAATTTAGCCAGAAAGTTCAAGGGGAAGTTGTTACATTTAGCAGATATTAAGTTAATTTACTCACCAGACGAATTTTGGAGCGACTTGGAGTCCTTTAGGAGAAATTTATATCCAGTCACAATCAGCGTATATCCATATAATGGGAGTATATCAGGACAGAAGATTTGCTGCCTGTAATAAAGCATTATCTGCTCCAAAACTCCTTCATTTAATGAACGTTTAGTTATGAATAGTTAGCGATATTCCCCTGTGAGTTCGGAACGTCTGTGAGGTACAAAACAGAACAAATAAACGCTTATGTAGTGCTAATGATTAATAACAAAACATGGCTAAAAAAGGCAGATAATGCCTTATTACAGGCGACAAATGTCTGCCCTGATGGACTCCCATTATAAGAATATACGCTCATCGCAACTCCAAATAGCTCCAAATTTGTTTGGGTAAGTACATAACCATAACAGTTGCTAAACATAAGGTCCAAGTATAAAAAACCCTGAACTTCTCCTTTAAGACTTGAGCCCAAACTGATCTTCCACAGCAAAGTGACCTTAAGAATGATGCCAATTTGGTTAGGAATCAAAAACAAAGTCCCTCAATCCCAGTCCTGAATGAAACTCAGAAAAGCAGCAGAAATATGTAAATGAGCAAGGTGGTCTACAAACCTGAGTTTGTAACATCAATTATATCTATAGGATTGGCCAAAAATCCCAGACAACTGTTGTGACAAGGTGCCATATGTCATACAGTTTAAAAGGCTTAAAAGAAGTATTAAAAAATATATTTAAAATGTTATCTAACTGATTAGTAAACATTTGATGAAAATAATGAGAAATGTATTTCAAAAAAATGTAATTTCTCATTATTGCGGCAGTTACCAAGTAGTCCAATCTGAACTAAAACGAAAGAATGCTATTTCTGATTTGAAGTCAGACGATGAAAAGAAAAAGGTATAGATGGCCTTTTATGAAGTGTATCTGGCTCTCAACTCAACTGTTTTGTCCCAGAGGAAAATTTGCTATGCAGTTGTGCAAAAAAAATAAAAAAATAAATAAAAGATAGTAACAATAAATATTCCAACAAATCATCAACCTAAAAGATGAAAACAAAAATTCACAGACAAACAAACCCACACATTCCTCCCACTGCAACTTAAAATTTGGTGGACCCCAGTAAAACTTTCTTTAAATAGCAGCAATCAAACATAATGACACCAATCATATAAAAAGAATAAATAAATAAAAAAATCCAACAACACTATTTCAAGAGTTGTGCAATGTCAGCTTGTTGACAGAAAAGGGCACAAAGGAAAACTTTATTCTGTTGCTCTTATTTTTAGGCAGCCTGTATCTCCTACCAGATGGGAGAAGATTAAACTCCATCCCCATGAAGCGGTCAGGGCAGACCAGAACCGAAAGAGCCTTCTTTAGATCCTGGGCCTCACAGAATAACCATTATGACAATTGTTGTTGGCCAGCTATTTTACTGCAGTCCGACACAATTCTGTTAATGTGGCTTTTGTCTTTGTACTGACAAGCTCCTTTAATAAGAAATGAAACAAAATGACAGCATGTTCCAATCATAGATCTATAAAGCAAAATCACAAGGATTTTGTACAAGTTTTGGGCACCTTTTACTCTTTATAAATTTTGGATAAATTTTGATCAAAGTTCAACCGATTAACAATTGCAGTTGCCAAATATTTCTATGATTCCACCAGCTCAACAACAGTGCCTTTGATAAAAGAATGATAACACTGGTGGACCTCCTACAGTCCAGAGACATGTCTTGAATTTTACCAGTATTCTATTTGAGTGGAAAGAACAAAAAAACCCTCCACAACAGGCCCATGTTCTGCCTCACCCATGCAGTAGACTGACCAACACTACCATCTAAAAATGTGAAAGTCTTTAAGGATAATTACTTCTACAGTAATTTATTTGATAATGTACAAGAGAGGACAGACCAAACAACACTGAGGGTAACCTAGGAGGGAGACCTTCCTCTATGAGACTCTGTCCGCGCTCACTTTTTGAGGTCTGCATGATAAAAATTCATAGATTCATTTTACCAGACAAAGGGTGAAATCAGCCGTAATTTGGAACATAGAATCTTATTTATCAAATGTAAGCAGAGTGACCGTCATCCTCAGCGGTGTCAAACTCATTTCCATTTTGAGGCCACATCAAGCTAATGAATATCCTTAAAGGGCCGGTTGTGGCAGAAAGTATTGATAAAACTATAACAAGCCGTTAAAATCAGCATCCACATTCCAAAAGTACGTCTTAAAATGTAACAATACTGAAAATCTTTACATAATGATGTGATTTAGAACTGTTCAAATAAACACTGATTTTATCTTACTGATAAAATTGTATTGGGGTACAGAAAAATAGAACTTAAGTTTTCTATATATAGGGTCCTCTAGAGTTTAGAGGGCCACATAAATTGCCATGGAGGGCAATTTATTGCTCCCAGGCCTTGAGTTTGACACGTGCTCTACATCTATATTTTGCTGATATGCAAACTGCATGGGGTCCACAGTTTCTTCTGCTCTTTGGTATTTAAGTAGCGCTTCACCAAGCATTCAAAACAATTCATCACCAATTGTATTAGTGAACCTCTTCTTCTTGAAGTTGATGTACTAAGAATGCGAGTCTGCAACCTGTGGCTCCTTGGCCCCTCCATTGTGGCTTTAACCAAACTAAATGGGAAATTACTTTAAATATAAAGGCAATAGGAAAGGATTATTTTAGAGTAATGGTTACCTGCACAGATTATCTGCAGCAGAAAGCAGCAATGGCAGAAGTAATTTAGTGCTTTTCAGATTCAAACTATCTGTGTTAGTTTTAAATCGTCCATTTGTGTTTTCTCATTTTCTATATTTGTGGAAGGGAATCTGAAAATATAAAAGTGGCATTTTTGGTTTAATTTCTATAGCTTTCAAAGTAAAAAAAGAATTAAATGAATATATAGAAAATAATTTTTTGTGGCTCTAGAAAAAAATCACTTTTGTAACAGTGGAGGCAGGAGTGGCTCTTTTAAGTTAAAAAAGTTGCTGTCAAAAGAAAGAAAAAGTGAGCAGGAGTCAGGATTTGATCCAATCCAACAGCAAAACTGTGCTGGTTGAACAACTGGATGTGAGCATCTCCAGAACTGGAGCTTTTAGAGTCTTCAGTGATCAGAATCCATGAAATGGGTTTCGAGGAGGGAACAGTGGAGAACCGTCCAAGGTTCTGTGTGGATTGAAGGTTGACCCATATTCACACTAAATAAAGGGTTTTTGAGGGGCTGTTTTGCAACAAAAGTGAGACCAACACACATTCTCAAAGGGATACTCAAGATATGAGTATATTTACAGAACTGTTGTGTGATCTGTCAATACTAAACCAACTAAATAAAGATTTCCATTGATTAAAAATGCAAAACCAATGAATAGATTTGCTAAAAATACAAAAAAAATGTTGACTTTATTCAAAGGGAACTTTAATAAAACTATAATAACACGTGTCCTATGCCACTTTTTAATTGAACTTTAGACTTTCGGATGAAACCGTGTGAAAGTACAGTTCAGAAGGCGACTTCTGAAAGGATTTAGAGAAGTTTCTACAGAATCTTTCACGACTGCAGTGGAAAAAAAGTGGAGGGTGGCGCACATGTTCATACAGAGGAGTCATTATGCGAGAGGAAGAGGAATACGCTTCATTATACTGACCAACATACTAAATATAGATAAAGCCCATCGTCTGTTGTCTTAATGTGCTTTTAATTAGATTAAAGGGAGTTTATAAGCCGCGGTGAGTCAGCAGTGGTCATGAGTGACATGAAAGCAAACAGAGGATCTTCTCTAATCAATAGGTAAACACATAAGTTATCAGATAAGAGCAGAAATCTTCCCATGAACCCGTCGCCATCTGCGCGTAACTTTCTGGGTGTGATGCCTCTCCTTTCTGCCGCTTACCTTCACGAAAAGCTCAAGTCGGGGCTGATCTGCGTCGCTCATCTTCAACCAGTAAAACACCTTAAAAGAAACAAACAAACAAAAAGATACATGGGAAAAAAACGATTGAGGAGAAATGATGATTACAGTTTTGAAAGTGGAGAGAAATGCAGCAGCAGCAGCAGAAAGGCGGGCAGCTCAGCCCACATCTTCCGCTGCAGCAACTATTTGACACAAACTAACAATGTGGCGGCCACACAAGCAGAGGAAACGCCAAACAAAGCGGTCGTCTCCCCGTAGAGAGACGTAAAAGTTAAACAGAGAGCCTAATTTATCAAAATCTTACAGTGTTGAAAGTTTTCTGTCCACGCAGCTGCTGGTTTCCTCCTCCAGGTTCAGGGTCTGCACTGCAGCAGCTTCACAATCATCATCATCATCATGATGAAAGCAGCGCCTCCATTTCCTGGTGCGCAGCTTTTGCAGAAAGTTGCAGGAAGAAACGACCCAGGTTGCCCTGCAGGAATCGATGCATGGAGTTCGAAACAGAAAGCGGGCAAATTTACAAGGGCATTCTTCGGAGGTTTCAGGTCAACATGCTGTAATGTCATGACAAAAAGGATTATCTTTATCATTGAGTTTACCTCTTTAGAAATACAAACTTTTTTAAAGTGCACCTTACATCATATATTGATTTAAAAGTTAAATTCATTAAATGGTTGTATTAAAAATTGAGTTTTAGTTTTCAAACATCCCTAATAAATGCGTTAGTATATTATATATTGAGCACTTCTTTCCATCTGCAGGCCATATTCTTTTTCATACAGGGAATGTTGCAACCCCCTCTTGTGGTAGCCGATGGAGTAACACTTTTGGTGAAACCTTTAATAGGCAGGAGATATATATATATCATGTAATTTTTATCTTTAACTGTGAGGGACAGAATCTAAAGCAAAAATGCAGAAAATTACAGTGGAGGATTTTTAAATAATTATTTTCCATTTTATTATATGACATAAGTATTTTTTTGCCTATCAACCAGTAAGAATTTAGGCTCCCACAGACCTGTTAGTTCTTCTTTAAGAAGCCTTCCTGTTTCCACTCATTATTAAATTAATTACACCTGTTTGAATTTTTTACCTGTATGAAAGACACCTGTCCACAAACTCCAACCTCTTCACAATGTTCAAGACCAGAGAGCTGTGCAAAGACATCAGGGATAAACATTTTAGAGCTTCACGAGGCTGAGATGGGCTACAGGACAATAGGCAAGCAGCTTGGTGAGAAGCCAACAACTGTTGGTGTAATAATAAGAAAATGGAAGACGTTCCAGATGACTGTCAATCTCCCAAAGGGGTCAGGATGACTGCACCGTATTGAGGGGAGGATGGAGGGGCACATGTATCATGAGATCTTGGCCATCAATCTCCTTCCCTCAGTAAGAGCATTGAAGATGGGTCGTTGCTGGGTCTTCCAGCATGACAACGACCAGGAACACACAGCCAAGACAACTAAGGAGTGGCTCTGTAGGAAGCATCTCAAGGAGTGGCCTAGCCAGTCTCCACACCTGAACCCAATAGAAAATCTTTGGAGAGAGCTGAAAGTCCGTGTTACCCAGCAGCAGTCCCGAAACCTGAACGTTCTGGAGAAGATCGGTATGGAGGAGTGGGCCAAAATCACATACAGAGTGTGCAAACCTGGTGAAGAACTACAGAAAATGTCTGACCTCTTTAATTGCAAACAAAGGTTTATGTACCAAATATTGAGTTCTGTTTGTCTGATCTATCAAATACTTATTTCATGCAATAAAATTGAAATTAATTATTTAAAAATCATCCACTTTAATTTTCTGCATTTTTGTTTTAGATCCGGTCCTTCTCGGTTGAAGAGCACATTTCATACAAATTACAGACCTCTACATGCTTTGTAAGTGGGAAAAATTCAGAAAATCAGAAAAAAATCAGAAGTGTATCTAGTATTCAAAGAGTGACTGAGAAATACAGTATATTTGAAGATAACGGTTTTTTTTATTGTTTAAAGATATAAGGACTTAGGATTTTAAAAACAAAAAATGTGTGCACAAGTTGGAATCTCTTGTGAATTTTCTCAAATCTACAGGAGACACACACATCCTGCAGTCATCCATTATCCTTTGGCATATTTCTAGGTAGATATTTTGCCTCTCTTGTTGGCAAAATCCCAGAAGCTTAATATTTCAGAACCGGTTCAGATTTCCTGATAAACGACACAACTCTGTCTCAATTTTAAACATCTTACTGCTGATTTGAGGCTAAGATAACAGATTTGGAGCTAATTCTCCTTTATAATTACCACCATTGATGCAATGATCACTGGCAATTGTAAAGGCCTAAACCATGCTACTTCCACCACCTTGCCTGACAATTGGTACAGTGTTCTTGGAAACATCCTTTTGACTCCTCTTAAACTTAATTCTTGTAATTGCAGCCAAACAGTTTGCCTCATCTCAGTATGTAGTTTTTGGAACAGGGACTTCTTGTTTGTTAACACCCTTTCAGGACACGCGGAGCTGGTTTTTCTGCACTCTGCAGTTACTGACAAGCTTGGGCTGTTCCTTAACATCCTAACCAATTCCCATTTTTCTAAAGGCATGTTCCAGTTTGATGGTATAGTGGACCCCCAATATTTATAAATAAGGCTAGGGACCACAGCCCACTGTAAAAAGCTAAAATCCATGAATACTTTAGAACCCCCTAAAACTGCTTGTAACTTCCCATTTTAATAGTTCAAACTGCAATTATAACTCGATATATATTAATGCACACAGTTAAAACAATCTTAGCCTTACTGAAAAAGCTAATATCTATAGTCTTTCTTATTTATGCTTTTCAGGCTAAGCCAATCAGCACCCAAAAAATAGAAGGCGCTCCTTGAGTGGCTGCTTTGCAAATGTCAGCTAGTAGCGTTTGAAATTGCAATGTAGAAAAAAACCCCATGAATATTCATTCGTCCGCTGCTCTTGGACAAAGCTGGATATTTCACCAGGACAACAAACCCAGACACACATCCAGATTAGTTTTGGAATAGAATCACATTATAATGTAATCATTCTGTCCCATATTTAAAATAATTGACCTAAGCTTAAATGCAGAGTCTGTGCCTGGAAAGCAATTGATTTAAATGGATTCTACCAAGAAGAGTGATAAAATTATTTTTTGTGGATTATAGAAAATCTTTTGGAGATTCAGGTTTATCACTCCACACATGGATTATACCAAGAAGTATGTTTCACTGATGGTAAACTACTGAACTAACGGTAATGCAGATCTTTTTCTAGAGGTCCCAAACAATGAATACAAATGATCCATCAGATAATACATCTGTGAAATGGTCTTCTGATGTATATCTTAGTGATTCGCTCTCAATTTCATATATTCTTCATTTTTGTCATCCTCAGAAGTTTCTTATTTTCTGGTTTTCTTATACCAAGCCAGCTATACAAACTTCTTTATGTCTCTGTACATACAGATGCACTAAGACCCATCTGCCGGCACACTGATCAATCTCTGCACTGATGGTAACAGGATTCTGCAATGAGCTCAGAGGAGAAAATCCTCATACCACATACCAGCTTGTGCAGCATTTCCCCCCTCTAAAATTGACTATGAACTGCTTCAACCATTTTGAGCCCATCACATTAGGTGAATTCAGGACACTATTCTTTCCATTTAACCTTCGGGTTCACCCTACTGAAAAAGCCTAATCTAGTTGCAACTGTATTATCAAATTACAGGCCGATCTCCAAACTTCCTTTTCTTTCTAAAGTTTTGGAATAAATTGTAATGAATCAAATTCTTATACATCTTAATGGCTTCAATTTGTTTGACCCTTTTCAGTCTGGTTTTAGAAAATTTCATAGCACAGAGTCGGCTCTTCTCCGCGGTTTTAATGATCTCCTGACAATCTCTGATTCTAGTCCTGGTGTTCTTCTGCTTCTATTTGACCTTTCATCGGCCTTTGATACAATAGATAATGACATCCTTATTGATCGTCTGGAAACTTGTATCGGCATTACCAGCTCTGTGTTGGCCTGGTTTAAGTCTTACCTTAAAGACAGGACTGTCCAGGTTATGTTGAATGGGAACTGGTCATCCCATCGTAAAATCCCCTGGGGAGTTCCTCAGGGTAAATCCTGGGTCCTCTTGTCTTCATATTGTATTTATTGCCAATTGGCTACATTTAAAAAAAAACCCATGGTGTTCACTACCATTTTATGCAGATGTCTGCCAAATTTAGTTCGAAGCAGTTACTCATGCCTTCATTACCTCCAGGCTGGACTACTGCAATGCGTGTCTATTTGGAGTAAATCAATCTTCTCTTCATCGTCTGCAATTGGTTCAGAATGCTGCTGCCAGGCTTCTTCAGGCGTCAACAAAGTATCAATCCATCTCTCCTGTGTTGAAAGCCCTACATTGGCTTCCTATTGAATTTCATATTTCTTTTAAAATTGTACTTCTTGTTTTTAAAACTCTCCACATCTTGTGGAGCTTCTTTCTCTTTACCATTCCTCGAGGGCACTCAGGTCAGCTGATCAGCTTCTCCTGTCTACCCCAAGGTCCTGCTGCAAGTCACGGGGTGATAACTGACTTTATGTTCTGTTATTTTTATCAGTTATTTGTTTTTAACTTTTATTCCTCTTTTATCTTTATTGTATTCCTAAATTGTGTTTTAATTTTCTCTGTTCTTTGCTCATTTCGCTCCCTGCGCCCTTCGGTGCTTGTTCCACTGGAAAGCACTTCGTGCAATCACTTTTTGTTTTTGAAAGTGCTATATAAATAAACTGGTATGGTATGGTATACTTTCTGGACAGTCTCGGACAACTCATAGCATTTTTCACCCCAAATGAACTTCTCAACTTGAAGTTATTATTATCCAGCAATTGTCTGGTTCAGCAATCTCAGTTGCTGCTTGGTATTTTTTTCCAGATAAGCCATGCTAGACGGACAGTTGTATGTGGAGATAACTACAGACGCATCTGCCAGTGCTGGTATTGAAATGAGAAAATTTCTGTCCATTCGTCTGACAGATTATGACTTCTTAAAAAGGCATAAAGGGGCTTCAAATATCCATTTCTTTTATAGGGCTTTGGATTACACTTTGAATCATAGGGCATGGCATACATTTTTGGAGCAGAGCGAACGTGAACAAGCCATAGATTCACTATAGAAACACACAGCACATTGTAGAGCAGAAGCAGAGTTGGGAGAAAGAAAGTAATATAAAACACGTTGAAATGTTGAAAAGCATGTGGACACATATGGGGATACGCTAAAATGGGAAGCCAGGGACTGATACGGGGACAAAGTCGGCATTACAAATAGTTTGGATCCATATGAAACACCTAATAAAGACTGGAGGACTGACAAGTTGTTGCCACAGTTGTGCATCACATTTTCACCAGCCTTGCTTACACTTTAGAACAGTTCCGAAGTTACTAGCATTGGAGACTCGAGCTGTTTTTAAACGGATGGGTTCAGGAGCAAACTCTGAGCACATAGCAATCCAGACAAAAGTAAGAAAAGCTGCGATCCCATTCTAATCTATAGCTGTAACAAAATTCACACATGTGCTTTAAATAATGTGTTTCAAAAGTGCTTAGATGTTATGCTGTCCTATGTATAAATGTTATTTAGAACCGTGAGGCGGGAGGTGTAGCCGACCCATAGGCTTCATTTTAACTGGAGAAGCCGGGGACATGTCCCCAGGAATATTTATGATTGACGGGTTTGTCCCCACCAAACCTGATGAGGAAATTTTTTACCAGCACTGATCTATCAGCCAGTTGTGCTCCCAGTAAAGTTTCCGCAAAAGTATCTGAACAGAAAATGATTTAATTCACTCCACTTTCTAATGCAGTCATGTTTCTTTCTGCTCATATTTTACATACTCTGCAGTAGATATGTCATGTTTTAAAATACTGGTTGTCAGCTAACGGGGGGAGTCATGCAATGTCACTGGTATCCGTTTCAAGATGGAAAAAATACAGTTATACAGTTCGCTTGCTATAACTCGGTCAACCCTATGTTGCTTCACTTTTTGGTGGATTTTTTTAATAGCACAATTTAAATGCTTTTTTTACAGCGCACTAAAGCGCATTGTGTTCTGCGTCCTAAATGATTGGAGGCAATAGTCAATCTCCTCCTGTCATGCCTCCTGCGCTTGCCAAATTTATCAAGTCTGCTTATAAAAATCTCAACTAGAAGAAAAAAACAGTAGCTATAAACTCTCCCATAATTATGTTCCTCACTTGGAAACGTCACCTGTTCAGAGACCTTCTTTTAGGGATTTTAACCCACACATACAAATGAGGAAGACACAGAAGGTTGCGTTTGACACCTTCGTAAAGGGGGAGAGAGCAGTAATCTGTTCAAGCCCAGAGCTTGGCTCAACTCCAGGGGGATCTACCCTTTGCAGAGTTATTTCATTAGACAAAAGAGGTGGAGTTATATCAAAATTAACATATTATATTAACATATCAGATCAACATTATCAGAGCGAGACCACCATATTCAGTAGTTTACCGCAGAAAACAGGAACAGCGTCTACCATTGAGTTTATCACGTCTTTAGTTAGATTTGTACAGCAGGACTATAGAAGATATTAAATGGTAACTATAAGCATAAAAACCTTATCATTTCCCTCCTGTTTAAAATTTAATATGTGAGGGAGAATTCAACTCAGAACATCGGCTAATAACTTCTTGCTTACATTTTCAATAATAGCATGTATTGACACAGTGATCAGAAAGGCATTTCAGAACACACACACGTAGCAGTCATTGAGATGCTTGGTCTTAGCCATCATCTTTACTGATACCAGAGGTTAATTCCTCCATGTGTCAGCGTGTTCAGTGAGCCATTTATTGTCTTCTCTACTGATCTTCGTTGTGTGGTTGTAGAATTTGTAGAATCAGATTTGTCCACTTGGAGGAGCCAAAAGATCAGTAAGCACCACACTAAAGCTTGGTTTATGCTTGCCGCATGAACATTCCGCACGGAAACGAGACGTGCGGAACCGGCCGAGACGCCCTCTTGTCCCTGCTGAGAGCCAATATTCTTGACGACTGTAGGGGGCGGCATAGGGCTCTACGGCATGCATACAACACTACACCATAGTAGAAGTAGTAATCACTGTTGTTTACAAGATGGTGATACCCGTGAGCTTTAACAAAGCAGAACTTTTATGCTATTTATTAGGAAAAAAGAAGAAAAAGGAGACCGTCCTCTCTTCCATTAAAACACAGTTGATCACAGTGATCTCTATCGGCCGAATCATAAAGATGTCTATTTACGAACCTCTGGCAATAGGAGCTCTTGCCAGTCCGCCATGTTTTTCCGCGCGGGACCGTCCGCGTAGTTACGGCGCGGAACTTTTGGGGTGGGAGGAGGCCGCGCGGAGAGGCGTGGTTGCTAAAATGACGTAATTTGGCCGCGTGGAGCCGTGCGGACCTCACGGACGCGGCGGCGGATGTGGGAGATGGCGCCGTGGGAAGGCGTGTTTCAGTAGTGGAGGTACGGCAACAGGTTTTTTGTACCACACTTTGACCTCAAATGATTAATTTCCCCCCTTAATGCAACAACAACTTTATTCTCTATTTCGTGGGATGACTTTTGAGAATTGACGTTATTTAAAACTAACGAATTTGAACCTTGCCGAACATCTGTAAAAAGCTAGCTCATAGAGGGAGTGCTAGCAACATGGCGTCAAGAAAACAGGTGTCCCTAACGGAAAGCATGGATGTGGGTCATGCTAAAGAAAAGCGGAGAATTGAGGAAACTCATTCCTACGCCTCTAAAGCGCCAAGTGGAGAAAGTAATGGATCTACTCCGACTACACCCAGTAGGACCCCTGCTCCAAAAAAACCCAAAAATGTTGAGACGACCACGGCTGTGGAGCCAAGTTTAATACAGGTCCAGAATGCTATTATTCAGACTCTCTCTGACATGATCAACACCCGTGCAGACAACCTGGAAGTTATGATAAAAAATAACTCTAAAGAAATTGAGAGCATTTGTGAAAGTCTAAACTCAATTCATGCTGACGTTCTGGATCTGAAACAAGAGAACGAATCTCTGAAAAAAGAAAACCTGGAGCTGAAGAAGAAAACTTCAGATCTGGAACAACGTGTGAACGACCAGGAGCGATACAGCCGCAGGTGGTGCCTGCGACTTCATGGGGTGGCTGAAAACTCATCGGAGAAGGTGAAAGAGAGAGTGATGGAGGTCTGCAGAGCCGTGGTCCCGGAGGAGCAGAGGAGCGAAGTGACAGCGGCGGTGGACATCGCACACCGACTCGGTCGGTCCAGAGCTGGAGAAGGCCAGCAGGGGAAAGCGCGACCGATTATCATCAGATTCATCTCCAGAACGGCGAGGGATCTCATATGGAAACACGCAAAACAAAGTCCGTTTCTGCAAACGCATGGTTTGCGGTTCAAGGAGGACCTCACAACCGGGGACAGAGAAGCAAGGAGTCGTCTTTGGCCCGCGGTGGAGCAGGCGAGGAAGGAGGGAAAGACTGCCTACTTCAGCGGGGCGAGGGCGTTCATCGATGGTAAAGAAATAAGGCCAAGCTAAACGTGGAGATATTCGATGAGCTTATAATTGTTTCAGATTGTTACAAAGTTGTGTAAGTTTCTCTTTCTGTTCTCTAAATATGGGAAAGTTTTGATAGGTTGATGTTTCAGGGTAAAAAAGGGTGTTAATTTAATCTAACCAGAATCTGGAAAGAGGTTTATGTTAAATTTAAACTTAGTCATGCAAAATTCCTGTTGCCTATAGAAGACGCTACAGTTTAACAACTACATTTTCTTTTTCTTTTTTTTTTTCTCTCAATTTATGTCTCTTTATGTATGTTCTGTCAATGCCAGAGGTTTAAGAGATTTACTTAGAAGGAAAGCTTTATTTTTGTACTGTAGAGATAAAAATGCAGATTTCTATTTTATCCAAGAAACTCATGCAAACATAGCAGATGAATCTTTTTGGAAGAATCAGTGGGGGAGTGAAATGTGGTTTTCCAATGGATGCAATCGATCAGCAGGTGTAGCTATTTTGAAAGGGAACTTTAAAGGTAGAGTGCTTTATAATGAAAAAGATGATTCAGGTAGATTACTCATTTTAGTCTGTGAAATTGACCAGAAACAATTTATAATGATTAATATTTATGCCACCAATGATAAAATCAGAAATAAGACATTATTTAATAATGCTGAAGCAAGAATATGTCAAATACATTCAAAGTATTCACAAGCCAAAATTTTATGGGGAGGTGACTTTAACACTGTATTTGATGATAACTTGGATAGATGGCCACCGAAAACATCAACCACAAATAGTGGACTTAGTAATTGTTGTTGAATTAAATAATTATCATAAGTAATTCAATGCATGTTCAAGCAGAGACAAAATGGAGCCAATTTCCAGTTTAACATTTATTTTGAACAGATTAACAAATTGCAGTTTACAGAGAAAGTTGCCCTAGTTTCTCTGTGGTCCAGACTTAAAGAAATCTGAACAATTAACTGATCTTTATTTCACAGCTTTATAGACAAGCGGGCCTCTGGGGTTGTAGGCGTTCCTTCTCCTCGAAATCTTACTCCAATCCGATCATTTCCAAACAATGTCTGAGCAATGATTTGCTGTCAGAGAATCCTGGAGTCAGAAAAGGAATCGTCTCTGTTCTGGGTCAAAGGTTCATTATAAAAATTTATGGTTAAATGGCTATCTGCTTCTCTAAAAACTTTTTTCCCAGTTTCTTATCTAAACATCCTTGCTTTTACAGCTTGCAATAAAAACTCACCCCAGAGTTTTATGACTTAAAAGCTTTCCTGCATAAACAATAGTGTCAGACCCTTAACCATGCAAACTTTATAAACAGTCTTTTACCTTCTGAATGATAAAAGTTTACAGAATTACCACAATTCCCTCTTTTCAATCCATTTTTAAAAATGGATTGATTAAAGATCAAAACCTGTAAAGCTTTTTGAGAATGCAAAAAATCAAATCCAAGAAATTTCATCAGTTTAAAAACATGAAGTATTCCAGACTAAAATTCAAAACACAAACTATTAAAGTACCTTTTTTAACCTTAACTCCCATTAAAAAATGTAAACCTGTTAATCATAGATTCACCCTCTTTTGGCATTAAGCAAAACATTTATTTTAACAATTCCCACAAACTAAATTCAAAAACCCACAATGTATAAGAATGTCTTACATGTGAAGAGATAATTAAATCTGACTTGATACATGTTAATACTGTGGAAGAAGCTCAGAAAATCCATGAACATAGACATTATTACTATATTATATTCTGAAATAAATCAAACTTAAAGTGTTAAGAAACCTGTGAAATAGAAGGTATTAAGAACCCTTTTAGGCAGTGTTACGACTCTTCACTTGTGAATAAAATAGTTAATCAAATAGTTAAACAACCTGTAAAATGCAAAAAAAAATTATTCATAAATGTTCAGTCTTTATTTGTATTCTGATCCTCTTTCTTCACTCATTTTATCCCCCTCAATGGCTCCTGGCAGCTGGAGAGCGATATACCGAGCTGATCAGTGTGGAGGGCTCCTATTTTTTTAGTGTTCCAGTTTTTACTCCCAAATTTGCAGATAACCACTCTCTGAAATGCCAATTACTTCATTAATTGAGCATTTCCCCCAATATACACCCATGCACAGACAGGCCCCGCTTCCTATAGCTTAGCCCACCGTTGTGGGCTGGTCAAAACCCGCTGTGCAGCTGATTGCTGAGTTGTGATCTTCCTCTGTAGATCCCTCTTTTGAGATGGCAATTCCAAATTGCCCATCTCATTCATTGGCACATAGATCACACTGGATGAGTAATATCACCACCCAAACAACCTTCTGGGTGAGCTAGGCCCCGCCGCCTGTGGCCCCAGCTTCCGATTCAGCTTGGTCAAACCCTTCACGACCCTCGTTAGGCAGAATCCGACCAGGTTCGTCGTTGGCGTGGAGCTGCACTTTGTGTGTGTTCCCAGCTGTCATCTGGAACTTTGCTGAACCACTGGACTCCTCACGCCTTCGACCTGGAGCTGTACCTTGGACCCCTTCAGCAGCTGTAGTCAGCTGTGACCAGAGGAGACTGTGTGCTCCTCACGTGCTGCTGAATCCTGGAGATAATCCTGGGGGCATAAGCTTGTAAACATCTAAAAAAGACAGTTTTTTTATCCGGTCTTGTGATCACTCCTTTTCAATCTAATTCAACTGCATTGTGCCAAGAAATTATTTCACCCATCTAATTAAAAATAATCCCTGGGGAAAGAGCAAATCCACATTATTTTGACACACCGTTGTTTTTTCCTAAAAACTAAACCAAAAAACACCTCCCTCATTAATGGATTTAAAAACAAGAGCAGGCTCAAGAATTTACTTTTTGTGTACAGTTCAACTGATTACTATCCATTTGCTTGTTCACCCAAATTGATTCTTAAATTCAGTACATCCCTGTGGATGAAAACGTAAAAGAAAGAAAAAAAAATGTTTTTTCTCTCTCACCAGCCAGCAACCCCCTGCTATTGGCCCAATTTTTCCTGCCAAATTTTGTTCCCGGTAAATGGTGGTATTTTACCCGGAGATAATCCTGGGGAAGACATGGGGTTATCAAAATACGTAGAACCGCGGCCACCTTCGATCAGACAAACAGAAACTCTTGTGGTTAATTCAGCAACAGTGACATTGAATCCACAGTCTAGATCATCACTTCTTCAGCAGATACTGTCCATCTCACGCCAGCCAAGTGAATTCACACATATTGTCCTTGAAAGTTCAGCTCAGCATGAGGAAACGTGCTCTTTTGAGGGTGGCCTCCAGCTCACCCCTGAAAATATACAGTCACCTGTGCCCCCCTGTGTTTGGGAGAAGAGCACAAGAGAGTCGTAATTCTGCGCTGGTCGTAAAGATGTTTCTCTCTGTGGCCGTTACGGCGGGCGCCTGGCACTATCCGTCATCAGCCCACGCACCCCCACCCATCTCATCTCCCCAGGATCATAAATTCCATCTCAAGAATGTTTATCTGAGGGGTTTTTCTGTTGCAGGATGAGAAAAAGAGAAAAAATATATAATTAGAGTAAGAAGAAAAAAAAAACAGACAGTCGATCCTCTCAGCTCATTCAAATCAAGTTACATTCAAACATTTTACTTTCATATTCATTAGTCTCCTTCCTCGAATGCTGAATTTAAATATCTTCCACACTCAGACTGTCTATGTGGGCTCTATTTTAATTTTACTTCAATCAGTTATACTAGTAATAATTTCTTCAATATTAATTCTGGTAAAAATATACCAATCAACAGGTTTGCTCTCTCCACCAGGAATAATAATCAATCCTTATACGTCTAATTAAACTGTTGTTCTAATACTTCCCCTGCGTATTTTAATTAATGATTCCTTCATTTTTCATCCAATTTATATTCAATATTTCATCAATGCAATGCCTTCCTCAATTTTTTCAATTTGATAAATGTCTCTTTCATCTCATGTGTAAATTAAACATTTATAAAGATGGAGCATCGCAATATCTCATCAACACACTTAGTTCTTAGAAAAACAAAATTAAATCAAAAAAGAAACAAACAACAAAAAGGCTGGATTTTTCTGTTAGATATTGCTAATACACCACTAAAACATTGCAATAACAAAAATAAAGGCAATAACCATCTGCAAAGGTTCTATCCCTTTTTTTTTAAAAGTCGCTATGGAAAAGTGGCTCTCCTGGTTTCGCTTCACTGAGGTTGAGACGAATAGCTCATATTGAACTAAACCCCTTTGTAATCAGACTTAACACCACTTTTCCCCGACTCTGTCCCTTTAATCAATTAATACTTTCTGCTAATATAAGTATGCTACTTACATTGAGATAACTGTTGTTGATGTTGAAAAAAGGTTAAAAACATCAAATGTTTAAAACAAAACCAGAGAAGAGTACTCACTGATAACACAACATAGTTTACAAAAACAGTCTTCAGTTTGCTATACTTCAAAGTCTATCTATATTTCTAAAGAAAAATCCAAGATTTAAATCACTGACAAAACAACTTCCCTATAAATATTTGCCAAACCTAAATTATATATATATTTTTTTTTTTAACACAATCCAATATCCATTCAAAGTACTTTTGCTTATATGATTCCTCTTTAAACAAACCCAAATGTGGTCACTTGCCCAAATATTCTTGATTGTAAACAATGAAAACTTTTCATACTTCAAAAACATCTGTCCGATTCTGTGAAGGGAACTGAACATAGTCAAAGTGATTTTTGCAACTAAAACTCCTCTTCAATTTTCGTAGGATACACAATAGTCTAATTCCCCTCAGCAGTCAAACAAAACAAAACAAAAAAATTCAATAAAAGAGGTTCAAGAGATGAGATCTCTCTAAACAAAAACTAGTCGCAATAAAATAAAAAATAAAAACCAGCATTTTTCTTTTCAGTATCCCTCTTTTCCTCTCAGGCTTCTTTTTTATTTTCTTTTCTCCAATGATAAACACCAAATTAAATTGAAGCTTCTAGAGACATCAAATACATTACCACTGAATCACGTTTTCTTTAATCCAGCTTCCCAAATTAACATTTTCCAAAGTTCTAATTAATAAACAGACCGCAGTTCAAAAATCTGGGTCATAATCCAAGTCGAACCAAATATATAAATTTTGAGAGAGAAAGAGGAAAAAACAAAAAATAAAAATAAAGAAAGAAAATAAAATCAAAAATCTAAATAAATTGTCAGTTACAGAGTCCCCACTAATCAAATGATATATTATGCCATTATTCTAGGATCAGATCTATTCCAAAATGTTTTAGGACCTGTAAATTTACTCTCAGCATCAAATAAACTAGCTTAATCTTAAATTTCAAAACCAAAACCGATTCTTATTTGTCAAAACAAAATGTGCATTCAAATATATGGTAAAAATTATTTCAATGTAGCTGATCCAATCACATTTTGCCTCTACACGATCAAAATAAATGAATTTAGAATTTACTTCTTACTTTCAAATTAAACCATCATTTCGGTCACTGTGATATTCATTATTTGTTCTTAAATAAATCTACCAAAGACTTTAATTGTTACTTTCAATCCTTAGACCAATTCCAAATTTATCCCCAGTCTGTTAAAAAACAAACTGATTACTTAAAGATGACTCTGTGTTTTAATGTTTTCTTTTTTTAAAACCAAACATTCAAATCCCACTAGTTTATAAACTATCACTATGATAAGTGTTGTTTTGCATGGTAAAAACATTTAATTTGTAACGGAATTGAAATGTACTGGGTTACTTCATGAGCCCCAGTTAAATTTTGATAACTCCAATAAGCATTTTTGTCCAGAAAATCCTTAAGAATGTTCAATTGTGTAAATAATTTAACACCAGTCTCCTTTAGGTCATTCATTCAGAGACCAAGCTATATTTCTAAAGTCTATAGAGCCATCAGAAATAAGCCAAACATAATTTTAGCATAAATGATACTTATTTAAATCACAGACTCATTTTTTGTACCATTCAACACGGTGCTTATTAAAATAATTTAAACCAGTTTGTTGCTTTCCAATTAACACCGTTTGCTTTTCGTTAAATTCTTATAATTACTACTTATAGCTTTATCTTTATTTAGGCCAACTTAACAACTCCTGCTTAGATCAATCAAAAAAGCAAAAAATCCACCTATTTAAAGATTCAAAAATGCATCTTTTATTTTGACTATAAACTCCATCTTTTTAATTTTAAAGATGAAATCAAAAATTAAAACTACACCAAGTCAGAATCGACTCATGAGTAACTGTTCTTAGTCATTTACGTTTAATTGTAACATGCATAATTATCCCAAATAAATTTGGCCGTGTTACATCCTAATTAACCAGAAAAATTTAACAAAATCCAAATTCGTTTAAGTCTTAACAAGACAATCGTCTGCAGGAGTCTGTAATCACTTTCTATCCCAAATCAACTTTTAGCTCGCAACACATAGAACATGCAGTTAGCCACCACCGCTAACTTAGCACAACAGCCTATAGCAACGTGCTACCGTTAGCGTTCTCTGTGAAACGAAAGCTAAAACAGTACAAAACGTACGGCGAAAACAGTCCAAAAAATCACAACAAACACTTTAGAAGTTGACTTACCGCAATACCAGGACTTAATCCGCACAATTTATACCACTGTACCAAACTTTAATTCGGCACGAACAAAACATTCTCCTGTTCGTCCACGCGGACTGAAACATATTTTTCCAATTTCAGCCGTCCCGCACAGCAAACACCGATTCAACTACGTCCGTTACAGCCCAAAACCATTAACAAAAAACACAGCATTATAAGCGGTGGCTTTTAGACCTAATTAATTATTTTACCGCGGAGGTTTCAGACCAGTCTGTTACAAGTTTCGTAGTCCGCTTTGAGAAATTTCCTGGCGCCGGCTTCCAGAAAACCCCTCAAAAGACTCGAACAGATGGCAGAAAACCGCCTATAACCACTAATTTATTTATCAAAACATATAGGCACAGTTATCGTATGTTAACCGTGCTATCAAGTAAACAACTCAGACAGTATTAGCTCCTAGCTTAGGGCGGCCGCTCTGATGGCCTGTCGTAAATGTTCACAACTAATTCTTATAGATATTTAATTTCAGTTATCCATCATATTCAGTTATATATTTATTTATCTATGTTAATTTATTTATTATACTCGAGTTCATTATTTATACTATAACAATTTAACACAAAACGCAACATCACCAGCACTTCTCGCCAAGCGCCTGCGTAAAAAACATCTCACACACACACATACAGACACACACTTGTACAAGCAGAATTCAAAACACTAACCTCGTCGGAGCTCACCAAAAAACCAATGCCGGACCATTTCACTACTCAATTCGCGGTGCCCACGCGCGCGCTTGAGGAAGCGCAAGCCTCTCCAAAGTAATCCGTTCCAGATTCAACCGAGTGCGTCCCAGGCACCCGTAAAATCTATTTTCGTTTGCCAGCTTTGAAGATTCTCTCCGACAGCGTCCTGTCCGGAGTTGAGAAGGCCAATTCTCGGGCCCCGATCCGCACTTGTGGCTCCGACTCGAGTCGTTGAAGGGACCGCACCATCCGGTCCATCTGCTCCATTGTCCTGCAGAGTAACAAACTCCATCACCCAGCATGCACCGGTGTCTCTCTGCGGAGCGCAAAGCAGGTCGCAGTCCTGCTCAGAAGAGAGACACATACAATGGAGCCGCTTCAACCACGGGCTTGCAACAGTCAATCTGCTCAAAACAAAAACAAAAAACATATTTAACTTGCATGACAACATTACCCAATGTTAGATTAACCAATCAATAGAATTAAAAAACTACGCAACTCTGCGCAGATTGTCAATAGAGCAAATACATGTCCGTTAATTAACTTAAAAAAAATAACTGGATTTCGGTCCAAAAACCCTGCACACGTCGAGGTCACCAAATTTGTTGTTGAATTAAATAATTATCATAAGTAATTCAATGCATGTTCAAGCAGAGACAAAATGGAGCCAATTTCCAGTTTAACATTTATTTTGAACAGATTAACAAATTGCAGTTTTACAGAGGAATTTTGCCCCCGTCAGTTCCTCTGTGGTCCAGACTTAAAGAAATCTGAACAATTAACTGATCTTTATTTCACAGCTTTATAGACAACCGGGGCTGCCAGGGTTGTAGGCGTTCCTTCTCCTCGAAATCTTACTCCAATCCGATCATTTCCAAACAATGTCTGAGCAATGATTTGCTGTCAGAGAATCCTGGTGTCAGAAAATGAGTAGTCTCTGTTCTGGGTCAAAGGTTCATTATAAAAATTTATGGTTAAATGGCTATCTGCTTCTCTAAAAACTTTTCTCCCAGTTTCTTATCTAAACATCCTTGCTTTTACAGCTTGCAATAAAAACTCACCCCAGAGTTTTATGACTTAAAAGCTTTCCTGCATAAACAATAGTGTCAGACCCTTAACCATGCAAACTTTATAAACAGTCTTTTACCTTCTGAATGATAAAAGTTTACAGAATTACCACATAATATATGTCTGCGTATGGGACTGGTGGATATTTGGCGAGAAAGAAACAAACAACAGAGGATGTATACTTGGAGTAATAGAAGTCTATCGTTACAATCACGTATAGATTTTTGGCTCATTTCCAACGACGTTGTGGATAAGGTTAGAAATGTCGAAATAGAGCCAGCTATACTAACTGATCATAAACTTATTCTTATCAAAATTACCCTGAGTGACTTTTCTTCTCAACTTAGAACTCCTTCTTATTGGAAGTTAAACAATTCTTTACTTAACAGCTCGGATGTTAAATCGGAAATTAGTGGAATTATTGAAAAATATTGGAAATGTGCATGTAATTCTGGTGATTATGGTAAAAACTGGGAACTAACAAAATATGAAATCCGTAAGATGGCCATTATTAAAGGAAAGCTACTAGCAAAGCAAAAAAGAGAAAATGAATGGAAAGTTATTAAAAACATCTTAAGTCTACAGATAAAATCTGATGGTAATCTCAATGAACAAGAGAACAAAGATCTCACTCAATTACAAAATAAACTAGAGGACATATATATAGATAAGACAAAAGGAGCATTTATTAGATCTAGAAGTAAATGGCTTGAGAAAGGAGAAAAGAATACTAAATATTTTTTTTGGTTTAGAAAAAAGGAATGTTGAACATAATACAATAACTAATTTATTGGTCAATGGAAATATCACCAATGACTGTAAACTTATTTCTAAACATGTTTCTGGATTTTATCAAGATTTATACTCTTCCACCTCCACAGGTTCTGGTATGGATTCTTTTTTAAACAACATCTCGTCAAATGTTAAAAGAATTAATAATGAATATAAGGAGTTATGTGATATATCTTTACCTGAGCTGGTGGATTGTATAAAACATTTAAAAGAAAATAAAGCACCCGGTAACGATGGTTTAACTGGAGAATTTTATAAGACATTCAATGATAAACTTTCTCCTTTCTTACTTGCTGTTTTTGAAGAGGCCATTAAAAAAGGTGAGTTTCCTCCTACAATGAAACAGGGTATAATCACGTTAATTCCTAAAGCAAATAAAGATAAATTACTCATTGAGAATTGGAGACCCATTAGTCTATTAAACAATGATGCAAAACTATTTGCTTTAATCTTTGCTAGAAGGCTAAAATATGGATTAGATCAGATTATAGATGAAGAACAATCTGGATTTATGAGTAATAGACACATAAGCAATAACATACGGTTAATATTAGATATGATAGATTATAGTGACCACTTACCAGATGATAGTTTGATATTATTTATTGATTTCTTTAAGGCTTTTGACACCATTGAACATATCTTTATATTAAAATCTATTTCCTTTTTTGGTTTTGGAAAGTATTTCTATAATGCTATTCAAACGTTATACAATGGCTGCTCTAGCTCTGTAAAATTGAAAATGGGAACATCAGCAAGATTTAATATATCACGTGGTATAAGACAAGGTTGTCCAGTATCTCCATTTTTGTTTCTCTTAGTTGCTCAGACTATGGCCACACATATAAAACTATCTCCTTTCCTGGGTATACATGCTGTTAATAAAAACTTCAAAATTTGCCAACTAGCAGACGATACAGCTATCTTTTTAAAGGACCATAATCAAATAAGAACTGTGGTAAATAGTATAAAAGCATTTAGTGATGCGTCAGGATTAAAAATGAATACCAATAAATCCATTTTATTTCCACTAAAAAATTGTAATATCACCAGCTTCTATGGAATACCGGTTAGTGAAAAAGTGACCTATCTTGGAATTGTTATTAGTAAAAATAAAGAGGACCGTGTCAAGTTGAACTTCGATCCAATTCTTTAAAAAATCCAAGCTAAATTAAATTCATGGTTAATAAGGGATCTATCTTTGTTTGGAAGGGTCCTGATATCAAAAGCAGAAGGCATCTCTAGATTTGTGTGTCGCTTTATCGCTAGATGTCCCCAAAAATGTAGTTAAAGAATTGGATAAAATACTTTATGATTATATCTGGAGAAAGAAACCTCATTATTTAAAAAGAGATGTTATTACTGGTAATAGGAATCAAGGTGGTCTGGAAGTGCTAGACTTCAACACCATACATAATACATTTAAAATTAAATGGCTTCTAGGATTCTTGAGAAACCCTGATAGCATTTGGAACGCTTTTCCGACTTATTTATTCAAAGGCTTTGGTGGCACACAATTTCTACTCAAGTGTAATTTTTCTATCGTCAAAATTCCCTTAAAGTTGTCAGAATTTCATAAACAGGCCCTAACATCGTGGTTATTGATTTATAAACATAACTTTAGCCCACACAGATATTTTATTTGGAACAATAAGGACATTCTTTACAAAAATAAATCACTTTTTTTTCGTACATGGTTTGATAGAGGCATTTTGTTAGCAGGGCAATTATTAAACAAAGAGGGTTTATTGATGACATACACAGAATTTCTACAAACATTTAATTTTCCTGTGACACCTAAAGAGTACGCTATCGTGTTTGATGCAATACCGTCAGGCACACTTCATATTATAAAATCTATATCATTCACTGATAATATCGCTGTACTTGATCAGATTTTTATTGGTGAAACAGATATCACTAAAAAAGGATGTACAAATAAATATATAAGAAACCAGATCTCCCGTTCGGTTTTACCTGCTGCAAAATTCTTCTGGTGTTCAACGGTTAATGACTTAAACTGGGAGAAGGCAAACACAACTATTCACAAATATTTTGTAAATAATAAAATTAAAGAAGTATCATTTAAAATTTTACATCAAATCTATCCTGTTAAAGATACTCTTAAGCGATTTAAAATAAATATAGACGAGGTTTGTGTTTTTTGTCAGTCAAGTAAAGAAACAATTTTTCATTTATTTTATCACTGCTTTTATGCTAAACGGTTTTGGGCTGATCTTGAGGAATATCTCACTACTAAATTAAAGATTAACATTAAAATAAACACATATGATGTCATGATGTATTACGAAAAAAATGATCTGTCTGAAAACTTTATCTTTGTTGTTCAACTATTTCTTTTTTTGGGAAAATTTCATATCCATAAATGTAAATGGTTTGGTTCTAAACCCCTCTTTCATCTTTTTTCTTTGGATATTAAATTATACTGCAAGACTATTGAAAATATAAATCTCCCTTTAGCTATAAAAACCTGCAAAATTTTAAAGAAACTGCATTTTTCGGTCTAGTCTGATACACACCTTTTAATTTTTTATTTTTAACGTTAGTGTACTATTTGTAACCTCTGGTCTGTCAGAATTCGTTGTTAACATACATGTTGGGTTGTACTTGTAGTGTCTCTGTACCTTTTGTTATGTTCTGAATAAAGCTTTAAAAAAAAAAAAAAAAAAAAAAAAAAAACCTCACGGACGCGGCAAGCATAAACCATCAGATGTCTCCTCGCTGTGAGGAGATGTAGGAAATGTCAGCTCCAGTAAAGGGCTGTTCTGTTAACACCTCTGAAAGGTTCACTAGATTTATCATCCATTGAATTTTTTTTAATAAAATATTTTAAAAACGAAACAGCAATAAAACTGAATAGAAAAGAAAAAGAAGAAACGAATATAAAAACTGAAATGGACAAGAACAAAACTATTTTTAAATCAAAACTTGTTTAAATTTTCTAAAGTCTTCTTTGGATATTATTTCTTAATACAACCATATGCTCTACTTTCTCAAACTGCACATACAAATTTTAAATAACCCGGGCTCAAATTTTGAGAGTTTTACCCGACAGAAACCTCCTCAGAAACCTCCTTCTGCAACAGATAAATTGTGGTCAACAAATCCTCACTTGTTTATCTTTAAAATATCTATTTAGGCTTGTTTGTTTGTTTCAGCCTCGCCTTTCAACTCAAAAGTGTTTCTATATCGGAGACAGAGAAAGCGCATTCAGTTGATGGATTAGGAGGTAGGTGAACTTTATGTGATATTTTTACATATGCCTCTGCTCGTGTGTATTTTAAGTGTGTCTGCTGTGTCAGTGCTGATGTGTTGTTCACAAATGACACATCCCTGAGAGCCAAATCTTTGAGTGACTGTTTTGTGATGAACTACTTTGTCGGAGCGGAAACAACACCGCTCTCTGTTTTATAATTGAGATTCAAAGACAAAACACAGAACAAAGAGATCTCCATTCATACACACACTAACACTCTGACAGAGTATTTTTTGATTTATTTTTAGGCCTTCACAAAAGGAAGGATTCTTTATGAGAATTACTAGAATTATTATCATTAGGTACCTTTTATTTATTTTAGTATTTTGCCACGGCTTACAGGAACACAAAATCTCGTCTGAGGAGACTCGTCACACATAACTTCTATCACTGCTTCAGGCAGTTTCTCCAGAGCTTAGTTGAGTACTCTAGTTTTTCATCCCCTTGAGGGTTCTTCACTCTGGGTCTTTCCCAGTTTTTTAGCCTCCTGGTAAAGGTCACACACAAACCATATTATGGCAGTTATCAGCATTACCGCCGTCGCACAAATGGCCACCTGGCAACAGAAACTAAGACCAGTCATATTAATCCTTAATTCATAGCTCAATATTCTCAATATTGGCTCAATAGCACCAGATCAAAGCAGACCAGAATCTCGATTAAACCTGTTTTAGGTATTTTAATGTATCATCTACTGACATGATCAACTCAATCATGCCCAAATCATCTACTCAAAATGATTGAGGAAATCACCTGACTGGATGATCATCTGCGCATGATTACACAATCATGGGCGATCTGACACACCAAACAACAAAAGTAGGACACTAAACTATTTCTTTGTACTCTCTGTGTTGTGTATCTATAGGGATCATTTACCTTTGGCCGTTAGAGGGAGCCATTGAATCTCTCTGTCACGTTGTTTGGTTGTTTGAATTTATCCCTCTTTCTATGTCTTTCTTTAAATATAAACAAGGGTTGACAAACTGAATCATATCTGTTGAGGTTGCAAATTTTGGGCTTTTCCATTATGTTGGTCCGAATTGGGATCCGTAATTCAGTCTAAGCAGAGACTGCAGTTTGCTGTTTATTGAATTTAATTCATGAAGTTTTTTTTTTTTTTTTTCCTGTTTTGAACTACCAACCATAATCTGCTCTCATTTAAAGGCACAGTGTGTAATTTTCGGCCAGTAGGGGGCAGTGCATACCTAAATTATCACAAGCATGCGGTATCCGTGTCTTCGAGTAAGAAACTCTACAACGGAGGTCCAACTAGTGCTTTTTTCAAACGCTCAATTCCCTGAAAATGATCTATTTGCAGCAACATGACGAGCACATCAGTCTCTCTTTCATCGCTTGGAACTAGCGAAGATGTAAAAATGTATTTATGGTGAAACTTTTTTGCATTTTGAGGGGAAATCAATGTTTTAATAGCGGGCGTGTTCCGTGCACTTTGTCCGTCCGGGCTCTTGTAGAAGTAAAGACGTCATCTAATATGTCTTTCCCCTGAAAAGAGGACCCGCACCTATGTATTTGACAACTGATTTTTAAAGTCATATTTTACAATATCACCAACATTTTTGCAATTAATGTGCTTTACCTAATTATTATTACATAATATTTTTATGGCTATTTTCAAAGATGTACTGCAAAAACTACACACTGTCACTTTGAAGAAAATTATTGTTAAAAGAATTATAACAAATATATTTTTTTTTCACATGGCTTTTTTTGTCATCAGAAAGAATATGTGTTTATAAAGGTATTTTTATAACCAGCCGGGTCCTGTTAGAGTGCTTGTGGAGCACCAGAGCGTCATTGTTTTCCTAATAATGTACAAACAGTTGTATAACTAGGTTTATCAGATGATGTTGAGGAAACAATAGACTGTAGCTGGCAGCCGGGATGAGGACATACGTCAAGCCTGGAAAATGCTGACAGAACAGCCTCGCCCAGTCAGAACACAAAGATTTATTGTTTTCTTTCAAAAAATTGTTATCTAAACTTTCACCCATTGTTCTGTACCTCTCCAGGTCACTAGATGACTAATGCCCTTGTTGATCATCTCTCTCACAATAAAGTGAAACTATTGCATTTAAGGACATCTCATCGGAGCGTATGCTCCAAAAGTGTCACAGCCCACAAAGTAAAAAAGACATTATAGTAAAAATGTATACAGTATGCAATAGTTTAGAAATACAAGAATACACTATATACTTTAAATACCTAAATGATAAATGCATTAATTGATGTTTTAAAACATTTGTTGATTACAAAACCAAAATGATAAAATTTTCTTTAAAGTATGAAGCTATTTCAGTTCAATTTTATAGCCTAAAATATCTTAACTAAAAAGGCAGTTATTAATTATTTACAGAGGCAGCTTAAATATAGTGTTTCTATTTGTTACAGACAGAAATTCCAAAAAGGTTCATTTCAGAGCTTTTATTGATTTTTGCAGTTATTATATGATCTGTTAGCATTATCTAAAGGATAAATATATGTATAGATCAAGGGTCAATATATTTATAAAGGATCAGTCAATATATTTATAAAGGATCAGTCAATATATTTATAAAGGATCAGCTTGAAATTTAAGCATAACTTTAATTACTTAAAATGATATTTAAAGGATTTAAAACGCTCAACTTAGGATCAACAAGTGAGAATTAGTGAGAGAAGTGGTATCTCATGTTCGATTACAACTCCCAGAATCCCCACAGTGAGGACAGGAGGGCAGCACAGAGGGACACAGTCAGAGACAGTTGAACAGAAGTGGCTCCGTTGCACAGGTTTGTGGTGCAGCATGAGAAGGTGCTGGTGTAAGCAGCTCCGATGAGGGATCCAGTCAGCGTCACCCCGCACAGGTCCGAGTCAAGGCAGCCCCTGCTGTGGAGGGTCAGTGACCCCGTAGCATTGAACTCTGAAATTACCATAAACAGAGAATCTGTTAAACATGAGCTAGCTTCTTCTGAGAACATCGTCTGCTAAACCCAATTTATAAAACACACATTTCATATTTCATTAGTTTGTTGCAAATTAATCATGGAAAAGACACAGACTTTAAATCAAACACATACGAAATACAATACATCTATCTTTTACACTTTATATCAACATGTATAACTCAATTTTTCTAACCTTTTTACTATCAATTTTTCTAGCGCTTGATTTACAATAGTTTCCTTTTAATTCTCATACAAATACATCAACAACTTGGTGTACTTATTTTGTATAATTTCATCACTCTATGCTTTATTGTTGGAGGAGTTTTGGTTAGCTCTGCTTTAGTTCATTTGGGATTGGCAGAAATTACTTTCTCCTCAGATCTGTTAGGTCCCTCCACAGCATACTATTCAAGTTAAATCCTGGACTCTGACTCAAATATTGCAACACTTCAATTAACAGTTTTTTTGGTGCACCTGTTTTCCTGTTTCATCACAAAGCTTCAGCTGTCAGACAGTTGGCTTCACGCTTGGCTCAAGAATACCTAATAGAAGAGTTAGTGGTTGTCTCAATAACTGCAAGGTTCCAGTTCATGTGGCTGCAAAACAAGCTCAGACCATAATCCACCCACCCCTCTGTGTGACAGTTGATGTGGGGTACTGATATAGGCTACTGTCATCTGCTTTGTTTTAGGGAGGATAAATCAGAATTTTTTTATTTCTTTTTTTATTTCTCTGAGCATTTATTGTATATTTAAATAATATAATACAGGGCATCCACTCCCAGGGAGGCGAGCATTTAACGTAAAAGACGATGGACAGATTATGTGGTACTCCTGGCTTCATGCAAATGTAGCTGAATAAGGGATTCAGGATTTGTTGGGTTTTGGGTGATTGGTACAGGTTTGACAGAAACCTATGAGACTTACAGCAGTTGCAAAGGCATTGTATAAAAGCAGAATCACTAAGGACTTTGAATTGTTTGGAAATGGTGTAAAATGTTCCAGATTGATTTGGAGCAACAGTTGCTTCTCCAGAATTATTGCTGATGTCTTCCTGCCCTGGCACAAACTATGGCAACAAAACCCCTACTTTTCTAAAGGCGGTCCCATTCACAGTCATAGAAACTGTCCTTTTTGCTTTTTTTGGCATTAATGAACTAATTAACAGTTATATGTTTGTAAGGTTCGCCTATTTTGACCCACTTCTCAACTTTTGCTCAAAATAACTGGTTCAGCTACATAGTTCCCTAAACTGCTGGTAACTTTTGTTCTTCTCCTCCCAGTTGAGTAATCTCATTATCATTAGATGGCAACAGTTTTTCCTTACGTGCTTCTCCTCTGTAGCAGCTCTCTGTTGAGTTAACACAGGTGACGTCACTCGGAAAGAAGCAGCTTCCAAATACGCCAACAGTGCATTGACGGCAGGCCAGACAGTTTCCTGTTCAGTGGAAAAAAAAAAACCAAGTTACTGTCTGTCTTATGAGGTCTTCATATTTCAGTTTGAGAAATGATAAATGTGCTTTCTGTTGAAAAGGTTGCTTAAAATTTTTTGAAATTTAAATACATCCGTCTACTAGTTCAGTAATATTTTTACTACAATGATGGGAAATAATTCAGTAAAGAATAATAGTTACTTTTTAACAAGGTATGCCTATGAATACAAACTGGAAACATCTTATTATAAGCTTTTTTTTCTTCACTCTCAAATAATCTGTGGTTAACATACACTATGTGTATGTTAACCACAGGCCCCAAATTTCTTTTAATTAGTTAGTTTTGAAAATAAAAGATTTTAGTTGTGATAAAAGCGGAGGAAACATAAGTAGACATATTTTCACTGAATCCTGGCAAATGAGAATACGTTTCTTGCAGTAAAACCATGTTTGTTTCAGTTTATTTGAGCAATAAGCCATCAAATACAAGCAACCCAATAAGTCAGAGGAAAATTTCAATGACATTGAAAACAGGTATCAAAATAAAACTGGCGTGCTGAAAAAAATCAAACAAAGAGAGGAACTTCTGTCTACTCACCTGCCACAATCAGGGCACTGAGGCAAATTACTGCTTTCCAGATGGTATTCATTGTTCACAAGCTTATTTAGAGAAGAGAAATTTCTACCAACAGAAACCCTTGGCTGTCTTAGTTCATGTGGACCGAGACGCATATGAGAATGAGACAAGTAAAGCATGACTGATAAGAAAAGATGCCCAACAGGTTTAGCCTCTTTAGCAAGTTTGAGGAGGGAGTTGTCATGGAAAAACAAATGTTCCTCCTTCCCTTAAATACCCAGCTACAAGGATGTTAAATGTCTCACAAATCATTTTATTTGATCATTAAATATTTGTACAATCTGTGGGAAACAAATGAAGTTTCAAAGAGATGGTGGATACTTTTTAGGAGATTAACGGAAACCATATTCAATGTTTGTATAATTGCTTTTGAAATGTTTTATAAAAGTCCATCCGGAACAGAGTTAATCACTAAAGTTTAACACTTAATTATTATCTCCATATTTCTTGAAAACATTACATTAAACTGAAAAGTGTATATAGTTTGACTTTCAAGTAATTTAGAGGTGTTATCGTAATTTGTTGCCCCCCAAATATTCAGACAAAAGTATGCAGTAGTATGTTTGTTATTAGTGAGAAAAATACTCTGACTTTGGAGAGAGAAAATACTTTTGACACTAATATTTTATCTGCTTAACAATCAAGCTTACCTTAGAGACAGTAGTCTCATGTTTACACATCAAGATAGAAGCATCTCTGCTTTACAAGTTGTGATTATAATGATTATTTTCATCAGCCTGTCTTATCAGCCAATCGGCAAGCGACAAGCTACACTCTGAACAGGTAAAAAGTTTATCACAGGACTACAACCAAACATCTGAACCGTAGGGTAGTGTCAAGTTAATCTAAAATTTATGTTTTTACTGCAGGTAAAACGATACTTGATGGACCCCCCAAACTCCAGATGTTATTATTATTATCAACATCATCCATGATTGATAACATATGATACTTCTTGTTCTATTTTTTCTTGTTGTTCTTCCTCTTACAAGATAATTCATGGCATCTCAAGGCAATTTATGAAAAATTAAGTTTAAAGTGATTTATCAAAACAAACTAATCCAACATATAGAGAGATTCTTTTTTAGTTTCAATCATTCCAATTTGTTGGTTTGCAGTCAAATCCAATTTATTTCAACAGCGTGTTCCAGTTCCTGCTAATATCCATTAACTTTGCTCGTCCATTGAAGAGGAGTGGTCCAACATTCCACAGGCCACAATCGACAACCTGATCAACTCTATGCGACGCAGATGTATTACACTACATGAGGCAAATGGTGGTCACACCAGATACTGATGGTTTTCTGAGTCTTTGCCACCACACTGTTTATGATACAACCCAAAGTTTGAATATCTGCCACATTTGGATGATGTATGCAATGCCTGAGTAGTCCTTTGATACTAGTTTCATGTGTTTGCACATGCAGAAGTTATTGCATGTTATTTTTTTTTGGGTGATGGACTTCAGACAAATATGCAGTTATTACCTTGATAATAAAAAATATGAGCTAGACATCATGTATGATAGTTGCCAAAGAGATAAATGACCAGATCCTGTCATATGAGCTATTTAGGAGACATATCTGATAAGTACATATAGGACATGAATACTGAATGTATACATATATTTACGTACAATACAGGAAAATGGCAAATTTTATGTATTTCACATATATTCAAAACTTATACCAAAACATATATTAAAACCCACATGTTTATATAGATTCTCTCCATGTGGGAAAATTAGTAGTAGAGTAAAGTAGAAAACATAGAGAGCTTGGAAAAACTACAGCATTGGTCGTACTTAAAAATGTGAATCAAAATTTCTAGAAAGAATGTTATAATTCTTTGAAGGAATACAAATAAAACCCTCACACTATAACATAGTGTGGTTCATTGAACAAAAAAAAAATAGGGCACTTCATTTATTTTTTTAAAATCCATCTCAGTTTTATTATGTACCAAAAATGAAAAAGAATTGCCAACTCAAGAGACTTTACAAAACAAGCAGGTCCAGTTCATTTACGGTCATATAGAATATTTGTACTAAAATAATATAGATATTGTTTATTTCTGATTTTCCATCTGGAGACTGAGGTTATATTTAATTAATTTAAATGAGATTAATTGAATGGATAAAATCTAAATAAAATCTGAATAATAAGAAAATTAGGCAACAAAGATCCATCTCATTTTGGACTACAACTCCCAGAATCCCCACAATGAGGACAGGAGGGCAGTACAGAGGGCCACAGTAAGAGACAGCTGGATGGTGGTGGACCCGTTGCACAAGTCTGTGTCGCAGCATGAGACGGTGCTGGTGTAAGCGGCACCGATGAGGGTTCCGTTCAAGGTTGCCCCACAGATGGCGGAGAACAGGCAGCCCCGGCTGTACAGAGTGGGCGACCCGGTCGTGTTAAACTCTGAAAGGACCAGAAAACAGTTATAAGTGTGTTAAATAAGTATGGATTCTTTCTCTCACCAAGGGAACCAAAACTGCTGTTCTGCTACCGACATTTTTTATGAATAATTATTTATTAAATTATTGTGTCCCTCGGATGAAGGACCTATAAAAGTTTTACCATCTCCTTACTTGCTTGTAAGGTTGCACACCTCTCCTGTTCACCACATGTGACTTCTTCTCCAAACAGGCAAGACCCAAATACGCCGATAGAACACTTATGGCACTGTAGGCATTGTGCTGTTTAGAGGAAAGAAATAAAGGATAGATATAATTGCTGGGCACATCTCATTTACGTATGCTTGTGTTTCAAATTCCACAAAGTTTTCATTGGCTAATAGAAACAAGTTACATTTGTGGAACAAACATTTAATAATTTATCACCTGGAGAAAAGAAGAAAAACATTTACGCTTGTAAAACATCTTCAAAAGTACCTTTCAGGATTTGAGGTTAAGAATTCTTCTGTCAAACATTAAACACAATCCAGCAACTGACTTCATTCAAACAATTTTTCATGACAAGATGATTAGCTAATGAGGTACATGTTTCCTTGATTTAATTGGTCTGTTAAACCACCAAAAGAGTTATACTCAACCCTATATTGTTTTAATTGGTGGTTCTTATCTATTTTTGATATAATGTTGTTATTTTTGTGTGTTGTGTTGTTTGTTTTTAGGGACTACAGATGGAGATTAGCATTCCTCTAAATCTAGTGTATTTACAGGAATATTGTTAATTCATTAATAATTGTTGTCCTATTCAAATAAAATGAATTCATTTTAACCAAGGAAACATTATGTTACACTTTTCTTGCTTCTTCTGTAGTATAAACAGTTTTCTGCTAAGCCAGACAGCCTTGGCTTACTTTTGGACTCGCCGCATCAGAACCACAGCTCTCACCTGTCATTTATTCGCCTCATATACTGTATTAGCACAGAACCAACCAAACTGTCACCCAAATATTACAGCAAGGAGCTATTAATAACTTTAATTAAAATCCAAATTTGCTCCGCTCAAGGTAGACTCACCAGAGGAGGGTAAAGTTTGAAACTGAAACTGAAAGTAACACTATGATTTACTTACTGATGATTATTTGAGTACAGGAGGGTTGCTCATACAGCTTTGAAATTTAAATCCCACATGGTCAGTTGATTGCTTAAAGGTTGGACGTGGAACATGAGCATGATAGCGACATCTAGTTTATCTAAGTTGTAGTTAAAACAATAAAAACATAATTCCAGCCATTGGGTTGCCTGGTTCACTGCGAATACGCCCAGTGACCGGCCTGAACTGTGTCCAGTGAGGAATATATTTTAGAGGAGAGTCAGCTAACCTGAGCAAAGTTAGCTAGTGAGTTAGCTTACTAATCCAGGGGGAAAGTCATTATTGCCGCGTGTGTTTGATGCTGTGGAAATGTTTTATGTGGATCCATCTAGTGTAGGCTTCACCTAAAACTACTCTAGTTTCTGTTCTTCTGTGGTCAATCCTCTCCTGAGATGGATTACAATATCTCCTGGGTTCTGAAGCAGCTGCTTGACTTGCTGACCACACCATTCTTCCAAGTACCAACCGAGCTGTGCCGAACATATTGTTGGATCATTGAGATGGCATCTGTCAATCCCCGGCCACTATTGGCCGGTAGATGTAAACATAATGTCATTGTCGTTCCCGGTTAAAATCTACATTTTATTAAATTTTTATTCAAGTATAATTTTTTAAGGAAAAATTTTACTTTCATTCTAAATCCTGATTTATTTTTTAAGTGTATCTTTTCATGAAAATGTTTCATATTAAATGTTTAATAGGAGGAAAAAAATAGATAAAACAAGGTTGTGAAAGTTCAGTAAAAGTAACGTACCCAGTCCGGATACAGCAGAATACTGTGTATTATATACTGTCAATCCAAATATACATGCACTGTTACTTAAAAAAGGAGTGGCTCAAAAGTGACATCTATAGTTAAAAGATGACTTTATGTTCCTTAAAATACACTTAATTTCCTCACTTCTAGACCAAAGTGCCAAGAGTCGGACCATTACTTTATCTGGTTATGGTAAATTTATTATTTACTATTTATTTTTTGGTTGGTTTGGTTTAGTAACACAAAAATATCATATAAACATCCCACCATTGAATCTATCTGCATTCAGTTACACTTTGAGAATCTTGGCTAAATATAAATGCCTGTTAGAAATCTACTTAACTTTATACTTTTATCAAATTTAACTAGATTTCATCCTCGGATACTTGTGCTTAAAAAACAACCAAATTATTATTTTTTTTTATAAGTGTTCAGCTGCATGAAATAGAAAGTCTTTAACTTTTATACTTTATCATTGAAAATGATTTGTGAAAATTAATTCAGTAAAAATGAAAAAGTTTGCAGTAAAACCTGTCATGTCTCTTCTTTTTGACAGTGACATTACTCACTTACTACCACCTGCTGGATGCTGACTGTCACTAATGACCACTATAAAAGTTAAAAACAATGGTACAACTGTAAAAGTAACCATTAAAATAGTTTTCAGAGTAAGATAATACATTTTTCTTACCTGTGTCTATCACAGCGCTGAACGCAATCACGGCTGTCCAGAAGGTAGTCATGTTTACGATTAATAGAAAAATACTGGAAACACTAATGACTTAAACACACCTAGATTCTTGGATGCCTCATAGCAAGTGAGGAGAAGACACGCTGCAAGGAATGGTGAACACAAATCAGGGCTGTGGGTTGTTTTTTCTCAGTAAGAGAATGAAGTCACACACTACTCAAATCCTACCCCACTTAGATTCACAACTTCAAGAAAGTGAAACTCCCAGTAAATCAACATTAATTTTATTGCATTAAGTCGATGCAAACTGAAGGAAATTCCTATGTTAAAATTCTCACAATGTGTCTACTACATTATTGTGTAGGCATACTAATAAATGACATCATGAATGGTTTATAAGTTTCCTGTATATACAGAAACTTTGCATATCGTAAAGTAAGAAGGTTATTTCTCCGGTTGTTGTTACTAAAAGCTGAGCTGACTCCAAACAGCTGTGATGGCAGCACCCAGAGCCGCAGTGAGAGTGAGCTGGACAGATGTGGCTCCATTGCAGTTGTCAGTGCTACAGCAGTCCCTCGTCACTGTGTACCCAGCTGTCAGCAGGGTTCCTGTTTCTGTATTGTTGCAGAGACGCATAGAAAGGCAGCCTCGAGTGTGGAGACTCATCATTTTGGTGATGTTAAAGACTGAGGACCAAAAAGACAAATCTTTTAGCACCAGATCAGTTTATTTATGAGCATAAAGTGCTGTAAAAATGTCCTGCTCACAGATTATTCCTGTTTCTGTTTTTGTCACACTCAACAATTATCTGACTAAATACAAAAAGCCTATTTAAAATCATTTCATTTCTGAAAAGGAAAAAAAGCTTTAAAAAACAAACCTGACCCTAACTTCAACACATAATTGTCCCTCTTGTTAAAAGGATCTTCCAATCACTTGTTAACATCTTCTCCAGAGTTAGATGAGTGCAAAAAAGCATTTTGTAACCAGCAAAGAAATTTTCTTCTAACCTGGTGTAGCCTATCTTAGCATAAACAATGTAAGTTTAATGGTAAAAGTTTGCATTTCGTGTGAGAAAGTGATGAAAATTACTCAGCAATAATCCCAATCATGACCCCAATAATCATATCAATGGCAAATGATTGAATGATTGAATAACGCATTACAACAAAGCACCGCTGTAAGGCAAGACGCAGGCCCATGCTAAAGCCAACTACTTCTGTCAACACAGCATGTGCTACAATACCCTTAGATTAGACATACTGATTTAAAAACTAACTTTAGGCCCTTGGTTATGAGATTCTTACATTCTGATAACTGCTCCAAGTCTTTTAGATTGGAAGGCCTCTTTGCCATCACCCTAATCTTCGGATTCCTTCCAGATTCAGGTTGGATCGCTAACTTTAATCAAAATGAAACTTGCGAAATTTTAAGGACCAGTTTTCCATGTTCAGCCACCTTAATAAGTTGGGCTTAAACCAATAGCTAAATTTATAGTATACAGATATCAAAAGGTGCAGCTTTTCCCATAACCATTTGATTCATTGTAATATTTTTTATATATTATCTGGTCTTACACTTTTTAAAAACAAGCTAAATACAACCACAAACCTTAGTATCAGCATTGTAAAAATAAACTATATTAAAGGAAATAAATCAGTTGTTATCCAAGCTACTTCCTTGTTGACAAAATAAAGTGAAGAAAATCTTGATAGAACACAAAGCAAAACGAGTTCACCCGGGGGAAAAAAAGAAGTTTAATCTTGGTCTCATCTGACTAAAGCACCTTCTTCCACATTCTTGCAGAGTCTCCAGCATAACGTTTTTGGCATATTTGCAATACTAACACTGAATACCTAAAAAACACCAACCCCCCTGGGTGGGGTGTGGCAACATCACACTGTGAGGATGCATTCCTTCAGCAGGGGCAGGGAAACTGATCATAGGTAATGGGAAGATCACTGAAGTAAATAGAGGGCAAATAAAACCCCACTATAGCTGGAGGTTCAACTTCCAACAGGGCAATTGTCCTAAAAATACAATTAGAGATAAAGTAGATCAAAGCCTGTTTGCGTTAGAACATCCTAGTTAAAGTCCTGTCCTAAACTCAATAGAGAATCTGTGGCATGACTTAAAAATTAATGTTCACAGATTCTATCCACAATATCTGATGGAGCTTGAGCTACTTTTCAAAGAAGAATAGTTTAAAATTTCAACCTCTAGATGTCCAACCCTGGTGTAGCATAGATTTAGTTTCTTCCAGGTTACACAGATAACTATCTGGTCTGTATAGTAAATACAATGCTTATAGAAAATATTCACCATCTTGGATGTTTTATGATTTTATTGCTTTTACAAATCAGTTATGATCAACAAAATTAGACCTTTTTGGCTAAGCAAATATAAAAGAAAACTTTACTATAAAAATGAAAACTGAGTTCTACAAAATAATGATAATGAAATAAAATTATATGAATTAAAAAGGTGATTGCATAAATATTCACCTCCTCTAAAGTGAATTATGTAATTAAACAGGGGTCCAGCCAACGGGTGCTAGTAATCTCAAAATGAGTTAAATTAATAAAAGCAAAAAAATGTCAAATGCCTGTGACAAATAGTTTGGCAGAACACTACGTTTGAACTTTATCAAAGATTGTAATGTAGAATAGTTTTGTTTAATGTCTGCTTAAAGGTTGTTCTTTTGAAGATGTACTTTTAATCCCCCAAAACACCCCTGTTCTGAGTGCATATTTTCAAATTTTTTTAATGTGCCTTCAGAAACCGAATTATTAAGTTCCTCAACTCAATAGCCTGTCGAAACAGATGAAAATGGACCATTTACCCAGAATGCTTTCAGATGAGACTTTGAAACTCATGTTTTCCTACAACAAAAATTAAATCAGGACTATACCACTATTAAAAAAAAATCGAAAATGTTCCAAGCTCTAAATAAAAAGGCTTTAGATCAGTTTGATAATTATTTTTTTTAATCTTAGTTTATGATTCATGCTTGAGCAATTCAATTCCCTCCATGCGTGGGTCCCTTTTCTAGGATTTTGAGAAGATTCTGGCTACTTTGATTAAACTGCTGTTAAAAGAGTTTTTTTTATTTATTTTTCTGTTATTATTAATAAAACATACACCAGATATTCGTTCTCAATAACCAGATAAATGCAGATGAAACTTACCCAGGTTGCCACGGTAGCAGTAGAGCTGAGAGTCGTCACAGGTTTCAGTGGAGGAGAAAAGGCATCTCCCTTTGAAGCCCACTTTGCAGAAGTTACAGCTCAAAGAATCGCCTGGAAACCAGAGAAGAAAGCAGATTTAATGACGATAAAACTAGCTTTTAACCTATTGAAACATCAAGTACTCCCCCCAATAAACTGACATTTCCTTCAAGAAGAGTCTTCATTGGAAGTAGCTACATGTTTTCTGATGAAAATAAAAAAAACGTCAACATTACAAATAAATGATAGAGTTTAAAAGAAAAAGACTTGTTTTGTTTTTAACATGACATTTTTTTTCTTGGTAAAAAAAAGGTAAAACATTTTGTTTTAACCTTTTATTAGTTTTGAGGTGTATGAACTCAGAAGACTATAGTAGATATAAGGATAAATAAAAAACAAATGTGCTAATAATAAGAAAGAGTTATAAAGTAGAGTTCAAACTGTAAAAACAAAAAAACAAAAAACCAACTACAATTTGCTATGGAGCAATTTTAAATAAAAGTTTGACATTATCATTATTGTTTTAATTGTTCTATCAGTAAAACCCCTTATTTAAATTTGAAAACCATAAATATACATCTTTAAAGAAGTCAATCATGTGTCATAGTTTGCTAAATAATTTCTAAGATTGTATTTTATCAGCAAAATGAGGCTGCAATGTTTTTAATCAAACACCAGACTCAACCCTTTTTTTTGGTAGTTTTTCATGAAGTATGTATGGTGGAGAAATAGGGACAAAAGTAAGGGTGACTACAAACAAATACAGAAAGATACCCCTGCCTGTATTAGTACTGTTTCAACAAAAAGGTGAAAAAAGTCATTTCAGTCTTGTGCTATTTGATCTTAATATTTGCAGACTCAATAATTATTTTGTAAAGTGAGTTTAGATATTTTACGACATAATTCATTGCAAAGTGTAAGTTATACACGTTTATTTTTTTATGGTTCTTGATATAATTGTTTACGTAAAATCTAAAAAAGTTAAGATTTTCTAGATGTTTTTCTTGTTAAAAAGTGTCACCTACCTGTAACAATCATCGCCATAAATGCAGCACAGATCATCAGATTTTTCATCGTGAAAAAATATTTTTTTTCTGGAAAAGTAAAAATAGGAAAATCCAAAAGTACTTTTACAGAGTCAAGTTGGATTCAAAGTAAATTTAATTTCTCTGTACAAGTGGTTTTATGTCAACGGTTTGCCTGGGAGGCTAATGCATGTCATCAACTTTTGTTTGTCATCTCCCTGCTTTATGAAACTGAGGTTTGACAATAAAAGCCGCTGTAACCCAGAGAAAAGGCTTCATGGATTTTTCTCTCATTGTGCGTGAACCTCTTTGAACGCTAGTTTCATAAAAACAAACATCATTATATTTTTCAAAGGCGTTTGATCTGAGTAAATAACGAGGCATAGTTGAAAAGGAGGAGTCGTTGTTGATGCAATAAAGGGACTTTTATCCTCGCATGTAGGAAATAAATGAAAGCTGGACAAAAGGATTCAAAATGCCCACTTTCATTCAGGAAAAAAAAGCTTGATGCCTCAGTTTAGTATTATAAAGGATCTAAGAGATCGAATTAAATCCTACTAATTTTTCTAACTCAATGTTTCCCAACGCTGATCCTCAGAGCCCACTGTCATGCATGTTTTAGATGTTTCCCTACTTTGCTTTAGTTGACTGCAGTTCACTAAAAGCCTGTTAATCAGTTGTCAATTCAAATCAGGCGCTTAACAAGCTTTCCTGAACTAGCTTCAGAAAAGCACACCCACAGCATGATGCTGCCACTGTGAGGAGGGTGGTAGAAGTTTCAGGGTGATATACAGTGGTGGTGCTAAAAGTTGCTTGCATAATCTGCATGGGTTCATATTTAATCAACAATATGCTGTCTCTAAATGACACATAGTTAGGTTTTTTGACATTTTTATTAGCACTAGTGTTATACCAAAAGTTTTTTTATGAGTTCCACTAGATGGAGCCAGACTATCAACAATAGAGGGAAATGTCATCATCTGAAAACAACAGTTTTAGTGAGATTTGTAGAAAACGATCCCATAGAACAGTGGTTCCCAACCTAAGGTTTATAAATATAAATTATATTTATAAATATTACATTTTAGAGAATCAAAAAGACAAAAAGAACATTTTCTACATGGGTGACAGAGTAAAACAAGAAGGACCCAATAAAGCACAATGCCAAGAGTGAGTTAGGTTGCGTATCTGCTGATTCAAGAGCATAAAATAATGAAACAAATGTTTTGCGCCAACATACAGCTTTTAAGGGAAAATCCAAAAGCCACCTATAGTATCCCAGCTTTTCAGATTCAGTAATGGACAATATTTTAATGCATTGGCTATGTTCTTAATCTCAATGGGATTTTATCCAGCAAAATGTAGGTTAGATGAAATAATATCATACAAGGATTTCAATATTCACATGATGTGTTTTCTTGTCTATATGTAGTTGACTATATTTTAAGATTTGGAATATCCTTTGTTGCAACTTAATTTTTTTTTCTATTAAGTTAGTTTTAGCCCATCAGCTAGCCTCTTCATTAGGCTAGTCCTGCATGATGATTATGAGTGTGTTGTAAGTCTTTTCTCACCAATCTAACCTGTTCCCTTACTGACAAACATTTAATTTATGTTACAGCAGTTTGCTGCTTTTGTGTCCTGTGCTTTTTTTTCTATTTAAGTCTCTGCCTCTCTGCTCCACCTTTTGTTTTAGCCTAACATTACAATAAGAACTATTTCATCACTGTTCCACAATGAGTATTCTGTCTTATTTATTAGCAATATTATCAGTGTTGTGGTAATTACAAAAGTTGTATAATCTTTTTTATACTAGTTACAGCCTCAAAAATTTCATATGTTTGTAATATATTACTGTCTCAAAAATGTAACTGAGTTAAACTACTTGAAGTTACTTTTGACAAAATATATCTTAAATATGTAACATGATTTTTTTTTAACGCTGTAACCCTATCAATTTACATTTTACACAGGAGTGACACAACATATTTTTTAATCAGTTTTATTAAACTCAGTCTGAAGTGCCTTTGCATGTCTTGTATCTCATGGTAGTGTTTGTTAAATTACATCTAAAGAAGGTGCTGAAAATCCTCATTTCTAAAATAGTTGACAAAGAGACTCGTGAGACTGAATATTCGACAGGTGGTTAGGCGAATAGTGAAATAGAACACATATTTCCACTCAATCTTTCCTGTCATTCTGATGTTTTGGTTTTGAGCAATATTAAGTGCACCCTGGATCTTCTTCAGCAGTATCCAACTTAATGTATAACGTATAACGTCTGGTTTATTTTGAACATGAACAAATAACAAAAGAAAGTAAATTTCAAAGCAAATTTTGTCATATTTCTTTCAAATATTTGAGAGCAATCGTTCTGCACAAAAATGAAAGACGTTTGTGTTTATTCCTAGCATGAACTGACTAGAAAAATATATTATTTTATTTAACAGCATTGCTAAAGGAAATTTTTTACAAATGTTGCTTACAAGCTAGTATATGAACTAACTAAAATGCATAAAATTGTAGTGATCCTAGGTTGTTTGTTTTTTAGGATAATTCCTTTATTTTTACACGTTTTTTGTCATATTGGTTCATTTCCTCTGTATTAATGAATTTTTGCTTTTATTGTGTGCATTTAGATTGAGGTTGCTTATATTACTTTTCCTTTTTGTTTGCTGTTTACATCAGTGTCAGGATTTCCCCTTTTGTTGTATAGTCTTTCTTTTTTATGCTCTGCTTCTTTTCTCTTTCCCTCAGCCTGACTCTCAGCACAGCTCTTCTTCACATCCTCCTTCACTCTCCTTCAACTTTTTCCATAATTTTTTGATTGCCTCCTCTGGTTCCCCTATCATTTTCCACTCTTTCCAAAGAATATATAATTCTACTTTTTCTCCAGTGGTTCCTCTGTTACTCTCTGTGATCTCCTCCCTCTCTAACATGTTCCGTAATCACCATTGTTTTGCGGCCAGCCATCTCAGCTGTACGTGTTCTCGAATAAATATGCATTCAAAGGTTATTGCAAGTTTAATGCTGCATTTTGGTCCAGTTTTAAATCTAAAAGACATAGCAACAAGTACATATTTTATTACCTCTGCCAAGCAGGCTGCGTTTTCACCTGGGTTTGTTTGTTTATTTGTCTGTCTGTCTGTCAGTTATTAACATAAATTAAAACATTACAAGTGGATTTCAATGACATTTTCAGGAAATGTCTGTAATGGGACCAGGAACAAGTGACTAGAATTTGGGGGTGAACCAAAATCAGCATCACTGAAAAGTGATTTTTTGGGAATAACTACTGAACTAATGATATTATGAAATATTACAGTGTAAAAAATTTGTATTTATTTTCTGTCTTAGTAAATGCAGAGCAGGAGGCGGAGTTAGAGAAAACAACTGTATTGTCCCAGCATAATTTTCCTGATAAACATGTGTCAAATGTACGGGGTGAAAGACTTCAGAGCAGCAAGATATCTACTGGATGTTCTTGCCTTGAGGGACTGCGTCATGCTTAGTATCAGACTAGCACAAACCAGTTATTTAAGGAGCTGACTAAGAAGATTCAAAAAGGCTTGCTGACCAGAAAAAATTGTGATTAAGAAATACTATTTAGGGTGTTAGTCAAAAGGTTGGAGTATGAAGTCAGGAAGATACTTTCTCTTTTCATGTTCTGGCCAGACATGTTTTCATTAAATACCTTAAACACCTTTAAGGACTCCGTTGCATCTCATTTTTAGGAGCCATTACAATAAAGGTAGAGGTATGTTGAATGGTGAAGGAATCTAAACAAAGTTACTGTTAGATCTTAACTGAGCTGCCTTGGTGGAGGCAAGTTTTGTAGTTGTAAATATAGGACTTTAATCTTAGACAAAAAAGACCAAATAGGACTTTAATTAAAAACCAATGTAAAAATGCAATTTTCAAGACAGGATGTATAAGCTGGTTCTGCAGTGTGAATGGTGAGCGTAAGCTCACAAGTTAAATAGAAGTGTAATTTCTTAAATAGATCAAAGAATCAAAGACACAACAGACATTTAAGATAATATTTTATTGATTTAAGTTTGTGTAAGAATAAACTAAGAAGCTCCAAGGATGAAAACAGCTTGATTTTTGAAGATAATAAAGTGAAACACCATCATGAAATATGAATGAACTCAATGTTTCTCTGAAACATCTCATTGATCATCCTCCATGACTGGCATCTAAATCAGTTTGAGTTTAGCTGGAGTGTCTAATTTTTTTAAATATCTACTTTCAACAGGGCTCTTGCTTAAAGAGAAACATTTCTAGATTGCACTGGTCATAGAACAAAAGAAGTTAAAAAGAGCCAGCTGGTAGGTTGTTGTAATTCATTAAAACATGCCTCCCCACAAAGAGGCAAGGAGAGCTCCACCAATAGCAGCAGTGAAGGTCAGTGAAGTCTTGGTTGTTGGGGCACTGCTGAAAATGGTGTTGCAGCGGTCTGTGTTACAACACTTGTCAGTGAATGAATACGAAAAAAAGGCTGTACTGCTATTGATGGATTCACCACAGGTGGAGGACACATTGGATGCACAACCATATGTGCTAAAACCATCAAAATTGAGGACGGAAGGAACAGCTGTAAAGAAAAGGTTGAATCAGATCAGACAATGAGGACTATTTGGTCATCAAGAGCAGATATTACTCCTTTTTTTTGCTAAAAAATTCTGTTCTCCTTCCTAATTGTCCTTATTTTTCTTGTGATGTGCTTCACTTGATGTGAAACTAAAAAAACTTTGCAAAACTGCAAATATTTTCCTGACTGCCAGAAACACGAGCAGTTTAACCTTTCTACACTGTATGAAGTTTTTATAAAACTACTTACTCAATCGTCTGGTGGAGCATTGGGTAACATTCTCTCTGCATGTCTCATTAGATGCGCTTACACAGTAGCCCCACAAACTGAAGGGACATTTGTTGCAGACCAGGGTCTCCACTGAAAGACACAAAAAAGTAGAGAAGAAAGTACAGTATAAGTGAACAACACTTCAACAAGTGAACAAAAATTTGAAATAAAGGAATGTATTGCACACATTAGGCGGGTTTCTAGTATCAGAACTTCAGGGTAATTTAACCGGATCTTTTACTGATGGGGTAATCTCTTGGCTTGCTCCTCTCAGCCAACGTGTTTCCATACACAACCTGCCCAAAAGCTTGTTTTGGCCAAAGCTCAACCAAATAAAAAATGTCAAGCTCAAACCATAAATTCAGTCACAAGCATTTTAGTTGAATCCATATTTTTTGTGGGACAGAATTTGGAGACAAATCATCTCAGTTTAGGTTACACATCCGTCGACGCCATTAACACACCCTGGATGAGCTTTGCATAATACAAATGAGATTAATGATCTTGTATACTTTCAATTATTTTTTGCAATCTACTATTTAAAAAATTTGACAATAAAAGCCAGCATGTTGAAACCTTTATTCATAAACAATGTTAAACCTCAAATAAAGTGTTATAAACCTTGACTGTTGGGACGCTTTTATGATTTTTACTGTCTTTATGTCTGAAATTGTTTTGGTTGAAATCTTGATTTCATACAAAATTTCACTAGATAAATATAGGTTAAAAAAATATCAGAGAAACTTTAAATGCATAACTTTACTATTAATGTTTCTAGGTACTTTTCAAAATCTAAATGTCCCTGGCTTATAACATTTTTGTCATGATTGTGGATTTGGGACCCAAATGCAACAAGCAAGATGTAACAAATGTATTGAAGGTGAAGAAACGAACACTAGGAACACAGTGACCAGGAAAAGAAGACAGAGAACCCAATGACGTATAATAGAACATAAGTTGCTGAGTGGAGAGTAAGAGATGGCAGAGGAAACTGAGGGAAACTCATCGAGATAATCAGATGCAGGTGAGAGTGAGTGAGCAGGTGGAGAAAATTGCAACTGGGAAGAAGGAGAATATCTAGGAGGAAATAAACAGAACAGGGAAGAAAAACCAAATATTGAAACAATGGAATACGGCCTAATACAAGAATAATCTAAATTGCATTGGTAGACAAGAAATGCAGAGGAGAAACTAAAGGATAATAATTAAATCACACAAAAGAAAACTCAAAGTTCAAAAACATTTGAATAGGACAGGAAGGGAGAAAAGGAGCACAAAAGGAAAATATGAAGATAATTACTAAGCTAAACTAAAACCATAGAATAATAGGTATGAAAAATAAACAGAGCAACCAGACTGAGTAAGAATAAACACAAAAACACCAATGAAAACTAAAAACACAAGAAGAAGAAAAATCCCAAGGCAACCCAGTATCGTGACAAAATGTGCATTGAAATATTTTCCCCTAAGATTACATGTAACCAATCAAACTCATATCTGATGTAATACTTTCTTCTTTTTGTGTTTTTTTTTTTGTTGCTGCTGCACAATTCTTGGAGATAATACTTTTACTCACCAACAGCCAAGGATGCAACAGCTGCAACCATCAAAAAAAGAACCTTCCCCATCTCAGCTGGTTGAATGTATTTCTCAAAGACAAAATAAAATCCTTCCCCTCAATGCCTGATGTTTCTTCTCTTCTAGCTGAGCTGATGCGTCAAGAAGCACTGATGGGGATGTTGTTGAAGACCGAGATTTATAGGATGAAAAAAGGGAGGGAGCAAGGAGTTTTTCAGGTGTTCTTATCTAAGGAATGTTAGAGTAGAAAGTAGAATGAGACACAGCAGAAATATTGAGAAAGATTTTGGTGCTGATAACGACCAAAATCAAAAAATGTGCAAAATAACTAAGAGCTGCCATCAAGGAAGAATTTGAAAATAGCTTAATGCAAGTCTATAAACACAAAGTTGTATGTTTAGTTTTTTTAGACAAGAACATTTATGAAACATATAAAGTTTGATTTCATCACCTAATGTGATCTTTGTTTTAACAGTAACATCTCCTTCCTTAACCAACTGACATAGCCGAGTCAAAGCAAGCAGAACGAGTTGATCTGTAGATTATATTCGGCCTTTTGTTCTTCCAGACTGACCTGATGTTGTTTCCTTGACTGAAAAAGCGCTAGACAAATATAGGCCATTTACCATTTGTTGGCTCTGTTCTTGGAAAAGCTGATTTATTTAACAATTTCAGGAGGAATAGGCCAACTGTGAACTCTGAAGTAACAAGAAATAGGAACATTTTTGGCAGATGTATTTTGAAATAATCATTTGAAAAACAGTTTTTACAATATTTTGAAAGGTAATCCAAAAGTAGCAAAAAGTGTTGTGATATTAAATATTATTACGATTGATTTTTCAATCAAAATGATCATGCTATTAAACTGATTCTTGTGTGTTCTAATTTCTTATGTTTTGATTAAGTCACAGAAACACAAACAAGATAAAACAAAAAAAAAGGAATACCAGTTCTACAAAACAGTTTAAAATGAAAAGTTATCTTTTTAATTAAAATACAAGAAATCAATATGTTGATGCTATTTTAATTTAATACTACTGGGGAATAGCAGTCTCTCTGACCAGAACTGGGAAGCTGCCATACTGCCAGTTTAACCAGATTATCTTGATTAATGATAAAGCAAAAGTTGCTGCATTTTCATTTTGTATTTTTTTTTTTTTCTGTCTGGCAGTGTGCTACTCAGGTGTCTGAGTACCAAGTACAAGCCCAACAGATTTACTTTCTCAAGCAGAGCATTGCAGCTTTTGCTATAGATTGCTGTGGGTTTACTTTCCTGAAGTTAAGGCCATGGAAACAAGAAAACAAGAGAGAAGAAGGGGAAGCAATAGAAGGGAGCAAGATTAACAAAACAAAACATATAATATAAACTAAGAACTACACATTCACAACACACACAAATGGGAATATAAATACAACAGCAAAGTCCTGAAAAGCCCTAGTCACCAATTATCTATTGATGATAACCTCAGGCCAAGAGACCAGATTACAGAGACCAGGCACCCAACCAAGGTCAGACAAAGCCACCAATGAACTGACCAGGCACGGAACGGAGTCACCAGGCACGGAACGGAGTCACCACCCAAAGCCACCAAAGTCCCACCTCCGTTGGGGCAGCCCATCCACAAAGTGGTCCCACCCCCAAGGACCCCCCATTAATGCCCCAAACCCTCCACATCAGCGACCGCGTCCCACACGACAAAATCAAGGGCCCATCCGCCCTACTAGGTGAGGTGGCTGATCAAGGGAGCTCAGAAAGATTGATCAGATGTGGAAGCAGAAACCAATGTGATCCAGGAGGAGGTCTCTTTACTGTTTAATATTAAGTGCGTTTTTATTTTTCCAGTTCAGGAGGATAGTTTTCTTAGCGATGCATGAGGCAATGTAAACTAATTGCATTGAATTTGGGTCTATGGTTTAAACTTCCTAGCAAGCAAACTGAGAAGAAGGTGGGATGTTACATTTCAGATATTTTGATAGGTTTACTCAAATTATTTCCTAATTATTTCATGATTTTCTCACATATCTGGCACCAGAATCTATTAACAGGTGGACAGAACCAAACACATAAATATAATTGTCCAGTATATTGCTTGTACATTGTAATCAAGTATTAGACTTCGTAAGACCCATCTTGAACATCCTGTGTAATGTACTCTATGAAGGATTTTATGTTATATTCATTGTAAATTGGGATTTTTAATTATTTTAAAGGTTAACATTAGTGTCTAACTAATGTATAAAATTGGATAACGTCTGTTTTATCATATATGTGTTCCAGGTATTCAATTCCTTTACAACTTCAGTCTTGAAAATCTATCATACCAGATAGGTGTACGTCTGGATGGGACCATAGACTGTAAAAAATAATAGACAGCTTCTCCTCACTCCTCCCTGTTTACCAGAATGACACACTTTCATGTGGGAATTCATGGCGGATTCACAGACTCCTCCTCCCCAGCTCTGACGAAGCATGTTCCTAAAAAAGGCATAGGGGCGGGATCTTCACTGTAGACTCTGCCCTCTAGGGGCGTGTATGGGCGTGTAGTTCAGTCGTAATCACGCCCATTTTGCTCCCGCGTCTTTAGCTCCGATGCTAAACTTGGCTCGGCCCCCTCATTAATTATGCATGATTTCAAAAAATCTCACGAAAACCAGCCTGCTGCCCAGGTTTTTTATGAGCCCAGCGTTATCTCAGGAAGAATACGTAGCCATGGAAAGTTTTTAAAAAATGGGCACCAGGCATTAAAGTTGTTTTTAACCTTTTTTAAAGTCCAATGCTTTTCGATGGGGGCCTAGCTGCCAAATGGAGGTACTACAGCAATGGAGGAGCAATGGCGGCCTCCATGGTATGCGGTCACAAAGCAGAGCAGCCAGCGGCCTTTGGATGGGACTAGTGAGGACTCCGTCATTTTTAAGACTTCCCACCAAGTTGTAAGAGAGGAGCTGATACTTATACTTTTAAAGCATTCATGTTGTTTTATATATGAGCTAATATGCTAGGTCTGAAACTTTCCTGTTATTGCATAGTGTCTGTTCTACATCCAGGACTCATCAAGATAGCTATATTTTAACCATCTTGAGATTTGATTTTTTTCTGCTGGCTTTGAAATAATTTATGAAAATTTGGTAGGTCTGGACCTCCTTTATCTTTGGAATTCTGCAATGTTTTCTGATGATACATAGGGGTTTATATTTCCAAAGAAATGTAGAGACAGAAGAGTCCAGATATCTAAACCAATCAGGAGATGGTTTGCTCAGGATCATAGAGAATAAATAATTGATTCTGGGCAAAACCATATTTTTTATTGTAGCTTCTCTTCCCATAAGTGATATGGGTAGGGATTTCCATCTAGCCAAATCATCTTCCACTTTTTTTAGAAGTGGGACGTAGTTTAGCTTTCATAAATCCGCTTGGTAAGACATTAATGCCTAACTACCTTATATAGTATTTCCTGACTGGAGTTGTAATGCATGGAAACTGGAATGGTACTCTGGAAAGAACAATTGATTGGAAGAACTGTAGATTTTTACCAATTTATGGAATAATCTGAAACTCTTGAGTAAGATTTTATCAACTCGCTTACTGAGAGAGAGAGTTCTTGTGAATGTTGTAGAAAAAGTAATACATCATCTGAATACAGAATAATTTTATGGTCTGTGTTGTTGCGTTTTGTACCTTTAATATTATTAGTTTGCCTGATTGCTGCTGCTAATGGTTCGATAAAAATAGCAAATAGGTAGGGAGAAAGTGGACATCCCTGCCTGGTACCTCTCTGAAGGAAAAAACCTTGATGATGTTTGGTTATTAGTCCTGATACATGCTGTTTGGGAACCTTTTAATATTTTTAACCAGTTTATTTAGTACGTTTATGTAAATTTATGTAAGGTTTCAAATAAAAGTTTCCAGTTAACTCTATCAAATGCTTTTTCTGCATCTAAAGATAACATATTAGATTGGATGTTTTTATAGTAAGAATAATCTATTAAATATATTAATCTATGTGAATTTGTGGAGGAAAGCCTCCCTTTTATTAAACCTGTTTGATCAGGATGGATTACAAGAGGAGTTAGTTTCTCTATCCTTCTTGCAAGAGCTTTGCAGATTATTTTATCTATAACTGGTAGGAGACATTGGGTCCTTGTTTAAATAGAAGAGTTCATGTTTGGCGGTAGTCTGCCATTTTACTTTATTTCCTGCAACATTTTGTAAAATGTTGGTGCCAGAATATTCCAGAATTCTTTATAGAACTCTGCTGGAAATCCATCTGGGCCTGGAGCTTTATTATTGGGCATGGATTGGAGGGCCTCCTGGAGTTCAGCCACTGTTAGCGGTGAATCCAGGGCCTTTGGTTGACTGTCTGATAGTTTAGGAAGAGTTATTTTCTCAAATAAATTACGTTTTCATTATTTGATGGGTTTATTTCGGGTGAGTACAAAGCCTCGTAAAATTATTTAAAAGAGTTGTTTATTCTTTCCGGATCAAATACTATATTCCCAGTTTGGACTTTAATTGCATATATAGTTTTTTTTTGTTTTTGTTTTTTAAGATGGTCAGCTAAGAAGCTACCAGATTTATTACTATGTTCAAAGTTTGCTATTCGTTGAATTAAAAGAAAAGTTCGGTATTTTACACTTAAAGCCCTGTTTTCAGACTTTTTATGATGAAATAGAACGGTTTTTATATAAATTTGGACAAATGCTGCTGTGTCGATAAATGTACGTTTTTTTTTCTAACACCCCACCACCCTCACAATGGGACTGTAGGTGCACAAAAACGTTCCTTCCTAAAACGCATTAAATGTTTGTTTACAAAGACGTGAAACTCCCCGAGTGGTCAGGGGTGTTCACTGATATGGTCACAAAAAAGTTGCCGCAAAAGATGCTTTCCGTTCCAAGTATGAAGCCAATTCTTTTTTCATATATTTATTCTTAAGTAAGTATATACTAAATATCAATTTTTTACAGTGAAGTTTTTATTATTATTTCTTTAGTAGATTTAAAGGGACAGGAGCGTGATTGCTGTATCTCAGTGTCTGAAATGTCATTCAACAGGGAGCTGCCAGTGTTGGGGATAACGGAATACATGTACCGGCGTTATGTATTTAGAATACTAATTATGAGTAACTGTATTCCGTTATAGTTACTATTTTTAGACATTGTATTCAGAATACAGTTACTTTTGTAATACCATTGGAATACTTGTGTATTTTCCACTTTCCACTTGAAAGAAAAGGCTTCTCTCCATTGGCTCCCTGTGAAATCCAGAATAAAGTTTGAGATCTGCCTCCTTACTTATAAAGCCCTTAATAATCAAGTTCCATCATACATCAGAGATCTGATTGTTCTATATGTTCCTAACAGAGCACTTCTTTCTCAGAATGCAGGTCTACTGGTTCCTAGGACTTCTAAAAGTAGAACGGAATGCAGATGTTTAAGTTATCAGGTTCCCCTCCTGTGGAACCAGCTCCCAGTTTTAGTCTGTGAGGCAGATACTCTGTCTGTTTTTAAGACTAGGCTTAAAACCTTCCATCTTATAGTTAGAATGGCATAGGTTATCCTGAGCTATTTTTGTAGTTATGCTGCTATAGGTTTAGACTGTTGGAGGACAGACTGACCACTTTTCTTCACTCTTCTACGTTTCTCTTCTACCACTCTCCAGATATATTTTTTCTGCTGTTATTGCGATTGTTAACCCAGTTTTCTCTGAGTGTTTTTCTCCACATAGGAGCTCCACATGGTCTGGTTTCCTGCTCAACTATAATGCCCCCTGCTGGATGGGGAACATCGGTCCAGATGATGCTCTAAGTCACCGAGCATCCTCTATGCTGTCTCTTCTCTGTCTTCTCAGACCCCTAGACGGTCGTGACAGATGACCGCTTGTACTGAGCCAGGTTCTGCCAGAGGTTTCTTCCTGTTGAAGGGGAGTTTTTCCTCTTCGCTGTCGCTACATGCTTGCTCAGTATGAGGGATTACTGAGGAATAGCTGTGGTTGGAGTCTGCATGATCTGGTCTGCATTCCTGACAAAAGCCCAATTAAAGCCATGCTGGTTAAAACGGGGGAAAAGATCAAATCTGGCAACGCTAGTCAGAGTCGAATCCCTAATGCTACTGGTGGCAAACTGCGAAGTATGCAGGCAAACTCCAGTGATTGCTGGAGCAGCTGTTATTCGGGATCATTGAATGACGCGGCATCTTTGTATTACCACTGAAAATATTTTTTGCAAAGGTTAGTGATTATCCAGGTAGGAAAATTTATAAATTTTTGTGTAAACTTTGCTGCCGGGTCTCATGAAAATACGCTGCACATCGACATTTTTAGAGGTACTTGTGTGAGACAGTTAAATAAATGTAAAATAAATTTTGGGGTTGTTGAAGGTCAGGTAATCATTAAACAATTTTGTGCTTTTTTAAAAAAAGTGCTGCTTAATGATTTTGTAATTGTTCATAGGGATAGGGACAGTAAAGGATCTATCTTTCAGAATAAATCTTTTGATTGTTTGACATCAGTTATGTTCATATCCATATTATCATCATTTAAAGTTACTATTAATTCTGCTACAACAGTTATAGCAGAGCCAGCCCATAAGTGGTCTTTTCCTTTTGGAAAGCTGTTTTACTATCAGTAGCCCGTTCTTTCAAACCTCCATTTATACAGCTCAAAACATCTAACATAACCTGGGATTAAAAATATATTAATGATAGCAGAATGTGCAGCTTCTAAAAAAATTAGTTTAGGGAAGGCAATGGTTATAAAGACCTCATATGACTGCCAGTGGCAAAAACACAAATCAAATGTCTCCAGTAATATAGAAACTCAATATTTCTCCTAATAGGGATGGTTTGAAGTCATCCTGAAGCTCACAGAACTGTGGCACCTTAATAATTAAAGCATTTGTTGACCTTTAATTCTTCCCACTGAACAAGCTTGAAATCTTGGTGTAGTGTGAAACTCTGACTTTAACATTCAGAGCCACACAGACAATTACAATTCGGCCTTCTATCACCTGAAGAGCACTTCCTGGGTTAAAGCACTAATGTCCCAGCAAAATCATGAGAACTCAGTCAAGTGTTTATTAGACTGATTACTGCAAGAGCGTCTTGTTGTGATTGTATCAACCTACTGACCACTCAGGTCTTCTGGTCCAACTCTGCTCTGCATCCCCAGATTCAAAACCAAACATGGAGAAGTATTCTGTGTTTATGCTCCTCTAATCTGGAACAAACTTAATAAAACACAGCAAAAAAAAAAATTATAAAAAAATTCAGAAACTCTGAGTTCCTTTAAATAAAATTATAATCTCATTTGTTTAAAGTTTTCCTTTGATTAATAATAAGTGGAATATAGGTTGATTCTGGTCTGGATTGCAACTTTTTATTTCTTCTCTTTATTTTGCTGCTGCAATGTAATTTTTTGTTGTTGTTCTTTTATTGTTTGTATTATGTATCATCATGCAAAGTAATCTGAACTCTCTTGTTGCTCAAATGTACTGTACTTTGACTTTGAGTTCTTCCCTTGCAGTGACAGTAAGAATAACTTACACCATGTAGAGATAAAAGGAAATTGTTTGAACGAGCTCTGTTATTGGAGCCCGCAAGACAGTTAACAAAGTTAAAAAATCCAAGTATCAAAAGAAGAAATTCCACAAATGTTTACATGCAAGGACTCTTTGGTTAAGACTTATCTTAAACCAGTCGTCTCTGAAAGTCTGCCTATTTTGGCAGCGTTTTGGACTAACTGAAGACTTTTAATTGTTTTCTGTGGACTACCTGATAATAAAGAGTTACAGTAATCCAGCCTTGAAGTAACAAAGGCATGGACTAGTTTTTCAGCATCACTCCTGGACAGGATGGGTCTAATTTTTGCAATATTCCCAAGGTGAAAAAAGGAAATCCTAGGGACTTCTTTAATGTGAAGTTTATTATTATGTGTTATTATCTTGGTCGAAAATACACAGAGGTTCTTTGCTTTATTACTGGAGGCTAATTTAATGCCATCCAGGTGAAGGGGTTGACTAAGTAGTTTATTTTTCAGAGCTTCTGGTCCAAAGACAACAACTTCTGTTTTCAGAATTCAGAAGCAAGAAGTTTAGAGTCATCCAAGTTTTTATGTCTTCCAGACATGCCTGTAGTCTACCTAACTGATTGGATTCATCAGGATTTATGGATAGATATAGCTGTGTATCATCTGCGTAACTATGGAAATTTATCCCATGCTGCCTAATGATTTTACCAATAGGAAGCATATTTATAGTAAAAATGATCGGCCCAAGCACCGAACCCTGTGGCACTCCTCAAGTAACCATTGAGGCCGAGGAAGATCTATTGTTTACCTGAACAAACTGAAATCTGTTGGACAAATAAGATTTAAACCAGCCTAGGGCTGTTGCTATTATACCGACACATTGAAGCCTTTCTATGAGAATATTTTGATCAACAGTGTCAAAGGCAGCACTGAGATCTAACAGGACCAGAATGGTCACCAGTCCATTGTCTGAGGCTATGAGAATATCATTAGTAACCTTCACCAGAGCTGTTTCAGTGCTGTGATGAGCTCTAAAGCCTGACTGAAAATTCTCAAACAGCTCATTATTGTTTAAATGCTCACACATCTGATGTGCAACTATTTTCTCAAGAATTTTAGATAAGAAGGGAAGATTAGATATCAGTCAATAGTTAATTAAGTCGTTTTGATCAAGAGATGGTTTCTTAAGTAGAGCTTTAATTACAGCAATCTTAAACTCCTGCGGTACATATCCATTGATTAAGGATAGATTCATTATATCTAAAATTGGAGCAGCAATCAAAGGGAAAACCTCTTAAAAGTTTAGTTGGGACTGGGTCTAACATGCAAGTTGAAGGTTTTGATGAAGCTAATAATTTTAGTAGATCTGAAAGTTCAGCTGCATGCTCAAAAAACAGGCCCTTTTCTGAGTTTGAGTCCATCCCCTGCTGTTTATTTTTGTGCCTTACAGCAACCTAAATGTATTAGGTTGACCCAACATGTTTACATTTAGTTCACTTAACAAAATTCATTATTGCTAAATTAATCCAAATAGGTTATGTGGAAATGTTTTCTTGTGTTTTGTTTTTGAGTGTAGTAAAACACTACCTTGTTTAAAAATAATTTATGAATCCCTGACAAAAATGTGATGGTGTTGCAACCCATTATACAATTTGTGATGTTTATATCTTAGGTGGGGGTTTATGTAGGGTATTTTTTAATCTGTAAAGCACTTTGAATTGCATTTTTGTTATGAAAAGAGCTGTATAAATAATGTTTGGTGGTGCTGTAGATCCTTATGTCTGTTGGCAGAAAGGATCTTCTGTAGCAGTCTTTATACTGAATTAAATCGTAAAGGCACAGTGCGTAATTTTCGGCCAGTAAGGGGGGCAGTGGTATGCATGCGGTATCTGTGTCTTCGAGTAAGAAACTCAACAACGGAGGTCCAACTAGTGCTGTTTTCAAACACTCAATTCCCTGAGAATTATCTATTTGCAGCAACATGACGAACACATCAGTCTGTCTTTCATCGCTTCGAACTAGCAAATGTTTTTATGGCTAAACTTTTTCGCATTTCGAGGGGAAATCAATGTTTTAATACCGGGTGTGTTCCGTGCACTTTGTCCGTCTGGGCATCTTGTAGAAGTAAAGACGTCATCTAATATGGCTTTCTCGTGAAAAAAGGACCGAGGCGTATGGAAAGGCATATGTATGTTAAAACTGATTTTTGAAGTCTTTTTTTCCAATATCGCCAATATTTTGCAATTAATGTGCTTTACGTAATTATTATTACATAATATTTTATTTGGCTATTTTCAAAGATGTACCGCAAAAGCTACACACTGTCATTTTAAGAAACATCTGACTGAAGACACTGTTGTTGCCTCATTAAGAGAATGGTCGGGATTATCCATACTTTTCTTAATTTTATGAAGAGTTACTTGTTGAGGTTCCACATTTCCCCAGATCTGAACCAATCTTCTTTGTCATAGTTTTGGGCCTTTTTAAAGGCTTTTTCATAAGACAGACTGTGGCGGCATGTTAGGGTAATATTGCCGGCATGGTGTGTCTTATGAATGTGCCATGGTGGCAGGGTGAAGCACAAATATTGTGGCATTCGTGCCGGCAAGCTAGATAGTAATATTACTGGAATATTGCCGCAGCGCTGCACTTATAAATGATCATGACTTGCTGCCTCAGAGGTTGATGTCATGATGATGTGTGGAATGTGCCCAGGCTGGCAACAGCATTCAAAAGGCAAGTAAACATGGGGAGTTGATCTAGCTATTGTAAACTGTATCAGCTGAAACAGCAAAGTGCAGTGATGCAGAGGTCTGGGAGCTTCTGGCCTTTAGAGTTGAAGACCGGATCATCAGACAGTTCACAGGGACTATGAAGGACAGCCAGCTTTTCAAATGACTTGCAAAAAGACTTGGGGAGGGGGGCTTCAGTCAGGATAAAAACAAGTTAAACCCACCTATTTGCAATGTTTTCGATGGAATTATCCGTCGGCCCGTTTTGGATGTGATCAGCCCATTAAATGGCTGTTTTTAGCGGTTATCACTCCCATTAAATGCCTTCAGACTGTGCCTTCTCTGAAACGTACTTTTCCGTTTGGTGTTTAAAACCTCTTTAAATTAGGTTTAAGTTTAGGCATTTCAAAAAAAAGTATATTTTTCTTTCTGTGACCTCATGGTTAGGACATAAAACTTGTTGGTTGGTATAACTCCAGTTACAATATGCTACTCTGACCAAGTGTTTTTGACACGTGCAGACAGTTGGCTGTTATCAGCGATAAGAATGGTAGATAACCTACTACTAGGTAGAGAGGGCACAGCCTGAAGGCATTTAATGGGAGTGATAACCGCTAATAATGGCCATTTAATGGATTGACAACATCTGAATCGGCTGCATCCGTCTCACGCTTTATAAGCAGCCCTGCACATCGACAGCCCAGACATCAACTCCATTTCCCCATTTTCTCAACAACATATTGCAATTGCAGACTGAGGACTTGTGAATTACCAAAATGCTCTGTGATGCCTGTATTGATGCACTGATGTCTTTTGAAAAACCCTTAAGCTCCTGGCTCGAATGCTGCTACCCCAAGAAATAATGGACGAAGAGACTACACTCTCCACAACAGACTTGTAGAAGATTTGCAGCATCTTATTGCAAACCTTGAAGGACGTAAGCTTCCTCAACAAGTCCAGTCAGCTCTGCCCCTTCTGGTAGACAGCTTCACTGTTCTGTCTCTGAGGTATTTATACTCTTCAACCACCTCCACTTCTTCGTCCATCATGCAAACAGTGTTTGACTCAACCCTGTTTCTTCTGAAATCTGCAATCATCTCCTTTGTTTTGTTCACATTCAAGGTAAGACGATTGTTTCCACACCATGCCACAAAGCGGTCCACCAGCTCTCTCTGTACTCAGCTTCTTGACCACTTCTGATCCATTCAACAACTGCAGAGTCATCTGAGTATTTCTTCTGTTTACACGAGTTTAGTTTGTACTGGAAGTTGGAGGTGTACAGAGTGAGCAGGAATGTTGAGAGTATAGTCTCCTGTGGTTCTCCTGTGCTGCTTACAAGTCTCACAAGTTTTCTCAAGAAGTCAATAAACACCTATCAATCGAAGTGACAGCTCACCCACTTGCAGATTTAGGATCAGATATGAATTACAAGCAGTAATAGTGGAAGTAGTACATATGAAGCAACACATCTCTTTTGACATTATGGGTCACAAAATCCTGTGCAAAAGTAATCCCAGTTGATTGCGCTGTAGATCTATACGGAGGAAGTACAACGTGCCGACCTCGCCTTGTTTTTTAACAGAAGTTGGCTGCTGATTTCAAAGTGAGTTTATTCAACTGGATACCTTCCCAGTGGATGTTTGAAAACATAAACATAAAGGCATTATTCGGGTTAGCTTCCTCGCCTGCTGTAACTGTTGTAACGTTAATTGCTACATATACCGAACATATGTGGCAATATGATATCTGGCAAAATGTAAAAATATGATTTGATTTATGAGTAAAAACTTATATAAAAAATGTAATTAAAACTTCTTTTTGTATCAAAAACTAGCTGAACACTCTAATTAAATGTTCCACTTATTCTAAATGTTATTTCATTCCCTGTACATTTGTTATCTCCATTTTCAATTAACAACCAAAAAAAGAAAGAAGAGCTGATCGTTGTTTTTGTTTTTTTCATATTTGTTTTATAATTGGATACATAAAAAAGAAAAAAAATTGTGGTTTTTCATAGTTTCTGTGTCTTGAATTAAAAATACACAATGGAAGAAGGAGATGCAGGACTGAATTTGATTTTAACATTTCCTTTCTCAGGTAGATGTGACCCACAACATACCCCCAAATAATTAGAGTGACACACCCTGCTTTGGCATTGGATTTAAAAAAACATTGGAAGCTGGCATAATAACTGTGCAAGATATCACCAAATGTGAAATGTCTTAACGCTCGTGCAGAGATTTTGGTTAGGCCATTCGCCCCTGTTTGCATGTAGGTAGAGCTTGAGTAGACATTTTGGGAAGATGTTTCCAGGTAACTAGGATGATACTCGTTCTTTGAGTGAAACACAGGCTGTCGTTTGCAGGGCAGGTCTCATTGTTGCTATTCAGGCAGGTACCAAACAGACCGAAGGTGCATTTGTTGCAGACCAGGGACTGAGCTGAAACAGATACAGGTTATAATCAATAATATCCTCTGGGGTCCTTTCCCACATCTTTATTATGTTAGAAATGCTGCTGCTGTCACTGAATTACCAAGACTGCAATGGAAAACAATACTAATCCCTGTAAGAACATAAAAATGTACAAGCCTTTAGAGGGTATAAATATTATTCGAGATGTTACCTACTTTTGGACCTGGTTTAAAATCCACACACATAGTAGAACGAAAAAGTAAATGAGACAGACTTAATAAACTAGGATAGTGGCAAAATCTGAGGTTTTGTCTGCTCTGTTTCAGTCACATGACCCACATATTGTGTGGTTTGTCTGATTTGCAATGATCGTTAACTGCACTCATGTATATATCAATCTGTTAAGCACATTTCATTTTTATTTAAGTGTTTGTCTTTTTCGGATGTTTGCAGAAAGTACTGCAGCAATTTCCTAATGTTGTAAATCTGCCCAGAATTTGGCAATAAACCCTTTCTGATTATGATTTCTTAAGGATTGCGCTCCAAAAAAACAACTTTGTTTCCATGCTATTCAAGTATTCAATACTGTCAGGCAGGTATAGAACCCATATGAAAAATATTATTGTTCCTCTGATCAATTTAAATCGCTGTCTTCATTGGGATGCTGCTCACTGCCCAACACATTCTTGCAATTAGAACTATATCCAGTAGTCTGTTGACAGCTTTTATTGTATATGGAATATGGAATAAAATAAATGCTTGACAAAAAGTAAGATGCAACATTGTTGATTTATAATTTTAGAACGAAGCCTTTCTTCTCCCAAACTACTTTCTTTTCCCCCACAAAGCATATCTCATATAAAATGTGTGACTCCCAAGTCTTTTCTTTCCCAAAACAAAATATGTTGGATTTTTTTATGAATCCACAATTCTTTCTTCATAAAGATTACCAGAAATTAAATTATTTTTGCAGTCTTCAGAGCAATGCTGGGCAGCACATCTAATACAAATGTCTTACGGAATTTATTTATTTTCATCAAATCTTGATTTATTCTTCCATCAGAAACCTTTTATAGTAAGTTATCTTGCCCAGAACCAAAGAAGCAATGGCTGCAACAACAGCAAAAATAAACTTCCCCATCTCTGTTCAATTATTCTGTTCCTTAGCTGTTAACAAAAAAAATCCTGAAGGCCTGAAGCTGCTTCAATTCCAGGTGATAGTTAGTGATCTTATGTCAGAACTGATGAGCCCGTAGGTAAGGACAAAACCCTTTATAGGGTAAGTGGAGGGAGCCTTACTGGCAGAGGACGCTTTTCAGGTCTCTGTGTGTTCATGCTATAATCCACTAGAAATGTTTTGGCACTGATACTGCAATCCAGAACTTTGGAACGGTTAATATGCCTTGAGCTGTTTACTTTATAATCACATAAAGTAAAGGTGGGGAGAAATCAAATAAACTATTACAAACAATGCAGCTTTTGATCAAAGATCCTGTCTAAAGAAATCAAATTAAAGTCCTCCGAAATTAATACGCCGGCAGAATAGATCCATCTTTTATAAAAAAAAGTAGAATAGTTCATTCAGACTAGATTGAATTTATTTTGTGTTTGTATGAGCATTTGGTAAATAAATTCCTTAAACTTGAGATTAATCTCTGTGCTTCCTTTAGTGTGTATGTTTTAATACACTGGTCAAAGGAACTAATTTTTCAGATAGACTGTGTGGTTTCATAATTAATACATTTTCTTATATAAATTAATAAGCTGTTGCCTCGTTTTGCTCATTTTAATTTGAGCTACATTAACAATTATCCCAGTATTAGGTCACTGGTGTAATTGTTTCCAAATTATTATTAGCCAGACGACAATAACTCTTGAAAATCCACAAAACTATTGAGACAAAATAAATGATTCAGAGATTTCTTTATTTTGTGAAGAAAGGATTCACTTGTAAGAACCAAATAGTAAGAAGGATAAATGCATTTTGAAGAAAAAACAAAAACCCCAAACAAATGAGACAGCAAAGCAACTTTGTGAATCTCAATATTTCCGTAAAAAATCTCATTAATAATTATTCATTTAGAATAATTTAAGTTCACCCATTTTTTATTTATATAAAGGGAATATTCATAGATCTTCCCTGTTCAATTGTTCATTAAACCTTATAAAAGTAACGGTCAATTTCAATACACTGATTATAAAATGCGTCCCCACACAGAAGCCAGGATAAATCCACCAATGGTAGCAGTCAAGGGCATCTTGGTGGTGTGGGCACCATTGAGGGTGATGGGGTTGCAGTTGTCTTCAGAGCAGCAGACCGTTTGATGGGAGATCAGAGACCCATTGGTGCTGGTATTACATTCTGTGGTGTTGTCCGTGCAGCCCTGAATGTTGAAGCTCATAAAGCTGGGCAGGGATGGGAAATCTATAGAGAAATGGATGAAGCATCAGTATTGAGAAAGATGAGCACAAACTTCATTGGAAACCTTAGGCAGCAGTCCTAAGTGTTGAAGGGATCTTCATTCAAAAGTTACATAAAGTCAAAGTAACAGTTTTAGACTTGAGTTTCTTAAATTACCTGCAAAATAAAAAAAAATGGATGGATGAAAAAAAAAACAATGTTTGGAAATACAAATGACCACAATTTTAGAAGGACAAATAAATACAAACGTATTTTAGAGAATGAGAGAAGGAAAATCTCTGGAAATCCAATATTACACACTAAGTCCTTTTCTATAACTAATACACAGCATTTGGACAGAATCAGCCTTGTTACGTTGTTATAGATTTAAAATTAAAAAGGTAAATGGAGTAGCAGCTATAAACAATGTGTTGATTAGTAAAGCGATCAGGGTGCTATACTGCTATCCCAGAGCTTGTTTAACATTTCAGGTCAAATTAAGTGTGATAGTTTGAGACAATGAAGGAGTACTTACCTATTTTTTCAGTGAAACACACGCTAGAGTTGGTAGGGCAGGTCTCATTAACAAGCCCACAGATGCCAAAGACACCAATGATGCATTTGTTGCATACCAGCGACTCAGCTAAAGCAAACACAATGAAGCCAAGGTTTTATTGAAACCCCAAACCAAAGTTAAAACTCAAGAAAATAACGAGGTTATTTACAATTCGGTTAAAGTACAGCATGTATCAAGAGAAGTACTTTTTACTAGAAATTTTTCAGACAACCTTAAGTTTTCCATATTTTTGTCAGGTTTAGGTTTAAGGAGGACCCAGATGCGGTGCAGTGTTTAAGGCTCTTGCGGCCCATGTTTATTTATAGTCCGAAAACCAAAAACGATAGTAGAGCCAAAGAAAACAGGGAAAGCGACGACAACAACCCGACAAAGACAGAAAGACACAGGAAGGTACATATACTGAGGGAAAGGCAATTGACAAATAGAGAACACCTGGGAGAGGGGAGGAGAACACTGGGAGGATTAACAGAACATAGCTGACAATGATTAGACAAACAAGGACACAGGAACAGACTGGGAAGGGAAGGAAATTCATTGACAAAGACAAGATTAAGGGAGACGCAGACAGACGGATAATAACAATTTTTTATGTTGCCAACTCATTCTGGGCAACCAAAAATTAAACGAGAGGTTCCTCAAGTGTACACTCTTGACCCACTTTTGTTTCACATCTATGTGGTCCCCATAGCTCATATAGAAAAGTACAACATCTCTTAGCTTCTGCTGTTACAAAACTGTGATAGTTATTTTTTAAACGTTGAACTTCTGTTAGATTCTTCAGCTCTAATTTCATAAATAGCCCCCAAAAATGTAATAATCGCGAGGTTTTTTAAAAAACTTTTCAGAGCCATACCTGGTAGCAAAGCCAAGAAAAACATAAAAAATATTATTTTGTTTTTTTTAAATATTTATTTATTTATTTATTTATTTATTTATTTATTCAAAATATGTTATTGGAGGCTTACTTACCCAAAACCAGAGATCCAAAAGCTGCAGCAATAGCAAAAAGAAGCTTTCCCATCTTTTTAGGCTTGGGCGTTTGTGTCTGTTCAGCAACAAAAGTCTGTTTCCAGTGAGGTGACCTCCCTTTCCAGAGGACAGAACTGACTACTCTGTTTGTGAGGACAGAGTTTTATAGAAGATGAGGGGTGGTGAAGCGACTCACAATGGGAGTTTTTCAGGTCTTTTGAGTATTTCATAGAATTTACCTGAAGCAATGGTGGACAGGACAGACGAGGACTTACAGGAAAAAAAAAAAATCATTTTTTTGTTTTGGTTGTTTTAAGTCTTTTACGGCCTTGTTTTTTCCCCCATTGAGATAAAATAGTGTCAATGAAATTATTGGATTTAAGCAACCACCAAACACCAAAAGTAATTACTTTAGTTTCAATCTATGGGGGGGGGGGGGGAAACATATAGCCAAAATATGTTGTGACCTTTAACTTCTGCAGTAGCATAATAATGGGCTGTGGTCACCTCAAAGCAACACAGCCAGATTGTCTTAAAACTTTTCTGCATTGCTGGAATTTCTGTTATCCATTTACTGGGCTCTGCTTGCTTGTTAGCTTGTTTTTACCAGTAAAACGGCGCTGTTGATAGCTAGGAGCAGGTTTCCTTCTCAAAGTAACAATAGATTCTATTTCTTCTGAACATGAAGGTTTTACATTGGTGTGTTGGCTAATGGTTGATCACTCTAAGTCTTCAGGTTGAAAATGAACCTGAACCCATAATAACTATGTTTGTAAACCACAGAATTTTTTAATGTTTTTATTTTGCATCGTTCTTTCATTTAGTAGAAAGAAAAAACTTTGTTAAAACTAACTGATTTAAGTCATCTTTGGACTAATTTACGCTCAGACAATGGAAAAATGCGAGTTTATTTTCAGAGTACATGTAAAAATGTGGATTTCTGTTAAAAACGCTATTTGGTAACATGGCCGAGTACATGCCACTACATTAGTCAGAAAACCTTTAGTTTCCTTTCAGAATCAACATTTTCTTTTAGATACTATACTACAAAATGCTCTGACAAAAGTGGGCCATTGATTTCAAACAAGATTTGTTCATTTGCACACATAAAAAAAGGGATTTTCCTAACAAGTTCATTCAAGCCCATGTTGCAAAAATGAGTACACCCCAATTAAAGTCCTAGGACAAAAGCCACACTCAAGACTAACATTCTTATTAACAGGCATTCAACCACAGGTGAATCTAATGATTCATTTAAGAGGTTTCCAGCTGAAAAGTGACTATAAAAAGGCATTACTTAAAGGTTGAATATGGAACATTTTTCTTAAACGCCATTTCTTTAAAAAAGTAATACTTCAACTGGGAGTTTAGACGTGTGCAGAATGAAACTGCACCCTTTCCCTTAAACATTATATTTAACCTAAAATCATTCAAAAAGATAACTTTTTCCGACAACTGCACTGTGTTTATATTTAGGTGTTCCAGCCAACAGCGGTGCGGCATGGCAGGTTGCCAAATACTGTTGTAAACAACTGCCTGGAGCAACGAGGCATTTACTGAAGAAAATGGAGCACTAGATAAGTTTAGCTGCTGTGTCTAAGCCCCACAGATTTCATTAACTTTATCAGAAGAGGAGCAACCTTACAAGCTTTAAAACCAGAGTTAATTTAGGTGAAGCCTACAACAGATGGACACAAATTAAAAAACTTTCACGGCATCAGAACGAATGCGGAAATGGCGAAGTTTCTCATGGAGCAAGGTAAGAAAGCTTGCTAACGGCTAAAGTTATCTGTCGGTAAAACAGCTTTGCAATACTTGAGTATATGACGTTGTTCCTAGAGATGAGAGCATCAACCTCGAACCGAGTAAGCGAAAGAGAAGGAAGCGGTTTCCTCCTGCACTCCCACGTATAGCAGGCTTGCTTTCACTGCTGCGGTGAGTGGCCGTTATAAATACTTTTCTAGCAAGTTTTCTGTATTCCGACCAAACACCTCAGTCATATACACACGCTGGGAAATCTGTCGGATGTTTACGTAAATTCTAAAGTATAAATCATGACTTTAATAGAGGACATCACCAAGAGGAGAGGAGGATGTTAGGGTAAAAAATAGTGGTTTAACCTACAAAGAATCACACAAAGGGGTCGGAGAGAAATTGAAGTTAAATTAGCTCTGCAGTGGGAGATAGAATAAAGTAAAGTTCTGCAGAGGGAGACCAGGAAGATACTCTGGTTGACCGTGTGTCTGTTCTCCTTTCAGCTTCTCAGACAGTCTCCCAGCTCTGTCTCCTGATCACACAGCTCTGTCTCCTGGTCTCAAAATGTAAGTTAATATGTTAACTTAGGTTCGTGAGCTGGACCACGCCTCATATTCAGTATTCTCTCACTAATCTACTCGGATCCGACTCACCTGGCATCTCACACCTGAATTCCATTCCTAATTACTCTGTGATCTATTTAAACCCGAGCACCTAGCCATCAGCGTCGCTCAGACTGTGGTCTCGTAAACCAGCGCTGTTTCGCAACACAATCTTTACCTTAATGGATGTGCTTACCCTTGATCCTTCCGAATCTGATGAGGAGCTCTTCTCCAGTGAGACTTCCATCATCGGACCATCAACTACATCTGTGGTCCGTCAAGTCTCTCGCCGTGTCAGGCTTCCATCGGCTCATCGGGATTCGTGCCAGTCCTCTCAGCCAGCCAGAGCTCTTCCATCTCGCTCTGCTCGATCGGATCCCTCTTCAGCGACTTCCGCGCCTCGGGGCCGTACACTTGTCCGCCTAAATCGGCGCCCTTCTCCATCTCCTCCCCGCATATCTAACTCCCTTCGTACTCGTCTCGAGGCTTTGCCTCCCCTTTTTCCTTCCCTGGCCTCGGGCCACTCGGTCCAAGTTTCCTCCCATTCCCGCAGAGTGTCTTCGTCGCGCCCCGGGACTTCTTCCGGAGTTCAGCGGTCCTCAGTAGGCGCTGCAGCCCGATCGGCTCCAAGCCTCTCTTCTTCCCGATCTTTTCAGGCTCCCCGCTCGTCACGAGCTCAGCGCTTTCCGCCCGATCTCTCTGGCAGTCCAACTCGGAGGGCTTCTCCTCCTCCCCGTTCTCGTCTGGCTTCATTCCGGCCGAGGAACTCACCCAGAGTTCGTCGTTCTTCTGTCTCCAACCGTCCGGACATGTCTGGCTGGACAGTAGCCCGCTTGCAATCTTCACTCAGGGAAAGAGGCATCCCCTTTAGCCGTTCTGCTAATAAATCTAGCCTCTTCAAGCTCCTTTTTTCCCTCTACTTCACCGTTAACCCAAACTTCCTCCTCTCATAATCCACTTCCTATTTCAGCCTCAGTCCCCACTTCCTCTCAGGGCATATCCCAGCCCTCAGCTGCCGGGCCAACACCCACAGCTCCCCCTGCTGGCGGGGAAGCTTCTTCCGTCTCATTTCCCTCAAATTTCACCTCATTCATAACTAATTTTTTCTCTTTCTTAGCCTCTCAGGCCGCATCTTCATTAAATCAATCAACTCCTCTCCCCCACATTCCCCTTCTATGTTTCCTACAGGTTCAATTCAGGCTTCCATCCATGCTCCAGGAACCTCTTCTAACCCTTCCGTGTTACCAGCAGGCTCAAAGGTTCAACAACTTATCGCCGTATTACCTCAAAGTTTTACTGGTCCGCTGTCTCAGTTGCCATCTTCGTCTATTTACACTTCAGCCTCTAACCATTACACTCTTTCTACAGCAGTACCCCCCATTCGGCCACCCTTCCCCAGTTTCACCCGCTCTCCGGCAACAAATTCTGAATGGTAATTACATCGATTTAGGTCTCCTTCTCCAGCCCTCTCTAGGTCTCTTAGGTCAGCCCCGGGAGTTGCAGACCGGAAAGGGGCTGATGCAGCTAGGTTCAGCTCTTAGCTCTATTTCCAAAGATCTGACCCCCACAGAGTTTGCTTTTGCATTCTCTCTTTACAGGGACATCATTTTCTCAGTGTTTGCTGACCGGCGGACTGAGTTAGACGATTATTTGTCTATTGTCCTTGACATGGCCCTTAGATTTGGAGAAACGGGGTGTCAATATCACATTCTTTTCTCATCCCAGGCAGCGGACCGTCTCGCCCAATACAATCACGGTACATACTGGGGTTGTCTAGAATCCGAGTTATATTGCAGCTTCTTTGCGACCCGGGCATCCCTATCTTGCAGCCACTGCGGCGCTTCCTCCCACCCTGCTACTGCATGCACTCTTGTCACTCGTCTCTGACCTCGGCCATCATCATCATGCTGCTCATCAGTCCCCAACTGTTTGTCCTCACCTGCCCCTACCCCTTCAGTGATTCCTTAATCTCTTCTACCACAGTCTAAACCTAATGCCCCTGTCTCCGGGGGCATGGATAAGCGCGGCCGTCCAATCCTTTTCCAAGGTGGCAGGATGGTGTGTAACAATTTCAATGACCTTGGCTGCTCAGCCTCCAGCTCTAGGCTCTTGCATACTTTCTCTTTCTGCGGAGGGGCACATGCTAGGAACACCTGCCCCCATAACCCCACTTCCACAACAGATTGACTATCACAGCACCTCGCCACTCCCATTAAGGGGACATCATTTATTTCTCACCTTCTGTCCACCGCTGCCAACATCCCTTTGCTTCAAGGTCTCGCCATTGAGAACCTCGCCGGATGGAAATGCGCCTTTTGGCAAGAATTTCTTTCATCTTGGAATGGCATTACATTCTTCTACAATGACTTTATGAATTTCTCATCCAGATGACATCTGGCTATTTACCGATGCAGCACCCTCCGCAGGCTTTGGTGGTTTCTACAATGGAAGGCGGTTTGCTTCAACATGGCCCCCGAGTTTGAACGTTTGCAGCTCCAGTCGGCCTCTCTCTCATCCGCTCATTATGAAATCGATCCCATTGTGATTGCAGCCCTTTTTTGGGGGGGCATGAATGGTCTCAACACTGTATCCTTATTCATTCAGACAACTCTGGCGTTTTCAACATCATAAACAAAGGCCGTTCACTTTCATCCTGCATCACGCAGTTACTTCGTAGACTCACTCTGGCGCCAGCCAAACTTCAGTTCATTCTCCGTGCTGCTCATGTATCTAACCATCAGAATTCCATCGCTGATTCACTCTCTCGCCTCTCTTTCCAGAAATTCAGGTCCTCGGCTCCAGACGCAGATCCTCATCCAATACCGATCCCACCGTTTTCAGCAACCATCTACAACAAACTACACAGCTTCAAGACCTCTCCATCATTTCTCAGAACGCTATCCTCATCAGCATTGCTCCTAGAACTCTCTCATCTTATCTTTCAAGATGGAACAGTTTTTAAAAGTTTCTATGTAACGTATAACCTTCCATTCCCTTCACTCATCCCGTCTTCTATTCGCCTCCTCTTTACCTATTCACATACAATCCTATAAATCCGCGTTTCCACTATTCAATCATACCTTTCTGGCATTAATTAAGTATGTAAGAAGAAAAAATTTTTCTCAGGCAGTGATGTCTTCTCTTTTTTTTTTTTTTTTTTTTTTTTTTTTAACGTGTCCTGTCTAGCAGTATGCTACTCAGAATTGGTGGAGTACCAAGTACAAGCCCAACAGTTTTACTTTCCCAAGCAGAGTATTACAGCTTCGCTGTAGTACGCCACTTGATGTATATGATGTATATTCAATTTCCTGACGTCATGGACATTAAACTGAGACAAGAAGGAAGAAAGGAAGAAGGTGAAGAAAAGAAACCGGACCAACAGAGGGGCGAACCGACGACACAAGACAGGGAGGCAAATAAAGAACACAAGAAAACATCCCAGTCCTCCACCTCTGCCGGACGGCAGAGAAACAGTAATACAAAACAAAAACAACAAACTGTACAGAACCAAACCAATAGTTCGGATCTGGTAGAATAAACAAAGAATTACACATTCACTACACACAAGCATTGATTAATGAACATAATACAAATGTTTCTGGTAAGCTCCTGTGAACAACTAACTAATGATGATAACCTCAGCTTAAGATATGTCCGTCCTCACCTATGTCCCCACACCTATGTGTGTGCGAGCATGCAGGTCTGAATAAGGTTTCCCCATGCAAGTGATTGATAGCTGGTGTAAGGAACCGTCAATCCGTCCTACAGGAATCGGCACAGACATGGAGGAGGCAAGAGATGTATGCATCCAGCGTCCCACAGAGTACAGAGTCCACAGGCGGATCAGCGCAGGGTCGATCAGCCACCAAGACAGGAACAAATGGAAGTCCCAGGGGAGCACCCACCAGCCGCGATGCTGGGGCCCGAGAGATCGCAGTGACGAGCCCACGGGCTCCGCCGGTAACCGGCTACGCCAGGACGGGCCCGGACCAGGAACCGGAGGCCACGGGGACCCGGGGCACCCCACCCCCCAGCGGGGCCCCAACCAGGGACCAGCCGACAAGGGCCCCCCGCCGCCGCCGCAGGCAAGGAGGACCCGCAGCCAACCGACGGACAACATGCCGCCACCCCGGACCAGTACCCACCGCCAACAACCCGGCCCGCCTCCACACATCCACACGCCAGGGAGCCACAGCAAGAGCCACAGGGGATGTACGCCCTCCCCAGGCCACGCCCAGCCGGCACCTGGACATCCAGATCTTCCAGCTCCAGGGTCCAGATCCCGCCCCACGTGGGGCGCCAAGATCAGGGGCCCAGCCAATGCCGGACAGCCCCACCAGGCGAACAGACCAGCCAGCTGAAGTCCTGGAACCGGCAGGAGGACTGGGCGCCAGGCACGGTCCCCACCGATCCACCGGACGGCACCAACCTATTCTAAAACCCCGGCACCCCCATAAGAGGTGCCCCAGTCAATCCAAGGAGGACATCGGCCCGAAACAGCGGCCGCCCGACACACCGGACCACCCAGGACCCGCCCGACATGCACCAGGACCGAGCCGGGCCGCAACCGGGACCCCCAGCCCCATGCATCGAGAGTCATCATCAACCAGCGGGCAGGAGCAACCATCACCGACGGGGAGTGACGGGGAGGGAAGAAGATGCATCAGGCCAGAGAGCAGCCAAACACCCAACCTGACAGGTAGACATAGACAGACAGAGACACTCATACGTACCCTCCCTCTCATGTGTACACATTCTTACAAATACAGGACATACGAAAAAAGGACGCTATACCCTCATTCATACCCCCCATACGTACACTATACTCCATACTCCCAGGCCCAGGGACAGACGCCCCAGTAGAGAACCCTGCCCCTGCACCCAGGAGACAGACCCCTTTGCCCACCAGGACGGGGACAAGTAGACCGCCAAGGCCCCACACCGGCAAGAGCAGCCCACCAGCCCAGGACCCCGACCAGACGGCGTGATGTTCTATCCGGGCTCCGACCCCTGATGGTCCAACGAACAGGGGTGTGGAAAGACCCCCCAGCCTCTCTCCCCCAGCTCAATGTGGTGTTGTTGCGTGTTGTTCTAATGTGCACTTAAAACAGAGGGGGGGGACATGGGAATACTGCCGGGTACCCCCATCTCCCCCCCCGGGCCCTCAGTGTCTAGATGCGTTTAACCAGTGGGTGCCGGCACCACAGGCGAGGCCCCCACAACGGGGGGGCCTCGCCTGTGGCGCCACACCGCCAGGTCCCTACATGTGCGTTCCCTGTAAATGTTGCAAGTGTAGTGTCTAAATTGCTCAATAAAATCGGGACCCAGGCCGCCACCGGGTAGCGAAGACGGAAGCTCCATCCCGCACCCCAGTGACGTGCCCACGTCCCAAGGCCTTGTGAATGGTAGAATGAAGGAGCAGGTGGACAGAGGCATGGGGATGGGGAGAAAATAACTGGGGTGACCATTGCCAACCCCAGGGAGCCAGCTCCCCTGCTGACTCCAATAGGCACCCCCGTTCGGCCCGATCCACCAGGGGTGGGAGGCCCCAGCACGTCCAGTCGGGGCCCACGGCAGCGGTACCCCCGAGCCCCATGGGGGCCCCGGCAATCCACCAGCCCCCATGCCAGGGGCATACCTAAATCCTTCCCAACATTCACACTGCTAACAAAACACATGTCACTAGACACCCAGGTTGAGTTTAGCCCCCCCTCACCCTCAACGCCCTCCCCCCTCCCGTCCCAAGCGCACCCCGTTAAAAAGAGCGCCTGTGCTAGATGGTAAAAAGCCTCCCCGCCAATAAGAGACGCCCCAGGCACCGCCAGCGTCCGAGGGCCCCCGCGCCGAGGCCGGAACCCGGCGCACCACCGACTCGGGTACCCCGGACATGCCGCGCCAGGCCCGTGAGCAGACCGAAGTCCCGGGCGGCCAATCCCCAGGCCGACATCCTCCAGCCTTGCTACTACCGCCCGATGGCCGGGGGCAGCGCCCCCAGCCCGCCAACCCACCAGCCCGGGCCCCACCCGGGCCAGGCACCGGGGAGGCCGCCCCAGAACCCCGAGCCCCAGGCCCAGCCCAGACCCCCCCAGAGCAGCACAGCACCAGGCCAGTGCAACCGTTCGCCCGCAGCACGACCCCTCTAAGGCGCCGCATGCAGCCACTAGGAGTCACCACACAAAGCCCCCAAAGTCCCACCCCAGGCGAGGGTCTCGGCACCTATCGCCGAACCGCAAGCGGACCCACCCCCAAGGACCTCCCCGCAGTCACCACCAACCCTTAAGCTCCACATCGGCAACCGTGTCCCACAGAACGGAATCAAGGGCCCGACCCCACTAGGTGATGGAACTGATCAAGGGTGACCAGAAAGATTGATCAGATGTGGAGGCAGATGCCGTTTCTAGACCAATGTAATCCAGAAGGAGATCTCTATATTGATTAATATTCAGAGTATTTTTATTTTTCCAGTTCAAGAGGATATTTTTCTTAGCGATGCATAAGGCGATGTAAAATAATTGCATAGACTTTGTATCCATGGTAACTTCATCTATATTTCCCAGCAAGCAAACTCTGGGAGCAGGTGTGATATTACATTTCAGACACTTTGATAGATCTTCACATATCTGGTACCAATATTTCTTAACAGGTGGGCAGAACCAAAGAGCATGAATATAATTGTCTGGTAGATTGCTTGTATATTGTAAACAGGTATCAGACGGCGTATAACCCATCTTGAACATCCGTTGCCCTGTATAATGCACTCTATGAAGGATTTTATATTGTATTAATCGTAGATTAGGATTCTTAAGAAATTTGAAGGTTCTTAATGAAATTTGAGACCAGAGGTTTTGGTCTATTGAGATGGACAAGTCCATCTCCCATTTTGAAATAGGAAGGGCTATTGATTCATCTATTCTATTTAATGTTTTGTATATTTTAGATAGCAGTTTGGGAGGGTTAAGATTAAGGAAGTCTAAAACTTTTCCTGGAATTTGTAAATCAACTGTATTGAGCCTAAATTTATTTTTTATAATTGATTTAATTTGTTGGTATTCTAAGAATTTATTCTTGTTAATTCCGAATTGTGTAACCAATGTATTAAAGGGGATAAAGTCTGTTCCATCAAATATATGCTCCAGGTATTCAATTCCTTTACAACTCCAGCCTGGAAAGTTAATCATGCATTTTTTTTGTAAGATATCCGGGTTATTCCAGATGGGTGTACGCCTGCATGGGACTAGTGAGGTCTTTGTCATTTTAAGAAATTCCCACCAAGCTGTCAGAGAGGAGCTGATATTTATACTTTTGAAACATTCATTTTGTTTTATATTTGAGCTAACAAAAGGTAGATCTGAAAGTTTTATCTTATTGCATAGTGTCTGTTCTACATCTACCCAGCACTCATCGATATAACTGTGTTTTACCCATCTTGATGTGTATTGGAGTCTGTTGGCTAAGAAATAATGACGAAAGTTTGGTAGGTCTAGACCTCCTTTATCTTTGGACTTCTGTAGTGTTTTTAAGCTGATACGTGGGGGTTTATCTTTCCAAAGGAATTTAGAAACAGAAGAGTCCAGAGATCTAAACCAATCAGGTGATGGTTTGCTTGGGATCATTGAGAATAAATAATTGATTCTAGGCAAAACCATCATTTTTATTGTAGCTACCCTTCCAATAAGTGATATTGGAAGGGATTTCCATCTTGCCAGATCATCTTCCACTTTTTTTAAAAGTGGGACGTAGTTTAGCTTAGATAAGTCTGCCAGTCTTGGTGAGATATGGATACCTAGATATGTAATATTTCCCGACCGGAGCTGTAAAGCAACAGGACTCTGGTAAGAACAGTTGATAGGAAGGACTGTAGATTTTAACCAATTTATGGAATAGTCTGAAACTCTTGAGTAAGATTTTATTAACTCAATTACCTGATACAAGGAAGTTTGTGAATGCTGTAGAAAAAGTAGTACATCATCTGCGTATAAACTGATTTTATGTTCTATTTTGTTGCATTGTATACCTTTAACATTATTATTTTGCCTGATTGCTGCTGCTAATGGTTCAATAAAAATAGCAAAGAGGGAGGGAGAAAGTGGACATCCCTGCCTGGTACCTCTCTGAAGAAAGAACCTTGATGATGTTTGATTATTGGTCCTAATACATGCTGTTGGTGAGCTGTATAATATTTTTAACCAGTTTACAAAAGAATTACTGAATCCGAATTTATTTAAGGCTGCAAATAAAAATTTCCAGTTAACTCTATCAAATGCTTTTTCTGCATCTAAAGATAATATATTGGTTTGGACGTTTTTACAGTGGGAATAATCTATTAAATCTATTAATCTACGTGAATTTGTGGAAGAGAGCCTACCTTTTATAAAACCTGTTTGATCAGGGTGGATTATTAGAGGTGTTATTTTCTCTATCCTTCTTGCAAGAGCTTTGCAAATTATTTTCAGATCCACATTGATAAGAGAAATCGGACGATAACTGGTAGGAGACATAGGGTCTTTTCCTGGTTTTAATAGAAGATTGATGTAGGCAGAATTCATGTTTGGTGGTATTCGACCATTTTCCTTTGTTTCCTGTAACATTTTGTAAAATGTTGGTGCCAGAATATTCCAGAATTCTTTATAGAACTCTGCTGGAAATCCATCTGGACCTGGAGCTTTATTATTAGGCATAGATTGGAGGGCCTCCTGGAGTTCAGACACTGTTAGCGGTGAATCCAGGGCCTTTGCTTGACTGTCTGAAAGTTTAGGAAGAGTTATTTTATCCAGAAATTGTACAATATCATTATTTGAAGGGTTTATCTCTGGTGTGTATAACGTCTCATAAAATTCTTTGAAAGTGTTGTTTATTTTTTCAGGGTCATATATTATATTCCCAGTTTTGTCTTTGATTGCAGATATAGTTGTTTTTTCTTTATTTATTTTTAACTGATTAGCTAAGAAGCTACCTGATTTATTACTATGTTCAAAGTTTTCTATTCTAAGTCTTTGGATTAAGAACTGCGTCCTTTTATTAATAATTTCATTTAACTCTAATTTTGCTTTCCTTATTTTACTTAAGCTCTCTTTATCCAGGGAAGGTTCTAATGATTTAATAGTTTCTTCTAATTCCTGAACATGTTTATTTTCTGTTCTCTTTTTATTTGATGAGAATGAAATTATTTTACCTCTAATCACAGCTTTCCCTGCTTCCCATAGAGTGGATGGCGACATACCAGGGAGATCATTAAATTCCATGTATGAAGCCCATTCTTTTTCAATATATTTAATAAATTCTTTATCCTTAAGTAATGATGTATTAAATCTCCAATTTTTATATTGAAGGGTTGCAATTTTATTTGCTAAATTTAAAGAAACAGGAGCGTGATCGCTGATCACTATAGGATGTATCTCAGTGTCTGAAATGTCATTCAACAGTGAGCTGCTGACTAACAAATAGTCCAATCTAGAATAAGAATGATGTACGTTTGAGTAAAAAGTGTATTTTCTGTCGTTGGGATGAAGCGATCGCCATGCATCGCAGAGTCCATAATCGCTCATGTACTGTTTAACTATATCTATGGATTGCCATCTGCGCTGAGTCCCTGCTGTACTGAGCCTGTCTATTTCTTCATTTAGTCCAAAGTTGAAATCTCCCCCAAGAACAAGTGAGCAATCCATGTGATTAGCCAGAACCGAGAAGAAAGTATGAAAGAATGAGGGGTCGTCAACATTTGGACCATATATACTAACTATACATAACTTTTGGTTATTTATAAATAGTTTTAATATTATAAATCTACCTTCTGGATCTGTAGCTGTGTCTATTACTTTAAAATTAGTATTTCTATTTATTAATATTGCTACTCCTCGTTGTCTAGAGTTATAGCATGAAGAAAATATATTAGGATACTCTGGTGTTTTTAAATCATTAGCTGTTGAACTTGATTTATGAGTCTCCTGTAGTAAGACGACATCTGCCTTCAGTCTTGTAAGATGGTTGAAAATCTTAATGGTTTTATCTCTGCAGCTAGCGCCGCGAATATTCCATGTTATAAATTTTACAGGATTCATAGAGCTAAGATAAACCTTAGATATGTACTATCGCCAAGGATGAATATAGGTGTAATTTTGGTTTGTCCATGGGGTTGCCAGATTGAAAAAAACCAGAAGCAGAGATAAAGCGGGTAAATAATGCACCATACAGGTGTGTACAGAATGAAAGTATGATGGAAAAACATGAATATGCCATGATAAAAGTCTGTGTGTGTGTGAGAGAGAAAAAGGAAAAAAGGTGATAAAGAGATTTGGTGGTACAAATGTGAGAAAGATAATAGTGAAAAAGAAAAAATGAAAGAAAAAAAAGAAAAAGCAATCTAGTGCACAGCCCTGCCCCTACCCACATTAACAAACAAAAACAGCCTGCTGAGCTGTGCTTTTTTTTTTTAACTATAGTTGTCTGATAAAGCTAATTCTGTCTTGGTTCTGTTAAATATGACTAATAAAGCCAAGGAGTAACCTGAGGGTCCCTAAACAGCTGACCGTTAACATACAGTTTATCCACACTAACCGTAGCCCTACAGCCCTCACTAATATGTTTTTTTCTAATTGGAAATAACACGCGTCTTCTGTCCAGGATTTCTTTCGGAAACTGATCATTAACGCTGTAATTCGTCCCCCGTAGCTCTCTCCCGCGTCCTTTGACATGTTCTTTTTGTTTAAAATGTTCAAATTTTGCAACAATTGGTCGCGGGCGGGTGTTGTTGGGCTTCTTACCTCCGAGTCGGTGAACCCGATGGAAGGTTATGCTTTTAACCGTGTCGTCTGGCAGTTTCAGCTGGTGTTGAATGAACTTTCGCACGGCTACTTCAGCATCTTCCTCAGCCTGCTCTGGTATCCCCGAAAAAACAAGATTGTCCCTCATTGATCGGGCCTGGATGTCTAGAATAGACTCCTTGAAGCTTTTGTTTTCTCCAGACAGCTGCTTCATTCCCTCGGTGAGTTTCTTAACGTCTTCTTTTAGTGTTTGGTTTTCTGTAACTAGCGAAGCTACTTGTTGTTGGCTGAACTCCAGCGATTCCCTCAGAGCCTGAAATTCTTTATGAAGAACCTCAACCAGCGCGAGACGGGCGTCCAGGCTGGTTAGCTTCTTGTCTATTGAGTCCAGGATGTCGCCGTAGCTTCTATCTGGCGAGTCGGTGGATGTGCTAGCCTCGGAACGAGTGCGCTTCTGCGACGGTGTGCTCGTTGTTGTATCCGAAGCAGGTTTCCGTGACTTACCCATAACGATGTTATCAAAGCACTCGTCTAGGTAGCACTCCAGCGAATCCAATGTTTCCTCGTCCAGGTTGTTTAGAGGAAAAAAAAAAGTAACTTGATGGTTAGTTTAGAAGCTGCGTTTGATTCAAAATGATTGTCTTATTTTACCTGGGTGTATACATTACCACATAACCGCCATGTTCACCTATGCACAGCTCTCGCGAGAACTCAGCAGCTCATCCTCTCCCCTGTGATGTCTTCTCTAACCTCGAACTCAACACCTGTTGTCTGGCTCCTCTGCTCTCAGTGTTAATAATACTAGAGATTAATCATAATAATAAATTTTTTGATCACAGTCTCCTACCCATTTATCTAATCTCAAAGATAAATCAAAATACTAAGAAAAATTATCAATCAACAATAACAATTACTAACCTAAGAGACGGGCAGCATTCAAAAAGAAAGACAATAAAAGTGGTTCAAATAATTTCAAATATTACATGTCACATTGAATCATATCTAATCTAAGCATCCATCTTAATCACATTATCTGAACTTCATAACAGCATCCCATACAAAAATCCCGCTAGGGCGTAAGATAAGCAACCTCCCAACTATGGTCGTGTTGTCCTTGCGCACGACAGGCGGGCAAAAGTATGAGACGGCCCCTGGCCCCCAGGTGACACTCCTGTTTGGTTCCTCATTAGTCAGGATGCATAAACGTAACTGCAAAACAAAGAAAAGGGGCACAATGTTAGGCAGTATCAATCCAGTACACAACGAAAATCAAAACAATTCTAAATATAAATTGAAACATGTACACTTCCCTTAAATGAGTCAGGCATCCACAGCGTGAACCTCAAAATCAAGATCAGTCACTCTTTGCTCAGCACCACAGTGACCCTTTAAGAGGTTATACAAAAGAACAAATCAGTAGTAATCAACCATAATATGAAACAAACAGGGGAAAATATTGTATTCAATAATGATTCTAATGATTAGACATGTTTTAAAATCAAGACCAAAAACTAAAAATCTAAAAATCTGTCATCCCCCTTTTTTCATTCTTAACTAACAACTAAGTATTAAAAACTAAAGAACAAAACAAATATCAATACTTAACTGATTAAGGACTAAAACTAAAAAAACATTACTGTAAATGAAATTGATTTGAATAAATGAAATGGAATAATAAATGAATAATACAAATTTAAAATGTAACTGAAAAATGAATAAATGATGAAAATGAAAAATCAAATCAAACCCCTCTTTTCTCTGTCATCTCTGGGATGAGACCGCTAAACCTCCTTAGAAAAATACAATACATCAATCACAGGGAAAAAACATCAGACAACCTAATTCACAAAGTGATTTAAAGGAAGACGTCATACACCTGTAAACTAATTAACTATATAACTCGAGGTCATTCAGCAAGTCCATACCTATTTCATCTCCAAACAGTTCTTCTTTCCCATTTCCATCTCGTCGAATCGAGTGTGCATCAGGCCCAAAGGTGACCTCTGCATCAGTTCAACTCAGGGGACCTCTCGTCCCTGCTGCAGAGTCCAAACGAACAGAACACAACAATTATCAAAATCACAATATCACAGTCGTTATTGCTCTGGATCCCCAGAGCGTTGACAAATGTGTCTCCTTCTCCATTTCTTAACGTCCCATGATTCGATGATTAGTGACAAAAAAAGTCATGAATCACAGTTTTTCAAATCAAGTTTTGTGTCAGAGTCTACTTCTCTCAGTTTTTCTGCTTCAGCAGTGGTAGGTTTGTCCAAAATCGATCCAGTCACTCTTTCACATGACTGGCATGCACCTAAGTGGTTCTCTCAGTGACTTTGACAGCGGTGAAGGTCACCAGAAGAACTTGAAAAGGCCCTTGCCATCTTTTAGTTCTCCAGTGTTTTCGCCTCAGATCCCCGATCAAACGATCCTAGGTTACCTAGTCTCCAGGTCTGATCGGATGGAGTGGTCCTGCTGCCACTTGTTAGTGCACCTGGTTAAGAGTCTCAGAGAGATTTTTGCAGTGAGAAATCATTACATCATCACATAGGTCTGTAGAGAGGTGTGGTCTTGCAGGGGGGCTTAACCCCACCTCAGGAGGTCTGCCAAAAGAAATTTCAAAAGGGCTCAGGTTGTTTTTGGCTCTTTTTCTCATTCTCATGTAAAACAAAGCCAGAGGCAAAGCTCTGACCCAAGACAGTCCTGTTTCCTCACAACACTTAGAAAGCTTAGCTTCTAAAGTGCCATTTTCACGTTCGACAGAAAACCACACCCCCTCTCCTGTTTTACAACTGGCTTTTTCCCATGCTGTTATCTCAGAAGAGGTGGCAAAACTTTGCATAGCAGTTAAATCAGACATGTCAGGTAATTCATCTATCTGCTCAATCGCAGCACAGGTAGTCATAACCGGTTGAACTGCGGCAGCTTTGGCGGCAGCATCAGCCCTGGCATTTCCAAGACTCACAGCATCCTTGGACATTGTGTGAGCAACACAATTCACAACAGCAATTTTGGATGGCAACAAAATTGCATCAACGAGGTCAGCAACCTGTGATGCATTCAAAATCGGCTTACCATCAGACTTCAAGAACCTTCTGTGTCTCCACAGAGCTCCAAAATGGTGGACCACGCCCACCGCATAGCTGCTGTCACTGTATATGGTAACTGCTTTATCTTTAGCCAGCTCACAGGCCTTCGTCAACGCAACCAACTCTGCCGTCTGGGCGGAGAAATGTGACGGAAGGCTTCCTGCACACAAAGTACAATGGTCAGAACAAACAGAATAACCCACTCTGCTTTTACCCCTGGCATCTCTGAAAGCTGTGCCTTCAACGTAGAGAATCATGTCTGGATTCTCCAGTGGGGTGTCTGACAAATCAAGGCGAGGTTTACACAGTACCTCAAATTCCCTTTGGCAGTCTTGGGGGTCTCCGTCATCCCCTATGGGTAGCAACCTGGCAGGATTGAGAACATCACATCTCACCTCATCAACCATTTGAATAAATGGTTTACCTGTGTCTGGCCAAGCCAGAACGGGGGGGCTTTGCAGAGCTTCCTTAAGGGGTCAGGGGTCAACTGGACAGCATCAGAATGCCTGCCACAACAGAAACACCCTTCTCTGATGTCCAATGTTTTTCTTTAAACCTTTATGAAAAATAGTCTTCGCCAATTTCTTTTCTTCAGAAATTAATTTCTGCTCAGGTTTCTCCACATCTGAGAGCTCCAAACTACCGCCGATAGGAAAACCCCAGTTATTAACCCAGAAAGTGACATACTGTACACCTTCCGAGCCAAACTTGGTGCCCATGAAGTCGCACTCTGGGCTGTCCGGAGGAGGAAGCTTAGTTTTCGCTGAGCCCATCTTCTCAAAGTTTGAGAAGAGGTCAGCAAAACCCCTCAATTAAATCTCACAAAGCGAAACTATTTCTAAACGACGCACAGTACTGCGTTCGCAAAGCATCGCAACAATGTACAAAAATGTTTTCCTTTTAAAAATTAAGATCAACGAAAAATAAAGATAAGAAGAAATCTCTCTCACCCGGGCGTGCGTCCTTCCAGACAGCGCACGAAAGCCCAAGGAGGACCAAATCCCCGCTTCTCCGAAGATGGGAGTTCACGGGCCGGTCGCTGATCCCGGGTCGTCCAGACAACTTGGTTCTACTTTGGAACCCGATCCGCTGTTGCCGAAAAACGTTTGGGCGCCAAGAATGTAATGGCATTTAAGACGCTTATTAAAGATGAGAGAGATTCCTTTAAGCGTTTGGAGGTTTTAAAAAAAGTTGAATTGATCATACAGGAGAACAGCACAGATCACAGTGAATGCTGAATGCTGCCCCTCTCCTTACTCCCACTCCTAACTCCCCAACTACCTAACAAGCTGATATGAAAATAAGTATTTATAAAGTTCAGCAACCTTGCCTCTATAACTTTGAAGACAAAACTATTAATCTCAGGGTGGGGATATCTCCGGATGAAGACATCTGGCTCTTTAGCTGTGAATAAGTGACTTTTGACATATACAAAACAAAGGCAATAGCTTGGGTTATATGTAACACAATAAGAGAAACTCTCAAAACTAAGTATGTAAGAAGAAACATTTTTTCTCAGGCAGTGATGTCTTCTCTAACCTCGAACTCAACACCTGTTGTCTGGCTCCTCTGCTCTGTGTTAATAATACTAGAGATTAATCATAATAATAAATATTTCGATCACACCTTCATCCGCTCCCTCATCCCTTAATTCCTCATTCCCTCATCCCCTCCTTCATCCCCTCCCTCATCCCTTCATCCTTTTCATCCCATCGTCCCTTCATCTCCGTCATTCCCTCTCTCCCTCTCCCCCTCATCTCCGTCATTCCCTCTCTCAACCCCTCCCTCATCCCTTCATCCCCTCCCTCATCCCTTCATCCCCTCCCTCATCCCTTCATCCCTTTCATCCCCTCCCTCATCCCTTTCATCCCACCATCCCTTCATCTCCTCCGTCATTCCCTCTCTCATCCCCTCATCCCCTCATTCCTTCATCCCCTCATCCCTTTCATCCCATCATCCCTTCATCTCCTCATCCCTTTCATCCCATCATCCCTTCATCTCCTCCGTCATTCCCTCTCTCAACCCCTCCCTCATCCCTTCCCTCATCCCTTCATCCCCTCCCTCATCCCTTCATCCCTTTCATCCCTTCCCTCATCCCTCCTTCATCCCCATCACCCTTCCATCCCCTCATCCTTTCATCCCCTCCCTCATCCCTTCATCCCCTCATCCCTTCATCTGCTTATCTGCTCTTTCAAACTCCAGCTCTAATATCTGTTTATTTCAGGTTCTTTGTCTGGGGGGGTCCTGAGCAGGCTCGAGAAGAAGACCGACTTCCAAAGACTGCACCCCCACACAGAGTCTACAAGCCTACATCAGTGCATCCTTCCAGACACATCATCTATCTAACCTTTGTCAATAAATGAACTAATCTAATCTTCGTAGGCGTGGTCCATGCTAATGAAAGGCCCTCCCACTGCAGTCTCTCTTTATTTGGTCAAACTTTATTAGCATCTTAAAAGAACAGGGTGTATACAAAGGAAAATAAGGTTGAAACCAAATGACATTAAAAAGTACATTTAAACTATGTGATAAAGAAATACACCCTAAGAAAATAATAATACAACATTATTATTTTTCCCTAACAGAGGATACGATTCAGCTACCGAAATAAGACACAGAGTGGACAGGTACAAAAACGTACTGTTGCCTTTGACCCATATTTTGTTATAACTTTTTAAACTTATATTTTAAACTTATTAGTAGAAAATAGTCCTTACCTTGTACAATTTGTCACTGGACATGATGCTGGCTGGTTACGGCAGCAAAACTGGCATCCAGACGGTTCAAAATTAAGTTTCGTTATTGCAACAACAACCTCGACACACTAGATGTCGCTTTGGTGTCCATGTTCCATATTCAACCGTTAACAAAGAAAAGCCCTTCCCGTTTCATGATGTCAGCAATAGCTCCTCATGGAAGAGAAATGTCACATAATATGAGAAAGGAAATAATTCCTTTACACTAAAAAAGGTGAGGGCTACAAGAAGATCAGCAAAGCTTTACATATCAGTCAAAATACTACAGCAAAAGTGATCCAAAAATTTAAGAAAGATGGAAGTGCAACCATCTTACATAGACGTCCAGGCCATCCACAGAAGTTAACATCTCGACAGGAGTGTCTTCTGATAAGAAGGATTGAAGAAAATCGCCATGCAAGTTCACTGCAGTTAACTAAAGCAGTAGAAAACAAAACTATAGTTACCGTTTCCACTGACACCATATGACCAGGGCCGGTTCTGGATATCGGCGACATAGACCGTTGCCTAGGGCGCCCACGACGAAGGGGGGGTGGGGGGGGCGCTGCCACGGGGCAGGGGGGGGTGCAAAATGACAGAGCAGTGACGGTTTGTGGAAGCTCAATTTAGAAGAGAGCAGTGATGTCTGCTCTCCCTCAGCAGGAGCAGCAGGAGCAGTTGTTGTGACAAAGCGGGGGGCGGCATACCGGAACCTCCGTATTTTCTTTCCCGCCATCTTGCCTTAGTAAAGTTTACTTGTAAATTTCATAAGGACATCCTCTGCCTCTCAGTTTAAATAAGTGCGAAAGCTGTTGCCTGCTGCAGTTACAGTGGCAGGTCTGGCAAAGTCAGCTCCGGGAGCAACAATAAAATGCACCTGGTGAAGATAGAGCCGCTCAAAAACCAGCTAAAAGACAGGTAAATATATCGGGGAAATGGGACAGCAAGTTTCCTTCCCTCCAGAGGAACTGGATGGGGCGCAGCATCAACACAGGCAGGCGTGTATCTGTTCACCTAGTGAGCTGACTAGTGGCAGGAAATGACCGATGAAGGTAGGAAATTGTCAGTGAAGAAGTTTAAGTCCCATTTAAAAAATCTTAAATAAGTGGTACTCTATCCGCCTCTGTCTCCCCTTGGATCAGAGTTTGAATTAATAATTGTATTTAATAATATTAGTCAGACCTGCTGTATTTCTCGTTGAAATTAGTTTAATTCAGCCTAGTTCATATTCAAAATGGCTAAGAGAATACAGAATGGCAACAGACTTTAAATTAAGAATTAAAAGTTGTTTTTCCTTAAATCAGTCAGTCTTGAAGAGAATACAATTCATGTGTAAGTTTTTTTGAGGCCTCAGACAAGCCCATATTGGTTTGTTTCCTCTCTGCTCCAGAAAAAATTACTTTCTTTAATATATATGATGTGCACTGTGTTGCATCTTGATGTGCTAAATAAATAAATCAAATCAATGATTATGAGTAATAATGCCACAAAAATATTTTTTATGATTAAATGTTTACAAATAAATTTGTACAGGGTTAAAAATATTTCATTTTGAGTGATGAGCAGGGGTGGATCTAGACAAAAACACGATTTTCTTTTATCATTTATTTGTTTATTGACAGTTTTATCAAAGCAAAATAGAACACGGATGGGCATATTTTGAACAGGCATCATGCAATATTTATCAATTCAACATATACCTAAAACATCTAATTGATTAATAGTTCTGATTTTGGCATCGGCAAAACTCTTACACTGGTGAAAATCAGTTTGAATACTTTAGAAATATTTATTTAGGATAAGCATTTTGATTATTGGAGCACATTTTTACCTTAAACTACTTAAAACATTAATCTTCAAACAACATAACAATTTTATGTAATTTAATCACAAAATGATTCCCCATACAGTGGTCAGGATTGCTCCGGTGACGGCAGCTGTGAGGGTCATCTTGGTTTTTGGGGCACTGCTGACAGTGAGCTTGTTGCAGTTATCTGTAGAGCAGCAAACGATCTGGTTTTCATAGGTAAAACCCATCAGAGTGCCATTGGTGGTTTCCTCACAGCCTGTGCTGTTCTCCTTACAGCCCAGACGTTTCAGGCTCATTGAGTCTGGGAAACTTAGGAAAGCTGTGGACAAATGAATAACTAAGATTAATGAGGCTAAAAACGTAGCTTAGTTCGTTTCGTAACATAATTTACCTCTATTTACTGTAGCATGGAAAAAATGTCCCTTAACAAACTACTTCATACATCATAATGTGATAGGACTCAAAGGTCAGTCCTGAAGGGGGCGTGTCTATTTTTAAACAAGTTACAATAGGTCTATAAATTGTACAAAACATGTTAATGAAGTTCTTTGCACAGAGTCACTCTCAAAGCAATCTATTCTGCTCAGTTCTTGATAGTTTAAGTCCATTTCAGAATGAGTTTTTTAGAGAGCTCTGTCACTTTTATGCAGATAAACTGTTTCAGACCATGCTCACTTATCTGGTTACTAGATTCAGGTTTGCCACACATGAGAATAGAATGGAACTGGAATTGGTGGGCAGTTCATTGACATTTCCTGTTTGACTAAATATTTGTTTTAGGCATTACAAAAAGGTACTCACCCGATTTTCCAGAGTAACAGACACTAGAGTTGGTAAGGCACTGTTCATCAACTAGATCAATGCAATTTCCCATCATCCCAAAGGAGCACTTGTTGCAGATCAGGGACTCAGCTGAAAAAGACACAGGAGTTTTACTCAAAGATAAATAATCCAAACCCCTCTTTTTTCCTTGGATATTTGAAGTTTTTTTTTCCCAGCTGTTACTGCTTATCCTTGATGGATTTATTCCTTATTGATACAAACAAATCTTTGCTGATTTTACAGTATTTTCCTAGCTATATCTCTTGCTTTAAAAATAATCTATGATTGCCCACCTTCTATAAAATAGCTAGCTAAAAACTGATATGTGGAGAAGAATATGCCATTCAATTAAATTCTTTTCAGTTTATTTATATAGCGCCAATTCACAACTGACGTCATCTCAAGGCACTTTACAAGAAAAGTAATTTTAATAAAATTATAAAAGCATTACAATCAGTTAAAAAACTTTTCTATTTAAGGAATCCCAGCAGATTGTATCAAGTTTACATTGCTTTGCTGTAGGCATTTGGAGTTTGTAGGTCAGCTTGATGTCAGTTTCAAGAAAGACTCTTAATAGGACCTACGATTCCACATTTTTCACCATTTGTCATTTGAAAAATTTGTCTTGATATTAAATCGGACGGTGTACTTTTACCTGAAAGTATTGACTGCTGTACTTAGAGATTAGTAGGGAAACGGCAAATCCGAGGTGAAGTAGCCTGTTTCACTGTAAGTGCTGATGATTTACGAAATACTTTTTTAAATCTGAGGTTTACCCTATGTTTTAGGTTACCTTCTACAAATTATTTGTCATTAATTTGTAATAAAATTTTAATTAAACTGAACATTTTCAGCTTATCCTTTAGCTAACTAGCTACATTGCTAAAGAGTGGAGAAGTGTCTGTATGCAAGAACTGTTATAAGGTTATTTCCGATTCATGGATATGGAGTGAATTTCCTGGAGCCAATAAGCAAACCATGTGTTTCTACATGATGTTATGTTATTATGGAAGAAGAAAAAAAATGGATGGTCTTTTTTCACCAACTGAAAGTTATTTTTAAACCCCACATACTTTTATAAAAATGTGTACTATAATTTTCCGACTAAACGCTACTACTTTTTTCACACACCTTAGATCCTGTGTCCTAAGCAATGCAGGTAATTTATAGATTTTTTTACTTGCTAATAGCCTCCGAAGGCACTATATCAGGGAGTGTAAAAGTAAGACAGACGTACGGAAAGATTATGCGACGAAGAAGACACTACCAGTAGTTTTCATGCACACACCCTTAACATGGAAAACACACAAAGACATGCATACGATGCAGCTTTAAAGCTAACGGTATACAAGCTAGCCGACAAAGAAGGAAATAGAGCTACTGCACGTAAGCTTGACATCAATGAATCAATGGTAAGACGTTGGAGGAGGCAGCGGGAGGAACCGAGTAAGTGTAAAAAGACAACAAAAACTTTAAGAGGATATAAAGACACTGGTGTGAGACAGACGACTTCAGTGGATTTAGTGTGGATAAGAAAAATTAAGATAGCGACCAATTACTTTTCTGGTGGGCAAAAATATGTTTTATTTTTCAAGCATTGTTCTGTCGTGTTGGTGTAGAGTCTAATTTATAACATGACATTTAACTGTTGTGTTGATGCTGTACTGACAATTTCTCGGGCAGAATTTTAAAAAAAAGCAAGTCATAAATAAATAAAATAAAAAATCATCCGTGCCCTGTTTTTTTATGTAAATATGTCTTGTCACAAAAGGAAAACATGTATCTTAAATGAAGGAGAAGCCTATATATCTACCAAAAATATATTTTCTTTCAAATTTAGCTGGTGTGGCTTATATTCAGGTGTGCTCAATAGTCTGAAAATGATGGTACATGTTTTCTTTAAAGACCTTAAACAAAAGTAATATTTCCCCAAAAAAATCATCTAAACACAAAATATTAAACAAGAATATCACAGGTAATAATGTTGGTTTTCATGTGCTTCCTCTGTTGATTAAATATGTTTGTAATTGTAAAGTTTTTCTTACCCAAAACCAGAGATGCAACAGCTGCCACAACAGCAAAAAGAAACTTTCCCATCTTGTTTCTGCAGATTTGGACCTGGTCTTCTCTTCAATGTGATGAGACGTTTCAAGATGTTGGAAGTGATGTGCTTGGTGAGACAGAGGTTTATATGTGGTAAGGGGTGTGGAGGACAGTGACACAAGGGGTTTTTCAGGTCTTTTGAGTTTATGTTTACCTAAAACAATGATGGGACAGGTTTGAGACAGAGACCAGAACCAATACTGGTTGGTGAAATCAATTGTTGAATGTTTTTTAACTTGTCAGAAAAAGCTCATTGTAGTTTTCCGAAGATGCATTGCCATGTTGGTTTCAGGTTGTTGATCGTGGTGGGTTGAAAATGTGATGGATGATTTAAAGTCTTTGGTCATTTGAAGTCATGGTATAAGGGGGTAGACAACTGGGGGCAACATGGATTCTCAGATCAAAAATAAAAACGGAATTTCAGAAGATAGGTTACGTTGGAGCCTTGGATGAAAAACATATTGGTCATTGCAGGATTTTGTAAAAACTGATCATCTGGAAGTCAATGTTTGCATGTGCCTGCAGGCCAGAAATCTGAGGATTTAATATGTTAGTAGAACATTAATTCTGAAGGAGTTCAGTTTTATAATTACTTTATATTTTTTTTAAATCATTGCATGGTTATCATTATCACTGTTTTTATCTGTTATTTGTACATACTGGTTATTACGTCTTCTAACTTACATGTGTTTTTTAATTGTAAAAAAAAATCTAAATAATTAAATAATTCTAAAACGTAAATAAATAAATAAATAAAATACATTATTATTTTTTTAAAATAAAGGGGGTGGGATAAAAATGTGATTCACCGTAAGGATAACTCATGCTCAATATGCTAAAGAAATGGCTCCTCAATTATATTGCATGTCTCAATACACTGTAAACCCAGATTTTGTGTCTTTGTTCCTATACTGGATCTAGATATTTGCATTGTTACTATTGCACTATTATTGCAATACATTTCTTAAGAGAATAACTTGTCAATTGATATGTAGATTTGAAAAAAAAGATTATGGCTACACTACATATGATAAATCTGACTAATAAGCATCAGAAATACATACTTATAAACATTGGTAATGGTTAGCGCAATTATTTGCAAAGTTTTAAAACCTTGAGTTCTTTAGTAATGGATTATCTTGGACACAAGACTTTATGTAATCAAAGCTTGATTACATATCCCAGTGCAATCACTCAGCGTAAGCGACTTTAGTAATTATTACTTATTTAGGTTTACAGTGTAGAGTCATTGATGCTCAAGCTTTAAATGGGACATAACGTCTTTTAGCCATCATTTATGAAATGAAGGGGCAACTTTTTCCAGTTTAACAGTATCAAGCCCCTTGAAAGTAATGTAATGAATGCTATTTAAACGGCCTCGTTTGATGACATGGGGTTCAATATTCCTCTTACACATAACTGAAATTGTTTTAAAGACTGCCTACCAAAAGGCTTGAAGTCTGGGGCAGAGGCACAACATATGTCTGAGATCCGCAGAGCTGTATCCAAGACCAGCACAAGATGAACTAGAAAAAAACGCATTGACCGCAGACCTCCACCAAGGTACCTCAGTCCCCAATTCCCAGATGGTGATCCGGATCACCCCCAAAATCTAATCACTTCTTCCTTTTCCTACTGTAGAAATCTCCTGATAATTTATTTCAAGTCTTTCTGTAACCTTTTTACTTACAGTACAGACCAAAAGTTTGGACACACCTTCTCATTCAATGCGTTTTCTTTATTTTCATGACTACATTGTAGATTCTGGGTTAAGGGCATCAAAACCATGAATGAACACAAGATTTATGGAATTACTGTATGTACTTTAATAAAAAGGGTGAAATAACTGAATACATGTTATATTTTAGATTCCTCAAAGCAGCCACCGTTTGCTCTGATTACTGCTTTGTATTCTCTTGAGCTTCCAGACGTAGTCACCCGAAACGGTTTTCCAACAATCTTGAAGGAGTTCCCAGAGATGCTTAGTACTTGTTGGCCCTTTTGCCTTCACTCTGCGGTTCAGCTCACCCCAAATAATCTTGATTAAGTTCAGGTCCGGTGACTTCGGAGGCCAGGTTATTTCACACTTTTTTGGAAAAGTACTTCATAACTCCGTTCATTCGTAGTTTTGATGCCTACAGTGTGAATCTACAACGTAAATAGTCATGAATGAAAATAAAGAAAACGCGTTGAGTCTGTTTTTTTATTTTTTTATTTTATTTATTCTAACTATGTGGAGAATTCATACTGTAAATATCTTAAAATAAAAAGACTTGGCACAGTCCTAAAAAACATTCAACCTGGTACTAAGCACAAAAAATCCAAGGAGATCAGTGTCGACTTCAGGAACAGGCCGATCACCTATCTACATCAATGGAAAATGTGAAAACAGTCCACACAATAAAAGTCAGTGGAGTCTTGATCTTTGGTCAGATGACACCACAGCTATCATTTGGTAAGTGTCTGCAACCCCTACACTTCTTCTGAATTTCTCACGAAGCACAAACTACAAACAGACCTTCTACTAACGTTGAACCAATCATCAACTGAGATACTATGATACGAACTCTATCATAGTGTGTAAAAGTAGCTGCTCCGTCACAGACAGGGAGAGGGTACAGAAAGTGATAAAGATGTCGTAGACGATCATTGGCTGCCCTTTTTCCTCCCTGATGGACATCTGTACACCACCGGCTACCTCAGGGTATCCACCAGGTCTTGACAAGTATTAAAAGTTGACCAAAGGAAATTTAAGACCCTTAAAAAATATTGAAAACCCTTAAAGGTAGCGGCGAGGATAGTTTTCTTCCGAGTGGATCATCTAGACTATTGGTCTACTCCTACTGTCAATCATTCTGGATAGTTTTTACTTTCTGTGCATGCACACTCACATGTGTTTATGCGTAGCGCTACACCTTCATTCATTCATTCTACCTCGCAGTTCTCACCGGTTCCTTTGAAAGTGGCTGAGAGTTGCAAGCGAAAAAGTGTCTTTATGGGAGAAAGAGAAAGGCCTCAGAAGAGAAATAACAAGGCCAGAGTGTTTTTAGCAGATTGTTTCCAAAGATGGTGTGACTGAAAGCACAGGTTGGGCTCCCCAATAATGCCTCCATTGCCAAATTTCTACTCGACAGGTAGGCTAAAGTTCGGCATGCTATTTGAAATAAATGCATTTCAGATTACTGCTAGAAGAAGTTATCTGCGTCTATGTTCCCTCTCAGAGGCAGGTAGAGTGTTGTGCATGTGCATTTTTTTTTAAAGTGGAGAGTGCGGTTCTTTCCTGAAATTCAGAAACATCTTTCAGCATACCTTTAAATCAATTTTAAAGTCTTACATTTGGTTAGTTTTTCTATCAAAAATAGAGGCACCTAAACTAATATAATGAAATAGTTTGCCAATCACAATCAAGACTTGTGCCCAGCTTTTCGTACCATGTGATTATTATTATCGCAACAGATGTGCCACCATGACATATCTCACTAATCTATAGTGAAGTCAGGCAAAGAGATGTAGAACTGCCAAAAACTTGTTAGGGACAATTTTACGGATTCTTGGGTAGAAGTTCAGGATTTTAAACAGTTGCTAAAGCCCGTGGTCAAAAGCCGCCGGGAGGCTTACTGTTCATTTTGTAAAGCGTTTTCAAAAATAGTCATTTTTGAAAAAAATTTATTTTCATATTGAACTCACACCTGCCTGACCAAATAGGGCTGTGCAATATCTTCGATTTAGTGCCAGTCAGACCACAAATTGTTGGCTTGAATATTTATACATTTCTTTTATTCTTTGCACATTGTTTTCATGTTTTTATGTTGCCGTTTTTTTGTTTGCACTGGAAAAGAGCAGCTTTTAATCTCAATGGAGAAACTGCTATTGCTGGAATTAGCATGTAGCCAATGCTAATGCTAGCATTTTATATTAGGTCAAATTACCGGAAAAATTTCATAACTTAATGAGTGATATGTCGATTATGTATTGTTTTCAGATTTATTTTTAACGTGTTTTATAATTTTGCACATGTTAATTTTGTGATTATGTGGAGGTATTGAGAACATTTTTTTAAGTAAACCTTGTATGACTGCCATTATTCTAGTCTTTGAGTCTATACACTATTCTTTTATTTTTAACTTGCTCTCTGGTGATAATGACTTTACTTGGACCGGAAGATTCTTTTTGGGACTTACTGGCCAGTAGGACCAAGCTACTCAACTTTTTGAGATGTGAAGACCAGATGGAAGAAGCATGTCAAAAAGAAAACACAAAATATCCTGAGTTAGTGAAAGAATTCATGAGCAATAGGTAGTGATCTAGTTTTGAACCGACTGGCATTCGATGCAGAGGATTTACAGCTCAGTCTTTCTGCAAGGGCAACATCAGAGTACAACAAGTATCGTAAAGAAATAAACTGTGGATGATACGTTGATGTGCATCTGTCACTTTATTTAGTAAAATCATCTTTAAATATTTAGCATTATGATTGTCCACTAAGCTTAATATCCTAACTTCTAGATGTGTCTTCTACTTGTTGCCTTTATAAATTTGTCATCATTTTTTAAAATTTGGCTAATAAACTGCATCAACTTTTCATCCCTTATTTTGTGTCATTGCAGCACAGTTTACAGTTACATTCTCAGAAGATGCAATAAATTAAATAACACAAAGTTGAATAAAGTGCAGGTATTTACCGTCTAGTTTTTAATGTGATTGCCCCACAGCAGGAATCATGTTACTGAGGGGTTAACATTTTTTAATTACATTTTAATGTGGCTAGAAAAGTATACCAAGACACTAAGGAGACATTTTCTTCATGCATAGGTGTAATTTAGTTTATTATGATACAAATGTTATAGGGATAAATACATTCTGATTTTTTAAAAAAGCAACAAAAAAGCAAAACATGATAATCAAGAAAGATTAACAACCTCAATGTTTCTCTGAAACATCCCATTGATCAACTTCCCTGATTTGATCTGAACAGATCTGACTCTGGCTTTCAGAAAATGATTACATGTATAGATTTAATTCAGATGCACCTGTTGATTATGTAAATACACCTCATGAGTTAGAATGTGGCAAACTGATTGACCAGTTTTCCTATTTCATTATAAAACGCTTCCTAGCACTGAGGCAAGGATGGCTCCACCGACGGCAGCGCTGAAGGTCATCTTGTTGGACGGAGCGGCACTGAGCGTGATGGGATTGCAGTTGTCGGTTGAGCAGCATGTGATCTTGGTGTTGTAGGTGACTCCCAACATGGTGTCAAGGGTGGTATTATCACAGCCGATGGAGTTCTCCCTGCAGCCCTGGATGTTGAAACCCACAAAGTTCGGCAGGGATGGGAAAGCTGCAAAGAACCAGATGAATTTAATTAGTGGGGTTGAAAAATGTTGCACATGGAGGAATGACATATTACTGATGACCTTATCTACTTTTTTAACAACAAAAAAAAATGTTTTTCTTCTAATGCTGTGTTTACTTGACGGGTCCCCAAACTGGAATTTCCTGATTTACAACCAAATTTTCCACTCATTGTGGCTCAAAGGGATAGTTTACACAATGTAGACTTAGAAGATAAAGCAGAACATGTCTGCAGCAGCTACGGGCAATGGCAGTAATTTATGTGATTCATTGACTTCCCAAAGCTTTTAGATAATTTTTGACTAAACACTGTCCGGTTTCGAGGCAATAAAAGGGTACTTACTGGCTCTTCCAGTGTAACAGACACTAGAGTTGGTGGGGCAGGTCTGATTAACAGCGTTCAAGCAGGAGCCCAAAAGACTAAAAGAGCACTTGTTGCACATCAGGGACTCCACTGAAACAGAAGAAAAAGATTCATTTAAACATCAGAAAAGTGCAGAGCAAAGTATGCCTCAGCTTGGATAAAACATTCAGAAATATTTTTGCCTTCATGCAATTTGATTTATCCAGATAATTTGCCCTTTTGGTTTCATATGCAGAATTTTAGATTTTTTGATGAGGTTTCCTGTCGACCACACCCTAATTCGCAAAGCCTGATAAACTTAATAAAAATGTTGCTAAAACCAAAATATCTGAGTTTCTCATTGTGATGAACATTTAAAATGGGGATGATTAGTGATCATCTCTAGGGGTTTAGCATAATTTGAGCATAAACATACTAAAATTCCTCTTTTCAGTATCCATTTATATTCCTCAGACAAACAAGCAAACCTTTGTGGGAGCAAATATACTGTTTTATCTTGACTGTGTTGGTGTAAGTGTAAACATTCTATTGGTTAACAACCTAAAAAGAAAGCTTGTGAGAAGGATGATTCAGTTTATCCAATAAGCTGTTTTCAAAAAACAGAAGTTAAATGTTTTACTAATCTATTTTTGCATTTTAATCATTTAAATATGACTTTATCAAATAAATCCAATCAAAATATCGAAAAATACTATTTTACTGTATTTTTAGATAAAAGAAAATCACAGTTAAGCCTTTTAGTTAAGAATATTTGATTTTAAGCTTTTCTTACCCAAGACCAGAGATGCAACAACCGCAACAACAGCAAAAATAAACTTTCCCATCTTGGTTTCTAGATTTTACTCTTGTTTTCTGGTCAAAGATGAAAAAAATCCTCTTATTCCTCCTGAAGGCCTGAAGCTTCTTCTCTTCCAGGTGATCAGTTCCAACAGGTAAGAAGTGATGAGCCTGTTGGTGAGGACAGAGGTTTATAAGAGGTGAAGGGTGGTGATGAGGTGGACGAGAGGGGTTTTTCAGGTCTTATGAGTTTCACCTTAACTCAAAGCAAATGTGGGGAGGAGTGGTAACCGAGACCAAGACTGTGGGGGGGGGGGGGGGGGGGGGGTTCTGTTGTTAATTTGGTGTTTTTTTATTGTTTAGAATCCGTTAAGGGAAACAGTTGATGTATAATCACAAAATGTCCTTCAATTCACATTTTATTTGCATTTCTTGCATACATTGCACATCATTCCTGCACCAAGCCCCAGATCTTAACAAAGTTTATGACTGTAGACACTTTATAGCAGACTTAGGCACATAAGTCTTGGGCTACAGCCGAGTCAGAGCTGCAGAACAAGTTTGTCTTTCAATGGACTCCATTGTTTGGATATTCATTGAAAATTTTTTGGATGGTTTTTAGCCTTGCTTCAAGTAAATCTACATAATCAGTGCATTCAAGGGAAAATGGGTTTCTTCTGATAGGGACATTAAAAAAACATATTTGTTCTTCTAATGAACCAATGAATCATCTATTGCTGTGGTAAGAAATACAGTTTACAGGTGGTTTCTGGAGATGTTTCCATTTTTATTTTATAGCTTTTTTATCTATATTGCTTATTTTATACTAGGGCATACTAGAAATAAGCTCTTGGCTTACTTGCGTTTCTCTCCTTAGGGAAAATACTTGAAGGTGGTCATAAGTGCTAATATTGTGCTTAGTTATGCTATCACCAAATTTGTTCATTTCATGTAAAAAAATGTATTAAAATAAAGAAGTTGTCTTGAAACTCTGAACACTGTGAGACGTGTTAAGGTCTAAAATTTTGATTATTCATATTTTTGGGTTTTTCTGAGCCTTTTTTTACAGTCTGCAGAAGCCCAGGTAGCAGAGAAGCATGTCTCCACAGAGAAAGAGAATAAGAACAAGTTCTGTACGTAGTTCTAATATTAGAAAAAGTTAAATATAGTTTCCCATATCCGTCCATCAATTTCCTTGCACTTCAAAGCATTCATGAGGTTTCCAGGGCCGTTTTAATAGAAACTCACCCATAATATAAAAATCCAGTTAAAGTCAGGATTAGATTAGCTGCTGAATGAGGAGTAGGTTTTGGAGATTAGATTTGTTAAAGAATAAAACACACTAAAGATATTTAAAAGGATTAATCCGAACTGATTCAGAGGGGATTGGGGTGAACAAAGATGAGGTTTCAGGAATGTCTCATGAACTTTAAGCAGATTCTTTAAACCAGTACAAGAAGACAGGTGGTTCTAAGAACAGAGCTCCAAAAAGCAGAGATTGTAAACAAGTCTGAGAACCAAGTTTTAATAAACTGACAATCTTTATTAAACATGCTCAACATTGCAAGCTCAAAAAGAAGATTCTAGGGAGATTACAAAGTTTAGCATGGGTTAAACGGGTTCCAACGACAGAACTGGAATTTCACAATGATTAATGAAATCATTTTGAAAACATGATTTCACAACAATGAAAACATTTAAAGTCACATTCATAACCCTTTTATTTTTGATACATTTTTGATTCTTTCTTATTTTTATTTAGGTTTTTGTTTGTTTTAACGATTTCTTTTTGCACAGGTACAGGAGGAGCAGATGAAGGACATTTGTTGTGTACAACTTTTTATCTCCACAGCTGATAGAAATCATCAACAATCATGAACAGGGCTTTGATATCTTCAAGATTGGATTGCTATTGGGAAATAATTAGACATTTTAATTTTGGGGTTGAAGTGAGGATTTTGCTCAAATCTAAATATAATCACACCTTTGTAGAATAGTTTATAGTACAATAGAATTATACTAGAGGGGAAGAGGAGTATAGAACACTATAGAAGGATTAAACTCAGATTTAAACTAGACTGGAGAGTTTTGGGGGGGTTTGGGCATAAACCTAAACACTTTCTTTCATCTTGATCATCTATCATCTTGACTAATTTTCTCTTGCATAAGAAGTTAATGAAGCTTGGCTTATCAACTTCAGTTGTGGTGTTTGTTTACGATTGCTTGATGCAAAAGCGACATCCGGGTAATCTAAATCAGACTCCCATGTCTGCCAATCCTTGAAATCATCATTGCTTTAAAACAACTAACACTTAATAACTCATCTTAAGGACCACATCAGGGGGCCTCCAGAAATGTGGGCCTCCTGACTGATGATCCTCCCCTTCTAGGGGAACTCAGAAGTGGCAGGGCCCCTGCCGCAGTGGCCACTTGGTACAGAGAAATAATTTGAAATAATTTGTTTTTTATGTGTTAATAAAAGAGGGGACTGTTATGGGGAAATTATTTCAAGATTAGTTCTGTTTAGTAATTTTTAATAAAGGCATCCAGGGAATATGACATAATGCTTGGGACTCAGTGAAAAGACTGGAGTTTCAGGAGACTTAAGGACATTTCACCTACTCTGGTTTAACAGAAGGACTCCTTTTATTATTGTTATTTCTGTTGTTATGTATGTAGAGTAGCTGTTTGCTGACTGCAGTAGTGGTTCTGGAAGACTGCAGGGAGGCCGTTGGCCCAAGAGGGCCTCCTGTACTATCGTACCAAAATATGTTAAAAGGCCAATTGAGGCTGAATCATCCTTATCTTTATCTACATATATATGGAAATCGTCCAAATCAGTGCAGTCTCTTCTTTCCCAAGTCCAAAACACTATTAGGTTAGTCGGCCTGTAGATTTCCTGTAGGCATGAGTGTATTTGTGAAGGGTTGCTTGCTCTGTAATGGACTGACAATCTGTCTATGATGTACCACTTATGACATAAGTTTTTGTCTACACACACAAAAAAGCAATTTCCACCCATATTAATTGAATTGATATAGCAATAATTAATTTTGTTGAGTGAACTAAATGTGAAAATGTTGGGTCAGCCTAATACATTCAGGTTGCTGTAAGGCACAACTTCATTTCCAGTGTTAACGAAACATGATTACAGTGGTGTCAGTAATACATTTTCTTCACTTTTTTCATGAAAAAAGGAAACTGGCAGGTATTTTTAATATATACATTTTTTGTTAACACTGGAGCTGAAGTCATATACGTATATTATTATATACAACTTTTTTGAGTTATTATGTAGCAAAGTGGTTAGTGCAGGCGCTCAGAGGCCCTTATCTGAGTTTGAGACCATCCTTTGCTGTTTATTTTTAAGCATCAAAGCAACCTAAATGTATTAGGTTGACCAAACATGTTTACATTTAGTTTACTCAACAAAATTCATCATTGCTAAATCAACCCAAATTATTTGTGTGGAAATGTTTTTTGGTTTTTTTGAGTGCATGAGGGTCATCACCGTGCTCCGATTGTTCAAGTTCTTTAATAAGTCTAAATATTTGCTCTCATACTCACACAGTCAAGGTTTTTTTTCAAGGATTTTTTTTTTATTAAGAAATATACTTGTTTCTTTGTATTTACTTCACTTATCACTTAATACACAATTTACTGAATCCCAGCTGTCCTCCCAGCATCAGCAGATGTCATTTAGCAATCAAAAAGGACTGAGTTGACACATTATTTAACAGCATCGAGTATTGTAAGTATAATGAATTTATAGTCTGCATATCTAAAACATTTTTGGCAAATTGGATGGACTCTAGCTGTTCTTAATACCCACAGTAATTTGTATTTATAGTGGCTGAGATATTAAATCTTGCAGAAAGTATTGGAGTCACTGTATGGTTGTAAAGAAAGATAAGAGCTTTAACTGACCCCAGATAAGTGAAAGGAAATGGATGGATGGATATCATTCTCATCTATAATATTCACATATTTATAATATATTACATTCTTAGTTAGTTAGTATGGTGCTAAAGTGTCTTCCGCCTTTCCAGCTTTAGAGTTCACATGTGTAAAGCAGCAAAAAGGTACATATTGACAATCAACACAGATTTTTTTGTGAGATTTTCTTTATTTTATCATTGTCAGTTTTGCCAGATAATGCATCATGGAGTTAGCGGAATAATTACAGTTTGATTAAACAAGGAACAAAATTACAAAACAGCCTAATTGAAGATTGAGCTCAATGTTTCTTTGAAACATTCCATTGATCAACCTCCAATTTTTAAAGTGGCCTGACAGAAGAAGACAAGCTGTTCGAAGACAAATTTTGGATTAGTTTTTAATAAAATAGGCAGGAGTAGAGAGGGGGAGCAATTACATTTTGTAATTTCATCACAAAAAGCTTCCCCACATGGAGGCCATGGCAGCTCCAGCGATGGTCACAAGGAATGTCATCTTTAGGTCTGGTGCTGCTCCAGTGAGGTCGACTGAGTTACATTTGTCTTTACCACAGCAAGCTATTTCGGTTTTGACACTGACGAATACCATTGTAGAGTTGGTGTTGGTGTTGCAGCTTGTGTCATTTGCCCTGCAACCTTGTTGGACCAGACCTTTGAAACTTGTGAGGGATGGAAAAGCTGTGGGGCAACAATTTAGGTAGATTAGTCACTGAGAATGCTGAATAACTGGAATTCATTGGGTAATTTTTAACTATTTCCATCTACTGCTGTGCCTATTTTTCTTCCTATACTGTCTTCTTATTGCCTTCTGTTTTACTTTGACTTGATTACTCTTTATTACCTGCCTTATAACTGAGACAGCTTTCTTGTATCTCTAAGGGATGGTATAGGTCAGCGGTGTCAAAGGTAAGTTCTCAACAGCAGGTATCCTGCATCTTTTGTTACAGACCATTTGACTCAGCTGTGTTCGAGCAGAGACACATCTAAAGCTGGCAGGACAGTGGAGCTTCAGGACTGGATCTGCTTTTTTATAGTATGGGCAGTTAAATTAGGCATTCTACTAATAACTTATTGTCAGACTCAATATAAAACATGAGTATCCATCAGGGATGCATCACTACCGATACTGGTATCGGGGCCATAACGGATCTAATGTACTCGTATCTGTATCGTTTAGTTAAGCAGTGTTGGGCATCTTAAAAAGTGATAAGTTATAGTTACAAATTACTTTTTCCAAAAATTAATTGAGTTAGTAACTCAGTTACTACACTTTAAAAGTAATTAGTTACTCAGAAAAGTAACTGTGGCGTTACTTCTGTAACACAGTTACGTTCTGTTATCTATAAGGTGAAACATTTTTGTAACTGATGACGAATAATAAAACACCATATAGACAGTATATTAGAAGATTTAGTATTTTAACTTGACTCAATAAGATTGAAGCTGTATGCAGAAAAAAATATATATAAAAATTAAATATATATATTTTATACAAAACAAAAAAGTACATAGTCATACAATTTTCATTAAAGTGCAAAACTAAGACAGACAGCTGTGGGTAAAATTAAACAAAAACAAAATCTACACATTAAGTTGTGCAAATCTATGTGTGTAATTGGACAGTAAACAGAGCACTGTCCAACTGGTTGTAATAAGAAATTTGAGATTGATTTCGTATCACATGGTCACATGACCTGGAAGCTATTGAAGGAAAACCTGAAATATTACAGTAAAATTATTAATATAAAATATTGTATGCAATCAAATGTCAGATAAAGCGTTGTTTCTGGTTCTTTGGATGTAGTAAAACATTTTAAGATTGATTTGGTGTCGCCTGCGGTCACATTAACTGGAAGATAAAAGGAAGAAAAATATCACAGAGCTTATTTTACAGTAACATATTGCGACATGAGGGGTGGAGATCGACCTGGAGAACTGATTCAGGACAGTTGACAGCAACAAAGAGTGTCGTTCGCCAGACAGGTGCTCCCTCTCCTTTCCACCAATCCCACCTGCTTTATTCAGTGTGACACTAGTCAACTGTGCTGAATCAGTTCTCCAGGTCAATCTCCACCCCCTCACTTCACAATATGAATGAGAAATATGTGTGTCATGTTCCTCGGATGCTGAGCAACAATTTATTAATATTTTGGAGTTACTTTGTTGATAGATCTCACAGGTATTTTCTGGGATACGTGGAGATTTATTGAAAACCAAACTCTTCGCCTGCATAAGCGAGCGGCGAGCAGCTGCTTTATTAGCGAAGTTCTCGGTTGGAGAGATTCTCCATTTTAATCAAACAAATGTCGACCTAATATCCAACTTAAAACTTAGTTCACAACTATTCTTACAGCATGCAGACAGCAAGAGCACTCAGAGTATCTGCCAACTCCCCAAATTAATCATCATAATTGCAGCGGCGTCATCATCACCGACACCTGCGCTCTCCTCCTGCCTGCAGTGTCTGTCAGAAAGCCTGATGCCACTGCGCTTCATTCAACCACGTTGTAGTAATGCGCCACTGTTCTCCCCAGTAACGGTAACAGCGTTGTAATGGTGGGAAAAGTAATTAATCAGATTACCCAGTTACCAAAAAATTAACGCAGTTTGTAACGCTGTTACTCCCAAAACTGTATAGTTAACCGATACCATGAACCGATACTTAAAACTTGGAAACTCTTCAATAATCTCCCCAAAATTAGTATTTTTCACTTGAAATTTGACTTTTGTGGTCATTACTTTTTAAAATCTAATTCACCATCATTTGTTGTAATAGACAGAGTAGAAAATAAAACCTGTCTTACAATTCATTGCATTTTTGGTGAGGTAGAAGTATTGGCATTGGTATTCAGCAAGTACTCAGGTCCAAGTATCGGTATTGTATCAGTTAGACAAAAGTGGTATTGTTGCATTGTTGCAAGTATCCACTCAGGTTGGGAGAATTGGTTATACTTGCTGAGCAATGTAGCCTATAGCTCATCAGTATTCATGCTAGCCAAAATAATTTAGTTATTTTTCTGTCTAGAAAGGTAAAGTGTTCTAAGTATTTAGAGAATAAAAGTATTACTTACAGATCTTCCCAGTGTAGCAGGTTTCATTAGTGCCGCAGGTTGCCTCGCCACTGCTAACGCAGAAGCCAAGGACACTGGCGGAGCATTTGTTGCAGGTCAGAGACTCCACTAAAACCATTAGGAAGAAGTGGCATGTAAGAACAAAAGCTGTCCAATTCAATGCACTTAACAAGAACAGTAACTTCAATACAATTATACAAACATTCCAATTAGTTATACGTTTTCTATGTAAGGAATTCCAGCAGATTGATTGATTGATTGATTGATAGAAAAATATATTTTTTAAGTAGTGAAAAAAATGAATGTCATGATTTCAGTGATGTATTACAATCAAAGCAGCCCTTAACAGAAAAAAATATATACTGTCTACTCTCATCATTGATTCTATTGGAAATATTACATTTTTAACCCATTTAATTCACTCATTAGGCTACTTTTCGTTAGACAGCATCAGTGTAAACAATGCATTCCTCCAACCTATCAGTGCCTATTACATGAACTCGTGCTAAAAAGGAAATCTAATCTTTAAGGATACATGTATGTATTTGTATGTATATGGGTGTATTTTTGAAAAAAAATCTTCAAAATAGGTGGAATTGAATGTATATTGCTTTAAATATACAAAAAAATTGACTTTTGCAAATTAGTCTGTTCCACCTTTTGTAAAAGGAAATGATTTCTTTTTTAATAATAATAATAATAATAATAATAATAATAATAATAATAATAATAATAATAATAATAATAATAAGTGATAGAGAAAATTATCCTTAAAAAGAGTATGAGAAATTATTACCCAAAGCAAAGGATGCAATAGCTGCGACAATGGCAAAAAAAAGCTTTCCCATATCTGGCGTTCGTGGTTCTCTCAAAGATAATAAGTCCCTTTCCTTGAGGCTGAAAGTTCCTGAGGGTGATATGAGTTGTCAGAAGTATTGAGGCTCTATGAAAGGAGGTGATGTATATATGCACACACAAGCCAGAAGGGCGGGAACATGATGGGGTGTGGAGACTCAAACAAGCATGAGATGAAGAATGTTCGTATTAGGCAACAGTTGAAAAACACATTTACCTTGCAAGTCAACAAGCCAAATAATTTTTTTTTAGATTATGTTCAGATAGAGTTGAAGAAAAAAAATCTAGACAAGTGAAGGGCTTCTTGAATCCTAAAATCAAGATCATTAAAATATTGTTTTTCTAGATTGTAAAGATTTTTTTCTTAAGAGCTATTTCAAGTATCTACATGAGCTGTCGGCAAGGTGTTAATTATTAGCTACACAGTTTAGAAGTCATAAACTGAAATCACCTATGGTAGACCTATGATTACTCTGTTGCAGTAATTAATCCAAATAAAGATAAATGTGTGGCAAGGCACACAACAAGGGCCTGGGCGGGATTCGATCCCTCGACTCCCAGGTGAGAATGATGGGCGCTAATCATTAAGCCAAAGTGATAGATTAGTTTGTTAGGATCCTGCCCATATATTCAATTCAATTCAATTCAATTCAGTTTATTTATATAGCGCCGTTTCACAACAGATGTCATCTCAAGGCACTTTACAAGAAGAGTTATTACAATACAATGTTTAATTTAGAAATTAGAGAACCACAGAAGATTGCGTCGTGTAATTCTCAGCAATCCCTCACACTGAGCAAGCACGAAGCGACAGTGGAAAGGAAAAACTCCCTTTTAACAGGAAGAAACCTCCGGCAGAACCAGGCTCAGCACAAGCGGTCATCTGCCGAGACCGTCTGTGGTTTGGAGAATACAGAACAGAGACACAGAACAGAGACACAGAAAGAACAACACAACTGATGCAGAAGTTTGTTGCAGGACGTGGAGAACTTTCCGTCACTGCAATGCCATCTTAGTCAGGGTCGTCAAGCAGGGCGGGTCAGGAGCACCTACTGTAGGAAGAGACTAAGAGAAAACAGGTTAGCGCTTGAATTGACAGCACATCATGCAGTTGGGGAGAAGTAGGATAGAAAGTAGGAACAGACCCTAATAATGTCCTCCAACTGCCTAGCCTAAAGCAGCATAGCTACTAACATTAACCTGTCTCCTAGCTACTAGGAGACCTAGCTACTAACACTCTCTACTTGGCTTACATTAATCTATCTCTACGTAGCTACTCTACCTCTTCATATCCCTTCCTAGCTTTTGACACTCTACCTAGCTACTAACATTAACCTATCTCTTCCTAGCTACCTGTCTAACCTGACTCTAACTACCTATAAACATATCTCTAACTGTAAGCTTTGTCAAAGAGGAAAGTTTTAAGCCTAGTTTTAAAGATATACAAATTGTCTGCTTCACGAACCAACCCTGGGAGCCGGTTCCATAGGAGGGGAGCCTGATAGCTGAAAGATCTGCCACCCATTCTACTTTTAGAAATCCTAGGAACTACCAGTAAACCTGCAGTCTGAGAGCGAAGGGCCCTGTTAGGAACATATGGAACAATCAGGTCTCTTATGTATGATGGAGCTAGATTATTAAGAGCTTTATATGTCAGAAGGAGGATCTTGAATTCTATTCTAGATTTTACTGGGAGCCAGTGAAGAGAAGCTAAAACAGGGGAAATGTGATCTCTTCTTTTAATATTCATCAGAATCCTAGCAGCAGCATTTTGGACTAACTGAAGACTTTTAATTGTTTTCTGTGGACTACCTGATAATAAAGAGTTACAGTAATCCAGTCTTGAAGTAATAAAGGCATGGACTAGTTTTTCAGCATCATTCCTGGACAGGATGGTTCTAATTTTTGCAATATTCCTAAGGTGAAAAAAGGAAATCCTACAGAATTCTTTAATGTGAGATCTAAATGACATATCTTGGTCAAACATAACACAGAGGTTCTTTGCTTTATTACTGGAGGCTAATTTAATGGTTAATATATTGTCCTTTAATGCTATATATGTTCTTCAGATGAAAGAAGGCCAACCTTGTTATTGTGACCCTGGAGGTTAAAGACTGAGTCCATTTCTAAACCCTATATTACGGTCATGATCAGTAGTTTCTAGCTGTGCTACCTGAAACTCTAATTGACTTAATTGTTCATTTTTGGGCCCAGAGATAGTTACTTCAGTTTTGTTTCTATTCAGCTGAAGGAAGTTATGGCACATCCATCCATTAATATGTTCTGAAGATCTTTGTTTTACCCATATTTACCCATGTCTCCTGATGACGCACGGCCAATGGATGCACTTTTTAAACTGCATTTTAGAAATCCTGGATGGCAGAAAACTTTCTCCAGCTCAACCAGGACAAAGCTAAAGTTTTAGTTATCTGTCCTGAGGCTCAGAGAGAGAAACTTTTACCAAAACTACAATCATTGTCTTTTAATCCTTCTTTACAAGTGAAGAACCTCGAAGTGATTTTTGACTCTGAGCTGTCTTTTATTCCACATATTGAAAATATTACTAAAATAGGTTTTTATCACTAATGCATGCTTTTATCACCAGTAGAATTGATTATTGTAATGCCCTGCTTTTTTTTTTTTTACAAAATTCAGCAGCTCGTGTTTTGATGAAGACCGGTCTTAAAATAACTGTATTGGCTCCCCATATGTTTAGGATCGATTTTAAGGTTCTTTTAATGGTTTTTAAGTATCTTAATGGTCTTGGGCCTTCTTATCTTTCAGAAATGCTTTTACCGTATGAACCCTCCTCTCGCAGCCGTCTCCTTATCAACACCAAAGTAAGGACACAGACTCATGGTGAGGCGTCTTTCAAATATTATGGCCGTCACCTCTGGAACAGGCTGCCAGAGGACCTCAGGAGGGGGTGGGGCTTCATTTTAACCTGTAAAGCACTTTGAGAAGCTATGTAGATGTAAAAGGGCTTTATAAATAAAGTTAGATTTTGATTTGATATTTCTCTCAAGCTTTCATGCAATCTTTTTGTAATGGTTCTAGCGCTCATGGCTTTCAGTCAAATCTTTTCTGACTGCCTAGATCTCAAAAAATTCTGAACTCTTGTGAAATGTATTTTCCTTGGCATAGTGACCAGCAAGACTGCTGAAAAAACGATATGATGTAATGTGATCTTATAGTTTGTTTTTGTCAATTATTTTCCTTATATAGTTTAAATTATCAGTTTAGTTTATTTCTTAGTGTCATGTTTAACTTTAGGACTTTAGGGTTTTGATTTTGCCACTGATTTGTTTCCATATTTTTCTCCTCCCTGCTTATAAATGTTTTCACCTTTTGTTATATTGTTGCTGTGTTTTATTTTTTTTTTTATGTTTCCTTAGATTGTCCCTCTTTGTCAGGTCTTTATTCTCTCATTAGATAATTTTTTCCCAGTATTTGTCTCCCTACATCCTCAGTATTTAAGCAGCTCTACGTCAATACTCGCTGGATTCTCCATCATTGTACCCTGTCTCCGTTGTTGCCTTTAGTTCCTTTTCCATGTACTCAATTTCACTCTTGTATTTGTTTATTTAATCCCGTCTAACTGACTCTCTTCCTTCCTGCATATGGGTCCTCCTTCACACCAAACATGACAGAAAGATCCAGCCAAAAAGTGGACCCAGCAAACACATTCGGAGGAAGAAAGGAGAAGGTTACACGTCACAGTGAAGCTGTTTTATGTCACAGTGGCTGTGGCCATTGAACAAAGGACTCGGCTGAATGTAGCAGATCTGAGTTTAGCGCTGTTGTTGAGGTGGCGTCCCCATTAAAAAAATCCTGGGCTGGAGGAGATGTTTTAAGAAGCTGAATTAACCTGTTGACAGGTAATCTCTAATCTACCCAGCCTGCACACTTCCTCATTGACTCCATCATCCACCTCAACCTAATCCATTCCTATCCATCTACAACATTACCTGTTTTCTCCCAGTATTCACCAAGCCACAGCAGCTCATCTTTGTCAACGGTTCCAGTACCACCCCAAGCCACCAAATCTCACCGAAGCTATTTAAGCTTGAGGCTTACTTTACCTAAATGTGTAACAGAAACTGATTCTGGTTTCATTAATACCCACAAAGAGGCAGGCACCTTTAATTTTTTTCTCAGGACTGTTCTACTTTATATATAAAGCCAAACGTATCATATTTGCTACATACAGTTTCTGAAACTTTTTTCATCTACCTTTTACATAATTTAATGGTAAAAACTTTGCTCAAATGATGATACCAGGGGGCAGAGGCCTACAAATCAATAATTTAAAAATTATTACACACTAATAAATGGTGAATAATAATTCAAGAATGATTTTTTGCTAAAAAAAAAAAATCTTATTTTGTTATAGGACTAAATGACGACTTTAGAATTAAAAAAATCTGAATTTTCTCCCCATTATTTCTTGGGTCGGACTTTAAAGGATTAAGTAACTCTGTAATAAGTTCCCACCATCCCTGCTGGTGGAGGGAGGAAGTTAAGGAATGTAAGTACTGATGAAAGCAGGACATGAATGGTTTATGGAGAGATATACTTTATTAAATCGTTCTGAGGCTCAATACGACATAAAGAGGGTTGAAGGTTAAACATATTTTGATAGAAAAAATATATACACCAATATCATGAAAGATTTACGAGCTCAATGTTTCCTTGAAACATCCCATTGATCAACTTGCATAATATGGGCAGGCAAAACTTGACCCTCACGAGAACACAGGATGAACATATAAATGAGTAGTTTTATTGCTCATAGATTTATGGGGGATAGGCTTTTGGTTATGAGGAGGTAAGTTAAATTCATCTGATAGCATTTGGGATTTGATTACAACATGCTTCCCAGGAAGGAGGCCAGGACGGCTCCAGTGATGGCAGCGGAGAAGGTCATCTTGGTAGATGGGGCACCGCTGAGTGTGACGGGGTTGCACCTGTCTGTAGAGCAGCAGGAAAGTGTGGTGGTGTAGTTGATGCCCAGCAGAGATGAGTTGACGCTTTTGTTGCAGTTTGAGTCATTTATCCTGCAGCCCTGATTGGTGAAGCCATTAAAGCCTGAGATGGAAGGGAAAGCTGCAGAGAAATGGTTTAGTTAAATTTTCCCACAGAGCTGGGTTAATGCTAAATGTGAGCTAAAAAGATTTAAGCAATAATCACTTACTTGCTGTTCCAGTGTAACAGACAGTGTTGTTGCCAGAGCAGGTCTCGTTAGAGGAGTTGAGGCAGAAGCCAAACACGCTAACGGAGCACTTGTTACAGACCAATGCCTCCACTGAAACAGACACAGCAAGACATAACAGTTCAATTTAATATCTCCATCAAGTATCAAACAAGGAAAAATCAAGGTGAATATATTTTGCCTTCGTTAGGTTGTGGACCTTTGGCAGCTCTAACGTCTACCCTTAGGAAATGTTTTATCTGTTATGAGAAATTAAGCTGATCTAAAAAAACTTTTTAGTCAGTATTTGGAGGGTTATTTGATCTCCTTCTCCTGTAAGATCCACTTGTTATTTTAGTGAGGAAGAAAAAGATTAACAATATTTACATTTCCTGTTGTCCTCAATGTCGATTAAACCAAGACATAACCAATAACCAGAAGTTTCTTTGTGATTTTTTACATAGATTAAGACAAAATCAAAAATAAATTGCGCTAAATAAATTCCAAAATGGTTTTTAACCATGATGAATAAAAAAAAGCCACAGTTTATAGTCAATCATAACTCATTGTTACTTTCATAGCATCAATATTGACTTTTTGTTCTTTACCCAGGTATGTTTGACTTGTGATGTTGTGTTGTTTTGCATTGCCCTAAAATATCCAGTTCATCACACCTTAATTTGAGGTGTTGTCAAAGCTAGTTAGGAACCATACCTGACAAAGATCATTCTTAGTATACTAATGAAACAAAGCAGGTTTTTCTTTTTGTTGTTTCACTTTAAAGGTGTTTGTACAGGGATTAAGTATCATTTGTAAAAACAAGCTGTCGCTCTATCCCTATTTTTTTTAAACCTGTCGGTATGAGATTTTGTTGGGATTGTTCCCAAGCCCTGCGGTGTTTTGTTTTAAAACACATAATTGACCAAACCCTGATTTAAGGTGCAGGCCAAAACTAGTTCTGCCCCATCCTGTACGTGACTCAAATACTCATTGGTAATCTGAAGTCTCTCAAAAATGTTCACAACACTATTGGTTTAATATTCAAAGTAACTGTTACATGAAATATCTTAATTGGGGTAATTTAAAGGTTTTGATGTAACATTCTTTTTATTTTGTATTGCTAAAAATAAATGCACATCTGTATCTCCAGTAGGTTAAATTTGTCATACATCCCTTCAGTGGTGTTAGCATTGTACTGAAATACGCAAGTGACCCAATAAACTTTGATGCAACCGAAGGCTGCAAGGCCCAACCAAATAAATATGTAGATGGGTTTATTTTTTTCCTAAAATGCATTTATCTGAAGCTGTTAGATTTGACTTTAATTTTTTACCACAAAAATCTGTTTATACCTCAAGTACCTTGAATTATCTGTTGTTCAAAGTGTGCTATCCAAATAAATGTACCTTGCCTCACTTGCAAGTTGCACAATAAACACAAGATATAAAGAATCTTGTTTTGCCATAAAGTAAAAAATCTCTGTTGGGTGAAATATCGTCAAAATAGAGATGTGTTGCTGGTGTAATTAAAAATAAAACTATTCTTTAAAAGGAAACTAGGATTAGCTTGCTTGTATTGGAATAGTGCCAAACACTGGAATCTTTTGAGGAAAGTAGGATGCTTTCATTTCAAACATTAATGATATCATTCAAAACAACACTTTTTTGGAAATGCGTTTCAAAACGATCATCATATAAGTTGATATTGTCTTTAATTCCAGTAAAATCCTTACTTTAATGGAAAATATTAAAGTTCAATAAGTTATAAATAATTCTTACCCAAAGCCAAGGATGCAACGGCTACAACAAACCCTAAAAAGAGTTTCGCCATCTCTGCTGATTCGGTTTTTGGTTTTAGCTCAAAGATTTAAAAAAGACCCTTAAGTCTTGAAGGTCCGTGTATCCCAGGTGATTGGATGCTTCAAAAGTGCAGAAGTGTTGAGACAGTTTGACAGTGTGGCAATTTATATAACTATACAGTGTGAGGGTGGGGATTTGTTGTACCAACATTTAATTCAGTTCTTTTGTGTTATTACAAAAAGGAGCGGCTGATGGGGAGTGGAGCCTCAGAAAAAAAAAAATATGTGGCACCAATAACAATTTTACAAGCATCTCAAAAGTATCAGGAGGCTAATTTCTGAAATAATGTATTTTTGTTTTGTAATGTTGTTCAAAAAATTGGTAAGGCATCTATTTCTCCTCTATTCACGACTTGACAGGCTGATTTGATGAAATAGAAGGGAAAAAGTAAATATACACTTTAAAATAATTGCTATGTCAAACAAATGAGATTGCATTTACAATCCAAACTTGTGAGATTGACACCTTGACAATTTCATAATTATGGCAAAAACTGTGAAATTTGCCAACATGATCCATTAAAAATAGATATTAAGGGGGGGAAATGATTTTGTCTAATCCAACAATTGTTGTTTTTTTACTGTTTAGGATGATATGGTGGTTTCTGTAAACACTTGTAGCAGATAGATTCTCTTCCTGTACCTGAGAGTTTTTAATGTCTTTCTACTTGGAGTGTATGTCTTTACAGCAGAATAAACTATATAAAGATAACTACAGACTCTAAAGTACCCGTAATAGTGAGTTTGTTCATAAATTGTTATGGACTCAGTAGGTTTTTATTTATGTAGTATTTTTGTAAGGACTCCAAATCATCCCTTTACTCACTTTTAGAGAAATATTGTTTGGTTTTTTCAATACCTGGTTTTTTCCTGATTCCTTCATTCATTGAAATATGTATTAATTCTAAATTAAAGGTCCATCTTAAATTAATATTCCACATAGGAAAGTTGTGTACAAGTCATACCAGAAGAACCGGTAAGTCCGGGAGCGTGTCCATGGTTATGTTGTTTAATAAGAGATAATAAGATAGTAAGAAGAGAGGAGGATGTCTGGCTGTGTTTGTGAACTATAGATGGTGTAACTCTGGTCATTTATCTATCAAACATGCTGTACGGACATTGAGCTGCTAACGGGTTGGCATGAGACCATACTACCTACTGCAGGAGTTTACACACGTTATTGTGATAGCTGTGTATGTCCTGCCCTCTGCTAATGCTGCTGCAGCCTGCGATGCCCTGCACACTGTAACCAGCAGACTCCAAACACAGCACCCACAGGTGTTTTTTTCTGATCTCTAGGGACTTCAATCACTTCTCCCTGTCCTCCTCTCTCCCCACATTACCTAGTATGTCACCTGCCATACCAGAGACAATAAAACATTGGACTTATTGTATGCCAAAACCAAGGAGGCGTACAGCTCATCAACTTTCCCTCCTCTGGGGGGTTTCAGATCACAACCTGGTTCATCTCCATCCTCTGTATAAACCTCCAGTACACCATTTGTGAAATGCACAATTAGGAAATGGTCGGCAGCGATTGAGGAGGCTCTGAGGGACTGTTTCCGTTCTACTGTGTGGGACAAGCTCTGCAGCCTTTAGGAGGATGATCTCAACTGCATTACGACATACAGCAACTTCTGTGTGGGCAACACCGTACCCATCATAAAGGTACGGTGTTTTTCTAACAATAATAAGCCATGGATAAATCTTGAAATAAAGGCTCTCCTCTAGGAGAAGAAGAGAGCCTTCATATCAGGAGACAAATAGGAGCTGAAAGTTGTACAGAAGAAGCTGAAATGGAAGATCAGGCAAAGGAAGGAAAACCACAGAGGTAAGATGGAGGATCAGCTGCAGCAGGACAACATCAGGAGAGTTTGGAGCAGTTTGAAAACAATCTCAGGTCAAATACCAACCTCCCAGGCTGCAGGAGACTTAGGGTGGGTGAATGACCTTAATAAATATTTTAATAGGTTTGACCAGCTACCCACCTCTCCCCTAGCATCGTCCTCCCTGCTGCAATCTCCCTCATCTCAGGACTTCACCTCTCAGCTCCCAGCCATCACACCCATCCCTGGTTTCTGAGGACTCCAACACATACATGCACCGACCAACATTCTGTCCCTTTCAGCACTTCAAGTGAGGAAAGAGCTCCTTAAGATCAAAGTGTGGAAGGCTGCAGGTCCAGATGGCATCACCTCCAGACTCCTGAGGTGCTTCCCAGATGAACTGTGTGGCATTCTAGGGTATCTGTTAAACCTGAGCATCTTGCTGGGGAAAGTACCACAGCTGTGGAAGACCTCCTGTGTGGTACCGGTACCAAAGACCTCTCATCCCTAGAACCTCAACAGCTAAAGGTTGGTAGCCCGACATCACATCTGATGAAGACCCTCGAGAGGTTAGTTCTAAACCATCTGCGCCCCCCGGTGAGGTCTTCATTGGATCCGCTGCACTTTGCTTACGAACCTGGCATTGGGGTGGAGGACGCCATCAACTACTTGCTGCACTGAGCTCTGACTCACCTTAAGAAACATGGAAGCTCTGTGAGGATCATGTTCTTTGATTTCTCTAGTGCTTTTAACTCCATCCAGCACTACTTCTGAGAGACAAGCTAGAGCTGTCAGGAGTGAACCACCACATGTCCAGTGGATACAGGACTACCTCACAGGATGCGGGCACAGGGCTGTGTCTCTGATACGCTGGTCTGCAGTATGGGGCTCCACAGGGAACTGTGCTGGCACCGTTCCTCTTCAACCTCTACACTGCAGGCTTCTCCATCAACTCCCCACACTGCCACCTACAGAAATTCTCTGATGACTCTGCCGTAGTCAGACTCATTAAAGATGACGACTAGTCCAAGTACAGACAGACGACTCTGGACTTTGTGGACTGATGTCAGCAGAACCACCTGCTGATCAACACTGGAAAAACCAAGGAGTTGGTGGTAGACTTCCTGAGATGCAGATCCACCACACTAACATCGGTGAATATCCAGGGAGCGGATATTGAGATAGTGGACTCTTATAGGAACCTGGGTGTTCACCTGAACAACAAACTGGACTGGAGCCACAAGACTGATGCTCTTTATAGGAAGGGTCAGAGCAGACTCTACCTGCTAAGGAGGCTGAGGTCATTTGGAGTCCAGGGAGCGCTGTTAAAGACATTTATGACTCTGTGGTGGGTTCTGTTATTTTTTTACAGTGTTGTATGTTGGAGCAGCAGTTTATTGACAGCTGAGAGGAACAGGTTGGATAAACTCATCAGGAAGAACCACTCTGTTCTAGGATGCCCCGTGGATCCAGTGTAGGCGTTGGTAGACAAAAAGACTGGTGAACATATCAACTCTGATGGACAGAGTCTCCCAATCCATGCATGGAGATATTGGAGAACTGCAGAGTTCCTTCAGTGACAGACTGCTGCATCCTAGATGCATGAAGGAGCATTTCTGCAGGTCCTTCCTCCCTGCAGCTGTCAGATTGTACAACCAAAACTGCTCCCAACAAATATAGACGTTTACATCATTGCTGTTGAATTGCACTAAATCAACAACACTGTTTTGCCTAGCACATTACTTAACATACTATATATACTAACTTATTGAAAATTGCACGTCTACTTTTTAGTTACACAGCTCAATGCATAATCTGTACTATTCTAAATTTCTAAATATTTTTATGACTTTAATAAACTATACAGTACCCTGTTTTGTAACTGTAGTACATGATGTAAATATTTTTCTTCTGGAAAAATGTGTTTCTGTTCTGTGTCCTGTTCCGTTTCTACATCTTTTTTTTTTTCGCTGCTGTTACACCCAAATTTCCCCCTTGTGGGACAATTAAAGGAATATTTTATTCTATTCTATAAACACTTTGTAACATTACCACACAGGTTGTTTTTTTTCCCGATTTTCCATTTTTATTTATCTTTGTTTAAAACAGTTTTACAAAGAAACCTTTCACCTGAAAGTCAGAGATAAATTTCTGGTTTTGAAGATCTTGAGGAAAAGCATCAAACAAAAATGAAAGTGTATTAAAAAAAAATAAAAAAAATAAAAAAAAACACCCAAAAAAACAATCTCAGTTTAACCTCATCAGCATCAGTAAGAAGTGCACTTTAAATCACACCTAGCCTAAACCACAAGTAAAAAAAAAACATGTAAAAATGTTCATTCCACATTGTAAGCGTATTGCAAAATTAGGTAAATATATACTAATTTGACAAAAATTGTTGAACCAGTGAATTAAAAACAATCGCATCATGTGTTAAAATAAAAAAACTGGCACAAAGAACAAAAAAAAAAATGTCAGAAGACCAAATCCATTACATTTTTTCTACAGCTATTAGCATACATTTTATTTTGAATCGAGCAGAACTAAATGATTGCCAAAGCTACTGTTACTGTTGACAAATAATATTTTATGGACCGTCTTACTGCCCCGTTAGCTTAGCTTAGCTTAGCATGGTTAACTGCTGAGAAATGCTCATGTCTTTTTGTTTCCAAGCCCTTATTTTTAGCAATTTTTATGCTTTTTCACTCGCCCTCAGAAGTTTGGAGCGAGTTTGAGCCATTCAGCAGTATTTCTATATCCAGTCTTAATCAGCGTATGGGAGCGCTTGGGGCAGCTACCACCTTATTTTAGCCTAGTTTAACCTATTATATGCTTTGAGATGTATTCCAGTTGAAGTAAAAGGAAGTCTGAAGTAAATTTCTGGTTTCTAAAATATGTAGAACTAAAAATGTATTTATTTTTACAAAAGCCCATTTTCCTCTAAATCAATGCACACCCCATGTAAAAGAAACAGTACTTTGTAGAAAGTGTGATGAGGCCATGTTTACAATACCCTAGCTTGGCTAAGTAAGAACATTGGTGTAAAAAAAAAAAAGAAAAGTGAATGTCTCTAAAACATATGATGACAAAACTTTGATTTGCATTCTTTTTAAAACGTTTGGGTTTTTTTTATGTGCTCTATGTTGGTTATTTAGACAAAAGTTAACTAGCAGTTTTCTGCTTATTTTAGCCAAATGTAGCCAAACACCAACCATTAAAACTGTTCCAACAAGAGTAAAAGTAGGAAGGAATAACCCATAAAACACCCATTTTATAAATTCAGTTCATCTGTCTTGAAAACCCCACTTGAACTAAATGCAACTTTCAACTAACATTTCATTTGTAAGAAGGACAGATGCAGGAATATATGAGGCACCTAAAATGATACAACCCAAATTACTTTCAAACATCCAGAAAAAAAACATCTAGTGCTTGAGCATGTTTAACAATATGGTTGTTAGCACTTTAAATTATATTAAACAATGACGTTGGCCAGAAGAAAAGAAAAAATAGTGACGACTGCCAGGCTGAGAACAGAAGCTCCGGGCAGGCCTGGTGCCGCGTTGCAGAGATCTGTTTTGCAGCACGTCTTGGTCATGGAGTAGATGGTGGTGGATTCGCTGGGAAAATTCACGTCTTCAGTCTTGTTGCAATCAACCTGTTTAAGACAGCCTTTCGTTTTGATTTTCAGTTTACCTGTAAAAAAAAATGAAAGGAAAAATGAATGAATACAATGTCAGTGTCAATGGCTACTATTAACCACCAATCCATTTTAACTCGTTCCCATGCAAAAAAATTTTAATATGGGTCCTTTTATTTTGCAATTAAGTTTTCTGTAATTCATTCAACCTTTTGTGTGTATTTCAGGCTGCCCGCGAATGCTGCTTAACTCTAAAGTGTGGAAGCTTGGTGGTGCATGAAGTTCAGCTCACAGATCAGTTTGGTTGACATTTGATTGTGGTTCCCCATGAGATGCTTTTGCACGGCCAATGGACACACAACATTTTATGTAAAAAATGTGCTATACTGTAGGTGTGATCCCTCTATAGACACAAGTAAACTATCATGCTCCCAACACCTCATTTTCCTGCTGCTTCCTTCCATCTGCATGCTTCATTGAATAGCAGCCTTTAACTCCCAAGTTATTGAATCGGGAGAATAGTATAAGAATTTCATTAAAACCATTATCAGTTGTATTGTTTTTGTTGTCCCCCCCCCCCCCCTTCTTAGGGGAACATTCTTTCAGGGTATTACCGCTGCAAGCTGTAAGTACTGAAGTCAAACGCATGCCCTCAGTTTATTACTGGTAGTACAAGAGACCTAAATCAAAAATTCATTTCAATTAGGGATGTCCGATATTATCGGTCTAAAGTCATTATCGGCCGATATTGGAATTAAAATGTAATATCGGAAATTATCGGTATTTATTTTTTTAATAAGATGAGTTTTTCACACCATACACATATTATATATCAAACTCTTCAGCTACTTCTTTTCTCTTTCAGAATGTAAAAATATGACAGATTTGAGGTTTAGTTTTTGAGAAAATGTCTCAGCTACCTTTGAAGAAAAAATAAAAATGGCACCTTTTTCAATTGCCTAACTAAAATTCTAGTAATTATTACATTTTCAAACATTTTAAAACTCAAGTATGCATGATAAAAGATATTTCATTGTGGTTACCTAAAAGGGTTTAGTACTTTTTGTTTTTCATGAGGGAGGGTCCCCACATATCGGTATCGGTTTATATCGGTATCGGAAATTATGAGTTAGGCTATATCGGATGTCGGTAGAAAAGCCAATATCGAACATCCCTAATTTCAATTTAGTTTATTTATATAGCGCCAATTCACAACACATTACCATTTGGCACCTTACAGGTCGTTTCAGTGATTCCAATCAGTTTAAAAGTTTTCTAAGGATAAAATGCCATGGAAAACCTGAAAACAGCTGCTCTGCAATTATAAGAATTTGATTGCTGTAATAACTTTTTGACTTGCATTTATAAAAAAGTGTTAATAATTTTTTTTGTTTTATTTCACATCATTTTATTTTCGAGAGTCCTGTTTTGTTTCTTAATAAAACAAAAGTACTTCTGGTTGAATGAAAACTAATAAGAAAAATTGTCAGACATGGATAATTTTGATCTTGACTGGATAGGTATAAATTTTAATGAGTCAAATAACTAATTGATCAATAAAATCTATCCAAACCAGCCCGTTCCTTAATGAAATGACAAATCTGATTTTGTTTATCCCCAAATCATACGATTGGTATTACCAAATTAGTTTAACGCTCTGATATGTTTTTTAACTGGACAAGGTTCTGAGCCACTAAGGCTTTGGGGCTTCAGTGACTCAGTCAAGAACCATCATCTACACATCACTTCTGCTCTCTACCTGCACATCTAAAAGGCCGAAAGGTTTCGGAGTGTTCTCTTCAAAGTCCGGGTTTAATTCAACGAGATGCTGTGGCAGAGACTGTTGATGCTGGAGAATCCAACAACAGGGCTGACGACACATATGCCAAAATTCCTTCTCATTTATGAGAATGAGTCAGGGCCAGCTGTTCTAACCACGAAGGATGCCCAACCAGTTAGTCATGAGGTGGGGGGGATTACTTTTCCATGCAGGACCAGTTTCAAATAGATTGCGTCTTCCATGGGGCTAACACTTGGATAACCTGTTACATCTTTTTCCTTGTAATCTCAGCTGAGAAATGGTTATTTTTGCTGGTGATGAGCGTTAAAAACGTCTCGAGGATGGTTCATATTTACGGAATTAAGCTGGAACTCAGTGTGGGGGGAAAAAATATTGTCTCAGCTTCACCTTAGTTTGGCTGCAATCTGAACTGCCCCATGTTCTGTTGATGAATGTTTTTTTTTAAAATAAAAATCTCTCGTCATCAAACATCATGACATTGTGGCTCAGGAATGAGGTTTTGAATGCTGATGACTAACCTGGCAGTGAGATTATCTACAAACAAGATCTTTTAGACGCAAGTGACATACCTGATACCCCTTCACCACTGAAGCAGTGCTCCCCGTCTGCACACATTGTTTTTGTGGTATAGCAGAGGTCAAAAAGGCCAATCTTACACTTGTAGCACTGGAGGGCTTGACCTGTTGGGTTCAAGGAAACAAGGATGGAGATCCATTAGGGAAAGAAATGGAGAGGAAGACAGAAAAAAATGTTTTCTTGTAAATGGATCTGCAGCAGGCTATACAACCCTGTCACAATAACAAAATGCAACAACACATTTGGATCCGTTTGCTTGTTGGCAGGATTTCTCACATTTTTTACAGTGGGTACCACCTGAGAAAATGTCGAGCTCGCCAAGTACCACGATCATGACCAACCTAACCATACAGTAGAGAAGGCGTACCTGTTTAACTATAGGCAATTAACAAAGGAGGCTTATTTACTCCTAAAAAGGTTATTTATTGGTAATTGTTGCCAGCCACAGCCAGGCTGTGTGTGAATTACAATTTTATTTACTTAAAAAAATATATTTAAGAAGCTTCCTCCAAGTACCACTTGGGAGAGCTTAAGTACCACTGGTGGTACACGTACCAGAGTTTGAGAATCATGGCTCTAGACGTTTTTCACGTCTTCACGGCCACATGCCTTCCAAAGCGTGGGATCTTGTTTATAACACACCTCTGCTTTAAAGTGCACAATAACTTTCTCCCTGACCTCTCTCTTGCACTTCTGTGAGTTCACAAATTTTGTAGAACAGACCCCTGAGGCCCCCTAAACAAAAGCTTGATATCCAGCAAAATTGAATAGCAAACTGAGGGTTTCCGTTCATGAATTGGGTGATGACCGAAAGACTCTCTTGCATGTTTAGCAGAGGAATTAAGGTGCTTCACATTCTGGTTGTTCTTCATTCCATAGAGCAGTTTCATGCTCCAGCAGACGGAGGTGCAATGGCACACTAGGGTCAGAGTTATGTCTCTCGAAACTAAAGACTATGTAACCTTACACAACCTTTACATTTTTTCTTTTTTACTACTAAAGCTTTACTTGGACACAGTTTATTAGACGTACGCAACAAAAAATCTATTATTACAGGTTTTTAGACTTTTCTAAATAAAAGCAGAGCCCTAAAGATTAAATAACTTCATAGAAAACATTTATAGGGCCCAGTTTAAAGACTTTGAAGGTTCTTGTTGACTAGGTTTAGCAAACAAAAGATTTAATAACAAACTGATAAGCTGAGGATGCCAAGCATGGGATTTTCCGCAAGATAAAACATTGCCGTATTGGATTTGGTACAAACCTGGCCAGATTTAGTAACAGGAAGCAGTGAGAGTAAACAGCTGTAACCAAACACTGAAGATTATTAAATAAAAAACAATGAGAAAATCCTAATTTAACAAGTACCTATTTAAGTTAGTTTTTTACTTTCACAGGAGATTGTTGACAAGCAAAAGAGTACATGTTTGGAAGTTAAACACACATTGTATAGAAAATTTTAAAAGTATTTCCAAGTGTAAGTTGCACATTATACTAATATTTCTGCTGATGTTCTTACAAAAAAAAGTGTTTTCAATGCTAACAAATAAAACAGACTTTCCAACCGGTTTCCTTCCTCTGAGGCAGATACGAAACTTTTAAACTTTATTCCTAATTATACTTTTAAGTTCATTTCAAGCAGATGTTACTTTAAAAATAGATGGAACCGGTTTTATAGAAAGGAAGAAGTAGGAAGAATGTGGCGTTTCTGATAACGCCAGTGTTATCAGATTTATGATGTGATACAAACACAATTTGTAAAGTCATTTAAAGTTGCAAGAAAACAAGCAGATCTTATCTCATATCTTGATGTCTGTGACCACACTATGCAGATTTACCCTTTGGAAGGTTAGAAGGTGAAATCGTCTGTTTGAGCGTAGATAAATAAAACAAATCCCAGACTATAAATTTATTGAAACAAAACTTGTTTCACTAAATAGCTTTGAATGAAAGAAATATAAGTTTTAACAGCAGTCAAATAGAGAACAGAAATAATCAGCTTTGTAACATTTTCATTACACAACTACAGAAAGATTTTTGAGTTACTTGTACTTAATTCATTTTATTCAGGATTTTCACAGGGACTTGTGGCCTTTTAAAAAAGTTTGTCACCATGTTCACAGCCGTGTTTGAAGAACTATGTGCGTGCCTAAGCACCAACAATGAAACTGCCGGGTTTAAAAAAACCAGTCGGTCTAGTTTTCATCTCGGTATCTTGTGACAGCTATTATGGTGGCAAGTACAGACGTCGTTCAACAAAAGGTTACAGGCTGTTCCATAATTTGGCTTCTGAATCATCTGAAGCGATAGAAGCTTTTGAATGATGTCTTAACTTATATTTCTTTCATTTTTTAACCTTAAATATATATGTATGTATATTGCTGCTTTATTCACAATTATGTTGTCCATATTATAAAATCTGTTTCAGGTAATGCCTTATACAAGATTTTTTAATTAAAGAAACAACCAGGTTCATTGTTCATGCTAAAGTATTTCTTTGACTAAAAATGGATAAAGAACCAATAACTTATACCAAATTACCAAAACAGAATGATACTAAAACTACCAGAAATATTTTTTTAAACATTTTTCACAAAAACATAAAACAATGGATCAGTACTTTTTTTTCCCCCTGAAGGTTTTGTTTTCTAAAACCTAAGCATAGAAATAAAATGGTGGTTCTTTAAAAATTACGACTTATTTTTTTATAGATGTTCATCAAAAAGTTGCCTGTCCGTCAAAATTTTAAGTTACACCAGCAGCTCTAAACGAGTTTTATTTAGCTGGACTGAGGGGAAAAAAATTGCTCTAAATTGTAAATATTCTGACCCTTGGTATAGCAAAATAAATGTAAATAGCAATGTTTTCTATTTTAAAAACAAAAACAAAGTCATGATTAACTTTAATATATTTTTCTAGATTGCACAGTGATCAATTTTAATTGTTAAATAAAATCTCAGAAATCTTTTTTTTTAACTGTATAAGAGCACAAAAACATTTTTTATCTAGAGACAGTGTTAGACAACTTCTGCACCATTTTCCACTTTAATGCTCATCTCAACTGTTATGTAAGATTAACTGTACAGGCAAGCTAATAAGCAGAGATCACCAAAAAACATGACAGACTAAGCACATTATGGTCTTTATGCCGCATGGGAACTAATGGAAAGTGAGACGTTAATTAGAAACACTAGACTTTAGATAAGACCTTTATAAAAATGTGTCAGTGTGAGCGCTTGTGCAACTTCATAAGATCGAAGAGACAAAGCGATAACACTTTCTGACGCGATGATGACTCAAAGTACATTTCCTGAAGATCTCCGCACCTTGACTTCTGTTGCAGAGTTTAGGGGGGCAGTTTATAGCGGAAATTTGACAATTATTTACATTTGTAAGAAATTGCTGGGGGGAAAAATAGCTTGTGTTTCATGTTTTATCATGAGTTTAAATAGCTGGATGAATGGATGATATTTCAGAAACCTAATATAAAACTGAATGTACTCCAAGTGCTGTATTTGATTTCCTTCTTAGAAACTCCAGACTTTAAATAAGGGCTTTCAAATAAAAACGTTTGGAAGCTTCATGCCACTGGAGAGACAAAAAGATTACAAGTTTTTTAGGGCAACTGACTTTAAAAGCAGATTTTGTGAAGAATGTAGCACCTAGACTTGTAATAAAGAGTTTTGGGGGATAATTTTGGACAAATGTGCAACAATGTAACTGTAAGAGACGGAAAAGTTTTTCATCAGAACTGTTCAACTGAAAGGAGCAAGATTATGTTCTGTGTTTTAACATCGTCATAGGAGCTCAGGTTCTTGAAACATTGAGTGTTTTAATTCAATTCAAAGATACTTTATTGATCCCCAAGGGGAAATTCAGTTAGACTAGATTAGAGTTCATAAGCCCGTGTAAAAAGTTTGGTCTGAAAAAGACTGAATATTGGGTAAACCTGCTACCATATGAATAGAAAAAGGGAACATTATTTTAAAAGCTTTACTGTAGAAAAGTTTCAAACAGGCTCTAATCTTAGTACATTTCAAATTTAAAAGAACCAGAATTGTTTTAATTTTTTAATTCAGTGAGTTCTTCAACCATTTTGAAGGTCTTTCAATCTTTCTTGCTACCTTTTTTTTTGTTTTTTTCCCCCCACACATTTTAAGTCCAGGTCCTGCACCTAAACCACAAATACATATAAATACACTAAAAGCAAACAATCCCAGACATTTTATCAGATCTAAAAGTATTTTTAGATCTGATAAATTGTATTTCAAAGTCAAAACTGAGTTATTCAGCATCTCTCAGTTATTTGTAGGTCAGAGCTAAGTGTGTTAAACAAAAAAAGCTTCCATCATATCAGGTTCCCATTCCATGGACACACTCATACATACAGATAATTTAGAGACACAAATTAGTCGCCTCTGTAAATGGTTTAATACATGACAGAAACAGATTTAAATCCCAGCAGAATTATTAATCAGGACCACTTTCAAAGTTCAGGAAACCCAACTCCTTGCCAGGAAGATCTAGGCTAAACAAATATAATTTGATCCTCCTCCCCTTCACACTTTGTGAAGTTGGCATATCTTTTTCTTATGCTCTAAAATTATTTGTTCCGATGTCTGTGAGAAACGAATACTTTCCTATTAATAGTTGCCATTTTCATAACACCGTGCGACACCTATCATCTTCAAAACAAAATAAACATTTACTTAAACATATTGAAATAAATTTAAACCAATTATATGGTGTGACAGCCTTTTCTTTTCTAAAGGCTGTTGAAATTAATTGCATATAAATGTGAAGTACACCTAAACTTTTGTGAAGGTACGCAACTCATACCACACCCTGCCGGTTTTGGCTACACCCAACATTTTGGGAACTGCTTCATCTAATTTCCTTTTATTCCTTGTGACACATGCTTGTTATATGGAAAATGTTCTGAAGTAATAAAAGCTTGATTCCACCATACGGTAGAATATATTTTATGAAGTTAGTGACTCTTTATGGCTAACTTCTTTTTTTTTACCTTATAGTACTTCTTCTGCAATTAGGATTGTATTATCTCTGCATGCTGAATGTGCTTCCCTGAATGTAAATACATAAGTCATAACTGGAGCACATTCGGATAAATGTTAAAACTGAGGATTTGATAAGTGTGCCACTAAGTCAATAGTTTGCATCATGACATTCATCGATTTGGCACATATGGAAACTAGAAATGTTGTACTCTCATCCTTGCAAAATAGCTCAGATGGGTTGGATGGAAATCCTCTGAAAAATAAATGTTGCTTTAATTCAGGCCTGAACTTTAACTGGGCCAGTCTAACATATGAACATGCTTTAACCATCTTGTTATGTTTAGGGTCCTGCTGGAAGTTGAATCTCGGCCCCAGTCTCAAGTCTCCTGCGGCCTCTAACAGGTTCTGTTTCATGATTTTGTGCAATCCATCTTCTTATTGACTGATCAGCTTCCCCGTCTCTGCTAAAGAAAAGCATTCCCAAAGCATGATGTTGCTGGTGGCATCGTTGGATCGTTCATCATGCAAGCATTTTTTATGCAGCCAAAAAGTTACATTTTGTTCTGATCTGATCTGACTGCTTATGCTGACTGTGTCCCCTACATGGTTTCTCAAAAAAGGAAGGAAAAAAAAAGTTATTTTATCTTTCATTTATTGAATTTTTTGCCAGAGTTCTTGTGCACAAGTCATAGTTGTTTGGTCAAAAGCTTCTCCAACCTTAGCTGTGGATCTCTGCAGCCTCTCCAGACTTACAATAGGCCTCATTGTTTCTCATTCATTTCTTGGCAGGTTTCACCAACTTTATTTAGAAATCTGTATTTCATAAACATTCACTACTTTGTGTTTGTTTATCAGATAAAATTTCCATGAAATACATTGATGTTTGTGGCTGTAATGTGATGAAATGTGAAGTTGATGGAATATCTACTGTTGTGTCTTATTAAGTAACTTCAGATCATCTTTTTTATAATTTGGTGCCATTTAAAAATCAAGCAATAAAAATTTGAATGGGTTAAACATCAAAGTTTGTAATATAGCAATTTCATTCATACTGTATTTCAAGCTGATGTAAGAAGCTAAACTTGTTTGTTTTGGCTTTACAATTCTCATTATTGCCCTTTTATTTTTTAGTTTTTGTGTTGAATTCAAGGAGAAAAGCCCTGGTAACTTCAGGAGTTAAACAAAGTGATAGAAAACAAAAAGTATCAGGTGTGTCCTGGTTGCTCCCACACCCACCCAATTACCCAATACCTCAGCGCTCTGCAATGCAGCCAGACAGGCTGCATGCCTTGGCCCTCCCTCTACAGTTCCCTAAAATCCAGTCAAACCAGAACCTCCACACCTTGGTGTCGCCTGAACGGGGACAAACACGCTCTGACGCAAAACAAGCTTTGTTCTTTGAGAAATGTCTTTCAGTAACATCTCTGTATGGGGAAACTGAAATTACAGGTAAAGATTTAAATGCTATGTGGCATTTTTGCGGTTGTTACTTACAGGCACAGTGTGTCACCAGATAAATGGTGGGTCTTTACCAGACTGCAGCAGAGCATGATGCAGCAGATCTGAAAACATCCGAACAATTTTATAGTCCATCACCTGTTACTGGAAAACAGCCCCATCTATTATGGCAATTCTGGCTCCTGTACAAGGTTAATGTAGCGGCGAAGAATCTGTACAGGAAAATTTATACGTCACTTTCAGTAACTTCTTCAGGACATGAACAGGAAGAAAGATAGCCTTATCGTAAAAAGAGGTCTTAAATTAGCCAAAAGGGTTGGACAAATTCTCAGTTACCCTTCAAGGTTTTTTTTTAACACCTTATGATCCCTTTTTAGAAATGCATGTAGATAAATCAAACCAGATCCTATCATTTTGGGTTTGTTCTCCTGCTACATTTTTTTAATGTATAAGTTTCTTAATATTAACAGGCCTGTGTGATAAGTGATGAACACACACAATAAGTGTGAATTTAACCATCCGTATTAGCCGTTTGTACACTGCTCAATGACAAGTCATTGTTAAGTTTGTTCCTGCCTAAACTTTACATAAAGTGCTGCTGTTTAGTGAATCATTTTTAATTGGTGGATCCCTAATCAGTACATTGAGTATATGACAACCACAAATATACAGTAACAAGTAAAGCCAAAGCTTCCGGCTGGCGGAGTTTTCCTGCCATTTCCAGGAGTTTCTCTGTAAAAGCTAAAATGTAGTCTTCTAAGAAATCTTTTTTTAAGAGTCGGGTTTTTCCAACGATCGATACTTGGCACCAAGGCTGCTTCTAGGTTGAACCATCCATCATCCCATGGATATCAATTACAAAATAGAAACAAAAACTAATATCAACCAAAAAGTAATAATTGGGCAGTAACAACTGGGTTTAACAGAATGTGTGACGATAGAAAATAAGTATAACTCGCATTTGGAGAAAACATTTTTATTTTATTTTCAGCCAGTTACCTTTTGATCAGATCACCCGAAGTTGCTTTCAAAATTAAAGCCCAACCACACGTATAAAGCTTCATAACTTGGTAAGTTTAATGCCTACAGAGATGATACACATATTGCCATCTTCAGGACAAAGAGAGCTTTCAATCTGGACCAACTGGATCTCTCTAGGCCTATATATTCATGTCATGTTTTTTTTAACGGTTGGAAAACCGAGGTGTCATGGACACACAAAAAAAACTAAAACCTGGATCTTTAGTTGTTAGCATGTCAGGACAGTCTAGAAACTTTAATTCAGCAACAGGCTTCAGTCAGAGGCCTCACCTGGTTTGTTGCAAGACTTCCTGTTTCAACATCACTGAAGATACTTGGATGATATTTGTTACAACATGTAATTCCCCATTGGGATAAAAAAAAAAAAGACTATTTTGAAATTTGAATTAAATTGTCATTTTGCACCTGAGTTAACCAAATCAAATGCTTCCACTTGTAGATAAGCTTTCTCACACTAAACAAGAAATTACCTTAAAATAATGTCCGGACTGATGGGCAGCTTTCTTAGGGTAAATGCCAACTTTATGTTAATATTCACCTATTGGCTACGGATCAGAAAACTGAAACTCTAGCTTTAACATAGTACATTTAACATAGCAATTTTACCTCATATTTACTACGTAGGCATCATGGGTGTAGTTTTTTTTTGCATTGAAAGCTTCTCCATTATGGCTTACTGCTTGTTTGATAAATGATGACGGGGGTGGAATCGCTTGTGTAGTTGAACAAACTTAGAGTTAGATTAAAATACATTTAGAACATAGTAAGGATAAGATCATTCATATAATAAAACCCTAAAATTGAAAGAGGGTGTACTTTGTTTTTTGCTATGAAAGTATATAGAGAGAATTCCCACTAAAATAAAGACTTTTTAAAGCTTTCTGCCTTTGTCAAGTGTTTTAAAACGAGGAGCCTGTTTTATATACTAGGTGTGGCACCAAGCAAATATGGCCCCATGTGTTCTGTCAGTCTAATACTGCCCCCTGCTGATCTGTCAACAGAAGTGTGAAGACAGCCAAAATAAAAGCAGAGAATTCAATTAAACTAAAGCAGAGACCAATAAACTTATGATGAAACTCAGACGCAAAAATAAACCTTAATCTGGATGATCATTTAGGCAGTGTGTCATTTTAAGAGGAAACTATTTAGTTCTGTTTTGAAGAGGATTGGATTTCATTTAAGCCTGAGGGTTTTAGTGTGCTTCGAGTTGAAACAAGTGCTGTTTTGGGCGTCAGTATATCACGGAGATTCCCAGAGGTAATTTAGGGCAGACTAAATTTACTATGTGAAATGTTAGGAGGAAAATAAACAGACCATGTCTTAGAGATTATTTAGGAGCCAATTATTTCTACTTAAAAATAAAACTGAGCTTAACCAACACGCATAGGTGGGTCTGTGATGCTGTTGAAATACAGGATGTGAATTCGAAGCTCAAATGTATTTACCCTTTGAAAAAGCTAGATTGGTGTACATATGCTTGCTGTCCAGGCTTCCCCCATCTTTTATCCATTACATTTGAAGAATGATAGCTAAAACATGAAACATAAACTACCTATCCCACATGTAGACACTTCTTTTCCAATTTGAGAAGTTTGAGCCTAAAAAAAATGAAATCATAAGCTGTTCCCATCTTCAATGTGTGAATAACAAAGCGTCCTCACCTTTAAAGTAAAACTTTGCAGATGCACAATTAGATTTTTTTTTTCCGTTCTTCTGAACCAGTCATCAGTTTTACAGACTAGGGCTGCTTAAGCTGCAATAAAGTTAAAATGTCCTAAGATTCAAAATCACTTCATTGCATCAGTGTATTAATTACATGGGTATAGAATAATTCCACAATCGGATCACAATAACGAAAATTGGACATTTTTCCAAACTGGTGAAAAGATTAATTGAAAACTGGTCAGGGAGGCTGCCAAAAAGTCTGTCACTAACAAAATCTATAACAAAATAATATATATATATTATAGCTCGAAATGCTGAAATTCTAACATTGGTCTGTATTGCGTTTTAAAATGGAATAAGGCCCTGTCCACATATAGTCGGGTATCTCACAAAACTGAGATATTTTTCTACGGTTTGGCCTGTCATCCACACGTAACCGGAGATTTTCGGCACCAAAAAGGAATCTTTTTAAAAACCAAAGTGGAGATTTGCGTTTTCTCCGTTTTCAGTACCTGTGTGTGGACGGCCGAAAACAGTTTTAAGAACCGTAACGTCACTATCTGCGACTAAAGACGCTCAAACATCACCTGGGTTTACTCTCAAAAACATAATTTATGCCTTAGAGCTGCGTTGGTATCATCCATTGTTAAAGCGCGTTTTGTTTGTTTGCTTTTACAAGCTGCATGACTGCTGCGTGCTGAAGGAAAAAACGTACTCTGAGTGGATAGGATTTGGGAGAACTACTGCCCCCTACAGGTTTGCCACGTCTATGAATGAGCTGAAAAACACATTTATCCTGTTATGTGTGGATGGAGATTTATTTTTTTTAAGGAGACGAGGAAAATCTTCGTTTTTAGAAAACCCCGGCTACGTGTGGACATGGCCTAAATCTTTTTAAACCAAACTATTTTAAGTAATTAGATTATATTTTTGATCAATTACAGCAAACACCTCCCAAGAACACCTACTAGATCAACAGCCTTCTGGTTTTCTTTTCCCAACTCTGGAAAAGCAGTTATGCAACAGGCCAAAAGTGCCAACAGTTACATGTAGGTGAGACTTGGTGCTTGTTTTTCTGGCAGTCGGTGCTTGGGGAAGCATCTCAGTAGCCTGTGGAATGAGGTCAGTGTTTAATAACACTGACCTCATTCCCACATTTTGTGTGTGTGTTATAAGGCATTGACAGTGTAGTTTAAAAAAAAAGACAGAAAAGAAGTGACTATACCTCCCTTCTGTTGTGGTCTCTTGGGTGTGGTCTGAAATAGGAGAACTAATCAACATTGCTGACAAAATCCGAGGAACAAAACACGCCACAATGGATGGAGGACTAATAGCCACAGCTTGAAGTGCCTCTGTGCATGTGGAATTTGAGATGTTAGAGAAAACAACATTTACGAGATGCAGAATGGCATGCAGCAAGTTGAGACATGGTTCACTCTTTTTAAAGAGTGTAAGAAAAACCCCCAAATAAAACTAGCCTACAACCTAAAACACCCTGCCTCACCCTAACTTGCAATAATGGCATTAAAGCCCTCAGAGCATCAGTAAACACATATGTTCTGTGTTTCGTCAATCGATTACTAAGCCTGTTGAATCCCCGAAGGAATAAGAATATACAAGGGGTTAAATAGATTTTTCATCGACTATACAACCTGAAATATAAGATCAATTAAACATCATTAGCATTTGATTTAACAATTCATTTTCATTTATTTATTGTGTACTATAGTTTTATTAGATTGCTTCATTTTTGCGATTTTTATTTACAATTAAAAAAAATAATTTTAATTAATTAAAAAAATAAATTAAAATAAAATAAATCATTAAATGAAGCAGTCTCTGATGTATTTGACTCATTGTCCAGAACTTGGAATAAATTAATATTTTAACGAGTGAAATTAGCTGTAGCCGATTACAATAATGAACCAACTAGCTAGCTTAAGCATAGCAATTATGTACTGAACTCATTTATTTAATCGACTAAACACATTTACACAATAATTTAGCTAACCGTTTTCAGTTACTTTACTAGTGTTCATTTGTTTGACAGATCAAAACCAAATCGGAAGAATTCCAACGCAGTTTAACCCTCCCTCCTTCTGTTGTTTATAATGTCACCTGGAATGCATAACGGTTTCAGTCCACAGGCAATGGCAAGTCTGAGCACATTTCCACAAAAGTTCTATGTGCTTGCCGTTACAAAACTTGTCACAACAAATTATCCAATGTAGATGGAAGTTTAGCTTTGATTTGAAGGAACTCAGCATTTCAACAGTTTTGTAGTTTTCTTTTAGTTTGTTCCAGATTAAAGGAGCACTAAAATCGGAATGTTACTTCTCCACCTTTCGTTCTGATTCTTTTACCATTAGACCCGAATTGGGTGGAATATTAGCAATTCAGATTTTAAATGCATCTTGGGGCTAAACCATCCAGGGATTTATAAACTAATGATCGTGTTTTAAAGTGTAGACATTAAATTAAATGAGAGGGGCTCCAAGACTGAACTTTTGGGTACCCCAGATGTGATTTCTGTGGGTTCCAATGAAAATGTATCCATTGCCGCAAATGTGCCCGTTTCCAGCTCTCATTTTATTAGTATGTTTTGGTCAACAGTGTCAAATAGCGCACTGAGGTTCAACAGTACCAGCACTGTTATGCCAGTGTCTGCATTTAAAGAAGATCTCATTGGAAACTTTAAAAAAGGGCATTCTTGGTGCTGTGATGGGAACGGAAACCGGACTGAAATTCATCAAAATGGTTGGTCATTGTTAAGAAGCCATTTAACTTTTGAAACACCACCTGTTTGATAATCTTGCTTATGAAGGGGATCTTATAGATCGGCCTTTAGTTTTGCATTAAAATGCCAAGATTGTTCTTTAGTAGCAGTTTAAAAACTGCTGTTTTTAAAGCCTGAGGGAAGACACCTGATAGGTGGGACTAGTTCACCATTTGAATCAGGCCAAATAACAGGGAACACTTTTTGAAGGGAAGCGGGGGGTAGGATATCAAGACTGCAGGAGGAGGAGCTTCATTGATGTACGACTTCTTAGTTTTTACGGTTGAGATGGTAAAATTGTGTCATGTTCTCTACATTCGTTTTAACTGGACATGGTATTTGGTACTGGATTTGATGCTGATGTGCTGAACACCCTGTGATTATACAGCTTTCCTCCATAAAGAAGTTAGTAAATTAATTCCAGGCCCTGGTAGACTGCAGTTCATACTCTACAGTCACAGGAATGTTTTTTTAACCTGTAAACCATGGCAAACTAAGCACAAGCATTATTAATGTATGTTGTTAGTGATTTAAACGAAGAGTGTTTCCCTTTCATGTTTCAAAGTTTTAGTCACTTCACTTAGAGTCACTTCCTGAAGTCAAGTTTTCCGCCATTTTCGTTCAGCCTGTCAATAATTACTTTGTTTAGTTCTTACTAGTGAAGCACTTATTATGCTTTGAGATTTCTTCCTACTAGCGGAGCTCTAAAATCTCCAGCTATACTCATGAATTATATAATTTACCTTAATTTAAAAGCAAACTCTTCTACTTTATTATTAGGTACACATCTTCAATTGTTTGTTAATTCAAAGATCAACTCAGTGAATCATATGGCAGTAAATGAGGGCATTTACGGATCTAGAACTGGTAAAGATGACGTGTTTCTGTTTACACTGAGCATTAACACGGGGGAATAAAGAATATTTAAGTGATTTTTAAAGTGCCATGATTCTCTGTGCCTGATGGAAATGGTCTCAGTATTTCAGAAACTGATCATCTACACTGATTTCCACACAAAAACCATCTCTTGGGTTAACAGAGAATGGGCCAAAAACAGCAGAAGGCCACACATGGGGCCACTCCTGCTAACTTGTAAAAGGACAATAAAGGGTTTTCATGGTTTTTCAATGGCTCAGGCTGGTGGTGGCAGTGGAATAATACTGTAGAACATATTCACATACCTATTATGGACCCTATATACTCGGAAACCCAAAGACCACCCTTGATCACCGTTATCTCAGAATGAACTACAATCTCTAAGGAATGTCTTTTGATACCTTGTTGAATCTGTGCCATGAGGAATTTAGCATCTTTGAGGATAAAAGGAATGTCCAGTATGGTACTAACGAGTTTTACCTTATAAAGTGGCTAGTTGCTGTGGCTTTAAATAAAACATCATATACATATTTCAGGTTGTAAATGTACCAAAGAAGTCCCTTTGTTTTTTTTTAAACTTTAGGGGAATTTGTGAAAGCAATGTCATCTTAACATACAAATATATATACAAAAAAAGAAAATTAAAGTTTCCAAAATCCAGTTAATCTTTTAAAACTATCTGAGTCAAACGACCACACCCAGATATGCTCTATGCTGTATTCAGCCAAAAGCCAGAGACAGCCCATAATAAAGGTTTGACTCTAAACAAAACCGAACCGACTAAAACTGAACCAACCTTTCATGTAGAAAAAAAAATGAATAATGTGATATTTTTGCCCAAATATTTGCACAATTAAAGATGCGACCTCATTAACGACCCCCCCCCCACACACACACACACACACACAAAAATCATTTAAAAATCCCCAAACTTGTATTTATATGGCCAAATGTGTTCAGAAATAAAGTTAACGCAGTAGAATAATAAAAATGGTAATAAGTTATTATTTCTGTATAAAGTATGACAGTTGGAACGCCTCGAGAATAACGGGGAGATGCGCTATTTTAATTAAAGTATTAATTAACCCTTCTTACCGACTGCAAAGCAGAATCCGACAGCGAAGATCAGAGCAATTCCGTTCATCTTTGGAGGAAAGTCGACAAAAATGAGACAAACTGCGCGGAGAGAGGAATGAAGCCTCTGAAAACTCAGACCGTTATGATTTTGTGAGAAACAACAAACTTTTTCCGATATGGCGGCATTTATACATCCACCTTCTGCCCAGACGTCACCGTTATCCAATCAGGGGAGTTCTTCAAGCTCATTTTCTTTCACTGCTGTATGTTTCTAAACAGGTAAATACGGGAAGAGGGAAGGCGATCATCTTACAGAGAACACATAGGAGCAGCAAGAAGGTTTTGCTCAGCAAGAGTTCTTCTTTAGACATTTTTGTATTCCATTTATTCATTATCCTACATGTTTTATTAGACATGTCCATTAAATATAAGGAATAGCCTACAATTTCTAAAGCCATCATATTTTACAAGGCAAGGTCATTTTATTTATATAGCATACTTTCAACACAAGGCAATTCAAGGTGCTTTACATGATTCAGTGGTAAACAAATCAAATACGTGATAAAAGTATGAACATTAAAACAGAGAATCACTAAAAGAAAACATTTAGTAATTAAAGCATAAAGGAACATTTATGTAAGAGTATGAAAATTAAAAACAGATAGAACACGAGAATCGATTAATGAAAACATTTAGCATTTGATTAAAAGCAGTAACAATATTAAACAAAAGAATAAAAAGTAAAATCATATCAGTTACAATTTGAGTAAAATGTCAATTTGGGTCAAGCACAAAAAAAAAACCCAAAATATATGTAAATGTATGTAAATTAAAAACAGATAAAACACAGGAATCCTTTAAAAGAAATACATTTAAACAAAACATGAGAATCAGTGACAGAAAATACGTAGCATTTACATTAAGAATAAAAACCGCAATTTAGGGCTCAAAGGCAAGTTTGAATAGTAGAGTTTTAATCTTTGATTTAAAAGAGCCTAACGATTCAGATTTTTTGCATTCGTCTGGAGGTTTGTTCCAGATTTGTGGAGCATAGAAGCTTAAAGATGCCTCTCCCTGTTTAGTTCTAATTCTAAAGATGTTTAGTAAGCTAGACTTGGAGGACCTGAGTGGTCTGCTGGGTTGGTATAGTGACAGCATATCTCCAACATACTTTGGTGCAAAACCGTTCAGTGATTTATAAACTAGTAGGAGTATTTTAAAGTCTATTCTCTGAGCTACAGGGAGCCAGTGTAAGGACTTGAGAACTGGAGTGATGTGTTCTACTTTCCTGGTTCTCAGCAGTGTTCTGGATCAGCTGCAGCTGTCTGATTGACCTTTTAGGTAGACCTGTGAGGACGCTGTTGCAATAATCAATCTAACTAAAGATGAACGCATAGAAAGAGTTTTTCAATGTCCCACAGCAACATTAGTCCATTAATCCTAGAAATGTTCTTCAGGTGATAGAAAGCTGACCTTGTTATTGCCTTTATGTGACCTTGGAGGTTCATGTCTGCATCCATAATTACACCTAGATTACGGGCCTGATGAGTCATTTTTAGTTGTATTAGCTGAAGCTGTGTGCTGACTCTGGATCATTCCTCCTTAGGTCCAAAACGAATTACTTCCGTTTTGTTTCTGTTTAGCTGGAGAAAGTTATGGGACATCCAGCTGTTGATTCTGCCAATGCATTCATTTAAGGTCTGGATAGAATCATTTGTAAAACTTCCTGACATGCTAACGAGTTTGTGCCTTTGTGTTCAGGTTGGAGCAGTGAAGCAATCCAAAGGTTGAAGGAAAGCAGCATTCAAGCACCTGAGTTGCAGATATATGAAGTAAAATGTTCGGTATCCTACACAAAACTCAAAATAAGGGGAAAAGTAAACATTTACTGTTTGGGATGTTGTAACGCAAAGAGGTGGCTCCAATGTGGCGATCAGATTGTGCAAAACCAAACTAAACCTTTCACTGAACTAGTTAGGAAATGGCTCCAGCTCCATCGGTTTAGCTCTCAGCTGCTGTGGGAACGCCTTGGTATTTCTCCCGAGGAACTGGCCCAGGTGGCTGGGGAGAGGGAAGTCTGGGAGGACCCAACTGCATTTACAATGGCTGACACGGGCGCTTGCCATATATCTAATCCAAGTCGGAAGTCCCAAGCAGAAACCACCATAAAACAAAAACAGAAAAGTATAGACCCGATACACGTACATCCGTCATGGACTGACCCTCATAGATACAATATAATAAAGTCTGTGAAAAGAAGTCCAAAACAGAGGTTTCTTCTTTGTGTAATGTATATGTTGCTTATTCAGCATTCATACAAAATTGTACCCGTTGAAAGGCATGGTCCCACCTTTCTAATCTCTGATTGGCTAGCCTGGTTGATTTATTACTAATCCTAAAATTCGAGAAGCATTACCTAAACCTACTGTTACCATTTTCCTAATCTTAATATTCAACTACCAGTGCTGAAACTTAATGTGATCCATCTATTTAAATTTTTAATATTCTTTTTAAATTTTGGTCTCATTTTCTTTAGTCTAAACTGGTTATTATATATATAATCTTTTGGAGTCTGAATGCAAAGGATGGAATTCTGAGAGTGTTTCGGGAGAAGCAGGGGACAATGGCAGCACCATCTGATCATTGAGGAAAGTAAAAACAATGTATGGCTTCACATCAGTCTCACCAAAAGTCTCCAGTATTATCAGAAATGGTTCCCTGAGTTGATAGAAAGCTCTGAGCATTCTAAAAATATAGTTGCAAAGTGGGCAGCCCTGATTGTTGAATATTTTTCCTTAACAATGACTGTTAAATATTGACTAACTTAACAGTGCTGTAGCTTTGCAACATGAAGGTACCACAGTTTGCATGTTTAGTTTTCCATACAGTATATAGCACCATTGGCATAGGTTCTCCTAATAGAGCGTTTTTTTTACTTTGAGGACCATTCTGAGGATGAAAAGTTTCAAATTTAAAAAACAATGAATATAAAATAAGTTATAACAGTAAGAAATATTTGTAAAACCTTTTATTATCGTTTGCTTTTTAAATGTCTTTTGTTAAGCTGGATTTACATTAGGGAAAAAGGATGAAACACATAACTTGGCCCCGTCTACAGCTGCAGTAAAATGGCCTCCAGTCAACTTTGGATGAGGATCTAACAACAGAAAAAAGGTAAATTAAAAGTGTCATGTGATAAAGATGATAAGATTTTTATTAGAAAATCAACTTTGTATGCTTTACTTCCTTGTTTTTTGGTTGTTCCTGTTTACTCTCAGCTGACAGGTAAATCTCACCTGGTTTTAATAGCTTGAGAGAAAAGAAGGTGAATGATTTTCTCATCTGCAAACGAACATCCCACAGAATAAACCAGAATTACTCTTTTAATTGAAATATTTAGCTATGCATGACGAGCTGATGATCAGCTCCTGATTTTTTTGCCTTGATTCAGATTTAATTTTAATAATTTCAGATTTCTGTTGCTGAGATACTACCTGCTAGGACGTCATATTAGCATGGAAACAGATCGAGCTCTTCAATGGCTTCACAGGATGAAGGACTCAAATAAAAGACTTGCTGGTTGGTACTTGACTCTACAGCCGAAGGACTTCACTGCCTGTTATAAGGCAAGAAAGTCCAACATTGTGGCTGGCTGGCTCTCTCTAGGCTGTATGACGCTTAGTCGTAGAGTGCCCTTAAAAGGGGGTGGGGGGATTTCATGTAGCAAGTCCATTACATAGGTCTTTGTTTGTGGTTTGTATGATAAATGAAAAATGCACAAAAACAATTGTTCAAATGTTTAATTAAAAGGTAAAAAAGAGTGCAGACCAGCAAGAAGAAGACAGTGGGTATAAACATTAAAGATGTAAAATGTGAAATGGATTGGTTGTTTGTACTTACCTTCTTCTGTTGTGCTTCTTCAGGGTTTCAGGCTAAAAGACTTTGTTGCCAAAGATTCAGGAAGAATGAGAGTGATGACCTGTGAAATTGCTCTGAGGAATTTAAATTATTTTCATTGTGTAGGTTTAGGATTTGTAAATGATATTTCTATTTTGGTATTGTAATTTATTGAATAGATCTTATTAGTGATGAGGTAAGGACACTTTTAAGAATATTGTAATGTTGTATTTTTGTTCTTACCTGTGACTGTGTTTAAGACAGGTCTAATTAGTCACACCTGTTATAAATACAGCTCTGTGTTTGTGAAGAGGAGAGCTGCATGTATGCATTCTGATGCTGCAATGATTTTAGCATTGTGCTATAGCTCATTGATCCAGCTATAATTATTTATAAATGATGGAAATTTTAGGCACTGTTGCCTTACAGCAAGAAGGTTGTGGGTTCGTATCCCGGTACTTCGTCTCTCTGCATAGAGTTCGCAATTTCCCCGTGCATGCGTGGGTTCCCTCCGGGTACTCCAGCTTCCTCCCACAGTCCAAAAACATGACTGTCAGGTTAATTGATCTGTCTAAATTGTCCTTAGGTGTATTTGTGCGTGCATGGTTGTTTGTCCTGTCTGTCTCTATGTTGCCCTGACAGCTGGAGATGGGCACCATCTGATGAATTAAATTTCAATAACCTATCAACACTAAAGTTTTGGTTTAAAACCTGGAAATTTGAGTCAAAGAATCCCATTACTTTCCTATACAAGTTAAAGAGCAAGATTAACTAAACAGCAGCAACACATTTTACGGTTTTACCGCATTACAATCAAAACCCACAATGCATTTTTCAAAGTTAGTGATCCATTAAAGGCAGAGTATATGATTTCATTTCAAAACACTTTTTTTAAAACTGCAAGAAATGATTTTCATATACCAGTGGCAACCTATAAGGTAGGAATTCTTAAACTTGACCAAGTAATTTTCATTCTTTCTACAGCGAGAACCTCTGGGAAAATCTCATCCAATCAACTTCCACGGTCCGTCCAGGATAAGAGGCTTGTAAGCAAAGCTTCCGTGTTCCAGCAACCACCCTCCCCTCCCACCCCTCCTGCGCATCGACAGGAAGTGAGCTCACGCTACCTTACCAACAGATAAATTGATTGCGGCAGCTGCAGTAGCCCACGTGTTTGTTTTTTGCAGCATTTAGTTCGAAGTTAGTGCATATTAGCTTCCCAAAATGAATCAAAAACACAAAGCTGTTGTGGAAATAGCAACGAGAAAGAAGAAAACCGATGAAGAGCGTGCCAAAAGCCGAATCTGCATCGGAGCTGCTGCTTTTACACGGTGGCGTCAACTCAAGGAAGCTAAGGGCTTGCTAACCGATGCGTTGGTTGCTGATTTTCTCCTGGACAGGTAAAATAATGTTATATTTTGTGACTTTGGTTGAAATGGCTTGTGTCCTGCGAGTTGTTGACTGTGGCGGAGACCCAATGAAACCATGCTGGCCTGTGTTATTGAGGCATGGTTTAGGGGAGAGCATGAGGCAAGGGGTGGGACTTTTTACTTTGCAATAACGCCCTGTTGAGGAGCGCTCCCACAATCGTATACCCTGCGTTTAATTAAGGTAGAGCCTAATTTTTAAAGTATATTTAAAAAAAGATGTGATCGTAATGCAATATTCAAATTTTCTGATTAAATGATTTTGCCGTTTTTATTTGCTGTAAGTCTCGAATATTAAAATGGCAGAAATATTTCACTGCATTGGTAATGAATCGGCCAAATATGGGTTTCTATTTTTGTATTGCATTAGTGGAAATCATTTTTCACTTGTATGTTATAGATGTAATTGTGAAATCACATAAAACCTTTCTGTTGATCTTTAATACAGATTAAAACTTTTCAGGAAACAACTCTAAGCAACAATTGATATTTAAAAAATTATAATAATATAAAAGAAGCCAACAGATATTAATATATGGAGTTCACAATGACAGGCTGCAGTAAAGCCGGGTTTCTGTTGAGACCGATGAGTTGTAATAAGTTATCGTTTTATGGCATTGTGTTTCTTAATAACTCTCGTGTGTATTAGAACCAATATACGGATGTAACGTTTCTGTTGGTATTTCCTGTCATTCAAGGTAGGACATAAATAAGATACAACTGAATTTTGATGGCAAGCATTTTGGGCAGGTCCCCTCTTGCCCAAAAGTGGTGCTCAAACATTCCTGTGTATTTGCATCTGCAAGCAACAAGTAGAGTGGGTGCTTTTATGGTTTTCTTGTTTGGTCTATGGAATCTTTAACGATATCTGAGGTATTGAGCGTTGTTTTTTTGCTGGTAGGCGGTCACAGTTATGAAATGTCATCTGCACAGTCGTGATGCTGAAATGCCTAACAGAGAAGGAGGAGGCAGTCTCAGCTGGGGGAAATCCCACTCTGTTGTCTTGCCCACAGATTCTCTGTGTTTCTTAACATTTTGACAATTGGAAAGAGGTTGTTTGACAAACACACTGATCCTTATTCAGCAGTTGCAGCAACTACCAAAGTGTGTTAGGGGCTAAGAAGAATAAAAGATAAACTAAAATAGTTGAAGAATCCCATCACATCAAAGATCTTTTTATAACTTTTGTTTGTCAAAAGAAAAGACGCATTTTATTGATCATGATTTACTTGTAAAAGCAACAAACAGTAAAACATCCATACTTTTTATAGGTAGCCTACTGTACAAATAAATATTAAAATATTTTTTGTTGTCTTTTGCATTGTGGTGAGACCTGCGTCCTTCTAATACCCTCTAACATATTTTAACGTTTTTTCTCAATGTCTGTTTAACATCAAATTTGTCAAAACTATTTCCTAACTTGTCCCATGGGAATGACTCATTCAAAAACAGGCTAATTAAAAAATGGCCTACAGTAAACCAAAGACTCATCCTCATGGATGTTTTGGACACGCTGACTCACTGGCTGTACTCCGCTGCAGCCGTGTAGTGACACAGAAATACAAAGTTATACTCCATAATATGAGCTTGGCAGCCTTATTTGGATGAATAAAAGTGGACAGAAAATGACTCTTTGGTGAACCCCACATGTAATCCTGTTTTGCTCAGAGAGATCGGTGTTTAACACATTACCAGATTAGTCATACATTTAAAATGCTTCAACATAAAGCATCAAATCATAAAATAACTTGTGTAGTGAAACTTTGACATTTTTAGTTTGTCTAAAACAGCTTTTTAGAATATGCTTTTTATTGGCTCTATAATGTGAAGTGGTTAATGCAAGTTACTGTAGCTAATCGCTGCGATCTTCAGGATTAGGCCACATGTTTTCATCAACATCGCATCTGATATTAGCCAAGGCGATGCACCTGGGATAAAACCGCTTGCTATGTCGGATCCACCCTTGGCAATCATCAACTGTGATGTCCCTGCAGCCAGCATCCATAGCTTCAAGGAGGGACATCTGGTCATGTTGTTGATGGTCATAGACCTTCCACCTCCATGCAGAAAAGAACTCCTCTATGGGGTTGAGGAAAGGTGAATAGGGTGGAAGGAAGAGACGTAACAGTCTTGGGTGGTCTTCAAACCATGCTGTTATTGCTTGTGAATGATGGAAAGCCACATTATCCCAGGTGATTACAAAGTTCCTCATGTTTTCACCCTCCTGATCCTGCTCTGGAACCAGGCACTGGTGGAGATCATTGAGAAAGACAAGGAGGCGCTCTGTATTGTAGGGTCCAACTTGGCATCTGTGAAGGAGTGATCCTGCATTTGCGGCACACATTGTAATGTTTGCCCCTCTCTGTCCTGGCACATCGAGTGTTGCCGTTTTTCCAATTATGTGTCGTCCACGTTGACGCCTTTTGGCCAGATTGAATCTTGCCTCATCTATGTATATGAATTCATGAGGGACCTGGTTGGCCTCCAATTCCATAACTCTCTGAAACAAAGTTAATGTAAATCATAACATTACTGTATAACATATTGTACTGTAACCTATTGCTATGTAGGTTACTTACTTGAAAAGTGCAAAGCTTACTGTATAGAACTGGACATTGACTTGAATATTCACTATACCTGGACATATTGTCGTAGTAGCTCCTTGACTCTGTCACTGTTCCTCTCAAAGGGGACGGTGTAGAGCTGCTCCATCCGCACTCTGTGTTTGGACAATAACGGTGTAATGGTTGAGAAGCTGATGCCATCGATATCGTCAAATATCTCATGGTCCTCCACAATTCTAGTCTGAATTTCATGCAGTTTTTTTTCATTATTTGCAACAACCATTTCCACAATGGCAAGCTCTTGATCAGTATTGAGGAGCTTTCCTCTTCCTCCAGATGGTGGAAGACGTTGCATTCTTTAGAGGGACAAAAAAAAAAAGCATTACTGTATGGCCTTATTCACATGTCAAGTGAGAATAGAAACAATCCATGTAAAATACAATATTTACCTGTTGGTTTGTTGAAAGATGCGTATAATGGAGGCAACCGTTGACCGCCTCAAATTGGGCTGTACTCTTTCACCAGCCTCCCTTAGTGAAAGACTATGGTTGATTACATGGTCAATGATAGTGGCACGAATTTCATCACTGACTACTGTTCTTGCAGCCCTTGGAATGCCACCACCATGCATTCTTACACCTCTACCTTGCCCTCTCCTAGGGCCTGCTCCTCTCACTGGGCCCCTCACTCTTCATCGTCCAGACATTGCAGTATTTGTTTTTTCTGTTTCTGTTTCCTTTTTTTTTTTTTTACGTCTCCTGTCTAGCAGTATGCTACTCAGAATTGGTGTCTGAGTACCAAGTACAAGCCCAACAGTTTTACTTTCCCAAGCAGAGTATTACAGCTCCGCTGTAGTACGCCACTTGATGTATATGTATGAAAAATCTTTATTAGTGATTACTGTGGGTTCAATTTCCTGACGTCATGGACATTAAACTGAGACAAGAAGGGAGAAAGGAAGAAGGTGAAGAAAAGAAACCGGACCAACAGAGGGGCGAACCGATGACACAAGACAGGGAGGCAAATAAAGAACACAAGAAAACATCCCAGTCCTCCACCTCTGCCGGACGGCAGAGAAACAGTAATACAAAACAAAAACAACAAAGTGTACAGAACCAAACCAATAGTTCGGATCTGGTAGAATAAACAAAGAATTACACATTCACTACACACAAGCATTGATTAATGAACATAATACAAATGTTTCTGGTAAGCTCCTGTGAAGATATGTCCGTCCTCACCTATGTCCCCACACCTATGTGTGTGCGAGCATGCAGGTCTGAATAAGGTTTCCCCATGCAAGTGATTGATAGCTGGTGTAAGGAACCGTCAATCCGTCCTACAGGAATCGGCACAGACATGGAGGAGGCAAGAGATGTATGCATCCAGCGTCCCACAGAGTACAGAGTCCACAGGCGGATCAGCGCAGGGTCGATCACCCGCCAAGAGGGGAACAGATGGAAGCCCCAGGGGAGCACCCACCAGCCGCGATGCTGGGGCCCGAGAGATCGCAGTGACGAGCCCACGGGCTCCGCCGGTAACCGGCTACGCCAGGGCGGGCCCGGACCAGGAACCGGAGGCCACGGGGACCAGGGGCACCCCACCCCCCAGCGGGGCCCCAACCAGTGACCAGCCGACAAGGGTCCCCCGCCGCCGCCGCAGGCAAGGAGGACCCGCAGCCAACCGACGGACAACACACGCCGCCGCCACCCCGGACCAGTACCCACCGCCAACAACCCGGCCCGCCCCCACACATCCACACGCCAGGGAGCCACAGCGGATGTACGCCCTCCCCAGGCCGCGCCCAGCCGGCACCTGGACATCCAGATCTTCCAGCTCCAGGGTCCAGATCCCGCCCCACGTGGGGCGCCAAGATCAGGGGCCCAGCCAATGCCGGACAGCCCCACCAGGCGAACAGACCAGCCAGCTGAAGTCCTGGAACCGGCAGGAGGACTGGGCGCCAGGCACGGTCCCCACCGATCCACCGGACGGCACCAACCTATTCTACAAACCCGGCACCCCCATAAGAGGTGCCCCAGTCAATCCAAGGAGGACATCGGCCCGAAACAGCGGCCGCCCGACACACCGGACCACCCAGGACCCGCCCGACATGCACCAGGACCGAGCCGGGCCGCAACCGGGACCCCCAGCCCCAGGCATCGAGAGTCATCATCAACCAGCGGGCAGGAGCAACCATCACCGACGGGGAGTGACGGGGAGGGAAGAAGATGCATCAGGCCAGAGAGCAGCCAAACACCCAACCTGACAGGTAGACATAGACAGACAGAGACACTCATACGTACCCTCCCTTTCTTGTGTACACATTCTTACAAATACAGGACATACGAAAAAAGGACGCTATACCCTCATTCATACCCCCCATACGTACACTATACTCCATACTCCCAGGCCCAGGGACAGACACCCCAGTAGAGAACCCTGCCCCTGCACCCAGGAGACAGACCCCTTTGCCCACCAGGACGGGGACAAGTAGACCGCCAAGGCCCCACACCGGCAAGAGCAGCCCACCAGCCCAGGACCCCGACCAGACGGCGTGATGTTCTATCCGGGCTCCGACCCCTGATGGTCCAACGAACAGGGGTGTGGAAAGACCCCCCAGCCTCTCTCCCCCAGCTCAATGTGGTGTTGTTGCGTGTTGTTCTAATGTGCACTTAAAACAGAGGGGGGGACATGGGAATACTGCCGGGTACCCCCATCTCCCCCCCCGGGCCCTCAGTGTCTAGATGCGTTTAACCAGTGGGTGCCGGCACCACAGGCGAGGCCCCCTCAACGGGGGGGCCTCGCCTGTGGCGCCACACCGCCAGGTCCCTACATGTGCGTTCCCTGTAAATGTTGCAAGTGTAGTGTCTAAATTGCTCAATAAAATCGGGACCCAGGCCGCCACCGGGTAGCGAAGACGGAAGCTCCATCCCGCACCCCAGTGACGTGCCCACGTCCCAAGGCCTTGTGAATGGTAGAATGAAGGAGCAGGTGGACAGAGGCATGGGGATGGGGAGAAAATAACTGGGGTGACCATTGCCAACCCCAGGGAGCCAGCTCCCCTGCTGACTCCAATAGGCACCCCCGTTCGGCCCGATCCACCAGGGGTGGGAGGCCCCAGCACGTCCAGTCGGGGCCCACGGCAGCGGTACCGCCGAGCCCCATGGGGGCCCCGGCAATCCACCAGCCCCCATGCCAGGGGCATACCTAAATCCTCCCCAACATTCACACTGCTAACAAAACACATGTCACTAGACACCCAGGTTGAGTTTAGCCCCCCCTGTTTCCAAAAACATGACTCCTCAAAAGTCCTCCTTTTATTGTCGTGTCAATGAAATAGAAAAAGTAACACCTGCCACTGAGTCTAAACCAGAATGAAATGAGCTGTGGTTGGTCCAATTTACCCAACATAAATCAGCTGTGTGTGAATTATTCAATTGTTTGTTTATTAGAAACTGAGATATATATTGTTTTTGAACTCATCATTGCAGAAGCAGATGTTTTCATATTGTATCTAAGGTTTGGATTATTGTTTTTGCTATTGTATGATGTGTGTTAACATTTGCACATACTACAAAAACAATTCATAGTTTTGTTGGGAGGTATAGCTTCTGTAACGAAAATGTAAGCGTTATGGAAATGTGTTCACTGACTGCATATTGTGTGAAAACGACATGAAATGTGTGAATGGTATGGCCACAAAAGACCGATGCTGTGCTAATTGTATTTAGAGTTTTGAAAATGTGACAACTGGTTGGACAAACGCTTGTTAGCGACTGAAAAAAAACTGTAATAAGGTTCATCAGCAAAGGGAAGCAATTCTTGATCGACAGCCCCACTGACAGACTACATAAAACACCATGGACCAACAACAATAAATGAACATGACTCACTTAAACAACACCAACTACAGAAGCTTCATTCTGGACCTCGAGCAGCTGATATTCTGTGACTCTCCAATTTTCCTCCAAACTCTTAAACATTCGTTTCCAAACGAATACAATTTGTAAATTCTTCTGAAAGAGTAAAGACGGGGACAATGCAGAACAGTTCCGTCCTTTTTTTTTTGTCCTTAAACAAGGTAAGACCCTTCTGATCTGAAGCCCTAGTAAAGAGAGCGGATTTGTCGTGGCAGGGTGTTGGTGTTCATTATGTCAGGTAAAGTTCTGGAAAAACGGGTGTGGAGTGAGGGGAATATATATATATATATATATTGTATGTATCAAAGGCTGCTTCACGCTCTTCTTTTTTTTTTCAGTTTCTTCTCTTAAGCTTTTGTGCACAGAATTGCACACAAAAGCCAAGCACTGTGACGTCTGCTGCTCCTGCCCTCTTTGGAGGAATGCCTTTGTTTGGGGGGAAATGACATATGTACTCCCGAAGGACTGTTTAGGTCATATCCGGATACAACCCCTCCAGACATTCATCAGGATCCTCCATTACAATTCTTGCCAGGTGAAAGCAGCCGAAAGGCAATGTTCGGGTAGAAAGGTGGTGTGTATTTGAAAAGACAACCTCGGTTAGAGACCGGATTGAATTGTCCAGGAAAATTCCAGAACGTCTATCAAAAAACGGCTTTAGAAACTGTCCTTAGCCAACCCTTTACTACCATAATTCATCCTCTCACTGAACTTTCCACTTAAATGCTAAGATACAAGCAGTGATGGGAGAGTTACAAATTGTAACATATTTTCTATTACTAGTTACAGCCTCAAAAATGTAATATGTTTCCATCCCATATCACAGTCTCAAAAATGTAGCTGTTACACTAATTAAATTTACTTTTGGCACACAGAGTTTTTAACACTATTTTATTACATTTCAAGTCTCTAGTGCCTTTGCATGCCTTCTATCTCATTGTAATGTTTTATTAAATTGCATCAAAAGGAGGAGCTGAAAGCGCTCATCATAAAGATGGTTGATAAAGATGTGACTCCTGAGACATGAAACAGCAAATAATGCAGCTGTGTAAATGTACAGTCAATCTTTTCCTCCGCCATCCTAATCCTCTGGTTTTGAGCAACAGGAAGTGGATCTTTTCTGTGCTATCCAACTTGATTTGGTCCGCTGAATTAGTTTGGTGGAAAAACAATTTAAAATGTGGTTGTAACTCATGTTACTGAAATTGTAATGAGCAATATATTGCCTTACATTTTATAAGTAATGTATTACATTGCTCGGTTACTGAAAAAAGTAATATATTCCTGTTACTCGTTACATTTGTAATGCGTTTTACTCCCAGTACTGGATACAAGTGAACAGCAAGTTTCCTTAGCAATAGCATTTTGTGGCTTATCCCTCAAGTTGTGAATGTCAGGAACTTTCTCTTTTGACATCTGTGAAGCCAGGGGTCTTCCCCCATGACTGTGGAAGCCATTTCATTGAATATTCTAATACGTAAGCGTTAATCAGTAATATACTAATTTACAGGAGTTCACCTGCATTCATGGAGCTTCCATAAAGCTTAAGTTTAGCTGACATCTGTCAAAGTATACCACATTGAAGTTATACAACAGAAACTTGTTGTGGGACAGAGCAAAAATCGCAAATTTCACAACTATTGTCTGATTCAGACATTGTTTGCCTATAGAGTAAATGGTTACAGAAAATGGTTAGAAACATAGTCAGCACTTGGTTCAATACAGATGACAAACAAAAAAAATAGGTGAATAAGTAAAAGAGGAGGCAGAGAAGAAGGGAAGGTCTCACAATGTGGTTTGAGGTTATTCTGAGCCAAGAGGAAAACTCATCCTCTTCTCCAACTGGAAAAACTTAGCAGCCACATGAGGAAAACTCAGACGTTCCAGGCATTTTGCCGATGTGGTATGCAATTTGGCTGTGGTGCAGAGAGAGAGACACATATGCTATTCTCAAGTAGTCTGTAAAACAAGTTTGAATTTCCTTTTTGAATCTATGCATCAGGGTGAATAAAGGTAATGCAGAAGATAAATACAAACATAGCATCAGCATCACAATCTTGTGATTTTGTGTTGATGCTATTTTTCCATGAGTCATGTGAAATATCAGTGCAGCCACACCCCAAACAGGAATATGCCCTTCCCTCACTACAGGATACTTTCCAGCATGTGGAAACACACAAAGGGCCATTACTCAAAAACAGCGGAGATGTTTTTGGGGAATCTTGTGTGAAATCGAGTTTTGTTTTTGTCTCCAATTTGGAGTCCTTTGCTCATCATATATTTAAATAGCAGCAAAGACATTTGTGAGTAAATAGCTTTTCTCCAGAACATACAAAAGAAAACACTCATTTATGTACATCTCACCAGGTCCTCATGACCTGCTTTTTGGCGTTTCGAAGGTTCACCTTCATCTGGTGCGCTGTTAATTGTTGAGGTGAGAGGGAACACCTTGATAAGATACACAGATCTGTTTAATCCTTCTGATTGAGGATAACAGCATCTTAGGAGCCTGGTAAGGAAATTGAAGTGTCAAAGGAACCCAATATTAGTCTTTCCACTACACCAAAAGTACTCTAGAAGAAAAACTGCCGGCATGTCCGTTTCTGACCCCCCAAAAGAGTCCACCTCAAAAGTAGGCCGCAAGATGGCAGAAGTCCCACAAAGAAGGGAAAAAAAAACCTCTCAATTTCATGTGATCAACAGCAGGATCTTGTTTCTGTTGCTATATTCCAAAAATATAACAGTCATTAGATTTGGACAATCAAATCTTTGCGCTCTAAGAAAGCCATAAAAGGACAGTAAAGTTTGTCAGAGAAACCACAGAGCAGGACGTCTGGTATCATGTTCCTTGGATTAATTTGTCTAAAACGCAATTATTTGGACACCAGAACAGAGGAAACGTTTGGCATTAGCCAGGAAAATAACCTTAACCCCGTTTTGGGGGTTCTTTGCTGTAGTGGGACCTGACGAGCTCACCCTCATACTTACAGTAGGCTACATGAGAAAATATAATTACCTGGTGGAATACATTATAGAAATTTGAGGGAAAAGAGAAAAAAAAACACTAACAAAAATAGTAATTTGAATCAAAGAGAACAAAATAATGAAAACTTTCCATTTCCCTGTTATCGTTTTTACTTTATTATAGAAAGTAGTCTTATCACTTTTTTGTTACGTCTGTTCTTGGTCTGGTTCTGCTGGAGTTGTCTTCCTGTTAAAGCAGAGTTTTTCCTCTCCACTGTTGCCACATGCTTGCTCAGGATGAGGGATTTCTGTGGCTGGAGTCTGCATGTACGGGGCACAACCTCTCCGTGTGATCTGATGAGATTCCTTAAAAAGAAAAGTTTTTCACCGACTGGAATGTTAATATAATTGTATTTAAATGACTTTTCTTGTAAACTGCATTGAGATCTATTCTGAATCGGTGTTATATAAATAATTAAAACAAATCTTAAATGAGAAGCAATGGTACAGTGTGAAGGGATAGAGTACTGTTTGGTTTGAAATACATAAAATCTTACCATAAATAGAGAACTTGACCACATTTGATCTGAATTAAGAGATATGCAAAGGTTTAACACAAAACTGTTAGACCAAAAAAATCCAGTGACCCAAGTGTGTAAAGGAAATAACCTGATCCTTCTCTATAGGGACACCTGGTGGCACAAAGGTTGAATTTCAACAGAGGCGACCAAAGACGTGAAAAGAAAATAGAAGTTTATTGAGTTTCTGAATCCTGCTCAACCTTCCACAGTCGCACAAACACAACACAAACATGAGTTAAAATCTGGACACATAAATACAGTTTCTCCTGTCATGAAGCCTCGAAAAGGAAAATCTGTTGCAGTCACACAAAAGAGGGGGAGGCCCGTTGAGTGTCTATCAAAACTGGGGGAGAAAAAAATGGAAAGAAAAACGTAAACGCAGGTCAGGCAATGGAGAGTCCATCTCTGAAGCTCGACGGGGAAGAGAATAAGAATCGGATCAGTGCAGCAGAACTCCTTAGAAATAGTTTGACATGATGTTTAACCTACTGCTGTTATCTAGGCAGCTGGAGAGCAGAAGCCTGGCTCTGTGAAAGTAACAAAAACTATCTGAACCAAAAACTAAATCTGAACCAAAAGCAAATATTCCCCGAGATCTGAATGTCTATATGTGTACCTTTTACTCTTTTGTTCGGTTAATGTGGAACCACATTCTGTTTCGGTCATGAAAGTACGGCCTTAGGAGTCCTACGGCAACATGAAGCAGGTCAATTTTAGCCATCTAGCTTTGATCGTGGGCTATAATCTGTGAACCAACTCAAACATAACATCAGAGCCAAATTTAACTGGAGAAACTTTACAAAATAAACCCTTCAGTAGACATGTACATTTATTAATAGATTTAAGTATGAAGATGATTGGAAGGAATCCCTTCCCCCCATTATAAACTAATTCACTACTGTTCAGTAGAACCTGGGGAAACTGAACCCAGCCTAGAAAAAATAACATTCTCAAATACACTGATCTGTAGGTTTGTTAACCTAAACCTTTACCAGAATATTATCCGTTTCAAAATTCCACACTTTTCTAGAAATTCAAATTTTTTCATCCAATTTAGGAAATATTCTCCCATCAAATTCCACTAAATTTCTTGATATGTAAGAACAGAACATGTCTAGTTTTATTGAGTCTATTCCACAAATCATTAAAAAACAAGTAGACATCAAATTCACCAGTAGGGTGGGACCAAGATTATTGAGATAATTTTTTTTAAATCGAAACTGGAATATTCTATAAAAAGTAGTGATTATTTCAATTTGGCTTGTAAACCGTCCCAGGATTAATTTTGTCCATCTAATTCAGACACATTAAGGACAACATTAGAAAACCCTGATGTGAGAAAAGAAACAACTCAGAAACCCAAACAATCGTCAAGCTGCAAATAAAAGAACAACTTTGATTGAAAAGAAGTCATCCAACTTTAAATCGGTATCAACCAAATATTCAGATTTCCATCTTTTACGGGATTGTTTCCCAAACCTGATCCTCAAGGCACACTGCCCTGCATGTTTGGTCAAAGCTCGTCAATCAGCCACTGATCAATATCAAGAGTGCTGAAGCAGGGAAACATCTAAAACATGCATGCTCTCGTGGACCAGAGTTGGAAGAAAAAGTGGATGGAGTAAGAAAATGGAGGGTCAATTTTCTGCTTTACAGACTGAGAAAATTAGTCAATAGAATGCAATATTTTAGGACTAGATTAGGAATCTTGTTCGCTTTAAAATAAACCTTTTTTTTAAGTCAATATCAATTAACGTCCAACTGCAAGTACAGACAGTGAGAGAACAAAGTTTAACTCCCATTTTTGTCAGATGTTGAAAATAATCTGAACATCCAGCTGAGGCTTCATGCATTTCAGGTTCTTTACCTAAAAGGGTCAAACTATTTCTGCGGCGAAGCTGAGTCTAGGCGGGGAAGGGGAGGGGACATTCAGACCTGGAGCTGCACTTTTACTGATATGAATAAAGACGCCTGCTTTCGCACATGCACAGACAGCAGGAGAATTTACACAGGGTCATTAATTACAATTGCTTGAGGACAGAAATTCAGATTTGTCTCTTTTTCTAAAACCCAAATTTTTTTCTTCTTCTGTATCTTAAGGCAAATTTAACACAAAGTTCCAAACTACTGCCCAAGAAATACCTTCATGTGTTTTCTGTTTCAGTGAGTGAAGACAAAGCGCCTGCCGGCAGCATCCGGGTGGAGTTTCAGAGACAGCCTGAGCTCGAAGGAGAGAGAAAAGCTTCTGTCCATCAATCAAATGAATGCGAAACAAGGAAACAAACTGTAGTGCCACGCAGCCCCTCGCTTCCTACGACATTCTGTTTTTGGCACGGATGATGAGTTTGGTACGGTAAACCTAAAGTGTGTGGCTCTGCCTCTGTGTGTGTTTTATTTTTCTCTTTCTCTCACACTTAAATCCCCCCCAGGATATGGGCTAATCTAAATCAAAAATAATACAGTCTTCTTGATGGGGAGGGGGCATCTGGGGAGCAATGCAGGTGACCCCTCTCCGTGCGTTTCTCTCCCTTCTCCACATTCCTCCTGCGCCCTCGTTCCTAGCGGATAGCCTTGACGGGGCTCTTGAAGCTGGAGGCGGCTTGCAGCTGCAGCTGGTAGGCCATGGGGTGAATCTTAAAGCCGTAGAGACTGCGGGAAACACAAAAAGACGTCAGTCAGGGGGATGAAGAGCAACAAAGAGTCACGGACAAAAGTGACGGACAAAGCGGTGTGCTCAGTTTAATTCTCTATCCCCCAAACTTGCCAGATTTCCAAGATTTCTAAGGAAAATCTAAAATTAGTAAAAGCAGCAGGCCTGGAAAATGATAAAAAAAAACACAGCTCTTAATTTAATTACACCGTAGCTCAGAGAATAGACTTCAAAATACTCCTGCTAAGTTATAAATCAGAGCAGCTTAGTGCCAAAATACGTTGTAAGTCTTCCTGTCTTTATACCGACTCCACAGAACACTCAGGTCCTCCAACTCTAACTTATGTATTAAATGTGTGCAACAATATCATTTTTTTCCACTGGAACAAACAATGGTGAATTAGATTTTTAAAAATAAAATATAAATAAAAAATGACCAAACTAAAACTTCAAATGAAATAATTGCATTTTTCCACCCACATTTTAGGTATAGGTTCATGGTATCGGTTAACTAGCATCGACCCCGATACCAATATCTGTTCATCCCTATTATTAATAATCCTTAAAATCAGAAACACGGAGAAGCAGCTTTCAGTTTCTATCTAACCCTTATCTGGAACAAACTGCTGATGACTGGAGAGCTGCTGAAACACGGAGTTGCTTTAAATCAAAACTTAAAACGTGTCTGTTCAGAGTACGCCATTTGTAATTTCTCTTCACTATTCTTTTTCATGCTTTTATCATGTTTGTTTTCTTTACCACCGAATAGGGCTGGACGATTATTTGATAGCAATATATATCGGTCGTTACACATGTGGTGTGATAGAAAAAAAAAAAAGGGGTTGATAAAAAAATTTGACAGAAAAAAAAAGTTTCCCATCATTTTTTTTAGTATAGCCTATCAGGTTGCTTAATACACTAACAATTGCTTACTTCAAACAAATCATTAACAATGACCCACGCAGCTCTGTCAGCCACCCTCTCTCCTTTCAAACCACAAAAAGGATGAAAAAATTATTTTATTTAATTCTTAGTTAAAATTAGTTCATTGAAGAAGAGTAAGATGACTGGGGAGGCACTTAAAATATATTTTTTACATTATCTGATATTTATCGATGATTATCGATATCCATCAACATGACTATTCCTTTATCGATATGCTCTTTTTCTATTAATTGTCCAGCCCTACCACAGAATTATCTAAAGCACCCTGAATTGCCTTGTGTTGAAAGTGTGCTATATAATTATAATTGCCTTGCCTTAAACGCAAAGAAGCACAAAACAAAAGTTTGTGCATGAATCAAGAAAAGAGAGCGATGAAGATACTCCTAGATATTTACATAAAAACCTAATACATTTTGACTTGTAGAAATATGACCTGAGCTCTTTAAGGATGTTTTAGTGGCACGGTTTTGTGGATTTTTCAAAAGCCTCTCCTCTTCAAAAGTCAGTATTAGCTAGGAACGCAATTATACTGCATTTTTCCAAAACCAATACCACACCGATGCTTTTATCTGAGTTCTTGCTGAGTACCAATGCTGATACTTCTACCACACAAAAAAATGCAATGAATTGGAAGATAGCATTTATTATTCTTCTCTGCTTGTTAAAGCAAATGGTGGCAAATTATGTAAAAAATTAAATATTGATGAAAATGACCATAAAAGTAAAATCTCAAGTGAAAAATATAAATATTCTGTGAAAGTATTTCAGTGTTTCCACATTTTAAGTAAATATTCATGGTATTGTTTAACTAACGGATACCGATACAAGTACATTAGAATGGTATCTCCCCAGATACCCAAATCAGCATCAGTACAACCCTAGTTTTAACCATTCTTTTTTTCTATTAAAACCCCACCAAAAAACAACCCTTGATTCACACAGAAACACACAGCAGCTGTTTAAATCTTTCATGGCGAGCCTCACTAACCGTGGGACAAACTGGTTGGCGGGCCTCTTGGGCCTGTACTCGGGGTGAACCATGAAGAGCATGTGGGGGAACCCGGTGCCAAAATAGGCCCCATCTGTGTGGTGGTGTCTGGAGGATTTGGGTGTGTAGACATCCATACATTTGGGGCAGTAGAGCTTCACCATGGCCTCTCCTGGGATGTCGGACAGGCCTGGGGAGGAAGAAGAGAAGGAAACCGGCGTGAAGCGCCAATGGACGCAGGCTACATCTTCAGCCAATTCTGGACATGCAAACTGACTGTTATCTCCAGCAAATACTTCAACACTATAGGTGAATCTCAAGGAAATCAGGCTTAACCAAATAAACCTTCAGTAAATATTAAGAAAAGTACAATGGTTTCATTGTTTTCCTTTGGTCAGAGGGCAGAAAAGCATATTTAACTCACCGATAGGAAGCATGGGCTGATTCTCACAATATACTCGTGGGCAATATCCAAAGTCTCCCTGCTGGTACTTTTCCAGCTGATAAAATAAATAAAAAAGCAAATAAACAGTCAACATGGCAAGATTTACCTTTCAATTCTGATTTGAAAGCTTTTACATTTATTTTTAAACCCTAAACGAGAACTTCCCCCTAAATGAACTTTTTTTTTTTGCTGATGAACTGTATGAAACCATTACTTTTATACCAGAAACTCACAGTGTGGCGCCCTCTTCAGGTTAAAACTTTGGAGATGGTATAAAATAAGTCCACACCTTTGTAGAGAGTTGGAACAGCAAGGAATCATTTACTAAGAGCATGTGTACAGTGCGGAGCCGGGACTTAAAAAGGCTCAACAACCCAATAAAAAAGGCTGGTTCTGTTCTGTGACGTGTTCTAGAACCACGGAAGAGGATGGTATAACAAAGGATTCTTCAAAAATCTCTCATAATCTTTCTTAATGAGAATTTTACACAACAGGGTCTTCTTCAGATTCGCTGTGTTACTGACTGCTACAGGAGATCCTTGAAACAGGTTCTGGTTTTTGGCAGATTTCTTCCTGTTAAATGTGGAAATTTTCCTCTCTTCTGTCACTACACGCTTGTCCATGAGGAGCCAAGGCTACAAATTAATGATTCAATGCAATCTGCTGGCTTTCCTTAGGTACACAACTTTTTTAAATTAATTTTAGTAATAAACTGAAATCAATGTATTGTTTAATCAGCCAAGCCAAATTTATATTTCACTTAATAACAATAAAAACTTGACCAAAGTGCTTTACACAGGGTAAAAAATAAAATATGCAAAACTACAGAAATTCACTGCAGTAAAACTATTGTGCATAAAATGACAAAATTAGAAGTACTAAAACTGCTCAGGAAATCATAAACTATCCAAACACAATAAAAGCAAAGAAAACCCATGTTATAAGAAAGAAAATTCAACGTAATTTCCGTTTCATTATAATTGAATATCCGGGGAATAATGCACAATTCTTATTCTCAGTGAAGGGACTTTTAGCCTCTTCTAGAACACCAGAATGGCTTCTTGTGTTTTGGTTAAGTTTGCAAGGAAGACAACATTTGACACAGAAAGCTTTAGCGGCTCACACAGACACGGAGAAAGGACATGATAGATGTAAGAGAGCAGAGTGACTCAGAGAGGGGCTCTTGTATCAGAGTATGGCATTAAAAATATACACCAGACAAGACTGAAACCTCATGCTCACGGAGGATAAGAGATAAATATTTTCTCTAATGATCAATTGAAGACCAAACTAAAGAAATAAAAACCTTGATCAATAGGAATGGATAAATGATTTTATTAAAATGACTAATATTTTTTTCCCCTTGAGATAACATGTTGTAAATTAGCACAATATAAATGATCTGAATTGAATAAGATTGCAAGAAAAAAATCCACCAAATTAAATACAAATGAATTTTAAAATAAGACCACATTTCTGTTATAACGCAAGTTTCGCAGATAAAAACAACAAAGTGCTTCACAATAAGCCCTAAAAAGAAGAAACAAGTTCATTTTAACCAGAATAATTACCAAATATTTTAAATGACACTTTAAGAAAATTAATTTAATTTAACAGGGAGATTTTGTTCCTCAAAAGGAAGCTTTGTAGGACAACTTTCAGAACCACTGGAATAAACTACCATTAAGTGGTTTTAAACCAAACTGCACAGCCGTCCAGCTAAGTTAGTATTTTTGCTTTGCTGTTTTACACTAAATATTCTAACAATGTAAGGTGCAACTAAAGCTGCTGTTATTTGATTGTCAGGTTGATCGAATTTATATTTAATAGCAAATTATCACTGATTCCCAGTTGCTTGTAACATTTCATGCTGCAGATCTGATGAAAAAGTAACAATCTGCTTGCCTTCAACTTAAAGGATAAAAGTTGAGCGCCTACCATCTGTGCAATGCCACGGTTAGTGAGGATGTAGCGCGCGTGGATGAGGCCGTAGAGCATCTCAGCCGCCTGCTCAATCAGGTCACTCTGGTTGGGATTGTCCTCCAGCTCTTCATCTGGAGATGGACAAAGTGGAGACATATTTCAGTGCAGCATTTTTACTCAGCAACTGTCAGGTACATTAACTAACAGAAAGAAACAAAGGAGACTGTAGCTTCTCAGCAGCCAACAAGAATGCGAAGGGTAAAAAAATATATAAAACTGAAGCTCAGGATGAAAGTCAAACGTCTACTGCTCCTTTAATCCTTCGGCCTGTCCTTAGTCAGAACTACTAAATGAAGCAGCAGATCTTCAATGGGATTACAGACCTGGCTCTAGGTCCAGGATCATGTCCAGAGCCTGGCGGTAATGAGGAACCTGCTCATTGAGCCCGGTCAGGTTGAACTTGTCCTGGATGTAGTCCTCATCCACCTGTTGTTCAGGAAAACAGGATAAGTCAAACAAAGACAAAAAAAAAAACTAAATTATACTCCATACTGGCTTTTTAGCAATGATTTAGATCGATTTATGTAGTGAAACCCAATCTGCTCGTCGTTTCTCAATTTCTTTAAACATTTCCAGACTTTTATGGATGTGAGTAGAAGCCGTCTAACTGAGGTCGCCGCCACACGCCTTTCTCCGACGCGTGAAGCCGATTAAGCTTTGGAGATGGTTTGGGTGGAGAAAGACGTGAGCAATGTCTGGATCGTATAACTGGTTCAAACCAGCCATTACCTCCAAGTATCAGAAATTCTGAAACACAAAGCTTGTCTGCCCCTTGCTTTAGCAGGTTTGAAAAACCATTTAATAGCACCTATTACTCTGTAACAGCCATTTGTGAAGTTATTTCATTGCAACTGTTTGAAACGGACCAATAGAAAAAGAATAAAAATATCACATAATCCAGGGATCACAGCAACAAGTTAAAATAAGTAAGAGTGTGCAGAATCACAAAAACAAAACAAAAAAATTAATAAGAGATTTTGCAATAAGGACAAAAATACAACATAAAATAAAACTGTACAGTATTTATATAAGTTAATATAAAAACAGTCCGAACAACACTGAAGATTTCTATTCTCATCTTCACACTACAAACACAGCATTATCCGAACACAGGCTTTGTCAAATACGCCCTTTTCTCATCAGCTATACACTATAAACGCTCACTCACGGCTCTAAAAGCAGGGCTACATAATCTTCTCTTCACATTTTAAATCTCATTTTCGCAGTTTAGCGTATCAGATTGTGTGGCTTACTCTCCTTTAATCCCACGCTGATAAGGACACAAATAAGAATAAGATATTCACTAAAAAAAGGGGAATTTTAGACATAAACCAGTTTAGGCCTGGCATCTATGGACCATTCCATCATTAAAGCTCACTGCGCTAGTTGTAGAAAAGACAACCAAGAGATTGATTTGCTTTCTCCTGTTATGTCTTGTTAATAGAAACCACCAAAGCATTAAATGCATGAACTCATATTAAATAAACGCTAAAAGTTGTATGTGGGACGAGTGAATTAGTGCACAGCGGTTCGTAAAGGTTCAAAAGCATTTGAAAGTTGAAAAATCAATGGACAAGTGCATGCATAGGAGGATAAAATTCTCTTCAATTCATGTGAGATCTTGTGTCAGAAAAATTTAGATGTGTCGCTCGTCCAACAGGGCTTCTCACCGAGTCATCAATTTGATTTAAGTGTGTTGCAGCCACTGGGCAATAAGAAGTGGAGTTTCATAAACTTTGTGTCCGCTGTATAAACTTCTGGCCCAGGGACTCATTAAAATATGGGAGTATTTTGCTAGGAATAATTCTGGTTTCATAATTTCATGTTCACTAAAGGGCATCTGGGCGAAAAAAGGATCAGAACATGAAAATCAAAATAACTAACATTTTATAATTTTGATAAATTATGGCAGATCGAGATACTACTAAGAGAAACGGGAGCAAAGCAGTGAACTAACCCATATTTTACTTTAACCTTTACTGTCAACATAGCTGTCCAGTTGATTAACTTACCTCACAAAAAAATTCATTTCCTCTCAGTCCACAGAACCAGGAAATCCACGACACCTCTTCTGAACTGCTCATCTCTAAAGATCTAGAAAAGTATGGTGACAAAACCATTAAACGTCTCCCTTTAGATCCTTAGGTTTAGTGAACAGCGGCGAATAAAGGCGTCCAGTCACAGTCTAGTCACAGCATCTACAAACCCTTATCATTTTTAAGTTCTAGCAGCTACCAAGTATATTAAAATCAAGTGATTAAGTAAGTTCATGTTACATGAATCCCACAACTAGTTAACCAGGGGTGGGTAGGAATTACTTAAACATACTTTAGTAACTTTTGGGGGGAAAATACTTACTTTTAGGAGTAGTTTTACTGTACTGCCCTTTTTATTTTTTATTGACAACATTTCCGGCTGCTCCACCTACCATGAGGAACTTTACTACATGAAGAAGAACTTTGTTTTTAAACCGTAAATGCACCAGGCATCTACAGTTAGTTTTGAGGTGAGAACTCTTTCTGCACAAAAGATGTGTGGTTCTAATGTGATTTTATATCTGCCAAAGAAGGTACAGTAAACACTATATAGTATTGTCACTGAAAGTACTTTACCCACTTTTAACATATATTTACATTACCCACCGTAAGTATTTATTTCATAGGTTTTATATTGAAACATTTTGACTGGGAAAAGTGTTTGTTCTGCCAAAAAAAAGTTAATTTGTTGTTAATCTGTATTTGTATTTTTTTAGTCAACTTTAATCATCAAAATACCAGAATTTGCACATAACTTTATATTTGGTCGGTCTTACATAATTCTAAAATATTAAATATAATGTTGCGATCAGTTACGTAGCATTTTTATGAAACACGTTTTTTGATCTGCAGATTTTTAGTGCTACTTGGGAACATTTGTTGGGTACTCTACCAACCTTTAGTGTAGAATCATTTTCTAAACCACTTATATTTTTCATTTTGTCAGAGTTTCAGATTTTTTTTTCAATCCAATACAAGAATAATAAGGTAAAACACTCTTGACAGAAAATATATTGGTTACGTGGGGGGGAAGCATAAAATCGGAGCGATTACGTTTAGTGCTACACTGATGGCTGTATTATTAAGGGAACGGTTTTTTCTAAACGGCTAAACGTCTGTTATAATTTATTGAACCATATTGTAATATTTAAACAATCAAATGTTGATTCAGACTGTAAATAAGTTTATAATATTTAGTAATAAAGCCAACGGTAGCCGGCTAAGCTAAAACCGGCTAATGGCGCAGCGTCAGAAAACAGGCCTCAAAGAAAAAGATAAACTTCCGTCCAAGCCTACTTACAGTCCGTTTTTATTACATATACTCGTCCAAATATAATTAATACGTACCTGTTTTTTACTTTCAACGCGAAAGAAAAGCCGATTATCACTTAGGGAGCTATCGCTAAAGTGTAAATAAAATGGACACCCCCTCCTGGTTCACCTCTCCCTACAGAGGCCGCCGGCTCACTGCTGCCCCCTAAAGTTAGCTTCCAGTAATACATATCTCCCTACAGAGGCCGCTGTCTCACCGCTGCCCCCTAACGTTAGCTTTCAGTAGTACATCACCATTTCCCGAACTAGGCCAGTGCTGCCCTTATGTTCCAGTAGTATAAATCTACTGAGGATAAAGTATATTCCCAAATACATGTCTTAAAAAAATCATGCTTTTTGAATTTTCAAATCAAATCAAACTTTATTTATAAAGCGCTTTTCAAACACAGTTTCTCAAAGTGCTTTACAGTCTCCAAGTCTGGTTTTCAGTGAAAGTCACTGGATGTTTTTGATCCTATTTATTATCATTGAAAATTAAAATGAAAACACATAATAAAACGTGAAAACTTCCTGTTGCATCTAACTTGATTTTCATATTTTTTAAATGCCTTGCATCGGTAAAAATTATAACCACTCTTTGTGTATGATTAACCAACCAAATCCTGCAGGGGGAATGCAGTCTGATAGATGGTTCATCATGTCCATCCAAACTGCTGGAAGACAGACCAACCCTGTTACTTTGTCACTCTCTTCTACTACTCTCCAGTTGTATTATATTTGCCATTATTTCAGTCAACTTTGTCTCCTTTCTTTCTCCATTTTGTCTGGGTGCAAACCTTTCTTGGGGGGGGGGGGGGGGGGGGGGGGGCAGCATAACTGAGAAAAGCACCCTAACATCTTCTAACTTTATCATTGAAAGTACTCTTGGATAAGTTCCGTTTCTTTTTGGAGCATCTGTTGTCTTCTTAAACCGTTATTCGGACAGATGGCCAGTCATACTGAGACAGGATCTGGCTTCTTCCTGTTAAAGGGGAGTTTATTCTCTCCACTGTCGCTACATTTTCTCAGATATGAGGCATTGCTGTGGTGTCAATAAAAATGCAAGCAATTGTCTACTGTTATCAGTTCATCCAAGTGGAGAGAATGCTTTAAATCAATCAATGGAATGTTTCCTTAGATTTTAACTAAATTGAATTACGAACTAAACTTGATGCGCTGCTTGATTAACTGGGAACAATTGGAATGCATTTTTGATTGAATAGAAATAGCCTTTTTAGTAAAGTATCTGAGACTAAATGTTCATTGATATTTATACTGAACTGATAATTTATGCCATCGAAATGTGATTGAGGGGCCACAAATAGACCCACCTGGGACAACCCTAGTGTATTTTTTTAAAAGGATCAGTCTTCTGTAATATTGTATTTTGGTTTTCATTAGCTGTTATAAAAACAGTAAACACTTTATACAAAATTAACTTTAATATTCTAACTTACTGTGATGCTATAGTCTTTTGATTTGTATACTGGAACCCATTCTTTCAACTGTGGGTGTGTGGTTACAAAGAGAATTCAAAAACGACACTTGCAATGATTTTTTTTCCATTAAATCAAAAGTAGTTTATTTAACTTTCGCCTTCTCTGTATAACTTTATTATAATAAGACACTTCTCTGCTTGTACATTGCTCCCTTGAACTAAAAATCGCAACATTTGTTTGTGGGAATGTAAGTTGGGGTAGACAAAACTTAGATACATACCAATATACATACATGTGTGTATATCACGGCTCCTTTTTTTTGTTGGTTTGTTTTTTTTTATACTAAAAACCACGAAAGCTAAAAACAGCTTGAACCTCTCGGTGTACCTCGGTAATGCTGGAAACATAATACAATCTAAAGAAATCTTTCGCTGGGATGTGCGACTTGTGTCTGTCTTTTTCTTTTTTCTCCAAACATGGGTACATACATTAATGTGCACGTCAACGTTGAGGAGGGATGAGAGACTCTTTGAGCCAGTGTTAAGTGTACAACTATCAATGTATAAAGCAGTAACAGGCAATGCAAGCAGCACCCAGCGGTGTTTTCATGCTAACAAGAAATTCAAGAGTGAAAAATAAAAACGTCCAACTTCGCTTTAAATTACACCAAAAAGAGACATTTCTCCACTGCAGACTCTTCAACTGGATGCTGAACATATACACACCGCTGAATGTATACATGTGAATGTATTTAAGAAGATTTATATCTGTTAAATCACATGTGGGAGGAGGATGGAGGGGGCAAACAAGGCAGAAAGTGCTTGCCGTTTGTGTTAACCCCTATTAACACCAGAAAACACACACACATAACACATCCACCCACACACACAAACATACAATTCATCAAATGCCCTACTCACAACATCCCAGAGACAATCCTCAAACTATAGTCAGTAAATAAACAGAGCCCCAACTTACAGCAGTGACAAAATGGATGCAAACGAGGATATCATTTTAGTTCACTTTGGATGCTGCGTGTGATTTAAAAAAAGAAAGAAGAAAAAAATCACTTTTTAACAAGTGTAATCCTACATCACTCCAGGTCACCACGTTTTTTCTTTGAGAGTAAAAAAAAAAAAATAAGAAAAGAAAAGAAAAACCAAACGGACTGTGTAAACCGCATGTTTGGCATTGTCCTGAACGGCCACTGCGTGTTCAGAGAAAAAAAAAAAAAAAAAAAAAAAATCGCAAATCCCCAAGAGAAAGGAAGGAGATGGGGGGTTAAAAAGTACAACACTGACTTCGTTGTGTGGGCCGGGACTGTGACGCATTCTGGAACATCCCAGATTGCATTACACCACAAAAAAGAAAAAATAGAATGAAAAAGAATAAAATAACGTTTTTATACTACAAGGAGTGCTTATTGAAACATATACAATTATCTACTGAAGAATAACATTAGCATTAAACATCTCGACCAGAGTTTAGATCAGAGGAGGGGTTTTTTTCTCCGCTCCTGTCAGAAATGACAGTATTTAAATTTTTGCGAGAGGAGGAAACACACCCCCACCCCCCCACCCCGAAAAAAACCCAGCAGGTCACTGAGGAAATAATAGTTGTTAAATTAAAAGCCATCATGCTATCTATACAGTCCTCACAGGGTAAAACAAATTTGAATGCATTATATATTTATTGGGGAGGGCTGCAGAATCTCTGCAGGTAAGCGTTATGCTACGATGAGGCCAGGAAATGAAATCCCACAGAGAAAAAAGGAGCAACAAATGACTAATGAAATGTCAGAACAGGTTTACAATTTAGAGAAAAAAAACAATTCACACCGTCCATCTGGAGGAGCAACAAAAAACATTTATAAAAACAACAACTCAATAGAGGTGGAGGTGAGCACCGAGGAGGGACAATCAGACGAACCTTTCATGGAGGAAAGAGCGGGACAGTATCTAAGGACCAGCTTTACAGATTTGTGTTCAGGTGCGGCTGAAATTTGACAGAAAAGTATAAGCAAAAATGGAAAAGCAGCTTAAACCTCAACCTTTAATTGTGTGATGTTATTAAAAATGAGTATTTTTTTGCCTCTAATGAGGGAACTAATGCAGACCTGTGCTACCTGAGTCCCAGCCAAGGCCAGAGTGTGGTGGAAAAACTACGCAGTAGAACAAAAATAAAAATTAACCCAATCAAAAACATCTTCAGGGTGTCTAAGCAAACATTTAAATACTGGCATGAGTTCCTAAAGGTGCCGTGTTTTGTGCTTGTATAGCCAAACGTGTGGAGCTCAGCGATACAGACACAAGCCTCTCGGATTCAGCCACGGCGTTTTTGTTGAGGAGGGGGTCCAGGAAGAACGAGGAGAGCATGACAAAACAAGAGAAAACTTTAAAATAACGGATGGCATGTAGGATGGTGTAAAAGGAACAGAGGCGCCAGCTGAGAATGAACACCATCTCCATATACAGCACAATCTACTAATGTGTTACGGGCGTCAACAGATGGGTGGGTGGGTGGTTTCCTCTAATAAAACATCTTAATACTCCATCACTTTCTATTTTTCGGTGATGGCCAGTTGCCACGCTTTTCCCCACGGTTGCCGCCTCCGTTCGCAGGAGCGCCTCCGCCTGGGGGCCCGCGAGGACCTCTGCCTCCGCCTCCTCCGGTGTTCACCCTCCTGTTCTGTCGCTCCATCCCAGGACGCTGGCTGGAGAAGCTTCGTTTATTCGCAGATGGCTCTTTACCGGTCATGTCTCGATCCACCACACCGCCTCCGCCTCCCCCTCCCCCTCCTCTTCCAGGGTGGTGGTGATGGTGGGAGGCGTAGGACTTCCCTCCTCCTCCCTCCCGGTCTCTGAACTCGGTGAAGTCGCTGCTCTCGGAGGCGGTCTCCCACTCCTCATTGGCCTGGTCGGAGTTCTGGTTGAAGTCAGGAGACTTGGCTCCGTGGTTGTGGTGGTGCTGGGGGTGGGTCGGAGCAGCGTTGCCCTGGTTGTAGTGGTGATGGTGCTGACTGTTTGCGTTATTAAGCTGCCCGCTGCTGTTGTTGTTGGTCGTTGGTGTGGAGCTGTGGTTTGCGTTCTGGGCGTTTCCGGTGACGGCGGCGGACCCCGGGGCGCCGTTGGTGTCCTGGACCGAGTTCTGGGAAGGAGACGAGGGTGTCCCTCCGCCGATGACCCCCACTCCTCCATTGATGCGCGCTGCGTTCTCTCGCTCCTTCAGTCTGCGGAAGCGGGGAGGTTTGTCCTGCTGGTGCTGAGAGCGACCGTGACGGCGTCGCCTAGGGGGTCTGTCGAACCCACCGGGGGGGTGTCCCCGGTTAGCAGGATGAGGGGGGGGGTTTAGGCCTCCCGTGTTCGGGGCGGGATTGGTTGAAGCTTGCTGGGCGATCCCTCCTCCGTTCTCAGTGGAACCCACAGCAGGAGGAGTGGTGGCAGGCAAAGATGGCGGAGGGGCGTTGCCCCCCTGATTCTGACCTCCATCTACCACCTTGTCCTTCTTTTCTCCTGTCCCCCCTCCTCGACCCAGGTCTTTGGGTCCAGAGGTCTGAGGCGGACCTTGCTGTTTCCGGCTTGAAGCCGTGGACTTGGAAGACCCGGCGAAGGAACCTGAGCCAGGTCCGACCCGGTGCCCCCCAGCCGGGCCTCCAACGCTGCCACTGCCCCTGTATGTGTTTCCACCTCCACCTCCTCCACCCCTGCCCCTCCTAGAGGGCACTCCCCTGGGAGTGAACACCCGGGCCTGAGAAACTCTAGGTGGCGCTGAGGAGACGTTTCCTGTGGCACTGACCTTCTCTGAACAGTTCTTGGAGTTGGGCTTCTGGTGCTCTTCTTTGTCCGAGTGACCAAGGTCGCTGCCGCCGCTCTCGCTGCCTGTTTCTGAGCCTCGCTCCCTCCTCCTCTTGGGAATTTCTTCATACTCGGATCCCTCGCTGCGGGTTTCGCTGCGGTTTCTCGCTCTGGCGGGGTTATGCTGCGACCGGTCCTGACCGTGCCGTACACCGGACCCGTCGCCCTTGGCCTCTTGGTGGTGGCCCCCGCCAGCTGACGAGCGGTAGTCTCTGCCACTCCTGCCACCCATTCTACCTCGGCCTCCACCGGCCGGACCAGCGCTGGCTGTGTAGGTCCCCCTGTAACCACGGCCCCCGCGGTAGAACTCTCCTCCTCGTCCACGACTGGGTCGGCCTCCTTTAGTGGGCACTCCAGACTGGTGGGAACCACCGCCTCTGTCAAAGGAGCGATCTCTGTCCCTCCTGGAGGGAAACCCAGAAGATGAAGAGTCTATGTCTTTGGACCCTCTGCCAGACCCTCCTCCACCCCCAGAGGACCGATCCTTTCCTCCACTGCGGGCTTTAGCTGTATGGTTTTGCTCCTCCTTTGCTGAGGATGAGGTGTTCTGGGAGGTGGAGGAGATCTCCTGCTTCGTGGAGGCTGGCTGGCCGCCATCTTGCTCCTTGTCTTTTCCTTGTTTCTCTCCTCCATCAACCTCCCCTCCTTCTCTCTTCATTTCCTTCAGCAGAGGCTTCTTGATTGGACCAGCCCTTTTGTTGGGGTTGCTCCCTCCTGTCTGGTTTGACGGTTTGTGATCTGATGGAGCAACAGAGGAGTCCTCTCCTCCACGGGGGTTCCCTCCTCCCCCTCCTGCGTTGTGACCCCTCCTGCCATGTGAGGATCCTCCACCCATGCTGTTGCTTCCAGGCCGGGGCCCCCACTGAGTCTCCGTTTTATGCTCGCGCCCTCCTCTTTGGTTTGATTTAGAGTGAGGATGGTGGTGATTATGGCCGCCATGCTGAGGAGGATTTTGGGCCAGAAACGCGGGGCCCGACTTCTCTGGTTTTACGTGGCTGTTGCTGGCATTGCCGCCGCCTCTTTCTCCAGGACTAGCAGCAGCTTCACCCTCCCGCAGAGTTGGGGGGTGATGCTGGGCCGCTTTGCCGTCCTCCCTGGCCGAGGAGGAGGAGGAAGAGGAGCACGAAGATGACAGGGATGTTTGGGGGAGAGGCGGAGAGGAGTCAGTCTTCTTGGCGGGAGGCTCACCAGCCCGCTCACGGCTGTTTTCTGGTTTGTGGTGGTTGGGGGGGAACTGGGGCGGCTGCTGATGGTGGTGGTGGCTGTGATGGTGGGGGAGATGAGGGCCGCCCTCCACGCTGGGGAGGTCTGAACGGCCGTTACGGTCGTAATGAGAATGTGGGGCTCCCCATATCTGCACCTGCTGAGATCCCCGAGGAGGTGCGTCTTCTGGATGGGCGAAGCTATGAGGCTGGTTGCCCCTGTCGCCCGACCTCTGCTGCGGGTGGGGGGTTATCCTTGCACCCTGGTCGGAGAAGTTGCTGTAGTTGCCCCGCCCTCCGACGTAGTGGTGAGGGTGATGCGTGCCTCCCTGGCTGCCAACTTGCACGCCAACGGGAGGAGGAGGAGTTTGACTGGAGGTCCCAGATGATGAGCTGGGCTGCTGAACTGGTCCCAGTCCACCTTCTCGTGGTCGGTGAGGAGGAGTGTCACTTCTAGAAGTAATAAACACAAGGAGAAATTTTACAAAGATTCAGATCATTCAAGCAAAAGGTTTGAATTTAAATGATCTATAAGACTCAAAGACAAAATAAATCATTAGGAAAACTAAAGTATTCCCACCCCTTGAACTTTATGACATTGTATTAATTAGTAGGGCTGACATATCTGTACCAAACATTTTCTGTACAGGCCTGTCATAACACACACGTACCAAACAACTAAATCTGAGTACTTATGTCTGGCTGTCACGACCAGGTGACTATGAAACCATCCAAACGTTGACCGAACGCAGAAACAAATCAGTGTATAGATGTGCAAAAACTTTGTTCAGCTCAACAGAAAAAAACCCCAAAAGTAATGAAATAGGACCTTAAAAGGAACAATCAAGTGCCCAGACATAGCTTCAGTTAATACAACTAGAAAATACTAATAAATAAATCTGGGTGCAATAATGGACTCAGACCTGATCTTTCAGAGACACAAAGATGACCACAAAGTCAGCCTTCTATCACCTGATGAACATTTCTAGGGTTAAAGGACTAATGTCCCACCAAGAGGTACAAGCTTATTCAGAACGCTGCTGCTCACATCCTCACTAGAACCAGGAAAGTAGAGCACATCTCCTCGGTTCTAAAGACCTTACACCGGCTCCCTGCAGCTCAGAAAATTGACTTCAAAATACTTTTACTAGTTCATAAATCACAAAAATGCATTAAAGATCTGTAGTATCAACCTTCCAGACCACTCAGGTGTTCTAGTTGCAGTCTGATCTGCCTCCCCAGAATAAGAACGAAACATGGACAGTTTTTATGCTCCTCTTATCTGGAAAAAAACTTCCAGGAAACTGCAAAACACTGATTTCCTTTGAATCAAGTCTAAAAGCTCATCTTTGTAGAGCTGCCTTGACCAATAATCACTAGAATAGCTAAGATTACTTTTTTTTCCTAGTCTGGATCACATTTTTTTATTATTTCTCTTTAGTTCGCCACATCAGTGTAATGTTTCTTTCTTTTTTCAGTTTGTGTTTTCTGTTGAAGCACTTTGACTTGACTTAAAGACCAAATTTAAACTTTCTATTCTATCAAATACCTTTCTTACGGCCAATAAGTATGTAAACTATATATGTAAAAAACATTTATTATAATGTTTTAAAATATGAGGGGTGTAAATGATAAAACCTGACAGTTTCCAAGTTCAAGGGGTGTGAATATTTCTGCAAAGCACTAAATTAAACATAAATTAAAGCTAAATGTTCAGCAAAATAAATACTAAATACGTACCTGGGTCCTTTCACCACATCATCATCCTCTAATGCTTGCTTCTGCCTCAACGGAGAGGTCAGCCCACGGTTCTCTGCTCCGCCCGGAAACACCTCTGGCCCCCAGGCCAATTTAGGATCCACAGGGGGAGTGCCACGGTGAGGGTGGCCTGGATGCTGCTGCTGCTGTCTGTCAAAAGGTTCTGAACCAGAACCGCCTGAATCAGATCGTTCACGACCAATGAGCCCTGTAGCAGGGAAAGGATTTTTAAAAGACAAAACAACAAAACTTTTTTATAATCATTATTTTTTTTATTTATTCCATTTTATTTCCAAATGTTACATTTATTATCGATTTCCTTGTAATCTTGCGTTTACTAACCAGTCGGGTGCATTCCAGCTGAGTAGTATTCCATGGGAGGGGGGCGACCTTGCATCATGCGAGGGTCCATGTAGGGCATCATTATCCAGCGCGGATCAAAGTTCATGGGCAGAGGTGGAGGTCGGACCATGCTGCCAGGCTGATAGAGGGGGCCTCCCTGCTTTGGCCCAGGGCCTGGCTGGGGAGCTGACCCTGGTGAAGGACCTTGGGTGGCCTGGGGCTGAGGGGAAATCTGACTTTGGGATGCTTGGCTGTGTTGCTGCTGCTGTTGTTGCCACTGCTGCTGCTGCTTCAGAAGCTGCTCCTGGAGGAGGCGAAAAAAGGAGGTATTAAAAACATTTACAGCAGGTAGGAGGGGTTTTCTGGAAATAAATTAAGAAGATCCATTTTTAAAAAATGCAGCAGAGGACAAGTCCTGACCTGCTGCTGCCTCTGAAAGCGAGGCGGAAGAGATTTCTGGTATTTTGAGTAACTCTGTCCAGGAGGACCGCCAGCTTGACGACCCACTCCTCCACCAGAACTCTCCATCTTCACTGGCTCGACGCCCCTCTCCCCTCCACTTCCTGCACGGACGTGAGGACCGCCTGTGGCCTCTTCCTTAGTCTCCACTGGAGGAGGAACATCCAGAGTAGGCTGCTGCGACTGGGACACAGGCGGCTGGGGACACTGTTGGACATCTGGACAGTGGTTGAAAACGGTTATTTAATCAAACGGTTGAAGCCTTCCTAGCAGAATGTTGCTAATTCCTTGTGAGACTCACCTGCACCCGAGTCATAGCTGCTGTTGCTGCTGGCCCGCCGGCGGTCGCTGGCTCCGTTACTAGGCTGGGCCGCTAGAACTGGAGGTTCTTCAGTTTCCACACAAGGGGAGGCCGGCTGGCTGATATTCGGGGAAGACGCCGAAACAGACGGACTGGGGCTACCAGCTGTGACAGCTGTAGAGTTTCCGTCAAGGCTGGGGGTCTTACTACCGCCCCCGGCTCCTGAGCTGCTGCCTTGCTGCTGCTGCTGCTTCTCGTCTAGCCTCTTCAGTTTCTCGGCGCAGGCCGCCCGTCTCTCTTCCTCCATCCTACGCTCCTCCTCCTCACGCCGGCGGCGGGCTCGTTCGACTGCGGCAGAGATCTCGGAGTAGGACTGCTTCCTGCGCTGACGCCAGGTCTCGTCTTCGTCGTCCCCCTGGGCCCCGTGGACCAGCAGGCTGGGCTGGGGAGAAGTGGCAGGACCCCCTGGTGCTGGCTGGAGCTGGGCGGGAGCGGGTTTTGCCGGGCCGAGAGGTGCACCCTGGCTGTGTGGCCGGTCCTAAGGAGTTACAAAGGGGTTAATGTTGCAATGATGCGGATCTCAATCCTGAACATGACACAGCTGGAATGTTTGATCAAATGTTTGATGAATGAATCTCAAACGGTGATAGAACTGAAGAACAAAAAGAGGATTTTAAAACCAAAACGGGTGCATCTTGTTAAGGCAGAACATCATAAGAAAAATTATTTCTCTTAGTGGTTTAATTCAAAATGTGAAACTCAGATCCATCACACAGTGACATATTTCAAGCATTTATTTCTGATACTGTTGATAAATAAAAACTAAAAATTCAGTTTCTCTGAATGTCGAAATTATATAAAGATAAATAAAAAAGTGTTCTAATATAGGAATTTCGTGCTGGACATAAATATTTGTCCATCATTTTGACTGTCGAGGTAAAAAAACAAAACTCTGCTCACTTCTGATGTATTGATACATATTCAAAGGTATTTATTTTTAATTCATTTTAAATAGCATTAAATCCAAACAACCTGAACAGAGACCTACATATAAAAATAAAATTAAATGGTTGCACTTAAAATACGATACCTGCTGCGGTTTTTGCTTTGTATGGTACTGAAATGCGCACCCACTTGTGCGTAATCAAATAGTGGGATTGCTGCAGAGGTTATTGTCATGAAATTTGAGATTTTTGGCTCAGAGAGCGGACTTCTCATGTGAGTTTAAGTTTGCTGGAGGCTGAATCTACACTCCACTGCCACACTAAAGGGTAAAGCGTCACTTCAGCAGATGTTTTAAAATGAGGAAGCATTTCTTGAAGCGATCAGAAGTCGAAAAGACTCTCTTAACAAACCGTTTCCTGACCTGTGAACTACTGGAGAAAAGCAGCAGCAGAAACCAGTGTTTGGCAGACATCTGACTCTTTGGAGTGCGTCTAACCAGCCGCACCAGTCAAAGTCATGCTCTAACTTTTCAACATGCAGTCAGCTCCCGGTCAGCGAGATACACTGAATATAATGTCTGGAAATCTTTTCTTTAATTGAATTATTTTCCTGGACTCCAGGTCCAGCTGAACATATCTGCGCATTTGCACCAAGTGGTCAGAGGTGTGAATACTACTAATCTGTAAAGACAATAGACAGCTTTCCCATTTATCTTTCACCGCTCTAAAAAAACTTGTCAAATACGGAAAATATTTGGTTAACGCGACTCCTGGTTATTGGACACACAATCAAGGAGTACAAATCCGCTGGACAAACCACAAAGGTCATCGCTAAGCTCTTCAGAAAGTTGCATCCAAGCATCTTAATGGACAGCTGAGTGGAAGGAAACAAGTTGGCAGAAAAGGTTGCACAAGCAACAGGTATGAATGCAATATTGATAGGATTTCTAAGCAAAGCCTACCCATTAGCTGGAGGCATTGGACCCCTCTTTTTTAATTGCTTGGAGTCTGTGTTTCACCGCACACAGATGTTTCCAGAACATGGGCTACAACTGCCTCTATCCCCTTGTTAGGCCCCTTTAAACCAAAAACTACAACCAAGCTTCTCATCTGGGCTAAAGATAGACAGCTGGACTGTCGCTCAGAGGTCCAGAAAAGAGCAGAGTGTGTTTCCCATTCAGAGAACACAAATTGTTTGAGGTCCAGTCTAGAGTTTCTCTGGTCAGTGATGTTTTAGTGGAAGACATGTCACTTACTGCATTTGTCAAGTGTGTTTCATCAAGACGAAAAACTAGCAGAGCCGTCTGCCAGGATTTTAGAGCACTTCAGGTTTCCTTTTGCTAACAAGATTTGAGGAAATGGTGGTGAAAAGTACCAAAAACTTCTTTAATGAGTAAAGCATAAGCAGCAAAGTTAAAGTTAAATTGTTGAGAAAGAGATGAGAAAAATCAGAGTTAACACTGATATGATCTGATGGCCACTTTTAAAGCAACCTGAGCTTTCTAAACACCTCAGCAGAACCACAGGCTGATCACCTCCACACTACCACTACACTGATGCAGATAACCACGAAAAATGAGACCCAACCAAGTACTAAGTATAAATACTAGTATTATATTAAACCCAAATATTTTCCAAAGCATATCTATTAAGAAACAAAATTTCGGGTTTTCGTTTGCAGTAACCCACAAAGGTCCAAATGAACAGACAAAAAACAACAAAGAATTGAACTATATCACTGTGCAAAAATGACGCAACGATACGATCTGCAAGCGGTGGATGAGATTATGGCTGGAATGACTGATCTATGAGGCCCAGTTCTACCTTTCGATAAAAGGAGTAGGGCCCTTGTCCAAGGAGCGGCCCAGGTGGGGGGGAGGGCTGCTCCCGGGGACCACCCAGTCCAGGCCTGCGCCCCTGTGTATAGGCGGACACGGTTAGCAATAATCTGCACTGACACAAGCACACAAACACCAGGGAGGTCCAGATCCAATCACAAACATCAGACCGGGGCCACGATCGTTTGTGATCAATAAGGATTAGGATGAGGGTTGTCATAATGCTAAAATTTCAAACTCGATACCAATACTAAGAAAAATACTCAGGTCCGTTTTTGATACCGCAGCAATACCTCTTAGAGGGGCAGGTTTCCCTCAAGTTAAGAGTAACAAATATAAATATGACAAATTGGTTGAACAGAACTCTATATCAGCTTAAACTCCATCTTTAAAAAAAAACATTCTCAATGTCGTCACTAAGATGTAAGCCTTTCCTTAACTCTGAGAACAAAACCTCCCGGTTCGACTCCCTACCTGATGGTTGGATGCCGCCCCCTGGTTTCCCCAGCCGCTGCCTCCCTCCTCGGCCCATCCTGGCTTGCTGGAGGGGGGCTGGGGGACGCCGTCAGCGTTCGAAGGTGGCGTGTGACGAGCTTCTCCGCCGCTGTCTGAGCCTCGGGAGTGAGAGTTTGCAGTGGGAGCATCCTGGGACCTCTGCTGCTCACTGAGGAGAAGAAAAAAAAACATGTATGACCGAAGTGGTGTTCTTTCATTCGTCGCTTAAAGCAGGATATCAGTTGTACGCATCAAATCGCACAGTGAAACCATTTGCTCACTTACCGCAAATCATTCTTGCTCTCCTTTTTGTCTTCGTCTCCCTCCTCATCTGCTTCATCATCACTGAATTTCAACTTGGCGGAGTAATCGATCTCCTCGTGGGCCCCTGGTCAAACAGGAACAAGCTTCATTGTCTCGTTTGTACCCAGCATTCACTCAGCATTCATCACGCTGTGATGAATTTGATATCCTGCTTCTCGTTTTACCCCCCCCCCCATTTCACTGATTGTGCTAGCCATATGAACCCACTCTGCTTTGCTAAGCAGAGATGTGATATTCACTAAGGCTGTGTTGAAAAAAAAATTGTACAATCGATTCTGCCCTCTTTACAACTAAAATGGGAAGGTATAGCCCAGACGGCCATTTTAAGTCTTGTGTGTGAAAGGGTAAATACAGTTTCCCCCTGTGAACTTTAACTTACCCAGTGATAAGCGATATTGAATACAGGCATATAATTAAGATAACAGCGTAAAAAAAATGTAATAGCATTGACCCATATCAATATTGAACCAAATCAGATTGAATCAGATTGAATTGTGATAATCGATTGTAACTCGTAAGAATTGGAATTTAATGATGCGCAGCCCTAATATTCACAACATACGCTGTGTCAGAAAGCATCAAGCTCCTTCACCATCACTATTCCCTCGGCTCGTCCATTATTTAGCTGCATAAATAACGATCATTTTCAAACTTGTAACGACCAGCAACAAAAACCTAACCGAGCCGCTCGACATCTGATTAAAGGAATCTAAATGTTTTAAATCATTTTGAAGCTTTGCAAAAGTATTCCCACCCTTTCAAACTCTTCCACATTTAAACATGAAACCTAAGCTTTCAGGTAAGACAACACAATGAAGTTTTGCATAAATGCGAAGCGGAAGGAAAGCAAAGGATTTAACTTGTTTTGAAAATCTGAAAAGTGTGGCTTGTATTTCTTTTCATCATTGCTGAGTCAATAGTTAAACTACCTTTTGCCCAATGGGTAGATTTGCGCAACTTGTCTGAAAATTTCTTCCATTTATAAAACAATTGAGGCTCAGTCAGACCAGATGGAGAGGCTCTGTGAGCATCAACCTTTAGCTTTTGCTAAATGTTCTCTATTGTATTTAGGTCTGGACTTTTACTGGGCATCTGTAACACATAATTGAGCCTAAATCTACGGGATGAGGGACCGTTTGGTCAATCACAAGTGGTGAAGTGCGGCGTTGCAGTAATATTACAATCAAGCTTGGCGGCACAATATTCTCGCCGACACGGTGCATTCAAAAGGACACACCGTGTCAGCAGTTTTACCCTGATATCTTTTGAGATGGGTTAATAACTATAAACATATCGTTTGTAGATGTATTGCCTAAAAATATAAATAAGCTCTAAGGATACACATTTTTGCAAGGCAATGTATGACATCTGTCAGGAAGATGGAGTCTTTCAAGACTGAAGCAGAAATATTAGGGTAGATCATTTATAAGAAATGTTTCTACGGCCCATAATATTATAAAACTGGCCAAGCACAGCAACCCTCATGCAGCTCTAATCGTTAAATTAAATTTCACCAACACTTTTTTACATTATAATTGTACCAGAGTAGATAGAGATTTATACAGAATCGTAACAAATATGATAACCTCTGCACCATTCTAGCGCTTTTATCCTGCCATCTGACAAACAGCAACAGAACCTCTATAGTGACCGAGAGGTGCATTTGTAAATAGTCATTTTTCTATACCTGCCCAGCCATCATCTCCATCATGATCCAGCTCGTCCAGCTCCTTTAGGTCATCCTGCTTTAAAATGGAGGGACGTTTTACCACTTCCCCAGAATCCCGTGGGCCTCCCTGTGGCCTGTTATCAGGACCACCTTGTCCACGGGAGAACCTGAAACAAAAGGTTCTTTGTTAAAATTGCAATGAAAAAAATAGCAGCAATATGCGAATAGTTGCACCATTAGCCTCACTACAACATCATCATGTCACAGAACAGGCAGTCAGGTTATACTTGGTTTGTATCGGTGTGCAGAAAAAACAAATAAGTGAAAAGGTATATATGTGGATCACATTTGAGATGAGCAGGATACACACCTCAGAGCTGGCCCTTCGCCAGGTGGCGGGTACCTGTAGGGCCCCTGAGGGCCATAGGGGCCCGGGAAAGGGAGATAGGGGGGATACATCTATGTAAAAACAAAAAACAGACAAAGTTCAAACACATTTCTTCATATAAAGCATAGGAAATAAAGAAAACATTTTTGTAAGACTTACGAACGGTGGCATGATCCCTCGATATGGGGGAAACCCGGGCCCCACAGGGGGCTGGGGCAGGGGCAAGGCGGGGCTGCCTGCAGGGGGATTCCTAGGTGGCCCTTGGACCTGGGAGTTTGGAGGGGGGGCCCCAGCTGCCCCGTCCATCACCAGAGCTCCACCTGCGCTGCCCTCTGCTGCCCCCTCCCCAGGCAGGGTGGGTGCCAATGCTCGGCCCCCACCGTCCCGCCAACTTGTAACGTCTGAGAATAACAAAAAACAAAACAAAGCGTTGATTAAATGTGGACGAATTTAGAATCACGACAGGATCGAATTAGATGTTAGGGGAATCACTCACTCTGGGGGCGGAGGCTTGGTCCGGGCCCATACCACTGATCTGCAGTGGCCTGTTCTCTGCCAGCTTTGTCCTGGTCGCCAACCGACTGCAGGGTGGGAAATTCCTCGCGAGAGAATGGCGATGGTAGGTTTGATCCCTTTCCACCTACAAAAACACAAGGAAGGCTAAATAATAGCAACAAAGGGAATATGCATAGAGAAGGAAATAACGACAGACTCACCATCCCCTTGTGTTCCATGTGTAACGCTGGCCTGTGCCCAAGACCTTGCCCCTACGGCCTGTGTTGAAGGTGGGGCCGGAGCCTGAGGAGAACATGAACACCGTATGAGACTTGGCGTGTTGTAGTTCTAGACACCGTCTTATTTGGATTTTAAGGCAAAGCGACTTTATTTGTACAGCCCACTTTTGACAACCGAATTTAACAAGCTTTAAAGTATTCATGGAGAATAAAAGGATAAAATACAAAATTAGAGACACAAATACACATGACACATTTAGACATTCCAGCAATTATTAATCGCTTACTCAAAGGCAGCTCTAAACGGATTAGTGTTCAGCTTTGACTCAAAGGAACTCAGTATTTCAGCAGCTTTGCAGTCGTCTGGACGTTTTTTCCAGATAAGGGGAGCAAAGAAACTGACAGCTGCTTCTTCATTTTTGGTTCTGATTTTAGGGATGATTAGTTGACTAGAGTTGGAGGACCTGAGTGGTCTGAGTGGTTTCTACAGTGACAACAAGTACTTTCAAGCTAAGCCATTTAGTGATTTAAAAACTCGTAAAACTATTTTGAAGTCTATTCTCTGAGCTACGGGGAGCCAGTGTAAGGACTGTTGAAGTGAGATGACATGCTCCATTGGTTCTAGTGAGGACGTGAGCAGCGGATGTGTGTTCTACCTCTGAAACTGGTGGAGTTCTCGGGCGGGTCGGTGCAGGTATCTGTGAAGCCACAGGCTGCTGCGATTCCGGCTGCGGTGCTGACAATGCATCGGTACTGCAAACAAAAGACGCAAACAAGTCACATCTGAGCCCGACGAGCTCCGGACAAAGCAATGGCAACATTTCAAGGTCAACAGGAGCGCGTTACCTCTTTGGGTCTGCTGGTTCCTGCTTGCTTGCCCATCCTGTGCCGTCTTTGGGAACGAGCGAGACGTTGGGATCGTTGCCTTTGTTCTCTGCCTTCAGACTGGGCAGGTTGGCAGGAGGTGGCATACGCCGCGCGGAGGCAACTTTACCAAGAGACTGCAGGCCATGGCGGGGGGGAACTGGTGTGGAGGGGGAAAGAGGGCAATAAGCACGGATGGACCAGAGAAACGTGACACTACTATCCACTGAGAGTAAGGACTGAGCAAATGACAGGGATCAAGTTTGCTTCTAACTCTGTTGAACACCCAGTTCAGGTGAGGAAGAACTGAAGTTACCACCTTGGTAGGTTTTAGTGTTAAGCTCCTGGACGTGACGTTTTATAATTCAGAAACCACAAGAGCATATGAGCTTTGTGTGTGTGTGTTCCTGGAAAGGCGAAATGAAGCTTTGGAAATGAGCAGGTGTGCTTGCATATAACGAGGAACTGCTGAATAAAATATAAACGGGAAGATAAGCATAAAACTTGGCTAAGTGGATCCGCCTCTCCGCTCACACAATAGATCCTCCATGCCCTGCTGATTCTCTGAATTAATCTACGCTTGTTCCAATTCACAGAAAAGCTTAAGTCATATTTTGTATGTGGAGGAGAAAATATCAAGCTGCAACTATTCCTGCAAAACAGAGACTCAAAGGCAGTTTAAAGATAGATACAAAGAAATAAAACTACTGTAAAAGGTAAATAAAAGAGAATAAATATATGGACAAATACATAGAAAAGAAATGCATGAATGTACAAGTAGAAGATGCCTATAATAATAATAAATAAATAAAACCAGACACAAATACAGAATGTCAAATCGTTTTTTCACATCAAAAACATCTGCGTGTAAAACAACACAATGCAGGGCAGAAACTCACCAACAGGCTTTTGTGTTTCAAGGCTCTTTCCTTTGTATGTATCAAACAAGTTGAGAGACGCATACTTGGTTTTGCCTTCCTTCCCCTTTGCAGTTTGCCCAGAGCGCTCTGACATTGCGCTGTCCGCTCATTGAGTATGGTGAGCCCTGAGACTGTGGGAGAAGGAGAGACGCTGAGTGATACGACACCAGGGATGCTCAGAAAACAGAGAGTGAAAGTGAGCGAGAGTTGAAAACACCTAAGAAAAATAAATACCAAACCATATAATAGAGACATTTGTTTGGAGGTCCATTGACTTAATAAATACCTCACACTAAATACATAAATAATCTATGATTGTGCAAATCTATGATATGAAATAAATGCTGTTTTCGCTCTTGCAAATTATGAAAATACCACATTCTAAAATCCATCTATCTATTTTCCACACCTGCTATCTCCAGCAGTCCACAGTAGGACAACTATTTAGACAAACCAGTTAACCCAACAGTCACGTTGTTGGAAGCCGGAGTACCTGGAGAGAACCTTTTCAATGCACAGGGAGAACAAAAGACCCCAGGCTTTGAACCAGGCCCTTCTTGTTGATACACAACAGTGCTAACAACTGTGCCCCTGTGCAGCAAAGCTTCCAACGTGTTTCAATGTGATTCCTTTTTATAAGTTTAGAAACGGTTAATTAGAATAAAAGTATGCTTTCCACTTTAAACCACATGCTTATTTTGGCTAAACTAGACTGTAAAGAGAACAGCAAAAGACAAACTTCACAAGATTTCCCTTTGTTTTGAATACTTCACACTAATAAAACACACAGACTAACTCAGAGAGAAGCCATCAATGTGTGATGTTATACAAAGAATTGAACAAATATACAGCATCATAACTACTAATAGTTTTCATCAAACAATTCCTAAAACTGTCTATATAATGACTTGTCTGAAATGCGTTGTAGTTGTGTGGTTGTTTGATAACAGATACCTTTAACAAACTCGATTTGTTCTACTAAATGTGCAGAGACAGAAAACGTTACTGGTCTTCATGCTGTTTTATCAGATCAAATGGCAAGACGTCAAACTGACTAATCACACAGTTGGTTATACTCCTTTGATTCCTTCGAGAGCATATGCTTTATACTATATTTATATAACGGTTCCTTTACATTTCAAACAGAAACAATTAAACCAAATGACAGATTTTGGTTTTAAATGTTTGAGTAAAAATACTTTCACAGTATTTTCACAAAGTTAATACTCAACATGAATAGACTAAGGGCGCTTTCACATGGTACGGGAGTCCGTACTCGGGTACGGTATTTGGTCAAAATCCACTTATTTCGTACCATGTGAACACAGACTGTACCGTGCCAGGATACGGCCAGAGAGACCTGCCTTGGAGGTAGTATCCGAGTCCAGGTACGGGCGGCCACGTATCATGTGACACACAACCCGTACTCTGGCCGTACTCAAGACAATAGACGCGCTCCACGCGGAAATGACGACACCGCCGGCCGAAATTACAGAATCACCTCGCGACCATACAAATACCAAAACAACGCGATTCAAGCATCCCACAGCAACACAGCAGATTACAAAACGGCGGGTTTACTACAACACTCACCCTGTAGATGGCTTCAGGTAGCAGCTGACCAGTAGACCAGTTTGTTTACATTCTAGCCTGTCGCTCGTTTTATGACGTCGGTACTTCTCACTCCCTTGTTTGTTGGAGAACTACAGACTTATTTGTATACCGCCACCTGCTGTTTATTTGTAGTAAAACACTGGATTCAAATACGGGGAGAGATCCGTGACATGTGAACAGAAAAAATTAGCATTTTCTCTGGCCGTTTTCTGGTACGGCCACACATGTGAAAACGGCCTAAGTTAGCATAATAAAAATTTACCGGATGCATACATCACATCAGCCACACGTGTAAAGCTCTTCTTTAAGATTGATTGTTTTAACAACATCGCTAATTAACCCAGTTCAGCCATGATCTACAGGTAGTTATAGTTTAAAAAAAAAAACAGAAACTAGACAAATTAATATTCAAAATTATACCTACTTAACCATAGTGTATGGTGAGAAATTGTACAATACACAATTTGAGCAAACAAAATGATTAATTTGCAGTCATATTCAATAGATCTGCTTTGATTAGGCTCTGTTGTCAGATTAAAAGTACCTTTTAAAATAAAACCTTTTAGAGGGTATTAAATTGTGGTGGGAGATATGGACCTAAAACTTTATCACGATTTTCGTTTTATTTAGAGATAAAAACATTTTCTATGGAGTGATGTTTTTTAGCCAACTGTATCTATGACTGTGTAACAACAATAATAGCGCCACAAACAAAATATTGCGCCTAAAACAATCCCATGTTTAAATGGGCTTCTTCAGGAAACTAGTTACATAAAGAAGTGTGATTTTTATCACTAAACTGGGCACAGAAACTGCATTTAATCATATTCTCTATTTATTGATATCCAATATTGCTCTCATGGAAACAACCGAGGAGAAAGTGGTCAAAACAACAATTTACAGATTTTAGGGTTTCAAACATCAATGATAAGAATTTATTGAACAACAAACAATAACTAGCCACTCCTAATATTAAACAAAAACATTTCATCAAGCGATTTTCTGTATTTAAAATGCTTTTATTAGTCGCATTTAATATCACAATACTTAACAACTAAATGTGGTGACTTTTTTGAAAAGCCAACCTATCCCCTAATGTTCCACTGTTTTTCCCTGCTGCATCATATCAAATACATATGCTCAGTGACACTAAACTAGAGCAGCTGCTAACATACTGCACAGTATTAATTAATAAAATTTCAATGCATTTCACACAGAACATGTTGATAAAAAAAAGGTGCTACAAAGTGAGATTGTAGTGTACTGTTGTGAATGTATTTTAGTTTTGAGCGCAAAAAAAGAAGGAGGGCTCAGACCTGTAACAGAAAGTGCAGGTCATGTTGACCAACCTGAATAATGTAAATCTGACAGTGATGGTTTATTTTATTTATTGTTTTTAAGAAATATATTTGCAGTTACGACTAAACTAAAAACAGCTGCAAAAACCTTTGGAATAATGTACGCACATGCAGCACAATGTTCATCACTGATAATGGTCTAAAAACAGAATGGTCTAAAATTCAGGTTTCTATGGCAACCCGTTTTTATTTTCCTCCTTGCCTTGAGATGGGTTCATGGCAGCCAGCAGGCCTGTAGATTATCATTTTGATGAGCATCATCAATAAAACAAACGGCACAGACATCTGTCCACTTCACCAGGATTCAGCTCGCTACAATCTGCCTGCTGCTCCAGCCTCATCAAGCTTCTTTAAGCAAACACCGAAGAGATAAATCTTCTCAGCACGACGCTCAAATAGTGTCTAATTCACTCATTCTAAAACAGGTGTAAAATCGTTCTGTTGGCCATGACTGAAACAGGATAAAAACCATAGCAAAGAAAGCCAAAAGTGAGAGAACTCTGATCATCATCGATATGAAAACTGGGCTGGTATAAATATCCGACAGTAAAGCAGCTGATGGACATGAACACTGCTTCTTGTTATCGGCTTATATTCATTTCAGGTGTAAATTCACCAGAACAAATAATTTGAAGTTAACACTTCTATTAGTATTTCTAGTGATTGTAATCAAAATGTGTCCACAGTTGTAATGATGCTGGCTTATGAACGCTGAAAAGTTATCTGGAACAGCAGAACAGAAAAACTAAGCAGATTTTATGCTTTTATTAAGATGCTTAGCAGACTTCCACCTTTGTTTTTTTTTGCTGTGGATTTTTCTGTCTTGTTGCTCACATTGCAACAAGATGCTAAACATAAATTATAACTTTGCGAAATCATAATCTTTGTGAGGTTTCCATGCTGCTATATACATGTCTCGTGATCACATTGAGGAACAGACTAGGGTGTATTTTTCTTATTTTAAGCAATGATTGATTAATCGTCAGATATTGACACAAAGAAAAAGCCCACGGACATAACCTAGCTGCTCATTGCCCTACTTATCCTACTGGTGCGCATTCCGTGGTAGGAAGATTCCAGATCTGGATGTCGATAACGAACTCTGATTGTGTCCATTTATATGCCTCCATTCTTCTATGCGCTTTATACGATGTCCCGGAGAAGGACAACGGAAAATTGATCCAGAAATTATATGTCAGGCTATCTCAGATCCGGTAAAAAGGTCCGCTTTGACAGCCTCTGTGTTCACCCTTGATCCCTAAATAATTCCAGTTAAACATAAATATTTTTTAAGTTTCTTTTAGATAATTTTTACACTCCAATTCAGGTTTGAAGTGCAGCCTAGTTCTCCAGCTGTTCCAAACCTCCCATCACAAAGCCATACCTGAACTCTGCAACCAACCAGAGGTCTGCTTGCTTGTTTTCAGCTTTAGAAATAGTTTATTGTGATGCAATTTAACATAATAGATTAGACTTACAAATCGCCTCTAAATAACTAAAATAGCTAACTCAAAAAGCAAAGATTTCCTTTTCCAAACAGAACAAAAGTTTTGCAGCATGCCATGACAGTGAAATATACAACAACTGCAGAGAAACGTTAGCCAAAAACTGGCCCGACAGCTGCTGCCACAGCAACACGCCATTAGTTTGTTTTTTACCAGTTTAATATGAAGAGTAACAGTAAAACAGCTAATAAATGTAAACAAATCAGTATTGTAAACAGCAATTGGAGCACTGAAAGCTGTGATAACCAAAATTGGTACATGTATTAGATTTAAATCAATCACCCTCAGATTCCCCAACTATTAATCAAATACAAAATATCTGAGCAGTACTGTTTTAAGATTAGTCTAAATCTTTCTGAGACTGATACATTTTTTACTAAGTGGTCTTTATAAAAGTGGAGTTTCTTGTCAAGTGCTACAAGATGATTCTTGTCGTAAAATGGTGCATTATAAATAAACTAAACTGACCTGAGAAGGAACAAAAAAAAAAAAAAGAAGAGTAAAACAACACTGAGCTTACTGCAACTGGAATTCCTGCTAAAATCAATCTCTCAGGATGCATGACGGTTATTTCTCCACATTTTAAAGTTATTGTGATCTACCAAATTAAATAATTATGAGTGCAGGGGGGTCAGTAATATAGTTAAACCATGGTTTTGAAGAATTTCTTTTCCTGTAAACTAACAACTGAACCGCAGCATCTCCTATGTAAAACATAGCCTTTAAATGAGAATATAACAGAGGATTGAGGCCAAAGAAAATGACTGAAAAATTTCATAAATTTTTTCAAAATCAATACAACTCAGCTGACATTTAACACTCAAATGTTAAAATACTTATAATATCGGCCGTCCACACGCAGACACTGAAAAGGCAAATCTGCACTTTGGCCGGAGTTTCTAAAAAGATTTGTTTTTGGTGCCGAAAATCTGCGTTTACGTGTTGATGACCGACCAAACCGTAGAAAAATATCTCAGTTTTGTGAGATACCCGGCTATGTGTGGACAGGGCCTTAGTCCGGCTTGAATCAAACCGAACTGAACTTTCAGAAGTTCGACTAAGCTACCCAGATTACACGAGTGGAAATCGTAGTTCTTTGCAACCAACCCCCCCGCCTCCACCTGTACTCGCGCACCTCCTCAGGAAGTTAGGAGACGCGGATCTGCAGCTCAGCAACAACATAGTAGTATTATAAGAAGAATTTGGCGGCTAAGACAAAGGTAAGCGGCTGATCAGTGCATGTTTGAACTGACGAAGAGACCGCTGCATATTAATTGTGAATATCCTGCTTTTACTTCATCTGCTTCACCCTCACCATCCTCTGCTGAGTGCAGCTGGAAGCTATCCGCTATAAGGCTATCAGGTAGAGACGCATGTCGCTATCTATCGTTGGGGAGTAGAACATACTTCATTTAACAATTCGATTTTCTGAGTGACGTAAACTGAATAAACTCTCCAGTTTGGCTGACCATCAACATATTAATTAATTATAAATGTGATTAAACCACATTCTCTTACCCACTTTTCCATCATCATAATCATCTCCATGTTTTCCTAAGCCTGAACATACTGGTCACAAAGATCTATAACAAGTCAGAACATTAGAGAAAGCAAAAGTTCATCAACCTGGTAACACATTACTGACAGGAAGCATCTGAACGTACTGCACCTAAAGTTACACAGCCTAGCAAATAATGCATCCAAGCAATCCTTTACAATGGTGGTACAGCACACACCAAACTCACAATGAAGACTGAATATACTGTGTGGCTCTTTTGGTTATCTAATAATGCCTCATCGTCCACCTTTATCTGAGACCATTACCAACCCTAGCCACAGACAGGAAGCTAACAACCTAGAGCTGCACCTTGCTGGCTTTCAAAGAATCACTGACGCAGATTTCTGTTTTTCTTTGAGGTCCGACCGACTAACAAATGTCTTTTTAAGCTCTATAAAAACGTGCAACGTCATTAGTGCAAGTTTTGAGTTTAATTTAACAATTAAATGCAACGATTGCTGTACAGTAGGGCTGGATAAAAATATTGATTAATTCATTGCAATAATTTTTTTCTCAATTCAATATCGATTCATCAAATCCTATGAATCGATTCAGTCCACAGGCAGTGCTGTGGGCAACACTTAGTGATAGCATTCAGCAATGTACAACACATGTACAATATTTCACAGTTTGTTCTGCTAAATAAACCATGACAGGAAATATGAAAAGAAAGATGCTAGGGTCAATTTATTCTTAAACATTGGTACTAGTACTGCTACACACATTATTCAAAAATATACTCACGTACATAATTACTTGCATATTTATTTATTATTGAATCAATGTCAAAGCTAATAAATCAATATCAAATTGAATCGAAATAGATTCAAATCGAGGCCCCAAGAATCGAAATTGAATCGAATTGTTAAATTCTTAACAATACCCAGCCCTACAGTACAGCCCACGATAAAGGTATTAGTTTTGAATCCGACGGAAAATACGTCATTACAAGATCACAATTTATTCAAAGCAATATGTTCTTAGCTTTTAAATGAACGCATGGATGTGCCATAACTCTGTCCAGCTGAACAGAAACAAAACAGAGGTAATTACGGTTTGATCTAAAGAAGAAAATCATACGTCACAGGCCAATGACTCTACGCAGTATACTGGGCTTCATTACGAAGTTTTAAACCAGTTGGAATAATAAACTGAAGGATTAACTGTATGAATGAACTGAATTGATTTTTGTAAAGTGCCTTAAGATGACATGCGTCGTTATTTGGGGGCTGTATAAATAAAGTGAACTGAATCAGCACACAGCTTCTGTTATTACAACTAGAAAGTTGTTCAGGCCAGAAATGGTGATGTAATAATGTAGTAGTGAACTCAGACCTGAACATTCAGAGAGACGAACACAATTTTAAAGACAACCTTCTATGACCTGAATAAGAGGATTAAAGCACTACAGAAGATCTAGAGAAACACATGCATCATTTGTATGGTTGATTACTGCAACAGTGTCTTCACAGGTCTGCCTAAAAGCACTTTAAAATAATCACTGTATACCTAAGCACCAAAATACATCAAGGATCTGCTGTTGTAAAAATGTTCTAGGCCATTCAGGTAGGGATGCACAGATACCAATACTGGTATCGGGCAAATACAGTTCGTACTTCGTACTGATACCATGAAACGATACATAAAATGTGGAAACTCTGCAATAGTTTCACAGAAAATGTTTTTCACTTGAAATTTTAGGTTTGTTGTAATTTTAATTAATATTTTATTTTGTATCCAACTCACCATAATTTGTGAGAAGAAAATAAAACCTGTCTTCTAATTCATTGCACGTTTTTTTTTTTTTGCATGGTAAAAGGTCGGTATTGGTACTCGGCATCGGCTAGTATTCAGATCCATGTATCGGTATCTTATCGGTTTGAGAAAAAAAAATATTTGTCATCGTTGCATTCCTACATTCAGGTCTAAAGGTGGAAGTCTTGCTCTGTATCCCCAGAATCAGAACCAAACATGTAGAAGCATCACTGAATTTTTATGCAGCTCTAAATTGGAACAAACATCCAGAATACTGCAAAGCTGCTGAACAACTGAGCCTTTAAATCAAAGTTAAGACCGATTTAATCACTTCTTTCTTTTCCGCTGTAGTGCCTTTCTTTATAGCCTTGTTTTTAAATCATGTAAAGCACTTTACATTACCTTGTGCTAAAGTAATAAACACATTTTAACTGATTTATGCCATACTTAAAACAATATGCTTCAAAGGACATGCGTGTTGATGCACTTACAAACCAAAAGAGGTGTAATTCTTCAATTTTGACTCGTTAATCGATAATGGGACATTTGAAATCTGATTTGACTAAATACCAAGATTTTAAAAAAAGGTAACGTATTTACAACAATAAAATTAATGGTTTTACATTGTGATCATAGAACAGCAGCACTCCAGTGTGCCTCAATGCCCAGATGAGATTAGAAAATTAGGTCGTGGGATGGCTGGTGAACTACGTGTTGTACGGGGATTAACAGGGGACCAAACGTACACCACAAAGAGGCCCCGCTAAGCTTCAGTCAACCATGGGCGGCAATGATCTTTGAGAGAGAATAATAAAAATAAAACAAAAATTTAGCGCTACAACCCTTCCATCTGCAGCCATTTCGGCTAAACACAACGGTGGAGGAAAAGGATGCATCTTTGGAGCTAAGTGAGCTTAGCTGCCTTTACACATAGGGCCCTCTCTGTTCTCTTTGGGGGAGGAGGGGAGCTGCGATGTTTCATAATACACTTCCAACACCCAGAGGTCCGAGACGTACCACTACTCTTCAAATACGATCCGCTTTATAAGCGGACACACTCGCATCGCAGCTGGACGCGATTGCCAATTCACAAATGGCAGGGGGAAGAGACGAGGCAGAACAAACGGATTTTATTAGCGGAGCAAAACAAAATGGCGGAGGAGAAACGGCCTAGAGCCGTTAGCGCAGGGCGTCTCAAAACCACTTCTGTAAACACAACTAACCGACTCAAGTCGTTAAAAATATACCCAATGTAGCTATATAAATCTAATTAAGTAAGAAAATAAGTTATTCAAAATGTTATTTGAGATGTTAAAGCACCCCGGGTGTTCTAGCTGAAGCTACTATTAGCATCAAACCAAGCTAACGCTTGTCCGGTAACATCTGCTTCGTAGTTTTAAAGCCTAAACCATACAAGAAAAAACACAAGACATTTAATATAAAACACAAAATAAGCAAAATCACCTCCCCTACCCACAACTGAACTACCAACACGTCAATTTCAAAGCAAATCTCCCAAGCTATGCTACATAACCGTTGGCTAACAACAACAATCAAGAAGCCAAATAAATATCACCGCTTCTCTACAGACAATCACTCTATCCAACTCATCAGGGGTAACAAGGACACACTCGGGTTTAATTCAGTGTAACCGAAGCCTTAATGGCGTGTCGAAAACGTCCATCCACTGACCTGGTCTTGTCCCGACTTGTCTCGAGGTTGTATCGCAGAATAAGCTTTAGCTTCGCTGCTGCCGCTGCTACGGTGTAGCTCTCTAACCTCCTGCAAAGACACGCAGAGACACACGGAAAGAAAGAAGGTCTTTGCCACAACTGCCTCCAACTTTGATTAGATCGGCAATGTACAAGATAACAGAAGGTGTTCGGCTTACTTTCCTGTTCCTTTCCCCCCCTAAAAAAATAAACGAGAACGGGAAAAGAAAAATTGTTGATTCTGGACTCGATCCGTCACCTAAAGAGCCGTCAACGGCTACTGGGTGAATTTCGTGAGATGGGAGCCGCTTGGGACCTCGACAGAAACGACAGACGCGACAATTTGGAGAATAACAGGGGACAAACTACTTAATTCAAAAATAGTTTCTATATTTCGTTAATTATACTGAAGTGAAAGCTGTTATTTATCCAGTCTCGTTAGATACCATCAAGTATTATTTTAAACGACTTTAAAATCTGATCAGTTCATTTCATCAATGTGGGTTATGGTTAAAAAATATTTTTGAAAACAATCTAAATACTACAAAAGAATAAATCACTACAATAAACTCGGTGATTTTTGCGTAGTAGGGCATAAAGAAGGCTATTATATGTGAAGGGATATTGTTAGCAGGCAGTTGCCAAAGCATCTGACAGTCAAATCGGGGATTTAATTAATGTTCCCAGGGATGCTCCATACAGACAAATGTTTTTAATTTTATTTATGTAATTAAAAATTACATTTGGATTTCAATGATGATCGGTTGAATATTGTTTAAATGTTTATTATTTTACTAATTCAACTTAACAAAACAATTTAATACACTGGTGAATAACTTTAAGCAATTATATTACTTTGTTTTGATGAATACCTCAAACAGCAAATAAAAAAACAAATGCTCAATATCTGAAAATTAGTATCCTGTAATGATACTAATAATAAGGCTCCTATGAGATCGAATTAAATATAATAGAATATAAAAGAATAGAATATAATAGAATATAAAATAGAGATGCACCAATACAATACCGGTCTTATGAGCTTTGTCAGGTATTTACCGATACCATGATCCGATAATTAAAATGTGGAAACTCTTCAATAATCTTACAGAAAATTATTTTTCATTTGAAATTTTTGTTTTGTGGTCATTTTTATCAGTATTTTTTTTTATCTTATTCATCATTTGTTGGAACAAGCAGGGAAGGAAATAAAAAGTATTTTTGTGTGGTAGAAGTATCGGTATCGGCAAGTCCTCAAATCCTAGTATTGGTATTGTAGCGGTTTGAAAAAAAGTGATGTTTTTGCATCCCTATTATAAAATAAAACGTTTTTATACAGAAATGTAGGCCTATTTAAAAATAGAATAGAAATCTCCTTCATTGTTCCTTGGCGAGGGGATTCAGGTTTACCAGCAGCAAAGTGAAAGCATGCAGAATCACACAACAAGGTAAAAACATAAAAACAGAAAGTAACAAAGACTGCACAGTAAGGGCAAAGTTACAGTTTAAAAATATACTGTAAAGTTATTAAAATAGCATAATCATAAAAAAAAAGTGCAACTAAGAAAACGTGCTTGTACATGCGTGGACAAAAAACAATAACATACTATTTAAAAGAAATGGACTCTGGAAATAAAAGCGTGGATGTAAACTGACTGCTGGGTGCAGTGATGGTTATAAAGTCTAACAGCTGCTTGGAGGAAGGGTCTGTGGTTACATTGCTTTATGTAGCTATTCAGCAATCTGTTACTGAAAACTATCTCCATATATTTGGCCTGGGCTCAGTGCAGTGTGGTATGGAGGAGATCAGCCTGTGAAAGGAAGCCCAGGTTGCTGGAAAATCAACCTTCAGTGTGACATCTGCATTGTTGGCTCAGGTGTCTCATGTTCCAGTTTTAGGTACGACCAGTTTGCTGGTTTATCCAGCAGGGTAATGCAATGGTGATTAAAGCAATTGTCGGTATGTTTGGTGGTGTGGGGGGTGCCAAGTCCTGATGGAAAAAGAAATCAACATCTCCGTTAAGCCTGGTAGAACAAAAAATCACTGAACTGATTGAACTGATAAAACTCAGTTGACCTACACCAAATGACACGACTCCCCAAGCCGACATCTGGACCTTAATCAACTTTTAAGCTCTGCATCTCTCCTGCCTCTGGGACCTTGATATCCAAATCAGATAATAATTTACTTTAATCGGAGGAGGAATTTGGACCACTAACTTATAGTCTAGTCTATGATGCTTCTGTTGACACTGGTTCAGTTGGGTCTAAACCCAGAAATGCAACAGCTGTGGCTAATTTCATGGATTCCTATGTGGTGGCTTTGGAACAACCCGCTCAACCTTCTGTCCAAATTTTGTGAAACAACTCCAACACTCATAAAGTCGCTTTGCTTCAAGGCTGGTGTGATCCTGGTTGCTTTTCCACTTTTTTCTACCACATATTTTCCCTCCACTCAACTTTCTGCCCATATACTTGCAGAAAATTCTCTCTGAACAGCAAGCATCGTTAGCAATAACATTTGTTGGTAGTCAGTTCAGAAGGCTTCGTGATTCTGTGATCCTAAACATAACATCTCTGTGTTTTGTATCGGTTATGGAAATACAAATTTGTTTTTATACAGTTGTAAGCCATAATTATCAAAACATAAGTACTTAAAACACATCACAATGTGTCCAATTAATCTGTTTGATCAGTTTTTTAAAGGAAATAAATTGCATTTTGGATCATATTCTGATTCACTGAGATGCACCACATAGTTGAAAGTATAGTAATCTGAGTGTATGTAAACCTCTGACTTTCATCATTACAACTCAACTAAAACAAGAAAATATTAATCATGTCAGAGAATTAAAAAATATGTGTCTTTCTGAAACTGTGTACAAATATCTGCTTTCAGTTATACAAATACTTATTCTACATTGATGCATATTTTTTCATCGAGGGAGTATATGAATATATAATCATGCAAGCTTGGCAATTATCCCTGTCATAAAATCTAACAGTAATTACATTTCTTTTAGTAGCTATCTGGTGTGGAAAATCTAAGTATGTGGAGAAAATGATATCCTGAGATGTACTTTTTTATTTTCTTAAAGATTTTGTAATAGGCAATCCCACATTGCATAAGATGATGTGTTTATTTGAACAATTTATCATGAATGATCAATTGTAGGCACTGGGATACAGCTCACATTAAACGATTTCCACAAATAGACATGACAGATAATCAGCAAACTGATTTTATTTATTTCAACAACAGTCCCTCAAAACAATAAAATGTTGGGAATTTAGATTTTTGAAGTCATATCAGATGCTCATAGTGGAAAAAGCATATCTGATGTGCCTCGTTCAAAAAGCAAGAGTCTCTCCTGACAAACCAAGCTGACAACAGATGCAGCAATGGGTTTAAAGTGTCTTGTGATGAAAAGCATAAACAAATAAGCAACTGCTGGGTATTGATTTGTATTTTGACAGTAAATAGATATTTGTTTTGTCATCTAACCACCTCGGAAAATCTTAGTGAGCTTAAACTATATCATAATTTGGTCATATTGCTCATTTATCTTTTTTCTACGCAAAAAAAATCAAATAAAAAAAGTGTTTTTTATGTAACTTAAACTCAATAAGAAGTTTTCGAAAAAATATTCTAAGTGCATTATCCGATTACTATTTATATTATTTTAAATAATTACATGAAACAAAAACAATAAAAAACATATCTTTATATATTCTGTATGAATTTATGGAGGAAAGAAATAGAAGTCATGATTTAATGGCCAAAGATGTCGACAAAAACAATAAGAAAGGCCTATTTTTGAAAAGTTAAGTTTCATTTTAAAAAACATAAAAGGGCTTTAATGTCACAGTTATTTACTAAAGGTAGAGGTGTTTGTGCTTCTCCCTAACATGTGAGATTCAAACCTATAAAAGTCAAACACTAGCAGGCAGATCAGGGGAAAATTACATCCCTCTATTTTACAGTGAGTAAACAACATGCAAACCTGAATTTACATAGAAGAGTCCAAAAACACTAAATAAACGGTGCGTTTACGCTGAACGTGTGATCTCTGCCAAACAGTCTGCGTTTTTCTCAACCAGTTTTCATATTTGACATCAAGTTTAACTAATTCTAGGTCATTCTAGGTCTAGGGCAAAGAAACTCATTCTTTGTCCCCCAAAAATCAGACAGTACCACAGCGCAGAAACGTTGCTTTCTCTAGAAAACAGCCTGATTCTTAGCTTCTGTTTACCAACATCTGAAATAAGTTGAAGATGAAGCTACAATCTTGATGCTTGCTGGATTTGACTCATATTCCTGGACCTCAGGAAGGTGATTCATCTCCTCCTGCTTGGGCAGCTTTTGTACCTTACAATACAGATCAAGGCTCATCAATTACTTGGCACAATATAAAATCTGAATTCATCAGCTGTGAAAATAGTAAAAAATTATAAAAGGAAGAAAAAGGAAAATGCATCAAGCAGCAGGAAATTTACATTGCACAGCCTCGTTTCCCCAACATTTCTTTTGAGTGTGCTTAAAAAGTCTCTGATTTTTCTCCTGAGAAAACTGTTGCACGACAAAATCTTCTTGCCCTTGTTCCCTTTAAGGTTCCGATCTGAAACAAAACACAATTTAAGGGGACATGAGAGTTCAGCGAAACTATGTGTATGTAGATGTCATATTATCGACTCCTGATGTTTCCTCTTACCTCCAAACCACGTGCCCTACCGGCCGCCGTACAGGTGGATCTTCACAAACGAGATGGTCTCAATGATGTCTTTGTGGCCCTTCTCATAAATGACGTAGATGTACTTCCGGTCTTCTACCGAGCCGCTGTCCAGAGTCGTAATGCAGGAGTACCCGCTGGGCCCCGGCCAGATCTGGACGGCTTTGTCCTCCCAGGATTTTCCGTTTGTTAGCGACCATTGTAGTGTCAGATTTATTCCTGAGAGAGAGGAATCAGGTCGCTTATGCTCTAATGTATTTTTGCCAACCAAAGCATTTATGGTTAACTTTAAAGTTCTTACTCTTTTGGTCGTTGGAAGGGTTGGTGAAGTAGAGCACTCCGTCTTTCTGTAGAGCTCCGGCCGCGACCACAGGATCGATCAGTTTGTAGTCGAAGAACAGCTCGTCTACGGGGAGAGTCAAGCCCCCGTCAAAACTGCGCACCACGATGCGACAGTGGCAGTGGTAGTTGTTCTGGTTCCGCACGTTGATCATGATGCTGCCGTCCGTCATCTCCACCGGCTGCAGGAAGACAGAAGAGGATCAGATTGACAGGCTTTGAAATGATGGAGGCATCAAGAATTTTGCCTTTGTATTTAGCTTTCTCTTCATCATGAGATGAATTTGCAAAAAAAAATTATTGAAAAAAGATCAGTTGGTAAAGAATTAAATGAAAGATGAAGTTTGAATTATTAATCTTGGCTAAATGCAGCGATGGATGTTGAAGAAAGTTATCACTGTTGTTAGTGGGAACAGAATTAAAAAAAGAATTTCAAGACAACGAAATGAAAAAAACGACTCAAAACATTGCAAAACTGGACTTCTAAGGCACACCTTTTACTTATGTAGTAATCAGTGGGAGGTTTTTGTGTGCACTTTTAAAAACACTGCTGAAAAATTTAAATTTTTTACATTTCATTTTTGCACTATAAATGAAGGTGGCTAGATAAAAGGAACGTTATACGATGCATCTACTCGTTCAAAAAACTGGTGTTTTTAAATCAGCTTAATATTGGAATCGAGTATCAAGGTTTTTTTTCAGTATCGAATTGAGTTTAACATTTTTGTATGACAACAGAACTACAGACACTCACTGCCAGAGTTTTAACCTTCATGGTAACCCAATCCCTGGCTCCTAGTTGGTCTCCCAAGCTTTCTCTAATAACCTCCCTGCTGTTTTGGGGACACGCAAATTTCCATTCTTGCCAACCCTCCTGATTTTCCCGGGAGACTCACAAATTTCAGTACCCCTCCCGAAAATCTCCCGGGGCCACCATTCTCTCGAATTTCTCTCGATAGAAGGATTGAGAATAAAACGGGTTACTTTTTAAATTCATGAATAGTTTCTTCATTCCGGACATGAAAATCTGTCACATGTTTGGCGAAAGTTGCCGTTTTTAATCAAAAATAAGTCACCTACGTGATTCTTATGTCTATGAAGAAAACAATCAGTGGCGCACGGCGCAGCAGTGAGCCGTATGTTTTTAGAAGTCTTTGCATTTGGTTTGGCAAAAACCAACGTTAGTGTAAAAATCATCAGACTCATTTGCTTTCTTAGTTTGTGCTGTGACCAAACTATAAAAAAAATATATACTTTCTCACTCTCTCCTGACACAGAGACTCCTACGAGTTTTTGGACTGATTAATAGTGACTATTCCTAACCTCCTAAACTCCTCAGCGCTGCTGAGCAGGGGCGTATCCAGGAGGTTAATAAAGAGGGGCTAAAAGGGCCCAGGATGGGACTGTAGGACCAAAATAAAAGCAGAAATGTTCTTGTAGTGGGGACCCAATCTGAGCAGTTGTCAAGTTAAAATACAATTTAGGGTAATTTTATTTAGCTAAGGTTTATGAGGCAATGTGATATGAAAACATTTTTTTTTTTTAAATGCAACCTTTTTACACAAAAGATTTTTCATCAAAAGGTGGAGGGACTGTTTAATTTCTTAAATTAAATTATTGCTATGGACTGTTATTTTGTCAAACAAATAAATAGTCTAAGATTGAAGTATAATTAATAATTATAAGGATATATATATATATATATATATATATATATATATATACACACAATTTTCTACTTTTTTAAGCCCCCCCTTTTGAAAGTCTCCCTAATTCTGAGGGTCAAGGTTGGAAAGTATGGCTACCTGAAATAGTAATTTCATTGTAAAGCAACTCTTTTTAAACTTCATTTTACTCCTAAAAGAATTAATGCATATGGTTGCATATGCATCCCTTTTTTTTTGTTTGTTTGTTTGTTTTTTTGTTTGCTTGTTTAATTACAGCCCCCTCCCGAGTACTTTTGGCTAGTTTAGCTTGCAGTGCAAAAGGTTTATTAACCAGCACTCTATGGAGGAAAAGTCACCAGCAGGGGGCAATGGATCTAAGTTTCAGCTTAACATGAGCTGTTTCCCTGTTTTCACTTTATATGCACCCTAAACTAGTAATGAGAGAAAATACTTTAAAATTCAAATCTTTTATGTTTTACTTCTATTTACTCGGTCAGAAACACCTCGGTTACTCTTGTCACTACTTTTCTGGTTGTAAATTATTTGCTTTCGGCAACATATTTATCCAAAACACCAAATCTTTGTTAACATCATGTGTAATTAAAGATTTATGCCACAGGCAGAAAATTACACTGATTCTTAAAAGCGGAAATTCCTCACATTCATTTGATTTGTATCCAACAGCTTTTATCTTTTTCTCTTTAGTCAAAAAGATACAGATTTTGTTCTCTTTTTTTGCTTTTCCCCCCACACTTAAATATTTCAGACCAATAACCAAATCTTAATATCAAACTGCCATAACATTAGTAATTTATTTTATTCATTAGAGGGGGGGAAAAGGTATCAAAACCAACCCTATTTGAAAAATTCTGTTATCCACGTAGACCTAAGACCTGGTTACTAACCCTCGTTTGTTATCCCTATTTCCTTTAGAGCTGGAATTACTTGTGTTACGATTGTTTGATATTTCTACGTTTGTTTCCTTTTTGGTTGTTTCGATTTTTTTAACAGTCATTATTTGAATCTTTTTTCTCTCTGTTAGTCTTGTTTACTTTATTTCTCTCATTAGGATTATTATTCTTTGATTTGAGTTTCTTCCTACCTACACAGCAAAAAGTCGAGATTTAACACTTTTTCGGTGTTTATATAGCCCCACACTCTGAAGAGTTGATTTAACATTTCTTGAATAGTTAAATATTTAACACCACATCAGAGTTCTTTCTTTAACTCACATTACAGAGTTAAAATCAACATTGTTGGGTGTTAAATGTGAACTCAATCAACACTGCAAAGTGTAAAGACAAACCTTCAAAATTAACACATTCAGGTTTACATATAAGACAATTAACACTCATTGGTGTACATATTGAGCCAAACCCAATTACGGTATTCAGACTAATTCAAGTAACATGCTTTTAACTAATATTTATTTCTATCAAATAACTTATAAATTATTAGTAGTCATGAGAAAGAAAAATTACTAGCCTGACACTACTCATGAAACCAGTCACTGGAGTGAAAAGTTCATTCACACTTCTCACAGCTATCAGAATCAGAATCAGAATCAGAATCAGTTTATTGGCCAAGTATGTCACATACAAGGAATTTGACTCCGGCAAACTTTTTTCTCCAGTACAGAACTTGAATAAGTGAAATAAAAAAAGAAAAAAAGAAAAATAAGAACAAAAATAAGTAAAAATACAAATAAATATCAGATCGTAAATAATAAAGGATAATATATACACCAAGCCGGGGTTATTTTACAGTGAGTATGTACAGAAGTGCAGAGTTATAGTTTATTGTTATGTGAGTGCACTCACACACTGTGACTAGACAGAGTTCGTCAGAGCGACAGCCTGGGGGAAAAAACTGTTTTTGTGTCGGGTGGTTTTGGCGTACAACGCTCTGTAACGCCGACCTGAGGGGAGGAGCCTAAACAGATTGTGGCCAGGGTGTGAGGGGTCAGAGGTGATTTTCCTGGCCCGCTTCCTGACCCTGGCCCGGAATAGGTCCTGAATGGAGGGAAGATCGGTTCCTATGATCCTCTCTGCAGTCCTGACTGTTCTCTGCAGTCTGTCCTTGTCTTGCCTGGTGACGGATCCGAACCAGACAGAGATGGATGAGGTCAGGACAGACTGGACTATTGCTGTGTAGAAGATGATCAGCAGCTCCTGGGGCAGGTTGAACTTCCTGAGCTGACGCAGAAAGTACAGCCTTTGCTGGGCCTTTTTCCTTATTATGTTGATGTGTGAGGTCCACTTCAGGTCCCGTGTGATGGTGGATCCTAGGAACCTGAAAGACTCCACTGTGGGGACTGGCTTGTTGAGGATCATGAGAGGAGATGTTGATGGTGGTCTCTTCCTAAAGTCCACTGTCATCTCCACAGTTTTGAGCGGGTTTAGCTCCAGGTGGTTCTGACTGCACCAGAGAACCAGCTGTTCCACTTCCTTTCTGTACACAGACTCGTCGCCGTCGCGGATGAGTCCAATGACGGCTATGAGCCGTGATTATGCACAGCATAATCATGCTGGTCAAGACACTAACCAAACTCCCGTGAACCGCCATCTCTATCATGGTGCGCAGACAATAACCGTCAAACACTGACAATAACTTAACTCAAAGGATAACTAAGGAACACGGCTACATGTAGGGCACAAACTATAATGCACAAAGGAGAACTTCTACAATTAACACCAACCCATTACCCATAAGTCTTTGTGGTGTACAACAAAATCTATGGGATCTGGGTGGAGCTTATTTATGTCTGGAAGGAGTTAAATTAACGCTGAACTGGCACTCGTCATTCATTTAACACCAAAAATAATAACACTTGACTTTGAATTGCAAGGATGGAGGTTTATTTAACACTGATCTGAGTTAAATTAACACCAGTGTGATCAACTCAGATAAATAACTCCAGACATGATTAAAAGTTTACACTGAAAAGGTTGAAATTACTCTGTTGGTGTTAAAATTATGTCTATATTTGTTTTGCTTCAGTTCTATGTTTCCTATCTTCTTCCTGTTATATCCATTAGTTCTTTTACTTATTTCGTGTGCCTATTCATTCATATTTTTTTTGTCAGATTTCATTATTCTTACTCACACCTCTGTGTTAGTCTAACCTTATGCATTTAGAATTCTTTTCTGTCTGGTCCTCTCTTCTGTTTTATGCTTTTAATTACCTTCTCTGTCCTGTTATTTCCTCCCTGCCGTTCTGCCTCCTCTCCAGCTGTAATTCTCCTGTCAGTCTCCCACCTGCATCTGATTACCCTGATTCAGCTTCACTCTAGTTCCTTTGTCATGCCTCAATCACCCTCAGTATTAAAGAAGCTCATGTTCAGTAACGCCAAGCTGGTTTTCCCCATCAGAGTCATATTGCATTGTTTTTTTGTAAGTCATCTCTGTTTTTTCTGCAAGTTAAACCCTTTTAACTGCTAGTATATCTGCTACCTGACTGCATTTACAACATGACAACTTGTGCATTTTGGATCATAGTTCTGACGACCTTCTCCTTGAGGATTTTATGCTACACAGCAGAATTCATTGTTTAAACAATTACACCAAGTAATTGTTAGTGTTATTTTAAATGTTAAAGTCCCACTTTAGTCTTGTCAGTACACAGAATATTTTCAGTAAAGTTTTGGGGATCATCGAGATGTCATAAAATGTAAAACATGTCATTTTTGGTCGGCTGAAATTGACATTTTTAACATTTAAGTGTAACCAAAAGCAAAAAAATGTATGAAATGTATTTTCACAGCACAATCCTTCTGAATACCCCACTACTGAGGGTATCCTGAGGTTTTTTTTAGCATGTTGATTGGTGCTACAAACGGTGGTAAATAAACCAAAATCTGCTATCCAGCAGTGTGCAAACCTCTCTGGAATAAAACATTTTTTCCCAGGGATCATGTTGGTCAGAAAGTTACATCTTCTCAAATAAGAACACAACCGAATTCCTCTGTTTTAAAGTAGACATGTTTCCTGTAAGTTTACACAGAAAAGTACCTGGCACTCATCAGGGTTGAAGTCCTGAGCTTTCTTCTTTTGGTTGTAAGGGATGCTCTTCAGGGCGGCTCCGTTGTACCAGCTTTCCCCATGATCGTCGCTCAGGATGCAAAAGACTCCATCCCCCTCAATCGTCCCATGGCCGCAGACCACCAACCGGCCCTTTGCAGGGTGAAGGCGCTTCTATATAGTGCAAAAAAAAAAAAAAACGACACAAAGAAGTGAAACATTTTAACAACCCTGGGAATTAATTCTTCACAGTTTTTGTCTTAATCTTTAGAGTTCCTAAGTGTCTCCTGCTCTAGGGTAAAGAAATGGGCAGCTGACGTCTCTGCAGACCCCACACATCCTTGATACAAACTGTTAAGACTTAAACCTTCTGGACAGCGCTACATAGTTCTGTTTGCCAAAAACCAGCAGCCAAAGACAGTTTCCTCCCCCAGGCTTTCTGGGGGACCAAAAAAACACGGGGAGATAATAAATATTACTTATTTATCCTTATTTCCCCTAAAATTGAAATATTTATACTTTATCCTTGTTTGTGCTCAAAATATTTGCCCACACACTTATTCCAGAATAGAATAATCCTAAATTTGTTTGTAACAGCAGCAAAAAAAAAAAAAATGCAAACGTGTTGAAACTCATTCCAAAAAGTATTTTACTGGAGGAAAATATTTATATCAGAATGTTCAAAAAGAAGTACGGATTGAGGATTCCGATTCTAATCTGTCTGCTGGATCACACCTCTTCTCTCCCTCTCTGCTTTTTATCCCTTTTACACACTTTCTAGCATCATTCTTCATCTCTGTCCACTTTTATTTGTTCCAGGTTCCAACTCGGGGATCCTAAGTGGGTTTGGAGAAAAGCATTTTCCTTGAAGACTGCACCCACAGCATGAGTCTCCTCTGCCCAAGCATTTATCAACGATCTCTTGCCTGATTACTGTTGTTTTTGTTTGTTGGACATTGCACAATCATGCATAAAAATCTTTAACTTTAAAGGACTAATTGTTTTTTATTAAACGTTTTTTGTATCTATTTCTGATTTCTACATGATTATCTTGATTAAAAAATCCAAAGAGTAAGGAAAAGAAAAAGATATACAGTTCTAATGTTGCACAAGTTTTGTTGGATATGCTTACTAATGGGGGAAAAAAGCTTCTAATTCATACCAATCACATGTCAGATGGATAAAATGAGGAACCATTTCAAATTAAATGAAAAGCCACATTTTGTTGGGCTTGAATAATAAGAGGACCATTATAGATCATTTTCATACATGCTTTGAAAGAGTCCGTCCGGGAATATCCAATGGAAGAGTTTTTGCTGTGCTCCATTTCTACCCTCATTACTAATAAAGTCTTGATCGAAATTAGTGCAAATGAGAATTGAAATATGTTAACATTGCATCCTGCATGCTTTTACTATTACACAGATGTGCGCCATAAAGCTGAGGATGCACCAATGATACTGCCTGATTGATAAGACGAGCTTTACAGGTTTTAATCTGCTCGCCATCAAGACACTTCTGTTACCTTATTTATTGTTGAGTTAATTATAAAAGGTGCCAGACTTTCTATTTGTTTCAGAAACTGTAAGGTTGAATTGAAGCTTGAGATATCTGGCTTACAAGAAAAATTATAACGGAGACTCCTCATCCAGGAAAAAGCGAGAACAGCCTCATGAATTCCTTTGTTTTCTGGTCCAAGCGGCACAGTGGCTGATAATACGACACCCTCAATGCAAAGGGCCGCTCCAAGTTACGTAATTCTGCTAGCGAAAGTTCATAAAACCTGTGGGTGAGTTGAAAAGATGAGAGCGTGATGGAGGAATGATTATAACACCAGTTCTCTTTGGAAGGACCTTGTGAAATTGGATAGAAGTCTAAGTTCTGTCAACGAAAGTATAAAAACTGAAGGGGAAATTTAAATTTAAGGAAAAAGAGCAGAAAAAAACACAGCTAGCCAGCCAGTTTATCTTGGCCGAAAAAGACTGAATCACACACAAAACACTTGTATCTACACTGAAAGTCACTGAAAAACAAACGAAAGGGAACCAGCGCTGGACAAATTCCATGCCTAAAACTTTTATCGCCGAGCAAAAACATGCTTACAAAGAAAATGCGAGGCCCAGTAACAACTGAAGAGTTGTAATCAGGGCGATAATTTGAACTCCTCAGATAACCAAAATCAATAAATGTTGTGTAATGATGTAAGGAGAAGAGATTACGCAGGTAGCGTATTTTTTTTTAAGGAAACAATATGTTGGTTGGTTTAAAATGTGATATGAAACACATTAAATCCATTTGAACAGTTGCCCAGTTTTTCTGCAGTGTATTACAGTGGATTACAAAATAATGTTCTGTCATGTGCTGAAAAATAAAACTTTTATTAGCGAGTGACAGTCTAAGAGGGTCAGAAATAACTGAGCTGTTTGCAGGGGGGGAAACCTTTTTCCATTTTCATGGGAGATTGAAAGCTATTCTTGTAAGACCAGACTGTTGAACCAGAGCATAAAGAAGCTGTTGACACTAAATGCAGCAGCAGAGATCTCAAAGGTTTCACATCACTTTTAATAGACTGTGGCGGCCTTAGCTTGTGGCTAGTTTTGCTATGAAAGCATGTGATCACATGCACGCCTAAATCCTACAGAGGAGTGTTCCATGGAGACGCCAGGATTTCTCTATGCAATCTGGTTTGACTTAACCTAGAACCTGAAGTCTGTTTGTTGAATCCAGCTTTTAGCTTCTGGCTCTGTTGGCTCAAATGACTGAGTTATTTCACATGTTCATATATACCGATTTTAGCCTTAAAAAAAATAAAAACTATTATTCCAACTGCTAAATTTTTATGTCTATCAATATTTTATGTAAGAAATGGGGGCACGAGTAAAAAAGTTTGAAAAATGTTTTTCATTCCAGGAAGATATGGGGTAAAATTAAAAATCAGGGACAATAATTTATGTATTCTACAAACAACGACCATGGCAGATCCTGTGCTGACTGCAAACACATCAGACTATAAAACAGGACGTGGAATAAAGGCAAAAAAAATTATGATTCAGTTTACAGAAACAGCTTTTATTAAATCAAACAGACAAAATACTGTTATAAGGGTATCGAACTAATGCTGTTAATATGTAATTAGTATGGCAAGCGTCAGTGTAGCTACACAACAACAAAATTTAATATATAATTCACCTTCAGGAGATCAGACAGCTGATTTCTCAAGAGAACAGTTGAAAGTTGCAATCAACATAACTTGGCTTTATTTTTTGAGGTCTTAAGGGTATTTTTAAGACTATTTTCCCTCTGATTTGAAACAAGAACTAACTTTCTTTCCTGTTTTATTGTGGACAGAAGCACAAACCAATGAAAACATTGTTGTGACAATTGTTTTCCAGGGTCCAGCTGCAAAGAAAATATAATATCAACACTGTGACTCAATGAGGAGCTGAATTACTTTCAAATTACTGAGAGATCTGCCTTTAAAATGCTGATTTCAAAAATGTAACTATGTGCATGTGATGTGAATGATGACATGTCAGCTTTTTGTGACAGCAATACAAATTATGCAGTAAACCGGGTCATTTAGCTTAAAGTTTAGCTACTTTTACAGCAAAAACATTCACTTGGTTCTTACCTCCTAGATTAAAACTGACCGGAACCTCCATGATTCTTTTAAATGTGGGTGCATATTTGGTAAACCTGACGCTAATACACTCTCAATACTTGCTAAAAAGGTTTCTGCTGCATTTTTCCTCGCCTTTGGAGGTTTCTGCATCTCCACCTTTGGTTTCAGCCCTACTGTTTATGAGGAAGCACCATCAGTTTTGTCATGTTTTCATCACCTTATCAGCAGCGTGAAAGGATCCAGATGACTGTGCTTACAAACAAATTACGTTACACGATAATTGCACAGTAACTTTAACCTGACGTAGCCCATTCTCTTGGTGAGTGCAGGCAAAAATAGGAATGGGTATCGTTCAGTTTTTATCTGATACTGGTGCCAAACCGGTACTTTTGAAACAGTGCTTAAAGAATGGAAAACATACGAACTTTGTCCAAAAGCCCTCTTATTTTTTTGTTTTTTGTAGGGATCTCAAACAATAAAAAAGTTTGATCTAATTAATCACAGGGTATCTGTGAATTAATAACCATTCCTAAAAATCACCAAAAAAAACTCACATTTTCAGAGTAAATAAAAGGACAAATCTGGATGCCGTTGCTCTTTCTTAAAATTAAACACAGGGGAAATAAATGTAAAAAAAAAATTGGAACTCCACAATCACATTCACAATGTTTGTGTGGTCTCATATGAAAAATAATAACAGATAGAGGTAGAACTAACCGAAATATGAGTAAACTTACCATTTGAATATCATCAGTATGTGTTAAACATCAGATAAATCAAACGTAATATAGACTTAGTGATCAAATGTCACCATTTTCTAAAAGTAAATACTCAGCAGATCACAACAGGAAATTGCACTCTTATTGTGAAGATGTACACAGCTACTTCCACTAATAGTTAGTACCAGTTTAACCCATAAAGACCCAGACCCATTTTTACCTCAATGAAAATTAAGGGGAGCATAAGACAGGTTAAATAGGGCACATAGAACACATTTCTAAAAAAAAAAAAAATTATTACAATAGTAGGTGGCAAACATCTCAAAAGTGATATCGATGTCACTTTGGGTGTTAAAGAGTTAAATTATGTGTTAAACCTAGCTAGCTACTTGGTGCCCAACAGGGCTTACTGCAACCCATGAATGAAATTATATAACTGATATTGGTTCAATTAAGCTATTATATACAATATTTGACTAAACTTAATTGAATCAGCCAAGTATACTGATCAGATCATGATTAGTTTTCTTATTGTGACATTTACGTCACTACATTTTTTTCCAACCATTTTTAGACTGACTGCCCGATGTGACATATGCGTCACACCAATATTTACTTGATGGTTTTATGCAAAGTTCTGCAAGAAATTCGGGAAACAATAGTTTATTTTTGACAAACAGCATTATGTGTAAACATTGCAACCGTGGAATTGAATCAATCTACCTTTTAGCCTCAGAAAGAGCTTGCTCCAAATTAGCTGGCTAGCGGGTTTTTCCACATGCAACATTCGGTCAAGTTCTGTTGGTTGTTTCCAAACACATGATCACCCTAGTGGTCACATGACCTATTATAAATGTGCTATAGGTGTTATTCTGCGACTTCATGAGAGAAAATCAAGAATCTTGGTTAACATGGAACCATCCAGAACGTTAATAGGGCACGAAACACCAGTGTCACTGTGAGTCCTTATGGTCCGAAAACATCATTTTCACTGAATATTTTCTGATTTTTAACGCAGCGGTATGTCACTATGAAATGTACACAAGATATACAGTGAACCATTTAGGATCACAAAGTCATGCTGCTGCACAACAATGTGCAGGCTGGCTGGTTAGGAAGGAGAGCTGATGTGTTGCGGGCTGAATTATAAACAGGGCGGTGTTCTGTGTATGCCTTAATTTCGTTTAAAAAAAAGGGGAAAGACAGAGTTAATTCTATGAATCAATCGACTAACGTTGATGCGTTGATTTCGACAGCCATAACCTTTAGCAGTTTTTTTGCAAAAAGATAGCCATGTTTACCTTTTCTAGTGATGTAGGGAATCACTCCTGGCCTGAACCGAAATAAGGCAGCAAAATGTGCGCTGCTTTTCGGTCTGGTTACCACCGTTTATGTTAGAATCGTAATGGCACCGGATATCGGTACCCATCCCTAGTCAAAAATGATAAATCCTATGCGCCACTGTCCGTACGTGCAAAACATCCCGGTCATTGATAAATATGATGGCAACGTTTTCCTTTTGACAGTCTCAAAAGAACACGTTGCATTCAGACCGCACCCTGGAAAGTTTACAACTCTCTCAGCCTCCCAGCAACCAGCAAAGCTAGGTCTCGCGCAATTTGGAGGTGTGTGTGTGTGTTTCTGATCAGCTGATCAGATGTATTTCAGTTGGGAGGTCAATGCATGGTGAGATCTAGAAGCTGCATTACGTGTAGCCTATTTATTGGTGTGCAGAATATAGATTATAAATTGCTGCCTTTGACTCCAACATGAATTCTTACATCCACACATTCTTACATCCGCTACAGTGAGGTATTAGGGAGTCCAGTGTCCTTTCGATGCTACCAAGAGGATCCTGCCAAGACTCTGATCTTATTCATGCATAAATATGGACCAAGTATACATCCTTTCTCACCTGGATGCCGAACCCTGGCCCAGGAGCAAAAGCCTTCACTCCGAGCTGGACAGAGAGGTTTCTGGGCTTGCTCCAGCTCAAGCCGTCGTCCCAGCTCTCCACCATCATGGTGCTAGCCGGACTGCAGTGGTACAGGTGGAAGCAGATGCTGTAGATCAGAATCACCAATTCTGCCTCTTCGTCCACAACTACAGAGCCCAGGTTCAAGCCATCCGGAAAGCTACCATCGTCCACTATGAAGGCGGTCGGAGACCAGGTGCTCCCTGTGTGTGGTGACAGAAGTTAAGCAGATGAGCTATGGGGAAAATCAAAATTCTTTTGATATAATCTTCAAACTTTAGGGATCCAATCTCTTATTCAAGCCAGAATCTGATATTTTCAGAAGCTCGTGGACATGTGAAGTTTGTAGGTTTGGTTTTTTACACGGTGGACCAACCCTTGTCAGTGGAGCGTCTCACTGCGATGAACTTTGCTCCTATGTCACTGGACGACGACTTCCTACCCTCGGTGATGGCCAGCAGGCTTCCTTTCGGAGTAAAAGTGATGAGCGGGATCCTGTAGGTGTTCACATTACCCTGGGTTCCGCTCACCCACAGCAGCTGCTCCTCAAACACCAGAGGGTCAATCTAGAAAGACAGAGAATAGGTGATAAAGAGTTGAGGTCGAGGGAGGATAAGAACGGCTGACAAAGGGAAAGATAAAAAACTTGAGTGTTTGTAAACGAAACAAGTTGGGGCAGAAAAAAATATCTGTATTATCAGCAATCTGGTTGCAGTCTGATGTGTACGTGTAAGCGGCAGAACAAAGCAAAGCCTTGAGCAATCCTCATTCCTTTGCATTTTGGGAGGAAAAAACAGCAAACAAGTACAGAAAACATGACAATGCATGAATGATAACAGAATGAATAGTGAACGCCAGGGATGCAACGATACCACGTTTTTTTCAAATGATGCATATGCTTGGATCTGAGAAATTGCTGATACAGAGTACCAATGGAGATACTTCTACCACACAAAAAAATGCAATAAATTGAGAGTTATATATATAAAAAACAAATTTGACTACAAAACTAAGATTTCAAGTGAAAACGAAACATTTTCTGTTAAATTATTGTAGAGTTTCCACATTTTAAGTATCAGTTCATTATTGGTTAACTAACCAATACATTAAAAAGGTATCTGCACCAATACCAGTATCAGTATCGGTGCATCCCTGGTAATTACTTCTGTAATGAGCTTGGAGTATGGATTATTATTGTTATAACAGATTCAACAGTACAGATTTAAAAAATAATTATTAATAATATTATTATTAGATATGTGCAACGGCAGTTTGTGGGGAAAAAATATAATAAAACCTCAAATTACAACTCACACAAGAGTTTTTATCCCCTCAGACTATAACTGTAAAAATCTAAATCTGTAAATGTTGCTTCCCAAATTGTCCCACTGTTAATATGTCATGTACCAATACAATCTTGTTAGGTGTAAGGAAGAAAGAGATGCATAAGATTGAGGATTGTAATAATAAACTGCAGTAACAATGGTTGGCCTATGTGGCTTTGAATGCAGAGCTTACAGTTCATACACCACCCTATCTTTTCCGTCCAGCAGTACTACTCCATCCACGGGGAATTGGTTATTCGCTGAATGCAATTAAAGGAGAATATCCAGTCTTTCTGACAGGCTCAATATAGAACTGATAAACTATTTACGTTCTGTTTTGTTCTTCAGAAGCAAATGTGTAACAGGCTATGGAGTATTTTTATTGGTGCAGTGGTTTATCGGTTTGTGTTGGGCGACTTCTAAAAGGAGTGAGACGCTTTTCTAAAACTCTTCGTGTAAAACAGAGGACTAAGAATAAAACAGCCAGCGTTGTTTTTAAAGGCAAGCGTTTAATAAAAGTCCAGGGGAAATCACCAGTCCAAACCAGCCTCACTGGAAAGGCTCGTTCCTTTAACACCGATTATTAAGCAGGTGCAGGTTGACACTTCTGCAGATGAGACAACTTTTACACAGTTTAACTGAACCACACATGCAGCGGCTTTATCAGCGTGGTGTTTATCTCCTTCGAGCAGCTTGTAACAGTGTTGTACCGCAACAATGACGGGTTAGTAACAGGGTAATTGTACCTGAGCGGGGTTGATGGCACAAAGACAGACGGACAGCACCGCGGAGAGCAGCAGGGAAACAGCCGCAGTCCTGCTTCCGGGTTCCATGTCTGATTCTCCTCAGACTTTCTTTTTCACTCCAACCAGATAAAATCAAACAAAACAGGAGCAGGGAGACCAAAGCAAGCGAACTGAACCCAAAAGTAACTCTCTCCCTCACCCCCCGGTACACATTTTATGCTCTGTTTATCCGGTAAGTCATATGATCAACGTAGGCGATCACGTGACTACCGTCATCTACCAAGATAAAAGCGGAAAGATATAAAGAAACATTTACTCTGTCTAATTATTCTATGTTTATTTCATTCATTTTTATTTTATTTTAGTAACATCTACTTTTTAATTTCGTGTTCGGATTATTTCCATGGACTGGTGACTGGTAGTATGCAGCCTATACTTATTTTATGATGATAATAATAATAATAATAATAATAATAATAATAATAATAATAATAATAATTCATTAGATTCCGATTCTCAAGCTCCAAAGCTATCTGATCCAGTTCGATATAGAAATGGGTCAGTGGTATTATAAACGGGTTTTTTAGCTGTTATATTAATTATAGGCCTGTTATTCAATGACACATTGTGAGTAACATAAAAACATTTTATCAAAATTTTCAGAACTAAGCCTCAAAACAGCTGTCTGGATTTTTAATTCCCATTTTAGCTGTAAAAAAAAAAAAAAGAGCAAGCTATGTTAAACAATTAAACCAATTTTTGAACTTGGGAATCGATTCGTTTCGATATGATTCTTCGAATTCTTTAAATAATCGATTCAGAATCTTTATTTTTTTTTCAACACACCCACAACTGTTGCATTATTACCTTAACCACCAATCTTATTACATACACTTTTTGGATATTAAAACTCTCCTCAGCTACTACTTCTCTCACTATTCCACTGTCATCATCAATGTCAATATCCATAACGCTTAAGCCAACATTTGTTGTTACTTTTGTGAGGGCTCCTTACTCTAAATAATATATCATAGCAGTTTTTTTTTCTATTACCCCTAACAACAACAGTAATCATATTTCTCCGTCCATTCATTGTCTAAAACCATTAACTTTTGGGGGGGAAACCTTGATATATCACCATTCTATCAAAGGGCAACATGGAGACACTGCACACACTCACACCCAAGGACCATATAGACAGACTTTTTAACCCAAAAGTCAAGTTTTTGGACTCTGGGAGGAAGCTGGAGTACCCAGAGAGAACACACAAACTCTATGCAGAAAGACCCCATAACCTCCTTGAGGCAAGGCAAAAGTGCTAACAACTGCATCACATTGCAGCCTGTTCATAATAAATATAATAATACCACACATAAAAATGGTAGACATTTTAATATATTATTATTACCACAAACCCTATTATTATTATTATTATTATTATTATTATTATTATTATTACTATCAGTGGTGTGGATTTGAGTCACATGACTTGGACTTGAACCTATTTACTTGAAAATACTTCCTATTAGGGATGCACCGATAGCGATACTGGTTTTGGGTATCAGCCCCGATACTGCCTAATGTACTGGTATCGGTATCGGCTAATGTTAACCGATACCATGAACCAATACTTAAGATGTGGAAATGCAGCAATAACTTCACAGAAAATTGTAGTTTTTAAAATTTAAATTCTGTGTTCATTTTTATTAATATTTTATTTTTTATCTAATTCTCCATCATTTCTTGTAACAAGGACAGAAGAAAATAAAACCTGAATCCCAAGTGACGGCGCTTTTGTTGTGTGGTAGAAGTATCGGCATTGGTACTCTGTATCGGTAAGTACTCTGATCCAAGTATCGGTATGGTATTGGTTTTTTAAAAAGTAGTATCGTTGCATCCCTACTTCATATTTTACCTGTAATTACAGTTTTAAACTGTTATTTCAAACTTTTGCATTTTGATATCTTTTTACTAATCCTGTGATTTAAAAAAAACGAAGGTATCCTAATTCGCTGTCTGCTCTGTCCAGCAGGCAACACCTGGAATGTTAGAAATTGTAGTTCAAAAGAAGACATTTTAACTAGCTAAATTAGTATTATTTTTGGTTTTGGGGTCATTTTAAATCTGTAAAGCAGCAAGCAAGTTTGATTGATTGATTAAAACTGTAAAACATGGATGTTCGAGTTCAGTAAATACTTTTTTCTAAATTTTCTAAGTTCAGTCGCACTTGCTTCATTGAGTATTCAAATAAATAAAGATTTTTAAAATAATACATGGTTAACATTTACATTGAAAATAAATTGCAACATTTTTTAAATTTAATTAAATTAATTTAAATTCAGCATTTAAGACATGAGAATTGCAAAGCAATGACTTGGTGCCATCTTTGACTACTACTACTACTACTACTATTACTACTACTAATAATAATAATTATTATTATTATTATTATTATTATTATTATTATTATTATTATAAATATAAATACAACAGGAAATTGATGGATTTATCAACATTATCAATGAATGTGGACACTATATAACAATAGAGAAAATTGAACAATACTTCTACTTCCATTGTACTATAACCATCGTTATGGAAACTATTTTGTTTATTATGACATGAAATACCGCAAACACAAGCTTCAGAAAAATAAGAAAGGTGTGGAATATAGAAAAACAAATATTTTTTAAGGGGATACACATGCTGCAAAAACAAAAACCAAACCACAAGTAGTTATTTCTAAATGAACAAATAGTCATATTAATCACCACGCAAACGTGTAATGAATATTTTCACTTGTGAGTTTTATTTTTCAAGCGTTTGACATGTATATGAATCTTTAAACATGTACTACAGCCCAGTAGTTTGTCTGCACCTTTTTGTTTTCGCAAACCGTTAATCTTTCCAGGAGTCTTGGTTTTCTTGTCCAGCATTAATTATCCATCACACTTTGTGTTTTCCTTTTAGGGCAGATAATGCTAATGACATAAGCAGAACACCTCCTTCAAGATGCCGACTGTGTAGTTTACATGGAGGATGTTGAACCAGAAACGGCAATTCTTACATCTTGCTTTCAGTGACAGTTTTTTTTTACCTATTCTTGTGTAAAGGTCAGATTAATCGAGAGCTTGACTAATATGTGTCATGTCCAGATATTCTCTCACTTGAGCTTCGGATCTCTGCAGCTCCTCTAGAGTCACCATGAGCCTTTTGGATCCTTCTCTGATAAATGCTAAGTTTATCATGCCTATCTACCTAAGTTTATTATTAAAAACAGCAGATTCACTTTTAAATTGATTCGCCTTTTACATCTTGTTTTGTTTGGAGATATGCTCTTCTCATTTCGACTTGGCTGAATAAAAAGAAAGTATCCTGAGGAGTTGTATGAAACCTGGGGCTTCTGCATTCTACATCGCTTGTGATGTGACCGCAAGGGGGCAGTATATAGCAGTGTGCGATTATACTTGGTTGCACATAAAGCTTACAGCGTTGTCTGTAAGTGTCATCATCATCATGTATTTAATCTGTAATAAAATGACCAAGGTGTTTTACCTTTTTATAAACCTTCAAACAATTTAGTTCTTTATCCTGCTTGTATCTGCATCAAGGTAGCACTTTTAACAGTATTGTATTTTATATTATACAGCACACGATTCAGTACAAATGTCAAGGTGCTGCTGTAAACCAGCTCTTCTTGGACTAAAGACAACCAGGTAAGATGATTATTTTTTTTATTTTGTTTTTTGGTTGTTATATCCAGGATGCATCCAGTGTTGCAGGCTCTCAGAGGTATGAACAGATTAACAACACAGAATAAATAAAACTAGAGATAAAATCCCACCTTTTCTGACGCCAGTGCTAACACAAACATGGGTGGGAATGTTTCTTCCTCTTTATATGATGTAATTTACTTAGTGAATATAGTTACTGAAATCAATTAACTTTTCAGTAATATAATGAGGGTGCAGAATACATTTCATGTGTGCACACAATTAGGTAGGCTATTGTAGAAACGCAGGCAGAGGTAGAAGCAGCGAGATGAAGTAAGTCGTTTTAATGATGAAAAAAAGAAGAGCAGGACATGGAGCTGACATGAGTGTAACAAAAGAATCTAGCAAAGAACAACGCAAACCAGGGAGCATATGCACTGAGGCAGCGGTGGAAAAAAACAAAGGACCCAGATGAGCTAATTAGGGGAGATGTGGAACAGCTGTGGCAGAATGGGAGTGGAGTGGGAGACTATAAGCACGATGGGGGCTGAACTAAGACAGACGGGATCTATAAACCAAAAGGTATCGGAAAAAAAAAACTAAACCAAATTGTATACATGAAACACCACATGAAATGCATAAAATACTTAAAGAGATAACTGATATCTCAAAATCCTAATAAGAATAATAAACAACTAAAAATGGTAGGACATTTCTAACATATTTAGGCTACGAAGTGAGCACAAAAAAACCCCAAAAGAAAACCAAAACACAAAAATATATTGATCATCATTATAAACCTTCAAAATAAATCTAAATACTGTCTGATCTAGTAAATAAAATAAAAAAGCATGGACTTATTCACCATGTGTTTGCAAAACTTTGTGAAATATTTCAATTTAAAAAACAAGCATGCAAAGCAACCACACACACAAAAAAAGTGTTTCTCTCACTTCTCTATTTATTTAACTTTTTGGTTGTGGCACTTCTTCTTTATCTGTATTCTTTTCGTTAGAGAAAGAAGCACAAAAAAACATCTGTATACTTGTCATGGCTCCCACTAACTCTTTGAACTTCATGAGTTAATGTGTAACAGCTCTGGTAAAACTGCATGATGCCAGGAAAACCAAAGCTGACTTGTCTTTCTAAATCCCCATGAGAGCAAAGCATTTTACCACCATTTTGAATTCAGACGCTGCACCGCTTCAAGACAGACCTGAACATTTCAATTGGACCATAGAGGATGGGTAAAGCAGTTCTGCTTGGTGCCCTTCTCGCTCATGTGTACACTTGAGGATCACAAACCACATTCCTACAGTCATGAGGCGCAGCTGATCTGAGTCACAAGCTGGAGAGTGAAAGAGAGGAACAAGCTGAACACGTTCAGGCTAGAAAAGAACACAAACAGCGACGTCTTTGCTGCTTTCAAGGAAATAGTTTGAAGGCACTTCTTTTCTCAGGAAACAACTGCAGCAGCAATGATGAGGAGATTCATCGATCATTGCTGCTCTCATAAGATGGACTTTCGTCTGAACTACAGGTGGGACACATTTAATCCAGTAACAACTGCTTCTTCGGATCAGTAATGTTAGTTTTCGAATCTCATCTGTTTGGATACCTGATTAAAATCCAAGTTTTCATTAAAAATGTTTGTAAAACAGAAAAAATGATAAATGACTTTCTCTTATTTAAAATCGCAATGTTTCACTGTAAAACGTTACGCTGTGTAACCCTTTTTTTGACCTGTAAATGTAAGTCATGGCTTTTCAACAGACTTCAAGTTGAGCTTATTCACACCAGGAAATGTTTTGGTATCTTGTTAACGGCAACGCCGCTCACTAACAGATGCTGCTTTCAGATATGTTTTTTTTACCCTGAAGCTGGTCTGTGTGGTAACAAAACACTGATGACGCCAGTTACGATAAGACACAGGCTTCTGGACGATCAAGCAAGGAGATCTTTGTGCCAGCACATCTTCATTAACAAGGAAGTGAAAATGAAAGAGACTCAAGAAGGCACGGTTGTGTTTTCACACCCCTCTGTTAAGAAAGTATCGGGACAGTGATGGAAACGGGGCAGGAAGGAGAAGGTTGGGTTTGTAAGTAGGATTTGGGTTTTATTTTTGCTACTTTAATTGCTTTGTGTGGTCAGGAGGTGGGTGGACATGCGTCAGATGGAGCTGCAAGGTATTCTACACACTGTTCAGCACAAGATTAACACAATTACAACTAAAAAAAACTTTCTAAATAAGAATGAGGAGGAGAAATCTTAGAGCTGCATTTGCATTCGTCACTGGACTTAGGTTCTAAAAGGAGAAGTAATCTGGTTTCCTGCTATTTGTCATGCTTCTTGCATGTTAAGTGAACAGTAAGCATGTTTATGAGAGATAAAAACCATTGGTCTGCCTGAGAGGCATTTTGGGAAGCGATTACAAGTCTTTCTGGCATAAAAGTTCTGCTTTTTGAACCATGACATGTTCAAACCTTTCTGCTTCATGTATACAGCCTTCAGCGCTACCAAAAGAGTACATGGCACCAGCTACCATATTCACTGATTAAAATCTCTGTATAAGTTAGTTATAATTAGTCTTCCACCCGTTGCAATTCTTAGAGCATATGTAGACATTCCCTTTATAGCCTATAATATTTAGTGTTGACAAGCCACTAGATAAACCTGAAAAAAATAGGTTGCATTAAATGCATTACGAAAAAGAAGAAAAAAATCTAAGAGTGCACGAATTTAAAAACACGTGAGAAAATTTATATGTATAGTTGAGGCATAGGTAATTAATTCAGCATCAATTTTATCTAAAAAAAGCTTAACTTGCTACAGTTAGAAGTATTTTCAGCTTTGTGCAGTAAAACGGTTGTACAACACAAAACCGATAAAGAGGATAATGAAAAAGAAATAAAATAAAATAATTAAATATGTCTAACAAACCTAATCATTAAATTGTTACAGAATTAAATGTTCAACATTACAAATTAATCTGCAATTTAACCCCAAGATTGGTGACTGTTAACTGTTTGCCATTTAATCAATTGCTAAAGGTTAGTTCAGCGTTTTTTTATTTTACCACCAATTTAATGTATCCAGAATGAACATTAAAATAAAACTAAATAAATGAAATATTTTATATCTTTGTTGACTACTTTTTCCTCCTCTTTAGAACAGTGAGGCTGTTAGCTTTTGCGATTCTATTAGCTGCTTACAGCTAGCAGTGTCGCGAAAAACTTCTTTAGGTCTGTTACAATGTATTGAAGCAATAATCTCAAAATAAAATATGTATATCGGATGTTACTTCTCAGAGCTAGTTTCCATATGCAGTCCCTGACACACTACAGAGATATATAGTTAGTTTCCTTTGTATTTTTGGACACTGCTATGGGCAGTAGTCCAGGATGGTGTTAGAAGGAAGGACAACCGAGAGCTGTGAGAAAAACAGAAACCATGTATCAATTGCACCCTAAAGAAGTTTTCTATTGCAGTCTATAGGTGTCACCACCGGTTACTAAGAAAGCGTCTTATTAAAGGATCATGTGATATTAGTGGCTCTAAAAAAAGTGACTATATAGACTGAAAACGCTGCAGACCTCTGATCCAGAGTGACTGGGTGCTGCTTTTAGTTACCCTCATCCAAAACATTTGAAGAAATTATGGACTTTTTCTATGGATGTTTGTGTGATGAAAGCTAATAAGTGTGGGGTACGCTAAGAGCAATAAAGAAGAATAAGGCTGAAGTCTTGATCTGGATTTAATAATATTTCATTTTGGCCAGTCGTTCACACGAGCCCGTCCGGGCTACCCTTGACTCCCTTGTACAAGTCTTCTGTGTGCTTTGCTGTAAGAAGCTTCTGCCTCCATCCACTTTCAATATTATGTCTTCATCACAATGTTGTACCAAAACAATTCTCACTGCAGCAAGAGGGAAGGAGATGAAAAGCCTCCTCACACATAGCTGATGTTCTTATCATGTCATATTCTTTAGATGGAATTACTTATATGTAATGAATAATCTAATTCACATTACCTTGAAAGATTTCTATAACAGTCCCCTCTTTTTCTTTCTATACAGTAAGCCCAAAAGCATAAAAGGAATATTTCAAGATGTTTATACAATTTCTAACGGGAGCAAAGAAGAGCCAACTAAAAAATGACAATTATAAAATAATTAATTTATAGTCAGGCATGAATCCTGTTGACCAACGGATCGTCCAGATGACTTTATTGAGACTTAACTGGTTGTCAGAACCGTCTTTATATGCGATTTTTTATGTTTCTTTTGCTCACCATTTCATTCATTTTGTTGGGAAAATATGTTCTGATGTCTTGCCATCTGTCAGCAGTCTAGAAAAGAAAAAACGACGGAGAGAGATGTTACATAAGGCAAGGCAGGGCAGTTTTATTTGTATAGCACACTTTCAACAAGCTAATTCAAGGTGCTTTACATGAAATTAAAAACAGCAATAAAGCATACAGAACATGACATGTCAGACATGAAAAGAGGATAAAATAAAAACAGCGATAAAACTTGAAACACATACAAAACATATGAAATCCACCTTAAAGAGCAACTCAACCCCTTCCACAGTCTTTCTCTACCTACATTGTTGGCGGCATCAACATTTCCCTGCGATTCCAAGACTGGGTTTGCTTTATACAGTTGTGGCCAAAAGTTTTGAGAATGACACAAATATTCATTTTCACAAAGTTTGCTGCTAAACTGCTTTCAGATCTTTGTTTCAGTTGTTTCTGTGATGTACTGATATATAATTAAAGCACTTCATACGTTTCAAAGGCTTTTATCGACAATTACATGACATTTATGCAAAGAGTCAGTATTTGCAGGCCCTTCTTTTTCCGGACCTCTGCAATTCGCCTGAGCATGCTCTCAATCAACTTCTAGGCCAAATCCTGAATGATAGCAACCCATTCTTTCATAATCACTTCTTGGAGTTTGTCTGAATTAGTGGGTTTTCGTTTGTCCACCCGCCTCTTGAGGATTGACCACAAGTTCTCAATGGGATTAAGGTCTGGGGAGTTTCCAGGCCATGGACCCAAAATTTCAACATTTTGGTCCCTGAGCCACTTAGTTATCACTTTTGCCTTTCCAGCCATCGTGCTGCAAAATGCATTGTTCTTCACCAAACTGTTGTTGGATTGGTGGAAGAAGTTGCTGTTGGAGGGTGTTTTGGTACCATTCTTTATTCATGGCTGTGTTTTTGGGCAAAATTGTAAGTGAGCCCACTCACTTCGATGAGAAGCAACCCCACACATTAATGGTCTCAGGATGCTTTGCTGTTGGCATGACACAGGACTGATGGTAGCGCTCACCTTTTCTTCTCCAGACAAGCCTTTTTCCAGATGCCCAAAACAATTGGAAAGAGGCTTCATGGGAGAATATGACTTTGCCCCAGTCCTCAGGAGTCCATTCACCAAACTTTCTGCAGAATATCAATCAGTCCCTGATGTTTTCTTTGGAGAGAAGTGGCTTCTTTGCTGCCCTTCTTGACACCAGGCCATCTTCCAAAAGTCTTCGCCTCACTGTGCATGCAGATGCGCTCACACCTGCCGGCTGCCATTCCTGAGCAAGCTCTGCACTGGTGGCACTCCAATCCCGCAGCTGAATCCTCTTTAAGAGATGATCCTGGCGCTTGCTGGACGTTCTTGGACGCCCTGAAGCCTTCTTAACAAGAATTGAACCTCTTTCCTTGAAGTTCTTGATAATCCTATCAATTGTTGATTTAGGTGCAATCTTAGTAGCCACAATATCCTTGCCTGTGAAGCCATTATTATGCAATGCAATGATGGCTGCACGCGATTCTTTGCAGGTCACCATGGTTAACAATGGAAGAACAATGATTTCAAGCATCAACCTCCTTTTAACATGTCAAGTCTGCCATTCTAACCAAAATTGGCCTGACATAATAATCTCCAGCCTTGTGCTCGTCAGCAAGTGCAGTGTAAAGTTTTAAATTGAAGAGGGCACTCCACTGATGGTTTTTGGTAGAAAATTTATATTTTTACCAAAATACCAAAAAGAATAACCGGGCATGTAGACAGGACAATTTGACAACTCATTTACACAGTTTATCAGCAAAAAAAATGATTGGGGGATGAGTTGCACTTTAAGTCGTCTCAGAGAGATGTTACATCTGCACTCTAATGAAATACATACGCTTGTTAGTTGTCGATCCTCTAGGAACCCCTATAGGTCCATATCTGGTCTCAGCCTCTGCGTCCCCTTGGAAGGGGGGGCCCTGATGCCCCTCAGCCTGAGTTAAAGGCGTATTGAGGAACGTCTGGTAGTTTTATTTTTTCACAATAATTTCAGGTATTTATTGCAATAACGGAAACATTTTATATATATACACTACCGTTCAAAAGTTTGGGGTCACATTGAAATGTCCTTATTTTTGAAGGAAAAGCACTGTACTTTTCAATGAAGATGACTTTAAACTAGTCTTAACTTTAAAGAAACACACGCTATACATTGCTAATGTGGTAAATGACTATTCTAGCTGCAAATGTCTGGTTTTTGGTGCAATATCTACATAGGTGTATAGAGGCCCATTTCCAGCAACTATCACTCCAGTGTTCTAATGGTACAATGTGTTTGCTCATTGGCTCAGAAGGCTAATTGATGATTAGAAAACCCTTGTGCAATCATGTTCACACATCTGAAAACAGTTTAGCTCGGTACAGAAGCTACAAAACTGACCTTCCTTTGAGCAGATTGAGTTTCTGGAGCATCACATTTGTGGGGTCAATTAAACGCTCAAAATGGCCAGAAAAAGAGAACTTTCATCTGAAACTCGACAGTCTATTCTTGTTCTTAGAAATGAAGGCTATTCCATGCGAGAAATTGCTAAGAAATTGAAGATTTCCTACAACGGTGTGTACTACTCCCTTCAGAGGACAGCACAAACAGGCTCTAACCAGAGTAGAAAAAGAAGTGGGAGGCCGCGTTGCACAACTGAGCAAGAAGATAAGTACATTAGAGTCTCTAGTTTGAGAAACAGACGCCTCACAGGTCCCCAACTGGCATCTTCATTAAATAGTACCCGCAAAACACCAGTGTCAACATCTACAGTGAAGAGGCGGCTGCGGGATTCTGGGCTTCAGGGCAGAGTGGCAAAGAAAAAGCCATATCTGAGACTGGCCAATAAAAGAAAAAGATTAAGATGGGCAAAAGAACACAGACATTGGACAGAGGAAGACTGGAAAAAAGTGCTGTGGACGGATGAATCCAAGTTTGAGGTGTTTGGATCACAAAGAAGAACGTTTGTGAGACGCAGAACAACTGAAAAGATGCTGGAAGAATGCCTGACGCCATCTGTTAAGCATGGTGGAGGTAATGTGATGGTCTGGGGTTGCTTTGGTGCTGGTAAGGTGGGAGATTTGTACAGGGTAAAAGGGATTCTGAATAAGGAAGGCTATCACTCCATTTTGCAACGCCATGCCATACCCAGTGGACAGCGCTTGATTGGAGCCAATTTCATCCTACAACAGGACAATGACCCAAAACACACCTCGAAATTGTGCAAGAACTATTTAGAGAAGAAGCAGGCAGCTGGTATTCTATCGGTAATGGAGTGGCCAGCGCAGTCACCAGATTTGAACCCCGTTGAGCTGTTGTGGGAGCAGCTTGACCGTATGGTACGCAAGAAGTGCCCATCCAACCAATCCAAATTGTGGGAGCTGCTTCTAGAAGCGTGGGGTGCAATTTCTCCAGATTACCTCAACAAATTAACAGCTAGAATGCCAAAGGTCTGCAATGCTGTAATTGCTGCAAATGGAGGATTCTTTGATGAAAGCAAAGTTTGATGTAAAAACAATCTTATTTCAAATAAAAATCATTATTTCTAACCTTGTCAATGTCTTGACTCTATTTTTTATTCATTTCACAACGTATGGTGGTGAATAAGTGTGACTTTTCATGGAAAACACAAAATTGTTTGGGTGACCCCAAACTTTTGAACGGTAGTGTATATAAAATCAGTAAAATAGCAGATTATGTGTAAGCTTTGTTCCAGTGACAGTGCTAAAAAACATCACACAACAACGATGTACGGCTAATGTATGGCTCAGTCGCTCTGCTACTCCACATGTTTGCAGGTGAATCATAAAAACCCGCCGCAGGCAGTGATGTTTTACCCTACAGTGGCACTCTTCATATATCGCTGGCAGGGCTATTGTGAAAAAGTACGCGCTGGCTTGTATTCACTCCAGTGCAAAAGGTCCGGACCAAGGGAGGCTGGTGTGAATACGCCGTCAGTGGCAGACCATGTTATTCGAGCTAATTCAAATGATTAGTTCGTTGATCATAAGGAGTAAACAAACTCCAATAACTCAGGCTAATTAGCCATGCTTTATTAACTCTTTATGCGAAAAAAATAAATCAAGAGGAATTCAAATCCTTAGATTATCATTGAAAAAGGTCCTTAGGTTGATACCAAAACTTGAAGAGTCTACTATCTGTAGATAGAACCCTTCAATCCGAATGGACTGTGTGTTGAGTTTAATTGAATTTGAACCCATCCATCCATCCATCCATCCATCATCTTCCGCTTATCCGGGGTCTGGTCGCGGGGGCATTAGCCTAAGCAAAGAGGCCCAGACTTCCCTCTCCCCGGTTACTTGGGCCAGCTCCTCGGGAGGAATCCCGAGGCGTTCCCAGGCCAGCTGGGAGACATAATCCCTCAAGCGGGTCCTGGGTCTTCCCCTGGGTGTCCTCCCGGTGGGACGTGCCCAGAACACCTCACCAGGGAGGTCTGAATTTGAAACCTTATTGGAATTTAATTGAAACCCATATTCTCCTCCTTTTTTAGTACAAAGCTGTGAGCAACTGGCAGTGACGTTTTCAAAAGTCCCCAGCGTTGTGTTCACATGACAATGAATCAACCAGCGTTGTCAGAATTCTCCACTCTGGAACCTGTTTTTGAAAAAGTTGCGTTTACGTCCCCGAAACACCTCTTCTCGTGTAAACAGGAGGCTGAATGGCAGAGAAAGATCCCCGTTTTGCTGAAAAAGATTTCGTGTAAACAGTCCCTTAGGCTTGTCTCTTCTAAATTCGCTGAACATGTCAATATAATTTTAGAGCAATTTAGTGCACTTCTTCCTAATTTTTTGAAAACCTATTCTTAGTTATTAGCTGTCTCTCCTGACCTCCAGTATGACCGTTTGACCTCTATTAGAAAACAGGCAGATCTCCTTGTTTTTTTAAACTTAATTTTAAGATGGATTATTCCTCCTTTTAAGATAAACTATTTTAATGATAATAAGCAGACCAACACTTACCTCAGCCATTTGTGTTATCAGTTTGGTGAAATATTCCTGTATCAGACCTCATTATGTCACGAACTAATATTTTAATATTATGGTGGTATTAATTATTTTTATCAAAAAAAGTTGCAGTTTTTGAAGCACTCAGGCCCATGCTTTTTCGTAAACATCGGTAGCATTGACCCATTATCAAAAATGTATAGTATGTTCAGCTGCAATTCTTTTGTCTTGCAGATCATGTACCAGTTCCCTTCTTTCAAAAGTATCAAATCAATATCACTTTATTTATCCACTTCATGCAGAGATATATAACAGCACAAGCGCAGTAAAAAACAAAACTGCAAACACAGACAAACACACAGTAAAAACTGAATATTAAAAAGTATCCAGATTTGTCCAAGCACGGTCACTTTGACTGTGGTTTAGTATAGTAAAACATGTTCTACGGCCTCTTCTTGAAAACAAAATGTACTTTTCCTTGTAGCGTGTTTCCTTAGTTTAAATAGTGTATTATTTAATCCTGTATGACAGAAATATAATTTGAATATAGTAACTTACTCTTTTCTACTTCATTCTGTTTTCCTAATCATACCAACTTTCCTCTGATTATAAAACCACCCACTGTTTATCCCATTTTCCCTTGACCTTTTGTTTAATTACTGATTTTATTTCTCTTTTACGGAATGGTACTAAGATAATAACTAGTCTAATTTTTGTGTTGAATGTTCATCTGCCAGCTTTTTTCCTTTTGTGAGGCTATCAATATTTTCTAGTGCTCGAATTCTGTACAGTAATTGCTGAATTTCTATTAAAATGTATGGTCTGCTGTCTGAATGATTATGTTTCAGTCAGTGCATTTACATGCAGTAAGAGGAAGCCGAATTGTTGCTAGAGTCCGAAGTTTAACAAAACTAGAATTTTCAAAATCGGAGCAATTCAGACCGCAAGCTTTGTCAGCGTCAAGCAAGCCTCATAAAGCGACTAGTTTGACGCATATACACAGAAGATACATTTTTAGGCTGAAGCTTGCAAAGCTCGTAGACGGGCCTTTCTCTGCTGGATGTTTTAAACACTCGTTTATCGCGGTTGGCTTAGCAGCGTCGACGTCGGGCAACGTCACTACAGTGAGATGCTCTCAGTGGTTGCCATGCTGCGTCAAGAGTGTTGAGATCGTCAAAAGTTCAACTAGCTGAACGTCTGCGTTGCTAGCGTTGAGCTTTGAAGCTTGAAACGCAGGAAAAGCTGGAAAAGTTGACGGAGCCAACGCTCACAAAGCGCCGCAGAGACCGCAATGCTCCTCCAACGGCCTCAACCATAAACTTAACGTGTAATCTTAATGATGCTGGCGCTGACATAGCCTGCGGTCTGAACGCACCTTAAGTCACCCAGAAAATGGGGTCGGAATTGTCTCCACATGTAAACTCCAAACCTGGCTTCGCCCAGATATTCACAGAAAATGACAGTGTGAGTGAGAATAACAAAACTGGTACACAACACGGCAGCAACAATTAGTTTAACACAATCAAACAGTGCAGTACTTACACAATGTTCTGTGCTGCAGCGTTGTTGTCGTCCATTTCTTCACTCATTGTGCATATTCCATTTTTACTCCATCTGATTCGCTGCTGCCAGAATTTGTTTATTATTTTGTGACACTTTAGGCCTAGTGGAAGAATTTCAGTGTGAAAGGGAGCATGTCGCCACCTGGTGTCATTGAGTCGTACACACTTCATTCAATAATTCGATTTTCTGAGTGAGACGTAAACTGGGTAAAGCTATTAGACCAATTATTGCCACAAAGTTTATCTAGATGTGCATATGTAAACATACTGAGTGACTTGAACTAGAATGTGAACAAATTAAACATCTTAATGGACATAAACTTGAATGCAACATTACTATTCATTATCTAAATATACTTGGATCTGAATTGTTTACTTTGGTCCGCTGCCACCTAGTGACTGGAGGCTTGTTGATTGTTCAAGCATGAATAAAGACAAAAATGTCCTCCTTCCTCTTGACGTCTTCATTATTTCAACAATTTATAGATAATTCAGCAGATTTATTTTTCCATTCTAGTAGTCAGCTGTTTGCTTTTCACTAACAATCTGTTTGGCCTTACTTTTGTTCAATAAATGATAACCATAAGCAGTAAAAGTTAAAGGCAAATGGACTTCTTTTGGTTGTGTCCAGACTTTTTACCTCTCATCAAAAACATTTTGTCAGTTCTAAACATGGTTTAAAGTAATCATAAAAACATAGTGAGGTTTTTGCTTAGATTTATATATTCTATGCAGCTGGAAATACTGAATCTTTAAGAAAGACAAGAATTGATAGGTGTCTTTTTTTAATCATGACTATTTCAGACGTCTTTATTTTAATGATTCATTACAGCTATTGTATACTAATACAACTGGCTTTGTTTTATCTTTTTTTTTCCCCATTTGCTAGTTTTACTGTAACCTCTTGTGTTTTGAATGCACAATGTTAAAATATATTCCAACAATGGCTTTGGTAACTGAAGACACACAGAGTAGATATTTAAAAAAAATAAAAACTGCAAATGGATCCTACAAAGATTCTAAAATACATTTTTGTAATCTGATTTTGTCAATGTCATTCTGATATTAGTTTGTTATTGTGACTGATTTTAAAGCTACTGTCACATGAACAAGGAAAAATTTCAAAGTTATTGTGGAAGATACACCAAAACTGTTCTTTCTTGTTCAGAATCTGGTGACCTCTGACCTGATGGAGGACAAGAAGGGGGATTGCCAGGTGACGGAGGAGACTGCCGTCGACTTTGAAATCAGACATAACAAAAATGACCAACAGACCAACAACAACAGATCCACATGGACAAATGGTATCTTAATGTAGCATTTGTTTAGTGTTTTTGACTTCATATCGAAGTTGACAATAATTGATTAAGACATATTCAGTTTTTATATATATATATTTTCTTATGAAAGTTAATGTGCATTAATCAGTTCTCCATTAAAAGGTAACATCAGTTAACTTTGGTATTTCTTTTAGACTTCAGTTTAACTCGGATTTGTTTTAGTTCATATATTCTAACCACTCATTTGAACCTCAAAAACATTTGGATTGGATCAAGTACAAGGCAAGGCAATTTTATTTGTGTAGCACACTTTCAACACAAGGCAATTCAAGGTGCTTTACATGATTAAGACTGGTTCACAGCATAAATAAGTTTGATGATTAGAGTACAAATGAGCAGTTACAATAAGAAAATAATCAAGAAAATACAACAATGTAGACAAGTGAGTAAAAAACAGTTTTAGTTCATTAACTGATCTTGCTAAAGAAAGCTCACAGTTTTTAACATAAGAAAGCATTTACAGTAATTAAGACAATAATTCGTGTGACAATTAAAAACAAGCAAGTAAAAACAGTTACTCATAAGTGAGTCTAAATAGGTACGTTTTAATTTTACACTTAAGAGTTCAGTGTCTCTGCAGTTTTGCATTCTCCTGGTAGTTTGTTCCAGATATGAGGAGTATAGAAACTGAAAGCTGCTTCCCCATGCTTGGTTCTGGTTCTAGGGACAATCAGTAAACTAGAGCTGGAGGACCTGAGTGATCTGGATGGTTTGTACCGTGATAGCAGATTGTTAATGTACTGTGGTGCTAACCCATTTAATGATTTATAAACTAATAAACGCACTTTGAAGTCTATTTTCTGAGCTACAGGGAGCCAGTGTAAGGACTTTAGAACTGGGGTGACGTTTTCTGTCTTCCTGGTTCTAGTGAGAACACATGCAGCAGCGTTCTGGATCAGCTGCAGCTGTCTGATTTTTTTAGGCAGACCTGTGAAGATACTGTTACAGTAATCAAGACAGCTAGAGATAAATGCATGGAGGAGTTTTTCTAGATGTCCTTGTGTCATCATTCCTTTAATCCTAGAAATGTTTCTCAGGTGATGGAAAGCTGACCTTGTTATTGCCTTTATGTGACCCTGGAGGTTCAGGTCTTTGTCCAAGTACAAAGTGCTTGCATAAAATAAACAAACTGAATTTAGGGTTAATTTACAATTTGATTGTTATTGGTTATAAATAATTGTTCAACTTAAACAATCATGGCCCTCTGTCTTCTTCAGGTCAGTGTGTCGCAGCGATCCCGCTTAGTTCGACATTCATTCCCAGATTTGATCTGTCTCTCTGTCATGCCAAACTGGAGAGGCATGGTTTCGAGGTCAGTGGAAGCTCAGGTGGTGTCATTTCAGTCTCGTTAAAGGATGTTAATTAGCTTGTTCTGTGCATTTTCTTTAGGTTCCAGCCAGGGATTTGGAGGATCCACTGAAAGTAGCCCTAGATGTCCCATCAGTCAGAAGATACATGGTTTTCAACTCTGGCCTTTTTCACTTTATATTGGCACCGGTATTCAAAGTTTAGAAAATCTTTTTGTTTGTACTTGTTCAGTTTCCCTCCTTGAAGAGCTTGGGCTTTTTTTAAAGTCTTCCTCAAATTGTGAACATATATATATGTCCAGACAGTCAAAATATGGGCAGAATATGGTGGGAAATGTGAACTTCTTGCTTACATCAGATGACAAAAACTGTTCATATAACTGCTATATCTTCCCCTATACCATTTATAAATAAAATGGTGTAAGCCTCTACTGATGTGAGCTGAAATGCCATTTAGAGGAAGAATTCATTACTCCAATATTCAAGATTAAGATCCTATGCCAAGATTAAGACCCTATGCCGCACCACCATATATTTACATATATTGTGTTAACTACCATCATACGACACAAACAAAAAAAGGTTTACTAAAGAGTCTTTAAATTATGCTTAAATTGTATAAATCAATAGTTCCAGCTTCTGTTAAAGTGAAAGTCATAGAAAAAATGTTTTTTCTAACAATGATAAGGATTATTAAAATTATGTTACATGAGTTTAGGTATATATTAGAAACATAACTTGATAGTTGAACGTTCTTAAGAGGTAAAAATCTATTTTAAATCTGAGAACTATTGCAATTTCTGAATTCAGGTGCTGTATTTGGTGCTGTGGTGTGCAGTTTTCTCCACCCTCCACCTCTACATCACTGTAACCAACTACTGGGTCCTCATTCTCTCCGTCAGCCTCATCTCGATCCTTCTCACCACTGCAATCCTCTTCATTCTTCATCACAGTAAAAAAGAAGTAAGAAAACCATGCTGTTAAATTTCAACACATCATCAGCATAGCTAAATTTGATCTCTTCTGTCAGATCAATGTCAACATAGACGTTCGGTTGGTCCAGGTGAATGAGAGGATGATGAAACACAAGTTGTTGGTGGGTGTTGCAGACTGGGTCCAGAACTGTACTGGACACATGCAGGTAATAATTCAAATCTGAAAAGTGTGAATTCGACCAAAATGTAACTTTTTGGCTAGCATGTAGAATACTACACATGGGAGAAAAAGAAACATTACTGCTGGTGGCAGCATCATGCTCAGGGAATGCTTTACCAGGGTCAGAGTTGATGGGAAGATTTATGGAGCCAAATGGGGAGCCTTAGTCTCCTCCCCTTCCTCTCCACCCGTGGATCCCCGTTTTTTGTTTTTCTCTCTCTCTCTCTACTGTCTCTCAGGTGTAGAAGCAGACTTCTAAGTTTTTTTTTTTTTGTTTGTTTTTTTTCTTTATTCCCCTCTTCCCCTTTTAACCTTTTGTCCCAAAAGTAAAATTTGCATATAACTGCCCCTAATCTGTTAAACCCCACCCACCAATTACAATTCCATGTCAGCCTAGTAACATGATGTTTGGGCGTAGTCTACAAACACCAATTTGCATAAAACTAACAGAGCCCTCTAAACAGCTCTTCCTCAAAGGGACTGAAATTACAAAAAAATTGAGCGGTTGAGATCGCTTTATGTGGGAGGGATTTTGTGCAAACATGAACAAAGATCATGTTTTGCACAGATCATAGACCAACTGTAACTTAAATTGTTCATCATAGTATTGACTTTAGGGTTCATCTATTTTTCTGAAATAGCCCTTCCACTGCACATTTATGAACAGCTACGTGTTGCTTTGTCACATAAAATCCCAGTAAAAATGTGGACCTTTGTGGTTGTAACTTGACAAAAAGTCAAAAAGACTAATGTTTGATAGTCCATCAGCAAGGCATCAATACAGCTGTTTCTTTGTAGTTTTGTTTGCCCAGTTGGAGTAGGATCAGAGATTATAAACCTCTTGTTTGCTCTTCTTTCTGTGTCTCTACAGTTGTACTTTGTGTACTGGGACATGTCCCACTGTTTGAGGACACTGACTAATACTTTAGAGGAGAGCACCTCCGTGACAAATGAGACCCAGGTGAGTCAAGCATATCTGTTGGTGTTTGTCCTCCTATTTCTTGGTTGATTTCTCTGTGTCTTCCTCAGTTTGCCCTTGTTCACTTTGAGAAAAAATGCAACTACAAATGCCTTGAAAGCCATATCTATATCTTAAAGTTTAAGCCGAGCTTTGAAAGAGGGCATTACAGTAGATGCAGTTTCCAGCGCTCCGTCAGAACGATCAGATCAATCTCTCTCCTCAGAAAACCATGAAGAGCAGAATGTCACATCTAGTCTTGGTGACAGAGCTCCGTCCCATCGACCCTGAGGCCGGCGGTTCAGATGTCGACCAAGACTGTGATGAAAACAGACCTCTGCTGAGAAACGAGGACACGAGAATCAGTACGCCGTCCAGCCAGCGGGGGGACTCGAAGATCACCTCTAACTACAGCCTGGTTCCTGAAGCTTTACTACCTGCTGAGGTGAGGGCGGCATGGAGATGTATACCTGTATGGTGATCTTAATAAATTAACCCCAGCTCTGTAAGAAACATGTGGAATACAGCCTAGACTCAGTCTCTGATATGTGTAAATTAATTTATTGTATTGAATTGTATGTGAATCAATTGGCTTGAAAAACCTGATTAGATATATGATAAATCCACCCTCCCAGAAGCACCTAATGACAAGTAAGCTCTGCCTTTACTGATAACCAAAAGCTTTTTGAAAACTCAATAAAACCTAAAACATTTCAAGGATTAAAGGACTAATGTCACAACGGGACCTTGTAAAACGTATTTGTTAATTTTTTGTTGGCTCAATTAGCGCAACAGTGTCTTCACATGTCTGCCTAAAAAGTCAATCAGACAGCTGCAGTTGATCCGGAACGCTGCCCCTCACTAGAACCATGAAAGTACAAAACATAGGGCTGGACGATAATTCGATAGCAATATATATCGATTGATAGACGTGAGGTGCGATAGAAAAAAAAAGGGGTCGATGAAAAAGTTCAATAGAAAAACATTTTTTCATTATAGCCAATCAGGTTGCTTAATACACTAATCATTACTCCAAACGAATCATTAACAACAACCCACGCAGCTCTGTCAGCCACCACTCTCTAATTTCAAACCACAAAAATATTGAAATGAAGCTGAAACAGAATGTTTTGATAGTCCCTAAGCAAACCATTGCTGTAACTTCACAAAGTGGTCCAAAACCACAACCACCTTTTCTTGGCAGTTCTCCACCTGCTCCTGGTAGTTGTGTTTTGTTTGTTTCCTGTGGAATGGTGGGTTTTGTTGTTTCTGAGACAATGACTATGTTTGGCTGTAGTGATGTTTCAGCGATATGCAGAGGGAACCTCAATTACTTCTGCCTGTTCGAAGCTGTGTAGAGGAGACCTTTGGGGAGGCCGTTGCTCGATGCGTAGAGCAGTTGGCTTGTTATCGGAAGGTTGTAGGTTTCTGCCTGTCACCTGTCGATGTGCCCCTGGGCAAGGCACTAAACCCCAACCTGTCTACCACTCTGCATAACGGCAAATGTGTCTGTGAGAGTGGCCCACCAGCTTTGACAAAAACTACTCATCTTTGGGGCAAGATTGTGTTTCTCAGGGATGACAGCATTGACTATCCTTTCTGAACTTGGTCCTGGCATCAGTCAAACTGACCTTATTAGTTTAATCCTTGATGCAGTCTAATTGTAATAGTGTAAATGTTGAGGTATCCTTTTCATGAACCAAAGCAATCCCGAAATATGTTTAGCTTCTTCATACAGTATGTCTTAAATGCCAAGGTTGGACATTTAGGGAAAAAAATAACTAATAGAAAACTATCAAAAGTGCAGATCTCAGTGCCCCCAAATATTTCCTGAAAGCTTCTTCAAAATCCATCTTCAACTTCCTAGTCTCATGTTGCTAACTAAAAAACAAACAAACCCTGGTGAAAACATAACCTTTTTGGTTTTACATGGTAAAGAAACGGCACCTAAATTCACATTAACTAAGCCAAGACCTAGGTTTTAAGGCAGACCAGAGTTCGCTTTTTTGGTCCGTTTCAGATTTCAGTTGAACGTTCATATCTTCCCAAACGAACCAAACGAAACAGGGTTTTGTATTTTTACATTTTTGACCCAGTGTAGAATAAAATAATTCTTCAATACATTCAAGTGTGCACATTCAATTCTTGTTTTTCTTTGGATCATTCTTTTTTCGCTGGTAAAAGAGGGGTCCAAATAAATCACTAAAAGCTCCAAGTTAATGTCAATTTCCATGATAAGTGTATGTAAACTTCAGACCAACATCTTTGCTCTCTTCTTTCAGGCTAAAGCATATCAACTTCTGATGACGTACAGTGCAGCTTATGTGAAACTGCTGGTGTCAGAGAGGTTGTCGTGGCCATCCAATCACCACCTGCGGCCGCTGAGGACCCACTGTGCCACGGCCCCTATCTGCCTCTGTCAGTACATTAGAAAGAAAGTCCTTCAATAACAAAGAAAGACAATAGAGTGTTAATGTACAACTAAGACATGACATTGTCTTTTCTTCTGGAGCCAATGTGGATTTAGGTTATTTTTATTCGCTGATGGACTCGTTTGGGTCAGAACTCATATTTCTTTGCTTTTTTTTTTATATATTTTATCCATCCCGTGAGGCAGGTTGATTTTATTTTTATTTTTTTGCCTAGTGGCTGATTGTCTGCCAGCTCTGTGTTTGCACCACCTGGATGTTAATTTGTTTGCATTCAGCAAAATGCTGTCAACGTTCGGGCAAGCTGCTGAGAAACAATATTGATAATTGCTTTCACACGACGATCACCACCATATTTACTACCAAGTGCTGTTTAAATTATTTGTACAAATGATAAATATATTGTAGACCTGTTAGATTTAATCTTCTGCATAGTGAACTGCAAAGAAAGCTCTTCAGTGTGAGCTGCAAGGTTTTTTCTTGTAATTTCTATTGATTTAATTGATTCCCATTGAATCGATTTATTTCTATTTCTTAAAAAATGTGGGAAAGATACAAAGAAAAACACATAAAGCACTCGTCACATTGATTCAAATGTGTGCTCTTGATCAACGATCTCCAAACATACAGTTTGAATATGTTGTAACAGGATATAATACATATCCTCTGGTTTGTAAAAGGTTTTGAAGATATTCGTTTTTGGAATATTCTGGTACACACTTCAATGTTTCAGACCTGAAAGCAAATTTTTGATTTGAACTGTTTAAAGTAGAACATGCAGCTTACACGATGATTTCTTTTATTAGAGGAAATGGTTGTCCAAACCAAAATGACCCAGTGAGAAAAACTATACACTGCCTAAACCTTATAGCTGCTTTTCTACCTCTGGCAGCAAAAACTGTTTGAGTGTCTTTGCCATTGGCGTCTGATTTCCACTCTGACAGTCAGTAATTTCTTTTGTTCCAACTTTGACCAATTCTCTAATTGTCGATGCTACTCGCATCAACAATAGTATCTGTGGTGGAAACAAGTCTAATAAGTCGCAGTGTTAAGAATGTATCTACAATCAATGTAATATATAGAACCTAAAACTCTAAACCCATGATTCTCAAACTGTGGTATGTGTACCACCAGTGGTACTCAGGCTCTCCCTAGTGGTACTTCGAGGAAGGTTCTAAATACTTTTTGAAAATAAAATACATTCAAAAATATATAATTGACACACAGTGTGGCTGTGACTGCCAATAATTACATATAAATTATAACTTTGAGGAATAAATAAGCCTCCTTTGTCTAGAGTTAAAAAGGTACACCCTATCTACTGTATGTTTAGGTTGGTCATGATTGTGGTACTTTGAGAGCTTGACATTTTCTCAGGTTGTACCGACGGTAAAAAGTTTTAGAAATACTGTGCTAAACTTAACAAAATAAAAGAGGTGTTTGCATATGAATAGTATAGCTTAAACAAGGTTTGTTAGAAGTACTGCCAACTATGGCTACTTAATGGGCCTCACCATATTGGAATCCCAATTTATCCAACTATGTTAATTGATATTAAACCCAACTCGGAGTTCTGAATTCCCAGGTAAATGGAACGCGCCATAGTTCCAACAAGAGCGGTTTAACATGTCCAAGTTCAATTTTAAAGCAATACTTTACAAGTAATAGTCCAAGTGCAAGTCATCTGTTTACTGCTTGAGTCAATTCACAAGTCCCTTAAATGTGACCTGAGTCTAGGACTTGTGTGCTCCATCCTGGGTTACAGAAAATGAGATGCTTACCCTTTAAAAACTTCAACTTTTGTCTCATCAGTCCATAAAATATTTTCTTAAAACATCTTGGGGATTATCAAGATGGTAAATATGATGCAGGTTTTAGCTTTCTTCATATCCAGCAGCGGTTTTGGCCTTGGAATAGTCTCATGCACTCCATTATTGCACAGTCTCTCTATCAACATTAAATGCTGACCTTACCTGAGGTGTTATCATCATGTTTGCTGGTTAATAAAGAATCCAATTGAAGAAAACCTCAACTGACGGTGGCATAAAGCTGAGTTTTTAATAATAAGTAGACAAAAAGACTTATAGGGAAAATTGTTAGAAGAACAGGAGCTCGGCAGAGTAATGCTAGGAACCAGTAATGAACAGTGACAGCTTTTATACAGAGGAAGGTGGTCTAATCAGGAAGATTTGGAACAGGTGTGTCAGGAGAGCAAAATAAGGAAATGGATCAAAGGCAATTAATTAACAAAGAAGAAACTTAACAAGACAGTATTCTAGAGAACAAACCAGAATACAGGGAACAGAACAAAATAAAAAGACATATATTTAAACCTAAAATAATGAAAGGATGATTGATTTAGCTTTAAATGTGTTTTGTTTGTTTATCTTTTAATCTTTTTATATTTTGTTTTTTTATTTTGTAAAGCACTTTGTGCTGATTTTATCATGCAAAGTGCTCAATAAATAAAATTTTATTTGCTTGTGTTTGAACCAACACCATTCTAAAAATAATGAACACATACAAAATTTTTCTGAATATGGCAAAACCTTTTAAACTTTGTGACGAGCTTTGTGACCCTTTTTTTCATCTCTGATCTGTTCTTGAATTTCTTTAGATTGGGGCATGGTTTGTTTAGTTTTCAGATCTTTTTGCCTACTTCAGGTTGCTGGTGGGATTTCTAAATTCATCAGGTCTGTTACTGCCAGGTCAGTCCTGGGTGTGGTGAGTGCAAATGATTTTTTTTTTCCAAATAGTCTGATTAATCCCAATTGTTTCAGTTAGTCAGATAGCCAGGGGTGTAACCATCATCTCCGAAGTGAGGATGGGCACTTTTTTTTTTTTGTCATTGTGGGCAAAGAACCATTTAGTCACTGTTGCACAATGAGTGCACTGGCTTAGCTATAAGCAATATTAATAGTAGTTGAAATACAGTATTAAATATAATTAATACCATTAATAAAACCAGAGGTTACATAAATAATCACTTTTCATCTCCAAAAAAATAAGGATAGCAATGAAAATGTATGTATATTTTGTCTTTTTTGTACAGATAGTTGTAATTTCTAATTCAAATTAATCAAAAAAATCAGCATACACTGGATTAAAGAGGACCTTGGCAAGAAAATAAAGGGGAGTAGAGCCAACCTTTTTCTGCGACATCACAGATGGCCATTTAGCTTCCCGAGGAGCTTTGATGTCTCTGAGATCATTTAAATTGGCCTTAAGCCGCACGCCTCCACCCTCCATCACAGGGCCTCGGCTTCCCCTGGGTCAGCCTCGCTAGATGTCTCGCTGTGTGTGTTTGTGTCATCACGCTGCACCCATGCTGGCATGCCATCTCAGCTGCAGCATCAGGCCTGAATCTGGGTAGAAAATGTCTGTGCTCGAAAAGTCGTTTTGTGTGGGAAGGACTGCAACTGGTGGTTTCAGTAAGATCAGCTTTAAATTATTTGGTTTTACTTTCCTGAAAAAAATGAAAAGACTAAAACATTAATTAATTCACTAATTAACAGAGGAATATTTGTTTAATTCTGGGGGGTTTAGTCATATTACTAGCAGTCAGTTATGAACACAAACTTTCTGTGAAATACATGAATTTTTTCTTAAGTACGTTAGCAGCAGCAAGCTAATGCCCAAAGAGCTACAAATTGAAAATCTGTCAGAGAAAAGGTCTCTCACGTCTTTACTGATTTTGCTTCTATATTTGTCTCAGTAGGACTTTCAGATGCTGTCTGTCTGCTGCAGATAGCTTGCAGACCAAAGAAGAAGAAAAATACAGAACAATCAAGACCACTTTATCAGATTACAAAACATTCTGGATCTTTAAGAACAACATATGGTTAAATTGGAGTGACTTAAAGCTGTATGTGGTAAAGTTTTCGATAAAATGCATGTTGGGATCTTGTATGTTGCACATCCATTGTTGCCTGCGTAGCTGAGGCTGGGGGTTGTATCAGAGTCCAACAAGAAAAACTCAGACATTGATCAACTTTCCGGCATCACTCCAGGCATTTAAACCGTCTCTTTCCAGAGGGATGTTTCTGAAAAACTTCCACAAGACTCATTCTGATCAGATTTCCAAACCATCAGATTTCTTTCGATGTGAAGGAACATCGACTCCACCTCGTGACTCTTCCGAGTAGACAGACTTTCACAGTCTATGCTTAAGGTGAGCTCTTCTCAGTTGTTTGTATCCACACTTTGTAAATAATTTATGTTTTGGTTTTTGATATGTGTGCAGATTTTGGTCAGGGAAGACAGGTGGTTTGACAAGGGAGTGAAACCATCTTTGCTAAACATAAAAAAGCTAGTTTAATCAAATTAGGTGGCCTCAGATGTAATCTTTCTATCACCTACTCTGCGGCCCTGACCCATCTTCCCAGGCCTTACTTTCAGAAGGTCCTATATGACCGAAAAAACTCAAAATGGGTGACTCAAAATCTACAGCAGCCTGTATTTAGCTCCATCGATCTTTCCATGAACTGTCACAAGCTTTCCTGTCCCTGCTGAAGGTAAAACTTCCCCACAGTATGATGGTGCGTAAATGTCTGGATGGTGTGTTCAGGGGGATGTGCAATGTTGGTTTTCTGCCACGCATTCTTCCTATAAACAGAGTTTCTTATTGCTTTCTTCTTGCCTGTCTTCCATAAACACCAGACCTGTGGAGTACAAAACTAAAAGCTTTCATGTTGACAGATTCACCTATCTGACTTGTGCATCTCTTCAGTTATTCCTGCACTTCTATCCTGTGAGCATAGGCAGCCTCAGAGTGTATCCTTCACACCCTCCATAGTTGTTAGGCCGCAAACCTCTTATACTTCATTTTCCAAAAATTTTGAAGAAAGCTACTGGCTGTCATTTTGTAAACTTTTTATGTTTTACTGCAAGTGCTTCTTTAACCATAAAAACACGTTTGAAATGTTAAGTACTTATATAACCTGATCAACTTTTTCTTTTTGAAGTCTAGCTAGATTTATCAAGACTAAGGGCAACAACCTTTCTTTGAACTGTGAACCTTGATGACCACTGGGTTAGGTGGACAGTCTTGTTAGGTTTGCAGTTGTGATAAGTTCTCCCACTTAAAAAGATGAGAGAAAGACTTAATTTTCATCATAGGTATAGCTCAATTATGAGAGAAAAAAAATAGAAGAAAAAAAAATCCAGAAAATCAAATGGTATTTTAAAATAATTTGAAAATTATGGTTGAAAATAAGTATATGGTCACCTACAAAAAAGAAAGATTTCTGGCTCTCAACAGACCTGTAATTTCTGTAAGAGGCTCCTATGTCCCCCACTTGTTACCTGTATTAATAGCACCTGTTTGAACTCATTATCAGTATAAAAGACGCCTGTCTTCAACCTCAAACAATCACGTTCCAAACTCCACTATGGCCAAAAACAAAGAGCTGTCAAAGGACACCAGAAAAACAATTGTAGACCTGCACTAGGCTGGGAAGACTGAATCTGTAATAAGTACACAGCTTGCTGTGAAGAAATCAACAGTGGGTGCAATTATTAGAAAATAGAAGACATACAAGACCACTGATAATCTCCCTCAATCCGGGGCTCCATGCAAGATCTCACCCTGTGGGGTCAAAATGATCACAATAACGGTGAGGAAAAATCCCAGAACGACATGGGGGACCTGGTGAATGACCTGCAGAGAGTTGGGACCAAAGTAACAAAGGCTACCATCAGTAACACATTAAGCTGCCTGGGACTCAAATCCTTCAGTGCCAGCCGTGTCCCCCTGCATAAGCTAGTACATATCCAGGCCCATCTGAAGTTTGGTAGAGAGCATTTGGATGATGCAGAAGAGGATTCTGAAAATGTCATTTGGTCAGATGAAACCAAAATAGATCTTTTTGGTGAATGCTCTATTTGTCGTGTTTGGAGGAAAAGGAATGCTGAGTTGCATCCAAATAACACCATACTCACTATAAAGCATGGGGGTGGAAACATGCTCTGGGGCTGTTTTTGGAGAAGGGACCAGGACGACTAAACTCTATAAAGGAAAGAATGAATTGGGCCATGTATAGTGACATTTTGTATGAGAACCTCCTACTATCTTCAAGGGCACTGAAGATGAAACATGGCTGGGTCTTTCAGCATGACAATGATCCCCAACACACCATCCCAATAACGAAGGAATGCCCTCGTAAGAAGTATTTTAAGGTCCTGGAGTGGCCTAGCCAGTCTCCAGATCTCAATCCCATTCAAAATCTATGGAGGGAATTTAAAGTCTGTGTTGCCTAAAGACAGCACAAAAACACCACTGCTCTAGAGGAGACCTAAATGGAGGAATGGGCCAAAATACCAGCAACTCTGTATGAGAACATTGTGAAGACTTATAGTAAATGCCTCTGTTATTGCCAACAAAGTGTATAAAAAAGTATTGAGATGAACTTTTGTTGTTGACCAAATAACAATAATTCTTTAAAAATAGAATATGATTTTCTGGATTTTTTATTTTTCTTATTTTGTCTCTCATAGTTCAGGAATACCTATAATGAAAATACAGGATCCTCTAAAATTTTTAAGTGGAAGAACTTACACAATCGGTGGCTGACTAAACACTTTTTTTCCCCCCACTGTATAAATATCATGATTTCTTTTCCTTTTAATTCCCAACGAACTCATCACCATCTGAAAAAGGAACAAGCTAAATATGATTCTTTTATTAGGAATATGACTGACTGACATTGGAATTGTTAAACTAAATTGTTTTTGCATCCATATAAAAATATTTTAATTCTAATGCTTACAGTCTGCCTATAGTAGAATAATTTCGGGCAAGATCAAAATCTTTTCTCTGTTGCAGAAATGTCAGCAGCTGCAATACAAATATCCACAAGACCTCCAGTGAATAAACACAAGATTTTGAGAGCTTCTGTGTATCATTCTCTGACAGCGAGGAGAGGAAGAAAAACCGGGGCAACTATAAATAGCATCTCGGTGATGAGGGAGAGATGAGATGCCACAGAGAGAGAGAGGATGGAGAGGTAATGCAGAAACCAGACACCAAAGATGCCGTTCAGAAACCAGAATTATTCTTTTATTCAATACTCAAACAACTGAACTCAGAAACAACCAATGCATGTGCAACACAGCCAAGAACATGAGAATAATAAACCCCCACGTACACAGGTAGTTTTCGGCTCTTTGAACAATCTACCCTTTAAAAAGTCAAGAAAATGAAAGAAACAGGGAACCATCTTTGAGCTGTAGCGCGAACAGCTGCAGTTAATGTAAAGCACACAGGGAGGTTCAGCCTAATGCCACATAAAAAACTCTCTATATTCAGCAGAGACACATTCACTGCCACAGCCTTCTGTACAGTAATAATACTTAACAGCACTTTGCCTCAATTACGTTGGAACACTGAAAATCATTGTCTGTATACAGTGGCAGGGCCTGAATTTATCAAGCAGAAAAGCAGAGAAAAGAAGTATTATGCATAAAGATATAAATTTGCACCTGTTCACTATAAGTTAACTACAGTATAAATCTGACATTATAGAGGTATTTTTTATTTGGCTTTCTTGCAGATAATGACGCTGTTGCTAAGCTAACATAGCTGCAGTTCTTAGCTTAACACCAGCGGCTCTTCTATGAAAAGCTAACAAAATACACCTGCTAGCTCCAATATGCTTACATAACATATTTTAAATATGTACAAAAATAAATAAAGACGTGAGAGAAGGCAAGTTAAAAACCGTTTGAGAGAGTGAAACTAGCCTCAGTTCTAGTCTGAGCTAACTTTAGCAAGGCTAACATATAGAAGCTCAATCTAGCAGTGAGTTCAAATTTTTTTGTGCTAAGAAAAATTATCTACAAAGTAAATATTCACACAAAGGACCACTTCAGTCAGAGCAACATCTAAAATAACTGAGGGATGATTTAGCTGCGACACATTTTAGGTTAATGTTATCAAATGTTGCGGATGGGGTTTTGGTTACAGACTTATAGGATTTTTTTCATTCTCAATTTTTCATTTTCTGTAGCCTTAATGTATTGAGATGTGTAGCCTAAAAAGTGTGGATACTAACTTTCGGTTTATTTTTACGTTTAATTAATTGTGTTCATAAGCATGCTAATTCAATTCGCTCCGGTACAATAGTCTGCCATGTTTTATAGTTGCAACATAGAGCAAGTTATTTAATTCAAACACCTACTAGGAGTTTAAATAGTTGAACAGTTTTTGAACAGTTTCCAGAGCATTGTAGGCTTTACATCAGTTTAAAGCCTACAGTGTTAAAAAAAAAACATTTTGCCCGTTACAGATGTCTTCTGTTTTCACCTCTTATTGCATTTAAATTTAGATCAAATTAAATATATAGGATCTGTCTCAAAGCATAACCCTAAAGGTCCCTGCTGAATCTGTGTAACTGAATCCCTAATTGGAAAGGAGTCATTTATTCTGTGAAAAAACATGCGCCAAACAGGTGGCTTTTTTAGAACGAAGGCAGTAATGTACTGCAGATTGTTAAGAACAGCGTACTTTGATAAAAAGAAAAACAACGCTTTGATTTAAAGAGTAAAACAAGTTGATTGTTTGTCAAACTCCCAAATTTTAAATTTAGGACCCAATACACATTGAAGCAAAGGTAACAAGATATGGGGATGCTTCTCATACTGGGCCTATGTAGCCTATTGCACACTGAGTTTTAAAACATCACAATATTTTAAGTGACAAATATGTTAATTCTTTTGGTTTTGAATAGAATTTACAAGTATGGAAATAAAATGTTTGCAATTACTTTGAGTTTTGCTCACTTTGGTTATTATTTTAAACACAGCCGCAGCCATCACGAAATTAAGCAAACATATAGGCCTACTCACTTGATTTTTGTATGTCGTACCAATAATTCTATATAGAGATGGAAAAAAATGTTAATATTGTATTTGTTTGTTTTTTAAGACAAATGCAAAAAAATATTTTTCAGAAGTTGCTGCTTTCTCTAAGCAAATAACTTACTACTCATAAAACTCATAAGAGAAAATAAATTACAGAATCAAAAATATAAACCCACAACTTATTTTACAAAATAATAAAACATCCTATTTATGAAGTACTGTGGGGTAAAACCTTGTTTCTGATTAATAAATGAAGGCCCAGACATTCCCAGATATACAGAAAATAACACACAGGCATTATTAATACTGTTAATTACAAACTACAGCATATATCATATTTTAATACTGTAATTTTAAAAAACTGTAAAGACATTTCTTTTAGTATCATCCTCAAAGGGAGAAGCAGAGAAACATGTGGGGCAGAAGAGATATGTAATAGGTCCATTTATCATTAAATAGGGACTCACAGGGAGGGATGAAGCTTTCATAGAGCAGAAAGAGCTACAACACAATGTAGGCATTAATATTTTCTGTCTTTTTACTTGTAACATTCATGTCATAGCCCCCTGAAACCTCAGATAAAAGTTCATACTGCAACAGCAGCCCAGCTGCTGTTCGGAGCTACATTATAGAAACCTGACGCATACATCTATCCTTAATACTTAAGACAAATGGAAACAAACTGAGCATGACATGCAGGATTATGTTACCTCATATGTCTACTGTTCCACTCAGAACAGAGTCTTAGAGGGTAGGTAACATTATATCTGCCACAGAAAAAGGCTAATACTTGTCTAAAATACTTGCAAAAATAATATCTGCAGAACTAATATGTGTATTCCTCCTATCTCTGTCTCAGATTCTTGTTTTGAGAGTAGCTTGTTTACCACTTCGGAAAGTACTGCATCACAAACCCATTGAATATTTTAGAAAATGTTCCCCATCAGCTGCTGGGATCACAGCTACTTTTTCACTAAAAGCCCATTAGCCTAGATTTATATTCATCATGCACTATGAGATCCATAAATGTAAACAGCTGTGTCATTTTATCTGGTTACTACAAAGTGCAACATCATCATCATCATCATCGTCATCATCATCACAAGGAGCTAATGTTAAGCCAATTCAGAATATCAGATAGCTGCAAAGACTCACTATAAATTACAGCAGACAAGGTCAGCACAAGGGCCGGGATCAGGGATTGAATAACACCATACATTTACTTGAAAATGAATGCAAAGTTTGCTGACAGATGCTTGCTTCACATTACCCAGCTAACAGGTGTGCAGAACCATCAGAAAATACTCACAGCCCCTTATCTTCTCCACATTTTGTTATGTTACAGATTTATAAGCAAACTGAGTACAGCTCAATTAAAAAAAAATCAACATGAGGAGAAAACATGTATTTTTGCGAATTTATATTTTTTTAAAAGCCTGTTGATACGACACCTATAACTGAGCTCAGGTGTGTTTTATTTTCACTAATCCTCATTGAGCTCCTTCGAAATCTTTGCCCGAGGAGAATAGTATGGAGCACACAGCGAATGTTAGAGCAGAAACTAAAACGATGAAGTCAAAGCAGTCGTCTGTAGACATCCGAGACCAGGCCCAAATCAGGGGAAGAAAATAGTATTGAACATCCGGAAAAGCACCGAGAGGCTTATAATCCTAATACATTTCTACTCCTGTCTCACTGTTTTAGGGGTTGATTTGATCTTATTACCATAGTTATTTCCTCAACTACAGTATGAAACAATGATCCAAAGCACACAGAAAATATATCAGAGTGGCTTCAGGAGCGCTTTGTGATCATCCTGAAGTGATCTATCCAGAGCCCACTCCTAAATCCAACTGAACATCTCTGAAAACACCTGAAACTGGATTTCTATTTGTGCTGTCCATCTAACAGCACTGACATCAAGAAGATCTAGAGAGAGGAATGGTAGACAATACCCACTAAACATGTACACCAAGCCTGTAGAGCAGTCAGTAACATTTAATTCATGAACTTGAGGGTGTGACTGCTGCAATAGGTGCTTCGACCAAATATTAAGCTATAAAGTTCCTATTTATCTAATTATTACTGTTTAATTTTTCCATTTAATGTTTAATTTTTATATTTATATTCACAAAAATGTTTGAAACATGTATTATATTTGTCATTTCAAGCAATTTGGTTTGGATTTAAGAAAAGAAAGAAAACAATAACCAATAAATAGAAAAAACAAAGGGGTGTAAATACTTTCTGGTGACACTGTGCGTTGGGCTCCTATATAAGTTTTCTTTTGGCCGGGGCTATCCCTCACAATGAGCCTCTCCAAAGGGGCCCAAATGGGTTGAATAAATGCATCTTGTGTTGGTAAATCCAGCTCAAATTATTCAACTCATCTAAAACTTGCATGGGTCCCGATTGATACCCAGAGATACCTATACAGAAAGTCAGTGAGGGGATACATTACAAACCTAAAGCACACTCCGTCCCAGACCCATTATCCTACCTGAATGAACCCCATGTGTAAATTTTGGCTGGATGTCTGTTAGCATAACTGCATGCTGGCCGATCTGTATTTACAAACTAAGAGCAGAAAACCCTTCTGCAAATAAAAATTACTTCAAGAAATCATGTTACCTTCCAAAACCCTCTGCAGGACTAAATGCGCATTTGTCAATGCTAATAAAAGATCGCGGTGGGTCAGTTCCTGAAATCTTAAACAATGTTGCTTATAGGTTGTTACCTAACAGCATTAACGAAGCCTGCATCAATTATCAGCATGCAAATTAATCGTTAACACTAGAACGTTTTGTCTCCCTCCCGCAGCTCACACTTTTAATATGAAAGCAAATACTAAGTGGGCACTCTGGACCTATTTAACAGCCGATTATTTTTGGTCATCGGTGGGTGTTTGATGGAAGCCGGTTGGGTCTTTAAACTGTGTGGGAAGCTGTACAGAAAGGGCCAGCAAGCAGAAGCAGTGCATTTTCCTCACCCCCCACCCCACCAAACGCTTGCGAGTAGTTAACTAGATAATATTTAGACTCTCTGGATTCCCATTAGGAGAACGGGACCAGTTAGGGGTCCCAGTCGTCGTCGTGATGCTGCGAGGCTATGATGACTACCACGGTGAGGATGGTGCAGAGCACGAGGGAGGCGATGCCCACGGCCAAGCTGATGAAGGAGAAGTTGCGAGCCTCCCGGGAGGCTATTTCCGCAGTCACCATGTCCCCTCGGGCTATAGCCATGCGCACCTGAGCAGTGGAAACAAAATAAAAGAAAAAAAGAAAAGGAGAAATGAGCAAACACGTTGCATAATGAGACGATGCGCGAGTAGGAGCAAGACAGAGCCCGCCACACCATGTATGGATCGATTTTGCTGCAGTACAGGCTACATGTGCAGAAAGAGGATGCCACACGCAACATAAAACACATACAGTACAGCTCAGACCAGAGCCTCCATGCCCTGTCAGCTCAGCTCAGCTCACAGCCAGCTGAGCAGGCCCAGAGGACAAAATCCATTCTGTCCCGTTGCACTGACAGTGGTGCAGTTACGTAACGTGGCCTGTTGAGTGCATGTTGGTCAGCACGGTTTACCGTCACACAGATAAAACAACAGGACTCATTAGGTGTGAGGAGAGCCACCACAAGGAGGTTCTGAAGTGTCTAAAATCACTGCAATCTGCAGGAAAAAACTCTCAGTCCTGGCTGGGGACTTCACACCTGGTGTTGCTCCCACCATTCTACATATAATATATCTTGTTTTGTATAATTTTGTTGTATTTTTTTAAGATTAGTCTTAAAACCTACCTGTTTTACTACTCTCCAGATGTATTTTTTCTGCTGTTATTTTGATTGTTAACCTTGTTTTCTTTCAGTGTTTTTCTATCCATAGAAGCTGCACCTAGTCTGGTATCCTGCTCAGCTACAACTTCCTGTTGAATGGGGAGCATCGATGCGGATTATGCTCCCTGTGACCAAGCATCTCCCATGTCCTGCTGTCAATTTTTTAACTTTCTTTAATGTATAAAATACTCTTACATCAGTTCTTTTGTTATTTTTGTGTCTCTTCTCTGTCTTCTCAAAACCCTCAGACCGTCATGACAGATGACCCCTTGTACTGAGCCAGGTTCTGCTGGTTCAGTTAGAGCAGGGCGGTCAAACTCATTTCCATTTAGGGCCATATCGAGGTCATACATTTCCTTAAAGGGCCGGTTGTGGCAGAAGGCATTGATCAAACTATCTTTAACAAACTGTTAAAGTATTCATAAATATCTGTATAAATATCTGTCTCTGTATTCAGCAAGTACTTCTTAAAATCAAATGACACTGAACATCTTTTCACAATGTTGTGATTTAGGACTATTCAAAATAAGCACAGACATACGCAATTTCTGCATGTCTATGCATTTCTGCATGTCTATTTTATCAGTCAAATCAAATTGATTTGACTGATAAAATAGTATATATGTGAATTCAAAGGGTCTATTTATATGATCCTCTAGAGCAGGGGTGCCAAAAGTGGGGGCAGTGGGCCAAAGTTGGCCACTAAAGCTATCTAATCCCACCCCCACCCCCAGGTGATACCCCAGATCTCATAAAAAGCTACTTTGATCAGACATGAAACTTTATTTGCACCATTATTATGCTCCCACTGCTGATACCGCTTTTGATAAATGGGCCCGATGAATAAATATTGGACTGATTCAGTCCTTACTCAATGTGTTTCCATTATATTTGAAATATCACAAACCAGGTTTAAAAATGTAGAGTAGATCTGTGCATGTATTTCTATTTGGACACTTGATAAGAACACATATTGTCACATTTTATTCAATTTACAAAATGTACCATGAGACATTCCTTAACTTTCCTGACGCTGGCTGCTAGCTTAAGCAGTTATTATCAACATGGAGTGGTAGTAGTCAGTGGCACACAGACCAAATATATTTAAAAAAAATGCTGGGAAGGAAAATGTTTAACTGAAATCTATGCTAAACAATCAAATACTAAACTTAGATATGTGTTCTAAATGTCTAAATATGACTTATTTGTCATATTTTGTTAAATATTATTTAAACAGAAAGTAAGCTTATATAACTGTTTAATAAATTAGTACTTTACTTAACTATTAGTATTTAAATTTTGTGTAAAAAAGTACTACATTTGGCCCACAGCTCTCTGATAGATTTTCTGCTCTAGAGTTTAGAGGGCAACATAAATAGCTATGGCGGGCTAGATTGGCCCCTAAGCCTTGAGTTTGACACCTGTGAGTTAGACCGACTGGGAGGTCATGTCCCCAGAAAATTGACTGATTTGAACAGATCTTAGTGCAGAGGAGAGTTTTGAGGAGGCAATAAAACTCTACCAAGGGTAGTTATGAGAAGAGGTTAATTGCTATGACACCAATAAAGATTTCTTATCAGAAATGAAATTCTCGTTTGAATTAAAACGTTATTTACTCTATACCTGCTATAGATGTGAATAATTTTATAATTGTTATTAATGATAAAAATAATCTATAACAATAATAATCTTTTCCCTGTTTCATTATCATTATGAGTCCCTTTCCCTTATTAAAATTTTCAATAGATAATATGTTTAGTTTTTAGATTATATTAAAATTTGGCATCACATTTTAGCATTTAACACAAGTGAAATACATATGGTCTTCTGACCTTTGGCATGTATGTTTCATGAGCCACAATATTGTGTCATTTATTTTATTTTTTTCGTCCTATTGTGTTTTCAGGGACACATGTGTATCTCTGTGTAATTACAACTCCTGCTCTTTCCGGAGAGCATTCGTGAGGTTGAACACTGATGTTGGACTACAAGTTCTGGTTCGCTTGTTTTTGCTGCGATAAATGTCAAAAAGGTTTCTGTCTGGTTAAAGAAGTAAAATTTTTTGCAGCCCGGGTCTTATTTGTAGCATGCAATATGTCCACATACTCACCCAGACAATTGACAATGGTGCGAATTGAAGTCCTTCTGGAGATATTTAGATCCATTAGCGATCAGCGTATATTCATATAATGGGAGCTGTTAAGGTACCAAAGGTGCAGCCTCTAATTAAGGCATTATCTGCCACAAAACTCCAAATTTTTGTGAGTTTTGAGCACCTCAGAGGTGCTTCTTCCAGGGTGTTTTACAGGCTTTTATTCCAAATTAAAACAAACAGCAATTTCAATGGCGTCACTGTTGTCCACCATTGCATCTATAGTCTAAGCAGGTTGTAGAAGAGCGGCCTGTGGAAGCTATACGTAGTCCACTCAGTCATTTCGTTTGTGCAATTTGGAAAAACGCAAACCATGTTGATGTTTGAAGTAGCAAGTTCTGTCTAATCAACCTCTGCCGTCGAGCACAGAGTGAAAGCCCCGCTAAGGCTACAACTGCAATGGTGCACAGCAGTGAAGACACTGAAATTGTCGTTTGTTGTTTGTTGGAATAAACGCCTGTAAAACCCCCTGGAAGACAGCAACAACGCACCTCCGAGATGCTCCAAACTCACAGGGGAATAGTGCTAGTGATTCATAACAAAACGTTGGTGAAATGAAGGAGCCTTGTGGCAGATAATGCCTTATTTAGAGGCTGCACTTTGAGTGCCACAACAACTCCCATTATATGATTGTGAATGGATCTGAATAACTCCCGAAGGGTGAACATATAAACGTATTGCATGCTATAAATAAGGTTCAGGTTACAAAAAAACGGTAATACCTTTTTAAGATCAAAGCCACTCAAAATCGTTTGTGGCTAAACTTCCTCATTCATGTCTTTATGGACCTTCCTTGGTGCATCAAATTCTTACCACGAAGCTGGAAGTATTAAATTGACCATTTTCTTTTGCTAAATGTTGCATTTTTTTCAGGGTAAGAAAATTCTGGTTTAGAACTACATTAAAAAAAAGGAGTGGTACCTTGACTGCCTTGATGATCGCAATGATGCCTGTCGGCCAGAAGCAGCATACGGTGGTTAGCACGGCTATGGGCAGGTAGTCGTGAGGTGGCCGGCGGTCCATCAGGGTGATGCTGGGGGGCATCTGCATGGGGTGAATCTGGCCCGGGGGGATACCTGGGTGGGTTCTTCCTGCCGGCATGTAGGGCTGACCCTAAGCAGACAGGAACATAGTGGGGTTAGATGTTTAAATCTGAAGCTTAAACCCTAAATCTGGAGAAAAAAAGCAAGAAATAAGAGAGAGGAGAGACTTTTTATTGCATTTTCAACACCACTCCACTGTGATTGGTACTCATAAATGTATAAATCAGCCATCTTATTCACAACTGGTTGCTGTTGTAAATTAAACTTGAATTATAGTTAAATTATTTTCTGAAGACCGTTGACAGAATGGAGATATTTCCGCCTCTTGCAGAGAGACATATCATCAGATTGGTGTTTGCATTTGTGAGCTGTGTATGTTTAAGCCTTAATGAGATGCAGGATTCAGCTGCAGCATACAAATGAATGTAAAAATAGCTGAGATTATTTCCTGAGAGTGCAGTCCAAGACGATCATGCTGCACTGCTGATTCCCCCATTGTCCACTTCTTAGGATTCTAATCACTTTCCTCTCTGCAATCTTTCACCTTGATTTTTAGCTTCATTGCTCATAATTTTTTTAAAGTTCTTATCTGTATAATAAAACCTAAACAAGTATATGAAGACTTAAAATCAAAACCTGAAAATATTAATATAATATAATACAAATAATGTTTGATAAAAGAAGGAAGATGATAAAGGATAAGATGATGCCAAGAACAAAAATACTATCCTTCCTTCCTTCCTTCCTTCCTTCCTTATTAATATCAGTCTTTGTTTGTTCCTTCCTTCCTTCCTTCCTTCCTTCTTTCCTTCCTACCTTATTAATATCAGTCTTTGTTTGTTCCTTCCTTCCTTCCTTCCTTCCTTATTAATATCAGTCTTTGTTTGTTCCTTCCTTCCTTTCTGCCTTCCTTCCTTCCTTCCTTCCTTCCTTCCTTCCTTCCTTCCTTCCTTCCTACCGTATTAATATCAGTCTTTGTTTGTTCCTTCCTTCCTTCCTTCCTTCCTTCCGTCCTTCCTTCCTTCCTTCCTTCCTTCCCTTCTGCCTTCCTTATTAATCTCAGTCTTCCTTCCTTCCTTCCTTCCTTCCTTCCTTCCTTCCTTTTTTCCTTCTTTCCTTCCTTCCTTCCTTCCTTCCTTATTAATATCAGTCTTTGTTCCTTCCTTCCTTCCTTCCTTCCTTCCTTCCTTATTAATATCAGTCTTTGTTCCTTCGTTCCTTCCTTCCTTATTAATATCAGTCTTTCTTCCTTCCTTCCTTCCTTCCTTCGGTATCTAAAATGTGTCCTCTATAAAACCATCACCCCTGGAATTCTTCATAAATCTTTTTATACCTTAAATTGGACTGAAAACCTTGATTGAAAGGAACCATTTTGTTCTGTCTTTTTAGACTCTCATTCACCGGTCAACATTTGAGCTGTCTAACACCAGTAATTTCAAAATACTTATGCTGACAAAGAGAGCAAACTATTTACAAAACTTTAATGTTTAAGACACTTAAACAGGGTTACATCTGAAGTTAAAACTTTCCCCAAAAGGATTTGTAAACAAGAATCAAGTTCCCATCAGCTAACAAGCCCTGAGCCGGTCTCTAACTCACCGACGCCATGGGGTAGACGGGTACATAGGCTGTGCAGGGCTGCAGCTGCAGCGGGTAGCCCGGGTGGATGTATCCCACAGGGGGATGCTGCATGGTGCCTCCGGGCCCTTGGGTCTGCACTGCGTAGCCCTGCGTGGCCCCAGGAGGTCCGAATGGGCCACAGTGGAACTGAGTTTCTTGGAGGTATCCCTCAGAGCCCGTAGGAGGAGGAGGAGCCGGATAAGCAGGCTGGGCGCCTGGCCCGGGAGCCATGTTGGGGTGCTGCTGCGCGTTGGGGTCCTGTGAGCCTGGGAGGTACGGGGGCGGCTGCATGGTCTGACGGCCAGAATCGTCGAGTCCTGATAGGAGGAGAACCATGGTTAATAATTATCATTTCTGTTACTTTCCTCAAAGCCTAAAAATTCTACCTGATCCGTCTCGGCAGAGATTGACATTTACACACCCCAGAAAGAGGATGATGAAACAAACAACCTTTTCTTCTCTGTTTATTATCCGTCAGAAATGTGGCATTTCAGCCCTGCAAGATCTCATCTGTTTTCTCCCACCTGTGAGTTCCCTCTGTGCGTGTCTGAAGCAGAAAATGACTGATAGGGTATTGCGCTTTCAGAACATGGAGGGGGGAGGCAAGATAATGCACCATGACAAGTACATGGAAGAGGAAAAAAAAGGAAACAAAAAAAAACTGGTGGATGATGATGGGACAGGAGGGGAGCCGAGCAGCGGAGTGATGAGGACTTGCGCTCGGGGGACCGGCTTTACGTAACGCTAAGCTGATGCTCGTCACAGGAAGGAAGTAGACCAGAAACAGAAAAGGAGGGACACCTTGACAACGCTGCAGACGGGAAAAGCAGCTCAACGATCTGGAGAGACATTGCGGATGTCAGTGTTTATCTGCAAAAGCGACCACAGCCATCTTTATTCCTGTGTTTCTGATAAACAGGAGACAAAACACTTCTTGCCAGACGTCAGCCTTTGCATGAAACAATCCACAAAAGATGACCTCGGGAAAAGCTTGAGCCTCACAAATCACCACACAGAACCGATCCAGGATAATTGCAATGTAAATGAATGATACTGATGTTTATATCTTCCCTTATTCTGCAAAACATCCTAAAAACACAATTTAAACCTTAATACTTTGTTTGTAAATACTCAAAGTGGTCTCAACTAGTAGTTTTTCAGGTATTTTCTGTGGCATTTCAATGAATTGGAAAATCATCACAAAAACGCACATTATACTGATTTAGGATACATTACTGTATTGCCTCATGGTAATGTTTCACTTTTTAACCACATTTTTACCTTCCACTAAACTTTCATGGTCCCTCCAGCTGGAACATGCTTTAGCAGGAGCTGAAGCTGTCCAGCCTCATTACACTCAGTGAATTCAGAGTTTTATTTAAAAGATTTGGAGAAATAATCTTTAGGGAGCTGGTGCTGTTTTAAATAGAAATGTTGTATTAAATTTTCGTTCTTGTAATTAATTTGGGGTTGTTTTTTATGTCTTTAAAACAAGTCTCATTTGTAAATGAGACACTGAGTGTAAAGAGACAAACTTGAATAAAAAATTAAGCATAAACAAAATAAATTCATACAAATATACTTAGAAACAGCAACCCTTTAAACATCCAGCTTGTGTCGCAGTTATTTTTTGTGCCTTGCCCTCCTTGTTGAGGGTTTTAATGACGGTTTAATTCATGATTCTTCAGCCTATAAGCTTATAATTATTTTTGTTGTTTCTCTTATGTTTCAATTTTATGATCATAATGTAATAACAAAAATGATAACCAATCTACAGCAGCTAGACGGTATTTCACACTCATGTCTTCAGGAAAGAAAGAAGCAAAAAAGTGTGTGATGGGTCTAAGCAAGACTGGTTCTATCCTTGACAAAATAGTCCGAGATGTATGCCTCAATAAACACAATAAACCTTCCTTTAAAGCTGATCAGGTATTGGGGATAAAAATAGTGGGGAAAAAACAGTGGGAAAGGACTTCTAAAGGCCTTTAAAGACCTGAAAAACTCTGGCAGCTTCAAAGCAAGATGGCTTGGATAGATTTTTTCCCCCTTTGTGAATGAAATCATAATTTCAAAACATTTTGTTTTATTTACTAAGATTATCTTTGTCTAAAATAGAAAATAATTTCATCTGAAAGTAGCTGACCCCTTTCCACTGTAAATTACTAGCAACATTTTATTGAGTTCCCCTGTTTTCTTTTTCTTATATGCATGTGGAGCACATCATTAAATCCAATTCACGTTTAAAGGAATCTTTCTCATTTATTAAGAGTCTCAAAAATCCGACTACAACACCCAGTAGTTATAGCTTGAATACTTCAATCAATGTGTTGGTAAAACATAAGATTTATTGAAGATTCTTAGCTTTCCCAACCAAAAAATGTTTCTCTGACTGTGACCATTGATGATTTCTGCTAATATCCGGCATGAAAGAAAGCACATTTTCCAGGGCGCCTTCATAATTTATGTTTCACACAAGACATAGCGGCATAAAAGTCTCCAACAGAGAGTTATTGCTTAAGTTAATAACATCTAGCTTCCCACAAAGTCTGTCAGCATATGAGTCATTGCTGACGGAAGTTTCACCATGGTTGCAAATAGCTGATTTTAAAGCAATATATTCAGAGCTAAACAGAGTGAGTACAGTTAGTATCCATCTAAATGGTAGTCTCATTGGGGGAGAAAAAAAAAATAACTGGACCCACACCCTTTAGATATAAACACCTGCTTTTCGAATATCCTGCAGCAGATAGCTGTGCTGCATTTTTTTAAAAACACAGTTGCTCTTAGTTATTTACTGTAACCTCCACAGATCTGGTTATATTACTGTTTGAATATTTCCATCTGACTGCATTGGCTGCACATTTCCCACATTTACAAGGAGCAAATCTATTCTGATTGTATCAGCCATTAAATAGTTATGAGGTTTGCTTTTCCTGTGGCTCTGCATACAGTAGAGGCTTTGAATGTAACGTTAATAATGGTGATGACATAGTCTTACTGCAGCTGCATGGATAGTGGGACTAACTTATAAGATTGAGCTCATTAGTCTCTCTGCCTGACAATTACTTTCAGCAGAAGTTCCAGTTGATGCAGCATTTCAGTGAAATATTATCTGCAAAGAAATCTGGCCAATCCAGCCTTGTCCTGGTCCCATTTAAATAACATTTATATAGGTTTTACTGTTCTCAAAATATAAGAAGTGTCCCTACATACGGCTCAAAGGCTTTGAAGAAGAATTTAAATTAACAGATCTGAATAGACAGGAAAAAACAGGAATAGATATACTCTCAACAACTGATTGCTAATTATGTGATGTCACCAGCATGTGTGCTACGAAGCTTTATTTTCGGGAGAGGAGGTTTTGATTGAAAGACTATTTAAAACAAGACAGCAACACACAAAGACAAATGCACAATAAAATGTTAAACTATGGGTGACAAACAATATCTAGGCTGAGTTTGATTAATTTTACAGAAAAGTCTGGCGTCCACAGATTTTTAAGGCTTTTACCTAAACCTTTGAGAAAATAGAGAAAGCATTGGGATTAAAATAATTTCCTGAGAACCCATCCATCCATCCATCTTCTTAACCGCTTATACAATTCAGGGTCACGGGGCAGCTGGAGCCTATCCCAGCAATTATCAGGCGTTAGGCAGGGTACACCCTGAACAGGACGCCAGTCTGTTGCAGGGCCAACACAGAGAGACAGACAACCATTCACACTCACATTCATTCCTACGGACAATTTAGAGTGATCAATTCACCTATCATGCATGTTTTTGGACTGTGGGAGGAAGCCGGAGTACCCGGAGAGAACCCACGCATGCACGGGGAGAACATGCAAACTCCATGCAGAAAGGCCCTGGACCGGGATACGAACCCACGACCTTCTTGCTGCAAGGCAACAGCGCTAACCACTGCGCCACCGTGCAGCCAATTTCCTGAGAACGTTTTTAGGAAATCCAACTTTTATGCAAAATCGGTTGAGTAGTTTAACACACTGTCATGTTAGTACAGCAAACGTCCGTGTATTTTATCATATTATGCTTGATTATGAAGTAGAGAGTACATTTTTGTGACTAAAATAAAATAGAAACTAATAAAATGTAATGAAAATCTAAATAGTTCAGTGTAAATTTGGTTTCAACTTCCTTTACTCTGACAACCTCAAGTAAAATCCAGTGAATACAACTAGACAGCACATAAACTCCATTTGTGTATAATCTAATCTTTGGTATAAATCCAGCTGATCCGTGAATACCTCCGAGGCCTAAATAGAGCATTAGTGAACTAATAGCATCATGAAAACTGAGAAACACAGCAGACAGGTCAAGGAGAACGTTTAGAGACCAGAGTTAGGTTATAAAATAAACTCTGAACATCTCACTGAGCTCTATTTAATCCATCATCTGAAAACCAGGGTTCGTTGTAAACATAGACCCTGGAAGTGGAGTATAGTCTGTCCAGCTGCAGTTAAAACATTTAAAAAAAGGTAATTACCAACTAAAAAATGTTCCCAGAAGAACTCCAAGTATCTTGCTGGTAAAAACAATTTGATTGTGCGGTACTAATATAACTCTGACATTGTAGTGCAAGCTGTTATTTGCAATACTGATGCAGTGTGATAAAGTGACAATGATACATTGTGAAACCCAAATGTTCATCCACTTAAACTGATAAGAAGGACAAGAGGAGCAGTAATTACGGAATCAGCCAAGAGGGACGAAGAGAAACACTGGAGGAGCTGCAGAAATCCGAAGTTTAGGTGGGATTGTCTGTTGACCGGATATTAATCATCTGCAAATCTGCCTGTGCAAGGCGTTGCTCTTCTCAGAGGATACCAGAGCCTTTTGAGTAATATACAATGCCCTATGAGTTGATGGGATGAAGGACAGAGCGTATACAGGGCAATCGTGGAAGAAAACCTGTTAGAAGCTCTGAAACACTTGGGCAGATGGTGGCTGCGGATGGAAGTTTACCTTCTGTTCCAGATTTAAACCCAGTTAAGAGTTTGTTCAAATTATATCAAACCAGTCAGACTGAGTTTGAGATAGAAGGGGACTATTCCTAACAGAGTACTTCACAGACTGCAGGTTTACTAGTGATTCCGAGGATTTCTGAAAGTAAAATTGGGAGGCAGACATTTTGGTTATCAGGCTGCACACCTGTGGAACCAGCTCCAGGTTTTAATCTGTTGCCGTTACTTTCTGACAACCATTACTTCTGACCTGAAACGGAACTATGACTAAATACAACTAAACTAACCGTGTTGTATTTCACAGTTGAATTACAAAGTGAGCTCAGGCAAGTGGAGTCCTCAGGAATCGACGTTCATTCGCACAACAGATACACAGGTAAACAGAAAATGTTTTAGCTGATTGGAATGTTTGTGTAATTGTATTGAAATTACTTTTCTTGTAAAATGCATTTAGATGACATCTGTTGTGAATTGTTGCTATATAAATAATCTAAACTGAATTGAATGAGTTATGCCAGGGTAGACTGACAAAGTTCCCTCATATCATGCAATGCATTCCAACCCGGGAACATTCTTATTTCTTTCTCGAAAACATATTCTTTATCGTTCATTAACATTCCTAATTTAGTCCTATGCGTGTCTTGCACGACGGGTATATAGAACAAATAAGAACCTGAGTACACTAATAAATGTTCTATAAAATCCATGTCAACTTTCTGCACCATGACAAGTTCCTCACAACTGACGCCACAATGAGTGGAAACATCTTTAGTAACGTATCACTCACAGGATGGCAACATCTTAATATACTAGACAGTGTGGCAGACACTCTGTCTACTTTTAGGACCAGGTTTAAAAACGTTCTTTTTTTAAAATAAAATTAGAGCTAAAAACAGCATAATGTTTGGATGAGTGGTGGTGTTGTAGCGAACACCTTAAAGCCTATTTTATGCTTCTCCGTCTGCATAGATACAGAGACTTGCAACGCCATTATCTGTCAACACAAGCGCTCTTGTCACCCATGTAAGCACGGACGGAGTAGAGCCATATTTTTAAACTATCCATCTAATGCAAGCGGGGGGAGTAACAAATCAAACTTTTTTTTATTAGAGTGCTTTTCATGAGATATTGCAATTCAAAGTGCTTTACAGATTATAATGACCCCACATCCCCCCAGTATAAAAACATAATCACAGATTAAAATAAATTAAGATCTTAAAATACACAGTAGACAAAGAGATTAAATAGTAAAATACTGATAAAATTTTAATACTGATAAACATTAGAATTAGTTAGTATAAAACATTGATAAAATATAATCAAATAAAACTTGTAGAGCAGTTAAACATATTAATAAATAATAATCAGCTAAAAGCTTGGCTAATGATTTAATCAAGTAAAACATGCTGAGCAACCGAACAGATATTAATAAATGAAAATCTGTTAAAAGCTCTGCCGAAAGGTGAATCTAGAGCCTGCTCTTGAAAACATGAACGTCCTCTGCGGCCCTGAGGTCCTCTGGCAGCCTGTTCCAAAGGCGAGGGCCACAATAATTGAAAAACGCCTCACCATGAGTGTGTGTGCCTGGCATTTCACCAGAACGGTGCTATATAATCGATGTAAGTAGTAAATGCAGCTTTTGGGCACTAGATGATTTATAATGCAGATCCAGTTATCTTATATTGTCTTCAGTGATGCCGGTAACGCGTTACTTAGTAGCGCGTTACTCCTAATATGACCACTTTTTTAGTAACGACTAATCTAACGCGTTTCTTTTTTCATGCAGGTAATCAGATTAAAATTACTTGTTCAAGCCACTGTGAGTTACTATTTTTGTCATTTTCTTGAGCAAAAAGATATATTAGGTACATGGCGGCATTAGTATTAAGAAAACAAGTATCAATAGCGGTAAATATGATCCTACCTTCTACTGCTGCCGAAACAGCTGATAATCTCCTTTGCGGGTGCCATGTTTGTTTTGGCCTGAATCTGAGTTCTGTACTCTGTAGGCCTACTCTGCCCCCTAGTGGACCTCTCCATTTGTACATGCAGTGAGAGAGCAAGTATGTCCCCAAGACACAGCTTATTCCTTTATAGTTGCTGGTGTCAATGTGAGGTTAAACAAGTATAACAAGTATAACAACAAGTATAAAAACAAGTATATATCCGTTCTTACTGTTAAAATGCACTTCAAATAAAGTGATTATATGTAAAAGTGGTTATTGTGTTTATGTTGAGGCAGTGCGGAGTGTTATTGGGAGCTGCAGAAAGTAACTAACAAAGTAACTTGTAATCTAACTTAGTTACTTTTAAAATAAAGTAATAAGTAAAGTAACTAAGTTACTTTTGGAAGGAGTAATCACTAGTCAGTAATCATATTACTTTTTCAAAGTAACTGTGGCAACACTGATTGTCTTTTCACCATTTTGAACACCAGGAGGTGAGGAAAACAACCAAAAAAAAGGCAGCTGCATCCACTGTATATGTGCTGCATTTCAAGTAAAAAGCTTTCCAGCTCAATCAAAACTTGCTCTCTGTCAGCCAATGCTACTTGACTGGATTTGTGCTTAAAAGCTGAATTAAATAAACTGTGGTCGATCAGCGACACCCCCTGCTGTCCAGGTTGGGAATTGCCTTGCAACACTGTGACAACAACAACGTATGCCTGTGATTGGTTTCAGCAGAATGGGGCTGCTGTAATCAGTAGTTCATGCAGCGTTTGGGCACTACATACTTTATATTGAAAGGATAATTTATCAAATCTGGTCTTTTGCCAATTTTGAACACAACGAGCTGCAGAGAAAAGAAACACAAAACAGGCTGCTATGTTTGTTTCCGTGTGTTTTTAGAGTATTCTACGAGCTGCACATCTAGTAAAAGTTTTACAGCTTAATCAAACCTTATTTTCTGTCGTCCATTGCTCCTTGAGGGGGAAGTACTTTCACAGGCAGAAGAAAAAAACTGAAACTACACTGCAATGGTAGGCAGACAATGGCATGCAAAGTTAGCACCCCCTGCTGTCCTGGTCGAGAATTGCTTTGTAACAGAAAAATCAATGGAGAACGAAGAGAAAGAAATGAAAAACCATAAACGACAGAACTTGTCTGTCAATACGTCTTTGTCTCAGTGCAGATTTGCGGTCAGAGAAGTATAAACTTAGAATGTTGGAGGACAGACCTTTTTGTCACATTTCTTTTTTCTACAATTTTCCTGGGGGCTTCATTTGCTGTTAGTTCACCTTTTAGTTTTATGTTTCCTCTCAGTGTTTTTCTCTCCATACTGAGCCAAGTTCTGCTTGTTTTCTTCCTGTTAAACGGGAGTTTTTCCCCATCTTCACTGTTGCTACATGAATGCTCAAGATGAGAGATTGATGTGAACTCAACGACACAGTGTACAGTAGGTGATGCAGCATTTTTTCCAGGAGGAGCGAATGCTGCGACTCAATGACTCCATTCATTCTGATGGGCGTCCTTTGATAGAAAAACTTTTAAACTGGTTGGAGTGTATGTATGATTGAACTGAAGAGATTTGTAAAGTGCCTTGAGATGACGTGTTGCAAACTGGCGCTACATCATTTAAATAAACTGAATTTGAAATCGAATCGAAAAGGCAAACATTGCTCATTTCTAGATTTGCAAAACTAGGCGAGACGTACTCTGAAATCACAGTGTAAAGTGCTTCCAAAACACATTGACTCAAAAGGGGCCAGAGTTCAAGAGTTGAGGTTCCCCCCTGGACAGGTCGTCCATTACAGGGTATAAGAGAGACCTTCAACCATGAACACACTCATCTGTAATTTAAATATCAATCAACCTCAAAGTACTGCTTTTGCATTTAAGGAGGAAGCTGGAGTACCCATAGAGAAGCATGAGATATGGAAAGAGTCCAGGCAGGGTTTCAAACTTGGGACCTTATTGCCCAGTTTGACAAATTGTAAAGAGATTATTGAGGACCCAAGTGAAGCACCAAGTGGAGCAGTTTAATAAAGAAAATTACAAGACTTACAAAAAGAAGAGGTGGTCAAAAATCACTGGAACCAAGGGACAGGGATGAAGGGTTAAGAGTAGTGAAAGCTAAATTTCTGTCCATCAGCTGCTGACATGAAACTGGATTTGCGCCTTTCTCTGCGCACCTATGTTGGAAGGACGCGGTGCATAAATAGGTGCGATTAAAATATATTTTAAAAAATTTAACACGCTATTTTTGTGTAATTTATTCATCTTAAGCGTTAAAGTCGTGGCCCTAATATATATATATATATATATTGGGGATGCAACAATACCACTGATACACTACCGATACTTGGGTTGGAGAACTTGCAGATACGAGTACCAATACCGAAACTTCTACCACACACACAGAGTTTACACATTTTAGTATTGGTTCATGGTATCGGTTAACTTTAACTGATACCGATGCAGTACATAAGAACGGTATTGGCCCAAAACCTACATATATATATATATATATATATATATATATATATATATATGGTTGTATCCTCCTAAATAAGATCAATGCTGAAGTGTTGGAATTGATTAACTGCTGTGGCTGCTGCTGTTCATCATTTGTTTGTCCAAGCTGCAGCCTCCTTCACTGTCTGCTCCTGGGAATAAATCCGCCTCAGTTTCTGGACTCCGCTGCCCCTCAGTCCGAGTTTCAGGTCCAGATAATAGCAGGACGTACAGGCTGCAGAACCACAGCTCTTGCCCGTAACATTTTTTTATCAATGTTTAATTTGTGGAAACGCGAGCAAGTAAAGGCACGCGCAGAGGACACCCACATCAAACAGTCTGGGGAGATGTACGTAAGCTCGTGCGTAATGATGATAATGAGGGATGCAAAAAAATGAGAAAACTGAGATTTCTGTGTATTTCAAAGCCTCATTCTGGACTGTCGATAATAAGATATGAGCCGAATCATGTCGCCGGAGTGCAAATGACCCGAAATCATCATGATCGGGGCACTTTTAGCAGATAATTAGAGGCCTGTGGTGATGTTCTCCCCCTCATGCTGCACCCACACAGCGTCGCATCCTCCCGGTGAAAATTTGGACACATCTCACAAAAATGTGTGCCTCGGTCTTACCGTGCTTTTCAGACGACATGCCTCTTCTTCTGTATGCCTCCTTTAATCAGATGTTGCGCTCCAGCTGCAAGTAATAATAATAATAATGAAAAGCCCCCCCTCCTTTCGACGACTCCGACTTTTATTTTTCCAAACGTGATAAACCCATCTTCAGGATATCTTCATCTTAAAAACACTCGGTTTCAAATGAACTCAAGGTGTTCAGTGCTTTTATTTTTGCTGATTTGTTTAATCCAAAGCGCTCCGGGTGCTCGGTGTAGCTCCTCCGTTCCGCTCTGGATCTGTGTGGCTGCTGCTCTGTCTGATAAGGTTTCTTCTCTAACACGTCGCTGTACATTGAATTAATGAAACACAAAACTACCCTCGTCTTAAAGCGGCAGCCCAGATTGTGGGTTGGAGCAGAGCCGACTCAAATCAGAAGAGAACTGGGCGAGTAATTGCGCTCCAAGACCCCCAAAGAGTGCTTAAAAATTAAAGTCAGAGCCTAATCTCAGTTAATTAAAAGTGTAATTATTTTCCGTGAAAAATAACCTACCCCTTTATTACACAGTGATATAATTCCTACATTTATCTTAGGAAATTATTATATATATATATATATATATATATATATATATATATGAATTCCTGGGGAAGACTGGTGACTTAACATGTCACAAATTCATCACTATAAGAGTTTGCCATGGCTAGAGTGCTGTAACAAAGAGTATGCTGGAAAATTAAGGGGAAGGAAAAAGGTGTCCGTGGAATTTGGGGAAATCAGCCTAGAAAGCATTGAGGTAAAGAGTTTAAAAAGAAACATTAATAGTGTTAAAGGTTGTATATGGAACATTTTCATTAAAAGCTACATTTAAAAAAAATCATAATTCCACAGCGCTTTTAGAGTAGTGGCAGATGAAAATAAAGAATTTCCTTAAAATATATATATTTAAATTAAAATTTAATAAAATGTACATTTAAAACAAAACATTTACATTATTTTTACATGTACCATTCAGTAGCATAATGGGCTGACTGTCTCTATGATGACACGAAATGGTCGACACAGCTCGGCTGGTACTGGGAAGAATGGTGGAGTCAGCAAGTCCAGCAGCTGCTTCAGAGCCCCTGAGATATTGTTATCCGTCTCAGGAGAGGAGTGACTTCAGAAAAACAGAAACTAGAGTAGTTTTAGGTGAAGCCTACAGTAGATGGACCCACATAAAACATTTCTACGGCATCAACACACGTGGAAACAGCAACTTCCCTCCTGGATCGGTAAGCTAACTCACTTGCTAACTCACTTGCTAACTTTGCTAACGATAGCTGTGAGTCTATACATTCCTCATTGGACCAAGTCCAGCGTGGTCACTGGGTGTATCGGCAGAGAACCAGGCAACCCAACAGCTGGAATTATGTTTTTATTGTTGTAACTACATCCGAGATAAACTTGATGTTGCTATCGTGCTCATGTTCCATATCCGACCTTTAAGCCACTTCTAAACCAGAGACACCATCACCATGTCTTACTTGTGGCATGATAAGAAATCACTGGACTGTTTGAGGAAAGTAAACTTTGCAATTTATAAAACAGTGGAGAAGCAATTAAGTTTCTTCAGCGGTTTCTTGAGGTCTCATCTGATTTTATCACAATACAGCCCCATATTTTAATTCAAAGACCTTTGGAGCATTTTGAACTCAGGTAAAACCTGTTGGTTGGATTTTAGACTTTTAACCTGACAGGTCACAAAGAGTCAGAATAATCGCGGTTCTGTCTGACCCAGTGTTTCTCCTCCACAGTTTCTCTGCAAGGGTGTGTGCTATGCTATAACCCCCATTATTTACTATTTAAACAAACGTGTGTCACAGCAGACATGAGAACAGGAGCATCATTAAATTTGCAGATGATTCTGTTTTTGTCGGGATGCTCAAAGAGGGTGAAACTAGTCCCAGTACTGTTTGCAAAAAAAGTCACTGGTGCCTTTACTATGTCAGGAAAATTGCTCATTTCCATTTTGACTGAACATTTTTAACTTTATTTTATTGAGCCTATTTATCCTTTTTTTCCTGGTGGCATGGTTCGGCCAGGCCTCTGTCCAAGAGAAAAACAGGTTGTCTGATTGGTGACTCACAGCATGTCCAGTCTCCCTGTACTCTAAACAGGTACAGAGGATGGATTATTGAACTCTACGTAACGACTGCTATCATCTATAAGGTGAATTTAAGCTTCCTCCCTCTGGATGTTTTTAGTCCAAAAATGTAGGACAAATTGTTACAAAAACAGCATTGTCCATGCTGTCATCTCTGAGCTCAATTAGACTTATTTGATTAAATGTAATCTTATTATAACTGTCTTTTATCATCTGTCCAATTTCCAATAGGTCCTTGTCACTTTTTCCTTGATGGTGGATGTATTTTCTTATTTCTTTGTGAAGCAAATTTACCTATGGGCACGAATAAAGTAACCTTGAACCTTCCTGTAAGAGGTTTCCAGTCAGTCTGCTTTGGGGAACCATGCAGTCTGCTGTTTTTATTCTACCATGTTTCTCACATTAGTCTGTCCAGCTGTCTACCAGGAAATTTTGATGTACTTCCACCTTCCATCACGTTTTGATTTCTTCCCAGGATTTGGCAACGGCCCACACTGCCAGAAATACCAAAGTGCAACATACAGGTAAAACTCAAAAAAATTAGAATACCCTGCAAATGTTAATCTATCTAAGTAATTCAACGTAAAAGATGAAACTAATACATGATATAGAGTTATTACATGCAAAGCAAGATTTTTCAAGCCTATATATGTTATAATTATGATTATTATGTTTTACAGTTTATGAAAACCCAAAATTCTAAATCTCAGAAAATTAGAATATTACATGAAATCAATAAAACAAGGATTTTAAATAGAGAAATGTCAGACCACTGAAAAGTATAATGATGCATATGTACTCAGTACTACGTTTGGTCCCTTTTGCATCAATTACTTCCTCAATGCGGCTCTGTTGAGTTGTTATGGAAGACCAGGAGGCTTCAATGGCGGCCTTCAGTTCTTCTGCATTGTTCAATCTCATGTCTCTCATTTTCTCCATAATTGTGATTCCTACTGAACCAGACTGACAGACCATTTAAAGGCTCAGGAACCCTTTGCAGGTATTTTGGATTAATTAGCTGATTAGAGACACTTTGAGCCTAAAATATTGAACCTTTTCACATTATTCTAATATTTAGAAGATTTAGATTTTTGGAATTTCATGGGCTGTAAGCCATAATCATAAAAATCATTAAAGACTTGAAATACTTGGTTTTGCATTTAATGGGTCTACATCAAATATTAGTTTAATCTTATAAGGTGAATTACTGAAAAAAATGTTTTGTAAAGTATTTTATTTTTTCAAATTTCACCTGTATGGCCTGACCTAAACTCTTGCAGAGAATCATGAAAAGGAAGAAGATGGCAATACAAGACACATTTTCTTTCCACTCAACTCTCCATTACTATACATGGACACAGCACTCTGTCAACAGTAAAAATACTTTTTATTCAAAAATGCACATTTTTAAGAAACTGAATTATGGATTATAACTTACTATTAGCCAAACAACTAAAAAAATATGAAATAAAGACGTGACATATATTGTTCTACTAAATCTACTTAATGTAAAAAGATGTAGTTTGGAAAATTTTACATTATTATAGCAAATCAAAAGTCTGTTTAATGCTAGTTATAATCTCTCTCTTGCTTTGCTGAAACATCTTTATACTTTCTTTGACCTTCTACTATTTCAGTTTTCACTTTAAATTATCAAATCTGCAGTTTATTTTGACAGTAAAACATGAAAAATGTGACTTTTGAAAGAAGAACTAGAAGCGGCAGTTTGGGAGCACAGGTTATATTTCTGTACAATAAATTACAACCCAAACTTCATGTCTTTTTCTCCAAGTATTTGGTCTGTCATTTGAAAAATAGTCTTCCTGGTCAAAGATTTCCATGTAAACATCAGCTTGCTTTAACTTTTCCTCTTTAGGCACATACAGCTCTAAGCATCTACACCCCCCTGTACAAAGTATCTATGTTGGTTTTTCCACACTGATTGAGCTCGCCGTCCTTCCAGCAGGTTTCTAGTCCTCTCAGTGGGTGTAGAGGGAGGCGGTGAAGACGATGTCTCTGCGGATGGCCAACGAGGCCTTCTCCATCTTGCTCCCCAAGACGGAGTCTCCCACGATGCGGGCGGCCTGCCGGACCTCCTTCAGCACCTCGTCCAGACGTTGGATGCAGCGGACCACCGTGCCCTCCTGGACGTCTGTGAGCAGCGCGATCTCAGCAAACGGCTGCAGTGGGACAACAGGGGGAGACGGAGGGGCTAAGTTAGAGGTACACTTGTTTGATAATTAAAAATAATCTTCAGCAGGTGTGACTAAAACCAACCAGAGCATACTGGTGTGGCATAAGGTCAGAGTGGTAATTGAATTCAAATAAAAAAATCTGAGTAGTGAGAATACTCTCCAGGAGCAGTCAGTGTTGCAACGACTCTAATAAGGCCTTTGACTGAAGCCAGTTGCTGTACGCTAAGTCTCATGCCTGTCGTGGAATGCCAACAGCTCAACATCCAGGCAGCAGAGATGATAATTCACAGTAGCATGTCCTGGATGACACCATAAATTGTTGGCACGAACTGCTAATCCACCTCATTTGCTTTTGACCCTCCTTCTTAAATCTGCATGCTCGTATTACAATTTTTCCTGTAAAACGTAAATCCAAGTTTTAGGCTCGACACACGGGGAGCGACAAGCGACAGCGACAGGTGAAACTCGTCGCCACCCAGGTGAAAATGAACACACGGGACGCGATAAACAGCAGCAATTGAGGCATCGCTCTCTCGGATCGCTTCTCTCTAAGAAATCCTATTGGTTATTAAATTCGCGACAATTCTGACATTTTTAAAAGCGATCCGTGACAGACAAAGCATCAAGGATGAAGATTAAGAATATTTTGCTGGAATTTACAGAAATTTTGCTGTTCACGTTACTTAAGAAAAGAAAAAGGCAATTCTGGGTTCATCCAAAATTAGAAAGAAGGAAATATCATGGAGAATATCATCATTTGATGATGGACCTCAAGGATGATAATCATAAAATATAGGAAAATCGGACACTGCTAAAATGATCTGTTCTTCCATGTCGAAGCGGTTGCAATTTGAAGCAGCATGCTCTCAGCTTATTGGTCAGTCAATGAAACATTCGCTGATTGGTTGTAGCGCCATACAACAGCGACAAAAGTTGAAAAATGTTCTACTTTCTTGTGTCGCATCGCAAACCCGCATGTGCACGTCTATGAGAACGAGCGCGGAATCTCACGGGCACGAATGTCGCCTGTTGCTTGGCTGGAGGAGGGCAGGCGATTTTCACCTCATCGCGCAAGTTCCATAGAAAATGAATGGAGAAGGAGCGACGTCGCTCCCCGTGTGTCGAGCTCATTATTCAGTGTAAAACTGTAATTTTGTGGATTTTTCCGTAGACTATATCACACATTTTCTAAAGAAAAAATACATCTTTGAAAATGGGCACACTGTTAGCATAGTGCTAGTTGACGCGCTACTGGCTGCCGTTTCCAAAGCAGCCAATCCAGGAGCAGTATTTAATTTGGTGGTTCTGATTGGCTGTACCCAGAGGAGCGATGACAAGCTTCTAGTCCTAAGACGTTTCCACTAAATGAGTTCTAAGTTATTTTGGGTGTTTGAGGTGTCAAAACAGGCAGTTATGAGTATTTTATAGCAGGTCTCAAATAGGAATGCAATGATACCACTTTTTTCAAACTGATACGATACCGATACTTGGATCTGAGCACTTGCTGATTGATGGTACCAATGCCGATACTTCTACCACACAAATGCAATAAATTATGCTGAAAAGATACAAATAAAATATTCATAAAAATGAACACAAAACTAAGAATTAGTGTGAAAAATTAGAATTTTCCACATTTTAAGTATCGGTTCATGGTATCGCTTAACTAACCGATACAGATATGACTACATTAGAAAAGTATCGGTGTATCCCTACTTGCAAGTGTTTGAGGGTTTTGGCTATTCGCAGGCGGCGGTGGACCTTTACCCCGGAAAAAGATAAAAGCAGTAATTGTTACAAGGAAGTTTTTTAGAGCATTTTTTTAAACAAGTTGAAGGTAGATCTCAGAGAGAAGGTTTTGGAGAGCATCTTTGAACACTTGTTGTCATGTCATAACACTAAAACTGCCAAAACAAGTTAACAATAGTGAGAAACTTAAATCTGCATGAGAGCAGGTGTAACCAGTAAAAACAAGGTTCACAAGCCTCACCATGCCTCGGGCCCAGCAGTAGACCACTTCAGTCAAGCCGAACTTGAACTGGCCCACAAATTCCTCAGCCGTCTGTGCTATCCCACAGTCCCGCTGCAGCTGCCCGATTCGCTGGGCCACGGACAGAACACGATCCATTCCCTGAAAGGAGTGGGGGGAAAAAAGAACAAAAGTGGGTAAAACGTTTCATAGACACGAGTACTACGAGGTACTCCTCAGTGTAAACAGGATGACCTGCTTCCACAAAATCTGTTTCACAAAGTGCTTCTTTTGAAAAAAAGACTCGGATCATCACTAATTTAAGCTCCTGTAGAGTTTTTTTCATGTCAAGGATGCTGCCGACATACTCTGACGCAGCTTGTGATTTAGTGAGTGACCTACTGATTGGTCTGAGTCAGGAGACCTCGCTCCTTTTCTGCAGGCTGCCTCAGATCAACGGAACTTGAGTCACCGTGGAGTCTCTGCAACTCTCCTTTTATTCTTCTCTTGATTGTCTTCTGGGCCGATTTGGGGGCTTAACAATAAAACGATTATATAAACCTGACGAATCTGCCACCGCAGCATCCGTGCCTTGCGAATCTGAAAATTCCGTGACACACAGACTGGCAATCCTGCTGCTGCGTAAATGTGTATTACGTCCAAATCGGCCCGGAGGAAAAATACAAAATCCAAGGAGAATGTACACAGGATAAAATTAAGTTTGGGGCAGATTAAACGTTATTACAAGCAGCATTTGTACAGCCCCGAGCACTCCTGTTCTACATATAGAGCTGATCAAGACTAGGAATATAAAAACTGTTGAACGGCTCAAACTGGCTCCAAACTTCTCAGGGTGAGTGAAAAAAACACAATATTTGCTAAAAAATAAGGTCCAGGTAACATAAATCGGAATTCCCCTTTAAGATCCACTCTTTTCAAGACATGCAAGCTGTAGAACCACGGCCCTCCTCACCTCCTTCAGCGTGTTGGTGATGTGCGGCTCCACATGCGTGTTCTGGGTGAACACCAAGCAGGACAGCAGGGCGGCGCTCTCTTCAGGCGCCAGCGGGCTCAGGGCGTTCTCGAACAGCAGCTCGGTCAGCAGCAGCTCGTGGCTGCTGATCTGGCAGGCCACTCGGCCTTTCAGCTGCACCGCCCCACTGCCGTCGACGTACTGCAGCGACTGAAGGACCTGAGGGCCGCAGAGCGGAGGGGAGGTGAGTCAACCTGAGAGGGTTTGGGCAAGATCAGGACTGCAGAACTGACTGATGATAGCAGAACAGAAGCTTTCACAAAAATATTTAATTGAATAATCCTTTATTGTCCCATGAGGGGAAATTAAATTTAATTATAATTCGTATTTTTGGCTCTAAATATGGCGGTTTATTATGGTAAAGAAGAGCTCCAAATATTTTACGTGGCATATCTAAGGAAGAAACGTTATTTAAATTTTAAGATGTGCTTAATAAATCAAAAGAATAATTAATATCTTTATTTTTTCAAGTATTCAAAATGTACTATATAATTATAAAAATTACTAGTAGTATGTAGAAACATTTAAGATGCTAAGTTTTTTGCAGTCTTTGTGGAATATTGTTCATTAAAGACAATTAAAAAACATTAATTTAGTCATTACTCTAGTTTTATTGCTATATTTATCGTATTTATAGAATTTACTTATTTGCCATTTTTCTTTATTATATTTATTTTTTTATGACTATTTTACTTGTTTTTAGTAGCAATGCTGCACAAACCCAGGATCTTTAAAATACTGTTTCTTTTTTTTTATCTTTATACATTTATTTAACATGGAATCCTTTTTATATTTTTTTCATTTGATATTTTATTTGTCATTTGTTTCATACGTAATAATAATAAATCAAATAATTTGTAGTGGTGCGGTTTGTCTGAAAGTTAAGGAGCAATAAGGTGGAAGGAATTTTAATCTTGTTTAATCAACTTATCCGTATTTTAGTCATTTTTTCATTTTTGTTTTATTTTACTTAAATTTTAGAGATTTTATCCTAAAAATGATTATTCACTTACATAAGATTTTATTTTTCTTAATTTATTCTAATATTTTATAAGATTTAATGTCACTGATGGAAAGATGGATGAAGCCAACTACAGGTACTGAAAGAAAACGAGAGAGAATCAGAAAGACTTGAGATCGGAAAACTCATGAAGTTTAGAAACGCGCTACACTTTTTAGATTTTATTTGTTAAAAAGCCTTAAACAATTTTTAAACATTCCAAACTTCACTCCTCATCAATATTTTAGTTGAAACATGACAAAATGTAATACATTATCAAGAGTGTGAATACATTTAAAAGATAAAATGTATTGATATCAACAACAAAAAGGTCTTATGATTTTCATCATATAAGCAAATAAAAGCAAATAAACAAATAAAGACGATATTTGACCTTAATCAACACTAAAGAGAGTCGATTTCAGAAGATTGACAGCAAAGACAGTGGTGCAAAAATCTATTTGGCACATGTTCACACATTTAAACAGTCAGACTCCAAACTCCACCATGGCCAAGATCAGAGAGCTGTCCAAGAACACCAGGGACAAGATTGTACACCTTCACAAGACGGGGATGAGCCAATCTACAGTAGACAAGTAGCTTTGGTGAGAAGAGATCCACTGTTGGAGCAACTATTAGAAAATGGATCACAGACAACAGCCCACGACCTGGCCCTCCATGCAAGATCTCACCTCAAGGGGTACAAATGATCTTGATAACGGTGAGGACACAGCCCAGAACTACACAAAAGAAAACTGGTCAGTGACCTGAAGAGAGCTGAGTCCACAGTAATACTGTCATAGATTACTGTCACAGTAATATACTGTATACTGTCACAGAAGGACCTTAAAAAACTGATCCATGCGTTTATCTTTAGTCGGATTGATTACTGCAACAGCGTCCTCACAGGTCTATCTAAAAAAGCAATCAGACTACTGAAGCTGATCCAGAACGCTGCCTCCCGTGTTCTCACTAGAACTAGGAAAGTAGAATACATCACCCCAGTTCCTAAGTCCTTACACTGGCTCCCTGTAGCTCAGAGAATAGACTTTACATACTAGCTTATAAATCACTGAACGGTTTAGCACCAAAGTATGTTGGAGATATGTTGTCACTATACCAACCCAGCAGACCACTCAGGTCCTCCAAGTCTAGCTTACTTAACATTCCTAGAATTAGAACTAAACAGGGAGAGGCAGCTTTCAGCTTCAATGCTCCACAAATCTGGAAAAAAACTTCCAAAAAACGCTGAATCGTTAGGCTCTTTTAAATCAAAAATTAAAACTCTACTATTCAGAGCTGCCTTTGAGCCCTAAATTGCGCTTTCTGATCACTATTTGATTCTCGTGGTTTAAGTTTTATTCTTATTTTTTATTTCCTTTTAAAACCAATTGTGTTTTATCTGTTTTCAATCTATATTAATTGCATAAATGTGTTCCTTACATCATATTTTGTTATTGATTGTGTCTATCTGTTAAACCTATATGTTTCTATTTTTCTAATCATGCTTCTGTAACCGTGTATTTGGTATCATTATCACAGAATCATGTAAAGCACCTTGAATTGCCTTGTGTTGACAGTGTGCTATATGAATAAAATTGCCTTGTCTTGCCTTGCCTAAATTTAAAAACCCTGAAACGCTTGAAAAGCCCCCCTGCTTAGCCAAGTAGATGTCCATGCCTGTCTAAATGTATCCAGAGACCATCTGGATGATTCAGAGAACTCGCTGCACCAAACGCGATGCAACTCGGCATTCTTCCCACAACAAACGCGGCACTTGGGGGAAGATTGCTGAGTTGCATCCCAAAAACACCGTACCTACTGTGAAGCATGGGGGTGGAAACATGATGCTTTGGGGCTGCCTTCTGCAAAGGCGAAGGGTCGACAGGTCCTTATTACGGAAAGGATGAGTAGGGCCATTTACCATGAAATCTTGGGCAAAAACCTCATTCCATCAGTGAGGGCAATGAAGATTAAATGTGGCAGAATTTTCCAGCATAACAATGATCCCTTTACAAAGTATTGAGGAGAACTTTTGTTATTGACCAAATACTTATGTTTATACACTTATTATTATACCATTATACAAAAAAAGTATTTTAAAAAAATCATTAAATGTGAGATACTGGATTTTTTTACACTGTTTCTCAAAGTTAAAGTGAAGCTGTGATTAAAATTACAAACCTTTCTCATCTTTTTAAGTGAGACAACTTGCAAAATCGGTGGCTACCAAATACAAAAAAATTTTTCTAGATGTTAAATTTAATTAGAGAAAAATAGCTGTTTTCTTAATTCAAAATAAAAAGATTCCCTCTTACACTATTTTATTTTGGGATATTCAGATAATTAAATTGTACAACTGAGACACAAAGAACCCCTGAAAACAGAAACAAATAATATTTTATTCTTATTTCCCTCTTCAACACATTTTTTTAGGAGTTTTTAGAGACTGCAAAGAAACCCTTTTTAGAAAAAATCCAAACCTTGATCCTCTGGTGGTATTCAGGCAGTAGAGTGAGGGACTGATCCGATATCAGGAACAACAGCCGGTCCAGCTCCTCCTGCACGCTCATCCTCTCCCTGATACGAGCAAACTGAAACAAAGAGACTGAAATAAGTGAAACAACCAACAGGAACACAGCAGAACTGATCTGACTTTCAGGCAATCAAGTGCTTACTAGCTGTGGTAGACTCGTTCACACGCCTGTGAGGAAATAGTAAAAGCTGAGCTGCTTTTATCGCCTTCTGAAGTTATTTAATTTGAACTACAAGTGAACAAACTCACACAGTAAACTGCACTTTGACATTATTTATCAGAGAAAAAATTAAGCCAAAAGGAAAAACCATTGTAAGAAATCATTGTATTTATGACTATCAGTCAGTCAGAATATAGAAATGTGCTAAAATATGTGAAAGACTCCTAGTTAACGTAATAACAAGGGGCCATTACAGGTTGGCTTGGGTAGCTTTTTTTTAAATATTACAGTAATTTTTAAGATCTGAAACAAGTGAAGAAATCTGAAAAAGGGATGCAAATATTATTTTAAATTGTAAGATCTTTTCAGCGCAGAAATTTCTCTACTAGAATTATGGATTTCAAGATTAAAACAATTCGAAATCATCAGCCTCTTCTAATCTATCTTAAAGGTGAATTCCGGGTTTTTTAAACCTGGACCTTATTTTTAGCAGTTATGTTTAGGAATGCACCGATACTTTTACTGGTATTGGGAATCGGCCCCGATACCGCGTAATGTACTTGTATCGGTATCGGCTAATGTTAACCGATACCATGAACCAATACTTTAGATGTGGAAACGCAGCAATAATTTCACAGAAAATATTAACTTTTAACTTTAAGTTCTGTGGTCCTTTTAATATTTTTTTTTTATCGAATTCATCATCATTTGTTGTAGCAAGCCGCGAAGAAAATGAAACCTGAATCCAATTGAGAGGACTTTTTTTGTGTGGTAGAAGTGTCGGCATTGGTACTCAGGATCAGTAAGTACTCTGATCCAAGTATTGGTATGGTATCGGTTTTGAAAAAAGTGGTATCGTTGCATCCCTTGTTATGTTTTTTCACTGACCCTGAGAAGTTTGGAGCCAGTTTGAGCCGTTCAGCAGTATTTATACATCCAGTCTTGATCAGCTCTATATGTAGAACGGGAGGGGTCGGGGCCGTACAAATGCCGCTTGTAATAAGGTTTAATCTGCCCCAAACACCTTCAATTTACCATGTTTATCTTCTCCTTGGACTTAAGAACGCCTTTAGAAGTGCTTCTTTATTTTCCTCTGGGCTGATTTGGAGGCTTAACAATAAAAAAATAATAAAAAGCTGACGAATCTGGCGCGGTAAAACACAGACTGGTAGTCCTGCTGCAGCGTAATTTTGTATTACATCCAAATTGGCCCAGAAGAAAATACAGAAGCACTTCCTGGGCATTCGAAAGTCCAAGTGTATAATAAACATGGTAAAATTATGGCGTTCGGGAGAGATTAAACCTTATTACAAGTGGAATGTGGACTACCCCTACCACTCCCGTTCTACGGATGTCCGCTGATGACGGAAGTGGATATAAATACTGCTGAACAGCTCAGACTGGCTCCAAATTCTCAGGGTGAGTAAGAAAGCATAACATTTTCTAAAAATAAGATCCAGGTTGAAGAAAAACTGAATTCCCCTTTAATATTCACACTGTAAAGGGATTTTATAAAGGAATTAAAAGAAGAACAGAGTTTTTCCTACAAACAATTTGACCATTTAAGGTTTATTTAGACTGTATCTTAGTTTCTATCTAACCGCAAATAAACACTGAGGTTAAATGGAGGTGATTTGATAAAGACCAGAACCTTTAAAACAATACTTTGCTCTTAGGCTGCAGGTTTACTGGTGGTTGTTCCTATAAAATCTAAAAGAACTGGAGACAGATCTTTTAGTTATCAGCCTCCTCTCCTGTGAAACCAGCTCCTAGTTTGAAGTCTGACACTAGGCTTAAGAATGTTTTATTTTTTCTCAATCTTATAGTTAAAAAGAGAATGATGTTAGTCAGTTGTTGGATAAGTGGAGGAGAAGAGGGAGGAAGAGTGTACAGACAAGCAGGAGGGTTATCCGGTCGGAAAGATGGTTCTTGCCTTATGCCTCATCCTAATGGGGTTAAGTTATCCCAAGCCATCTCTATAGTTATGCTGCTGTAGACTTATGTCTAGTTTATACTTCTCTGTCAGCAAGTTTGCACTCACACATACTGAGACGACACTAGAGGGTGCAGACCTTTTCTGGTGGGTCTGCCTACCATTCCACGTCTCCGGTCGACGACAGTTAATTTACTTCAGTTTGTAAACGCACGTCCACTGAAGGACCAGCGGCCGACAGAGTGAGTTTTGATTGAGCTGGAAAGTTTTTTGTTGTTTTGTTTTTTACTTGAAGTGCATCTCATATAATATTTAAAAATGCATGTAAAGAAACACGGCTGTCTGATTTGTTGTTCTTTACACCTCATTGTGTTCATCCATCCAACTTCTTCCGCTTATCCGGGGTTGGGTTGCGGGGGCAATAGCTTAAGCAGGGAGACCCAGACTTCCCTCTTCCCGGCCACTTGGGCCAGCTCCTCGAGAGGAATCCTGAGGCGTTCCCAGGCAAGCCGGGAGACTTAGCGAGTCCTGGGTCTTCCTCTGGGTCTCCTCCCGGTGGGACGTGCCCGTAACACCTCACCAGGGAGACATCCAGGAGGCATCCTGTCCAGATGCCCGAGCCACCTCAACTGGCTCCTATCGATGTTGAGTAGCAGCGGCTCTACTCTGAGCCCCCTGCAGATGACTGAGCTTTTCACCCTAGCTCTAAGGGAGAGCCCAGCCACCCTACAGAGGAAACTCATTTCAGCCGCCTGTATCCGTGATCTTGTTGTTTCGGTCACCACCCAGAGTTCATGACCATAGATGAGGGTAGGAACGTAGATCAACCGGTAAATCGAGAGCTTTGCCTTTCGGTTCAGCTCTCTCTTCACCACGACAGACCGGTACAGCACCCGCATAACTGCAGACGCCTTACCAATGCATCTATTGATCTCCCGCTCCATTTTTCCCTCATTCGTGAACAAGACCCCAGATACGTAAACCCCTCCACTTGAGGAAGGACCTCATGCCCAACCCGAAGAAGGCACCCTACCCTTTTCCAGCTCAAGTCTCGAATTTGGAGGTGCTGATCCTCATCCTAGCCGCTTCACACTCGGCTGCGAACCGCTCCAGCGAAAGCTGTAGATCACGTTCCGATGAAGCCAACAGGACCACATCATCTGCGAAAAGCAGAGACCCAATCCTGAGGCCACCAAAACGGATCCCCTCAACACCTTGGTTGCTCCTAGATATTTACATTGTGTTCAAAATCATCAAAAGACATTATTAGATAAACTGTCCTTGTGATAAAAAGGTTCTACTGCCCAAACGCTGCACTGACTACTGATTACATCGACTATAGAGCAACGTTCTGGTGAAACGATCTCTGGCTGATGTTTGGCTGAACAATCACAGACATGCTCTCTCCGTTTAACAGATTTCTTAAAAAATCTAAATAAAATAAAAAGATAATGACATTGCGGGTCTCCATACCTACGCATATGGAGAAGTATAAACTAGGCTTTAGGCTGCTAAAGGACAGACACATTTTTTCTCATTCTTTTATTTTCCTACCACTCTCCAATTGCATTACTTGCTGTCATTTCAATTGTTAGCTTTATGGTTTCTCTCAGTGCTTTTCTCTCCGTTACACCTCCACCTGCTCTGGCATGTTTGACTATGATTCCTTCTTGGAGGGGGGCATCAACTGCGAGACTGCAGCCAACCGCTAAAAATTATTATCGTTCTATAGAAAATACCTCTACATCAGTTCTTTTGATTTTTTTTTTGTCTGCTCCATAGGGGTGTGAGGAAAAATCGATTCACGTCTGAATCTCGATTCCTATTTAACAAGATTCAGAATCGATCCGAAATGTTTGAGAATCGATTCTCAAAAAATATGTTTTCTGAACCTTTTTACATTTTCGCTTCGCGTAGTGTCTGTCATGCAACGGCCACCGTCGCGTTGACAGGTCTGATGCGCCCTTGGCTAGCTAGCAGCTAGCTGCTAGCGCTAGCTAGCTGTAGCCGCTAGGCTAAGGCTTCAGCATGAAAGACGGAAGAGAAATCCAGCCCGCCCCGTCTTTGCTGAAGGTAAATGTTTGGGTCGTCTAAAAGGTCTTCTCCATGCTAATGACACCGTTGGCTAAAGTTTTATTATTTTTAAATAAATCTGCAAGTATATAAGAGCGATCTTTTTTTATAAGCTACACATATACACCCAGCACTGGGTTCAATACCGTTAGGACTTTTAATATTTCTAACAAAAACAATGAAAATAATAACATAAGCCATACATTTCTGTTTAATGATGGTTGATAAGCAACATTCGGTGCATACTAAATATTTTCAATGTATTTTCTACTACTTACCAAAGAACAAACAAAATACATATATATTTTTTTCTTCTTAAAATATATTAGCATTTTTTTTTCAAGACTAGAAATTTTGTTTAAAAGGTCTTGGATGTCCAGTTGCAATTTCATGTATTGTTACTTTTGAACCAGTTCCCTTCTCTCAACATAGATTGTAAAATCCATTTTGTGTTGATGCCCTATTACATTCATGGCTCACTTCATCACAGACACTTGGCAGATCAAGTTGTGTGTATTACAAACACAAATAATGAATGAAAGAGTATTGATTAATAATTTTGTTTTGATTTGAATCCAGAATCGCTTCTGAATCGAGAATCGTTTCTGAATCGAATCGTCACCCCAAGAATCAGAATCGAATTGAATCGTGAGATGTTGTAAGATTTCTATCCATACTGCTCCGTCCTCTCAAACCCCTAGATGGTCAAGGCAGTTTCTGAGCCATGTTCTGGTTCTGCTAGAGGTCTCTTCCTGTTTAAGGGACGTTTTTTCCTCTCCATTGTTGCTACAAGCTTGCTCAGCAGGCATTGTTGCCGTCGCTACACAGGAGGAGTGAACGCTGAAAGTTGATGACTCAATGCAATCTGTTAATTGGAACAATTGTATGGAAGAAATACAATGACTATTTTATTCTGATGATGTTGTGAATTGGTGTTTTATTCATAAACTGAATTAAAAAATGTGTCCTGTCATTTTAAACAACTAAGCAAGGGTTTACTCTCATTTCCCATGACTGTACAAATCCCCTGCCACACATAATCAGTTCTGATTATTCATCCACGCTGCGTTAATAAGTAGCTAAAACCCAGAATATTGACTTAAGACACAAGGGGAGCGGAGAGATAAGAGAAGGGTGTGATATGGGAGGCTAGAGCTTGTTATCACACAGAGTAATGAGAGAGGTGGTTCAAAAGACACATTGTGCATGTGTGAGACAGCGATGAGCTGCAGCTATATGTTTAATATAGAAACGGGTCACATTCTGGCCTCTTATCTCCTCACTGAAGCTGCTTGTTTTGAGAGGTTTCACAGAGCATGAAAGCAGCTGTTTCAAGGTGGAGTTTGATATTATTGTTATGAAGCCAGAAGAGAGCTGATGGAGGGATAAAAGGAAACAAACAGGACATGCCTCATGTAGCTGTGATGTTAATTAGATCGTTCAATATTCAGTTCGTGCACAAAAGAAATCCTTGTTAACAATACTCTTTGTAGCGCCTCTCAAAACCATAAAGGAGAGGAGGAAGATGATCATTAAACATGTCAATAGGAACACACCTGCTCGGCGAAGGTGGGTGAGTGGATGCAGCTGAAGTCCCTCAGGCTGTCCTGCAGCGCGCGGAGCCTCATGGAGTCCTCCACCACGTCCACGCTCTTCAGCTGGAGGTCGTTCACCGGGTCGAGGGTGGCCACGCCGCCCGGGTTCGCCTCGGCCAGACGCAGCAGCTCCTGTGTCGCCGTGGAGATGGCCTGGCCGGGAGGGTCGTTCCTGAATCAAGAAACGGGGGTTGGAGGGAGGATTACGCATAGTTATTGCCGATTTCCCAACAATACTTACATTTTCCACCAGGTTACCGTATTGTAACGAATATAGGACCAGTTGTTGTTTTTTTGTTGACAACAATGTAAAAATGTGGGGTCGTCTTATAATCAGGGTCTAACCAGTTGTATGGTGTCATTACACGACTTCAACAACAGAGGGAGCCAGCTTCCTGTAAAGCAGGTGGCATAATTGTGTCTGGCATAATCAATAGGAAAAGAAAAATGGAGAGGCGCTATCCGGAACTGAGTGGATCAAAAGAGGGGCAAATGAACAAAAAACGGAGGCAGAGTTATGATGCTAACTTTAAGATGATGGTGGTAAATGTAGCAGAGGCGTCAAACAACTGCCAGGCAGCCATATCTAACGCATTGGATGGCAGTAAAGATGACGTTCTGTGAGAGGAGACATGACCGCATCATGAGAGTGACAGGGAGTAAAGCGAAGTAGAGGACGTCTGTGAGTAAGAGCCTCATTCAGACTTTTGATGTGAGCAATGTTGAGCAAAGTTATGTAAGTTTGCATGTAAAAATGTGGGGTTGTCCTCTTGTTACAATGTTTTTCCTCTCTGTTTTTATTAAGTGACGCTAGTGTCTTGCTTTACCAAAATATGCATTGAATAAGCTTTGTGATTGCATTTATATAATATTAAAGCATTTTGTAAATATTATTTGTGACTTTCTCAACATTTCAATCAAAAATAGTTTTTTTTTTTTAATGAATGTAGTCTTTTTCTAAAGATTAGTCTTTAGAAGGGGAGGGGTGTCTTATAATCGTGGTCATCCAATATTTTGGACAATATGGTATTAAACAAGTGTTCTTTTTTGCTACCAATCAAAGTTTCATATGAATTTAGGGTTGCAACGCCACTGTAGGTTGAGCAGTCTTTTGTATGAATATGTAATTGGGATTAGGGGTGTCACGTTTCTCTAATTCCTTGATCCGATTTGATTTTCGATTTTCTTTAGGATTTCAATTCGATTCGATTCTTTTATTTTTTTTACAGTACATAGCACTATGTCATTTTTAGACTAGTCTACAACGATTTGTTTAATTAATTACATTTTGTACAGTAAATCTTATTTGAAAAGACAAAAGTGATGCAATTTTTATCATTGTTGTGTAATGTATCACATTAGGCATCAATGGTCAAACTGAAATTATTTATTTACAATAAAAGTGTAAAAGTATTGTTTAAATAACAGAAATGATTAGGAACAGAAGTAATAGCTCATTCCACCGAGTAAAATGCAGCTAACAGCAGTCCTCTTGTTTATAATGCCAATGTGATTTGAGAGCAGAATGAGCGGATTTAGCTTCGGTCCCGCTGCTTCTTCTTCAACTGTCCAGGCCATGTTTTAGCTAGCTTGGCTAGTAGCTACTAGCTTGCGTCAGCTAATGTGATCTGTAGACGTGCGCTCTGACCCCAGGGGATGTGATACAGGAAATTAAAAATTTACCAGGTGGTGTTGTGAGTTGTATGAGAACTAGTGAGAGTTACTTCTTGGGGAAAATGCAATGTGTGGTTCCTTGTGCTAACTGTTGCTACGGAGTAGCCTATGTAAACATGGCAGGAGGTGATCGCAATCCTCTTTTGGATTTTGACGTGCAAGGTCGTAATGTAACTAATAGCGACGTACAAAAATATCAATTCGCCGATATAATGCAATATTTTATGTTGCAATATTTTATAAATATTCAAAAGCAACGTATCAATGTTTAATTTTATTTTATTTTTTAGAATTTGAGTGGAACCATTAAAGATTATAGTAGTTTTAGTAGTGAAAATTAAAAATCTGACTGGTAATTGGTGGCTGTTTTCACCTTCTCCTTTCCAGTGGATCAGCTAGATCTAGTTATAAATCTGGATGTGTTATTTTTGAAACAGATTTGAGTGTTTAGAAAGTTATGACAGTTTTTCTACAGTTAAATTTAATTATAAAAATCCCAATATTTAGTTTCAGTCATAGCACGGGAATATATCACAATGCAGTGGTCCCTTGTTTATTGCGGGGGTTCCGTTCTAAAAATAACCTGCAAAAGGCGGAATTATTATATATGTTTTAAGGCTATAAAAGCCCTTGCCACACTCTTAATACACTTTTTTTCCAGACATACATTAACATTTATTAAAAGTTCTCACTATCTTAAATACTCTCTAAGTTCAAACCTTCGTAGATTTTAAAACGTAACAGTATTAATATTCCGTGGTTTTGTCCGCGCGCCGCTCAGGTGCGTCTTTTTCCATGAAGATCTCGGAGCAGGTTTCTTGATCCGAGTGAGAAACATAGTTATGGATGGTTGTTTGAGCTGCTTTTTTCTTCTGGACAAAAGGATCCTCATAACCAGATATGGAAAAAATGTGGCAAGTGCATGAGACGTGACACTGAGGAGATTGACAATTGCCTCCAATCAATCAAGGTACAGCACACAATTCACATTAGTACACTGTAAAAAAAAGCATGTAAAATTGAACTACAAAAAAATCTGTGAAACAGCGAGACCACGAAAGGTGAACTGCGTTATAGCTAGGGACCACTGTACATCGTATCGTCCCGTCCCCCTGTATAATGATACATATTAAGGAAGAATCTGGTGATATGATATGTAAGTATTAACTTATGAACCAATCACACAGCTCTTATAAAACAATGCTTGAAAAGTGAAACTTCTAAATTTGAAACATTAAAGAAATTCGAATGCGATATTGTGTAAAACAGAACAAGTGGGATTTAACTCTTATTTACCACACAATGGAAACATAAAGGTTGCGACAAACACATGATTGGTTTTCAAGCCCTTCCCTAAAAAAACAAAGATTAATGCTGACGGTACCTGAACCGCGGTTGTAGCCTCTTGTTGTAGTTATCGATTATTCTGTCGGGAATCACTTTGAGGGTTTTTACTGTGATGGCGGAGATATCCTGAAGTTTCAACTTCTGTACCGTGTGGCTGCAAGGGCCTGAAAAAACCAACAAGGATACAGAGGAAGAATATTAACTAAAAAACAAAGCAGTTATGGAGTGTTATACAGCGTTAACTTGACGGTAGTTCTACCTTCAGGTATGAACAGCGCAGTGTTGTAGAGGTGCTGCAAAGCGGTGTTTCCCTCGCACTTTAGGTCCCCTTCCTCGTTCCCTTTCTCACAGATGATGAGCGCAGTGAAGGTGCGATTCACACAGTCGTTGGACACCTGGAAAACAAACAATATGGGATGAATTTGAGAACCATCCAAAATAAGGGGTCACTCTGCTGCTGATAGTAGCTCACTAAGGTGATTTGTTCTGCTTGTTCTTTGGGCTATGTCCCGCTGCTTAGACATACAGGCTAGATGAGAGGTAGCCAAGCTGTCAGCAGGTGTAAATTACTTTCCTCTCAATGCCCTGCTGCTTTCTTAGACGGAAACTGCTAGATTACAACACAGAAAAAGGAAGAAATACACTTGGCCCATTATCCTCTTTGCAGAGAGATATTGATCGTCTGCAGCGGCTCATTACAGACGATCTTACATGCAGCTTCAGAAGAAATCAGCTGCATAAAAGAATCACCATAACGTTTTATTTTATGTATTGATATTAACTGATGCACTCGTGGAACTAACAGAGTCTAACTGGCAATTGAAGGAGGGAAAGCCTCTCTAGATCTCTCAACTTATTAGGCCAGAGCAGCAAAGCGCTGCAAAGGCCTATTGTAACCGCTCCATCTTTATTCTTATGACTTTTTAATTGGGTTTTTGGAGGCCTCAACATATTAAAAAACTCACCATATTTTGCAGCTTCGTCAGGCATAACATATTTTAATTCAATTTCAATTCTATTCAGTTTATTTATATAGTGCCGTTTCACAACAGATGTCATCTCAAGGCACTTTACAAGAAGAGTTATTACAATACAATGTTTAATTTAGGCATTAGAGAACCACAGAAGATTGCGTCGTGAATTCTTAGCAATCCTTCACACTGAGCAAGCACAAAGCAACAGTGGAGAGGAAAAACTCCCTTTTAACAGGAAGAAACCTCCAGCAGAACCAGGCTCAGCATAATCCGTTATCTGCCGAGACCGTTTGGGGTTTAAAGGTTCGGAAAACATCCCACAAGAAATGGCTCAGTAGCACCCTCTGAAAAAATTTAAATCACCCTCCAAATTGACCTTAGTTTTCTTTTTTTATTCTATTCCATCAGCTCTCTATTGCTCTTTTTAGCTACTATATATACTCAGCTTCTGGAGTTGCTGTATTGGACAGGATTTCTTTAAGGATTCCTTTTTGAAGGACTGTGGGATACCGAAAGAAAATTTTGCTCAGCGAGGAGTTGAAGAAACTGCTCCAGAGAATCGATGCAACCTTCTATCACCTGAAAAACATTTCTAGGATTAAAGGACTAATGTCACAAAAGGACCTTGAAAAACTCATCCATGTGTTTATCATTAGTCAAATTGATAACTCCAACAGCATCTTCACAGGTCTATATAAAAAGTCACTCCGACAGCTGTAGCTGATCCAGAACGGTAATGCTCACGTCCTCACTAGAACCAGGAAAGTAGAGCACATCACCACAGCTCAGAGAATAGACTTCAAAATACTCAAAATACTAGTTTATAAATCACTAAATGGTTTAGCATCAACGTATGTTGGAGATATGTTGTCACTATACCAACCCAGCAGACCACTCCGGTCCTCCAACTCTAGCTTACTAAACTTCCCAACAATTAGAACCAAACATGGAGAATCAGCTTTCAGTTTCTATGCTCCCTTTACCTGAAGAAAACTTCTTGATGACGGCAAAGCTGCTGAATCGTTAGGATCTTTCAAATCAAAGATTAACACTCTACTGTTTAGAGATGATTTTGCGTAATATTGATTTTTGACATACCGATACTTTTTGTTCTTATGCTTTTCGTAAAACATCTTGTTTTCAATCAAATGCTATGTTTGGTTTCTTTACCACCAAATCATGTAAAGCACTTTGAATAACCATGGGTTGAAAGTTTGCTATACAAATTAAATTGCCTTGCCTTGCTTTGGAGATGAAGAATTGTTGTCTCGAAGTGAATATGGAAGCAAACACTGGATGTGGCTTTAGAAACAGCAGTTATCAAACCACTGCTAAGGAAGATCAACCTGGACAAAATGTTAATGTAGAACTAGAGGCCAATCTTTAATCTTCCATTCATCACCAAGATTATTGAAAAAGCTGTGTTTAAAAAGATAATAGCTTCTTGAGCAACTGCTTTGATATTTTTCAGTCTGGTTTCGATTCACACCATACTGAGAGTGCCTTTGTTAAAGTTTTCAATGATATCCAGTATAAATACAGACTGTGCTAGAAGCACAGTGCTGCTTCTGTTAAACCTCAGTGCAGCATTTGAAACGGTTGACTATGATATACTATTAGATACTTGGCTGGTTTTAGTCTTACCTTAAGAACAGGAAATGCTTTGTGTCAAAAGGCAATTTTTGATCAGAACAGACAGAAATCACGTGTGGGGTCCCCCAGAGCTCCATCCTGGGGTCTGATCTATTTAATATCTATGCTTCCTCTAGCCCAGATTATAACAGCCAATAAGATTAGGAACCATAACTATGCAGATGATACTTAGCTTTACATTACAATGTCACCAGGTGACTTTGAACCCATTCAGACCTGAAGTGAATGCATTAAGCAAATCAATCGATGGATGTGCGATAACTTTCTCCAATTGAACACAAACAAAACTAAAGTAATTGTCTTTGGACCTAAAGAGGAACTATTAAGAGTCAGCACACAGCTTCAGTTAATACAACAAGAAACTATTTATCTATTATCTATAAACTATTATCTGTAATAATGGATTCAGACCTAAAGCTGGACTGAAGAACATTTCTAGGCTTAAAGAACCAATATCACTTTAAAAACTCATTCATGTGTTTACCTTTAGTTGGATCGATTACTGGACTCGACTCTTCACAGGTCTATCTAAAAAGTCACTCAGACAGCTGCAGCTAATCCAGAAGGTTGCTGCTTAGAACCAGGAAAGTAGAGCACATCAACCCAGTTCTAAAGTCCCTACATTAGCTCCCTGTAGCTCAGAGAATAGACTTCAAAATACTCCTACTAGTTTATAAATCACTAAATGGTTTAGCATCAATGTAGGTTGGAGATATGTTGTCACTATACCAACCCAACTCAGGTCCTCCAACTTCCAACTCTAGCTTGTTGCAGACCTCCTGTCATTATACGACGATTATCTTTCAGCTGGCAACAATTTATTAAACCCCAACTGATGTGATGTGTGGCTTCCCATTTCTTGAACAACCATGCTGAAAGACATCTTGTGGTAGAGGGAATGATGTTAGTTTGTTTAAAAAGGTTGGAATCATCGACATCAAGGAGAGAAAATATCAAAGGATATTGCTTAAACTGTCCAACGCATTGTTAATAAAAACTGAAATGAGAGTGGAGAACCAACATCTAGTAGGAAGAAATGTGATTGGGGGAAAACCATGAATTGATACATTTGAAATCAAATGGAAGAACAGCAGAACTCTGGGAATCTATTTATTAGTAACAGTAAGAACATTTACACATGCAAAATGTGTAAGGGAACTCAAGGGTTTGGAAATGAACAGCTGTGAAGCCATAAGAAAACAACTAATCAGAGTGGCTAATTGGAGAAAAAGGCCCTGGTTTGCAAGGCAGAATAAAAACCAAACTGTGGAACAATCAAAGAAGGTCATGGGGTCTGATGAGTCCAGATTTACAGACTTCCAGAGCGATGGACGCATCAGGGTGAGAGTTAAGGCAGATGAAGTGATGCACCCATCATGCCTAGCACCTACAGTACAAGCCCGTGTAGCCACGATCTGGGCGCAAAACTTAATCCAACTCTGAATGGAAACAAATCTTGTGACATTGCAGAAGCTCGTAGAAACCCTGGCACAGCAAACACGTAATGAAAGCCAAAGCCTTTATTTTTTCTGCCAACTTTTATTTTGGCCAGGGAGTGGATGACAGTTACACAGACTGCTGAGTCCTACGTGCATGAAGGAGCATTTTCGCAGGTCCTTTCTCCCTGCAGCCGTTAGACTTTACAACCAAAACTGCTCCCAACACATATTGTTAATGATAATGTTTACACTCCTGCTGTGATTTGCATTATTTAATTTTTTTTATTTTCTGTCAACAACATAGGTACTAGGATACTTCGATCACTGCTGTATCAAGAAGTGGAATCATTTAAATGTAAATTTTCGTTATATTTAAAGCACCAACAAACAGGAGAAAATCCAGTAATACTAAGAAACTTACAAAGGTAGGGCGGAAGGGTAGAACGCAGAGGAGCTTGCCCAGGGTAACATTTATGCCTGTAGTCACATCTTACTGGCACTCTAATTTTTCCTAAATATTAAAAATGGTCACCACACCCACCTGTAGAATGACTCCCAGTGCGTTGAGATGCTGCTTGTTGTTGACAATGACAACTCGGCCAACAGACAGCGCTTTCAGTCCGTTCACAGACTCCAGGATGGCTTGCTGAAATCAAGACAGCAGATAAATAAATTGAGGTTGAAGTTATCTTCCTATGCACAATAAGGGTTTCAAGGCGCATCTAGATGAAGGATAGTTATGTGTTTGAAAATGGATATGATGCATAAAGTAAAATAAATGATGATTTAAATGCTTAATGTTTCTTTTTATTTATTTCAAACTGAAAATATCCATCAAAGAAACAGGGACAGAGTAATAAACCATTAATGCTAACAAAGTGTATAGGTAAAACAAAAATATAAAAATCCCTTTAATATTTTAAATATTTTCAGCAAATTTGAAACTAAACAGTGCCTTAAATGATGCATATTAACCAAAAATTGTGATCATGTCCACAGCTAAACAGTATGTGTCCTGTTATGAAAACCTAAAAAAAATATTTTTTTAAATCAGTTAAACAGATATGTTAATGCAAAAATTTTTTTTTAAAGTAGCAAGGAATAAAAATATTTAAAAAAATATCTACTTATATGAAAATGCTACATAAACTGGGTATAAAATGCTAAACACTCATCTGGTGTGACATTGTCTGAGCGTTGCTGTAAATTAAATGACAAGTTCTATTGAGACCGGGATGGGTATCAATTCAAATTTTAACAATCAATTCGATTCTGATTCTCAAGAGTTAGAATCAAATATTACAATCCGATTCGATCTGATTCAATCTGACCAGTTCGATACAATATGGGTCAGTGCTATTAAAAAGGTGAAAAAAGAAAGAGGCCTACATACTGCTAACAAAAAAAGACTAAACTTTATTAAATAGCAACATTTCGACCCTTCTGGGCCTTTCTCCTACCTCAGTGCTATCAAAAAACATTTTCTGAGCTGTTATCTTAATTATCTGGCTGTAATTCAATAACTCAACACTTGGTGACTAACAATTTAACAGGAAAACATTTTTTATAACACTTTCATAACTAAGCCTTAAAACAGCTGTCTGGATTTTTAATTCCAATTTTAGCTTTAAAAAAAGTGTAAACTATGTTAAACGATTAAACCGATTTTGAACTTGTGAATCGAATCAATTCATACAATTTTTATAAGAATCGATTCAGAAACTATTTTTCGATTTTTTTTTTCTTCAACACAGCCCTATATCAAAGAGAATAAGTGTACGAATGCCTTGCTGTTATATGATAAAAGAGATTGCTATATTTCTAAAACTTGCTCTCTATTGCTGTTGTAACATTTCAGCACACTGCAGATCAAAAACAAGCAAGCGGGTCTCTTTAAAGGTCCAGTGTGTAACAAATTCGGCTTTTATGAATAAAAATCAAGTACTGCTTTCATAAATACGTATTTTACCGATGTCTAATCACAATCGCATTATCATGAAAGCGTTCTCGTGTCTTAGAATACGTTGTTTATAGATACAGAGGGTGCACCGCCCCCATCTGAGGCTGCCATCTTGCATCGCCATCTTTGAATACGTTAGCCGAAAGGGGTTAAACTTGTTTGCTTTACGCCTTTTAGTCAGTGATGTCGGGGGAGGTGAAGAGAAGAAATGAGCATAAATAAAGCAGAATTATGTATGGTTCTGTACCTCATCACCTAAAGAGACAATCGAGCTTGTGCCAGACACCGACATGATCACAATTATGACACTCTGTGGCTTCCGTAGTAGTAATGATGTGTTATAACGGCGAGAAGCCAGAGAACACTGCTCAGCTGCTTGCATCCACTTAGCGCACCACTAGTCGGATGTAATTCTTACACACGGGGGCTTTAACTCCTGTCTGCCATAATCAACAGCCTCGCATTAGTTTGGTATGGAGTGCTTTAGAAAAATACAAGCTCAATTTGTTCATTTTCAATACAAAAAGCGAATAAAGACATTTTCTGACGGGCAGCAGAGATCCACTCAGGCAGATGTTTGTGCTGTCCAGAAGTGAACACTAATTAAATTTCCAACTTTACGCTCTGATATCGGAAAGAACAAAATGTATTATTCCAAATGTATATGAATCTAATGTGAGTACATACAATTAATTGTTTTGGGTTTGTTTTTTTGGGGTTACCTGCAGGGCTTCTCTGGTGTTTTGCAGCTCCGTCACTGTGTGGTAATAAGGCAAAATATCAGACAGCTGGCCCTCCGTTTCCATACGAGGAAGAGATGCCAACATCTGTTTCAGCTGGCTGATTCTCTTCTCGTGTGCCTAAAGCAGCAGCAAAAAAATTTTTTTTGAGTTTACATGACTCAGGGGAGACAAGAATAAGAAAAAACGGCTTCAACAACTTATGTTTCTGTTGTGTCTCTGTTTGCTCCTCAGTTGCTCTTTTTTAGCCAGGATTTGTAAGTCTGAAACTGAGGTTTTTATCTTTTTTTGTGACTACACTTTGCAGGTATTACCTGAGTGTCTCTGTGGCTTTCGGAGAAGCTCCTCCTCATCATGTCGGTCACTCGGAGCGCCTCGACCCGCAGGAGGTTTAGGATCATGGTGTACGTTAGTCTGAACTGGGACTGGAGGACGGTGGGCTTTCCCTGAGCCAGACAGAGACAGTAATCAGGACGGATCTGAGAGGTGAGACTGTCTGTATCCTACAGCGACCCCATGAAAACTGCAGGTAAATGCATCTGCAGATTTTATTTAAGTAATTCATCCATTTCAGATTTTTTATAATCAATTTCAGGGATGGAATAGAAAAGATAAGGTTTAAAAGTTTGAATTAATTTATAATAACTTCTCACACAGACAGGGTCACATTTATTAGCTTCCTATTTTTCCATTGGTTGAGCTGAAGGTTCTTGGATGCATTTTAACTTGACAAAACACGTCTAGTTAAAGAGCATGAATGATTGTAAATCATTTGACTGACTGATTGATGACTGTAAAGCTGCTCAAACACTGAGCTCCTTTAAATCAAAACTTAAAACTCATTTGTTTAGAGCTGCCTTTAAGTAAACAATCATGACACTTAATTGCAGTTTTGTTTGTTTTTTACTTACTCTAATGTTGTACGTTTTATGCTTTTCATGTTTTGTTCTTGAATGCACTTTTTTCATATATTTTCTTTGTTTCTTTACCACCGCATCATGTAAAGCTCCTTGAATTAGTGTGCTATACCAATAAAACTGCCTTGCCCTGCCTTGTCTTGCCTAATACTTTGTTTTGAAGGAAAATTGTAGACGTACAAGGTAAAGGAAATTGTCTTTTGGATCCATAGACTAGAAAAGGATCTAAACTCATCGTTAGATAAAAAAATTCAGGTTAGGATGTTGACGAAGAACCAAGGAACCACCAGCCATTTATGACCATCAACATGGAGGAAGCACCAAAGCTACCAACATGGACTAGCCAAATGCCTTTTGGAGAAAAAACCTTATAGTCAAATAATGCAAGGTTTTGTCAATTTGGCCTAAATAACAAGGCAATTTAATGGAAAAGCTCAATTTAAGGGGCTGTTCTGCTGCTGGTGGTACTGGAGGAAGACTAGCCGTAATTTCTAAATCATCATCTCAAAAAAGCAGCAAGATGTTTGAAACTGATTTAAACTGATCCTCAAAAAAAAGTTGGAAAAGTTGCTGACTCCATTTAAATAAAAACAACCAGCACTAAGCAAAAAAAAAAAAAAGCTTATTAATAGCTACAGAATCATTAAACAACCAAATAAATGCGAGATTTAGGACCACAATGAATGGAGAATAGCTATTTCAATTGTCTGTGTAGAAAAAACAAAACAAAAATCAGGACAAAATAAAGCAATGTGAGTTGGAGAACAGGATGCAATCAGCTCCTTTCCAACAAAACGTCCAAATCATCGTCATAAAATGTTACAAGCACAACTCTGGCTGCAAAACCGTCTGAATAACAAAGGGATTGGATTTTGCGAAGAAGACAAGGATGGGCTCACCATCATCATGGCATGCAGGTCAGCCATCTCATGAACGCCCGATTTACACAAAATGATAACCGTCCCCGTAGCATCCAGGCCTCTCCTTCCTGCTCTGCCTGCCATCTGGATGTATTCGCCTTGCAGTGCAGACCCGGACAGGGAGAAACCGATCAAAATGCTGCAGTTCATCCGAAGACGCAGAAAGATGAGAGAGCTTCAAACCTGGCAGCAGATTCCTGAAGCCGGTGCCGTCGTGTTTCCGGATGCTATCAAACACCACGGTCCTGGCTGGCATGTTGACGCCCATGGCAAATGTCTCCGTGGCAAACAGCACCTGAGGACAGAAATGAGTTGGAAAGGGATTACGGCAAACAAAGCAACCCCTTTTTTTGAATTTAAACACAAACAACCACTCACCTTTACCAGACCTCGGGAGAAAAGCATTTCGATCACCTCCTTCAGGATCGGCAGGATTCCGCTGTGATGGACGGCGATTCCCCTCTTCAGTAGGTCCCGCATCAGCAAGATCTGCACAAGGACGTCCATAAACTTCTCAATATACTCTATATACAGTTATTAGGGGTGTAATAGTATACAAAAATTACAGCTCAGAACATTTTCTGTACACTTCAATCACGAAGAATACGTACAAATGCTCATATGACTTTATGTCTTTACTTTTAATTTATGTTCTATGACTTAAAAAAGTTGAAAGTATTGAACTTAATGGATATGTGAATGTATTTTTAAAATAGGATTAATACAGTACAAGCAGACATGGCGTAAAAAAGCATTATAACCACTTGAAAAAAATGTTGAATGTTTAGAAATATTTAAATAGCACTTTTCCTATATTTGAGAATAAAACATGATAAATAGCTTAGGAATTATTTTGATATTTCAACAGTCTAGTAGAAATCCCTTTTCATCAGACTCCACAGACTTGCATTTTATTCAAAATCAGGAGTTTGGGATGTTTAGATGCTACTGGCAGCCATGGGGATATCAGCTGGTTTTTCTCTAGTATCAGTGATGCTTGACATCGTTTCAGGTGAGTCATTCACTCTAGTGCAGAGCGTGTTATGGACCTTATTGCTGTTAAAAGAGGTGTTCATTGACAAAGTTCTAGTTCAGTTCATCTTTTTTCTTTCTTTCTACAACAGCTGCATGAGAAACCATTAATGTTCCCAAATAGCTTAGTTTGTGATGGCAGGAAGTCCTTTCACTTCTTAAAGTTGTGCTCTGGAATACTGCATTGCGCTCTGCATGTGTTAAGGTACAAATCACCTGCATCCGTCATGTACAAGTACGCACCGAACCAACAGTCTAAATACGCCCTTCAGTTACGTTCAAGCACATGTTCATTAGTCCAACTCTACGATGGTCAGAGGCCATTTTTGCTCTTTTTGATGTGCTGAACTAAATCTTTCTCTTCTTTGACTTAAAGGTATAAAGGAGTTGTTGTTTTTTCAGCCTGGACCTTCATTTTAACAAATATAAGTTGTTACTCACACAGACAAGGTTATTATCCTTTGGGAGTAGTTTTTATCCAGTCGTGATAAGTTTATATCCATATAATGGGAGTCAATCAGGGCAGGAGATTTGTCACCTCTAATAAGGCATCATCTGCCCCAAAACTCCTTCATTTTACCATGTTTTGCTATTAAACGTAAGCAGGGCTCCCCTCAGAGCTCAGAACATCTCTGAAGTGCTTCTTTGTTCTGTTCTGGGTTGATTAAGAGGCAACGATATAACTACAATATCGCCTGATTACAATGACGTCACTGCTGTGCTCTATCCTAGTTGTAGTTTGAGCAGGACTTTCACTCTGTGCTTTACGGCGGTCGGTTTGACAAAACTTGATGCGGCAGACATCAACAGGGTTCAACTTTGCAAATTTCGAAATTTCACTGACAGAATGACCAATTGCACTAATTTCAGCTTCCTCGGGCTCCCTTTCTGCAAGCTACACAGACTACAGCTGTAATGGTGCGACGTCATTGAAATCCCAGGTTAGTATAGTTGGAATCGGTTGCATTAAAAGCCTGTAAAAACCCCAGAAGCTAATACCTTAGCAACTCCAAGACGTTCCAAAGTCATTGGGGGAATACCACTAACTATTCATAACAAAACATTGGCACTCTCAATCAACCCAGACTCTTCTGACCCGCACCACCTAGGGGTGCACCGATACGATACTGGTATCGGATATCGGCCTTGATATGTCTAATTTACACGTATCTGTATCGGTTAAAGTTAACCGTTATATAAAATGTGGCAAATCTGCAATAAAGTCACAAAAACTAATAATTTTTCACTTCAAATTGTATTTTTATGCTGATTCTATATTTTACAGCCGTTGATCTGTCTTATTTATGTTTAGTTAGTAAAGTCTGGTGCCTTTAGTCTCTTCAACAAAGGTATAATGTGGAAATCTTAAAGTCAACTAATTCAGCAATAGTATCGAATCGGTATCGCGTACCGACAGAAACACAAAGCCCAGGTATCAGTATTGATATCAGGACTGAAAAAGTCTGATCGGTTCACCCCTAACAACACCTCAAAATAAATGGAACTGCAACCACCACATGCAACAGATGCAACAAGCACTAGAGTCATCGTCAAGACATGAAAAAACGTACTATAGATTAAAAAAAATTTTTTTTTGTTTGCTCTTTTGAAACAAAAATATTACAAAATGCAGCTTTAACACATCCACTTTAAAAAGTGGAGCATGTGTTACACAGAGATACATTTCCAATGTTTATTAATTTTCACTATTTATGGCTTTCAGAGTTTGAATATGACTTGAATGGTAGATGGCCTGTACATTTGTATAGCGCTTCATTTAGTGCTTATGGACCCCAAAGCGCTTTACACTACATTCAGTCATTCACCCATTCATACACACATTCACAAACTGGTGATGGCGAGCTACGTTGTAGCCACAGCTGCCCTGGGACGCACTGACAGAGGCGAGGCTGCCGGACACCATTGTCATTGGGCCCTCTGGCCACACCCAGCAGGCAACGAACTTTATTTCCCAAGGACACAACGACCGAGAAAGTCGTGGGTAGTAGGACCAAAATATATGCTTTTCATCAATACATGGTGCCCTGATAAAAAAGTGTTCTTTATGTACGACAATTCCGAACATGCACTCAATATTAAGCTATACTGGACTTTTTCCTTCCACTAAACCTTTTACAGATACACTTGGATACCACCAGCTTCTTTCAGAATGGTCAGTTGTGTTTTACCCTCCTTGTTTAGGATGTCAATGACAGTCTTCCCCACTACTGCATAGCTTACAAATGATAATATTTCTGTATTAATTATAATTTTTATTGGTCATTTTAAATATATCAATCTCCTGTAACCCACAATTCTCAGAAATTAATACAAAAAAACCCTGAAATATATCCTTCCGTGATCTGAAATAAAGAAACTTTTCTATGATGTTCTAAATTACTGAGATGCATCTGTAGGATAAGAGTTAAAGAAAGCGAATGCAGGCGGTTCCCCTCAAACAGCTGTGGCCGTTTACCTGCGGCAGCTGGCGGTCTCCTCCCCGCAGGCGGCTGAGGCTCTTCTGGAAGAAGGAGTGGATCTCTGCCTTCTCTATGGAGGTTGTGAGGTCCATGGAGTCCAGCGAGCGTGCGTTCTCGTCGCACCGCGTCCGAGAGAAGGTGAAGGCCACCACGGGGGTCTGCTGGCGCTGGGACAGGAAGTGTAGGAGAGTGAGCCACACCGATCGGTCCTGGAGGAAAACAGGAAGGTGAAGCATGAGAGGTGGGCCTGGCGACGGTGGCTGTAACAATGAGATTCGACGCAGGATCATCACCTGGCTGGCTGAGGTGTTCTGAGGTGTGCTCTTTGTGCCGAAGGACTGAGCGTGTTTGCTGGTCCGCTCCTTCTTTGCGTCGACAGCTGTGTAATAGCTGAACAGACACAGATTCATGAGACAACGCTAAGCACAAAGTGAATAGCAAACACCGGACACAGTCGTACCCTTTAGTGAGGAAGTTTCCAGCAGGGTCCAACAGCAGGAACATCTCCTTCTGAGTCTTTGTGCTGTTTCCGGTGTACAGATAGTGCTCCAAAGGCACAGGGCGCTTCATGGTGCTGATCACATAGATATGCCTCTTCTTAATACGGCTGGAGAGCAGCAAACACAACACCTCAGGTTAGGAGCTTCAGAGATAGATATGCAACCTCCAACTTCCTGTTTAGCGCTGATAAGTTACCCAATCCACTCGCTGAACTCTAACGCGTTCGGCACGGTGGCGCTAAGCAGAATGATGCTGACGTGATCGGGGAGCATGATCAGGACCTCCTCCCAAACCACCCCTCTCTAAAGAACGCAAGCAGAGGAGGGGAAAAACTGTTATTCTCAAGGGGGCGGCAGAGGATATAAAGCCTATTGGAACGATTTCCCGACCTCAGCATCATTAATGTAGTGGACTTCATCGAAGATCACCCACTCCAAGTCTCTGATAACCTCAGAGCCGTTGTAGAGCATCGACCTGGAAGAAAACAGCAAAACAAATTCATGTAAACATTTTACTTATCATAATTTAGCCGCAATTATCAATATGAAGTAGGGATGCACCGATACTGATACCGGTATCAGGACTGATACCATTCTAATGTACTTGTATCGGAATCCGTTAGTTAACCGATTCCATGAACCAATACATAAGATGTGTAAACTCTGTGCAATAATTTCACTGAAAATGTGTATTTTTCACTTGAAATTTCTAGTTTGGACGTCTTTTTATTAATATTTTATTTTTCATATAATTAATCCTCATTTGTTGTAACAAGCAGAGAAGAAAATAAAACCTGTCTTTCAATTCAATGTATTTTTTGTGTGGAAGAGGTATCGGTATTGGCACTCAGTGTATCGGTATCGTATCAGTTTGACAAAAGTGTTATCGTTGCATCCCTAATATGAAGGTTTTAAAAGGTACCTGAGGATCTCTGTAGTCATGATGAGACAGGAAGACTCAGGACTGAGCTGGACATCTCCTGTCAGGAGTCCAACATCCCCAAAAGTGTTTTTAAAGTCTCTGAATTTCTGATTGGACAGAGCTTTAATGGGAGACGTGTAGATCGTCCTACAAAAACCCAGAGGTACAAAATTTTACAATTTTCATACATCAGTGCACCCGTTCCAGAAACTCTGCAGATATTCAAGATCATTAGGTATTAAATACCTGATATGGCAGCAGATTATCGGTAAATACACTTTACATTTTCAATATCAGACAGTAAAGTGGGGAAAATAGATCCAAATCTTTAAGATGTTAATAAAGTAAACCAGCAAATTATACATTCTTTAAAAAAGAGCAAAATAAATGAGCAAAACAAGCCTCAAATTAACTTCAATAATAAAAAAAAGACTTTTGAACCTATACAGAACCAACTGATACTAGTAGTATTAGTTGTCATATTGGTGTTAGTGCTGGTTATGCTACTTGCCATTGCTAAACCATGTTATCGCTATTATTGGTGTTAGTAGCACTAATAGTTCGGTTATTCGAGAAGCAGCCTAGAAGATTAGAAGAAGTTGTAAAAAATAATTATTATAAATTATAAATTGTAGAAGTACTAATCTGACTACTAAAAGTACTAGTAGTTGTAGAGTTATAAGTGGCAGGGCAAATCCTATTGATATTAGTGGTACCAGTTGTAGTAGCAATGATATAAATAGTATTTGTATTTATTGCAGTAGAATTAGTAGCGTTTGTAATAATGTGTGTGCCGGTAGTTGTTGTACAAGTAGCATTTGTACCTACAAAGGTGGAAGTTGCAGAAGTAGTACTATTATATACACTACCATTCAAAAGTTTGGGGTCACCCAAACAATTTTGTGTTTTCCATGAAAAGTCACACTTATTCACCACCATACGTTGTGAAATGAATAAAAAATAGAGTCAAGACATTGACAAGGTTAGAAATAATGATTTTTATTTGAAATAAGATTGTTTTTACATCAAACTTTGCTTTCATCAAAGAATCCTCCATTTGCAGCAATTACAGCATTGCAGACCTTTGGCATTCTAGCTGTTAATTTGTTGAGGTAATCTGGAGAAATTGCACCCCACGCTTCTAGAAGCAGCTCCCACAATTTGGATTGGTTGGATGGGCACTTCTTGCGTACCATACGGTCAAGCTGCTCCCACAACAGCTCAACGGGGTTCAAATCTGGTGACTGCGCTGGCCACTCCATTACCGATAGAATACCAGCTGCCTGCTTCTTCTCTAAATAGTTCTTGCACAATTTCGAGGTGTGTTTTGGGTCATTGTCCTGTTGTAGGATGAAATTGGCTCCAATCAAGCGCTGTCCACTGGGTATGGCATGGCGTTGCAAAATGGAGTGATAGCCTTCCTTATTCAGAATCCCTTTTACCCTGTACAAATCTCCCACCTTACCAGCACCAAAGCAACCCCAGACCATCACATTACCTCCACCATGCTTAACAGATGGCGTCAGGCATTCTTCCAGCATCTTTTCAGTTGTTCTGCGTCTCACAAACATTCTTCTTTGTGATCCAAACACCTCAAACTTGGATTCATCCGTCCACAGCACTTTTTTCCAGTCTTCCTCTGTCCAATGTCTGTGTTCTTTTGCCCATCTTAATCTTTTTCTTTTATTGGCCAGTCTCAGATATGGCTTTTTCTTTGCCACTCTGCCCTGAAGCCCAGAATCCCGCAGCCGCCTCTTCACTGTAGATGTTGACACTGGTGTTTTGCGGGTACTATTTAATGAAGATGCCAGTTGGGGACCTGTGAGGCGTCTGTTTCTCAAACTAGAGACTCTAATGTACTTATCTTCTTGCTCAGTTGTGCAACGCGGCCTCCCACTTCTTTTTCTACTCTGGTTAGAGCCTGTTTGTGCTGTCCTCTGAAGGGAGTAGTACACACCGTTGTAGGAAATCTTCAATTTCTTAGCAATTTCTCGCATGGAATAGCCTTCATTTCTAAGAACAAGAATAGATTGTCGAGTTTCAGATGAAAGTTCTCTTTTTCTGGCCATTTTGAGCGTTTAATTGACCCCACAAATGTGATGCTCCAGAAACTCAATCTGCTCAAAGGAAGGTCAGTTTTGTAGCTTCTGTACCGAGCTAAACTGTTTTCAGATGTGTGAACATGATTGCACAAGGGTTTTCTAATCATCAATTAGCCTTCTGAGCCAATGAGCAAACACATTGTACCATTAGAACACTGGAGTGATAGTTGCTGGAAATGGGCCTCTATACACCTATGTAGATATTGCACCAAAAACCAGACATTTGCAGCTAGAATAGTCATTTACCACATTAGCAATGTATAGTGTGTGTTTCTTTAAAGTTAAGACTAGTTTAAAGTTATCTTCATTGAAAAGTACAGTGCTTTTCCTTCAAAAATAAGGACATTTCAATGTGACCCCAAACTTTTGAACGGTAGTGTAAATACATTTGTATATTTTAAAAACTTCATTCATACATTCATACTATAAGTAGCAGTAGAACTACGTGAATATACTACAAATAAAAATCTTTGTTTTACCTTTAGTTGTATTAGTTTTGAATTTTTTATTAGTAATTGTCATATATGCATTCATAGAACTATTAGTGTTACTGGCATTATTAGTTTTAGTGGTGGTGGAACAGTAGCATTTTTAGTCATAGGCCAATGTGCAATTGTAGTAGTAGTATGAGTATTAGCAGTGGTTGCTTAAGTACTAGAAGGAGCATTGGCATAAGCTGTAGAAGTATCAATAAAAGTAGAATCAGTACATGTTTTAGTTGGAGAAGCATTAGTAAATAAGTAGAATGATTTATATGTATAATTAATTGCAGAAACTGCAGAAATAGTTTTAGCAGAACTACAAAGTGTTGTAATAGTAGTAGTAGTATTGACGTAAACATTACTCAAGTATAGCACTGATAGTAGTAGTAAAAATTAGATTTATTAATATAAATATTATTGATAATATTAGCAGGAGGGGTCCTAGCCTGTATGGTGCCCTGGGTAAAAACCTTCTCTGACGCTAACTCATGAGTTACAAAATGTAATGTATGCATGCCTATAGGTGAGCCCAACGCTGCTGCAAGGAAGACAGAAAACTGCAGATGCACAGAAGGCACAAACAGCTGTTATAAATCGCTGTTATAATTTAGAAAATGCATCGGTCCTCATCATGTACATTATCATTATTATTATGCGTTTGTCGCTTTATTTTGCTAGCTGGTTATAAGCGGTTTTACTTCCAGCCAGCTGCTTCAGCAAGCATGCGCCCGCTCAAGGGCTGCTACAGAGTATTAGAATTGGTGGCAGTATTAGTACTAATGGATAAGTTGCATTAATAGTAGTAGTGAAATATTTGTTTTTAATTTGTAGTTGTATCATTTGTAATTGCAGCAGTTATAATAATAGTAGTATTAGTCTTCAAAAAATTGTAATCATGCTACTACTAAGAAGAGGTAGCATTAGGATCATTAGTAGTACCAACAGGAGTTAACAGAATAGGTTATTAAATAAGATATTAAAATTTTTATTAATACTATATATTTTTAATATTGTATTTTTTAAAAAAGCAGGATTGAAAGAAGAATTCAGTGTACTTTGTCTGAGCGCCATCTAGAGGTGGAGTCTAAAGTCCTTCATTGGAACCAGGTATTGGATTCAATCCAACCTCTTTTTCCTAAACATATTCCAGAAGGAGCTGCAGATCTGGTTGGTATTTAATGCAGCTTTCATACAGGTTTCTTCAAGTTAAACTCAAGCCTTTTTAAAACCTTTTTAAGAACATTTATATAAAAAAATTAACCCCTGTTTGACAGCGCTACCACCAGAGCAAAACAAAATCGTTGAACTGTGTTCATTTATGTCTCAAGGCAATGTGGGATGCGTGAAAGATGACAACAAGCCAAGCAGAGATCTTAAATATCAAAGAACATTTCAGCAGGCCACAAGAAAGTATGTCTAACAACATTAAGTTGTTTTTTAACATTGGTTTTTTATTTTAATCTTCATTTAGCAGAGATGTCACGTCTGAGTATTTTGACCTTCCCGGGGCTTCGTCGGGTTCTTAATTATTGGTTCTGTCTCTCTTGATTTATGCTACGTTATTCGATCAAAAATATACATGGTGGACAAACTTTTGAGGAGAAATGCAAGACTTTTAGAAGTATTTTTAAGTTGTTATTTCCAAATTCATTCTTTTAAGGTTTTTTTACGACCCTGTAGGAATCCTGTAATTAAAGGCACAGTGTGTATTTTTCGGCCAGTAGGGGGCAGTGCATACCTAAATTATCACAAGCATGCGATATCTGTCTTCGAGTAAGAAACTCAACAACGGAGGTCCAACTAGTGCTGTTTTCAAACGCTCAATTCCCTGAGAATTATCTATTTGCAGCAACATGACGAGCACATCAGTCTCTCTTTCATCGCTTGGAACTAGCAAAGAGGTAAAAATGTATTTCTGGTGAAACATTTTTTTTTTTGCATTTTGAGGGGAAATCAATGTTTTAAAAGCGGGCGTGTTCCGTGCGCTTTGTCCGTCCGGGCTCTTGTAGAAGTAAAGACGTCATCTAATATTGCTTTCCCCTGAAAAGAGGACCCGCGCCTATGTATTTTAAAACTGATTTTTAAAGTCATATTTTACAATATCGCCAATATTTTGCAATTAATGTGCTTTACATAATTATTATTACATAATATTTTAATCGCTATTTTCAAAGATGTACTGCAAAAACTACACACTGTTACAAGTATTTTCATCACTTGGTAGTGTGGCTCCCTCATAAATGTACATAAAAAAAAGATCAAAATGATCAAATATAAGGCTAACAAGTGAGATGATTAGGAATCCCTTTCATCTGTAATTTATGTGATGTAATTCATAGTCATATAAGCTTCCAATATGTGTAGTTTTTTTATTCTTTCCCCTTTGTTTAGGAGTCAGGTTTAAGCACTAAAACAAATTCATTTGTATTTAATCAGTTAAAAAGTGTAAATATAATTTAGCTTGATGCAGATAGTTTCCTTTGTGAATCCATGGCCTCTTGTAGCATTTTTATGTCGTTTCAAATCAGTACTCCTGTTAAATCCCATTCTTTACATCTGGTATGTTCTTGTTTTCACTCTGGGAGCCAGCAATTAAGATGTAACAACAGTTACTCACCTTGTCATGTGTTTCTGGGAGAGAGCGATGGCGTACTCGGCCACCACCGTTTTGCCAGCCGAGGTGTGAGCGGCTACAAACACGGATTCGTGGGCTTCCAGCCTCAGCACAGCCTGCTTCTGGAAAGTGTCCAACTCAAAGGGCCACTGAAGCAGAGGAGAGGGCAGGGAGTCAGACACTCACCCACAGTGATCCATCACACTCAGAGAGAGATAATTTAGAACTCAATCAAAATTGATTCCCCACCTTGAACGCTGGGTTTGGGATGCGCTTGTAGAAATCCTCGCAAGGGGACAATATGTCCACAGGAATGGCCCATTTCTTTTTTTCCTCTGGGTTCTCTTTCGGTTTCGACTTGCCTTCCTTTCCTGTCTCAGTCTGGGAAGGGGAGGACTCCGCATCCTGAAGATTACAGTGTGAAAAAGTCAAATGATGAAATAGTTTATCAAGATGATTAAATGCATTAAAAATTTGTGGGAATAAAACATTGATATAGTTAGAACGTTCGAAAGGAGAACAACGATCTCCTTCTAAAAGAAAAAGAGAGAATGTTCAATAGAGACCAGGAGGGACTGATAGAAATCGATAGGAAACGATAGAAATCAGGGAAGATCAATAGATAGATCTAGATTTATAGAGAGTAAATGATAGAAATCAACAGAGATTGAAATCTATAGAAAGATCAATAGAGATCAATAGAGTGATAGAAAGATGGAGATCCATAGAGATTTATAGAGAGACTGGGATGTATAGAGACTGATCAATAAAGATTGATAGAGATCAATAGAGATTGATAGAGAGATTTAGATCTATGGAGCGTGAGCAATAGAAATCAATACAGATCGACATCTATGGAGAAAGAAATTTCTAGGGAGAGACTGATTTAGATCAATACCGAGAAATCAAAAGATACTGATAGAGAGATTGAGACTTATAGAGGGGTCATTCTCTGAATTCGGTTAACTTTGGGGTCTCTGATTACTGAAAATTCCGCCAACACAACATTTTTTTTAAACATTGCATCTGACGAAGGAGTATTTGTAACTCCAAGAAACTATGTTTATTCGCCTTAGCCATAAAATCTAAAACTTTTATGAGAACAATTTATTTTTGCTATTTTGGTTGTTTTATGCAGTTTTTATTTTATTTTATGAGGTTTAATGCTATGGGGTTGACGATTTTAGATAAAAGTAGCCATTAAATCCAGATTAGCTGGTGTTTGGAGCAGTATATAGCTTGAGAAAAACAAGAAATTAATATATTTTTTCAAGACTATAATATGCTTTTTTTCTAAAAAAACCTTGATAAATGTTACAGGGTTGAAAGGTTGAGCTCCACAATGTCAGTTTGATGACAAAAGCATTCAAATACAGGTCAGAAAGTATGCTAATACTTATCTCTCTTTACTGTCTGGCCAAGAATAGACTTGAGTTATGTCACTTCCTAGGTACTAAGAAAGTTTAATTAAACAATTATTTTTAAAAAGGGAGAGATTTGTATGCTGTTAAGGAGTTGAACAAAACTGAGGAACATAACAAAATTTGGCTATTTTATACATCTTTTTCTTTTCTTTACCAGAAATTTTTTTTACTGTCTATTCACATTTATATTTAACTAACTGAAATAGTTACTTTGGTAAATGTGGACATGCTTATTGGGCTGACCTCTATTCATTAGAAACCCAAAAAACCTTTAAAAACAAAAAATTGTAAAATAAGTTTTTGTGTCAAAATACAAAGGAACATAGATCTTTCTATTTCTTGTTTTAAAAAAGATTTTTAAATTTAATTTGAATGAAAATCTTTGTGGTAAACCTGTAGGACACAAAGAGCACCGAATTCAGGGAAATACCCAGAGAGTGATCAATAAAGATCGATAGAGATCGAGAGTGAGATCAAAATTATAGAGCTCAACATCTTTAATGAGAGATGGATTGAGATCAAGATATTGATAGAGCGATCAAGATCTATAGAAAGAGATTGATGGAGAGATCTATAGATAGTCATCAGCAGACAGCGAGCAGGAGAGATCTATAGAGATATCAAGACAGATTAAAGCGATCAAACTAACTGAGAGATCTCTACTAGTTTTATCAAAGTAAATATTAGTATAAATTTCAATAACAGTATTATTAGTTGTAGTTCATGTTTTAGAATTAGTTTTGTATTGTTTGGTATTATTAGGATTAGTAGAACTACATTAGAGTCAACTACAAGTACTATCATATTAGACTACTAATAGAACAACTGGAAGTAGTTATATCAGTAGTAGTATTAGTAATAAATCTACCTTGATGCCCAGGTCTTCCAGGCTGTTAGTCCTGGGAAGTTTGACGGCCTCTTCTCCTGCTTTGCTGTCCTCCTTTTCTGCTGCTTCAGGCTCCAGATCAGTAATGTCTTCCAACGCGGACAGCAGAGACATGAGGTTCACCTCTGGCTTCGTTATTTTGGCATCTTCACAGATGAAACACAAAAAATACAAAAAGCAGGAAGTAGTCATAAAAGGAAAAATAAATAAAAAACACTCAAAGTATTGAGAGTACATTTATTTTGTGCTAAAATGTGTTGAACCAAACCTTTGCCAGTGAAATCCATCCCGGCTTTGAATCCAGGAGGGACATTCAGTAAATCTAAGGAAGACAATAACATGAAATGACAGCTGACCTTTGTGGCGGCAATTTTCAAGGTGAAGATCTCAAAACAGAAAAAAATTACCTTTATCAAAGTCTATTTCCTCCTCCTGCTCGGATCTCGTCTTAATTTGGTCCAAAGTGAGTTCCTCCATACCTCCTATGAAAGAAAATAATTATAAATTGGTTCAAAACTAATCTTTCTCTTCTTAATAATGTGCTTAAAGAATCCAGATCTTCTGATGGGAGATCGTCTTTTAAGTTTAACATTTATCTTTGATACTAAATATTTAGACATTTCCAAAAAATGATATCTTACTTTAAATCCTATTGTAGGATTAGCTGGTGTTAAAAGCTTCTTTGGTTTAGTAGGACATATTTAACCCAAATTAAATAGCTAAAACTTTACAGTATTTGCCTTGCTGTACAAAAAATGTGTTTTCCAATTCAATCAAAAGATATTAGATTGGTCCTAAAGGGAAACTAAATGTGGATGCAACTAATGTCTTTAAAGATTTGATGCGGATGCTGATGCTGGGGGCATGAAGGATCTCCAGTAGCAGTCAGTCTATGAATATAAAGAGGACTCTGACTGAAGACATAACATGCAAACAGCTCAATATTGGTACAGCAGAGTCGATATTCCACAGTAACATATCCTGGATGACACCATAAATTGTTGGCGGTCACTGCTAATCCACCTCATTTGCCTTTGCCGCTCCTCTTTTTAATCTCTGTCCAGTTATGGTTAGCACATGAAGCAGAGAGACCACTTAATAACAGAGAGCAAAAAAACTATCGGTTTTGAAATTAATTCGTGTTAACTATGACTATTTTTTAAAAAGTCTGTTCATCATGAATACTTTTTTAGCCCCATTTATGTTTCACCTCAACATCGGTGTCACTGAAATTCCTTTCTTTGCTTTCTTGGTCCTTATTTTTGTGCAACAACACAAGCACTTTTATTTATTTAACCTTTATTTATCCAGGTAAACTCTTTGAGAACCTCTTCTCGTTTACAAACATGACCTGGCATGACTTACTGCATATTTCAGAGGATGTGGGTTTTCTGTGGCCAAATGACTGAGCGGGCACGAGCACCCGGGTATGCAAAAGTGGGATTTATCAACAGATGATAGCGGAGGAACATGTATAGGAGTCGCCACCTCATATTTTATAAATCCGACTTCTGTTCGTACGAGCATTCTAAATTTCATTCGTAGGATAGAATAAACGACACTTTCTACAAATGTTCGATAAATGAGTGTCCTGGCATTAATTCACAATTTCTTGAGCTTTTGGTAAGTTTTTCCTAGTTTTATTAGTATTTTATTAATATTTGACCACCAGATAACACGAACATCTGACTCCTTTGATCGAAATACAAATTAATGAAAGATTCGTTTAAAACCTTTAACAGCAGAGGCTAAGGGTACAGAAAAATAAAGAAATTAATTCACATAAGAATCTTGATTCTTTGCTTAACGATTTTGAACTGATTTTTTAAAATAAAATAAAAAGATTTTCCAAAAAAACATTATTTCTTTTTACATGCAGCCCAGGCTTGGAAAAAAAGTTTAAGTTCACTATATTATGAAGAATATTTAAGTATGTTGCAGTTTACTTTAGAAAGTCTTTACTTTTCATTCATTCTGCTGTAAAGGTTTAAGATGTGGGAAATGGAACATTCAGAAAATTATATATCTTTTCAGTACAACAATGAATTAAAAATCTGCAATATTGAAGAATCTCAATTAAAAATTTCCTCGGCACTTAGGAAAAAAATCATAAAAGAATTGAATCGGGAGAAAAGCATATTGTCTCAGCCCTACAAATAAGCACCTTTTTTTTTTACTAATGGTAAAATTGATTGTGAATCGATTCTGAATCGAATCTTCATCCCTAGCAGAGACGATCAATATATCTCACCGGGAAGGAAGGGGTAGTTGGTGTTGCTTCCTCGAAGGCTTTCTGAAGGAGGTCCAGGCTGACGCTGCAGTGACAGCGAGTTTTTGGCTGACAGACCAGTGTTTTCTAGTAAAACCTGTAAAGACATGAGCCTAGTTAAGACAAAAACTAATGCAGTACGCAAAAAAAAGAAGACGGATATGGGTTGGCTTACTAAAACAGATTTATGGGCCGATGAAGACGTTTTAGACAAAGATTCTGCAGAGGTTACGTGGTTTATGAGGTTAAAAGAAGGAGGACGGAGAAGACGTTACCTCTGTGAAGTCCAGCAGCATCCCTGTGGTTGGATCTCTGACCACTGAGAGCCCAGAATGAAGTGAAGACGCTGTGCAGCTGAGCAAAGAATCCAAATTAACCTTCCTTTCAGTCACTCTGTGAAGAAAATAACAAAGCAAATATCAAATCTTCTTCAAGATATTAATCTATTTTGATAATGATAATAAAAATTGGATATATATATTTTTTTATTTGTGAAATCATAAGTATTCTATGCACTTAACAGCCTTTTTACTCTAAAAAAAATCAGAAACAGTCTTGATTTACTTGGGAAACTTCTGAAAGGCAAAGTCCGTGTCATGGATGGGCAGCCAGGCTGGGTCCTGTAAAAACTGTTTCTCCACTTCTCTCTCCAGGCTCAAGCTGGTGGGAGGAAGTCCATGAGGAAGCTGTAGAATAAGTGATCAGATCAGAAAATCTGCCCTTTTACCTCCATTTATCATTCAATAAAATTCATCAAGAGGAGAGAAGATAAAATCATAAAATGCAACAGATAATAAATACCACAGCCATATTTAACTACTGTTTATTTCAAATGAAAACAGGGGGGAAATGATGAAGTTGGAAGGAAAATGTCCCCGTTTTAAGGTCATGAAGCCCACTTGTTTATATCCAAGCTGACTTTTACAGTAACAGATTTCTTTTTTATTTTATTATTTTTTAAACACTTGAATCTTTCAGACTGCATTAGATAACTAACGTAAACAAAATACACAGTTGTCAACAATGCATGATGTCATGGAATAAACAAAATTATAAAAACTAGTAACAAAATTATCAAAACTAACCTGATACTGTGTGAAACTATAATCCCCCCATAAACCCTACACATAGTTCGATCACCCTTCGCGACAACAATATCAATCAAACGTTTTCAGAGACAGCAAATTTTTTTATTTTTTATAGAGGAATTTTATGAAGGACCAAAACTGACATAACTAAAAATAAAAGCAGAAACAAATATATTTTGTTTTCCTTTTCCTTATAGGTGCGTTTTTGTGAAGAAAAATACATTTAGATTTTTCCTTTTCCATATTGCTTGCAATTTCATCATGAAGAAGCTATATTTTGTTTTTCCTTACATTATATATGCATTTTCGTCAAGAATAATATGCATCTTGTTTTTCATTTTCCTTATACATGCATTCCTTGTTTTTACATTTCCTCGCCTCCTATTTTTACTTTGCCTTATACATTTCTGCCTCATTATGCAAATGAAGAAGGCTGCCATTATGGGTCTAATTCCTCTACAATTGGTCAATAAACAGGAAGGAACAGGATCCATGTGCAGATTTATTGTGAATGCCAGCAATAAGCCATTTCCTCCAAAATCTGGAGAACTAATGGGTCAGCTTCATTATCCATGTCTGCAGCTAAATGGAGTACCCTCTGACTCAAAATGTCTACACGAAACAATAAATAATCATTACTGACTTTATTACTTTAAGCTAAGATAGCAAAATAGAAAGATAGATAGACAGAGTCGGGGTTGATTCTGATAACCAGTCGACACCAGTTCCAGACTATTACATTACCTGTCAATCAGTATGGTTTTGTGATGAGTTTGTTTGGTGTTAATTTTAACCCAGGTAAAATTAAACAAACACACGCAAACAATAGCTCTGGTTTCTCAGAGTCCCAAAAGTTTTGCAACCCTTTCCAGGCGACTAAATCACAAAGACTTTGTTTGTCATCTGTCTTGAATTTCTTTCAAGGATGCGTCGCTGTTTGAGATAATTTTGACTACTTCATGTTGTCAGACAGCTCCAGGTTCTTTTCATTCTACAAGTCAGGGAGTAATCCAACCTGGCTGTCAACTGTGAAAATTGTAGAATAAAATGTGGTTAATAGCCATTTCTTCATGCCGCATAGTTTTAAATAACTTTATATCCTTAATGGGAAAAAATATATATTTTCAATTTATTTACTTAAAGTTTTTTTGATAACCTGAAAACGTTTGATGCAACAGGAAAAAGATAAAGCTGAAAAAAATAAAGTACTTTTTTACAGCACTGTTTCCCTGCTCAACTAAAATCTGAACTATTTCCTAAATCCTCTATGTTGAAGCGGTGACAGTCCCACTCGACATAAAGGTATTTTCCCCTGTTTTTTAGTGTTTTTACTTCCAATCATCTTCTTCTACAATGTTTATGGACATTTAAATCGTTGTTAAGTAATCTGTTTGCTTAAAACACAGGATCAGATTGTTAAATCAAGCGCAACAGTGCTTAGCAACTGTCAGAAAAATATATGTCTGAGCTTCTTTCATTGTAATTGTAAAATTTTATTAACAGATTGCATTATATGTTTTTCTCCTTACAGATCTTGGCTATTATTATTATGAGTAATTGATAGATTTCAATTAAATTATTTGAAGAGAAGAGGAAAAACGAAAATATTTGAGTTAGATGCATCAAGCTTGTGAGATTTCATGATTTTACTGAACAGCATGCTTAAACAGTGAACTTGCTCCTTACTGACCGTGCTCTGGGGAGGCAAAGGCAGGCCAGGATGCGGGTGTGTGATAAGCTCAAACCTGCCTGAGCATCCCATCTCCAGTAGGGACAGCGGCAGGTCCATAGGGCCAACAGGGGGCACATCTGCACACAAAACAACAAAACTCTTAACAGACACAGATTTAGGGCCACCGAGAAAAGAGTTTTTCAATTTAAAATAATAATTTAGGGGGTAAAAAAGTCAGAATTCTGGAAAACAAAGTCAAAATTTTGACATTTCCTAAATAATTACGATTTTTTTTCTTAAATTCTTGAAATTAATTTTGGAATTATGATGGAAAATAGTCAGAACTTTGATAGAAAAAAAATCAGAATAACAAAGTATGAATTCTGAGATTCAAAGTAAAATTCTGGGGAGGGGAAAGTGAGTTTTTAGAAAAGAAGTCCAAATTCAAAGTCAGATTTGTGTTCCTCCCAGTGGCCATAATCCTCTTCCGTAAACATAAACCATAATATAGACATTGATCAAGCTTTATTCACATATGTTAACAGGATTTAGTTAGAAATCTTGGTATATCAGACATTAATGTTGCCTTTACAGGCAAAATGCACGAAGGGCAGACTAAACAGATCTTACTATAGTCATTAGATCAGTAAAGTTATCTCTGCATATCATGATCTGATGTTAATTAAAGTGGTAATTTCACTGAACGCTTCACTAGCTACGTATGCAAGCAAACAGAGACACCGTATAGATATTTAAGAACATTTTTAACGTACGTATTCTGTCCATGGTTTTTCATTAACGGACTGAAGCTTGCCACTGTCTGCCCTGTTGTCGCTTCGGAAGCTGCATGGCGTTCTCTTCAAAGCGGAAGTAGCTAGCATTTCAAGCTAACACAAAGATTTTAAATAACAACATAATAAAATCATGGCTTAAAAAAATAATTTAAAAATAAATTATATTTATTTAGTAACCTTTTTGTTTTATTTACTATTTCTGTTAATGATGTTTTTTTCTTTGTTGAAACAAACAGAAACTAACGTGATGACGTAATATCTACGCGCCGGTGTTTTTGTTTAGACCGCTGGACTTCAAGAGGACGTGGTAGGTAATTACGATTACTATTTTAGAATAAAATAATTCTTGTCTTGGGCTACTTTATTACTCTATGTTGATATTATTTGTTGTTTTATGTATAATTCGCAGTCTCTGGAAACGAGCTAACCAGCCTTTTTCTAGCTGATTAAATTAACTAAACTAAACTGCTAATTAAAAACGTTTTAATGCATCTTTTTTTTTGCCTCAATATACATTGATTTTTAGCATCAGTTGCTGTTGTCATGGTGTTGTTTCCGAACTCGCTAACGGAGGAAGAGGAGGCTCTGCAGAAGAAATATGCGAAACTGAAGAAAAAGGTAACTTGCTGGTTTGAAGGATTTTGTTTTATGTCGTGATGGTCTTTTGATATGAAAATTGACGATTATAGCCACACATTTTTTCCAAATTGTGCTCTAGGAAAGGATGAAATCATTCATACATTAAATCCACTTTTTGTGCGATTCGATGAACGAATAGAAAATCTTCGAATTGAACAGAATACCACTTCATTTATTTCCCCCTCTGTGGGAAAATTTCTGTGTATCAGCAGCAAAATCACTGGAGATATATAGAATTGTCAGATATTTTTTTGTTTTTAACCTTAGTCCACTGCTGCCCTGCCAGTCGACTACTACTTAGTGATGTTGTGATTTCAGAAAAAGGCCCTTCTTGCATTGAAGAAGCAGAGTTCAACGAACCAAACAAACCAGAGTGGCTTGAAACGGAGTAAGTGCATTTGATTGCTATTCATGGACTTCCTACTAAACCAGAAGCTGTTTTTAGTTGCCAAATTGTACACACAAAAAAACCCAATGAATTTGGCTTGGGTTCTAGAGGAAGGGAAGTTGAATTAGTGTAAATTATAACAGTTGGATGGGTGGAAAATATTGGATTTGTGGTTTATATGGAACCTCAGAGGAATTAGTAAAAAATAGATATGTTGTGATTATTCTTTTTTGATTGCACCTGTGGAGATATGCAAACAGAAGTTGCAATTACAGGTGTAAAAAATGCAGACTTGTCAGTATGCAGCGTCCGTACAGATGACCCCCTCACCTGCATCGTCCCATGCTGATAATCTGATTAAAATACTGCTGTTCTTAATCTTCTTTACAGGCTGAAACTGAGGGTAAAGATGCAGAAAAATGCCAAACTTGTAGGGAGACAGGGGGGAGAAAAAAATCCACGTGGAGATGTGATACCCTTGTTATGAGTATTGTGATGGGGACAATAAGAATCATTTTTGATTTCAAGGTGCCATTAGGTTTTGCAAAGAACCACAATCCGGCAACTTTTTATTTTGTAGTTGAGATTCTAAAGACCATACGTCTGTCTTAATCCGTTTTGAAGCTGACCTAATCTTCTTTCCTGAATTGTTTTACTTTTAAGTTGATCTCTTCTATCAAGTGTAAATCAAATAAATAAAAAAATCTAACATTTTATGAACATGTTTTTTAAAAAGTGCAATTGGTATTCTGATCTTAAATGTATTTATAATCAGGACTGAGAGACTGAGAAGATTGCATTTTTTATGCTTATCAAATTGGACAAACATATGTGAAGAATGTCGGTTTTTATTCCAAATATTTTTTTTTTTTTTTTTATAGCATTGTCAGACCAGCCTGTTGTTGATACCGCAACAGCGACAGAGCAAGCTAAGATGCTCATCAAGTCAGGAGCCATCAGCGCCATTAAGTCGGAGACAAAGAACTCTGGCTTCAAACGCTCTCGAATGCTAGAGATCAAACTTAAGGTACGGTTGAATGACATTAAATTCAGTTCTGTGAAAAATTATCTGCCTCCTTACAGATTTCTTCTGTTTTTCCTTTTTGTTTGTTTTCACAAGAAGAGTTAATTTATTATGGGAAAACACCTATCCAAACCAACCTAGCCTTTTGTATAACCACTGACTTTGTTGTTTTGGTTCAGTTTCACTTGCCACACCGTCGCCTGATTACTGCTTCATCTTTTGCATCAATATATCTCCTAAATAGAGCTGTTGTTATTACTATATGCAGTAGGCCAAACGATCTTAAAAAGCAGCATATCATGCCCCAATCTAAAGAAATTAAAAAATGATGAGAAGCAAAGTCTGAGATTTATTAGCCGGGAAATAGTCACAGTTTCTAAGGTTGGCCAGATATTTAGTAGGTCACCTATAAGTTTACCCACTCCCAGCACCTGAGTTTAATGAATGGATGAATAACGGTCTTTGACAGCATGCTGAGGAGTCCATTGCTCATTGAGGGGGAAATGCGTTCTCAGGCTAAAGAAAAAAACCGACAAGACGCTGCGAAAGTTGGCAGATAGTAGGCAGAGCTGCCATGAAAAGTTAGCACCCCCTGCTGTCCTGCTCGAGAATTGCTTCGCAACACTGAAAAATCAATGGAGAACAGAGGGATAGAAACGGAGAACCGTAAACGAAAAACGTCTCTGTTAGTATGTCTGCATGCAAATTCGGTGTCAAAGTAGAATAAACTAGGCTTTAGTGCAACAGTGGACATGCTCGTAAAACATGAAGGAGCGTTAACCTTGACGATCGGCGTTGTGAACAAAATTTTCATTCATGGGAGGATTTCAATGTGGAAAGCAATGCTGAATCTTAGGAAATGACTGCTTCATGTTTGCCAAAAAATACATCTTGATGATCTCCAAGACCTTTTGGAAAATCTTCTGAGGACTGATAAAACAGAAGGAGAGCTTTTTGACAGGTCTTTATCCTGTTGCATCCGGTGTACTACTAACAAAATAAAAGAAAGAACCTCATCCCCAAAGTCAAACATGGTGGTGGTAGTGTAATGATCCGGGGCTGTTTGGCTGTTTCAGGAGTTGGACAGCTTGCCAAGATTTTGCTCTGTACCAGAAAATCCTCAAGGATAATGTCGGTTTGTGAGGCACTTGTTGAACAGAAACCAGTATTAAAAATTTAATCTTTAGAAAACAGCTGTTTCTATTTATTCTAGCTATATCTGTCTTTTATTAGAATTAGTTCGATAATCTGAAACATTTGAGCATGACAAAGAAGTCAAAACAGAGGAAAACTGTTTTTTTCCCTCCTTATTCCTGTTTTATTTTTACTTTGAATCAGGACCCAGAAAAAGGTCCAGCTCCTGCCTTCTTACCCTTCCAAAGGAGTGTCTCTACAGACGAAGATCAACCTGAGGTATGAGGTATCCTCAAATTTAACCCTTTTTTTGTGTTTTTGTGTGAGACTTTTCTCTCAAGTATCTGTTCTGAAGTCTCTTTGTGTCATTTGTTACAGTCTGGAAAGAGAGCTCAGAGGAAGTCTCTGTATGAAAGGTGAATCACCCAGCTGCTGTAAACAGCGAACTGATGGTCTAAAAGTGTCTCTCTGCGGGTCTAACGGAGCGTCTTTGTGCATCCCCGCAGCTTTGTTAGTTCGAGCGACCGATACCGGGATGAAGACGAAGGAGTCGGCGTGTCGTCCAGCCGTGAGATTGAACGAGACAGGGACGTGGAAAAGGAGTGGGACAGAGAGAGGGAACGAGACCGGGAAAGGGACAGAGGCCGGGACAGAGACAGGGATAGGGAAAAAGAAAGACAACGAGATCGAAGCAGAGAGAAAGACAGAGACCAGGACCGGGACAGAGAGAGAGACAGAGAAAGAGATGCGCCTTTCAGAAGTAAGTAGCCTATTAGAGCTGTTTAATGGTTCTTATTATGTCATGTCTTTTAAACTGTTGTGAAAAGTCTCTCACCATAATCAGATGTACACCACTTCGCCCCTAATATTGGGTCACCTACCTTTAAACGGTAATTAACTTTGTTTAATCACGTTCTTTTACATGGGCTTTAATATAGAGTTGGTCCATCTTTGTGATTTATTTATTTTTACAGGAGGTTTTTTTGTGAGGTCAAACACTACTGTTGGGTATGAAGGTCTGGCTCCGGTCTCCTCTCTTAACTCATCCCAAAGCTGGTGTATTGGCTCAGTACAACCCAGTCATGTCCCGCTATTCCAAACGCTAAACGGGGTCGAGAAAACCAAATTCCACACCATAATGCTCAATGCCCAAACGTATTAAGTGAATTGATTGCCTTTATTGTCATTGTACTTACAATACAACAAAATTAGAAGCGCTACTCCACTGGATGCACACAATAAATACAATAAATGATCATTGCAGAACATAGAAAAACTGTAAAGGAACAGTGATCAAATAAGTAAAGGTATTGAAGTACAGGAGTTCACAGTAAGTGGCTGGATTGACTTATTACGTTTGCATTTGGTGGAAAAGCTATTTTTAAATCTGGTGGTACTAGATTGTAACGACCTATAACGCCTGCTAGAGGGTAACAGCTGAAACTTGGCCACATGCAGTCAAACAAGCCCCATTGACGGACTCGCCGTCAAACAGCAAAGCAAGGTTCATCAGTCTTGAAGATAGAATAACCGTGCCGTTGTTGAGCTAATCTGAAGGCAAGGTGAAGTTATGTAACGATTGACTTTGCACAATGAATGCGCCCTTCTCAGCATGTGCTGATATTTAGTTTTATTTTTTAACATAGCCTGACTGTCCTTGGCCACGACCTGTTATTTCCAAGTTGTTTCTGCTTCAATAAGGAATGTGTAGTAGTGATGGAATTGGACAAATTCACTTCTATACGAGTGGTATCCTGTAACGGTACCACCCTGCAGTTGACTGACCTTTTGAGAGCGACCCATTCTTTCACAGATATCTATAGAAACAGTGTTCCTGCCTTGGTGCAGGATTTTGTACACTTGTGTCATGGAAGTGATTAGAGCATCTGAATTCACTGATTGAAAGCAGTGGCTCAATTCTTTTGGTAATATAGAGAATCAAGAAAAATCTAGATCCTTTTCAGTTCAAAGCAGGGGTAGTGTTAACCGCATATTTTCCATATTCGATTTTTGTTGACAGGAAAATCTAAAGTCTGTCCGCAAAATTGACAGATTTGTGTTCACATCTCTGACCAATATTTTCAACTTTACTCAAGAAGTAAAGGCAACCAAATTAATTAGAATTAATTTCTGAACGCTTCAAATGGAGAAAAAACGGCTGAAGTGGCGCTTAAAGGGAAAGTACAGTTTTTTTTTTTCAATCTGAACCTTATTTATAGCATACATTACATTCATTTACTCACCCAGACAAGTTTTGCGCACAACCCACATCTTCTAAAAACATCTAAGCTGTAACTATACATTGCACATCATGTTGTACATAGAAGATTTCTAGGTACTTTTTATTCATTCATATTCATATCTGTTACAGAAGGTTTACATAGTAACTGTTTCACTGCCACTTTAGGTCTATTTAGGTTTTTATTTTTATCTAAGCCACATTACGGGAGAGAGAATTTTTTTTTTTTTTTTCTGTAGCTGCTGCTATTGAGAAATCGACAATTTGTGGGAGACTTTAGAGTTTGACATTTTGCACCTTATTTAATGACAGACTATCATGAAAAAGGGATCAGCATGCACATCCATTCCAAAAATAATGGGCAGCCGAAAACATGGGTAACATTGAAAGGAAGAAAAGAGACTACTCGCACACCAACTGCAGCAATTAAGGCACTAATTTTTTAAATCGACTACAATTTGGAGCCCTGTGCTGCGATAGGCGCCCCTTGTTTATTTAATATGAAAGACGATCATGACATAACCCAAACATAACATCATGAAGATGCATATTTGTAATGTGAGAGGTGTAGGACTAATTTTTCCAGCACGGGAATGTTTAATGTTGTCTAAATCTTGAATTTTATGCATGTTTTTTGCGTGTTGCTATGAAGGTTGAAATGGGTGTAAAATTTACACCACCTCCTGACTTGGTGTATATTTTTTGCGCATTATATGCTCTCGTCCAGATTGATAAATGCCGAAAAGTGTAAATTTTTTGTGTACGCAACATTTACACCCTGATTTGGTCGTACGCAAGTTTGATAAATGAGGCCCATTAAGTGCTAATGGAAATTATGAGCTAAATGATACAAAATGATGGGGAACATCGCATAAACCATTAGGATCAGTCTGATGGAGAACGTCGATGCCGATGCTGCATAAAAACAGAGCAGCTGCTCACCAGCATTACCTTTTTATATTGTCCATAAAAGCAGAAAAAAATATTCTTTTCCATAGTTATTTTCCCACGTCATGTGGAACCATTCTGGGAGGACTTCTTTAGCCTCCTGTGGCTCCAGAGCCTCAGGTTACAGACTTCCTATCTAGATTTTTATTGTGATCTACTAGGCTAAAATTGGGCAAAAGTAAATTTTTCCCATTTGGAAAATCTTCTGATGTAAACGTGGAAGGTTTTTTTTAGGAAAATATAATACGGTTAGATGTCAGTTTTGATTAACACACATTTTCCTCACCACTTTCTTTCAATCTCCAAGCTGTAGGATGTTTATCACTAGGATATAGATCAGTTGTGAACCGTTGAAGACCATCAAAGTGTTATCAACAAGAATACTTTTTTTTTTTATGCACGGCACATGAATTAGTGCAGTCTAAGAAATATAAAAGTATTCCTTTCACATTTTTTGATGAGATCGTGATATATTGTACAGCTCTATTCTGGCATGAACTCAGTCTATGCCAGGTATATCTTATTTATATGAATGGGAAACGTTTTTTTTTAAAGCTTAACTGCTTAGTGGGGTTTTTGTTCAGTGATTATCATCCTTATTTTCCCCAGGATCAGACTCGTACCCAGAGCGCAGAGGCGTGCGGAAGGGGAACACCGTGTACGTCTACGGCTCCGGCCTCGTCGAGGACAGTCTGCGGTCCACCTTCTCTCAGCATGGCAACATCATCGACCTCTCAATGGACAACCCACGCAAGTACGGAACCGAGAAACTGTTACATTATCAATTATTCTCCTAATATTCTTCAGTCCTGGTGCGTTCTGTGTTGCTGTACACACTTCAACTCTCTGCCTCTTCTGTTTCTCTGTCCAGCTGTGCGTTTATTACGTTTGAGAAGATGGAGTCTGCGGATCAGGCTGTGGCTGAGGTTGATGCTATCTTATTTTTGCATATTGTTTTTAGAGGTTTTTTTCCACCTATTTTCTGTCCTTTACCTGCAAATAGGTGGAACAAGGTTCCTAAACTGAAGTCCTGAAGCAGTTTTGTGTAGTCTTGCCTGAAATCAAAACCTTTTCCAAGAGCAGCCTGCACAAAGACACAATCTTTCCCAATTTCTGCTCTCAAAACTATAAAAAAAATAATGTTCCAGTTACCAACTGTAGAATTTCATTTATTTTAATACCTTTGCCCTCATATTTTTTTCCAACAGTTGAATGGAGCCGTGGTGGGAGACGTTCACATTAAAGTCAGCATTGCCAGGAAGCAGCCCATGCTGGACGCCGCCACCGGCAAATCAGTGTGGGCCTCCCTCGGTAAGCACAGCTCCCTTCTCCAGTTCTTTCGGACAACTGCTTTTTCAGATCAACACTCATCATTTATTGATCTATTTTTACAGCTGTGCAGAACAGCACCAAAGGCTCGTACCGCGATAAGAGGAACCAAGTGGTGTACAGTGAAGACTTCCTGGGATAAAATAAGTTTTTATGTTTTTTTTTCCCTTTTGTTAGCCTCTTCTGTTAGATATTGCAGTATTTTCTCTTGTCCTTTTGGATTAGCTCTTGTGGTTTGAGATTTTTGTTGCTGAATTTAATAAATCACATTCTGGCAAGTTGAATGAAAATCCACAAAATTGGGATTTATTAGGTCCCTGCACACCTTTCCTGCCAATATCCCAAATCCCCTAGACATTTCAGACCATTTTAAAAGTAAAAATTACAAAACTTCAAAGCCTTAGTAGGAATTTATGGAACAGTAATAGATTATGGAAGGATGTGGGAATGAGTTGATCAAACTCAGGTGATGAGATTAGGAAAAAAAATCAAGAGATTTTCCTTCTACACCTTTCTTCCTGGATTTAGTTCCAACAAACAACAGATGAAATCCTCCATATTAGGTTACTTTTAAGCTGCTTTTATTCACGATAAACCAACAGGTTTTACTCTTTGGAAAAGTCTGGAGTTTGATTGAAGCTTTTTTCCAGCTCTGGAAAAGAATGAAGAGAGAAAATTAAGCAGAGATAACGATAAGTAAATAAATGTGTTATTCTATCCATTCTCTCAGTGCTGGAATATCATTTAACCATTTATTCTTTGCTCCATCAGTTTATTCTTCTCTTCCATCCAGTCGCTCATGTTTAGTGCACTCATCCATCCATTCGTCGGTCCAGTTCCAAATGTTTCAAGGGCAAACGATATTTATTCCTATTAAAAATACAAAAATACGTGTGTAATTTTTATTTCTATGTGTTCAGCCATAAATAAATGTGATATATTTTAATTAAAGGACATGCCTTTGTAGAAATAACTGTAAATCTGTAGCAAAAAAGGGTGTCACAGGTTTGCTTGTTTTTAAAAAGAAAAGCATGTTTGTTTCTAATTGTATGTTTTGTCTATTCTCATCAACTTGAATGGAATAGGTTAGCAGTGTCAAACTAATTTCCATTTTGGGACACATTAAGCTAATAAACATCCTTAAAGGGCCGGTTGTGGCAGAAAGCATTGATAAAACTATAACAAACCGTTAAAATGACCCTCCGCATTCCAAAAGTATGTCTTAAAATTCAATAATCCTAAACAACTGTACATAATTATGTGAGTAAGGACTGTTTAAATAATCGCTGATTTAAATTTACTAATAAAATTGTATTGGTGTGCACAAAAAATGAACAATTTTCTATCTATGGGGTTCTCTAGAATTTAGAGGTTCACATAAATAACCTTGGAGGGCCGTCCCACCCCTGATTTATAAGAAAATGTCCCATTATGACTGGGCTAGGATGTGCCTGTATATTAAAGCCACTGTTTGCATTTTAAGTGTCATCTCTTAATTTCAGTGTTTATATGTAAACTGAACAAAAATATGAAAGCAACACTTTTGTTTTTGCTCCCATTTTTTTATGGGATGAACTCAAAGATCTGAAATATTTTCTACACACAAAATAACAATTTCTCTCAAATATTGTTCACAAATCTGTCTAAATCTGTGACAGTGAGCACTTCTCCTTTGCTGAGATAATCCATCCCACCTTGCAGGTGTGCCATATCAAGATGCTGATTAAACAGCATGGTTATTGCACAAGTGTGCCTTAGGCTAGCCACAAAAAAAGGACACTCTGAAATATTTAGTTTTGTTTTATCGGGTGGGGTCTTGGGACTCAGAAAACCAGTCAGTATCTGCTGTGAACACCATTTGCCTCATGCAGTGCAACACATCTCCGTGGCATATAGTTGATCAGGTTGTCGATTGTGGCCTGTGGAATGTTGGTGTACTCTTCTTCAATGGACGTGCGATGTTGCTGGATAATGGCAGGAACGGGGAAAAGGCTGTCGTATACGCCGATCAAGAATATCCCAAACATGCTCAATGGGTGACATGTCTGGTGAGTATGCCGGCCATGCAAGAACTGGGATGTTTTCAGCTTGCAGGAATTGTGTACAGATCCTTGCAACATGCTGCAACATGAGGTGATGTGGTTGGATGCATGGCACAACAATGGGCCTCAGGATCTCGTCACTGTATCTCTGTGCATTCGAAATGCCATCAAAAAATGCTCCTTTCTTCTTTGTCCATATCGTACGCCTGCCCATACCATAACCCCACCGCCACCATGGACCACTCAATCCATAACATCAGCAAACTGTTCACCTACACGACGCCACATATGCTATCTGTCATCTTCCCTGAACAAGCGTAAACCGGGATTCATCTGTGAAGAGAACACCTCCCCAACATGCCAATCCCATGTGAGCATTTACCCACTCATGTTGGTTACGACGACGAACTGGATACCCCGATGAGGGCGACAAGCATCCAGATGAGCTCCCCTGAGATAGTTTGTGCAGAAATTCTTTGGCATTCTTTATGCAAACCGGTTATTTAAGCAGCTGTCTGTGTGGCTGGTCTCAGACGATCTTGGAGGTGAACATACAGGAGTTGGAGGTCCTGGGCTGGTGTGGTTACACGTGGTCTGCGGTTGTGAGGCTGGTTGGATGTGATGCCAAATTCTCTGAAACACCTTTGGAGACGGCTGCTGTTGTTAGTTATTGTTGGAATCAGGTCCATATCCATATTAAATCCTCTATAACTGGGTTAGGCGTTTTACACTGTGGTGGGTAGACTATCCAAAAATTCTGCTCAAGTAAGAGTAGCACTACTTTAAAAATTTTTACTAAAGTAAAAAAATACTTAAAGAGTAAACGAGTAGAAAGGCTACTTGAGTACTGAGTAACAACTGATCTGATGTTTGAAGAAAATTATGTTATCAGACAGACAAAAATTAGATATGGGAAAATGTGGGTATTTTAAAGACAAATTTAACAACAAAAAAAGCTAATAAAATGAATTTTAAACAGACGAATTACTTTTCTAAGTAAATATTTCAATAAAATACCAATACTTAATGTAGAAAAATTATAAATATATCTTAGAGCATGGTAAAAACTATTTCCAGTGAAGATTTGTGGTGTTTACTATATATTCCCCTGACCTCATAATGTAGCAATAGCCTCAACAGACAAAAGATTACATTAGAAAACCAAATTTTGGTTTTCCTTAATAAACTGTAGTCTGTCTGATATGTATAATGTCTGACATGTGCTCTTCATTCAATTAATTTATGGTAAATGGTAAATTACTAAAGTAAAAAGCTTGGCATATCAAAACTACGCTTAGGAGTACAGTCGTGACCAAAAGTTTTGAGAATGACACCAATATTAGTTTTGACAAGGTTTGCTGCTAAACTGATTTCAGATCTTTGTTTCAGTTGTTTCTGTGATGTACTGAGATCATTATGTCAGGCTGATTGGGTTAGAATGGCAGACTTGACACGTTAAAAGGAGGGTGATGCTTGAAATCATTGTTCTTCCATACAGGTAACCATGGTGACCTGCTAAGAAACGTGTGCAGCCATCATTGCGTTGCATAAAAATGGCTTCACAGGCAAGGATATTGTGGCTACTAAGATTGCACCTAAATCAACAATTTATAGGATTATCAAGAACGTCAAGGAAAGAGGTTCAATTCTTGTTAAAAACCCTTCAAGGCGTCCAAGAAAGTCCAGCAAGCTCCAGGATCTTCTCTGCACGCATCTGCACGTGCAATGAGGCGAAGACTTTTGGAAGATGGCCTGGTGTCAAGAAGGGCAGCAAAGAAGCCACTTCTCTCCAAAAAAACCCCATCAGGGACAGATTGATCTTCTGCAGAAAGTATGGTGAATGGACTGCTGAGGACTGGGGCAAAGAATGGTACCAAAACACCCTCCAACAGCAACCTCTTCCAACAATCCAACAACAGTTTGGTGAATTCAAAGCATTTTCCAGCATGATGGAGTACCGTGCCATAAGGCAAAAGTGATAACTAAGTGGCTCGGGGACCAAAACGTTGAAATTTTGGGTCTATGGCCTGGAAAATCCCCAGATCTTAATCCCATTGAGTACGTTTGGTCAATCCTCAAGAGGCCGGTGGACAAACAAAAACCCATTAATTCTGACAAACTCCAAGAAGTGATTATGAAAGAATGGGTTGCTATCAGGGAGGTTTTGGCCCAGAAGTTGATTGAGAGCATGCTCAGTCGAATTGCAGAGGTCCTGAAAAAGAAGGACCAACACTGCAAACAGTGAGTCTTTGCATAAATGTCATGTAATTGTCGATAAAAGCTTTTGAAACGTATGAAGTGCTTGTAATTATATTTCAGTAAATCACTGAAACAACTGAAACAAAGATCTAAAAGCAGTTTAGCAGCAAACTTTGTGAAAACTAATATTTGTGTCATTCTCAAAACTTTTGGCCACGACTGTATAAAGAAATCCCTGTCTTGGAATCGCAGGGAAATGTTGATGCCACCAACAATGTAGGTAGAGAAAGACTGTGGAAGGGGGGGAGTTGCTCTTTAAGGTGGATTTCATATGTCATATGTTCTGTATGTGTTTTATGCTTTATTACTGTTTTTAATTTCATGTAAAGCACCTTGAATTAACTTGTTGTTGAAAGTGTGCTATACGTGCATGCGTGGGTTCCCGCCGGCTTCCTCCAACAGTCCAAAAACATGACTGTCAGGTTAATTGATCACTCTAAATTGTCCTTAGGTGTGCATGGTTGTTTGTCCTGTCTGTCTCTATGTGGCCTTGTGATGGCGACTTGTCCAGGTTGTACCCTGCCTCACGCCCGTTGACAGCTGGAGATAGGCACCAGCCCCCCTGCGGACCCTTGAGGACTAAGCGGTTCAGAAAATGGATGGATGGATGTACACCCCCCCCCCCCCCCTAAAAAAAAAAAAAAGTTACTCAAGTAAATGTAACTAGTTACCACCAGCCTCTTACGACACTTGGTTTAAAACAGAGTTTTTTCAGCTTAGTTGAACATTTGCAGTTGTAACAAACAAACTCAATCCCAGGGCCACCTCTTTGGATACTGATGCTTTCATCCATTCATCTATCTATATCCATCATTCATTCAACTTTTTTTCTTTTCGTTTGTCCATCGATTCAGGCAGATGTCCATCTATCCATCTTTTTTCCATTATCACCCATCTTTTGGTGGACTTTTCATCAGTCCATCTATTTCTTGAGTTTCACATTTAATTTAGCAACTGGTCTACTTATCAGCAATTACTGATCTTATCTTGTTACAAGACATACTGCTTTATTATAACAGTTAAAATCATCTGTGCAGCTTATTATACAGTCGTTTAATGTAACTTCTGTGAAACAGAAGCGACACAGAAGGTCAGCTTTGTAAAGTACTCTTTATTTTCTAATAGTTTTGAATAGCTCTGAGTAGCATCCACTGGGTCACTGTAGGACAGTTTGAAGGCCACAGATCTGGAGAGAACGGTTCAGGAATGCAGCTGTAAATCAAGGTGGGAGGATAGAGCTCAGCAGCGGAGGTGAGAGAGATAAAAAGCTAACTTTTCCAGGCGCTTAAAGAGCCGGGTCGGAGAGTAGACTTTTCCCTTATAGGGAGCTGCTCTAGGTGGAAGAAGAGCTCCAAGGGGTTGGAGCCAACGAAGACACTGCTGAAACTTAAATGAAGCATCACCCCCAACAGCAAGCCAATCAGATAGTTGTACATTCCCATAATATTGTATGCTGTTAAGGCTCCTTTTTGGAGACTGCAAAAGGATAACCTTGAACTGCAAGGTCCATACATGTAATACTTGGCTTTTTTTTTTTTTTTTTGCCAGACTCCCATTTCCAGATATATAATGTCCCTAATATTTCCTTCATCTTTAATATTTGTAGTTGGGGTGGAGATTGTTGATGTTTAACATTTAAAGCCTGACGATTGAAGAAAGATATGCCATAAATTGTCGAGGTTTGCATTTGTTGACTAAAAGGGACGAAGAATTCGGGTAGTCTGGGTTTGAAAACGGTCAGAAATTCAACACAAAAAATGTTTGGGAAGACTTTTTATGGTGGATGAACTGTAGCGCAAAACGGAGTCAGTAGGTGTTAGGGATGCACCGATACTGATATCAGGCAGATTCTGTTCTAATGTAATCGTACTCATTAAAGTTAACGGATACAATGAATCAATACTTATGTGGAAACTCTGCACTAATTTCACAGAAAAGTTTTATTTTTCACTTTAAGTTTAATTTTTAACTGTTTATTTTTAACTCATACTCATTAAAGTTAAGTGATGCCATGTACTGACTCTTAAAATGTGGAAATTATGCAATAATTTTACAAAGTTTATTTACTTTCAATTTTAATTTCGGGGACATTTGTAAAAATACTTTACTCGTAGGCTACTCATTAAAGCTAACTACGGAAGCTTATTGCATTCATTTGAAAAAAATAAAAAGCTCTGTTTTTCTGAATTAAGATAAGTTTTAAAAATAAAAATAAATTCTGTAGGCATTATTAGCTGTCTAAGAGGAACTCAAACATGTCCTGTTTCAATCGTTCCATCATTAAAGCATTCCGCTTATCCTTTGCAGGGTCGCGGTGGCTAATGCTCATCTCAAGCAGTCATTAGGCAAAAGGCTGGGAACCCTGGATAGGTCGCCCAACCATTGCACGGCATCTTGCTTTTGATGGCTTAATTCGCTTTTACTTTGTGTTGGGATTGTCAAACTATAAAATACTTCTGTTTCTAAAATATGTATATAATAGGCCTATGAATAAGTTGATTTTCTACAGACACCTGAGGATTTTGCTCCTGTTCAGGTTTAGCTTACTGCCATATTTTCTGCCCCCCACAATTTATTTTGTTAATTCAGAAAAACAGAGCGGCTTTCATTTTTAAGGCGTATCCCATTAACTCAGAAAAACAGAGCAGTATTTATTTTTAAAACTTATCTCATTAATTCAGAAAAACAGAGCTTTTTATTTTTTTCAAGTCAATGCAATAAGCTTCCGTAGCTAACCAATACTGTGAACAGATACATATAATGCAGAAACTCTGATTTTGAAAAAAAGTTTATTTTTCACTTGATATTTTAGTTTTATGATCATTTTTGACATTTTTTACTCATTAAAGTTAACCAATACCACCGATACTTATAATGTAGAAACTCTTCACTAATTTCACAGAAAATGCTTAATTTTCACTTGATATTTTAGTATTCTGATAATTTTTGACTTTATTTTTAATCATACTCATTGAAGTTAACTGAAACCATTAATCAATTATGTTGAAACTGCACTAATTTCACAGAAAATGTTTATTTTTCACTTAAAATTTTATATTTGTGTTCGTTTTTAGCAGTTTATTTTTAAGTCGTACTCATTAGTTAACTGATCCTTGAAATTGAGAAATTATGCAATAATTTTATTTTTTACTCATCCTCATTAAAGTTAACCAATGCCATGAACCAATACTTATAGTGTAGAAACTCTGCACCAATTTAACAGAACGTTTATTTTTCACTTTAAATTTCAGTTTTTTGGTCATTTAAAAAAAAATCTAATTCTCCATAATTTGTTGTCCTAAGCAGAGAAAAAAATAAGACCGGTGTTCCAATTTATTGGATTTTTTTGTGTGGTAGAAGTATCGGTATTGATACTCCGTATCAGCAAGTACTCAGATCCAAGTACCGGTTTGAAAAAAAGTAATATTGTTGCATCTCTAATAGGTATATAATCTAAGATGCAGTTATGTTTTCAAAGAAAAACAGAATTTTATAGTGCATTTTTGTCAATTAGGCCTAAATATTACACACCAGACCCTAAATAGTTCAAAAATGAAATGCCATTCGTCGTACCATAAAGCGAGAATGACCTCTGTGAAAATAACCAAACTCGAATCCTGCCTGAGTGCTCTCCAAGTTTATTACCTGTGCAGCTCAGATCGTTGACCCTCTTTGTGCAGCAGAAACAGTTCCAGAGAATCACTGTTAAACCATTACAGTACAAATATTTACATAAAACCAGGACATGTCATTGTTTTTCTTTCTTTTTTCTTTAGTTACATGACACATTACAAAATATCACACTCAAACCCAAAAAGGAAATGTTTCACAACAATTTCAGATATGTAAAAAAAATAAAAATAAAGTATTGGTAGAACAATCCTCTTTGGCTTCGAGTTTCACGTATTAACATCCACTGTTACGGTCTACTCAGATGCAGTAGAACAGCTACTAGCTACAACCAGAAAGAACCATTAATATTGCTTGTTTACAGCCAATCTATCTTCAAACTAGACGCGAATTTGGCAGTAAACATCTGAAGGCATTCCGATATATTATTTTTTTTTTAGCACTTTCTAAAGATCATTAATGTCACTGTGACCTTTTCGCAGAGGAAGTAAACTGATGAGCCAGAGGGGCTTCACCGTCCCTTTTGGAAAACAATACATACTCCTTTTACATATTTTAAGCTAAAACCATAAACCTCCATGTGTTCGGGGAGAATTTGATGAAACAGAGCAGCACAAAGCAGGTAGATAATTGTGAAAAATAAAGACATATTAAGGAAACTCTAAAAAGAGGAAAACTTGCCCCTTTTTTTTCTTTGCAAAACCGCTGAAGCTCAGCAAAATTGACAGGAGAGATTCTGTAAACAGTGTCTAAGTCTTACCTCAGATATTCAATTGGATTTAGGTCTAGACTTTGACTAGGCCACACGAGGATATGCTTTGCTCTAAATCGTAGCTCTGGCTGTATGTTTAGTCTTTTTTCAGATGGAAGATGCGTGCACCACTCTTTAAGATGTGAATTCGTGCAGCTCCTCCCCGGCTACCGTGACAAACCTTCCCACCTAGCTGTGCTTTAAACTTCTCCAAACTTCTTTATTCCTTACCTGTCTGCTGTCTTCATGAATCCTTTTATCTTTATTTGTATTCACACTCAGATTAAAATTACACCCAGGTGGACTCCGGTTACTAATCTGACCGCTTCCAGTTGTGCTGGATTTTATTTAGAGGTACGGGGTGAATATAAATGCACGCCACATTGTTCAAGGCTTTATTTGTAAGACATGTTTAAAACCGCGTGATTCTTTTTTGCTTCACAATTGTACGCCACTTTGTGTTGGCCCATCCCGATGAAATACGCTGAAGTTCGTTTAAGTAAATATGGGAAAGTTTGGGGTTGTTTTTGGCTCATGACATTTGTTCGGTAACCAGGCATTCCTGATCTTCCTCCTGTTCTCTTTCCGCCGCTTCTATTCCTGCAGCTTCTCTTTCCGCCGCTTCTATTCCTGCAGCTTCCCTTTCCGCCGCTTCTATTCCTGCAGCTTCCCTTTCCGCCGCTTCTATTCCTGCAGCTTCTCTTCCCGCCGCTTCTCTCGCCCGCTCCTGTTCCTCCTGCTCGTGCAGGGAGTTCTGCCCGGTGGTTTTCCCGTGCTGCTCCTTCAGGTGGCGACGTAAGGCGGGCTTGTGGGCGAAGCGGGCGTGGCAGTAGGCGCAGCGATGCGGCCGCTCCCCGCTGTGGAGGTTCATGTGGTCTATGAGTGTGGACTTCTGGGTGAACGTCTTGTAGCACAGCGGACACTGGTGGGCTTTGGTGGCCCCCCGGTGCACGGCCATGTGTCGGGTGAGGTTGGTGGAGTGGTGGAAGTGCTTCCCGCAGCAGGGGCAGACGTACAGCAGGTGGGTGGAGCGGGAGTGGACGGCCAGGGAGTGAGCAGAGGGGAAGGTCAGGCCGCAGTGCTCGCAGATTACGGGCCCCGTGACGTTGGAGGTGGAGCCCACCACGGCGACGGACTCGTCCCCTCCCTCGTTGGCTCCGACGGCGTTTAGCCCGGAGCTCCCCTCACCGGCGCCCGACTCTTCCAGGGAGAACGGATTCATGGGGGAAACCTTCTCCCCGTGAACGCTGTTCAAACCGAAGTCAAAGCGGGGGAATTCAACAAAATAATTGGCGGCGGTCTTCAGGTCCTCCTGGCTGAAGTCCAGGCCGAGCCCCCCTCCCAGCCCGGCTGCTGCGGCGTACCACAGATCCTGGCGGTGGGCTAAGTTCGGCGACCTCCTCTCTTGAGACGACGCCCACTTTCGCTTCTTGAACCCCCTCCCCCTGCCTCTCCCTCTGCCGCGGCTGATTTTCGGCTCAGACAGTCTTCGCCTGAAAGCGGCGAGCCCCGCCAAGCTCAGGTCCTCAGCGGAGTCAAAGTCGCACTCGCTGCCGTCTCCCGCGATGAAGATTCTGTCCATCTCCGGGTAGCACGCATCCTGAGGAGCGTCCGCAGAGTCCCCTTTCTCAGCTTCCCCGTCTCTGTTCGCCAGCTCGTCCTCTGGGATGTACACCCTGTACACGCTGTAGTCCTCCGGCCTGTTATCGTCCTCATCACCCAATGCGCTCACCTGCAAAAAATTTGTTGAGGTATTTCATCAATAGGGATGGGTATCGTTAAGGATTTATTGATACTGTTACTCTTAACGCTACTCCTTATCGATCTCGTACTTTATCTGTAATTTTTTTTTTGGAAAGACCAAAACATAAGGGGAAAATAACAAAATAATGAACTATAATTAGTTATTTTTCACAATTGGAACAGCAAAGCACATTAAATAACTAAAAGATAAAAAGTACAAAATTAATAACTTAATAAAAACACTATATTAGCCCGTGCTTCTCAATTATTTTCTGCCATGCCCCCCCAGGAACAGAAATGTTTTTTGTTTCGTTTTACTACGGTTTAGCACTGTTCCTGCAGCGTTCTGCTTTTCCCTGACAGAGTTTGTTTCTTCTCCTCGTTTCTAATGTGTCAATTTACTCTCACTGGTCATCACCATTAATAGAAGGATTGTTCTCTCCATTCATAAACATCTCTGATCCTCACGCTCAGCATCAAGTTTTGTTTTTTTGTTTTTTCCGGGGGCGGTGCGCGTCTGTTTTAGTTTTCTCGCTGTGGCTGGCAGGTTTAGTCTGCCTGCATGGAGAGGAGGACTGAAAGCCTCTCCTTACTTGGTAGCCACCAGATCACTACAGGGACAGCGTTTAATTGTGTAGTCGATTTTTGTTGTAAAATTCCATCTCTCTTTCCCACAATTTTGGATCTTTTTGTTCGCTCTGCCATCGTATCTGTGTAACTAACTGGTGAGCGGAGCTTCTTGTGAGAGCACGAGGTGAAAACCTAAGAGCGCAGCAGTCGCCCCTCCTGCCTTCAGCCCCTGCGGCGTGTGTGTTCGTTAAGGAGGAGCAGGCTGCCAATACAGTGTTTGGCTTGTGTTTTTATCTCCCACAAAGAAAGATGAATACGACCTTAATTATACCGTTAAGAGGACCGATAAGGCCGAAGCTTATCGGTCCGCGTGGACCGTCAGAATCATCCCCAAGGCTGATTTAATACCAGGTTTCGGTACCCATCCCTATTCATCAATGTTTCTGCTTTCCGCTGCATGGAGGAATGGGCCAAAATATCAGCAACAGGGTGTGAAAACCTTATGAAGACTTACAGGAAAAGTTTGACCTCTGTCATTACCAATAAAGTAACATAAAGTATGGAGGTGAACTTTTGTTAATGACCAAATACTTATTTTCTTCACAGTTATACAAACCAAGTCTTATTTGTTGTAATTTCCTGCATTTTTGTTTACTCATAGTTGAGGTATAACCAATGGCCGCTGGCTGCTCTGCTTTTTGACCGCATGCCATGGAGGCCGCCATTGCTCCTCCCTTGCTGTGGTACCTCCATTTGGCCGCTAGGCCCCCGTTGAAAAGCATTGGACTTTAGACACGTTAAAAACAACTTTAATGCCTGGTGCCCATTTTTTAAAAACTTTCTATGGCTACATATTCTTCCTGAGATAACGCTGGGCTCATAAAAAGCCTGGGCACCAGGCTGGTTTTCGTAAGATAATTTTTTGAAATCTTCGTCAGAGCTGGGGAGGAGGAGTCCGCCATGAATTCCCCAATGAAAGTGTGTAATTCTTAGTAAAAGGGGAGGAGCTAGGAGGTGCCGTCTATTCTTTTTTACAGTCTATGGGTATAACTATGATGAAAATTAAAGGCCCCTCATACTAAGTGGGACAACTTTTCTAATCAGTGGCTGCCAAATACTTTTTCCCCCATGGTATTTTTGTCTTTATTCAGACCATCTTTCACTGATATTGCAAATCCTTTGACAATTTTAATCATATGTGAGATCCAAAAGGCAGAGTGGAACGGACAAGCAAGTTTGTTGGGGTGGAAACACAGAATAAAAAGCTGCGCTGACCTGGTAGAATCATTGTCCAGATCTTAATTTAAGTATTAAATGTTCTCAGGCTCAGCAGCATGCAACAAATCACCATGGCCATATATGCCCAAACCCCTCCTACTGTAAGGAGACTTTATGTTCAAAGAACTCTTCAGGTGAACCTGCAGAATGGGCACGCCTGTTGGAATTGCCTCATGTTTTAGCTAGGCCGGAGAGTTTTCCATTAAAGTACAGGAACAGGCAAACCTGGTTCTCAGAACAGACATCAGGAGAAAAACAGGAGATTGTGGCCACTTGTAAAACAACCCAAACAAGTTGTAAATTCCTCCAGCTCCCTCCTGTTGCTGTTGGTCTCTCAGCAGACGCCTGGACCTGTTTCGGTTCTTGTGTTTTTTTTGTCAGTTTCAGAGAAGCGCATCGTCTCGGAAAATCCAACAAAGACATCTCCGAACTTCCTTTTTGTATTTGTGAGATTCAATATAAATATCAAAGGCTTGAAACTCAACTTCCATCGTTTTTAAGTTGAGATTTCAACCTGTGCCTAAGTTTGTGAGTATGTAGTAGCCGGCATTAAACAGTCAGACACACTGAGCTGTATATAATGTTTACAGAACGCTTTAGTGAGTGTTTTTACCAATCGGAATCTAATTTTAAATCGGTGAAAATCACCTTAGCGTCAGGCTCATCCGGCACCGGGCTGTCGCCGGGGTACTGAGTGCTGTCCTGAGCAGATGTTTCGCTGTTTTCTTCCTCCAGTGTGATTACTGCCGGGCTGTGCTGCTCTGTGGGGGAGGGTCGAGTGGTCAGAGGTGATGCAACAGAATGAACGTTGGCGCTGAGAATAACCGGTCTGACCTGACCGTCCTCTTCAGCCATCTATAAATAGAAAGGAGAAAGAAAAAAAAAGGAGAAACATCCACCTTCAAGTGAAAACATGAGACAGAAAAGTACATCTGGGTTAATAGGAATATATAAAAAACAATTGTAAAACTGACTTTCAGTAGACTGGGGTTCTTTAGTTGCACATATTTCTCTAACGCCGCTCTGCAGCGCTCCACGATGTGCTCCATCTGGAAGTAGCTGGCAGCAGTCAGGTAGTTGACGATCTCCTCAGGACTGAACTGCAGCATGCCGGTGTAGCACGACTGTAGCAAATCATACACAACCGAGGAGCTGTACAGCATTGACACCTGAAGGAAATATAAAATAACACAGTAATAACACATAATATAAAAATAGCGTCTTTTTTTTTACGCTGCACAACAGTCTAAAGGGAGGCGGTGTGTGTTTAACTTCAGCCACCTGAAGCCTTGGCGAGGGGTTGAGCAGAAACTGATCTCTCAGGAAGGGCGAGCAGGCAGCCAGCACCACCTTATGACCTTTGAATATCTGGTTGTTGCTGGCCACGATGGTGATGTCGCAGAAATGCTGGCGGGACCTGAGAGAGTTCATGTGCTTCAGGGTGGTGTCGCCGTGCCCCGGTAACCGGAAACACACGGTCTCCATGCTGTCTGCGCAACGCCTCGGACTCTGAGGAGGAGGCAAGTCAGAAAATAGAGGAGGAGAAAAGCAGGACAGACGCTGATTAAATTAAAGGGTCTGGAAAGTACTGAGCAAAGAGTTTTAGCCCAGAATAAACTACAAGACTGGAATCAAATATCCAGAGTTATTCAATCCGTTTCGGACAGTTTTTGTAGAGATTTCTGCAATAATCAAACTGTAAGAAGGAAACCTGCTTAAAGAGGCAACGAATAGATTATACAGTAGACAACTAATAGAGCCGTTTGCACCAGATGAGTTCAGGGACATTTATGGGAGGGAAAAATCAGCTGGCTCAGTCTTCTCAGCTGTTGTGTCTCCATTACTGTGATGGGGGGAAAAAAAGAAGAAAAAAAAGAATCTCTGATACTAAATCGATTCTTATGACATCGTTGTTTGTCCTTTGTTTTTAAAGCTAAAATGGGAAGGAAAAGCCAAGACAGCTAGTTTAAGGCTCATGTCTGAAAGGGTTAACACTAGGGACGCACCAATACCAACACTTGTATAGGGCCTATACCTTTCTAATGTACTCTTATCTGTAAGGTAATCAATACCATGAATCCATTTGTGTGTGGTAGAAGTATCTGCAAGTACTCAGTGGTATCGTTGCATCCCTAGTTAATACAGTTTTTCCCAGTGAACTGTTACTCACCCAGCGTTTTATCATTGAATTACAGTTATGTAGTTATGCTAACAGCTCAAATACTTGAAAAATTACTAAATTACTAATTACTTAAAAATTAAAGACGCCCTTTGGAACGTGGGGCTTGTCTGCGTGTGATGGAATTAGCAGGCAAGTGGCTGACAAGTGGCTGGTCTTTGGCAGAGAGCCGGCTGTCAGACGGCAGAAAGGGGAACTTTTTCATGCCTGCATCTGTAAATATCGAATTAGAACACACTGGACTGGAATGAATCATCAATTCTAGCTCAAGTATCGAAATCAAATCGATTCTTGAAATTTTAATTGATACCAAGCGCTACCTGAAACGGTTAAGATGTTTTTCCCCCGCTTAACTGCAACACCAGTGTTGCAGTTAACCTAGTGTTGTGTCACTTAATTACAGTATTGTAATAAAGGTAAAACAAAAATAAAATAACAAACGTTTTTCACTGCAATGACCCATATCAATATGGAATTAGATCTGATCGTGATAATCGATTCTAACTCCATAGTTAAACTTTGAACCAATACTGAGCAACTGGTGCTTTGTGGGATTTGGTAAGATGTCAGCATATCTCGACATTTTCGGCAGTGACTGACGTAAAAAGGCGGCCGCGGAAGCAGAGAATGACAAGAGATCGACAACGGAAGCATCAGGAATGGCTGTCGCATTTCTGTTTGCTATATTGTTAAAAACTGCTTTGCCAGCAATGCTTCCAGTTTTATAGGGGCTATATCGTGCAAAATCGCGTTTTTTTGGTTTTCAACCATCTGGTACTGCAATTTTCTCATAAAATAACCCACCAGAGTGGTTTTTGGCTTAATTCATGCATGTCTGAGCAATCCTGCTGAATTCTGCTCTCTGAGCAGCTTCCCCTCCCTCTCCTAGAAAACAACTGAGTATTCAACAAGTGACATCACTGGTTGAAAGTTGAGTGCTAGATGTGTCTGCACCACCCCTGCAGGCAGAGCCGCTTACCTCTGCTAGAGTTCCAAACACACCCTCCTCCTTCTCACAGTTAATGGCTGCTTCGGTTTTTGGCAGCTTAAAACACTTTTTTTGTTGGATTTTTTTACGTTCTCTGTGAAAACACCTGTTTGGCTGCATGGATTACAGAATTTTATTCTATATTACTAAAGAGCAGCAGCTGGATCAAAAAACAAAGACGCCTGATGGACAGAGAAGTGAGTGGCTACATGCTAATGCTAATGTGGGTTAGCAATGGGTTAGCTTATGTGATTTTATAACAGCAATGTGTGGTTAATTAATTGATCTGTGACATCTCAGAATGTTCAGTAAAGGGTGCAGGAGGCGGGTTTATAGAGAAACAAGACGTTTCACTTTGTGGTCCAACATTAACTACAGGATACAAGTTACATTTCAGGACATACTGTATAACACCAACTGTCACATTTTATCATATATATGTCTATTCCAGAAGTCGAAAGCTGTAAAATAGCATGATATAGTCCCTTTAATAATGGAAGCAGATGTTGGGAGTGGAGATGTCCGAGTTGGTTGCTGAACTGGACTGGAAAGTGGTCCTTTCGGGCCAGCCTGGCGAAGTGGACACACCCGCATACCAGGAGGTTTCCAGCCGTGGAAACTAACCCTAACAGGATAAAAAATAAAGCTAGAGATGCGCAAAAAAGACGACTAGGGGATTCTGCTCGACTGATCAGAAAAAATAGCTGCAGTTTTAAACAACATTTTATGATCAGTAACTGCAACATTCCCTGTGCTACCAGGCTGCACAGGCAGCAACACCGCTCAACAATTAAGTTATTACTAAGCCACTGCAAAGCTTTTATTTTGCTTTTTTTTTTTAAAAAGGATGTAAGAAAATATTGATATGTTAATATATCACAATATTTTATGCCACGATATTCATAAGCCATGCATCAATTTTATTTACCCCACTGACCCAAATATACGACCTGTTTTTTTTTCTTTTGAAAACGCTGTGAAAATGTGGGGTCATCTCATAATCGGGATCTAACCACTGACCGGTGTTGCCACAGTTACTTTGAAGTTACAGCTAGACTAAAACTTACTTTATTAGTTACTTTCAGCAGCTGCCAGCAACACTTCCCGCTGCTTCGACATAAAAACCAGTTTTGCCAATACTACTTTTTTGGAAGTGCATTTTGACAATAAGGTCAGAAATTTACTTTCTTTTTAACCTCCTGTAACCTGATGTTGACACCGGCAGCAGGCTGCGTCTAATGCCACATTCACACCGCCCCAAATGGCAGCGCCAGCAGCGACACATTATCCTACCGACGCCCTTTTTTTGCTCAGCCTATCAGTATTGATTCATGAAATCTGACCTTAACTGAGTCATGTGAGGCCTGCAGGGCTTTACAGATTCTGGTTGATTTTGTGAACTCTTGGTTGAGTAATCAATTTGCTCGTGGAGTAATTTTGGAAGGCCAGGCATTCCTTGGATGGTCCGCTACATTACAGGTTCTCTCAGTCTGTGGAAAATGCCTCTCACTGTGGTTTCATAAGTCCCAAAGCTTTATACAAGATTATTTCAAACCTTTACAAACTGTGGGTTTTCAATTACTTTGTTTCTCATCTGTTCCTGAATTTCTTTAGCTCAGGGATGGGGCTTTTTGTCTATTTGAAATGGCTCTTGTAATATTGATTATCTTGTTGTGTGAGTAGAAACAGATTTCGGTGCCACGTGTATGGAATAAGCTTCAAAATATCAGCAAATCTAATCTTTCGATACTATAAGTCCTCTAAGAATTGTGGATTTTTTTTTGTTTGTAATTTAACTGTAATTCATTTTACTGAATGTAAGAAGGTATGGCTATTCATCATTTTATTTTGCAATACACTTTGTAAATCATTCCTTAAGTTTCGAACTATTATAGTTTTGGTTTATGCAATCATGCTGAGATGCTGTCTCTCGATCTGACCCATTCGCCCCTTCTTCAATTCGTACCTTTGTAGTTTTCGCCTTTTTGTTAATCAAAAGACACATCCGCCTGCTACAGAAAGCTTTGTACCAACCATAGTGCGATTTGTCTTTGTCTGGGGGACGTTCTGTAGCTGATACCAACCTGATAACTGAAGATTCAAAGCCATTTTCCTTCCTCGTGCTCATACTTTTACTGTATGTAAACTTTTATTGGTTTTTAGTCCAATAAATATTGCCCACCAACGTTTGTTTATTTCGAGTAATTTCAACTTGATCAACAGCCATAATCTGACACCTTTAATAGGAGGATCGCAATCAGAAATACATGGAAAAACAATGAAGTAAAGAGTTTTTCTTCTTTCATCGCCCATACCCGCTTGTATTTCCACGGTGCCCATCTCCAGCAACCATTTGGAAAGGTTGCCAGTCCATAACATAATATTATTTTATGATTATGAGTAGTTATACATTTTTGGGTGTGCAGAAAACTCAAAAAAGATTGTGATCTGCAACCACAACGGTAGATTTTCAGCAATGTAGAGAAACACAGCTCATAATAATCATCCAGAAATTAGTTTCAGTACATTGGTGTTAATTATTGAGCGTTTACTACGCCCCCCCATGTAGAAAACAGCCCTGGACAATTAATTTTTATTGTATTTCTCTACACGGATCCATTAGTATTTTATACTCAGATCAGGTTAGATTATCATTTCTAACAATAAATGCGCATTACACTATAAAACAAGCTGTAATGTAGTGTAAAACTGGGTTGAAAATGGCATCTAGTTTATAATCAGCTGCTTTGAAGGAACACCGCTAGCTATCATTGTTGTTGGGCGTAGTTGAAATACGTCTTAAGATGTTAAATTTATATTAAATATATAATCCCATTCTGGTTGGTTTTACAGACACAAATAGTTTCAATTAAACGTAAACAATGTACATTTTAACTCCTTTGTTTTAGAGAGGCTAGCTAAGCCACTCGCCTGTTAGCCACCATTAGCTACTATCAAACTTATCAATTGGAAATCAAACAAGAGAAAGAACTCGCGTTTATCGTTAAAACTTCACCGCAACTCACCCCTGTGTCCTTTCTTCTGTCTCAGTCCACCGTTGTCGGTCCTCTCGAACGGGACGAAACGTTAGGAGACACTTGCTGACCAGCTACATTTGCACATTTCAAAGCTACAGAGAAGAGGGAGGGGGCTGGAGACAGAGAAAAATGCTTCCACCTCGATTTATGTTTACTTTTCGGCCTCGTCCTCGCAGGAAGTACCAGCCTAGTGACCGGGAATAACAGACGACCGGCGAATTGCGACTAAAACTGACTTTGAATCTGTTTCCGAGCGACGCCTCCTGCGTGGCGAGGCCGTAATTTAAGAGCACGCCTGGTGATTTCTGATCAGCGATTTAAAAATCAATGGACTGGGAGAGGAAAAACGGGGCGGGGACCCCAGCTCGCAGGCGTAGCGGCGCACACATAGACGTAGAACAGTTAGATGTCGCCTGAACGTCGAACGCGTACGTAAAATGGCGCCGCCATATTGTGAGTGGCTTTCGTTGGAGGTGCAATCAGAGAAAACTGGTGTGGAAGCATGTATTGTTCCAGGGGATTAAGAAAGAGTCAGGTAGAGTACACAGAAATGGAACTTAAGTTAAAATATCTCTACTTGGGTATAATTTCTACACAAATAAAAGTAAAAATTAGTTATCTAGTAAGCAACTCAAGTAAGAGTAAAAAATTATTTTGTATGTACAGGTTGTGGTATCTTAAAAACTACAATGGAAAAAAATACTAATAATCAACTATAATTACAAAATAACATTCACACGGAAAAACACAGTTATCCAATTAAAACCTTTATTAAGTTTTAACGATAAATGTGAGTTCTTACTCTTGTTTGGATATGACTGTAATAACAGGATAAAGTATTTCCTTTGACAATATATAGAGTTTACTAAATCTTGATCTCCAAATATCATAGGGGACTCAGCAGCTATAAAAAAAAAAAAAACATAGAATATTGGTTAAAATAACATTTTTCTTCATTCAGTGAAGTTACTCATAGGGGTAGAGTATACGAAATAGCAATGCTTATGTGGCAAGGTGCGCAACGAAAGCCCGGACGGGAAATTATACCCTGACTCCCGGGTGAGCCAAGCAGCCAGGGTGCGTGATCAATCGGAGCCACAGTGACAGGACCTTCACACTGTGACATCTCTCCCCCTCTTACCACAAGCACATCCTCGTGCCACCAATTCAGAATCCATGGACTTACTACCAGTATCGCATGGATCTTGCCACTAACGGCAAAAGTGGCAAGGTGCACAACGAGGGCCCGGGTGACATTCGATCGACAGACTCCTGGGTGAAAGTCGTTTGTGCTAACCAGTCAGCCAGATGGTTATCTCTGTGGGCAAGCAGCCAGAGCGCATCATCATCCGGAGCAACAGTAACAGGACCAGGCGCTGTCACACTTACTAGTTAATTGTAACTACTCTGGCAAAATCTGAATTAAGTCCTCAATTTTAAAATGCATTTTCATTTATTAAAAACCCAAACAGACCACTCACACTGAATGGTTATGACAGTAACTGTCTTAAATTAAGTGCTTTTGTGATATTTAGAGATAAATGATTGTGTGTAAGATAATATTTTGAGAAGAGCACACAAAATGTCTTGTCGGCTGCTCTTTTTCTTTCTTTTTTCTCACAAAAGCAAACATCCACCAATCAATCTATTCTTCTATATTTAATAAATGACCAATGAGTTTCGTAAAAGTGGTTAATTTCGGTCAGAAAACGCAGTATGTGTGGATGAACTTGCCACTAACAATATGGCGGACGCGCTGACGTACAGTTCCTGCGACGCAACGAAGCGCGTGCGGCATCTGCGTTCCTGCGTCTATGGACGCAGAGCACGCTATAGCCGTTTACGTTCGCTGGGAAACATGTCGGCTCCTCAGACAACGACAAAGGTAGAAAAACTGCGTGAACTTTAAAGGCTTGTTAACGTCAACAACGGTTATGCGTCGTGTCGTAGACGAACCGCCGCACAAAGCGAAAAAGCGCTAACTATTCTCCCCTCTTCACTTCGCATATGTCCGCATTACTCTGTAGTCATGCCCCTTTATTACCAGCAAAGAGTGCTAGCAGAGTTAGCCTCGCTTGTGATGTTCTACCTGAATGGTTGTGGTGCTACTGATAATCGTGACCCTTTTTTTTATGTTTCGTTTGAACGTTTACCTTCTCGCTAAGCCGCTTTATTGAGCTGCTGAGTCGCCTTTGAATGCGTTTATTGAAAACGTGTCCGTTTTTGAGCAGTCTGTATGGTGTTAAAAAGTAATTCATATCTAGCCCTGCAGTTCTTTGCTTTCCCCGGTTATTTTCCCTGGAAGAATTATATGTTTATATTGAGTTTATTTTTCCAAATACGCTGAAACTTATGGACCAAATATAACCTATTATTTGATGCAACAGATCTATTTCAGAAGCTTGTTTATAAACAATTTTGGTCTCATACCTTATGGTACATGGTACATTCATAGTCATATGTAATATATTATTAAAGTTAATTTATTTCTGTAACTCAACTCGGTACATGAAACGCATTGTATTGATTAATTAGACAGACCTAGGTTTTCAAACCTTTATTTTTGTTAATAATTAGTATTTCAGTTAATTAAAACTTACGATTTAAGAATGAAATATTACTTCAATTCAAAAATACCTTTTTGATCCCAGATGGAAATTAAGTGTTGTTGTTGCCCTTTACAAATTAAGTAAGCATGCAAGAAAACATTGGTGTGCCAATATATCGGGATATTTTATGTCACGATATTGTATCAATATTCAAAAGCAAAGAATCGATTTTTATTTGTTCAAATTTTTAATTAAAGGATGAAAATTACAGTAATTTTTGTCATAAAATTAACAGTGTGACTGGTAGTTAGTGGCTGTTTTCACCTTCTTTGTTCCAGTGAATCAAATATATCTAGTAATAAAAACAGGTTTCTACAGTTAAATTCATTTGTAAAAATAAAAATATATAGTCTACATCGTAATATATCGTATCGTGCCCTTTGTATCATGATACATATCGTATCGCCAGATTCTTGCCAATGCACATTCCTATACGTTTTCAAGGAGTTGTTATAGACCGTGATGGCTGTGGGGAGAAAGGATTTCCTGTAGCAGTCTGTGTTGAAGCCTCCGATTGAAGCGTTATTAAAAAAAATAAACTTCAAGGATGATTCTACAATAATTAAATTTAAGGCTACAAAAATAGCAAGCAGGTGCAACAGAAAGTTTAGTTTTTTTGCTTTTCCTACAATAAAATAAAATGTCATTGGAAGCTAGTATCATTGGAATAATCAGCAGATTAGTGTAAGAAAATGAAAAAAAATGTTAAAACATACAAGATGAGGTCATTATTATTAAGTGCATAATATTAGCAGCATTGAGCTTCCATAGCTTGATGTGGGATGTTGTTTTTGCTTTTAATGTTGCGGTAAAGGCTCAATGACCTCAGCTCCCCTCGCTGTCATCTGCAAGGCCGTCTTATTTTAAAAACAAGGTTTATGTTCAGAGAGACATATTATAGGTGTGTTACAAACACCACATTACCTGACTGGTGAGTTCTCCATTAGAGCGTGCGCACGGTGATCAACTATTTTCTCGGGGTTTTGCAGAAATGCAGGCTTTTTATTGCCGTTTGAGGGTTATTTCCTGGAGATTCACGGTTATGACATAGCAGAAACTCCCCCATTTCACCACGTTGTCGACATTTCGGATTCACTCGAGTGTTTCTATGCTTAGGCAAAGGTTGAAAGTTTGGCTTGGATTCAAGCAATCAAAAATTACTCATCGGACGCACGGGATTCTTTAAAATGTATGTAGGATTCTTTTATCAACTCTTTTCTATATTCTGAGCAACTTTCATAAAAAAAAATTGTTGACCCGAAAGTAGTTTTTGAAGCCCTGGAAACGTGATGTTCTGATCAGGTCTTGTGGAGAAATCAGGGTCTTTTTTTGGTTCCACAAAAATTGCGACAACTTCCTTAATTCTCAACCAATTTCAATTAAGTTGGTATCATTTTCTTTTGTTTCTTTCTTTTAAAGCTGCATCCGATATGTGTTTGAAAAACATTTGGGAACTTTTATGTTTCTTGTAACATACCTACGTATTAAGCATTTGAGAAAGTAGTAGGAATCGAGAAGACGTTTTTTAAATTTAAGATCGCTGTGCTATTTGTTAAGCACGGTGGTGGTAGCATCATGCTTTGTACTTCCATATGAACAGCTATATGGTTGAAGTTTTTCAAGCAGCCTCTAGTGGTTAGGGATGCGCCTATACTGTTCTAATACACTCAAATCGGTATCGGTTAGCTAACCCACACTATGAACCGGTATTTAAAATATGCAAACTCTGCCATAATGTCATAGAAAATGTTTATTTTTCTATTTAAATTTTTGTTTTGTGGTCATGTTTATATATTTTTTTTTATGTAATTCACCATCATTTATTGTAACAAGCATAAAATAAAAACAAAACTGTCTTCCAGTTTTAGTTTCAGGATTTGTTTCAGGATTTGTACTCGGTATTGGCAAATACTCAGATCAAAGTATTATTATCTTATCGGTATCGTTGCATCCCTACTGTCGGCCTCAACCTGTAGCACTTTTGAAATTCTTGACCGTGCTTAAAAGCCATCTTCCAGTTTTCCCTCAATGCTGGAGAATCTGACGCTTCAAAATCTAAATCTCCTCCATCTTTTCAGTCTGTAAATGCATCAATAAGCTAGAATCTGTAAAGGTTGGGGGTTTCTTTGTAATGTAATGATTAAAATAATTGCAACCTAATGAAAAAAAAATCTGTTTAAAAAAAATAATTATAGATTAAAGATGTGTCATCTCATTATAGCTTCTATATTAAGCAGTATACTTCCATACAGTTCAGTGGACAATAAGTTGCCCCAGAAATTACTAGAAATTTGTCGTTAATGCATGCAGTCTATGAACGACACATGCATACATTTAAAAGAGCATTTATGACTGGAACTGGAAGACACGTTTAAATCCAGGATAAATTAACAAAAACAACCAAAACATGGAAAGAAAATTGCACTTCAATAAATATCAATCGCCTGGCTCAGACAAACAAAGAAGGAAAAACTTCCAGTAAGGAGTTTTGTAAACAAAACCTGCAAACCAATAACCAAGACACTCAGTTTTAATTTTGGTTTGATCCTATTTTAATCTGTCCCTTTGGATAGTTGGACAGTATTTGTCTTTTTTTTCATCGAGTCTCTTTGTTGGAATGAGGGAAACAAACAAGCGAGTAAATGGAAATTATTGTGGCACTCATTTAAATTTATCATACTAGTAATTTATTTACTTTAAAGGATTGTTCACTGTGTAACTTTTAATATTTTTTGAATGTATCATCGTCTTTGTTCTCTGCCAGGAGGCCCCGGACCAAGATGCCCCAGAAACACAGAGAGAGTCGTCAACGCCACCCAGTGAAGTCAAAGAAGGTAATTTTACTACTTGACATTAAAAGAAATCTTCCAACTTTTCAACTATTTACAGAACTGAACACAAGTGCTTTAAATGTTCACCAGATGCTGCAGCCCTCACCATGTCTGCTACCATAGTTGAACCCATGGGGGGCGTGCTGTCATCCCTAACGTCTAAGCAGCCAGACAAGGACTTATCCGACACTGGTGATGATGGAGACACGTGGTCCCCTCCTCCTTCGCCGCCAAACAAACCTGCATCAGGTGAAACTGGAATACATTTTATACTTTTACCAACTATCACACCTCGTCTAATTCAGTTCCAGATTTTTTTTGTTGCTTATTTTAAAAGGCTGATGTATCTTTACATGAAAAAGTCTCCCATGGGGGGGGGGGGGGGGGTTAGTAAATCAAATTTTGCTCAGACAAAATAGTTTAACTTTTTCATTGCTATTAAGATATTTTTGTTAAACTTTCATAGCTTTTTCTAAAAAAAATTCTTCCTTTTTTTTTTCTTTAGGCCACGCTGCAAAGTCCATTTCTTCGATGCCTTCCTGTCCCTACACCTCCTCGCCGCTGTCGCCCGGCCGAGCAAAGATGAGCGTCTCCGGGCCTTCTACCAGTAAATCCATCCTCCCTCCAGCCCCTTCCACCTCCTCCTCCCCATCTCTCTCAGCTCCTTCGACCCCCTCCGTCTCCCCGGGGCCACACAAGATCCACCGCGCCCGGAAGACCATGAACAGACCCGTGTTGGGACAGGTGAGGAGGAGTTGGCTGATGTGGAATAGAAATAAATACTTTTCCAGGATTTTTTTAAAGTTAGATTGAATGTTTCTGACCAACAGACGAGTCACGTTGATGCTCTTGCTTCGTCCGGGAATCCTTCGGGGTCCTCCCTCTCTTCTGACTCTGAAACCGGTTAGTTGCTTTAAAACACTCACACCAGCTAATCTTTTTAGGTTAATATGCATTTCTAGAGTCCTGTCTGAATCAGTTTTTCTTCATTATTTAAGATATTTTTAATTCATAGTCGATTAAACACAGATTCTGTGTGAAGCCATTTTTTTTCTGTTTGCTACCAAGCTAAAGCTTTTACTGCTTGCGTTGCTTTGTCTTGTTTCCAATAGCTGCAAAAAAGAGGAAGCGAACCGACAGCGCATCGGGGCAATGCGAAAAAATAGCAAACAAGCCGCAAACAGAGGTTAGAAAATAATTTATTTGCTAATTTTAAAAGCTTTTTGTGTATTTCGTTCTGTGTTGTTTATTTAGTCACGTTTTCTGGTTTGTTTTACATAATAGGAGGAGAAGCTATTTCACAAAAGCGTGGAGTCTGTTATAGATGCAGCTTCAGTGAAGAGCAGGAACTCTTTACAGAAGACGGTTGACGATGGAAGCCATTTGTCCGCACCAGATTCTGAAAAGGTGCGAGCCTTAATTACTCTACTGGTCACTTTTTTATTTTTATTTTTTTAATGCATTACATGAGTAAAAAGGATTTGTCCCGTTGTGGATTGAAAGGGGATTAAGTAAAATAAGTTATCTCTTTGAGGAGGAAACACTGATGTCGTTTTTGCAGGTATCTACCAAGTACAATATTCCAAGAAAGCATTTACAAATAAAGAGTTTTGTTTTCTCTACGAAAAACCATTCATTGGATGTGCCCAAGGAACTTTAAACTAACTGAACCGCAACTTAAATTTATAGATTTTGCTATATTACAAGCTAAAACAATGATCGTTATGGAAAACATGTATTTTATTAAAAATAAGATGGAAGTATATGAAGAAATATGGAAAGCCATTAAATAATTACATTAAAAACAATATTACTGGTAATTTCTTCCAGGAGATGTAACTATGCTATATATTCTTTATTTTCTCTTGCTGGAAAAGGTAACATGAGGTGTGTGTATATTGAAGTACATACTGCATACTTGTTTTTTTGTTTTGTATTTTGGTACCATGCAATATATATAATTGCATTTAGTCTGATTGTTGTCTGATACATTACTGTATCTTTGTTTGAAACAAGACAGTGAGGCTCGTTTTTGTGTGTTAGAAATGCAACGATACCAATAATAGTATTGGGTATTGGCCCCAATACCGTCTAATGTATTGGTATCGTTATCGATTAAACTTAACCAATTCCATGAACCGTTACTCAAAAGGTGGAAAGTCTACAATAAATTCACAACAAAGATCAATTTTGCACGTGAAATTTTATTTTTGTGGTAATTTTATATTTTAAATCTGTTACTTTGTCTTAGTTATGTTTAGTTAGTAAAGTATGGTGCCTTTAGTCCTTCAAGAACGGTATATGGTAGAAGTTATAGAGTTTATTAATTCAAAAATAGTATCGGATCGGTATCGGGTATCAACAGATACACAAAATCGAGGTATTGGTACTATAAAAGTCGGATCAGTGCACACCTAGTTGGTGTGTGCAAAAAAAAATGACTTGTATGATGGAAAACTAATAAATAGTGTTAAAAAAAGTGATCATTTGGTTTGTGGTTTTTAGTTGGAAAATGGAGGTGAAGAGAGGCAGCAGATTGGAGACATTGAAGATCAGGTGAGTAATTCTGTTTTTCTGGCTTCGTAAATTCCTTCACCCATTTCGTCATGTTAGACTTCACACACCAGTCCAGCTGTGGATGGAGATGATGCTTTCTTGATTTTAGCTTACTTTTTCCCCCATCTATCTCATATCCACAAATTTAAGGTGACAAAAGCAGCATAAATATCCTTCTAAATATGTTAAATGTTTTTTATTGCTCATCTCTGAACTGCAGAGTTTGGAGTCTGAAAGAACTTCTTCGCTGCCGCTGTTGGATCAGGACAAAGACACAATCACAGTAGATTTGGTGGAAACAGAAGAGGGTGAGTGAATTTTTTTGACTGGCTCCAGTTAAAAAATAAAATAAAATTGGCAGCTTGCAGATATTTATTTTTTTTGCTTTGTTGTTGCATTGATTCTGGATTTGCGCCGCTTACGAGGGCAGGAAGTAGCTGTCGTTACTTATTTTTTGTTAACTTTATTTCATTGTTTTTGGATAAGTTGTGTTCCTTTTTTGGAAAACTATTCACTCCGTTTCTGAGTGCTGTGCAGCTGGAATGATTTCTGCTCTTACTTTCTTTACTTTTAACCAGCTGTCATGAAGCATAACCGAGCGAACAAGGTATTTGTTTTCACAGCTGTGAAGAGCTGATTAGCATCTTAAAACCTCAAACAATACTTGAGCTACAACCTTAAATTACAGCGGAGTTGGAAAGGAGGCTTCATGGATGCAGAGCAGGACCAAAGAGCAAAGGGAGAAGGAGGAAATTCAAACCATCTCTTTCATCAATCATGATGTTAAAGGATCCTATTTACCTCTCCCTCTCACCGCCCAGCTGTTTAACCAGACCTTTAAAGAGGACCGGCAAAAGGAAATGAGGTGGATTACCCGAGGTTGCCAACAATTACGAGTGTCACGTTATTGTAAAATATCTTCCTAGCCTGTCGTGAAGGTCATACGACAGTCTTCTGTCAGAGGCCTCTTCAGATTCGTAGCTATACCGACTGCTACTGGAGATCCTTTTTGCCCACAGCATCACCATCCACAAAGACTCTTTTATAAAATACTAATGATTACTAACAATAATCAATGTTCTTTATTTTTACATTTATTTATTTTTTCTTTCAACAGAAAGGTCTGGAGAATACACTGAGGTTCCCCTGGGTGATTTAGACATCGCTGCCGCTGATAGTCTGTCTCTTTCTCCTCCTGCTGGTCAGTTTATAGCTCTTACCTTCTCTTTAACACCTTTTTGATTAATTGATACATTCAGTTTTGATTCCTTTTTTTTATATAAAGAAATTAACAAACAACATCCAGTTTCAGACTCTTTTTAGGTGTGAAACTTCACTCTAATAAGTGATACAGATTAGTAAAAATGTTTAACAATCTTCACTGTCAGAAACTTTTAAAATCCCTATTTTTTATGTTTTCAATATTGGAGAAAAGTTGATGAAAGTGATTTTTATGGAATAAAGATAAGTGTCATTAGATCAAGATCTGATCCTTAGTTTTTGTTCCTCGGTGTGAAATGTGTCGGCAGAGGGAAGCGAGGCAGGCGACATGGAGCGGCTGGAGGAGCTTCCTCTGTGCAGCTGCAGAATGGAGGCTCCCCGAGTCGACAGCACCAGCCAGCGGGCCAGCAGACAGTGCATGGCTACAGAAAGCCTCAACGGAGAGGTTCGTCCTGTGGCTCTGTGGAGGGGCCAAATACAAAGTGTTACCACTTCAATTTTGTGTCGCTGTATAGCTGGATGTTGTTGTTGCAGATGTAGTAATCTTCCTTGCTCCAAGTTTGGTTTAAATAACCTGACAGTACCAGGGAGCTACATCATGATGAGGTGGATTATTTACTACAGTTGCGTTTTCAATTCTCCTCATACTGTTTCCTGGAGGTCAAAATGACTTGACTGAAATTAAGTTAATAAGCAGCCATTGTCTAAAGAAGCTAATCTGAGGATCTTGAGCGGCCTGTAGAAAGAAGAAAAATAAAAAAAATCTCAACTAGTTGTTGTCTTTGATATGTTTGGTTCAGCCTTACTAAAATACACCATATATAAGTATTTCAGGCGTTTGCATCTTATTAATGAAACTTAAATCCTGCTCTGCACGACCCTCTCATGCTGGGTTTTGTTTTTAGCTCCGGGCTTGCACCAACTGGACCATGAAAGCGGAAACGATGCGGCCGTCCAGTCGGATTCCTCTCATGGTGCTCTGTGACGTCCATCGCTCACACATGGTCAAACACCACTGTTGTCCTGGCTGTGGATACTTCTGCATAGCGGTTAGTGTGAGCTTGTGGTTGGTGTGTAAGAACAGAGTCCATTTCCTCATGAAGATGCTTTTTCTTTATGTTTGAATAGTAAAACCATACTTTATGTTTTTATTATGTATTTTCTAATGTATTTTGTATACAATTTATCATTTCTTTCTGCATTTTCTATTTTATTCATTTCCTGAAATTAAAAAAACCTGTGGTATTATCAGGATTTCTAGACAGAATAGGAACCCGTAGGTGGAATTTAAGGTATTTTCTACTCCCTGCAGCAGCACAGAGAAACCATGCTCACACACTCTAATCGAAGGGTATTCTAGAGAGGCTAATACATCTGCCAGGCATATTTATGGGCTGACCACTCCTCCACATTTATGATAAATCTCCTCATATTCTGCTTTAGGACAAATTTTGGGCATTCATCATTGATCCAGCTCTCCGTCAAACTGTCAGTCAATAGATCCGTCTGTCCATCCATCCATCTATCAGTACTGCCATTTAGCAATTATCTGTCGATTAGTCCGTTCATCTGTTGAGTCATACAACAATCAATCTGCCCTTCCTTCCAATATTCGATTGGGCTGTCCGTTAATCTATCAGTTCCCTATTGTATTATTTGATCCATTCATCTGGTCATCCTTCCTTCGATCCGTCAGTCCATCCATGTGTGCTATGTCAAAGTCTAGTTTTCGCAGGTTCTGTATTCAAGGATCTTTCATAAAATAAACTTTTGTATTTGCAGTTTAAAAATGTTTCTGAAATTGTGTTAAAACTTTAGAAAATTTAAAACTTCAGAAGAGTGAAATCTTGGAGTGAAAGATGCTTGCTTTATCCTCTCACATCTGCTTTGTTTTACATTTCTCCCCCCCTTTCCTCTTTCAGGGCACTTTCCTGGAATGCTGCCCTGACCAGCGGATCGCTCACCGCTTCCACCGCGGCTGTGTGACGGTACTGAGCGGCGGGCGCAGCAAAGCCAACGGCGGTGGGATGCTTTTCTGCCCACACTGCGGGGAAGATGCCTCAGAGGCCCAGGAGATCACCATCTCCTCCTCGGCCTCAACCACCGTGGTAACCATGTCCGCTTCCTCCACTACCACGCCCTCCCTACCCCCGTCTGCTCCAACGGCGCCCTCTCTCACTGCCTCGACAGGGGGGATGAAGGATGGCAAGATGCCGGAAAGACCTGTGAGGTAAAGACGGGTAAAGAGTTAAAGAATATTGGACAAATTTAACACATTTACAGATGAAAATGTGCAACTTTGGGTGTCTGCTTAGCGCTCGAATGCGAAGCCACGGCCTGGTAACTCCTGCAGTGGAACAGCAGCCTCCGCAGCCGGTACCCTCGGCAACGACTCTACCTGCTGTTCCTCCAGCAGAGGAGGGAGTGGACAGCGTGGGACCATCGCTGTGCATGCCAAATGGGAAGTCAGTCAGTCCGAGCGCACTACCACCTGGGCCCAGCAGGGCGGCGCTGCAGAAAGCAATTCTTACACAGGAAACGGAGAGGTTAGAAATGGAGGGTCTGCATGGATTTAGCTTTTAGAGACATGTCAACACTACAGTTTGAAACTTGCAGAAATTCAGAGCTTAAATTAAAAACATTGTTGAAAAGCTGAAAAATACATTTTCTTTACTGTTTTTGACCAGAACTGTTACTTTTTATTCATCAGGAGGAAAAAACTGAGGTTCCACCCACGACAGCTGTATCCAGCCGCTAAGCAAGGAGAGGTCCAGCGAGTGCTGCTGATGCTAAGTAAGTGGCTTCAAAGAGTGGCAGAAAGAGATGTGTGTTTCTATGTCACCTTACATTTTTACACTATGTTAACCGCAAGCCATGAAAATCCATTAAAAGCTCCTGGAAAGCTAAAAGAAAGTGCACCCTCTCCGCTTGACCTATGTTCATTTTTGTTAGAGGTAAGGGCTGCCAATAACTGTGGCACTGGGGGTTTAGAAAAATTAAAAAAACTAAACGAATATTTTATAATATTACGTTTTTTACTCACTGAAAATTGCATTCAAATTATGATTATGTGTGTTTTTAATTATTATAATAATATATTTGTTTGATATTAGCAGTTCGCAATATAACATTTATATGGTAGAAATTATATTAATTTAGTCAAAAGTAGAGATTTTGACTATACTGCACAACCGCAATAATGCATTTAGATGATGTCATCAAGCTGTGCCTACCTAGTACAGGTACAGAAGAAATATAAATACTGATGTTCACTGTTTTTCTTTACATTAGATATTTCAGGTTTAAATTTTGTTGCTTTTCATTTAACAGAAAAGAAACCTGTTGAACTTTGAAGCATTTTTAATTCAAATATGTGCAGGTTCCCTTTTGTGTGATATTAAATTAATAAATAACTATCCAGGAAAGTTTTAACTTTATTTATTTAAAATTTAGCTATTATTTAATTTAAAATATTTTCATCTTTATTTATGTTATGAGAATCATTGTGTTTCGTTAGTTTGGAAAAAAATTTGAATATTTTAGATGCATTTTGCACAATACATTTTCTTTCAATAGATTTCCAAACCTTTTAGAAGTTGTTCTGCTGCAATGTGTCTGGAAATTAAGAAGCAGTCATTTTGACATATATAAAATGCAATATTTAAACTAAATTTATTTATTATGAGCATTAATAATACAATACATATTATTTCCATGCTATAACAATAGTTCTAGAGATTATTCTTTTACTATTATTATTTTTACTAAGCAAATAATGCAATCACTTTCTTTATATATATTTTGTTAACAATAATACACATTACATTATATATATACACTACCGTTCAAAAGTTTGGGGTCACCCAAACAATTTTGTGTTTTCCATGAAAAGTCACACTAATTCACCACCATACGTTGTGAAATGAATAAAAAATAGAGTCAAGACATTGACAAGGTTAGAAATAATGATTTTTATTTGAAATAAGATTGTTTTTACATCAAACTTTGCTTTCATCAAAGAATCCTCCATTTGCAGCAATTACAGCATTGCAGACCTTTGGCATTCTAGCTGTTAATTTGTTGAGGTAATCTGGAGAAATTGCACCCCACACTTCTAGAAGCAGCTCCCACAATTTGGATTGGTTGGATGGGCACTTCTTGCGTACCATATGGTCAAGCTGCTCCCACAACAGCTCAACGGGGTTCAAATCTGGTGACTGCGCTGGCCACTCCATTACCGATAGAATACCAGCTGCCTGCTTCTTCTCTAAATAGTTCTTGCACAATTTCGAGGTGTGTTTTGGGTCATTGTCCTGTTGTAGGATGAAATTGGCTCCAATCAAGCGCTGTCCACTGGGTATGGCATGGCGTTGCAAAATGGAGTGATAGCCTTCCTTATTCAGAATCCCTTTTACCCTGTACAAATCTCCCACCTTACCAGCACCAAAGCAACCCCAGACCATCACATTACCTCCACCATGCTTAACAGATGGCGTCAGGCATTCTTCCAGCATCTTTTCAGTTGTTCTGCGTCTCACAAACGTTCTTCTTTGTGATCCAAACACCTCAAACTTGGATTCATCCGTCCACAGCACTTTTTTCCAGTCTTCCTCTGTCCAATGTCTGTGTTCTTTTGCCCATCTTAATCTTTTTCTTTTATTGGCCAGTCTCAGATATGGCTTTTTCTTTGCCACTCTGCCCTGAAGCCCAGAATCCCGCAGCCGCCTCTTCACTGTAGATGTTGACACTGGTGTTTTGCGGGTACTATTTAATGAAGATGCCAGTTGGGGACCTGTGAGGCGTCTGTTTCTCAAACTAGAGACTCTAATGTACTTATCTTCTTGCTCAGTTGTGCAACGCGGCCTCCCACTTCTTTTTCTACTCTGGTTAGAGCCTGTTTGTGCTGTCCTCTGAAGGGAGTAGTACACACCGTTGTAGGAAATCTTCAATTTCTTAGCAATTTCTCGCATGGAATAGCCTTCATTTCTAAGAACAAGAATAGACTGTCGAGTTTCAGATGAAAGTTCTCTTTTTCTGGCCATTTTGAGCGTTTAATTGACCCCACAAATGTGATGCTCCAGAAACTCAATCTGCTCAAAGGAAGGTCAGTTTTGTAGCTTCTGTACCGAGCTAAACTGTTTTCAGATGTGTGAACATGATTGCACAAGGGTTTTCTAATCATCAATTAGCCTTCTGAGCCAATGAGCAAACACATTGTACCATTAGAACACTGGAGTGATAGTTGCTGGAAATGGGCCTCTATACACCTATGTAGATATTGCACCAAAAACCAGACATTTGCAGCTAGAATAGTCATTTACCACATTAGCAATGTATAGTGTGTGTTTCTTTAAAGTTAAGACTAGTTTAAAGTTATCTTCATTGAAAAGTACAGTGCTTTTCCTTCAAAAATAAGGACATTTCAATGTGACCCCAAACTTTTGAACGGTAGTGTATATATATATATATATATATATATATATATATATATTATGTAAATCTTTTCCATGTCGGACATTTTTAGTGAGATTATTATACTATTTATTTATTTATTTATTTATTTATTTATTATTTTACCATTTATCTCACTAAAATATGACAAAATATTTAATATTAACAATATTTCATATAATTTTTATTTACTTTTACATTTTGTCAGACATTAAAATTGATTATCGCTTATTATTACATTATGCTAAAAATGTGTCTACTACTGTAATTCAGCCATTCAATAAAGAACCACATATTCCCTTCTGAAAGCTAATATAAATGTACATAAATGTTTGAAAAAATATATTGTTTTCCTTTTTATATTTGTGGCATTCTTTTTAGTACCTAAACCAGAATGAAATAGAATGATAATGATGCGAAGATTCAGGGATCTGCTGAAGTCTGGGCAGTTAATTGAGCTGGGGACGCCTACTCCTGACTTTGTGAGCTTTAATGAAAACATTTCCTGACATCATTCACACAAATGAAGGATTTTGTTTCATGCGGGAAGTAGCATTAAACTACAGGGATTCATACTCTATAAACAAAAATGGAAACACTTTGGCTTTAGAGAGTCCATTATGTTCACTTTGGGGGGGTCTCTGTTTTAGTGGAGGGTATCGATCCAACATACCAGCCTGAATCTCAGAACCGGCGTTCAGCTCTTCACGCTGCAGCTCAGAGAGGTCTGCTGGAGATCTGCTACATGCTGATCCAGGTAAGTCTCCCACAACAAATTGCAGCCTGCTTATCAACTTCGGATAATAGGACCTGAGTAACCTTACTCTGTGGTTTGTATGGTGATAGGCTGGAGCTCAGGTGGATGCCAAAGACAAAGACCTGAGGACGCCTCTGCTGGAAGCTGTAATCAATAATCATGTTGACGTGGCTCGTTACCTGATCCAGAACGGGGCCTGCGTTTATCACGTCGTGAGTGTGTGTTTGTGATGAAAGGCAATTTATCACATTTATTGTCCTTTTGTTGGGTTTCAGCCTTTTGTGTTTGTCTTCTTTGACCAGGAGGAGGATGGTTATACGAGCCTCCACCACGCAGCCAAGTTGGGAAACCTGGAAATCGTTAATATGCTTTTGGAGACCGGGCAGGTTGATGTAAATGCTCAGGTGGGAGCAGAACTACAATCATAATCTACTATCACATTACTCTTTCTTTACATTTGACATTCATTTATACGGATTATTAAGGGATCCTCCACACGCATTTGTGTTGTATGCCTCTGAAAGCTGTGAAAAATCCAACTTTTAATTTCTGTATTTCTTCATAATCTATCTAAAGTAGCATTGTCCAACTTTTATTCCACAAGATTCATATCTAATATTTAAGTAATCTGACATAATAAAAAAAAAAAAACAATCCGAAGCACAAATTCTGAGTCTCTGGGTTTGGGAATTTCAGGACAACGGCGGTTGGACGCCAATCATCTGGGCTGCAGAGCACAAACATGTTAAAGTGATCAAATCGCTGCTGAACAGAGGAGCTGATGTCTCCATTAAAGATAAGGCAAGTGTTTACATCGAACGCATGTTAAAGTGAGAAGCTAAGGCTACGTTCGCACTGCAGGTCTTGATTTGTTCAAACTATAACTAAAAGGCGAAGCCAAGCAAGTGCAAACGGTTCACGACCCCAAAGTGACCCACATGTGGCGAAGATAAAAGGCGCCACACGCCTATGCGCTCTGTTCACGGACGTAAAAATGGCCGCTACAAATGTTAGTGTTTGTCTAGCAGTTGGGCAATTCCTGCACAACCGAAATGGACAATATTTTGACTTATTAACAACAGACGGGGACATTTAGAGAGGAGTGTCCACTTTTTCATTCGGCCCAGATTAGTGACATCCAAGACAATGGAACATGACCTTTCAGCCTGAAGTCTCTTTCAAAAACATCCGATATGTATTGGATTTAGTAACACTAAAGTAACCTTGGTTTAATTGGAAAAAAAATTGGAATTTGTGCTCTTCAGACTGTTCTAAAATATCAAATATGGGTCGCATATGGGCAAAAATGTTGGACTTGATACGCATATGCCTGCAGTGTGAACGTAGCATGAATGTGTTACAGCCTCATCTGGTGTTTAGTGGCTGTATGGGGTGTATTTTCTACCTGAATTTTTATGATTTCTGTCTTGAGGATGTTTTTCCTTTTTATTTATTCACTTTAGTATAAAACATTCATGCTTCATCCATTCCTAGGTCTCAAAAACCTCTTTCACGAGTGCTGTCTGAATGTATCCTTATCGGGAGTCTAGCTTAAGTTCAGCTCACACAGATTTAACAAGAATTATTTATTTGTTCTCAGTGGAAAAAATTTTGAGCTACACTTACAGTCCTCATTGTTTACTTTCTTAAGATGTTTTGTGATTTTTTTTTTTCTTTCTGTAACTAATTTGATATCAAATTCTAATATATATATATATATATGTATATATACAACCTGAGTAAACATAAAAGCCGTTTTGCATATGTGTACGTTATAGGAGTGTCACGATTCTCCAAAGCCTGGTTTTGATTTGATTTGCAAAATCATTGCAATTTTTAATATTGTGAAATTTATCACATTAGGCATTAATGGTCAAATGTAAATAATTTATTTACAATAAAATTCTTAACAGTATTGTTTAAATAACAGAAATGATTAGTAACAGCGGGTGGCTGCCATCTAGTGACTCTTTATAGTTACTGCAGAAAAACGAGTAGAGAAACAATACTCCAGATAGCTCATTAGACCGAGCAAAATGCAACTAACAGCTGTTGTTTACAATGCGAATGTGGACTTAACTTGACAGGAACTCAAAATTTCCTCACTGGGGATTTAAGAGTTGAAGGAGCGGCTTTAGCTACGGTCCCACTGCTTCATCTGTCCTAGCCGTCGTCAAACTGTAGCTTAGCTATTAGTTACTTGCTAGTGTCAGCCAATGTGCTCTGATCACATGGGATGTGATACCGGTAGTTAAAATGTTACCAGGCAATGTGCAAGGTCGTAACGTAATTTCTATCGATTTCGATACAAAATTCAGATCGTGACACCCTTAGTACGCTATTTTGTCTGTTTCCATTGTAAAAGACTCCTATACACTAACGCATACAAAAGTTTCCTTCAGTTGTAGATCCATTAGACAATATTTACATTACGGTTGGGGCAGAGCTACTGGCATCACTAAATGCAGTCCACTGATTGGGGGACAGAAAAACGTCACAACATCCTACTGCGTCATGTTTGTCCTCGCACTAGTGTGTTGCTGTGTTGGTGGTTCAAACCGTCTTGAGTAAGGCAGACCAAAACAAGCGTATCAAATCACACCAACCCGTGTAGCTCACTGGAATGAGCAATAAAAGTCTAAAATTGCAAGTCTCCAACTTATATCAGCCTTTAAAAGAGTCAAAAAGCCATTTATTGGCTTTGGGGTTCCAGTGAACCACAGCGAGAAAACATCGAAATTTAGAGATCAAAGAGAAATTTTACCCCTAACGACGATCATCAGCAAATTCCATCTATTATCTGGTTACCATCTCCAGCGATCATAGGGCGAGAGGCCGGGTACACCCTGCATATGTCACCAGTGCCATCGCAAAAGAAATTCCATATTTTCTAAAAAGAAAAACTCGTATTGGCAGGAGATAAAGTGAAAAAACAAGTGGCCCCAGAGTAGAGCCCTGTGGTACACCCCACTTAGGATTAAGTGGGACCCAGTTTCATACAAAACCTCCCAGTCAGAAAGATTTGGCCTGATTTAATGATGCCACACCGAGCTGCACTCATTAAAATTCCCTCACAATTAATGTCACTCAGGAAATAATTTGGACGTTATCCCGCTTAGAAATGCTCCTATTTTTTGTGTCGGCTTTGTGTTCGAAACGTGAATCGCAGGTACGACTCCTGTTTATCAGTGAAGAAGTTATTTGTTGGGTTGCAGGAGCTGAATGTGTGTCTCCACTGGGCGGCGTACGCTGGAAACATAGACATAGCCGAGCTGGTGTTGAACGCGGGCTGTTCCCTCTCTTCGGTCAATGTGCACGGAGACACCCCGCTCCACATCGCCGCCAGAGAGGGATACTTGGAGTGTGTCACGTGAGTTTTACGTCGCTTCCCGATCAAACGCCTCTTTTGGGGGCAGTTTCCACCTCTGGATGGTTAAATTTCGCACTTTCTTGTTTGCTTTCTGCAGATTGTTTTTGTCGAGAGGCGCGGACATCGACATCATGAACAGGGAGGGGGACACGCCCCTCACCCTGGCCCGGCCTGACACGCCCGTCTGGGTTTCACTACAGATCAACCGGAAGCTTCGAAGAGGAATCGCCAATCGACTGATTCGGACGGAGCGAATCATCTGCAGGTGCGCCACGCCCCAGTTGATTCGTCTCTCTTGGTTGTTTGAAGCTGATCCCATGCTGTGTTTTGCTGTCGGTCGCAGCGATGTCGCGCAGGGCTACGAGAACATACCGATTCCCTGCGTGAACGCCGTGGACGACGAAGGCTGTCCGTCGGATTATAAATACGTTTCGGAAAACTGTGAAACGTCAGCGATGAACATAGACCGAAACATCACACACTTACAGGTAATCTAATCTTATTTAACATTCATGCTGTGTAAAAACTTTAATTTAGTCTGTTTGCTTTGATAAATGGGTCACTTCCTTGAACTTCCGTGTCTTTAGCACTGTAGCTGCACTGACGACTGCTCTTCCAGTAACTGCCTCTGTGGGCAGCTGAGCATCCGCTGCTGGTATGACAAGGTAAATACCTACTTTAACATCCCTATTATCGATTTTGATTAAAAATGATTTTATAAAAGGAAGAGGGAAAGTTTATACTATTGTTTCAATTCTTTAAAACAGATTTCCTTATCTTCAGTCTGCCTGGCATGTTTAAAATTTTGTGCTTTTAACTCAAAACTTTCAGTGACTCGAACTGCAAATGTCACATTTCATGTGTTTCTTTCCCTGTTCGCCCACAGGACCAACGGCTGCTTCAGGAATTCAACAAAATCGAACCACCTCTCATATTTGAATGCAACATGGCCTGTTCGTGTTATCGAACATGCAAGAACAGAGTGGTCCAAGCAGGGATAAAGTAAGTCTCACAGATAATGGGACCGGTTGCGTTGGCATCATAGATTACCAAAAGAATATGAAAACAGCTCCATATTGTCTGATTTTAATAGTGGTAAAAGGTTCCTACACAATGGATAACATTTAAAGTATTTTACACCTCTTGATAAATAAGAAAAAAAAAAAAACTGGAAAAATGTTGGAATCATCAATCACTGTATCCATCCATGTAGAGATGCAACAATTACACTTTTTTTCAAACCAATACAACTCCGATACTTGGATCTCAGTAATTGCCGATACAGAGTACCAATGCCGATACTTTTATCACAGAACAAAATATTGGAATTGGAAGACAAGTTTTATTTTCTTCTCTGCTTTTTACAACAAATGATGGTGAATAGATAAAGAAAATATATAAAAATGACCACAAACTAAAATATAAATTAAAAAAACATAATTTTCTATGAAATTATGGCAGAATTTCCGCATTTTAAGTATTTATTTATGGTATTGGTTAACTTTAACAAATATGGGTACATTAGAACAGTATCTACTGATACCATTATCAGTATCGGTCCATCCATTATTAACCAATTATCTGTAGGCTATCTAATCAATCTATTCATTTGTCAGTCCATATGTGCATCTTAATGGCTGTCGTTAACTGTTTAAAATCTATTAATCTGCCCATTTGCAACTACATTCAGCCATACATATATTCGTCCTAGGGATGCAACGCTACCACTTTTTTTGAACCGATACGATACCGATACTTGGATTTGAGTACTACCAATACTGATACTTCCACCACACAAAAAAAATGCAATGAATTGGAAGACAGGTTTTATATTCTTCACTGCTTCTTACAACAAATGAAGGTGAATTACAAAACTAAAATTGTAAGTGAAAAATAGGGATGAACCGATACTGGTATCGAGTATCGGGGCCGATACCACTCTTATGTACTGTATCGGTATTGGTTACAGTTAACAGATACCATGAACCGATACTTAAAATGTGGAAACTCTGCAATAATTTCGTAGAAAATGTTTCTTTTTCCCTTTTATATTTTTATACTTTTATATATATATATATATATAAATCTAATTAACCAACATTTGTTTTAACAATCAGAGAAGAAAATAAAACCTGTCTTCCAATTCATTGCTTTTTTTGTGTGTGGCAGAAGTATCAGTATTGGTACTTGGTGTTGGCAAATACTCAAATTCAAGTATCGGTATTGTATCGGTTTGAAAAAAGTTGTATCGTTGCATCCCTAGTGAAAAATAAATATTTTCTTGAAATTATTGCTGTTTCCATTTTTTTATGATAATTTCATCCTGTCAGTTAATTTTAACCGATACAGTACATAAGAACAGTATCGGCCCAGATACCGGTATCAGTGTGTCCCTAATTCGTTCCTCCATCACTTAGTCTTTTGTTTTGGCAGGTTCGTTTTTTTTTTTAGCTTTTTAGTAGACAAACTTTGAAATCTGAATCTAAAATTTTGCAGAAAATGTTCTGAATCTCCGAGTTAAAATGACTTATTAAAGGATTTGTGCCATCATGTTTGTTTCTGAAAGGAGACGTTTTAAATGCCCCTCTGTACCGATCTCTGAACTCAACCACCTCTTGCCTCTCAGAGTTCGTCTGCAGCTGTACAGGACGGAGAAGATGGGCTGGGGAGTTCGAGCGATGCAGGACATCCCCCAGGGGAGCTTCATCTGCGAGTATGAGAACAATTCCTGCTGCTACTCATCTGGCCGTCTTCATGTTTTAGAGAACATAACAAAGCAATTATATCCTTGAAAATCAGATATGTTGGGGAGCTGATCTCTGATGCTGAGGCTGATGTTCGAGAAGACGACTCCTACTTGTTCGACCTCGACAACAAGGTAAACTAGAGAGAGAACGGCAGAATTACTACACGAACAACAACAAAACTAATCCATGAAGAGAAGAACCAGGATGTTGGGGTTGGGTTTAAGATCCAAAACCCCAACCTGTAAGTGTGAAGACATGCGTTGTTTATCGCAGATGGGAAATTATTTTTTGAGATTGATTATGTAGATGAAGTAATATTCTCTGGAAAAACGGAACACCACCTGTCAAAGTACTATAGCAGCCACTATTTAGTTAGGGGAGTGGTTCCCGAAGTTGGGGGACAGAAGATAGAATCTGATGGGATTCCTACATAAACTTAAATCAGAAAAAAACATTATGATATTATTATGAAAATTATGATAAAGCATATCTTGCCTTTAGTTTCATTAACGCCTCATTGACAACTGAGCTCATTTACAGTTCCCCACAGAGCAGCAGTGTAAAAAGCCACACACAATCACAGAGGATTTAATACTTCCCATTGCTACGGTTCCAACAGTGATTGACAACAGCAAACTTTGAGCTATTAATCTGTCCTACAATGCAATCAGCAGATGCATTTATGACATGTCAAAAGACGTATCGGAACAACTTCATGATGAGGTGTGAGGTAGCAAAATGTAGTGTAAATGTTCATTTTCTCGAGTATATTCTTAGTACTAAATTGGAACATTTTTAGGTTTGTTGAAGCATAATTTAGGTGTACTTTAAAGAGTAACTCACCCCACAAATCAACTTGTTTTACTGATAAACTTTCATTTTTGGTAATTTAGTACAAAATCTAAAATAAATAATTTCCACCAAAAACCATCAGTAGAGTGCCCTCTTCAGGTTAAAACCTTACACTGAACTTGAGTATGAATCGGGCATTGGTACTGGCTCAGCCTTAAGCTTGATTTATGCTTGACGCATGTACATTCCGCGCGGAAATGAGACCCGCGGAATCGGCCGAGACGCCTTCTAGTAGCATTTATACTTTTTGCGGCTTGTCCCTGCTGAGAACCAATATTCTTGACGACTGTAGGGGGCAACGTAGGGCTCTACAGCATGCATACAACACTACACCATAGTAGAGCTAGTAATCACTCTTGTTTACAAGATGGCGACACCTGTGAGCTTAAACAAAGCAGAACTTTTTGCTGTTTATTTAGGAAAAGGACGAAAAAGGAGGCTGTCCACTCGTCCATTAAAACACATTTGATCACAGTGATCTCTATCGGCCGAATCATAAAGACGTCTGTATTTACGAACCTCCGGCAATAGGAGCTCTTGCCAATCCGCCATGTTTTTCCACGCTGGACCGTCCGCGTTGTTACAAAATTTCCTTGCTGCGCGGTGCGGAAATTTGGGTCTCGGCGGTGGCTGCTGAAATGACGTAAGTCAGCCATGTGGAGCCGGTCGGATGCGTCAACCATAAACCAAGCTTCAGCTGACGATAGCCATCCGGCCACTGTGAAGTATTAAAGAAACACCTTCTCAGCCAGACCTGTGTGACCAGAGATCGCTTCACCAGAACGGGGCTCTATAGTCGCTGTAATCAGTAATTAATGCAGCGTTTCACCACTATATGCTTTATATTGAAAGGATAATTTATTAAATCTGTTCTTTTGGTGATTTTTGAACATGAGGTGAAGGAAAACGACAAAAAAGGCTGCTGTGTTTGTTTCCATGCGTTTTTAGAGTATTCTATGAGCTGCACTAGTAAAAAGCTTTACAGCTTAATCAAAACTTATTTTCAGTCGTTCATTACTCCTTGAAGGAGAAATGTGTTCACAAGCCTAGAAAAAAACTGAAACCGCGCTGTGATAGTAGGCAGAGACGCCATGAAAACTTCGCACCCCCTGCTATCCTGGTCGAGCAACGCTGAAAAAACAATAGAGAGTAGGGAGGAAAAAACGGACTACTATGAACGAAAAACGTCTCCGTTAATACGTTTGCATGTAAGTGCAAATTTGCGGTCGGAGAAGCATAAACTAGGCTTTACATCTCTCCAACATTCATTAGTTCATGCCTCCAGCTCCTAAACTGTGTTCTCCATGCCAATACTGACCTAACCAGCGATCATCAAATCCGTGAAGACTCCAAATCTTCCGCCTTGCAACCGATCCAGCTCTCTGATAACCCCAGAGACATCCTGCCTCTCTGCTGCTATACCGGCTTCTCCCTCCCCGACACCTCCCTCCTGCCAGATGCCGACTTCGCCTGCTACATCGCTGCCCGACTGAAGTCTGCTCCGACCCGTGTGTGGAAGGAGATAACAGCACAGATCGCAGCTCCGTTCCTCACAATTTTCTGATGTCCTAAATGCCACAGCAGTGGCCGGCGGCAGCTCGACACACAGGAAACCAGGAAAGAAAAGGGAATGTCAGAATCAGAAAAAGAAAGCTGGCTGAGGAGTCTCTGGAAGATCTTAAAAAAAAGGAAGAAATTCTCCTCCTGTCTTGCTTGGGAGGCAGATGAGCTCACAGAAAAAGCTGAGGGCAAGGCTGGGTCCAAGATGGCTGAGCTCCTCTCCAAGTCAAAAGCCCTGAGAAGGGAATACAAAGAAAAACTTGCCGAATGCAAAACCCTTGAAACTGAGATTGGTGCTAAAGGGGATAAGCTAAGATACATATTTTAATGTTCTGTTGAGAGGGTTATTGGATTTATAAAGGTTACTGTTCTGGTTATCTTTCTCGATGAATAATTTATATAAATGTGATCTTTAACAAAGTTAAAGAAAATAAAAGGTTTTGCAATTTTAGGATTAGTTAACTTCCTATCTTAATTTTAATTCATAATGGTCTAAAAAGGTCCTAAAAAGGTCTTAGATTTAACTTACTGAAACCTGCAAGAACCCTGTTTTTAAACAAAATATGCAAAGGGAGGCTTTTTGTAAAAACGGGGGGCCTAGCAGAAAAGGTTCAGGAACCGCTGGGTTCAGAGTGCTGATATGAACGTTCATCTTAAAGTGACCCTATAAATAAATCCCGACTCCTGCATCAGCCGTTCAGGGAGTGGGTTGTTTGACTTTTCATTTTTGTTTTTCCTCTTAAGGACGGGGAGGTCTACTGCATAGACGCACGTTACTATGGCAACATCAGCCGCTTCATCAACCACCTGTGTGACCCTAACCTCATTCCAGTGCGTGTGTTCATGCTGCACCAGGACCTGCGTTTCCCTCGCATCGCCTTCTTTAGCTCCAGAGACATCCTGAGTGGACAAGAACTGGGGTGAGAAGCTGATTTTATTAGTTTTCTTTGCCCTCGATGTGCAATAAGCGACTGACTCCGAGGGCTTTTGTCTCTAGGTTTGACTACGGCGACCGCTTTTGGGACATCAAGAGCAAGTATTTCACCTGCCAGTGTGGATCGGAGAAGTGCAAACACTCTGCTGAGGCCATCGCTTTGGAGCAGAGCAGGCTGGCTCGGATGGACGCCTGCTCAGAATCAGGAACTGACTGCGGGATGGCCATGATGGGAAACTCTTAAAACACTTGAACCACAGGGCCTTCGGTTTGAACCCCGCAAAGTTTACAATGCACACACCGTCGAGAATAGAATCGGGGTTTGCCAGTTGTGGTGCTGTTATGTTTTACATTTCCTAAAGCTGTCACTTTATCATATCCACTATAGCAGATATTATCACCGTTAGCTTTTAAAGGATCAGACTTTAAACCATTTTAGAAAATCTACAAATCCCATGATTCTGTGTGTAAGTCATGCTGGTGTAACAGAAAGTGTTCTCTGAAACAGACATTTGTGCTTGAGGCCCTAATTAAGCATTTATATACGTGAAGATTTTTTCATTTTCACACACTTCCTGTAGTGCCAACGCAACATGTGGCAAATACAATACCATCAAACAGAAGGTCTTTCTGGACTCTTAAAGGAATTTATTGTGTCAGTCTTTGGATGGATGCTTGTTGTAGTTTGATTGTCTTTATTATTTTTTATACATGTTGTTTCTTCTGTCACTTGTAGTGAAATAAAACATCAAATGAGTTTGTTTTTGGCGTTTGATTATTTATATTGTCAGCAGGGGGCGTTAGAATCATGTTTTTGTTAGGCTGGATAGAGTTGGAGATGTACTGTATTCAAATGAAAGACCTCCTTAAGGTCCATGTTGCTCACGTTTGCTGGCTGATGTGTAGAACATGTATTGGTGGTTTTAGACACAATTTACACCAAGTAAGATAATCAATATGGTAATAAAATGTTAGCCAGAAATACGATCTAAAGTAAAAGTAATAGCTTGTGGCATAGTTTCTGTATAAATCTTACTAGCAATTGAATAAAGTGATTAGAGTAATATATTGAGGGATTTTCTTTTTCTTTATGAATCAAAAATCACTTTATTGGCCAAGATTGGTGGAATTTGAATTTGTTTTTCAGGTGCTGAAAGAAGTATGACTATAATTGCACTTAATGTGTAGCTGTGTCTCTCGTGTAGAATCTCAGTGAAGCGTTATTTTCCATCAGGTGTTGTAGTTTAAACAGTACTCACGAAAGAAGAATATCTTTGTCACATCACTAAACACTGCAGCAACTACAGAAGAGAACTTAGGATTGCTCATGATGGCAGTGTGTTAGAGATGGTTTTGATTTGTTCTTCATACACTCTTTAGGTCGAGGCACTGCATGTTTGGACAATTATTCCCTTTGGTTATGTATGCTGTGCAGCTTCAAGTATTTTTTTGTCCCTTTTTGCTTTTGGACAGTTCTGATGTATAACCAGATCAACAATGATTATAGGAGCTGATTAGTATCTCAAAAGCTCGAAACAATACTCTGAACTATCGAGTTGAAAAGGAAGCTTCGTGGATGTAGAGAAGGAGCAAAGAGCAGAGAGAAGGAGGAATTTCGAACCTTCACCTCCATCAATCTTATCAGGAAGGATCATCTCCCTGACTCCCAATGTCTCTCTGCCTGGCTTTCTAACAACATGGCCAGACAGAGATTTGAAGAGAAGATGAAGCAGTGAATGAAGTGGATTAGCAGTGCTCGCCAAGATCTGTTTGTGTTATCCAGGACCTGTTACTTTGAGATATTTTATCTGCTGCCTGGATATTAACTTAATACAACATTCATGACACCCGTACAACAATCTTCAGTTTGAGGCCTCTTCAGGTTATTTGCAAGACTGTCTGAGATCCTCACTGTAACCTCAACTTACATGATTTCAATTTTGATATTCAATTTTACTTTGGGATAAATAAAGTATTTTTCATTTAAACTAGGTGCTACTGGAACAAAACAAACCAAAACAATAATCCTGACCTTAAAATGTTTCTCTTTTTTTTTCACAGCGGTCCTAATCCTCCTCTGTAAGCAACAGAAGGACTTGACTTTGAAATCAGTTCTTCAGCAGCGTCTCTTCCCTGGCCCATGTTCAGTCTCAGTGGTAGCCATATTTGGCTTACAGGTGCTGGTCATAAAATTATAATATCATGAAAAAGTTTCTTTAAATCAGTAATTCCATTCGGAAAGCGAAGCTTGTATATTAGATTCATTCATTACACACAGATTGATATACTTCAAATGTTTATGTCTTTTAATTTGATGATTATAACTGATAACTAATGAAATTCCCAAATTCAGTTTCTCAGTAAAATTAGAATATTCTGAAAATTTTCAATATTGAATACACCTGGTGCCACACTAAAATCAGATAATTGACTGAAAACATCTGCAAAAGGTGTCTCTCGATCTAGTTCTGTAGGCTACACAATCATGGGGAGGGCAAGACGCAGAAGGTCTTTGCTAAAGAAGCTGGCTGTTCACAGAGCTCTGTGTCCAAGCACATCAATAGAGAGGCGAAGGGAAGGACAAGATGTGGTAGAAAAAAAAAGCATCCTGGAGAGGATTGTGATACAAAATCATTCAAAAATGTGGGGGAGATTCACAAAGAGTGGGATGCAGCTGGAGTCGGTGCTTCAAGAACCACCACACACAGGCGTATGCAAGAAATGCGTTTCAGCTGTTGCATTCCTGGTGTCAAGCCACTCTTGAACAAGAGACGGCGTCAGTAGTGCCTGAGGACAAATAGGACCGGACTGCTGATGAGTGGTCCAAATGTATGGTCTCTGATGAAAGTCAATTTAGCATTTCCTTAGGAAATGAAGGTCCCGGAGTCTGGAGGAAGAGAGGAGAGACAAATAGTCCATGTTGCTTGAGGTCCAGTGTAAAGTTTCCACAGTCAGTGATGGTTTGGGGTGCCATGACATCTGCTGGTGTTGGTCCATTGTGTTTTCTGAGCTCCAAGGTTAACGCAGCCGTCTGCCGGGAAGTTTTAGAGCACTTCATGCTTCCTGCTGACCAACTTTATGGAGATGCAGATTATAACTATGGGGTATTGTGTAGAGCACATGTATCAAACTCAAGGCCCTGAGGCCAAATCCGGCCCGCCATAACACTTAATTTGAACCTCTAAGCTCATATGAACCTTTAAGTTCAATTTATGTGCAACTAAATACTATATTATTAAGTCAAATCAGTGTTTATTTGAATAGTCCTGAATCACATCATTGTGAAAAGATGTTCAGTATTATTATATATTATATTTTAAGGAGGACTTGTCAAATGAAAATATTTATTAATATTTTAACGCTCAGTTACAGACAGTTTTATTAATTTTTTCTGCCACAACCGGCCCTTTAATGACCTTTATGATCTTGATATGGCCCAAAATGGAAAAGAGTTTGCAATACTCCAGAAGAGCTGAAGGCAACTATCAGAGCATCATGGTCTTTCATAACACCTGAGCAATGCAACAGATTGATTGACTCCAGCAACATTTCTAAAAAGATTTTATTTGTATTGGTCTTAATTGATATTCTAATTTTCTGAGATACTGAATTTAGGACCTTTAATAGTTGTCAGATATAATCATCAAAATTAAACATTTGAAATATATCAGTGTGTAATGAATGAATATTATATACAACTTTCACTTTTTGAACGGGACTACTGAAATAAATCGACTTTTTTATGATATTTTAATATAGGCTAATGACCAGCACCTGTATATTGTGCTCTTTACAATCCAGCCACAACTTTCTTATTTTAACAAGCTCAACATTCTCAATCCGGCACACTGTGAACCCCAAAGTTGAGATTACTTAGTTGCACTGAGTAGCTGAAACTCAATATTCCGAAGGAAAAAAAAATATTCTAACTCAAATGTGTTGAGCTAGTTCAGCAGATTCTTTTGTTTTGAGTACAGGTAACTCAAACATTTTGAGTGACCTAATTATCATATTTCCCAGGGTGCTTAGGGTGCATGTTTTTGACAACATGAGTGACTTGGAAGTCTGCTGTATTGAGATACCCATTGTGATGAATCACAACTTATATAATTATTTAAAGTGGTGCCGTTGTTAATACCACATTCACAATCATTTGTGTTGAGAATTATTGAATTTAAGAGCATAAATATATAATTTATGCATGTGAGTTATCTGTAAGTTCATGTCAGTTTTATAAAAGTCCATGTCACTAACATAACTTAAGGGTAGTGTATACGAAATCTGTGTATGAAACTTAGAATTAGAATTGACAGAACGTAGAATAGAATTAAAAACAGCTCTGCTTGTGTACAAGTCTTTTCATGGTTTGGCACCAAAGTACATCTCTGACATGTTAGAGACAGATCAACCATCTCGGGCCCTGAGAACTTCAGGGAGGGGTCTCTTGGTGGTTCCCAGACTCAACAATAAACACGGCGAGGCTGCATTTCAGATTCAGGCAGATAAAATCTGGAACAGTCTTCATGAGGATGTGAGAAAAGCCTCAACTCTAACAATGTTTAAACCCAGGCTGAAAACAGTTATTTTTACCCGTGCTTATGACATTTGAAAGTATTTTATCTGCACATTTGCTTTTTATTTTAATTAATTATATTTTATGTTGATGGTTTTTTCTTCTGTTTATCTGTTTTCTTAATTTATGGAACTGTGAAGCACTTTGAATTATCTTGTGTATGAATTGTGCTCTTCAAATAAACTTGCCTTGCCTTATAAATTAAAGTTGCATGTACTGAAGATTTTTGAGTTGGCTTAATCGGTAAGTTGAATTTAATTATAATTAGAAAATATATATAACATAAACTCCAAATATTTAAGCTTTGATATACTCAAATATCTGAGTTTATAAACTAAAAACATATGTGGCAACTGATTGCCTCACTTTATTTTTATTTTTTTGTTAAGCCTACTTATTCGGGTTTACAGTGCATGGAAGACGAAACTCCAACTAAAAATCACATTCCGTGAGAATGCATCAATGTTCAAACATTTAGTTTTCATCTTTAGATATATGTAGGAGAAATCATCGACACATTCTACAAATAACTCTTCAATCTGTCTAGTTTAGCTGCAGAAGTTTTCGTACGGACGGATACATGGAGTGATACGTCTGTCGCTGTGGCGCACAGGTGCGCATCCCTCAGCAGGTGCGCTTGTGTCGTCACTGCGTAGTCAGAACTGGCAGGAAGGAAAAGATTTCCTCACTTAGTTACCATGGTCGGTTCGGACGCGGCGGAGCTACTTTTAACCCAGTTTTAGCCTCTCTTTGTACAGCTTGGTGTTTTATTTTCGGAGCAGCGACCGGAGCGACATGGGGAGAAAACAGCAGGAGGGCAAACCGGACCCCGACTACAGTGAGTCTGCATCGCCCGTTACTTTCTCCCGGAGGACCCACTTTTAGAGCTAGCTTACCCAAGTTCACGCTCAGTCAACCTATTTTCTTTTAATGTCACCTAAAATCAGTCCGGTTAACGATTTTTCCAACCATAAAGTCGCATAATTTCGATTTATTTAAATTATTTACACTATTAATGAGGGCGAAGACCTTATTTAGCTAAGGTTAAGCTTATTCCTAACTGGTTTTCTTTTTAATCATGGTAAAATTAAAATAATCATTCTAATAAGAAAAAGCTTGGCTGTTTTTTTTTTAGAAAGGAGTTAACTATGAAATTCTCACATTGGCGTAATTAATGTTCAAACATGTAGCTTACTTTTCTGTAACCTTCTTAATGCTTACTAAATAATTTAATATTGATCAATATAATTTTGATAATGGTTTTAATATGAATATGTTTACATTTCAAGGCTTTGTACTTCAATATTTACTATTTTATTTATATAACACTTTCAATATGACAATCGCAGTCAGCCAAAGCGCTGTACAGGAGGTATAAACATGGAAATATAAATATATATACATTTACATGTATGTAGGCCTACATGAGAGAATAAACAATGGTAAAAACAGTCAAAGTAAAATAGATTATATAAATTATTGAATTAAAATCATAATTAATAGTAAAATGAACAAGGTATTATGAGACACCCAGAGAAAATACTTATTCAAGTTTCTGTATTTATTTTTTAAATTTATGTTTTTAATATTAGCATAGTTCAGTCCATGAATTCATGAAGGTTTTATGGATTGTATTAGAATTTCGTTTGTTTAATTTATTTTCTTTCATTCAGCTATAACCTTTAGTGGATTATAATTCTTATCACAAAAACGACAATAAGAGAAATTGCAGAAATGCTTAGGTACAAAAAAGCGAAGCTACCCAAACACCAACTGATTTGTCTTTTTATGCCGATGGTCCCACAGAGGTTTAGATCGATTAACACCTTCAGTTTTGTAGAAAAACATCTATATTGCAACCTAAATATTTTCTTATTTTTTTCATTTTGCTATAAATTAAGATATCATAGGTGCATGGCAGTGCTAAGTTGAATTTTTGCATCTGCATAAAAAGTGTTGCCGTTTCTAGGCAATTATTTAGATCCTCTAAGGAAGAGGTGGTGCAGTTTAAACCTCCACCAGCCAGCAGCAGTAGACATGTTTCTTTCTTTCTTAGAATTTAAAGCACCATTGAATGACTTGGAAATTCACTAGAGTGTCAGTAATGAACTCCAGTGGTTATTGGAGATCAAGCTTACTTAGCAACACTGCCAGCGATAAAGAAAAAACACAGACTAATCTCTCAGGTTGTGTTGCGTTTAGCTCAGAAGCTAAAACTTGGATGTGTGAATGCTTTGGCAGGAATATAGTAAATGCCCTTTGGTAGTCATACTGACTATTCAAAATGCTTCAAACTGGAGCCACATTCACCCATTAGTACTCACAAACCCTCACAAATTTATACACCAATCGGTAGGCAACTTTGGCTTAAGTGCCTTGCCCAGGAGCACATTGACAGGTGACAGACAGAAGGTGGAACTTAACCTAAAACCTTCCGATTACAAGCCAAATACTTTAGTAGCAGTGGTGTCATCAGAATCTGACTTCTTTTTAAATTAGTAATCACATTTATAGCACGGAATTTTTATCCTGTGCAGTTTTCAATGATTTTATTCTTATTTAAATTTGCCATCAAAAAATGCTGTTGAAATTAACAATCAAAAGTTAATCTGATCAAAATAAAACCGCAAATGCGATGATGTTCTGGTGCCCACAGCCAAAGCAATCGGCATTGGATCAAGTCGAGCAGCTTTTAGCCAATCAAATTGCGCTCCTTGGATCATGTGACCTCCTCTGTGTTGGGCTGGCCCAAAGCTGGGCCTCTTGACAATTTCTTTGCCAGCCAGCGTAGTTTGATTGGCTTAAAGCCGCTGGATTCGATCTAGGTCTGATTGTTTTGGCTTGGGTCACCAGAAGCTGACATACAGTTGAATTTTATTTAGGGAATAAAATCTGGCAATATTAAAGTAAAAAAATGTGTATTATTTCACAGGAAGAAAAAAAAATCAGTGTTATAAATTCAATGTCTTAAAAAAACCTCATCCTGAGACTATATTTTATAAAAGGAGTGCATGTTTTAATTGAGACAGAACGTGTATTTTTTTTTAAGCAAACAAAATGCTAATTTTCTGTTTTTAAATTATTTTATAACGCTTTAAAGAATAGATTTTTACTTAATTCATGATGGGATCATTCAACAGTTTGAAAAAGCGGCATAATTAGTAAAATAGAGTTGTTTTGTTTAATTAACGTCAGTATAAATCCAGCTGTTCTGTGAAGGTCTCAGTGGTTTTATCAGAGAACATTCGATTTTTAACATTGGCGACCATGGAAGACAGCAAAGCTGTGGAAAAGTCTATCGCAGCGTTTGATCATAAACCAATATCCCCGGTAATTAGTTGTGTACACCGCGTGTCTGGCCTTCATCGAAGAGTATAAAAAAGCCACAGCAAGTCCTGTTTTCGGTTTTTGCGGCAAGCGTGTGAAAGCAGGAGTTCTGGTCAGATGGGACCAAAAAAATGGAACATGCAAAATGCTCCTTGAGGAGGAAAACTAACAACCCGAACACACCATTCCCCACAAAGAAGCACGGTGGTAGTAGCATCATAATGTGGGGACACGTTTCCTCAGCAGTCTTTGCTGGAAAAAACCTGCTCACCTTCTAGCAGGACAAAGACCCTAAACATACAGAGAAGTTCAAACAGTGTGTGTACCTTTGTAAGGTACTGTCGGTTTATACAGAGCTTCCCTCCCTTCAGGTAAATATCCAGGTGTGTTTAATGCGTCTTTAAACACAACTACGAAAACAGTGAAGATTCAGGCGTCTCCACACCTGAAACAACCGCATATCTTAAAAACTCCTGTTGCATGTAAGGTGATTATCCCCCTTAGTGCATCGTTTGTCTGAGTTTGAGCATCAGCAGCATCGGTATCAGACAAAAAAAAATCTGTATATCATAAAACACAAATAAAAAGATCAAAGATGATTGATTTTTATTATTTTCTGTGTTTTTGGAGACATTTTCTGTTTGAATGCTGCATTACGGGTCATAAGAGCTTTGTTAGGGATTATTTATCTGCAAATCATTAAACTGGAAAATTTGCTGAAACTGTCCGGAGAAGCAAAGGAAGTAGTTTTGTAAGACAAAATGGTTAATATAGCTAATGATTTGAGAAGTAACGGTTTAAACTAGAAACCACATATAATGTGGGGTTAGGTTATGATTTAGCTGGTTAAACTGGATAAATACAGTGCCATGACAATATATTAATATCTCAAACTTTTGGTGTTTTATCACATTATAAGGATTGTATTTTATTGTTTTTATTTTAATTAAAGATGAAGAAGTGAAGAGATCTGCCTTCATGTTGGACAACAACTCTAAACTTAAAGACGGAGCTAAAATGGTTTAGATCTAGATTTATTTTTTTATAATTTTATTTTTTGCACCAAAATTTTAGATCGATGAATGAAATAAAATCTAAGTTATGAGAGCAGATGTTTTAAGGACTGAACATTTAACGAACATGGTTCATCTCAGAGGCTTTGGTTCAGACTTGGTCGTATGTGAATCGTTACCTGATCCCGTCGACGGACCAGCGTCTGACAAAACTTGGGAAGTCGATGCCTCCGTATCAGAGCTTTGGTCGGAGATAAGGACTTCACGTGACAAAAATTGTTCTTTATGTTTACGCTTCTCATTTGCGCCGTGATTGGTTAAAGGGGATATTTCCCCGCAGTCTGTTTGCTTTAGCTTAGCATAAACCAATGAACCAATGGGAACTACTAGCATGCTAGTAGTTCCCATTCACTGCTAAATCTAAAGCAAAGTGCTTGCTGCCAGATCAGGGGAATCACAGGGCTGGTTATTAAATGCTGTTTTCTCACTTATCTAACTCTGGAGAATCAGGCAACAGAAACACTTTAACTTTCTTACTTTTCTCACTGGAATATCCCTTTAAACCACAATGTGGACCTAATGTGTGTCACTGAACCAAAGCAAGATATTAATACTTAATACTTTAATTTTTTTCCCCAAACTAGTGGTTGCACAGGTGCGACCTCAGATTTTATTTTAGTCGCATCAAGGATAATTTAGGTCACGCTCTAGAGCCCTGGTTTAGATAAAAGCATATTATTAATGTGTGTGAACTTGAAGAGTCCTGGTCCCAGATCCTCCTCCTTCAGTCTGACAGAGGTTGAGCCATTTTGCAAAAAATAAATGAATAAAATCAAGGATATAGATAAGACAAAATTTGTTTTCTTCATTTGGTTTCTAGCAAGGGTGTCAGTTTGTTTTTAAAATTGCTGGGGACGAGAACTATAAATTTGAGTGTGGTTTGAAGATTGGTGGGGACAATTATTAACTATTCATAGTCTACGTGTTACTCTGTTTCAAGTTTCATTAAAATAAGCGCTAGAGTGTATAAACAGGTGTTGAAAATCACATCTTTATTCAATCAAGAATGGTTGAAAGCCAGAGGATTATCTTTCAAACGGCAGACATTAAATCCACACATAGCACAAAGAACAATGATGGCAAATATCTATTCGCCCCAGAAGAAAATGCACAACAATAAAACGAGGTCGCTTTGCAAACGTTCCCATTGTTATCAGTTCTGTGCGGAAAAATTTACATTTTGTCCTTCATATATTTGGTATGTTTCACAGCTAAAAGTAATTTTATTCACTTATCACTGTGCAAGAAACTTAATGTTGTCCAGTCCCTGATTTCAAATTTGTTCTCTGTTCATGCATCGTAATTCAAGCTGCAGAAAAATCTGTGGGAGCGCTGGATGCTGAGACGGCGACAATATTCCGCTTTCAGTGCAACGTTGGGAGAATTTTTCTGGCATGCTTTCTCGACAAACGGCATCAACAGACTCTCTTTGGGAATCTTAAACAAACGAAAATATTACATGAATGTTTTTTCACCCAACCGCAGTAAAGTAACTTCTACCAGATCAATAATATTTAGATTATATACATTTTCCATCTTAAAACGGTACCCGTGAAATTGCAGGACTCTGCACTGAATGTATTCGGAACAGATCTTTTATAAATCTTGAAAGCAGCATCTGCACAGAAAGAAAACACAATTGCATTAGTGGATCGGAGTGATTTAAATAATAGTCCATTCAAATGCTGAGGCTATGGGAAATTGTGTTGGAAGCACAAGTGGATGTTAAATTGGTTCTGGTAAAGAATTTTATCATCAGGTTTGGTGGGGACAAACCCATCAATCATAAATAGTGCTGGGGACATGTCCCCGGTGCTCCCGGTTAAAATTACGCCTATGGTTTCTAGTGTAAATGAACAAACTGATGTACCAAATTTACTTTTCCTCTTTTGTATCCAAAATGAAGTGATGGCAGGAATTATCTTATTTATCGCATTTAAAAACAACCTGAGGTGTGAAAAGTGCAGATGAGAAATCAGAAACAACATGGAGTAAATATATATAGGTTATAAAACAATATGCTACGTTTTATATTTTGAGCATTTTTCAACACTGTTAATAAGGAAAAACAAAACAAAAAAAACATAGATTTTTTTACAGTAAATCTCCAGCAGCCTTGTTGCCAGAATGAAAATGTAAAATTATGGTAAAAACATTTTATTTTATTTTACGGTAAAACGGTATATTTAGTGTTGATTTTACGATTAAAAATTGTGCTAAATTCAGTATTTTACTGTAGAAAAAAACTTTTTTGCTTAAAGAAAGTTTTACCTCAAAATGAACATGACAGTAATCTATAAACTAAAGCTGCAAGCAGCCTCAAACGGCCCTTAACACCGCTCCGGCTTGTGCTGCGCCCACAAGACTCACGCACTACCGCCTCAGCGCCATCTCAACACTTCCACCAAGCCTGATGATAAAATCTCCATGAGAAAGTGTTGAAAAGGCAAAAATGGCAGCTTTCACCCAAAATGGCCGACCTCATGAGGGAAAAGGACCGTGGCTTCAAAATTTTTTTTGAGGAGTCTTGAGAAACTAATCCTTTTACGACTCTGTGATGGCTTCCGAAATTTTTTACCGTGTACTATGTTGGAGCAGCACTTTATCGACAGCTGAGAGGAAGAGATTGGATAAACTAATCAGGAACGCCTGCGCTGTTCCAGGATGCACCCTGGATCCAGTGCAGGTGGTGGGACACAGATGGACTGGATAAAATAACATCGCTGGTGGACAGAGTCTCCCGCCCCATGCATGTAAATGTTGCTGAACTGCAAAGCTCCTTCAGTGACAGACTGCTGCATCCTAGATGCACGAAGAAGCGTTTCCGCTGGTCAAATCTTCCCCGCAGCTGTCAGATTGTACAATCAGAACTGCTCCCATTACACATAGATGTGGAGTACGTCAGAGGTCCGTTCAAACCAAATAAAAAGGTTAAACTAAAGCATCGGATCATAACAATGGTAACATAATAAACAATCATTATTAATAAGTAACTTTAAAATGTATTTTATTTTAATTACATTTTTAAAGAATATATATTTTTATTCCTTTAAATGTATTTAATGCAAAACATTTTAACATTTTTTAAATAAAAAAAAAATATATTTTTTACTTAATAAAACTATTTACAAAGAAAACTGAAAATTTGTTAATCTACACTGAAACAAATTTAAATCAAATGGAGTAATATTCACATTTTCATAAATTTTAACATCTCTAGTCTCTGTTAAATTTCAGCATTTATTGAGGGCTGGGCGATTAATCGAATTTTAATCGAAATCGCGAAATTAAAAATCTTGATCGCAATTAATCGTGTGGTGGTGTTTCAATCGTTATGCCAACTGACCAACCGAGTCGAAGCTTTGCCTTGTTGTCAAGCTAACTGGCCAATCAAGTCGCTGGAAAAAACGTGGCACTTAAAAGCAGCAGGCCCATGCTGGTAGGTAAAACGAAAGTGCCGTGTCAAGAGTGTACTGCTGGTGAAGAATCTTGAAGGAAAATGGAGTACAGGCAAGATGATAAAGATGACCAAATTGTAGGCACTGACCACAGAAGAGAACACGGCCATGACATTATAGAGAGAAATGGTATCTTGAGTTCAGTTTTGAAATGGTTTGGATATTTCAGATAGGACCGAAGACTAAGCCAATCTGTAAAATCTGCTGACGGGCTGTTTCAACAAAGCTAGGTTATACAATCAATCTATTTAATCACATGAAGTCCTATCATCCCTCTGAGTACAAAGAGACACACAGTTCTGAAGCGATGTGATATTATTAGTAATACAACAGTAGCAGAACGCACACTCTTTATACAGCAATAATAATGAAAGCTGTATTTATTTGTTTTTATTATTGTTTTGATTAGACTAAATCAAATTGAAAATCTAGATTGTTCTATATATTGAAAATAATTGTGATTATTTTCATAATCGCCCAGCCCTAGCGCTAATCAACCGCTTAGTTCACTTAAGGCTTGGGCCGGCTCTGCTCTTTATGCTGCACAGCTTGTGAATTAATGCCTTTATTTTGTGGTGCAAGTGTCTGTTTTAAATGTATGTTGAAGACCTAATCTCCCTTTGTTTTGTTTTGTCCCCCCCCCAATCCTGTATGTAAATCATCTCCTCACTGAGATTGGTGCAAGCTTTTCATATGCACCAGGAGCCCCACTGCACACAGATTCGTGAGTCAGCAGTTCCTCTGTGTGCTCTTTGTACTTTTGACATTGTGAAGTTGAGCAGTTGTGCTCCGATGAGCAGACTGGAGCAGTTTTTATGCAGGTTTTCAAGTGTAGCTGCAGAAGATGAGTTTTAAATGGGCTACACAGGATTTCAGTCCCAGACAAAAGTGTAGCTCAGCAGTAGGGTTGTCGGCCTACGACCTGGAAAATAGAAATTGTTGGTTCGATTTCAGCTTCTGGCTGCTACATGCTGTTGTGTCCTTGGTACCCACCTTGAGAGCCCAGTGGTGCCAGTGTCCAGCAGCCTCACTTCATCAATGTGCCCCAATTTGCAGCTCACATCATGAATGTGTGAATGACTAAGTGTGGTGTGAAGGGCTTTGGGGTCCTCTGGACTTTATAAAGTGCTATACAAGTACAGACCATTTCCAAGTAACCTAAGAATAATCATTGGCCGATACTGCGCCCCAACCCATTTCCTCGTTGAATTAAACTTTAAAGTTCAATAAAACAACAGTATATTTCTTGATGCTTATCTCTGATATTTTCCCTTTTTACTGACAGTAACTAAGGCTACGTTCATACTGCAGGTGAAAGCGCATCAAATCCGACTTTTTTGCCCCTATGCGACCCATGTCTGATCTTTTTCTGGCGGTCTGAATGGCACAAATCCGTTTTTTTTTTTTTTTTTTATCCGACCCATGTCACTTCAGTATGCGGTACTGAATCCGATACATATCTCATGGTTTTGTCTCTTTAAATCCGTATTTTACGGCCCCCGGTCAGTGACGTCAATAATCAGCGCCGGAGAAAACACGGAGCGAGCAGCCACTGCTCCAAACAAGGCCACTGTTAAAGCATGAGCTCTCCTTTTTCTTGTGGTCATTGTTTCTCTAATTAATTTGTCAAAATTCCATCAGTTCCGACTATGCAAGAATTGATAGACTGCTGAAAAAACGCTTACATCTGTAGCCGGCATTTTTACTTCCGTAAACAGAGCGCGTTGTGTGTGACGTACTATGGTGACGTCTCATCTTCTTCTGCGCATGCAGAGCGCTTTGGAGCCGTGAAACGTTCACACTGGAGCGCGTTTGTTGTCGCATTTTATCTGTAGTTAAACGACCATACAAAAAAATCTGAATTAAGACCTGCAGTGTGAATGTAGCTTAAGAAACTTTGTTTCATCAGTAGTCTCTGCAGGACAGCATGGGTTAAGTTGGTTGAGAAGCTTGCTAACAGCTTCATTATTTGTTTCTAAAGAGTCTGTTTGAACAAAACATGGGGGTCTGGTTGGGGGTCTGGTTTTGGAGGCAGCAGCCTAGGCAAAGACCAGAGTCTCCTCTCCAGCTGAGAAACCGCCTCTCTGCAGTTGGTCTTCCTCTGGGTCTCCTCCTGTTGGGATGTTTCCTGAACACCTCATTAGGGAAGCATCCAGGAGGCCTCCTGAACAGACGCCCAAGCCACCTCAACCGGCTCCTCTCTGTGTGGAGGAGCAGCGGCTCTACTCTGAGCCCTTTCCAGATGACTGAGCTTCTCACCCTCTCTTTAAAGACCCTTTCAAACAGGCCATGAAAAGCCTTTGAGGCTGAAAGCAAACTTCCAGACTCTGTAGAGATAACTTTTGCCAGCATATTATCTCCGGAAGCCCTAGTGACAAGACTTGTTGTGGTATGGTGTTTGTGTTCAGAATGTCAGGTAAAGTTTTGGACGGGGGGGATAGGGAAAGCTGTGAGTGCAGATATTTATGATGGATCTATCGTAAATATGAAAAGCTTTTTCAAACTCCTTTTGTTTTGCTTATCTTTTCCATTTCTTAAGCGTATGTGCGCAGAATTGTACACAAATGACGAGCACTGTGAAGAGTTCTGCTGTTTCGTCGTCCCTCTTTGCAAAAATTACTTTGTTTGGGGAAATGACATATTCGACCGCTGCGCTGTTTATGTCATATACTGGTGGATAAAACCCTGCCAGACATTCGTCAGGATCCATCCGGTACATTTCTTGCTGTGTGAAAGCAGCCGAAAGGCAATGTTCTGGTAGAAAAGTGGTGAATTTGAAAAGACAACTAAGGTTAAAGACCGGATGGAATTGTCCGTGAATATTCCAGAAAGTCTATCTGGAAACCGCGTCATGGAGAATCGAGACACCCTATGTGCAAATTTACGATTTTAGCCGCTTGTATCTGCAATCTCGTTCTTGCGGTCACTACCTAGAGCTCGTACACTTGGAAGGTGGTAGGAACGCAGATCACCAAGAACTTTTACACAAATTCGGAAAGCCCAGAGTTTGATGTCATGGGTGTGTTACTACACAACACCTGAGTCACGCTGGTAGGTGGGTTTTAAGCAGACAGCTGAAGGACACCATTTCCTTGTGTGACATCATGGAGCAATAAAAATAAAAGTCTGGTTCATCCTTTGGTGCAATCCAATCTCCATATGGTTGAAGGTGCCACATTAGGCTCAAATAATTGTCGCTATCAAACCGTCCAAGGAGGAGATGTTTTTGTTTTTTTGTCCCAGATTTGCTGCACAAAACAAAAAGAAAGGACAAAGTAAAGAAGCTGGCTTAAGAATGCCATTATCCAGAGGGAAACAAGTCCTTTTTCATGTAGCCATGGATTCTTGAGAATATATGATGGCGAGTAAATGGCTGCAGAGTTGAGCCTTGATAGAGAATAAAAGTATAAAAACAGAGCTAAGGGTGTTTCTAAACGTCTTGTTGGATGGTGTTTAAAAGGTGTTGTGCTGCTAGTGAAGGTAGTCTTAGTCTTACCTAAGGGACTGGGGGAAAATCTCACTGTTCTCACATTTGCTCATCTTGTTGTGATCACCTTTCAACCAACAGGGCCAGATAAACCTGTAGATTTCTTATCCTCCTGAAGTCTTTAAGACAGCTAAACAGATCCTTATTGTCCCAAATGTGTAATCATTACACAGATTTAACGTTTCTGTTACTGGAAACTTAATTCTTTCCTCCTCAGCCAAGGCCACCAATGAGCCATCTGTAGCTTAATCTGTAAAAAATGTGCTGCAGTTTGTCCATCTGAGATACAAAGTCCGCAGGTTTTAAAGCCTTCTTACTTGGTTTTTACAAGGGCATAAAAACCTGAAATGTGTTTTTAGATGCGTGGCGTTGGGACACAGTTATGCAATAAACTAGTGTCATTGTTTACTCTAAACACAGGACAGATTGTATGCAGAACTGAAATCTGAAACTGAGGGTGTGTGAAAAGGTGCTTTGTTGAAGATATTTTTCGTTATGTCGTATTTTACCCCCCGGATGATTTCTGTTACAGATTGTTGATTAAAAATAAAAAATTCACCCTTCATCAATACCAAATTCTAATTATTCCCATTTTCAAGCCGCATTTTCACAGTGGCGTTTTTAGCCGCTGAGTAAATGAGCAAATCCCTCTTTTTTTCTGCAGTTTGTAAAGTTCACTTTAAGTAAGTAGCCGATACCTCCCTGGTTACAAAAGCAATTCCAAATTTCTTCCTAGCGCCACTAAAGGCTAAAATGTTACTTTGAAACTTTTACCTCTGGTTGTGAAAGTCCGCTGTCCTTCATCCTTCCTAAAACTATCTGTGAATTTGAAGGGTTATAAGGCTGGAGATGGAAAGATTACAGGAATGTCTCAAAGACAGAAATAACTGAATGACTCTAAGCGTCTTTTTTTTATTGTTATTCTGACAAAACAGAAGTTGTCGTCTTTTGACCAGAAGCTCTGAAAACTAAACTGCTTAGTCAATCAATTCAATTGGATGGCATTATATTAGCCTCAAGTAATAACCTAAATCCCACGATTTCCTTCTTTCTCCTCCGGAATATTGCTAAAATTAGAAACACCCTGTCCAGGAGTGATGCTGAGAAACAAGTCCATGCGTTATTATCAGGAAGTCCACAAAATGCAATTAAAAGCCTTAAATTGATCCAAAATGCTGCAACAAGAGTTCTGATGAATATTAATCTTATATTAATAGATCTGATTGTTCCATATGTTCCTAACAGAGCACTTTGCTCTCAGACTGCAGATTTACTGGTAGTTCCTAGGATTTCTAAAAGTAGAATTGGAGGCTGATCTTTTTGTTAACAGGCTCCTCTCCTGTGGGACCAGCTCCCACTTTTAGTCCATGAGGCAGATGGCGGCTCATACTGAGCCAGGTTCTGGTTCTGCTGGAGGTTTCTTTCTGTCAAAGGGGAGTTTTTCCCTCTCCACTGTCGCTACATGTTTTCTCAGTATGAGGGATTGGTTTAAAGTCAAAGACGACGCAAGCGACTGTCTACTGTCGCTAAATGTTTGTTCAGGGCAAGAGAACGCTGGAAGTCCACGACTCGATGCAATCTGCTGGGTTTCTTTAGATGGTAAACTTTCTAACTGATTGCGATGCATGTATGATTGAATTAAAATGACCTGTAAAGCACCTTGTTGTGAAAATCTGTTATATAAATAAACCGAATTGAATTGAGTTGGAGCTCCATGGTTTGATTTCAACTTCCTGCATCCTCCTTCAGTATTTGCATCCTATTTAAAGCCTCTGGCACATCTCAGAGAATGATGTTGACACAGTCTCCACTCACTCCTATTCAAATTACTCCCAGTGGAGATAATTATAGCCAAGCTGCAGCGAGAAAAGGTTGTTGTCTGTGAGCCGCCTGCTAAAACGCCGCTCCCTTTTGGAAGAATCGCTTTGTCATGTCAATATTTGTATGAATCAAAGAAAATGCACACCTGTTGCTTTTTATATTTTTCTTTAAAAACCTGTTGCGCGAGTTCGATTTTAGTGGTGAAATGAGAATCAAATACTGCCTGTATTTGGTATGGGGATAAACTCACTCGTCAGGTTTTTCCTGTTGCACATTAACCCAACTGTCAGGAGACAGGGAGGAGCTATTTCAGTTCCCAAAACAAACTCTTCCCTTCCCTTCTTTTTAAAACTATAAACTATTTGTGTCTCCCTTTCATCTGGAAACTTTAACCCAGATTCAAATGGTATTCAAATGTTACTCTGTGTTAGCTTGGGAGTCATTGCAACAGGATTAGGCTTTGCCTCTGTCAAACAGAAAAAGGACACCCACTGCAGTTGGTTCTGGTTTTTCCGGACTGCAACAAAGGCACATCACTTCTCTATAACAGTCTGCAACTAAAGATGCATCTACAAAAACTACGATATCATCAGAACGTACATTTATTTTTCTAATTCATTTCTAAATGTAAAGCTCCTATATGTTTTTATTGTGGTTTACAGCTATTCTAAATCCAAATTGCAGTTTTTAGACCTTTCGAATTTTACACAAGATCAATAAAAACATAATTTTAATGCAGGATTGTTGTTAGGTTATGGCCTGAATATTCATGGGTAAGTCGGCTGACTTGACAGTTTTCATACATTAACAAGGTCATTTTGGGGGGGGCAAGGCTTATTTTTTCATTAATTCAGAAAGAATGTAATGAAAGAATGTTTATTATTAACACTTGTGGTTCTTAAACGAACACCTGTGTAAACTATTACCTTTATGAACATAAACATTTATGTAAAGGATCTTTTATGTAATCTAACACAATCCAAAGAAATCTCTTAATCACTCGTTTAAAAACAGTAACACTGCAACTGCATAGGGACGTACTCAGTCAGTTAAGGTGTCCCGGTACGTATTCCATAGCGCAAGTATGAAATGCATCTCTTGTTCACGTTTCATGGAACTTAAATGCATGCAACATGTTCTAAATTCATGTTTCCTCAATTTTGTTAAAGTTTAAAGAGAGATATTTTCATCCTGCGTGCAGCTGTCTTCATGTCCGCTTACGTCATCACATAAACTCTGCCACTGCATGGGTCTAGTACGAGTATGTATCAGCTGTGTTACTCCACTATCACTACAGCGAAAAAACAGACGAGTCCCGAATTAAAACATCGAATAAATAAACTACGGTATTACAGAAGGTGAACTTTTACTCCTGAACTCAGCACAGAGATGTTTATTTCATTAAATAAGCAGGTTGTAGATGCCAGAGGTTGGAACGAGACGAAATGAAAACGGGGTTTACCTTATGGCCGATTGGTAGCCCTGTTGCCTTGCAGCAAGAAGGTCCTGGGTTCAAATCCCAGCCTGGGGTAACATGAACAAAAAATAATAATAAGAAGATCAATCTTTGTTCTGTTTCTTGTAGTCTTTACTAAGTTTAGGTGTGTGCATCTCTATGTTACCCTGTGATGTCCAAGGTTTACCCCCCCCCCCCCCCCAACCCAAACCATGTAAGGATGAGCAGAAAAGCATAATGAATGAGTGGATAAGCTGTTTATTTAGGCTTATTTAACTAGAAAGGTTCCACAAGTTACAGCTCCTCTGCTTCTCGTGTCGTGATCAAGATGGCAGAAAATAATTACTTTCATCAAAAAGTTCAGTTTGCTTTCTTTTTTGTGCATCTGTGGCCACTGATAAACATCTGCCCTGCATTTCTGTCTGTTTCCTTAATGTGATTAAAAGTACATGATGTCCAAATTGCTACCGTTTACTTGATAATATGGCCATAAAGTGACATCCGCTGATTATTGTTTAATGACTCTTTTCCGCTCCCAGGTGAACCTGCACAGTTTGACCCAAGCTTTAATGGACCTATAAGGAAGAGGTGACACTTTTTGTTTGATATTTAGTTAGATATTTTTGTTTTGTTTGAATCTGTTATATCCAGCTTCTACCTGACATTGTGGCTCCTTTTTATAAAAATTTTCTCCACAGAGGATGCACAGATATAATCTGCCTTATTCTGTTTATGGTCGTCATCCTCGGCTACATGGGGATAGGAATATTAGGTAAGTGAATCCCAGAGATCTGAAACTTCCTGGCACAACTAATTCCACGGTTCATTCAGAGGGGCAAAAATCTGGTGAGGTAACGCCTCCAGCTACACAGAGTTCCCCTTCTTGATAAATTGAGTGTGATTTGTGAAGGCCTGAGGTTTTGTCAGAGAACAAAAAGCGTCATTAAGACCTAAAGGCACAGCAGGACCTTGCAGGATATTTAGCAATGTAAGGGACACAGCAAATCTTTGGAAGAAGGTGATGACCAAATATCTAACGCTGCACATCACCTGGATGGAACATGGTGGATAGATGAGTGGAGATAAATACAAGAAAGTCTTGAAAAAGCAGATGCTGCAGAAGATTTGAGACTGAGGCAATCGGGTGACTTCTGTAAGCAACCGGTGGCACTGGATTTCATTTAGGGGTATTAGAGCTAAGGGGTCTGCAATTGTCGTAGAAAAATAACGCTTCCCAATTACCCACCTGTTTGTGTTTGTCAGTCACATCAAAGCTCAATTAATAGCTTTGAGTTTGCATATTTTTGCTGGGCAGTGTGTGGCCATTATTTTGACTTCTATGTTTTGTGCCACGTATTTCTAAAGGTTAGTCCTAGCAGAATGCAAGGTGAGTTTATGTACTGTATATAGTCCTGAAGAGACAGAAATAAGGTGGCGAAAACCATTTACTTAAAAAGAGAGCTCATTATGTAAAAGAATGATATGCAATGCATAAAAGAAACGAATGATTAAATGTTTTTAAAAATGCTAATTTAAGTTGAAGTGTAAAATCTAATCTGCAGAGGGTCATTATAAGTTCTAAAATAAAATAAAAACAAGCTATACGGATCTGTATCCGGTTGTTTTATAATCTGGAGGATTTCTACTAACAGATGTTGGACTTTGTGTTTTGACCGGAATTACAGCGTTCTTGGGAAACAGTTGTTCACTCGTGTTAGCTTTATTCACATTTAGTGATCTTTCTCTAATCTTGGCCTTACAGTCTTTCAAGTTGACAGTTATTTATTTGAAATGGTTTAAACTATTTGAGCAAATTCGTCTGTGACTAAACCCTATCGTTATTGTCTGGTCAGTAGGTCTTTATTGCTTTGTCCTCTAACTCATTCCACCACTCAGGGCGTACTCCCTTATCTAGAGTCAACAAATCAGACTGATTAACCAGGTTATATGCTGCCGCAATATGTGTGCCAACAACTGAGATGCCACCATTATTTCCACCGAAACCATTTCAAAATCACTGACCATCGAAGGTTGATTTGTTACATTTATAGTGAAGAAATCCATTAAATTAGGACAGATCTGTGGAAATGTTAAAAGAAACTACAGGAGTTTGATTCAGAATTAGATTATTAAATAATATCAAGAATATGTCCATTCATGATCTGGTTCTAGTTGTGTTTTTGTTTACTGTATGTGACCTGGAAATTGAGAGCTGGTGTCGCAAAGAATCAAAATACAAGGTGGAGTGCCCCCTTGTGGTTGATTTGCAAAAACTGCCGCAACTTAATGAATTTCTCTGACTAGGAAATTATTATTTTTTTACATTTAGTACTGCTTCTTTTGATAGTTTTGCTTTGTTTTCCTTTATAATATGTAATCTGTCTGTTTCTCACTCTTTAGCCTGGCTCTATGGAGATCCCAGACATGTTCTCTATCCGAGGAACTCCACTGGGTGGTTCTGTGGCATCGGACCGAACAAGTAGGCCGTTTTCTGATAACCCAATAAAACCCAGCAGTATTCACAGTCTTGTCAAATTGCAAACTGTATTTTTTGGGGATTCTATGTGCTAACCCAACACAGCACAGTGCAGAGTGATGAAGTGAACACAAACAGATTGCGTTTTCAATATTTTCTTCCCAATGTTTATGTTTATGCTCTTCTGTCACTCCACTGGACATTTTGCTCTTTTACAAAATGAACTTCTCAGACCTCTTTTTAATAATTTTGCTGGATTACGGGTTTGTTTTTACTTGTGACCTATTATGTGACCCAGGCCAGCACCTTAACATGCATCAAGAAGGAATAATACAGAATCGGGTAATTTTTTAATGCGAAACATCGTTTTAGACTCGGGTAATAAATAAAACAGAAAGATTATAAGTTATTTATTCTTTCTGTGCGGCCCATGGCCCGGTACCGGCCCAGGGCCCAGAGGATTGGGGACATCGCTCTAAGTGACCGGAGGCCTTCATAGAACAACTGGGTTTATGATGAGATTAAATTACATGCTCTTTTGGTTATTAAAGTTGGTTGAACTGGGTATTGTTTAGGAGTAATAACTTTTTAAGATTTTTGACCAGATTTGTAACCTGTTCTGAGAAGCCATGAGAAATTCTCTTCGCAGTTCTGCTTTGATCTTGATTTTATTTTAAAGAAAATATCTTGGACTTTGTGGTTGTAACACAAAAGGGAAAGTGAAGACGTTTTCAGAGTGTAACTGTTTCATGCTAGCATTAAATCAAATAATGAAAACCTCTGTTTTCTCCAACAGAGACAAACCAAACCTGCTCTACTTTGATATCCTGAAATGTGCCACGTCTGTGAACGTGATGGCAACCGCTCTGAACGGATTTCAGTGCCCAACCACACAGGTAGAGACAGCGGCTGGATTTTGCTCTTCCACGCCGTCTCAATTCAGTTTTATTTAACCCAAAGCATCGGTGATTTATTTTGTTTTTCACCCACAGGTTTGTGTTGAAAAGTGTCCCTCTAACTACTGGGCTGTCGCGCCTCACAAGTATGTCCCCGGACTGAATCCAAAAGAAGTCTTTGATCAAGCTTTATGTGTTCCATCATTAGACCTCGCAACAACGGATTTGGTGAGCTGCAGCTCTATATTCCTGCAGTTAGACCCTGACCGTTGATTTTAGAGTGTAAGCATCTGAAATTGTTTTTTTTCAGAGTGTTAAAGAAATAGTGGATAAAGAGCTCTGTCCTTTCTTTATCATTCCCACAACCCCTGGTGAGTAAAAATTTTAACTCGGGTGATTATTCATCTGGACTAGAACGTCTTGTTTTAATATTACAGTTTGTTTGTTTATCGCGGGGTTAACATTCTAAAAATATCCCGCAACAGGCTACATTTGTGAAGTAGTCCTCTTTATTTCATACAGTTATTATATATGTTTTACGGCTGTAAAACCCTCGCCACACCATTTTTACACTTTTCTGAGACACAATTAACATTTACTCACATTTCCTACTAGTTTAAATACTCTCAAAGTTCAAACATTCTTAGATTTGAAAACAAAAGTATTAATATGCCGGGGTTTCTTCATCCTCACGCCACTCGGGTGCGTCTTTTCCCTCTGAGGGCCTCGGTGCAGGTGTCTTCTTCTCAGTGAGGAACATAGTTGTTTGTGCTTTTTTTCTTCTAAACAAGAATATTCTTATAACCAAACATGATCAATTTGGCAAGCGCAGGAGACACGACATGGAGGAAATTGACCACTGGCTCCATTCAATCAAGACACAGAACCCAATGCATGTTAATACGCCGTAAGGAAAGCATGCAAAATTGTACTTTAAAAAAAAATCAGTGAAACTAAGAGGCCACGGAAGGTGAACCGCGCTATAGTGAGGGACCACAAATCGCTTTTGCCGACTTTAAAAACAGAATATTTCCCATTATGCAGATTTGTCAGATTTTTTTTTCTCTCTCTCTCTCTTTAGCATTGGGAAGATGTTTCCCCGACATCGAAAGACTAGTTTCAATCCCTGACGACTTTGACCAAGTCCCAGGTTTGCCGAGCTCTGTTAACATGACAGCCAACCTAATCAAGGACGGCACTGGGTAAGACGCAGAACCCCAATTATTTAAAGTTTTACAAACACTAACAGATATTAAACCACCCCTTTAACACCCGTGCCTCCTTCCACCTCCTCTTCACCAGCAAAGGGTCAGTGGTGTTGTGAGTTTTAATCAGCTTTAGTGTAGCAGCTGGGTGGTGGTTGCTTCAGGACCGCACACAGATATTAAATGTCTCCAAAAAACACTGCTAATCTAAAGGAGAAGTTTGGGTGTTTTCAACCTGGACCTTCTTTTTAGCAAATATTAAATTAATTAAAGCTACGTTCACACTGCAGGTCTTGATGCTTAATTCTGATTATTTTTAAGCAAATCCAATTTTTTGTGTGGTTGTGGTTGTTCACACTGTTACTAAAATGCGACAGCAAACACGGTCTAGTCTGAACCGTTCGTAGCCCCAAATGGCCCGCATGCACACAAGAAGACAAGACGTCACACACACAAGGTGCTCTGTTTAATGAAGGGAAAGAAAATCCTGGCTGGTGTTTGTGCAGAAATTTGGTCGGACGCAACAAACTGACTTCACTACTCATGAGCTACCTGTATAGCAGCTTTTTTACGCGTGGAAACATACATAAGTGATAGATATTGTTATTTAGTTTATGCACAGCTACACCCCCTTCAAATGAATTCAGCATAGTGACATTCCAGATAAATAAAAGGGAAATGTTCATAATATAGTTTACATTCAAGCCAGGGTTACCGTCCTTGAAAGTTTTTCTTTTAAGCATGTAGCAGAACGCACTCGGTTCAGGGAACTGAATCATTAAAAAAACAACTAATTTTTGTGCGAGTATCTGAGCATCTTCTCAGATCCGGACACTGTACCCTGTGCATCTTGCTATCCGAGAGCTCAGATGGCATCATATTTGAAAGGTTATGAAGGTTGGAGCTCGTAACAGCCCTGGAAAGAGACCGGCACATCCCCAGTCTGCAGCAGAGCAGCAGTTCATTAGCAGGTGTGGAGTTCTTGTCCAGGACCAGGAGAAAGATGTAACTGCATTCAGAAAATATAAAGTGAAATCTTCATATTTATTTAATTCACATATTTATCTGCTAGAGGCGTGATAGCAAGATGGGATTTTTTTTGTTCAGCTTGTTCAAATCGAATTTTATTACAATGAACTACAATTAAATGTTATTGACTGTGTCGATTTTATTTTAAAATTTGATAGATAAAAATGGATAATGACGGGATTTTTGGACCCCGTTAGTCAAAATGATGGACAACGAAAAAGTGACGAGACCAAGCAGTGCTGAAGATAAAACTTTTTCAAAGATGTAGTTACTGTATTCTGTCAATGTGCGGGTCTATGCTTGCGTCGCGGGTTTGAAATCAATGAGTCAGGTTGCGTTTGGATTTAATTAAGAGATAAACAGGAGCAGTGTGTAGTGTAAACTATATGCCGCTGAGTTGTATTGGTTGGTTCAGACATGTTGTACGATGCGCAAAAAGGGGAAAGATTCGCTGAGATACTAAATAATGGTTTATCGCTTTAAGTTAAAAATTACAACAATTGTAGAAACAAACGTACCCCGAAAAATACAATGCATTTACTACCAATCAGCGATCTCTGATATGTGCGGTCAACAAACGGCACAGCATCCCATCTCTCACTCTCATCAGCTGAGCAACAGATGGTATTTAATGTGAATTCACCATATCTCCGCCCCTAGTTGGTTGACCCACAGATCGGAGTCATAAACATACAAACAACATTTCAAAAATCAATTAATAAACCTCTAACAAATATATTTATTTAATGTATGGCTCCTACAGGCAACGTGTTCAAAGTTGTCTTAACGGGTGCGGGTGGCTGCTGTAGTACGATGGTCTGTCTGTGTCAGGGACGTACAGGACAGATTTAATGCGACATGACCATTCAGACCGAAGCCACTTTCAAAAATATCAGATATGTGTCAGATTTAGTACCACATGGTCACATTTTTAAAAATTGGAATTGTTGCCGTTCAGACTGTCTTAAAGTGATTGGATATGAGTCCAATAGGGGCAAAAAAGTCAGATTTGAAGCGCATTTGCCCGCAGTGTGAATGCAGCGTTACTCACCCAGACAAGTTTGGAGCCACTTGGAGTCTTTCAGGAGAAGTTTATATCCTGTCGCGATCAGCTTTTATCCATATAACGGGACCCAATCGAGGCAGGTTTGCCCCCTATAATAAGGCATTATCTGCCCTAAAACTCATTTTATTTCTTTATGAATAATTAGCTATATTCCCCTGTGAGTTCAGAACGTCTCAGAGGTGACGTAATTGTAATCGCACAATACTCTGGTTGTATAATGGCCTCTAAATCACCCTGGAAGCGAACAAATAAGCACTTCAGAGACGTTCTGAACTCCGAGAGGAGTCCTCCTAAAGATTAATAACAAATCATGGTTAAATGAAGGAGTTTTGGGGCAGATGATGCCTTATTACAGCCGGCCAATCTCCTGCCCCGGTTGACTCCCATTACATGGATATAAGCTGATGGCGACTGAATATAAATTTCTCCTGAGCGACTCCAAGTTTCTCCAAACTTGACCGGGTGAGTAAATGAACGTAATATTTGCTAAAACAAAGGTCCAGGTTGAAAAAACCCCAACACTTCTCCTTTAATCTGATGATCGTGTTGACTTTTTGAAGTATGTCTTGTTTTTTTGTGTCGGATTTGAAGTGGAGTGGAGGAGAAATGGGCTAAAATAGCCAAAGCTGTGTAGAAGTTAGTCATTTAGATAAGGGGGTGGCTACGTCCAGTCCGGCTCCAACGGCCCCCCTCATGCTTCTAAAATACGGTGACTAACTGTCCTGTTTTCCCCAAGACATGTCCACTTTTCATGTCTTTTTGAGAGTGCTGCATTCTACTTTTAATATTATAATAATAATATTTGTTTTGTGAGAATATTAAGTCAGATTTTCTTTTTTTCCAATGTGACTTTAAAAAGGGAACTGTTACTGGTAAAGTTCTTTTTGGAAGAGTAGTTATTTGTATTATTAATTAATTTCCAGAGATTTTAAAGTAATCTTTGATTTTAAAGTAAATTTTGCCCTTTCCTAAAAGTGTTTCAGGCCTGGGCCAATTGTCCTCTATTGTGGAAATCAAAATGTGGTCACCCTAATCTAAAAGCTTCAAGATAGTTGCTGCCAAAAACTGGACTTAGACACCCTAGCTGTAGAAGAATGCATTCCTTTCTCTAGTTCTAGTTTAAAGTGTGCGTCTAAACTTAGAGCTGCTGTCCTTTCAAAATATAACACAGCCTGTCTGGTTTTTCTCCTCATTAGGGACATAGTCAACGGCTTTAGCCTCAAAGACGTTGGGATCCGGATCTTTGAAGACTTCGCATCAGCCTGGCCGTGGATTCTTGTGTGAGTTGTCTGCTGGGCCGGACCAATTTCACATTCACTGTACAACCACAAGCTGCCCTGTATTTTATAACTGTGGAGGGGAAGGACATTTAAAAAAAAAAATTTACAAGTACAAATCTGAAAAATTGGGTGCATTTGTATTTAGTCCCCTGAGTCGATACTGCAAGTCTGTTGCGGTTTTTCTCCAACAGTTTGACTGAAATTGTTGCACATTCTTGTCGTCAAAGTAGCTCAGATTGGAAGGAAAACATCTGTGGACTTCAGTCTTCAAGTCTTGCCACAGGTCGGACGTTGGATTTCAGTCAGGCCTTTGACTAGGCCATTCTACGTCATTAAAATGTTTTGATCTGTAGTTCTGGTTGTGTTTGGAAGGTAGTGAACCTCTGCCCCAGTCTCAAGTCTCTCACCAGCATGATGCTGCCACCGCCATTAGTCGCTATGGGGATTGTATGTTCAATGCTGTGTGCAGCGTTAGTTTTTTCACCACCAATAACGTTTACTTGTAGGTCAGAGAGATCAGTTTTGGTCTTGTCTGACAGGAGCACCTCCTTCCTTACATGTTTGTTTTGTCTCCTACTTAGAAAACTGCTAACCAAACTTCTTATGGCTTTCTTTCTATAATTGATTTCTTCCTGAATTACATTTATGGAGTCCTGTGAGCTGTGGATCTCTGCAGATCCTCCAGAGTTGCAAAGCTTCTTTCTCTATGCTGCCTCTCTGATTAATGCTTTCCAGTCAGTTTAAGTGCATGAACATGGGTTTAGGTTTACAGTTGCACTTAAATCTCACAATTATGGTTGAGCGTTCAACTTATAGCTTTATAAAATACATGGTTTCTGGTTGCGATGTGACAAAATGTGAAAAAGTTCAATATATATGAACACTATTGGATGCTAAGGAATATGTTTTGACCATTGACCTAACCAATAGCTCCAAATTTGAAGTGTGCACACATTTGTTTGGCTAAATAAACATTGTAATGCACAACCTGCCCCAATAGCTATCAAAATGTTTACAATTAGTGGTTTTGCATCTTGCAATCATTGATACAATTGTCCACCAAAGTTGACATTCTAGTGTTTTACAAACTAATAAGACTGGAGACTTCAGTAATCTTGTTCATGCAACCAAAGTAGCCAAATTATGACTAACAGAGTCATTTTGTGTTGTTGGTTTCTTTTTACACAGGGACTATTTTAATTTAGATCCATTGTTTTCCACCACAAATGTTGGTAGCGACCAGAAACTCATGATTCTGCTCATTTCATTACAATTGTAGACAACACTGCCTGTAGGGTATTGATAGGAGGAATTTAGAAAAGTCATTCAAAACAATTCTTTGGAAAGCAATTGCATACCTTGAACTTCAGAAAAGGAAAGGAGTATGAAGGGTTTGGATAAACATAACATTTAGATTAAACTTGTAGAGAAAAAGAAAAAATTTCATTTTCCACACAACTTCTTCATTTGTGTTTTTACTATATTTTAAACCAATACAAATTTACTGGTTGAATAAAATTGGTTATAGATTGACATTAGATCTGGATAATTTGTACTCCATGTTAAAGAAACGACCTACAAAAAAATCTGGTCACCGGGAAAATGAAGTTTTAAACTTTCAGCTTCTGTTATCTTATTGGTAACTGGTTTCTTCCTGTCTAACTTGCTGGTTTTAGTGGTTTGGTGATAGCCATGCTGGTCAGTCTGCTGTTCCTGCTGCTGCTGAGGTTCACCGCTCCAGTCATGATCTGGCTGCTCATCATAGCACTCCTAGGAGCTGGAGCTTACGGTAAAACACTGAGCTTGATTCATAGTTATTTATTTTTTGTATTCTGGATCATGGCTGACAGATTTTTTTATTTTGTTTGGTATTTTTATGATTCAAATAGATTTTTCTTAATGTTAACTGTTATTAGCATGTTTCCATACACAATGGCGGCTACCGCCGACGGATTCAGGTCACGTTTGGTCATTCATAAGTAATCAAGTCTGGCATTGCAGTAATATTATTAAGTCTGGCGGCAGAAATGATGCAGTAGTCTCCTTGTACTGTGTCACCACGGCGCATTGAAAAGAAACGCCTTGGCGGTACGATTACACTGATATGCCTCCACAGTGTGTGTTTTTAAGACCTTTCTAGTTTCTGAATATGAAGAGACGTTTGATCTTTCATCTGCCCAATCTAAATATCAGCAAGGTTTAAGTAATTGTCTCTGAATTTTGCTTAATCACTAATTGTTTAATACAGGAATATGGCACTGCTACTGGGAATACGATAACTACAAAGAACAGTCTGCAACCATCAGTGACATCGGATTCACCACAAACTTCAGGATTTATCTGCAAGTCCAAGAGACCTGGCTGGCCTTTTGTAAGACTGGTTTTGTTTTCTAAATGTAAATATATTAGTTGGTTGTTTTTTTTTACTCAATTCTGGGTTTTTAAGAGCCTTATTAAACTTTCAGTCCAAGCCCAGAGTGGCTAATCAGAAAGACTGGGATAATTTGTGACGCCAAATATACCTCAATATGCTTTATAATGCACAGTGGGAAGCATCTGCAGAAGCTAGAATCTACAGATGTTCTTGAAGATGCAGCCAGTCAGTGCAACAGAAAAATAAATGCAGCTCCCCGATTGGCTGCTTTGCAAACCCTGATCAACAGTGTGTTAGGTAGCATTGCACCAAATATATTTTACTTTCCTAAGCTGTGTTTATTTTCTAGTATTTTACAATTGTCCTACGAAAACATCAGCAAATAATGAGAAGTTATATTCCACTGAAAAATCCAAATACTGAACCGGATTGGATTTGATATGAAAACAGTTGACATTTTATTTTTAAGGCATATCTGTCCAGACCTAATCCTGGGTTTGAATCCTCCATGTGGGTTCTGTCTGGGTTATGCTGCTTTCTCTCACAATCCAAATCATACATTTTAGGTTAACTGGCCACTAAATTACGTGTTTTGGTGTGAGTCTGTGCATGAAACTGGCTGCTTCGCCTGTTGCCCTGTGGTGAAGTACCTTTTGAATTTTTTTTTTCCATACCAATACTTTACCTTGGTTTGGATACCTGGTTTTCCATACCAGTACCTGAAGAATACTTTTTTTAAAATTATTTATTTCTAAAAGAGGAAAGAAAAAATTACTTTTTTTGTTTTGTTTTTATGGTGCAAACTATCAGTACAAACTTTAAACTATAATGTAACAAACATATTTCTCTTTATAGCAAGAACAGCTTATAAAATTGAAATATTTGTGTAAAAATTAAAGTTTTGGTATTTTCCTTATAGTGAAAAACAAAAGTAAACACTATGAAGATAAAGTGCAAACCGTTATCTCTTGTTTTGTTCACGAAATATGAAACGTCTACTCTTAAAACCTGAAATAAAAAATGTTTAGATACAGCGGAGGAAGGTTGTGTTTGCATTCAAAGACGGTTCACGCTTGAGATTACAAATTGTTGTCATGAATGATGAGGTGCTTTATTAAATTGTTGGTATTTCCACATTTAGCGACATTGATCTTACCACAGATGTTACATTTAGGTATTTTGCAGGTTACTTTCACAAAATGCAGCCAATCCTTTGATATTTTTGGTTTCTCTTCTTTCTTTTTTTGTCTGCAAACTTCTGTTATGCTAGCCAAATGAGTGGACTGTTGCTGTAAAGAGTACCATCCCACGATCACGTGACACACAGAAGGAACGGAGCTGTGCGGATCATTCATACCAGAGTTCTATTAAAATAAAGATGCTGGATTTACTGGAAATCTGTTTTAGTGATGATGTTTGGTGATAGTAAAGCTGTGAGCAAGAAGGAGGGTGTATAACGCCTCTGATTCTGATCCTCAGTGATAATCCTCTGTGTGGTGGAAGCCATCATTCTCCTGACCCTCATCTTCCTCAGAACCAGAATCCTGATAGCGATCGCTCTCATTCAGGAGTCCAGCAAGTGAGTTGGATCATAACATGAAGGTGGTATACGCAGCAGGGAGCTCAGTGGCGGTTTGGGCCTGAATGGAGTCGTGGGCGAGCTCCTCTCATTTTGTCCAAGTGCAGGAAATCATTTGAATCCTGGAATGGGATAGAACGCAGCGCAGTCTTAGTCAAATAGTTTGTTCTCAGCAACAGGCTGAGGTTACAGACTCCCCCATAGAAGTTAGGCGTTTAAATCTGGAGCCTGTACCGGAGCTTTCTAATGTTGCCCGCATCAAAAAACCGCCATTGAGCGAGTTTTGTTGGCTTAAGTTAAGTTAAAGAAGTTTGTTTTTGTTCCTTTTTTAGATTTAAACTCCTAATATACGTGTTTATAATCTGCAGGGCGATTGGTCACATGATGTCTTCTCTGATGTACCCTCTGGTCACATTTGTTCTTCTGCTGGTTTGCTTCGCCTACTGGGGCGCCACCGCTTTGTATCCTTCAGCTTTCCGTGCATGTTTTTTTTTTTAGACGTGCACTGCAACAACCTCCACTGTTAGTTTTTTTTTTTTTAGTTTTTTTCCTGAACTGGTTTTTGCAGATACTTGGCCACTTCGGGAGAGCCCGTCTACAAAGTGGTGGCTTTTAATTCCTCATGGAGTGGCTGTGACGGCATCAACGGCACCGTGACCTGCGACCCTCAGGTTGAGACCACATTAATTACCTTGACAGATTTGCTGTGATCTCATGGTTGTATCTGCAGGCGCTAACTGCACAGTACTGTGCTTTGTTCTGCTTCTCAGATGTTCAACTCATCCTCTTACCCAGAGTGCCCTTCAGCCAGCTGTATCTTCGTCAACTACAACGAGGAGGGTCTCTTCCAGAGAAACATGTTCAACCTGCAGATTTACAACGCCGTTGCTTTCCTCTGGTGTGTGAACTTTGTCATTGCCCTGGGGCAGTGCACGCTGGCAGGGGCCTTCGCCTCCTATTACTGGGCCTACACCAAACCAGACGACATCCCCACGTTTCCTGTCAGTGCCAGCTTCATGCGTGCTCTCAGGTATGCTAAGGAATCATTAGCATTCCTGTTTTTTTTTTTTTTTTTTCATGGTTTTTAATCCCCTAAAGTAAACGTTCTTGAGATATTTTATATTTGAAGGAACGTTTATTTTGTGGTTTGTTACGAAGCTCCATCTGACACGATGCAGGTTTTAGAATCTGTAATTTTAATTTTAAGCAGTTAACTCAGAAACAGTTCTGTTCATTTCATACAAGCAATATGCCTCACCACAAATAAAAAAGGTAATCCTCTAAACCAGTGTTTTTCAACCCTGGTTTTCAAGACCCTTTGTTCTGAATGTTTTAGATGTTCACATCCTTCAGCGCACCCGATTTCAGTTGATTGACAGGTTAATGCTGAACTGCAGTCATCAGAGGAAGATACGTCAAAGCAGGAAAGCATGTAGGGCAGTGTGCCTAGAGGACCAGGTTTGGGGAAACGCTGAACTTAATCTTGTTCTGAACAAGCATTCTGTTGCTCATTTGCACATCCAGTCAATCTGGAGTTTTTTTATTCACGTATAGCAGGGCTGTACAGTCCAACGTAGCACATCTTTGCATGGGGCTGGTTTTTTACGGGTTTTCTTTGCTGTAATGGCCTGTTCGCCCTGTACGCTTTTTAGTCGTCTCAAAGGACTGCTGCACGCAACACTGCGAGCTCCACCGAGCGCTAACTTTCAATCTAGTTTGATGCTACTACAGCCAACATCACAATAATTTCTGACACTGCCTGAAGCCAGTGGTGCTACCTCAATGACTTATTCTTCTGACCACCCTTAGCGACTTTTTTTTTCTTCTCAAAAAAGTGCCTTGCGACATTTCTTAGCTCTGTGAAATCTTGTTGCAGATAGTTGCAGACAGATTAGAGACCATAGACTGTATATTTTAGAGACCAAGCTTGTCGTGCAACAGGATTATTCTACCAAACGCTTAGAAAGAGAATACCATGTAGTGTGATTATGTTATATCAACTGACCAATCGTAAACCTTTCTTGTATGATTTCACACGCTCACAATCCATGTAGTTTTAAGTTTAAAATTAATTCAAAAGTTTAAAAAAATCTGCAACTACTTTCTTGACTGATCTCTCTTTTATAAGCCACAAACAAAAATCAGGGAGAAACTTGGTCTAGACTGCACACCTATGGTGCATTCAAGGAATATTTGAAACATATTCTGAGTTCAACAACATAGGACTTTTGAAACTTCTAACAAAAAGTAATATAATAGGCCCTAAACATCTGTTTAATAGCAGTTTGCAAGCAACATTTGGTCCATACTAAATATGCCCTACTTATTTTTTACAAAGTACTAAAAAGCAACAAAAAATAACAATATTCTTTTATTCTTTCCATACATTTTTTTTCCTCAACATATCTCAGCAACTGTTTTTTTTATGTCAGAACCAGAAATTTTGCTTAAAAGATCTTGAATGTCTAGTTGCACTTTGAAGTCTTGTAAATTTTGTACCAGTGACGTCTCTTAACAGTAAACTTCAGGCAATATTATATAATTTCAGTCTCTTTTCGAAGACCTGAAAACTCTGCTTTTTAGAGATTTTGTGTTGATCCAAAAAATTTCTGTTTGCACTACCTAACCATCAACTTCTGTAGCACCAATGCTATAAGCAAAAAAAAAAAAAAAAAGTACTGCAGAGGTCTTTTAGATGCATCCCTGCTCAAACACACCTGAATCAAACTGCTGGACTCCCTCATCAGCATGGAGATGGCTCTAAAGAACTAAAAGTTGCAGGATGATAGAAATGAAGGACTAAAGTTGCAGAGCCCTGATGGTTTGGGTGTGGTTGGTTGGCTGGATATTGTTGGAGCGAAGATGGAAATGCTCATCCAGGGCACCATTCCTGCAAAACCGCCACGGTCCAATAATGAGCATTTCTGTCCTTTAAGGGACACGCATTACAGGATTGAGCCTGTCCCCTAGAGCAATACTTCAATGCACATTACCCTGCATGTTTAAGAAGTTTCCCTGCTTTGACGTGCTTCATTCAGATGATAAAAGCCTGTTAATCAGTTGAAATCAGGTGTGCAGGAGCAGGGAAAAGCCTTAAACATGCAGGAGTCTGCACCAGGGTTTAGAAAAACTGCCCTAGAAAGGATGATTTAGTCTTCCCAGAATTCATTAAACTGCGGCTTCATTCTCTCTCCTTGTGTTTGTCTGCAGTCACACAGCTGGTTTCTTTCTGTATACTCTTATCAGGTCTAAAAATTAGGTTATCAGCATTCTGCACATCTTCACTGCGCCTTCCTTGGAAAATAAGCTGAACGAGACATAACTTTTATACATAAAGTACTTAAAAGTCGCCCTACCCCAACAAATGGCCGTGGAAGCTCATTCCCAAACATAAAGCTGGTTAATGAAGCCAGGAACAACTCAGTGATGTATTAGTTATGTAAAACAACATTTTATTAAATTCAAAGTTGTCCAAAACGTTAGTGACTTTAAATCTTTTAAAAGTACTATAATATTTTTTTGTTATCCTAATTGTTACAATATTGTGAAAGACTCTGGTTTATAAGTGTGATTATTGTGTTTCCTTACACCAAGTTAAATCCTCATATAAACCAGGGGGTGAAATGTCCTTTTAATGTAGGTACCATGTGGGCTCTCTAGCATTTGGTGCTTTAATCCTGACCCTGGTTCAAGTCGTGAGGATTATACTGGAGTACATCGACCACAAGACTAGATGTAAGTCCAAAAGAACTTCTACTCTGAGTATTGGGATAAGCTTCATTTGCTGTAAATAAATCCTTTTAGATTATTAGGAAACAGAATTTTTAATGGAACCATTTTCAGACCAGAGATCAGTTTCAAGTTGTTGTTTTTTCTCGTCTCCAGCGGCACAGAATGCTTGTGCCCGTTTCTTACTGTGCTGCTTGAAGTGCTGCTTATGGTGTTTGGAAAAGTTTATAAAGTTTCTAAACCGGAACGCCTACATCATGGTGAGGAAACTATCTGCAGGTTTTTGTTCCTGGAACTGAAGAGTTGGCTTAATTGTTGTCACTATAAACAGTCATTTTTATTCAGTAACACATTTAAAACATCATACATTGCTACTCCAAAAAAAACAATAAACTGAATATTTATTTAAAATATTTCATTTTTTTTTCTTCTTTTTTTTTTCCACCAGATTGCCATTTATGGGAAGAACTTCTGTGTCTCAGCGAAAAACGCTTTCAGTCTGCTTATGAGAAACATCATAAGGTTTGTGCTGCTGCCGCTTTAAAATCATCACGTCGGTCCGTTTCCATCCCCTGGGGGCTTTGAATGACATCGTTCTGGTTCTCCTCCTCACAGGGTGGTGGTGCTTGATAAAGTGACGGACATACTGCTGTTCTTTGGGAAACTGCTCGTGGTTGGAGGAGTAGGTGAGGAGCCCATTTATATCTTTCTGTCGTTCTGTCTGTAAGGTGAGATCTGCATTGAGTAAAATGAGCCGTTATATTAGCTGAGTGTTTGCATTAAAAATAAATGCTATTCAAATTCATTTCTACAAATACAGTGCTGTAAAAAAGTGCTTTTTATGGTCACCTAAAAAAATATGTCATATAAAAACTGGGTTTACAAAGGATTATATAATAGATCCATAATAACTTGCCCCATCTGCAAAAAATATTTTGTACCCTTGTTATATCAGGAACGTTTTGTGGAAACCAGACTTTTAAGCCTGGAAAGAGCTACAAAAGCCGTTTTAAAGACTTTTAAAACTCCCGTGAAGAACAGAGAGCAAATTGACACAGTGGTGAACCTTCCCAGTAGTGGCTGGTAACCATAATTAGTTCAAAAGAGTATCAACGACTCACTGGTATGGAGGACCATCTCTGCCAAAATTGACACACACAAAAAAAATTTGTGAAAATAAATAAATATAGATCTAAATAAATAAATACAATTTTATATAAAAACTTGATGTGGAAATATGTTACTAGTATTGATTTATTTTATATTTTATTTAAACATGTTTTTTAAATTACCATATTTATATATTTATATAATTATTTATGTACAAATTTATTTTCAAGTATACTTATTTGTTTATTTCCCAATTTCATCTTCTCTCTTTTTATTTATTTATTTACAAATGTATTTTTTCACTTTTTAATTTGTTTTCCCACATTTATTTATATTAATTTATTAACAAATGTATTTCCTCACTTATTTATTTATTTATATCCACATTTATGGTCCTCCATACACTGGAGGTCACACAACCAGAAACTGCAGTCCAGCCTCCACTTGCCTCAGTTAGGGCCAGTGTAATAAGTCTAATAAGAAATAGATTGTTAAAAACCTGTCATCAAAGAGAGAGTTTCAAACGCAGAACAACTACAGACCCGTCTCTCGTTAACCAAATAATGAAATCTTGATTCACTTGAAGACTTTTTTTGAATGGTTTGTGTCCTGTAATTTAAAAAGTATCATTCTAGCCAGCATTCAAACACGGTGGTGGTAGTGTGATGGTTTGGTACTGCATTGCTGCTCCAGATCCATGAATTCTGCTCCACAGCAAACAATCCTATCTGGCCATCAGTCTGTGACCTTAAAGTGACAGTGTGTAGTGTTTGCAGTAATTCTTTGAAAATAGCCATTAAAACATTATATAATAATAATTACCTAAAGCACATTATTTGCAAAATATTGGCGATATTGTAAAATATGACTTTAAAAATCCGTTTTAAAAAACATAGACGTGGGTCCTCTTTTCAGGGGAAAGCCATATTAGATGACGTCTTTAGTTCTACCAGAGCCCGGACGGACAAAGCGCACGGAACACGGCCGCTATTAAAACATTGATTTCCCCTCAAAATGCAAAAAAGTTTCACCATGAATACATTTTTACCTCTTCGCTAGTTCCAAGCAATGAAAGAGAGACCTATGTGTTCGTCATGTTGCTGCAAATAGATAATTCTCAGGGAATTGAGCGTTTGAAAATAGCACTAGTTGGACCTCTGTGGTTGAGTTTCTTACTCGAAGACACAGATACCGCATGCTTGTGATAATTTAGGTATGCACTGCCCCCTACTGACCAAAAATTACACACTATGCCTTTAAGCAAGCAAAGCAACCTAGCAGGCTTGAATTGCTTCAAACCTTACAAAATTTAAGGTTTTGAAGTGGCCTAGTCAAAGTATGGAGTTAAATTTGACGGGAATATTGCAGCAGGAGTATAAACAACCTTCCAGAGTTAAAATAAGTTTGAAAAAAAACGGGGTTTGTTACTTTTCCACATAGAACCAGGTTTGTTTGGTGACGAGCAAAAAAAATTATCATCTGAAAACATCTGTTTTTCACAAGCACAAAAATTAGATTGATCTAAAACATTTAATTGTTACAAAAACCTCAAAGAAATCACAGCAACACTTTAATACAGGTTTATTTCAACATCCTAAAATATTTTTTATCGTGATTAAATGTTTTCTTAACTTTTATCGATTAATGTGTTTGTATCTACATTTTATTTATTTGTTTTTCACCTCCTATTTTTGATTGTTACTGCTTATGTTTTCCATCTTGTTCAGCACCATAGAAATTATTTTTACCTCGACTTGTCTCTGAAGAAATTACCCGTATATACAAAACATCCCAAATCCTGAACTTCAAGCGTCCCTTTGACAGTTAATTGAAAGTCAATGCTGGAAAAATACAAAATGAGCTCAAATATAGTAACCGTACAGTTTCATGTGCTTATAGATGATAAGTTTCTACATGGTTTTATTTCACATTTGTAATCAAATAGACGGGAACTAGAAACGTGACAGCTAAGTCGTTTCTGTTTTTCTCTCCAGGTGTTCTGTCGTTCTTTTTCTTCTCTGGACGGATTCGGCTCCCAGGCGACACGTTTCGCTCTGAAACTCTCAACTACTACTGGATGCCAATTATTGTGAGCTGCTAATCCCTCTTTGTTTATTTTGCTTTGTTTTTTTACTGTCATAAATCATCCAGCTGTGTTCTATTTATTCATCGACTGATGTCCGTATAATTTCAGACGGTGGTGTTTGGCAGCTACTTGGTAGCTCACGGTTTCTTCAGCGTGTACAACATGTGTGTCGACACCCTCTTCCTCTGCTTCTGTGAGTAAATGTCTATATTTCACCGATCATATTTCTGTCACTGAACTACAAAAGAGCATATTTCAACTCACATTTCCAAACTGATTATCAGATAGAAGTTACAGATGATGCACACAAAACTCCACTTGCATTGGCACCCACGATAAAGATTCAGAACAAATTTCAGAAACTCAAGATTCAATCTTTTAATTTTATTACATTTAGTTCCAAAATCATGGTGCCAGAATTACAGTTGAAAGCAGACCTTTTTATCCGAAACAACCTACAAACAACGCAGAATCACAGCTAACAATGGGCTACTAAGACGGATGACTTCTACTCAGAGGTGTCAGAGGCCTACCAAGCGCTAATAGAACAGCGGCGGTTCTGTTAGCGCCTGGTTACGCCACCATCTTGGACCAAAACGTGAAAAGCGTTTGGATTGTGCGGAGCGTGGAAATTTCTCTAAGGAATAAAGACACGTGCTGTGGTCTAAATGTTACATATTGCTGTGGAGTTGTGTTGGGTACATTTAGTAAAGGTCACCAGTTCCTCCTGAATTAAAACGCCGCAACACGAAGCTGCTTGTTCAGTCAGAAGGATCTTCATAGGTTTTCAAGTTCCCATTTTTCCTCAATCAGACAAACTTTATTTATAAAACTCTTTTTTGCAAAATTGTACCTCAAGGTGCTTTTGTTATGACCCAGACTAGTTTGAGCTGTAACAAGAAAATTAGAGGGCAAAGGAGTGTGGGTCTAATCACCAACAAAAAAACATGTGATCCATTGTAAAACCTACAGACGGGATTTTATTTACAAAAAAACTCAGTTCTATATCATAGAGGAAGAGCATAGGGTCGGTTCTGCGCAACGGAAGAAAAAGAGCTCTCCTCCTTATGGTGCGTTCAGACTGTCGGCTTTGTCAGCTTCAGGAAACGCACATAAAGCGACTAGTTCGACGCATAAACACAGAAGATACATTTTTAAGCTAAAGCTCATAGGCGGTTCTTTCTCTGCTGGATGTTTTAAACACTAGCGGATCGTGGTTGGCTAGGCAGCATCGACGTCAGGCAACGTCACTACAGTGAGTCGCTCTGACTGGTTGCCGTGCTGCGTCAACGGCGTTAGGACCGTCAAAACTTCAACTAGTTGAACTTCTGCGTTGTTAGCGTTATGACCTTTGAAACTTGAAACGTAGGAAAAGCTTGAAAAGTTGGCGGAGCCGCAAAGACAACAACGCTCCTCCAACGGCGTCCACCGTAGACTTAAAATGTAATTTTGAAGTTGCTGACGCTGACAAAGCCTGCGGTCTGAACGCAGCACTAGTCCATAGGCTTTTAAGGTCTCCATCCGATCAGCTCCAGCCCAGCTGGCCCAATCACCTGATTCTCATTGGCTGTCATCAATCAGCTGACTCAGGTGAGAAAACTCCCTAAGGGGAAAGAATATTGAGAAAGTAAAGTTGAGAGAAGGAAAAACAAGCGCACACAATCTAACCCAGAGGCCGGAACAGCTTTACAGATTAAAATGACCCCTCTTAAACCACATTCCCATCCCTCCCCCCCAGAATTAAAAACATGATCACAAATAAACCCCCAACACAGCTCCAATGCGCACACACATTTAAAGGCAACAATATGTAACATGTAGACCACAGTACGTGTCTTTATTCCTTAGAGAAATTTCCCAACTGTAATCTGGTTTTGTTTTTGATTCTTTTGGAGTAATGGCTCCTTCCTCGATGAGCGGCTCTATCACCAGCTGCGGTCCTTTACCTTTCTTGGGGGTTGAGATGCAAATTTTGCACCAAAATGCGTCCATCTCAGTCGCAAAGAACTACCTGAACATCCTTACCCGGGCTTTCCACCGGACGTGTTAGCGGCACGTTTTACTCGCGTATTCTGCTGCTTGGCCCTTTCCACCAGTGGCGTCAGCAGCACGTAGCAGCAGGGAGGCAGCTGTCACAGAGAGAGCCCGAAATAATGCGAGATCAGCAAAATCACGCATGGATTCATCAGTGAATGCAACAAGCAGGAAAAAGACTACAACATGGCTCCAAAAGGTCTGTGTTTTATGTTGTGTCCGTTCATCGCAATAAGGAGTAGCATAAACTCATCATCTTGCTTAAAAGCAGCAGAGACGTCACACCAGGCTATATCCTTCCTGACGTTGTCCGTATAAAAACTGTGACTGGGGTCATATATGATTGAGTGCTTCTCCACTTCGATGATCAACCTTTCGTCGCCCATGGTGTCACGCAAATTACCTTCCCGCGACCTACTGACTTCTCACGGGGCCGCACAGGTAGTAAAGTAAAGCTACCGTAAAGAAGTACCTTTGTTTTATTTTGAAAAGTTCCGTATGCCGAGCCGTGTGATTTCCTATCCAAAATGTCAAAATTTACACGTTTCACGGGCGTAGCTCGTAGACAATGGGATTGCCGCGTATATTTAGAAAAGTACTGCGACATGACGCTCCTGTGACGGGGCAAACTCGTGGAAAGGATTATGTTGATTACAGCGGTGGCTAATCAACATTAGTAACCATAATAGTATGACGTGCTGCTGCTGTAACATGTTGCTGATGCGTCCGGTGGAACGGAGAGGTTGGTCTCCTTACTGAGCTGCGTGAATCTTAAAAATTCCCACGGTCTTTATACGTGCGTATAAATTTTTTCAGCAGATGAACGTGGCACCTTCAGATTGAATTTTAGATTGTTGCATGTTTCCATTTAAGGAAGCGGTGCGCTTGAGGTGTTGTCTTTAAAATCAATTCACAGCTGTGCCTCTATGTAACTATTTTAGCAAATAAATATGGTTCTCCTGACTGACTTACAACAGGGAAAGCTTAGTCTGAGTCAGTGAGGTCAGAAATGGTTATTTTATAAAGTAAATGTAAATATTGGTTATCAACCAATAACCATAAAATCAATCTAACAGTATTTCTTTTTTTATTTATATTTTACTTTTTGAAGTTGATCAAAATCCTTATTAGAAACCTGTAATTATTCTCATGAAACGGAAAGGAACTTGGCAGTAAATTAGGTAGATCTGTGTTGATCTTCCAAAATCAGAGGTTTAATAATCTAATATTGTGTATATCTAATAAATAAATTCAATAAAAGGTTTAAAATTACTGGAAATGTGACAAGTAAGCCCAACACGGTAAGGAAGATGAAAAAAAAATCTATAATTCATTGTATAAGTGTTTTTCACTTCTTTACTGCAGGTACAAATAACTGTAGAAGGCGCTGTTTGTTAAAAGTAACTTATTAGAACTTGCTGCATTGTGGCTGTTGTTTTCACAGTGGAGGATTTGGAGCGCAACGATGGATCCCCGCAGAAGCCGTATTATATGTCCGCAAACCTCATGAAGATCCTCAACAAATCCAACAAACAGGCGAAATGAGGAGCAGGGATCTTTCCTGCTCTCCTTTTAATTAGACTGCTGTTTTATTCCTCCCCTGAATACGTTTACTGAAAATAACACGCTTTTTGCACCTTTTAATTATTATTTTGTCATATTTGTGAAATTCTGAACTTGAATCTGCAACAATTATATATTTACTTGAATCTAAAGAAAATTTCTGATTTCCACACTACTATTTACTATTTTAATGTAACTTTTAAATCACATCAACTTTCCAAATGTGTCTATTTCTAGAAAGGAGGAGGGAAATAAAATTCATGGAGAATATTTTAGATAGTATTTTTAAAGATGTTATTTTATATACTGTATTTTACACACTTTGTTGATTTGTAATAAGACTTGTGAAATAAAATTGTACATAAGATATCAGCCAACATTTAATAAAGAGTTGTTTCTTTACATCTAATGATCTTAGATTTAGATAATTTCTTTCTGAATCGGGGTTTAACTCCTTTAATAATATCCTTCATGCTTAAATTCCTCACATTTCCAAATTCGTCCTTATTTGAATGAATTATTAGATCTTTGTCATTGTTACAGAAACTATAAAAAAAACAGCTCAGCAGTTTCCCATACAGCAGCTTATATTGAAAAAAGCATTAAGTAAATGTACCTGTATGATTCACAAGCAGAGCAGTGTGATATATGAATATTTACCCCATAATATAAGTGCTTACAGCTGAAGTCAGATATTTATACACTTGAGAAAATTTTTTTCTTTACGATTAAATGTCAACTTGGAGTAAAAAAAAGTGTTTAGATCAATAAATATTAACCTATTTTTTGTGTTTGTGAAATGTCAGAATAAGGAGAGATATTTTTTAAGTTTATTATTTTTCTGTCTATTATTCATTCAATCAAAGTCGGAGGTACACATACACTTCCTTATTATCTGGTTCACGAACATTTCGGGTTTCCTTCCAGCAGTTTACTTGCTGGAATCTTGGCCCACTCCTCTTGACAGCATTGGGTCAGATTTGTAGGATTTCTTGCTCACATTCGCCTTTTCAATGCCATCCAAAAATCATTTCTGGGATTTAGATGAGGGCTTTGTGGCGGCCATTTTTATACCGTCACTTTGTCCTGAAGCCACTAATCTGGAGATCATCTTGGGGGTGTTGTACATGTGGAGGTCCAGTTCTTTTCCCGATGTCTTGGTTGATTCTTTTGATATCAAAGAAACGTGCTGTTTTGGGGCCTGCCACCAATTAACTCAGATGGGCTCAATTAACCTGTTTGAAGCTTTAAACTCAGAATTGAATCATTTAGAGATTTATTTTTGTTTAAAGACACATTTAATGTATACTTCAGACTTTGCAAAAAAAAAAAAAGCATAATTATGTTTATTCTGACATTGCACAAATATAACATTGTTTTTTTAAACTAAAACAAATTTTAATTGTATCTAAATAAAGGGGGAAAAATTCTGAGGTGTGTGTAAGTATCTGGTTTCAATTGTAACATTCAAATTCCTTTTTTTAGGCACTTTTAAAATGTTTGTTGTAGAAATATCTAGAATTTAATGTTTAGTTAGGCTTTAAATGGGGAACTTGCAAAAACGATGCTTTGACTGACATCAAAAATGGGTAACAGATGGAAGGAGAAAAATACATATTTCTGCCCATTCATGAATCTGGTGTTGGTTTACTTTAACTTTTTACCAATCCAGAGTGGGAACATCCACCAGTAAATCTTATTCTCGTTCCAATTCTTCTTCTTGCTGGTCCCTAAAATATTCCACATGCAGTACAATGGTTTTATTTATCGTTTACTTTATCACGAGAAAATAAATTATCTGCTGCAAGCACACAAAAAAGTGGAATACTTCATGTTACATTGTTATTTAGCTGCCATCAGTTATGCAAGTTATGTATTAAAAGATAAGACGTCTAATTTTAATCATCCTATACGGATAAGAGAAAGTAAAAAAATTTAATCAGGAAATAACGCTGATTTTTAAGAATTTATTTGTATAATGTAGAAAATAAGAATTTGGTCAATAGCAAAAGTTCAGCTCAGATCAGTCATCCTGCCATATTAGCAGAAAAGCAGCCCTAAAGCAAGATCCCTAACGGTCATTAACCAGTTCCACTTATGTAGTTCTGGGCTGTAGGCTCTCCATTCTCAACATTATGTGTACCCCACGAGGTGAGATCTGGCACGGAGCTCCAGATCGAAGAAAACTGTCCGTAATCTATTCCATTTTCTAATAACTGCTCCACCGGTTGATCTTGACAAGCTGCTTGCCTATTGTAGATTGGCTCATCCCTGTCTTGTGCAGGTGTACAATCTTGTCCCTGGTGTCGTTGGAGAGCTCTGGGCCCGTATCCCTAAAGAATTTTTGTGAAAAAAGTGGCTCCTAGCGGCCAAATTCTAAGACAATCCTCAGAGTCATGACGTTTTCTTAGAATTTCCCCTAAGTGACAGGAAATCCCAGTTAATATAAAAGCTATTCCTGAGTTGTAACGTTGCCATTTCTACTTCATTGACAGCCCCATGAGATAGGCCATCTTGTTTTCAATGGGGTCCATATGGGAGTGAAAGTACAAAATATGCCAGCTAGGATATTAATATGAGCAAATAAGACACAAATCATTATTTGAACAGGTTGTAATGAGTTTAGGTTTTCACATATTTTAGATTCTAATGTTAGGCTATAACCCCTACAGCTTACTATTCATTTTCCAGATATTTTCTTGAATGTGAAATATTTACAATTACAGTCTGCATAAGATTAGTGTATAATTATGTTCACTGATTTGAGGGCACATCCTTACCTCATTATCACCAAAAGTTCATTTTCATCAAACTTGTAGGATCAACCAATCATAGCTTTTGAAATGATGACTCATACCTAGCAACGGGGTCAACCACACCTCCTCACTAAGATAGGATTTTCCATCCATTTCTTGCTCAGGGTTCACTGAAAATGTTCTGGAATCACTTCTAAGCTAAAACTCCTGGCAAGGAATTTTTAGTTAAGTTAGGAGCTCTGAGAGGATTCTCAGAATCTTTAGGGATACGGGCCCAGGTCTAGACCACGGTGGAGTTTAAAGTCTGTCTGAAGGTGTGGACAAGAGGAAGATAGAAGAGCTAGAAGAGAGGGCCAGAATTGCTGCTTGTTTGTAGATGTTAATTATTTTCTGCACCATTATAAAAATACATTTTTTTTTTAAGAATTCTGCCTCTCACAGTTTAAGTGTACCAAAGATGGAAACTTAGTCGAACAACTTGCACAATCAATGACTGCCACACACTCTTTTGCCCCACTGTGCATGTTGATTTGCTTAAAGTCCTTTTTATTTGAAATCAGACACCAAATGGGACCAAGCTTCATTTAAATCAACTTTAATCACCATTAACCTTTGGTTCTCCAAAAAAGTCTCAATGTTTCATCCATTTAAAGGACCTCAATCACTTGTTTTAGTGTCACATTAGCGCCTCAATAAAGTGTCACTCCCAACGGACAAATACGTTAAGACACCACGAGCCCCAGTGGACAACTAGTTAAATTTCTGACCCTGGTTTGAATAAATAAGACTTGATTGGCCAGTCATTTGGCAAAATTTCCTCTTATCAGCTGTAATCGCCACATCAAATACAGAGATCATACTTTATATATAATCTGAAACGAATTTAAACTAAAACATTGTAGTGTGTTTTGATTAAATTTTTAAGCAGATATAAGGTCGATTTTATGAGTAAGTGGAGGTAATTTGTACTCGTTTCTTTTCCGTTTGTATTCAAAACTACTACTTCTAAAAAACTTTGAAAAAATGGTCGGAACTAAAGGAAAAACAAGAGAAATTGTTATTGGCTGGAAAAAATAGTGACTGGTGAGGTTCTAGTTCAATACAACTAGAGTCAAAGATGGCGGGGCTTATTCGGTTTCTTCATACATCATCATTCACATCAACGGGGAAAGGGCTTTGTGTTGTTTTAGTGGGAGCAACGGGTTCAGAAGACATCCACATGTCAGCAATCCTCCATACCTTCCCAGTGGGGGATAGGGCAGTGACAAACACATAAAAACAGCATTTACAATATTCATATGTACAAATATATCATGTATACACACAGACGGGTAAAACCAAACAAGTCAGCTGTGACATAAGTGTTTCGAAATTGCTCCGTTTCAGAGTGGGGGGTGAAAGTCCAAGGAACTTGCATTTATTGAGGAAAGTTCTGCGAGTTGCACCTTTATGATTTTAAATGGATCGTCTCAGATAAAACTGTTGTATTCGGGGGACCTTGAGACGGCAGAACAAACTGTTAAGGACAGCTCCATCCACAGGTGACCTCACAGTGTAATGGCAGTTTTTTTTCTTAAGACAAACGGATATAAAATACAACTGTCATTTCTTTTCCTGCTATGGATACATGAAGATCCTGGCCGCTTTCTGCTCCATCCAGAGCGTCCTCTTAGCTTCGGTTCACCCTGAACATTTAATACTGTCACTGAACAGTCGGCATACTCCTCCTCCTCTGTGTGCAGACAACTACAGGGGTGGCCCTAGACTGGGGAAGCGTGAACAAGATTAACACCACGGGTGTGTGTGTGTGTCAGTGTGTGTGTCGTGGGGCGGAGGAGAGAACCTGTATTTCTTGATTCCAGTAAGTATTCGACTCCCTCAGCTCTCTCACGTTACATAACGAAAAGAAAAAGTGTGTGTGTTTGTGTGTGTTTGAGAGAGCGAGCTAGAGTCTCCAGTCTTGTTTTTATTAGTAGATGTTTTCGGGCTCATCGTCAGACGCTCAGCAGCCAGAAGAAGAAGATGATGGCGACGAACAGGAAGAGGGAGTCCTGCCAGTTGTTGTTGCCGTTGTTGAGGTTGCCGTTGCCTTGGTGATCCCCTGCATATGGGTCTGAGCAGAGACAAGACTGTATGTGCATGACGGAAAGTTATCGTAGATCCCCCCCCAAACAGCTGTCAGACTCTATAACCATCACTGCTCCCAACAAACTCAATGTTTGCATCGCTGGTGATGTTTGCATTTTCTGCGAATAAATTTTAAACTACAGCTCAGCTGTAGATGTATTGGATTTAAATAAGGTGCTTTTTTAAGAACAAGAACTAAACTGTATTTAGCGTTTGCAATGTGATGTGATTTGCATGTACAGTATATTATGTTCTTTCTGGTGTGGATACACCTAAACGGGACAAAAACGTGATTCTCTATCCTCTTCAGTTCCACTAAAAATGCATAACTGGGGCCTCGCAGGAGGATTTTAACAGCTCTAACATTTTTCTCAAGTTACAACCACAAACTTAAGGTATCTTATTGGGATTTTGTGCAGCAGAATAAGTGCACCATTGTAAAAAGTTTAGGGAAGTTTTTTTTCCTCAGTATTTAGAGATCAAAATTACAAAAAGAATTACAGTTTGAATTACAGCTACAAATCTGCTGGTTTGTGTAGTTATGCCGCAAATTATTCATATAGCTTATTTATTTTCAACAAACCATTTAAATCCCTTAAATGAGCTTCCAGCATTATTTACATCCTATATTATTACGTTAATTATTTTTATTAAACCAAAGTTTTCTGTTGAGAAACTAGACAGCCATCTCTCTCTCTGAAGATAATGTAACAAAATAAAATAAAAACTAAATGGGATCAAAGGTTTACAGCTACAAAAACCTTTTTATAACTTAACACATTTTTCTGTGTGCATGTTTTCACTGGTACTTTGAGCCCCAAGCCTGTAAGGTTGGAAGACCACCTTACCATCACTGTAATCTTTAACCGCGTTCAGATTTATATCAGGAATCTGGCTGGGTGAACCAAAACGTTAATATTGCCTTCAGTCAGAAGAAATCTGTTGGGATAATTAAAACTAGGGGTGTGCTGAATCATTATTTAATCAAATAATCGTAATATCGATTCATAAGCGCATAAAAGTGATTGTTATATATATATATTAAATAAAAGGAACCATAAAAGTTTGACGTGCCTGCTGGACATTTTAGTTGGACGCACGCCGGAAGTGGCTAACCTTCCGGCCGTGCAGCATAAAATGTACTCCCAACTTTTCAATCAAGCCCACTGAGTAGATTTGACGCTGTGCTGCTAAAACGCTCGCTGCCTCCATCATGTTTCCACCGGTCGCTCCAACATGTCTGGGTGGCCCACCAAACTTTTGTTTCCTGTCATTTAATTATTAGAAATTATGATCAGTTTTGAACACTTTTGAATCGCTTTAGATTCACATTACAATGAATCGATAAAATTGTGAATCGGCTCAGCGCTAATTGAAGGATTTCTTTAAGCTAGGGTGTCAGGGCTGTGAATAATTTAGGGCTTGGTTGCACCAGTTTTGGACATCTGGGTAATGAAACCTTTCACCGTTCCTTGAAAAGCAACTTGAGCTCGATCAGACTAGATGGAGACGCCTCTGTTCTGTTCCAGCTTCAGTATTACGAGTTTAAGAGCCAAAGGACCAGCTTCAGACATCAGTCTAACAGGGTTTATAGACTCTTAAGAGGAGAGATAAAGCAGCAATTTATTGATTTTATTTGAATCTGAGGGTCCTCAGTCTGTTGGTCAAACACTAAAATTTTCACAAAAACTCAACTTGTGATTATGGAAACTAAACATTAAAAATGCTATTTAAATAATTTTTCTTTTCTCTTCAGATATCCTGTATTGATCAGGACAATTTTACAATAATAAGAGAAAGTTTGGCTCCTTAGAAATAGAACGTTTTTGTTATGTTTCCGTTTCAAGCACTAATAATTTTTTTCCTTGTTTGAAGACGATGAAAATCGACAAAAAACTGAGTCTAGGTGAGATTTAATAAACCGATTTTTCTCCATATGGTTACAAGAATGCAAAACTAAAACATTGAACCCCAAATGTTATATATTTAAACAATTTCAGAAGTTTAAGATGTTAAATTTTAATTCTAAAATGAAACTGGATGCCTTAAAATGTGCCTGAATCCTGCAAAAAAGAATCCTCCGTGGTTGTCCCTTGTTCGGTGTTGTGTGTAGTCATTTACCTGCTCTGTGAAAAGGATCGTTGGCGTTTAAGACGGTGGTGAAAAAGCCAAAGGGGAACGCACCAATCCCGAAAGACATGTGAAAGCCCGTTTCCCCAAAACCGGGGAACATCTGGGAACGGAGAGGTTGAGTTTTGAAAGAAATTTTCATTTCTATTTATGGAAAACGATCCGTTAACACAAAGGGACTCACCCCTCCTCTGCTCTCAGGCTCTGTTCTCTGTCCTTGAGGCCGAGGGGGCGTTTTCAACCTGAGCAGAACAAAAAGACGCTCTCACAGCGGCCCGAACAGAACCAAACCCACAGAGAGGACCGCCACCGTACCTGGGGTCCTCCTGGCTGGAGCTCCCTCGGCCGTACAGCGGGATGACTTTCTCTCTGCTGATGTCCGACTTGCAGACGGGGCACTGTTGCCGGCTGGGTCGCGTCTCCAACCACTGAAAATAGGCGGCAAAACAAGGAGATCAGAAAGTTACCAAAACATGGTGTTAGAGGAGACAATTTGGAGCAAATCCGAGCAGAAGATTGAAATATTTCCTGAAGCTTGGGCCAATACTAAAAATTATATCCTGATTGAGATCCGATGAGAAATTAGCTGGTTTTCAGATTGTTCGTCCCCGATCTTTTCCTGATTATTGACTGCATCAAACTTTAGCACTATCAGCTCAACTGTTCGTATTTTTAGATTCATCCCAGTTTAAATGTCACTCAGAAAATCAAATTATTAAATGCACTGCGTAAATAAATGCTCAAGTTAGAGAAGCAGACAGAGTAAGAGCAGGAAACGAACTGAAGAAATGTATGAGAACGCTGCAGCACAGCACATTTAGCGAGTAGCGTACGGTTTGATTGTGTTATACTTGTTGCTCGGGTTGTAATTCCCTGCAGTCTCATCAATTCCAGAAGGGGTAATGCCGGCGTTAACATGCAGAGGAATTCAGTTTTCTAGTCCCATTATTTCTGGGTGTTTTTGCCCGATTAGGAGATGACCGGTTCGGTTCGACTCTAGTCCGACTAAAGTCTATACACGCATTCAGCCGAACTACAGCGGTAATTCTGTTTTCTCTTATTGCGTGTAAATGCACCGACTGACATAGATCACCACTCTTGTCAGGGTGGACGCTGCAACTGAGCGAAACGGACTCAATGTTGGTGATTTTCAGTGTCGGGAGGTGTTAAAAAAAACTAAAAACTCTAACTCTAGGAAAGAACGTAAGCAAGGCATTTAAAATAGGGATTCACCGATCAGATGTTAATATCTGTACCGGTACAGATGCAGAAGAAAATTCTAGATCGGGCATCGGTTATTCATGGCACCTTCTCTCTGGATTTCTTTTCCATTCAGTCTGAGAACTGTCGACTCAGAGATTTCTTTTAAAAAGCAGCTAAAGACTTATCTCTTTAGAATTAGCCTTTTTTCCCCAGTTTTTAAATTATTTCCTGGTTGTATACATTAGTAAAGATTTTACAGGTGTTTTTGTTTTTTCCCCACCTAGCAAGTCTACATCATGTTCAGCAGAAGACATGCCAAAAAGAGGAAAGTAAATGTCCTTTAGAAGTTTTTTATTAAATATCAACAACAGTTGACATGATTGTGACCCTCTAAAGTTATTTATAACTCAGCCACAGTGACATGTTTGCAAAAACTCAAACTATTGCAATATACAAAATAAATTTCGTTACGTTACTCATTGTTATTAAATAAGTATTAAACTATTGAATGCAGTTAACTTGTGGCAATCAGTTTGTATAAGCACATGGAACTTCTTGTTCTACTGTCTAATATTAAAACGTGCAGAGCAGATATGTTGGAGTCAGCTCAAATTCTTAAAAAATTATCTCAACTAGTCAGAATAAGAACTATGAGCGACTGTGTGTTTGTTTTGCAGACTTTTAATGGTCATGTGGAGGGCAAACAATCATTTAAAGGGACGTTGCACTATCACTATTCATTTGTGTACCTTTATTTGTTGTGACTTAAAAGCCGTTTTAGATCAAACACATACCTTTTTTAAATGTTAATGAGATTGTGTTGTAATTTAATTTCACATCACGAATCGACCAATCGCGATTAGCACCATGGGTGGAAAAATGTATAAGGGAAACCCTGTGTTATCATTTCTAGAAAGGTGCTATATACATAAAGCTTTACTTCGTCATCTTGGATCTATGCTGTGCGCTGTGAGAGAAAACACGGCCATACCTCAGTAGTTTTTTTATTTGAATTCCTAGTTGGATCAAGTGAACAAAGAGGTATTTTGCTGCACTGGTGCACATTTGTCAAATGAGTTATTCAGTCGATTTCCCTGTTATTCATTTACATTAAGGTGAAAGTGAAGTATGAAGTTGCCTTGCACAAAAACACGCATCTGTGCCTTTGCTTCACAATAACAGTTTATGTAATTTCGTTGCTGTCGGGGTCTGTGTCTGCAGATTCTGAATCGCATTTATCTTAAAAGTAAACCATTTTCAACGACATATAGAGACGTGTATATGGTTTATTCCGAGGAGCGAGGGAGAGCAAGATTTTTAGTGGATAATAGAAAGGCTGGACATATCGCAGTAACCGTCACCGAGCCCAGTCCAAGGGGGGCTATTATTAGGAGTATTAGAGAATGCTTTTGTTTCGTTTAATGTTGGTTCAGCAACTACAAACCAAATTTTAGCTGTAAAATATCCTAAATGTGATATTTTGGGCTTTTGCTATTAAACAGTCCTTTTTACACCCCGCACCCTTCTGTTTGTAGTCAACTATAAAAGAGACAAGAAGGCAGATACTTACTTGATGGAGGCAGGGCCAGCTGCAGAGAAAACGAGAAACAAAAAGATTAGTTTCCCTTTCTCTAAATGTCAGCTGCTCAGATCAACGCTGCAAACATTCCTGCAGGAAATTCCCTGTAAGCATCAGATTAGTGGCAGCGAGGAGAGTCTACAATGTCAGCCGGGTGTTGCGCTGCTAGAGCGAACAGGTTTGGTTCACCACTCCAGGACGGGTCTTATTAAAGTCATCCCTGCTGCCTGTTATTGGGATTAACTGGTCATTTCCTCAGTATGTGGATGCAGCAGCTTTGGGAAAGCACTCACTGGAAGGGTAAAGTTCCCAACTCCAGTAAATCAGACAGTCACTCCATCTCCAACCACTATTAATATGGTACTTTTAAATGTTTGCTCTCTGCTGAATAAAACTTGTATATGATAAATTATTTGATTTTAGACCATAATCTTCAGTGTTTATTAAAAGAAACATGGCTGAGTGCAGATGTTCTTACAGAGGCCTCCCCACCAAATTTTAATTTCACTTACTCAACTAGAAACAGTAAAAGGGAAGGTGGAACTGCTTTTATGAGTTCAATCCTTTCTGCTAAACATGTTTTTATTTGCTAATTTTAACACTTTTGAATATACTGCACCTGCTTTTAACACTCCTCATGTTTTATAGGAATAAAGTTTAATTGATTTGAAAAAAAAGGTGACATTTCTCTTGTTTTTAATGTGTCTCTACAGGTATAATCCAGCAACAATCTTAAAAAAACGAGGTTACAGAAGTATTTGTGATTTTTCAGGCATTTACTGATAAACAGAACCAAGTCTAAATCGGCTCTAAGATCCAGAGCCGGCAGGCACCCTGAAACAACCCCGGAGGTCAGATGCACAAGCAAAGAGCTCATCGGCTGAATGAGCGATGAGAACATGCATGCCTGTCGGATTCCTGAGGGAGTACATACGAGTGATCTTGGAACCCAATTTGGAGGGGAAAAACTTGAAAACCTGACTAAAAATATCAAGAAGTAGGTCAGGTGTATTACCGAGAGCAGAATGTCACCTTCCAGACCTGTCTGCAAACTTTTAGTGGCTCCCTGCTGCATTACGCATCAGCAGTCGTTCGGCACTGGACAGGCCTGGTAGCAAGCCCAGTTATTTGATTCAGGTGTGTTGGAGAAGAGATGCAGCCATAGGTAGGAGGATAGCAGCACTGGAGCGGCTACACGATTCCCTGCATTAGCACGTCTGATTCAGGCGATTGCAGTTCAGGAATGCCTGTTAATCACCCATCAAATGAAATTAGCCAATCTGTGAATCAGGGAAAAATCTAAAACATACAGGCCAGTGTACCTTACTACTGCTACACAAAGCAGGTTGTGGGGAGTCAACTAAGCAAAGGAAAACTCTAGGAGGCCCAACTGATCCCCCCCCTTCTGGTTTAAGGAGAGGAGTAATATTTTTATGAATGCGGTGAAAAATAAAATAAAATTCAGAGGTATGTCTAATAAAAAAAAAAACGACATTAAGCGTCAAAAGTTGGAGCTACTTTAGTTTCCAAGCAAAGACCGTTGATGCTGTTTTGCAAGTATGAGAGATGTCCCAATTAACCAATTTTTAGGTTTATCTGATTTTTTTGCTTCATTGGGTCTTTATTCACTGACTGACAGCTCGACATGCTGCAGTTGCTGCCGTGACTCTCGTTAATGCATCTTAAGGCAGTTTGCTGGAAGAATTTAAACCCGTAGTTAGTATTGAAACTGAAAATACCTTCTCGGTACATGTGTTCTTTGTTCTTTCAATTCAATAAAGATTTGAAAAAAAGAAAATAAGGTAGTGGGATAAGTCAAATATGGCGACGCCCAGGTAGCCAATTGTTGGTGGTACCTCTTTACAAGAATCGTTTTAAGCTGTACGTTCCATATGAAAACGCCATTTCTATTTAGTTAAGTTTAGAGTTGGGGGCTCTACATGTAACATTGATTTTTATATGAACACAACTACTACTGTGGATGCGAGGGGTTTGCCATGTTGAAACTGAGTCGTCACAGGAATCTCCACCTTCCTGAGTGGGACGTCTGACTTCAACCTGCCGTTTTGCTACTCGAAAGTCATAATTTCCGACTTTTCCACTAAAAATGGACCGCGACGATAAACAAGGCCATGTCTTCAGGTATAAGATGAAACCGTGTGTGCAGAGGATTCAGAGAACGAGTCGTTTTGTTTCTCAGACCTGTCGCAGTTTAAGTACCATCCAAGATAGCTTATCTGCTGATTGAATTATGTATGCTAGTGTCTTTCTAAGCTAAAGTACATCATCAGTACAGTAGGGTTTCCAGTTGTATTTAGCTGAAACCTCATTTCCTAAGGATGTCTGCCTTAAAGGTGCTTCTTTTATCTATTTTTTTGTGTCGTTTCCATACCTACCGAAGCTTCTTTGTGAAGTAAATGTACATTATGTAACGTGGGTCATGTAGCAGAACTGGCAGGACTTGTTTTTTATTTTTTCCATCCCTTCACTTTCATAACCCAGAGTTGAGGATCCACATGGTAAAGGTAAACGCGACTGTTTCAGCAACCAAAAATAAAAACCACTCAGATCAATGGTGGGGATCGGTTTAGTTGACCAAATTAAAGTGGCCAAGACCGATTGAGTTTGAATCCCCCCTGCATTGCGCCACACTGTAAATTGATGTCTCATTTACATGAAATGCTCCCGTTTTTCCAGAGTCTTTTGGAAAAGTGTGTGAATTTGAACCATCCTGCCTATGGAGGACCAAAACTGACATAATTAAAAATAAAAGCAGAAATATATGCATTTTCTCTCTCTCTCTCTCTCTCTATATATATATATATATATATTTATTTTTTTTTTCCTTAAATGTGTATTTTACATTACCTCCTCTCCTCTTTTTAGGCCGTTTTCACATGTGTGGCCGTACCAGAAAACTGCCAGAGAAAATGCAAATTTTTTCTGTTCACATGGCACGGATCTCTGCCCGTATTTGAATCCAGTGTTTTACTACAAATAAACAGCAGGTGGCGGTATACAAATAAGTCTGTAGTTCTCCAACAAACAAGGGAGTGAGAAGTACCGACGTCATAAAACGAGCGACAGCCTAGAATGTAAACAAACTGGTCTACTGGTCAGCTGCTACCTGAAGCCATCTACAGGGTGAGTGTTGTAGTAAACCCGCCGTTTTGTAATCTGCTGTGTTGCTGTGGGATGCTTGAATCGCGTTGTTTTGGTATTTGTATGGTCGCGAGGTGATTCTGTAATTTCGGCCGGCGGTGTGTCGTCATTTCGCGTGGAGCGCGTCTATTGTCTTGAGTACGGCCAGAGTACGGGTTGTGTTCACATGATACGTGGCCGCCGTACCTGGACTCGGATACTACCTCCAAGGCAGGTCTCTCTGGCCGTATCCTGGCACGGTACAGTCTGTGTTCACATGGTACGAAATAAGTGGATTTTGACCAAATACCGTACCCGAGTACGGACTCCCGTACCATGTGAAAGCGCCCTTACTTTACCTTATGCATTTTCTCCTCGTTATGCAAATGAGGAGGGCTGCCCTCCTTGATCCAAATCGTCTACTATTGGTCAATAAACGGGGAGGAGCAGGATCCATGTGCAGATTTACTGTGCATGCCAGCTACAAGCCACTACCTCCAAAATCTGGAGAATTAACAGGTCAGCTTCATTTTCTGTGTCTGCAGCTAACTGGAGTAGCCTCTCACTCATAATGTCTAAGTGAAACAATAAATAGTCATCATTGACTGTATTACCTTCAGCTAAGACAGCAACATACCTTAGTTCTTCTGCAAATGTCTGAGACATCTCTGGTAGGGCTTTACTTTCTATCAAATCAGGTGTCCTCGCGAAACTGCCAAAAGCAAAGGCATGAACAATAAATCTGCACATGGATACTGCTTGTTCCTGTTCATTGACCAATAGTAGAGGAATTGGACCTAGAAGGGTAGTCATTTGCATAATGAGGCAGAAATGCTTAAGGTAAAGTAAAAAGAGGAGAGGAGGGAATGTAAAAACAAGGAATGTATGTAAGCATGCAATAAGAAAAAAGATTTTTGTGTAATATATATTTCTGCTTTTATTTCTTGACATAAATGCATGTATAAGGAAAAATAAAATATATTTTTGCTTTTTTTTATTATGTCCAGCATACCTGCCTACACAGGGTGTCCACCAAACATGAGTTGGCATATTTGGTCAAAAAGAACACAAATCTGAAATCCTTCGCAGCTCATTCTGCACTAAAATAGAATATCTTCGTCCTATGAGGTCACTGCCAATATATGGTAGAGATTAACATTCGCCTTACCTTTTTTAAAAACACATTTAGATGACTACACTGTAGAGCAGTTGGTAGCACTGTTGCTTTGCAGCAAAAAGGTCCTGGGTTCGAATCTTTCAGCAAGGAGGTTGTAAGTTCTCCCTGTGTGTGCATGACACCTCTCCAATAGTCGCCCTTAAGTACGACTTAACGTCCAGGTTGTAACCGGTGCCTTGCCCAATGACGGCTGAACATTTCAGTTTTAAAAGTCTGTTCACATTTGTTTTTTTGGTGAAAACAAAACTGGAGGAAATCCAGCGATATCAGATACGTAGCCAAAAAGACATGTTTTGTTTCGTGGAGGAACGATTCACAATGTTTTCTCTGAAATTTTTACTCAAACCTCAGAGGTCAGCTCGCTTTTTTTATCCTTGTTCTGACATTATAAACGTGTTTACGATCCATCTGAGCACAGAATGCACCTCTGATACAGTATCAAGGAACATAACAGATGGGCATTTATGCTTTCTCTTATCAGTAAGAGGTATATATAAATCATTTAAATGCTGTACCTCGCTAAGCATGAAACAATCGCTTCTTAAAGTCCTAAAGAAACCTATTTAAGACATTTAACTACGTGTACAATATTAGTGAGGCTAATATTGCAAAAACACCAAATTAAACTATTAACAATTTCATAATGAATAAGGCTGTTAGTAGTCCTACTTTACGTAATATTAATGACTCATTTAGCTATTTTTTACACTTTGTGACAGAAAGGGAAATTATGAATATATATTTCCATATTTGTACAACTTTTTTAAGCTAGAGCTTTTTTTACTTTTTAATATCTGCTGCATGCCTTTCTGAGGTATCTACTTGTCAAATCAATTATTACCTGTAGTTTTGTTTAGATTTTAAATTCAGGCATAAAAATTATTTTTAAAGTGGCATTTCTTGGGATTTAGGACCAACTTTATTGATTAAAAAGGACTTAATTTGGGCTGATCTTTGTATTTAACTTATACAAATCATAAAAAGTTTTATTGGTTTTTCTAAAGGAAACTAGTGAAGGCACTTTTTAGAAGTTGAACAGATAATGTGATTACAGACATGCTTCTCGAACACAACTAAAATGTATTAAATTAACCCAGAAGAGACGAGTTGTTGCACGGTGGTTTGTTTTCCAGTTAAATCACCAGATTTTTCCACAATAAAAGCAGAAAGGAAATGCTGATGTGGTAAATCTACATATAACTCCTCCGAGTTCAGCAGTTTAACGCGAGACAAATCAGAGAAACAACAGGGGAAGCATTTTGCTGACACTGCTGCAACGTTAATTTGAAGTTGCAGCAGGTGAACCGATCCCGGTTCTCCAGGCCGACAAGTTTCATCATCATCAGTTTCATCACATTACATATATGACTTCCAAGAGGGGATTAAAGCAACATGGCAACTACATTACATCAGCACGAATCACAACACACTGAATCTGCTCCTTAAACACACACAACTGAAAAGGTTGCAGTAGATGCCCTGCATCCTTACAACACCAAGTTTTATTGCTCCAGGCACTTATCCTTCACAAACGATTAGAAAGTGCCGCATGTTCTGCTGCTCTTTCACTATTATTGAAGCTATATGTACAGAACCTGATCAAAACACAATTTTAACAATTTGCGAGAAAACACACTAAAGTAATTAGGAACTTTTCTAGCTTCGTTCTGATACTTTTAAAGAGCTAAAGCACTTGTGTTCATTCAGATCTTGCTTGAGTTGCATATGAGAACTAAAATATAGTTAAAATATTTTGTCAATCGTCAGGTTTTAAAGATGGATGGATTCGAATCGGACGTCCCAAAAAAAAAAAAATCGATTTAATCGTTTAACATTGTTCTTCCCTTTTAACAGCTAAAATATGAGGGTCTGAATGGGCATAATTCTGTTTCCCCTGGCGAACTTTAACCCCATCCAGATTCGCATCACTGGACTACAGGGAGTAACAGCTAGAAAATAAAATAAAAACACTCCTTGGATCAGATCTGGATGATCGATTTAAACTCTCGGGATCAAATGGATACTTCAAATTTGAACTGATACCCAACTCCAGATGGAGATATGGGTGGATGATGCTTAGAAAAATGGATGATTAACTGGAAGGATTAAATTATTTGTGGATTAATTGTAGAAAGACAGACTAAGAAATGGAGGAATGGACTGAAGAAACTAAAAAGATTCATCGGATTGATGATAGATTAATTTATTAGTAAATGAACCAAAGGATTAATGGACGGAAGGGTAATTAAACAAATTAATATTATTTCTTAAACATTAGGGGTGTGTATTGGCAAGAATCAGGCGATACGATATGTATCACGATATGAGTGATACTGTATATTGCGATTTTCTAAACTGAATTTAACCGTTGAAAACCTGTCACATCATCGTAAACACACCAATATGTTTCATCCATAACTCATCTAGTTTCATTACTAGTTCTAGTTGATCCACTGGAACGACGGAGATAAAAAAGCCACCAAAAAACAGTCCTACTTTCAATTTTACTGCCAAAATGATTGTGGTGTCAGAATTTCATTGAAATTCAAAAACATAAAAAAAATGTATTCTTTGCTCTTGAATATCGATATATTGTGACATAAAATATTGCGATATATTGGCATATCGATATTTTCTTACATCCCTATTAAATATATCCGTCAGGATGTCCGTACATTATTTAGGTTATTATATTGAAAATAATTACCTGAAAGTGAAATAGATTCCATACTCTGCTTTATTTTTCCCCACTTTTATCCACAGTTAGAAACATATTCACGCTCTTGTGAAGCTCAGTGCTTCCGTATGACCCGTCTGACCCTGCAGCGGATATTACTGCAGAGCAAATAACTTTTAAACGGAGATAACTCCTGGAATCATGACAAATCCAAGTCTGCGTTGCCAAAACAAACACACACAGGTCACTTTAAATATAGACCCACAACCTCTTGATGGTCTTCAGGTGTAGAACGGTGACTTTTACCTGGGATTATGGTACCATTAGGGCCAGCCCACATCCTGCTCCTTGGCTATAATCTCCCTTTAGGCTTAGCTGGAGCAGAACAGCCGCTGCTCATGAATGAGACACACGTCACTAAGCATGTTTTCATTTTCCACAGATGGTTCGAAGGTAAAGTCTTGCGCAAGCTGAGATAAGAGAAAGCACTAGAATGACAGCTGTTAGACAACATCTCAGCCCAGTTTGCTTTAAATACCAACAGTCAGTGTGAAATATTTGTTATAGACTGGACAAGAAGAAGAAAAAATGCTGACCTTAAAAGAGTATTAAAACTGATTAATACAGAAGCCTGGACTTATGTAATGTGAAATAGACATGTTCTTCATGTTGCACAAGTTTGGTTGTTTGGGTGTTAAATTGACCATATTTTCACCAGTTATCGTTACTTTTCACTTTAAAAGGCAGTAGCCCTTCAAGATATTTATAATTATTTACTTTAAGCAACAATTTTCTCTTTTTGTACACGTCATGTAGGAATCCACATTGACTTATATAAATTGCGCATCCCTACTTTCATTAACTTTAATTTCCTTTAAAGTTTTATACAAAATTGACATTTTTCTTTTAAAAAAAATATATCAATCCCAAAAACTAGCATTTGAGGAACGTTTTTTAATCTAAAATCAGATCACATGATCGGCCTAAATCTCTTCCTTTCTCAACTAATCACATGTTTCCTCTGCAAATATGTCGATTAGACACAACCATAACGGGTAGACAGAACTTTAATCCGGGAAAAGAGGAGTTTTGATCAACACTAGTGAGCCATCTTGGCAGCTGTCAGACAACAAGCTGATCAAACGGGCCATGGTGGGGCGCGCCTCCGCCGTTAGCAGCAACTCAAAGCAGGGTTAACTCAGGCCGATCACACGGCCAAACAAAAACACAACAGCAGCCCACCACATGAAAACCACCCCCTCATACCAGAATAAGTGGCCGCACATACTGATGACAGCGTCCCTGGCACTGTCCAAGCAAATGTTGCACTCGAAGGTGGCCCGATCCCGCTCGCTTTCCCCGCCCGCGCCGTTGCTGCTGCCGCCGCCCGGCCCGTCGCGGTCGCTGCTGCTCTCTCCGGCGGGGAACCCTCCTCTGCTGGCCGGCCCGCCGTTGCTCGAGAAACGTGGATCCGTGGCCGCCATGACGTTAGCTGGCCGAACTGGTAATGGTCGAAACGAAAACGAGAACCGGGCCGAAACCAACTCAGCGGGGTTCCCGACTGGGACCGAAGGAAAGCCACGAGTCAGAGGAAACTGCTGCCGCTAAGGCCGACCATGAACCGCCTGGAGCCGTTACTGCTACTTTACTGCTACCTGCAGCAGAATGTTTCAGGAAGGAAAACGGGAGGGGCGGAGCTAACCCTACGTCATACATCTACGTGTTTGACGCTCAAACACACCCCCATTGGTGGCAGTTAGCAGCACAGACATACATAAACATATATATAATATAATATAAATATATAGCCTATATATATATAGGTATATATAGGCTTAGGTTATTTTGAGCTATTTTTTTTGTGATGCTGCTATAGGCTTAGACTGTTGGAGGACAACCCGACCACTTTTCTTCTCTCTTCTACTTTTCTCTTCTACTACTCTCCAGATATATTTTTTCTGCTCTTATTGCGATTGTTAACCCAGTTTTCTCTCAGTTTTTTTCTCCACATAGAAGCTCCACCCTGCTCAAATATAAAGTCCGCTGCTGGATGGGGAACATCGGTTCAAAATGACCGAGCAACCGCCATGCTGTCTCTTCTCTGTCTTCTCAGACCCCCAGATGGTTGTAGCAGATGACCCCTTTACTGAGCCAGGTTCTGCTGGAGGCTTTTTCCTGTTAAAGGAGAGTTTTTTCCTCTCCACTGTCGCTACATGCTTGCTCAGCATGAGGGATTGCTAAGGAATTGCTGTGGTCGGATTCTGCATGATCCTGGCTCAACTTCACGTCGATGACTCATCACAATCTGGTGGGATTCCTTACATTGAAAACTTTTAACTGATTGGAATGTTTGCATAATTGCATTTAAATTACTTTTGCTGTAAAGTGCCTTGAGATGACATTTGTTGTGAATTGGTACTATATAAATAAAAGTGAATTGAATATATATATATATATATATATATATATATATATATATACATTAGCAGTATGGCTATCAATTCAATTCTGATTCTCGAGAGTGGAACGATTATCACGATCGTATTGAGTCTGATCCAGTTTGGTATAAGTATTGATCAGTTCTAATAAAAGCGTTATTTTTTTAGCTGTTATCTTAGTTATATGCCTGTAATTCAATGAAGTAACGCTTAACAGTTTACCAAGAAAAAAACTGAACTGACACTTACAATGGTTGTCTGGATTTTTTATTTCTGTTTTAGCTGAAAAAAAATGGGGCAAACTATGTTAAAAAGTAAACCAATTTTTGAACTTGTGAATCGATTTGATTCTTAGAATTTTTATAAGAATCCATTCAGAATTGAATTTTCGATTTTTTTCAACACTGCCCTAGTTAGCAGGATGAGAAGCAATTTCAGCAAAGCATTCAGCTAAAGAACCTGAATACAGAAGCAAAAAAAAAACATAAAACAATTAGCAGATACTTTATAAAAGCAAAGATAGAACAGTTAGTTTATGTACTGAAATATAATTTGAGCTGAAAATGCTGAAACAACAAAACTCAAAGAAAAAGAAACTTGCTGAATGAAGAGGAACAGAAAAGCCTGAGCAGAACTGGTGTTTACTCTGTGTGACAGTGTGAGGTTCCTGTCACTATGATCTTGGGGATATCCACAGGGGTTAGCGCACATGACTCTCACCTGGGAGCCTGGAGATCGAACCCCCGCCCAATGCGCGCATTTCCACAACTGCATTTATTCACCTGACCTCAAAATGCAACAAGTTCAACAGATGGAAAGTTATTTTAGAAAAATGAAGTTTTGTGTAGAAGGTGGCCTCCTTTGATAAAACGTAGGTGTGTAGGTCTGTTTTTTTATTTCTGTTTTTTAAAACATGTTTCTTTTTCGGTCAGTGAATTGCTCACATTGCAGAGCATCTAGAAATTTCACTCAAGTTAGCATAGCAAAACTTTCATAATAATATTACTGAAGTGAAAGTAAAACTTACAGTGTAGTAAGGCTAATACTACTATTAAAAGTGATTTTTTTTCTTCAAAAAGTTACTCAAGTAAATTTGAGTAAATGTAACTAGCAAATACCCACCTCTGGTAAACACTTGAGTTTGTAGGGAGCAGGTGCTAGGAGGAAGGATCCCCAGTAATGCTCCTCTGTGCACCTAGGATGCAACTGTAGCTCTCCAGTTCAGCAACTGCTGTCATCCATGGGGTTGGGAGACCCTGTTTGACAGTGATGTTATTTTAGCCAGTCCTTCTGTATGGCCTCAATAGAGAAACAGCACCACAGAAGATAGCTGATGCCACCACCAGATTCACAAAGGGTCCTTAGGAGCGCTTCCTGCACTTCAAAAGACCTCAATGAATAAGTAACTAAAAGGGAGGGGAAAAAAAACAAACTAAACAAGTTTTTTTATGCATGATCTCCAGATAATTTTGTTGCCAGCTGTAGTCAAACATAAGGTTTTCAATTTAAAAAAAACAATGGTGTAAACGATATCTTTAAAGACCAAGTCTGAATGTCCAGCCTGGTCAGTAAGCAATGATTAAACAATCTCATTGTATTTAAGACTGAGATTTTTTTACTTTATTTTGGAGAGACCATAAGTGCATATTTTTTATGAGTTTAGATCAATCATTTCAGTTAGCAAACTTACGTAAACATGCTGTGATTATTTATCCTGTGTTTTTGTTTTTTTTACTTTTGCAAATTGAACATTTTAGGTCCAAAGTATGAAGAGCTACACTCGAAAAAAAAAAAAAAAAAAAAACGTTTAACATTTTGGTTGTCTATTTACATATTTTCCTTCCAAAAGTGTCAACATTTTTCAGAATCGTAAATCTATAAACTTGACTATCTTCATAGAAAATATGTAGAGGTAAGTAATTTTAAAAAATATATATTTGTTAGCCGCAAAAAATGTGAGGTGATTTTATTTATTTATTTACACATATTTACCAATCACACTTATTCACATTCCTTGACAGTAGTAGGCGCTTAACGTTCTTGGCGAACGTCCGGAACCTTTGTAACTTCATTGTCTTGACTCGGACTCGTAAAAGTTATACACCGAAAACGTGTTTACGGTACAAGTGTCCGCATGGGCTGGTTATGGTTGCAAAATATGTGCGGTGGCCGCTAAAATAAACGAGGTGGTGTTTAATTTTAGTACTATTTAAGCGAGGCTTGCGTTGTCGGAGATTAATCGGAAAACGGAACCTGCACTGGTTCCGATAAAAACGACCCAGCATGAAGATCAAACGTCAGAAACAGGCAAAGAAAACGATTAACTTCTACAAATACAACTTCAGCTTCAGAGAGCCTTTTCAGATCCTAATTGACGGAACTTTCTGCCAGGCGGCGCTGAAGAACAAAATCCAGATCAAGGAGCAGATGCCCAAATATCTGATGGGAGAAATTCAGCTCTGCACCACAAGGTATTTAAAATGCAAACCTTTATCTGTCATCAGGGTTTAATGTTGATCTATTTTTATGTGTTTAATCTGTTTTGTTTTCTGTCTTTCGTGCTTAGCTGTGCTTTGAAGGAGCTAGAGACTCTTGGGAAGGAGCTTTATGGAGCTAAAATCATCCTGCAGAGGTTTCAGGTCAGGAAATGTGCTCATGTGAAAAACCCAGTCCCAGCATCTGAGTGCCTGCTGTCAATGCTGGAAGAGACTAATCCACATCACTACTTTATTGCCACACAGGTAAGCAGTCACACTGGTGGCAAACTGCAGGTGTTTAAAGCCAATTAAGTAATATAAAAAAAAAAATTTGATCTAACATAGAGCCACTCAAAACGTGTATTTTTGCAGGTTGTAGTGGGTTAAATCGAGTTTAAAAACACATGAATGGATGATTAACTGTAAGAAAACAGACAAGTGGATGGGGTTTTAAAATGGAGGGATGAATGATCAGAGAAATTAATGGACTGAAAAATTAACATGGGGCAAAGAAATAGAAAAGTGTTTGTATGCGTTAATAAACGGAAAATTTAATGTAATGACCTGCTGACGGAAGATTGGAAAAGGAATGAATGAAATATTGGATGGACATTTAGAGGATGGAATGATATCTATGTATGCGGTATAGAGAATTTTGTCTTAAAATGCAAATATATCCCACAGTTTTATCCACAGTTGTCCATATTTTATGTTTTTCTTTATCTTGAAAACAAAAATAGGAATAAACTGGTGGATCTTTACAAGAAAAAACTACAAAATTTCTAACCGTAGATATTTATAAAAAATTAGAAGCTGTATTTCTTTTACGGTTTTGCAACATTCAAGCCTCTAAAACAATTTAATTAAGCTGGTCCGTGGGCAAAATAAGAGCTCCTTGGACAGTGAAGGTTTCTGGTTCAAGCTGGTGCATGGCTGTGAAATGGGGAAAAAATGATAAAGTGCTTTCCATATTCTTTCTGTACAAATAAAAATCTGTTTATCCCCCTTTACTCTGATACCTTTAAATAAAATCTAATGGAGGTTATGAAATGATATCCCAAGCTTTGAGCATCTCGCAGAGCTCTCTACAGTTTATAATCCCCAGGGTGGTGCATGGTGGTTGCAGCATTATGCTGTGGGAAAATTTTCTTCAGGGAGGCTTGACTACATTGATTAGAAGATGGAGCTAAATGCATCCCAATCTTTGAAGGAGACCAATGAACTCTGGAGATGATTCAGGGATTAAATTGCTCAGAAGTTTAAAGCAGTTTTGCTTTAAAAACTCTGAACTGCTCACAGAGAACTCATCAATACATCATCCAGAGAAGTAACTAAAACCCTTACTATTTTTGTAAAAAATAAAATGGAGAAAAAATTATACTTTTCAGTGCGCCGAGAACCATTTAGAGTAAAGTGTTCTGATCAGAAGAGCCCAAAACGGAACTATTTGGCCTGGATTCTAAACATTATTGCTGCTGGAGAACTAACTCTGGCCTGGACAGAAACATGGCCGCTAGGGCTGTAGCGACACACCAATCTCACGATACGATACACAACATTCAGCCAACGATTCGATATAATTCCCTACACTTATGTCGTTTTCTGAAAGATTTAAAGAGGACAGAGTGATTTTTGTGACATCTTGTGAATTTTCCATTAACCTGGATTGAAATAATTGAACTGAAAACTAAAAAGATCAATTGCACCACTTATGTATCTGACTGGACAGAGTCTACAGCTTGCAAATGTTGGACAAAATGAATCAAAGATGTGTTGAGAAAATTTGTTTCATTTATTGAAACAGTGCAAACTTTAGCTTACAGGCCTTAGAAAAATAAATAAAGTGCAGTATTGCAAATGACGATGGAGAGTTAAAAAGTGCAGCAAGTTTCTTTGACAGCTTTTTTTTTTTTTAGCTTGCCATTGAACATATGAGGTAGCCAGATCTGTTAGAATTTAATTAAAATTCTTAAAAATAAAAAACATGATGTTTTCCTTTAGATACAATATTGTGATTTAAAATATCTCGATATATTGGAATATCGGTATTTTCCTACATCTCTAGTGGCAGCATCATGGTGTGGGGATGCTTTTTCATCTGGCACCTGACAGGGAAAGTTGGCACACGTTGAGAAAAACGCCTAAATTGCCTTCTCATTTCGACGGAAAGTCCTGCAGAGTTCTGCTAATGGGCCAAAATTTTGCTTCAGTTGACGTCAAGCAGAAATTAACCCTAAAAGTTGCAACCCACTTGCCCCTGAAGACTTAAAGTGGACCTTGCATGAAATTTGCATTTTTGGAGGTTTTTGATCATATCTTTTAGTTCCCCCAGCCTGCCTACGGCCCCTAAGGGGTTAAAATTACTGATTAGTCTTCCCTCTGTTGTATGTCTGCCTACATACTGAAATTAGCACTCAGAAACGGGCTGTTTGGCACTTCTGCATATGACGACACCTTTCGGCATATTATGTGTTGAGTTCCAGCCAATTACCCCCTTCCCGAACTACACCCTGCAAGTCCCTCCCTCCACGGCGCGGAGAGCTACGGTGACAGGCAAACAACAAACCAACAGCATGGAGTCCAGACCGCATCCAAACTGCATTGTACCTGGGTGCACAAAAGAGAACATAAATCTCTTTGTCCTCCCCACTTCTGAGCCACTGAAAAGCTTGTGGATAGATTTTATGTATGCAGGGAATGTGCCCGACTGACTGCCGAAGCGTGTGGTAGTTTGTGGCAAACATTTCTAGGACCGCTGTTTTTCCAACTTGGGACAATACAGCAGTGGATTCGCAGATTGTCTTAAACGTCCGTGAACCAGCAAATATCCCCGTACAAGTAAGCATATTACATCAACAATGTCCTTTAGCTGTTAGTACACATTGTGGCATTGTTTGAGTTGTTCGCTTTACAATTAGCTTCAAAGCTAACATTCAGAATTAGCTTCACAGCTAATAACCCAGTTTGTTTATGTAGCATAGGTGCTGGTATGCTTTGGGGAAAAAAAGATTATATATTATAGCTGAACATTCGAAATATCGTTAGAGAATCATTGACCACAGAAGCGCTTAGCCTAGGCCCCGCCCTCTGAAACCCGGTCGTTCTGTGCTAATGCTAACAGAAGGGCTACCTCGTCACACCTGCAATTCTACAACAAGGCTGAATTATGGCAAGCGATCCTTTAATATAGTATTACGGTACTTAGAGTGTGGCTAAAAAGGGCCCAAAGATGGCGGGGAATTTCATGCCAGTTGTACTTAAACTATTGAGTCAGAGGGGCTGAAGACAGATACATGCCTTGTTTTTACACATTTATACTTTTCGTCAGCAGGCAGGAGTCAGTTCCTTGAGGAATGAATTAGTTATGTGCCACAACACTTAATTTCCCTCTAGTTGCTTGCATTCCTCTCCTCGACTTGGCTGTGTCACTCGCTCTACTTCAAAGAAACCTCTACAACTCGATCAGATCGTGAAGACGTCCTACTCTCACAACCCTCTTACTGTTGCGCCATTCAGGACTTTATTTTTTTGCATCATTCCGTATCAGAAACGTTACTTTCTTTGTCCATTTCTGTCCAGGACCATGGAGTAACTGCCGGACTCAAAAAGATCCCAGGCGTTCCTCTGCTCTACATCATTCTCAACACCATCGTGCTGGACAAGCCCAGCCAGGCGTCCCTCGACCACGTCCAGGCCGTTCAGCTGGGGGAGCTGGTGACGCCCGCCCAGCAGCAGAGCATCCGCAGCCTGAAGGAGGAGCAGGGCATCGGCCTCGAAGGCGGAGAGAGGCGGGGGAAGAAGAGGAAGAGGAAGCAGAGCAATCCCAACCCTCTTAGCTGCCTGAAGAAGAAAAAGAAAGGCGTGCCGACGCCGCCGCTGAGGAAGACGGAACCGGGAGAGAAGAGGAAAAGAAGTCGACACAAGAGAAGGAAAGCGGCGAGAGGAGACGACCTTGCTGCGGCTGTTTCAAATACGTAGCGGGACAGAAAGACAAAGACCTCACCTTTTTGTTTCCTCAACATTAAGCAATAATTTTAACTTTTCCTCCTTTTCTTACACAATTCCCCCATGGAACCAGACTTTCTTATCCTTCTCTAAGATTGCAGGATATCAGGAAAAAAACATCTCTTAGCAATACGTTTCTGAATATTGTGATATCAATATCAGCTCACATGAACATACGGTTACACGACTCGTGTTTTATGTTCTCCATCACCATGTACCCACCTGTCAGTGAGGTTTACCATCTTGGCCACTAAAAATATGCATCAAGGGTCGACATTGATGGCAGCGGGGGTCCCACACACCAGGCCAGATATGTTGTTTATACAGAAAATCTACTTGAGCTGTATTATCCCTCCAAAGTTATGCCTTCAAGCAATCATTTGCCACCCCGATCTTGCTCATGCTGATATTGTAGATTGTGATTTTATATGTAATAGTTCCCTTAAAACATGGACTACAAACTCGCAGTGAGAAAGATGGATGGCGGATTCACTCTGTTTAGCCAGAAGTCCATGTCCTTGTTTCGCAGTTCCAGTGCAAATACTGTGACATAATAGTTCAAAAAACATAATAGATAATAGAGAAACTTAAACAAAACTCTATTTAAGGGCCAAAAAGGTAGAATTTTCATGTTATGTCCCCTTTAAAGCAAATTCTTAAAGTATAAATACCGAAATTCCTAATTTCTCTATGACTATATCTACTGGGATCACTGAGGGATGGAGGGTTGGATGATGAACAAATAAATGGTTGGAAAGATGGTGGGATAGTTGGTTTGATGATAAACAAATTGGTTAGGGGCGATATGGCCTCAAATCTATATTGCGATATAATCTTTCCAGACACAGAGCAGCCGAACAGCTTCAAAAAGGTTTTATTATGCAAAATGCATTTAGAAAGTATGCTTTTCTTTTTCCAAAAGAATGCAACACAAAAAACGAAGATATTTTAAATAAAATAAAAGCTTAATATTACTCACAAGCTTAATAAATCTCAAAAAAGAAACCTGCTTATATTTGAATTAAAAACGCTTCAAGTTCAATAGGTTTCTTTTCCGTAAAATGTAAAACGACAAACTTTGAACATTATATATTTCAATGTGAAGAACACGAACATCAGCATACTTGCTTACCTGGTAAAATGCATTTATAGTCAAACATTTCTACCTTTGGCTAAATTTATATGATTGATGCCTTTAACCTTTTATATTGCTCACTACTTGTGTAATGGAACAGTTATTCGGATTTTGATCTTTCGGTAAAGCCGCAACGATCCGATACACACTCGTACCAAACAGATACAGCCGTTTAATACCTGAATACACGTAGAATATTAATGTGCCGAACTCGGAGCGCGAATCAAACCGGGAAGTACTCCCAAATATCACTAAACTATTTGGGAACAGTAATGGTGTCTCGTGCAGCTACAGTAGAAAAAGAAAGATTGACTGAACCTGAACTTTGTCAGCAAAAGCCTCATTCCACAGCAAAGTCTCTAAAGTAGGGCGACCATATTTTGACTTGCAAAAAACGAGGACACTTGACTAATTCCTGAAACACTTCAACAAATACTCTGTTTTCTTAAAAAATACTTTTGATTTCAACATATTCAATGTGTTCCTTTCTTAATGTGCTAAGAAAAAAAATATTACTTGATCTGTAAAAAGAATGTGAAAATTGGAAATGTCCTCAGAAAAGAGCACAGTTGGTCACCAGATTTAACACGCTCTGCACTGAACTGACCCAGTCTCCTGAAACGATGTCAAGTTGAATGGAAACATCATTGATACTGGAGGAAAAAAAACAGCTGATGTCCAACATGGCTACAAGTAGCATCTAATCATCCCAAACTACTTATGTATAAAACACAAAAGGAATCCCAGTTGATGAGAAGGGATTTACCAACAGCTACTCATGATGCATTCAAGTCCAGCTGGGCGAGTAGGGTGTTAAATTATCAAAAACTTTTGTGTTTTATTCTCAAATATGCACAAAGTATTATTTAAACGTAAACACTTGACTGTTTTCAAGTGGTTCTATTATTTTGTGCTCTGGCTATATCTGCTTGTACTAGTTTATCAGATTTCTAGTCGGTTCTAAACTTTCACATTTTTTAATATGCACATAAGAAAAATCGTATTTATTTTTGTTGATTTAAGTGTACCAAAAATTACCGAACCATGACTTTAAAACCCCAAATACATGCAGGATCTTATTTTCTATTTTAGCATACAATTACACCCACTAGTGGATATAGATATTGTTTAAAAATGGGCACTACATTATATAAAAAAAAACCACCAACATGTGCATTTTCTTCCACTGGTCATAGTGTTTTATTTTGAAAAGTATTTTTTTTCTCTCTCAAAGCAGTCTGACTTAAAGTGCTTCTAGACAACACCTGCAGCACTGATGATTTGTCTTTGCTTTTTTTTTTTACAAAATAAAACAGACTTACATTTTTAAAATACACAACGTGCTCAGACATTGATAAAATCAGCTACAGTGGAGAAGGTGCATTAGAAAACTGATTTAGCTGAAAGAAATAGATGGGAAACTGAGGTAATTAAGCAACAAGTCACTAAGCGCCCACCCCTTTCAAATAAGTATTACATCTACTACCATGTATAAAAAAAGAAATAATATTTTGCATACAAACAGAAAGTATCAATACAACAAATGAACAATAAGGGGAATTAACTATTAAAGCAACACAAAATTCAAATTTCTGGAGACGACATGCTGGTATTCCAGAAAACTCATATTTTCATTGTGCACAATGAAAATATGAGTTTTGCGTTTTGTTGCTATTCTGTGGTATTTTGAAGACAAATATAAACCTTATATGTGTATACTGCATTCTGTGCACACAAGGTTACAATGAATATCGGTTTCTGAGAGCTAGACGATTACAGACTGTTAGATGGTGGAACATTAATTCATTTTGACATAGTTTTCTTGTTTTAAGTTGCAATCTTCTCTATATAAACACCGGTATATATTTTTAAAGCAGAAAATCTAAATAAATCAAATACTCTTCAGATATTTTCCACCACTTCTGCTTACAGAAATTAAACACGAATAAAACAGATCAGTTGTAATCTATATTTTTTTTAAAGGAGGAAATCTGAATGAATCAAATACTCTTCAGATATTTCCTGACACTTCAGCTTACAGAAATTAAACATGATGTTTTTAGTGACTTGAAAACAGTGCTGCTAAACATAAGGCCCTCAGTGCAGTTTTTTTTAATTTATTTTTTTATTTTAATTTCTGTCCTGGAAGCTTGAATCTAGATGACATGGAAACGAGGTCCCGGCGTAGCAACAATATCGCTGTACGGCTCCTCCTGAACGAGCTCCACCGCCTGCTGCTTCTTCAGAACCAGGAAGCTGTAGAACTTGGCAGCCGCCTGCTTTCTGTTGTTGTTCCTGCACATGTCCAACAGGCTGACTGACTGAGCTCCAGTTTTGGCCATCACCCTCTGTGGAAAGATTAAGAGCTGCGTTCACACAGTTTCTCAGCTTGCTTGTAGGTTGGTTTATCTGAAACGCTCCCTCCATGGGGCTCAACATTAAGTTCTATCAAGTGTTTGGTGCTTTTAGTTTGCTCTTATTTTCATATAGTGTGCGTATATTGGGACGAAGTGTGTAGAAATTAAGCTTCTTGTGACATCACTGCCGCATTTTATCTCCGTTTCCATGCTTAAAGATTAGCTAACCATCTTGCGCTAAATGTAGTGTTTTATAAGCAGTCTGAGTTTCCCAACTGGCCAAAAAGGGGCGGCAAATAAATCAGAAAATAGAGTCAGATCCCCTGCCTTGTCAGAAATTCGACACAGCATCTGCGTAGTGTAAAGTGAGATTAGAATAATGTTATACAGTCAGTAGAGGTACATTACATGATAGCACATTTTTTTTAGAGTTGGTGTTTCAAATGAATTTCAGGAATTGAAAGAGGGGAATCAGGAAAAAAAAGTTATTTGTTTAATGCTGATACAAGTAAAAAGAAGTCATAATCATTTTTTTATTTATTTTTCTTGTTTATAGTACCCCAAAAACTTTCAGAACTGTGATTTTAAAAACTCCAAACATGTAGTGTAACTTGAGATTTGCATGACGTCAAAAAGATACGATTAAAAAAAAAAGTCTGGGTACTTTTTCAAGAACAAAGAAAAGTAAAAGCCCTACCTTAAAGGTCTCATTCATTTGTTGTTGTTTTTCTGGGGGTTTTTCAAGATGTTTTATGTGGAAAGAATGTCGTCTCAGTCTTGTTTCAGGAGGTTGCAATTTGTTGGTAGGAGTGGGTGGGGTGAAACGTCTCGTCTCTGGCTAACAGCGATGTAACTCTTTTGCTACCTTCGATTAAATAATTAAATTTACTTACTTCGCTGCCGGTTTTCCAAGACAGATTCCAACAGTTCTTTCCTCAGCTCATCTTTTTTTGGTAAAAAATGCGATGCTAATTGTCGCAAATAAACCAAACCCATCCATGTTCTGCCATGCTGTGGAGTTGCTAAACGTTAGCTTTGGTTTCTAGCTTCTACTAGCAGAGACGTGTTCTGCTCTCCCCAGGCTACAAAATCCACCTTCCTGGGGGCGGTCGAAACACAAGGTAGGCAAGACCATGAAGCTTTTTGTGACTCACTTGTTCTCTTCTCTATTTTCTTTGTGTGGCCAAAGCAGGGAATGGGGAATGGACAAATGTTCACACCAACTCAGAGATTGCATCGATGGGGAGCCTTAGTCACGCCCTTCTCATTCCGGTCCATGGGTCAAAAAAATGAATGAGTCAATGGAACGATAAAAGTTATTTTCTGATCCAGTTTGAAATGCGCCGTGGATCGAACATATGATGTCCATGAATTTAAAAAAAAAAATTTGATGCAGAGAAAAAGCTGATTTTCGACCGAAAGTAAAATTTACTTTAGGTTTTGTGTAAAAACGTTTAGCCGACTACAACTGCAGAAGAAGAAGGAGAGCGAGGGTCGTAGCCTCCAGGATGAAGAAAGGAGCAAAAAACATGGAGAAAACCTCTATAAATCAGACCATGTGGAAAGTAGCAGCTATGTCGAGGATAAAGTAGTCGGTGGAGTGAGAGCCAGCATGGAGGAGAAGCTCTACAAGATCTAGGTGAGTGTTTTAGGTGCTATAGCTAGTGCTAGCTCCGATTAGGAAAATTACGTCATATATGCGATTTCTGATTTGTAGGCATTTTAAATGCGAATTTTTACAATCAAATAAATCCCAAATCACTGGACAAACACAATCAAAACGTACATCGTTAGTTATCATTTAAATCAAAGTACAACATATGTGTGATTCAGGACGTAAGACAAAGAGGACCAGAAAATAACTTTTATCCCTCCATTGACTTCCATTCATTATTTTTTCGGTTTGGGGACCCACGGGCCGACCGGAAGGGGAGGAGACTTAGGCTCCCCAATGTATTTAAAAAATAACCAGTTTCAGTGAAGGAGACCTTTAAAGTATTAATAGATTTTAAAATCTAAAAAAAAAAATTGCGGCAGATAAATATGACAACGTTTTTGTTGATAAAAAAAAAAAACAATCACCATCCGTCTCATTCTGCATGTTTTTTACCTGTAGGCCATGAAGCATCTGCTGAGTTCTCTTGTTCCACCTCCTCTCCTCCTGGTCTTGTTCTCCTCCCTGTGCCTCTTCCTCCTGTCACAACATCAGCATATTTATAATTTACTCTTTTTTTTTATTGAGGCTATGAACTAAAAAGAAACAAGTACATTTGTTTTGTTTTTTTCCAACCTCTTCTTCAGAGTCCTCTTCGTTCTTCTTCTTGTCCTTGTCGGCAAGTAAGTCCAGTTCTATTAGTTGGCTGATGTTTGCGGTGGTCTCCTCAGGAGGCAAATTCACCGTAGCAGCTTCGAGTTGCTGAGACGCTGCAGCGTCTGATCCCTGCTGCTGCATCTGTTGTTGCTGCTGCTGCTGCTCTTCTAGGTTTCCGGTCTAGATTCCAGAAGAATCGAGGACATTGTATAGTTGCAAAGATGGCAGACAAAAACCCAAAAAAAACAAGAAGCGGAAAAAAAACGAGTCTTACAGGAAGAGTTGGATCTGAGTCCTGGGGCTTGTGCTTCAGGCCTCTTTGAGAGGATGGTGGAGGCATGATGGCTTCGTCCAGAGTCGTCCTGCTACCCTCCACGGCTGAGGTCTGCAATGCGTTGGCCTCCTCCATGATGGTCTGGTCTGGAGGGCAAATTTAACCATAACCAGAGCAAAAAAAACATTATTCCTGCATTTGGAAGGTTTAATATAGTCAGTTTCCAGAAATTATAATGCAAGAATCATTTCACATCATAAAGCAAAAAAAAAACCCTCTTATTAAATCCAGCTTTCTACCTATGATGTCTCTCTGCTGATGAGCTCCTGTTTCCTCTCTTGGCACCTCCTGGTTCTCCAGATCCTTGAGGAACTCGTCCAGACTGTCTGCCTCCCCGCCTTTCCTCCTCTTCCGCAGCTCATCCGGGACCAGCGGCGTCAAACATCTCGTGAACATCTAGAATAAAGATGCGGTGCGGTATGTTTTAACAGAGTAGCCCCCTCTGAAAGCGGACCGTCCTCCAGTCATCGCCCCTTACCTTTAGCAGCCGGGGGTTCCAGAGAGGCTGAGCCGGCAGGGAGAAGAGCTTCTCAACTCCTCCTGTCTCCTTCCACATCATCAGCTTTTTGGTGGGAGGAGCCAAATCCAGGGTTGTGACGATGTCGGAGTAGTCGGAGAGCTGCGCGCGGATAGTTTTACTGTCCAGCTCCTTCACGCTGTCGACTATCAGCTTCCGTTTACGCTTCGCCTTCGTCTCTTTCACTGCAGAGGCAGATCCGACATTCATTTATCCCAGAATGGGTCCACAGAACATCAGACAGTATTTGATGCTTATTTTAAATGTCACCTGTGATGTCGATGGGCTCCAGGGCGAAGGTTTCTTCCTCGTTGTGAGCTAGAGCAGTTTGTTCCTGCTGGTCCGTCATGGCCGGCACCGGCTCTGTTGGGCCGGAGTCCGGACTGTCCGGGGCTCCCGCTAATAAACCACACACAGCGATCACATTAGATTAGATCTTAGCGAGAAATAAACAGCTGGTTAGTTACTTAAAGATTCACTGAACATCTTGGGCTGAATGGGCAGTGTTTTATGCACAGTCTGAGTGTGTCATATAAATGACAGCAAATCGTTGAGAAAATAGTATCAGATTCCCAGCATTCCACATGAATCTTCAACGTTACAGACAGAGCATCCACATAGTGTAACATTCTCTAATCAGTTGTGTTCATTTCGAATACAGTATTTTCTCCAACTGTGATTAATTTGTATCGATGTGTATTGTATCAAAATAAGCCATTTTGGTATTGCGATGTGTGCAGTGCATTCCGGGGTTTTGGACCCCAGACTGGCAGAAGTGAACATACATATAGATAGCGAAAGCTGCAAAATTTATTATTTTGAACAGTGGAAAGTTGACCCTGCGATGGACTGGCGACCTGTCCAGGATGTACCTCTCGCCCGTTGACAGCTGGAGATAGGCACCAGCAACCCCTGCGACCCCTGGAGGAGTAAAGAGGTTCAGAAAATGGATGGGTGGATGGAAAGTCGACCAACTCAAAACATATATTTGCCGTAGAGGGCTGTCTGTGTCTGCAAAGCATAAGAAAGAGTATGTGCACCACCGTGTGTATCTACAGTGCAGAAACTACTGATTGTTTTTTATGAAAGAAGAGGAAAGTGGCGTATTTCAGGCTGATTATACCGGGCTTGTTGAAATTCCACGGAGTGACAATCCCAGACCCACAAACGCTGGTAGATGGCTTGTTTATCCACCTCCAACGGCCATTCGGATCCTTCTTTTCTGTATGTAATGTATATAAAATAATTGGTTTATTACAAGGGTCGGTAACATTCATACACTGGTGGGTTTTGTGTTCTCCACTGTTCAATGTGGTGACTGCAGTTTCCACAGCCAATCACAATACAATGAGTACTGGACTTCATAATGATTTAATTCAAGCAATGTCTACAAATCTTCAGTTTAAGTCATCTTTTAATAATCCAAAGATCAGCTTTGATGTTTGTTCTGAACCATATGCTTCTTTCACTTTAGGTTAACTTTTTGGAGGTACTAAAAACAGCTATGATGATGCCGTCACCACCATGCTTGACAGCTGGTTCCTGTGTTCTGAGGGTCCACAAAGTATGTTGAGTAGATATAAACATCTGGATGGAAATCTGTCTCTTAGGCCTGCACAATTTTAGGGAAACGTTAGTTATTTTCCTTTATCACGATGCCCCCAACACTCTTTGTGAGCTCCTGCATTTCGTGCGACTGAAAACATGCATCCCACTGCCGGCATCAAGGGTAATGAAAGTCTATCCAACAGGGCAAGGATATTATTGATCTTTGCAGTTATTACACACAAGCGGTCCTTTGAGATTGGAATCTTACTCACATTGATGTTGCAATAAGCAACACAGGTACTTGGGACTTTAGGTAGTTATCCTTATTATTAAACTAGTAAGGTTAAATATACATTATGGACCTTACGGTAAGTTGTACTTGAGACATCCAGTGGTGCGGAGGTTTTATCTGTTTGCTTGAGTAGAAATTAAGGAATCATGAGTTGCTCCTTTATTTTGAGTACTTTATGCAGTGCACCATTACCGTTATTAGCTTAAAAAACACCCTCAGCATCATGCTACCACCACTTTGTTTGAAATCTAACCTTTTCCAGCTTAATACCATTGTCTCTGACTTGGAGGAGCTGATTCTCTCTTGTCATTTGTGACAAAGTTTAGAAACAGAAAAGTAAAATTAACATGATCTTTAGCCCAGGATGAGTAAATGAAAACTTCTGACCTGAGCATTAAAGTTACCAGAGTTTGTGAAACTGACCTGACAGGGCATCAAAGTCATCCTCCTCCTCTCCATGCTCCTGAGGCATCATCACGCCCTCTGTGATGGCAGGAGGGTCATCGAATATGCCGCCTCCATCCTCGTTACTGAGCAGCTTGTCAACTACATCGAAAAAAATTAAAATATAAACAACACTTTTATTAATTTCTGTAACAAAAATAATGTAATCTGCTAAAAACATTTAACAGTAATACCAAGCATCCCCCCCTCGTTGCTCTCCATGGGGTTGTCCCCGAAGTCGTCCTTGTACTGCTCATCATACTCCAGGTGATTGGACTTGTCTGCCATTTGATTAGCCCCGCCCTCCGCCTCCAGAAGGAGGTTGGAAGCTGATGAGCTCATAATGTCCACCTCAAACGCGCTCTCCTCTCGCATCATCTCACGGTCGTCTATGCCAAAGTCAGCTAAGGGACAAAAAGTAGAAACTGTCATCCGTTTCCATTCTCTGTGACTCCAAAAGCGACAGTAAGGTCCCGAGGGCAAAGAGCCGTACCAAAATCATTGTCCTGCAGCAGGGTGAGGTTGCCCACTTCCTCTCTCATGGTGATTTCTTCCACTCTGCTCTGATTCAAGTTGAACTGCTGAGCCACATCGATGTCACTGTTAAAAACACATTGCATCATCAATAACTACTGTTGCAACTTTTGATTTGATTCAGCAGAAATGATTACAAGCCCTCAGGTGCCTTGACTTTAATGTTGTGCCTGTAAATTACCTTGTCTTGTTTCCAGTCATATTTTTAATCGTTATATGATCTAAACCTAAAACATATATTTTTTTAAATGTAGAAAAAAACAGAAAATCCTTTATATGATTATTCTCTGAGATTCCTGGGAGATTTCCACAATGGCATTACCCAAGGATCACATTTTTATTGTAAAAATGTATATGATTTAGCATGTTTTAGCATGGATGGATGGATGGATGGATGGATGGATGAATGGACAACCAGATGGATGAACAGTGAACTGAATTAATGAATAGATGATTAGATGGATGGAAAGACTAGATGGATGGATGAATGGATCGTAGGATGGACAAATGAATGAATGAATAGATGAATGTCCAGATGGATGGATGGACGAACAGAATACTGAATTAATGAATCGATGATAAGATGGACGTAAAGACCAGATGGATGGATGGATGGACGGACAAGACGAATGAATGAATGAATAGATGGATGGATGGATCACCAGATGGTTGAATGGATGGATGGACGGATGGACAAATGAATGAATGAATGAATGAATAGATGAATGTATGACCAGATGGATGGATGGACAGACAAATGAATGAATAGATGGATGTATGACCAGATGGATGGATGGATAACCAGATGGATGGACGGATGGACAAATGAATGAATGAATAGATGGATGGATGGATAACGAGATGGATAGATGGATGGACAAATGAATGAATGAATAGATGATTAGATGGACTTAAAGATCAGATGGATGGATCGTAGGATGGACGATTGGACAAATGAAAAAATGGATGGATGGATGGATGGATGGATGGATGGACAAATGAATGAATGAATAGATGGATGGATGACCAGATGGATGGATGGACGAACAGACGACTGAATTAATGAATAGATGATTAGATGAACGTAAAGACCAGATGGATGGATGGACAGATGGACAAATGAAAAAATTAATGAATGGATGGATGGATCGTAGGATGGACTGATGGACAAATGAAAGAATGAAATAATGAATGAATGAAGGGATGGATGGATGGATGGACTCACTCTAGGTCTGGTAGTGGCTGGTCAAAGTCATGAAACTCCTCCGGCAGCGTGATGGCGTTGTAAGCTGCTTCTCTGTTTTCCTCTGGAAGATCCACAACTCCTATAAAAACAGACAAAAAAAACTTTGTTTTAAAATGTTCCGTGTAAAAACCGCCAAGGGGTTCTAACTGTGACTTCAAGAGGATCACAGTCAGGGAGGATCCAACCTGGTCGGAACGCCATCTTGATCTTGATGAAGGCCTCATTACAGTCAGCCAGCAGGTACTTGGCCTTCCTGTGGTAGATCCTCACTACCCCCAACAGCAGGTGTCCCGATGTCCGTAAAGCCATTTTCACCTAAAGAAACAAAGAAGTTTTGAGAATTACAAACCAAAAAATCTTCCTTTAAACTCATCAGGAGGGAATTATGTACGTAATTGTAGGGTAATTAATCACTTTTGGTGAGATGATGCTCTCCACGCTGCTCTCCAGGTTGCACTCAAACACATGAGCCTTGGTCAGCTTCTTGTCCCAGTGGGCCGCCAGCCAGATTTTGGCCAGCGGCCCACGCTTGCTGAGGACAAAGTGGGCATAAAACATTGTCTCTGCGCCTTCTCAGCACAGGGGGAAAGGGGAAGGGGAGGGGGGCGCTGGGCCTGCAGAAAAGAAACAAAACAGACAGAAAAAAACAATACATGAAAAACAGATCACAACTTCCTGGCAGATCTAAAACACACAAAGGGTTGCTTCATTTATAACATACTGAACACTGCCCTCTTTGGACACTTCTGACTTATATGGAGATGTTTATATTTGCTAAACCAGTGGTGTCTATACACTTTACCAAAATTACCAGGGTAAAAGTACTCATAGGCAACAAATTAATTTTTTGTTACTTAAGATTTGAAAATGGTAATTTTATTGTGATGTAATGTTCGTATTCTCTGCTTCTTAGTATCAAAACTAAACACACTGGGCCTGATTTATCAAGATTCCTGATAATGACCGCAAAATTTCGTGCAGCGCTAAAAAATTGCGTGAGTGGGTTGTCCTTAATTTGAGGGTGATTTAATAAGATTGCGCGAGCAATTCATATCAGGTAGCAAGTGTTACTAAGCTGTGGGTTTGCCACAAATTCAGCTTTTTGTGACACCACGATGAGGCACTTTTTCAAACGGCTCTAGAAAAGACAAGAAGTCTTCACGGAAAAAATACAAATAGATGGATGTTCTTGATATTTGATTTTTTGGAGTCTTTAGAGGCAGCAGAGACCTAAAGCCTATACAGTTTAAACGTTTTCCGTTTATAGTTCTCCGTTTCTCTGTCAGTGTTGTGAAGCAATTACACATCAGGACAGCAGGCGGTACTGACATTTCATGGGGGGGTTGCCTACCATAGCATTGTCGTTTCTGGTTAACTAGGGTTTATTTTCTTTGGCTTGTGAACAACCCCCCCCCCCCTAAGGAGCAATGGGCGACAGAAATTATGTTTTGTTTAAGCTATAAAGCTTTTTACTAGAAGTGCAGCTCATAGAATACTCAAAAAACGCATGGAAACAAAGTGGCCTGTTTTGTTATTTCTCTACACCTCCTTTTGCTCAAAATCGCTAAAAAACCAGATTAGACAAACTGTCCTTTAAATATGAAGTATGTAGTGCCCAAACGCTGCATTAACTACTGATACTATAGAGCACTGTTCAGGTGAAACGATCTCTGACAGGATGTGTGCGTGGAGGTATGGGCCAAGACGCAGGAACAAAATGCAGAGTTGTTTATTGGTGGTCTGGATGGCGAGAACGAAGACAGCAGGAGAAAGACAGCAGGGAAAAAACACAGTGGTAGATCTGGAGGGAAGTCCTGTAATGATCCGGCGCTGACTGAAGGGAGGTGACGGGTTATAAGGACGTGAGGTGAGTGGCTGGAGATTGAAGACAGGTGCAGGTGATGATGAGGGAGTGAGAATCCTGACAATCTCTGACTTTTGCTGAATTGACCAATCACAGGGATATGCTCTCCATTGACGGAGACGAATAGTTAGAAAATTGGGCTCTACGCCATCCGTCGTTGCGTAGGTTAAAGGAGAACCCTTGCGTCGACGGATAATGGCGTTGTGTCTATCCATTTTGCTAAGCGTGCCACAGTATTGGGTTGTTTGGATTTTCCCTTAGTTTATTATCTTGATGAATGTTTGTTGCAATGATTTAGTTTATCTGAAGTCAGGTGTGCTGTTTCTTTTATACTGTTATACTGTTTCTTTTATACCCTAATTTCTCTGTCTCCTCTTTGCTCCTTCTATTTTCTCCTTCCTTCTCCTTCCTTTGTTCTTCCTCATTCTTAGTTACCTTTTCCTTTATGCATTTAAAATGACTTTCTGTTAAGTCTCCTGTGTTATGCTTACACCTTGTTTTCCTTGTCCTGTTATTTTCTTCCTACCATTCTGCCTCCTCCCCAGCTGAATATCTCCTGTTTGCTCTCCACCTGTATCTGACCACCATAATCAGGCCCCTCTCTAGGTTCTATGTCATTTCTTCGTTATTCTCAGTATTTAATCGGTTTAGTGTCGGCCATACCACGTTTTGTTTTTTGTTTCCAATGCCAGTTTTTAAGTTCCTCATTCTTCTGAACCATTAAAACCTTTAGAGTGGTTTCAATGCAAAAAGATATCTCACCTTTAAGATTTACATTTCAGTGGAAAACCTGCCCTTAAAAAAATGACCAAATCTCCCCCTGCAAAGCTACTGTGCAAACGGGTTAAATTTGTGACATTAATGATTAATTGTGGTAAATTATTCCAAATGCCACAATTGGGCTGCATGTTGAACACCTCTGTATATAATTTAGATTTAATTTTAGTTTTGATGTGAGGCATTGTTAGCTGAATGTGTGATTATTATTTTTTTAATAGCCTTCCATACTCTGTTAGGTGTGATGCACCTGCAGCAGTGTGATGTAACCGCTGTCCCCCGCTGTTGTTTGTCTCTGCAGAATGTATGGACTATATGAAGCATGTATAAGGAGGCTTTTCGCACCGTCGGCGTCGTTTTTAAACCGTCACCACATTTTTAGTTTGAATCGCAGCAACCTCCGACGCAGCATCCCAACAGGTGACGATGCGCAGAGACAAACCTCGAAGCCAGCGCGCCGTAATTCCCGCGGATATTTCACCCACAACTTCTAACGCTCATATGAAGCATTAACGACTCACCGTGCGGGCTTCGTATGCCTTTTCGCCTTGTTTAGTGGAGCGGTGCGTTCGTTTCTGCTGAAGCTGGTCTCAACCCCCCCTCTCCTGTCTCCTCTAGGAGGTGAAACAACCAAGATGGCGTCCCTTATTCTTGTGCAGTGTTGACGGGGTTTGAAGCCTCCTCTGCATGCAGAGTGGTGCTGATGTGAGAGAGAGGATGGGGATACTGAGCCACGCACCTGTTCGCCATCCTCCCTCCCCCCTGAACTTTCCTGAAATAACACCGTTTTTGTTTTTATCCCAAAAATTATATTATAATTAAAAATGCGTTTTACTCTTCTTTAGATAATTGTTTTAAGTCACCCACATTTGAAGAGCTTCTGAGCATGAAGGGTCTTACTCAATCAGGTTTAAGTCTGACTTTTTTCCCTCTTGGTCCAGTTAAATAAAAATACATCTAAAATTGAAAGGCTCTTTTGAAAAACAAGATGGCTTATTCACTTCTAAAAGACAGACTTTAGAGCTTTAGAGCAACACGGAGAAACATTTCTTGTGCTTATGTCCTTCTGTTTTGGAAAAACTATCCAAATAAAGTGATATTTTTATTTTTTACCTATAAACTAAAGTTTAGTTATCCGCCGAGACAATGTGAAGGGCCTACTACATCGGTTACAGTTAACTGATACCATTAACCGATACTTAAAATGTGAAAACTCTTCAATAATTTCACAGAAATTTTTTATTTTTCACTTGAAATTTTAGTTTTTTGGTCATTTTATTGATATTTAATTTGTTTATCTAATTCCCCATCATTTTTTGTAACAAACAGAGAAGAAAATAAAACCTGTCTTCCGATTAATTGCTTTTTTATGTGTGGTAGAAGTATCGGTATTGGTACTTGGTATCGTAAAGTAATCAGATCCAAGTATCGGTACTGTATCGTTTTGAAAAAAGTGGTATCGTTGCATCCCTACCTGAGGTAACATTCCTTCATGCACCTAGGATGCAACAGACCTGTGTGAATAACAGCAGAAATGTTATTTGAAACTAAAAGGCGATGTAAATAACAACAGGCAAATAAAAACTGACTTTCTTGAGTGTGGTGATGGTTATAGAGGGAGGACGGATCTGTGGTAACGCTCTTCATGAATGAAGGAGCACTGAAAAAAAAGAAAATACATCTCTAACTGAAATAAATGCCTCAATTGGTAACAATTAAATTCAGTAAATGTAATTACTTTTTTAATTGAAAGACGTAATAAAGTTACTTGAATAAACTTAATTCAATTACTTGTTACCAATTGAAGCAATTTATTTAAGTTAGAGCTGCATTTTCTTTTTTCAGTGAGGAGACTCTGTTCAACAGCGATATATATCTTTACCTGAGTCTTGCTGTCTCCGATCCCCTAAATAGGGTAGAGGGAGGACAGAGCTGGTCTGCTTGATGAACTTATCAGCTGATGGTGAACTGCTGCTCCAACATACAACACCGTAAAAGATGTCCGATGCCGCCAGAGTTGCAAAAGATCTCAGTCTTATCAGCAGGTAACGTCTGCTCTGATTCTTCCTGTAGAGCACATCAGCTCTTCAAATTCACAAACTGGTGTTAGTATCGCACGAGATGAGAAGTATGCTTTAATCAATACTTACACAGGACCATAATTTAGACCTATAGGCCTAGATTTTTTCTGGAACAATGAGGAAGGCAGCTTGATTTAGCGAGAATGGCCACTTACTATTAGTATTTGTCACCTGCAGCTTCTAGTGCACTGTCTGCAAACTTCATTAACATTGTTAAATATTTTGAGCACTTTAAATTGTGCCATGAAAACCTTTCAGAGCCCCGATCCCATCCAACCATGTGACACTGAACAAACTCAGCTGACTGAAGAGTGGGCCTTGCACCACCCTCAGGCTGCTGCAACACAGTCAGTTTCAAACATACGCTTTTTTTTTAGTGAGTAATGCTCACAATCCTTAGATTATCATCGTTTTCTATCATGGAAATGCTTCAAAGCAAGAAATATTAACAAACATGAAAACATCAGCAGAAGTTGTAGAAAAGAAATCCTTCTGCATGTGTTTTTACAAACTGGAAGCTTTACTCTTTAAACTGAAAAAAAAGTATTTTTGGTAAATACTCTCGAATGAAAGTGGGGAATGTTTACAACTAGAGGGCAGCAAAGTCCTTTAAGGGATAAAACATGCTAATGATGTTAAAGCAAGTGAAGTGTTTTTTTATTTATTTTCACTTTTACTGAGCTGCTCTCTAAATTGACTGTAAAAAGTAATCAAAACCTAAGAACCCGGAGCCATTTAATCCATTTGCTCGATTTATTTTCCTCAAATATCATTGAAACGGATCTTTCTGCATAGTGAAATGGAAACAAAGAGGTCTCTTGAGAGAAAGCTACATGGAGAATCTGATTATACAGTTAGAAACACCATAACAGCAGACTGTTTTGTTGTTTTTATTTGTGTTCCCTGCTGAAAATGAGAAACGAAGACCCTCTGGAGCATTTTCCCTCAGGGGGTTATTGCATAAACATGTCTCATTTTCTTAAATAAATATTCTGAATTAAAAAACTAAACTAAACAATATTGAATAGATACTAATTGCCACTGAAAAGCTGGCAGAATGCAAATTCTTTTACTGGACTTTAAAAAAAAACTTAATTTAGCTTTTATTTGTTCTATGAAACTTTTAGTTTATAGATTCTGTGCACAAATGATTTTCAAGAAAGTAAAATTCCCTCACTTATGTAAAATTTTCTTACTTTTAAAATATATTATCTTATTTCAAGACATCTTTTCAAGAAAATTAAATGTTCACTCATTCCAATTGCAGATTTATTTTTATTTTATTTTATTCCAAGGTAAAAATATTATTTATCGATTTTTAAACATGTTTTTACAGTTGCCTTATTCCAGTGTTTTGGTTGTTCTATCGACATATTTTATAATATAATTTCTATTTTTTTTAATCAAGATTTACAAATAAATATGCTAAATTACTAGGACAAATGCTGCTTTTATTTAAACCAAAAATATGGCCATGTTTTTAAAATGTTCTTGTTTTTTACTCTATACTGTATGACGGTCATGAGTAAACCTTCACACATTGTACTTCCAATTTTCCAAGGTATTTCCTAAGTTCACAGTTGAATTCAGGTCTTTGAATGACTTCACAAGTGTATAAAATTAAACATTTTGGTATGCAGACCACTTAGACCAACATTTGTGTGAGAATTTGTCTCTCTCAGGAGATCAGTGAATTCAAGTCAGATATTTCAAGTATAAAGTTTGGTGGAAGGGGTGTTATCAAGTATTTTAGAGTTAGTCTCAAATCCTCCAAGTCAAAGTAACTCTCACAGTGGAGCAAAACAGTACTTAGTCAGCCACCAATCGTGCAAGCGCTCCCACTTAAAAAGACGAGCAAGGCCTGTAATTTTCACCATAGATATACCTCAACTGTGAGACAAAATGAGAAAAAAAAATCCAGAAAATCAAATTTTTAAAGAATTTATTTGCAAATTATGGTGGAAAATAAGTATTTGGTCATCTACAAACGAGCAAGATTTCTGGCTCTCACAGACCTGTAACTCCTTTGTCCCCCACCTCTTACCTGTATTAATGGCACCTGTTTGAACTCATTATCAGTATAAAAGACACCTGTCTTCAACCACAAACAGTCAGACTCCAAACTCCACTATGGCCAAGACCAAAGAGCTGTCAAAGGACACGAGAAACACAATTGTAGACGTGCACCAGGCTGGGAAGACTGAATCTGTAATAAGTACACAGCTTGCTGTGAAGAAATCAACAGTGAGAGCCATTATTAGAAAATAGAAGACATACAAGATCACTGATAATCTCCCTTGATCTGGGGCTTCACGTAAGATCTCATCCGGTGGGGTCAAAATGATCACAAGAACGGTGAGGAAAAATCCCAGAACCACATGGGGGACCTGGTGAATGACCTTCAGAGAGTTGGGACCAAAGTAACAAAGGCTACCATCAGTAACACATTAAGCTGCCTGGGACTCAAATCCTTCAGTGCCAGACGTGTCCCCCTGCTTAAGCCAGTACATGTCCAGGCCCATCTGAAGTTTGGTAGAGGGCATTTGGATGATGCAGTAGAGGATGGGAGAATGTCATATGGACAGATGAAATCAAAATAGAAGTTTTTGTAAAAAACTCTATTTTGTTGTGTTTAGTGGAGAAAGAATGCTGAGTTGCATCCAAGCAACACTATACCTACTGTGAAGCACGGAGTCGGATCTGTATAAAGGAAAGAATGAACTGGGCCATTTATCGTGACATTTTGAATGAAAACCTCCTTCCACCTACAAGGGCATTGAAGATGAAACATGGCTGGGTCTTTCAGCATGACAATGATCCCAAACATACCAACCCGAGTAACGAAGGAATGCCCGTAAAGTAAGAAGTATTTCAAGGTCCTGGAGTGGCCGAGCCAGTCTCCAGATCTCAATCCCATCGAAAATCTATGGAGGGAATTTAAAGTCAGTGTTGCCCAATGACAGCCCCAAAACATCACTGCTCTAGAGGAGACCTAAATGGAGGAATGGGTCAAAATACCAGCAACTGTGTGTGAAAACCTTGTGAAGACTTACAGAAAATGTTTGACCCCTGTCATTGCCAACAAAGTGTATAGAACAAAGTAGTGAGATGAACTTTTGTTGTTGACCAAATACGTATTTTTCACCATAATTTGCCAATAAATTCTTTAAAAATCAGATCATGTGATTTTCTAGATATTGTTTTTTTCCTCATTTTGTCTCTCATAGTCGAGGTATACCTATGATAAAAAATCTTTAAATGGGAGAACTTGCACAACTGGTGGCTGACTAAATACTTTTTTTCCCCCATTGTAATGTTTCATCCTAAGAAAGTCTGGTTGATTATATGCTTTCTACTCTGTGGGAACAGTTTTAGGATGCACCGGTCCTGTTCCATAATGAGCACACAGCAGTGCACAAAGCAAGGTCCATAATGACATGACACTGAATTAAAAGGTTTGTTGAGGGAGAACTTGACTCAGCCCTACGGAACAGCTTTGGGATGATTTTTTGAGTAGAGACTGCAAGACAGGCCTTCGTGTCCAACATCAGTGCTTGAACTCATGAATGCACTTTTTTTTTTTACCCGGGTGGTGCTCCTTTGGGGAGGACCTGAAGCATTTATGGCTGCAGATGGTGGGCTCTTTGCCTAGCAATTCCCCCACGGATGGATTAAATAATTCTCTTAAAACCTCCTTTTAATTTACTCAGGTCATCTTTGCCTCATATATTAAAATGCATTCGATGAACTGAGACATTTAATAGGCTGATTTCACACCAACCCAGGCCTACTAGGAACAATAAAAAGAAAACAGAAGTATTGTTTCTCTTCATTTGCCACCTGAAACTCAGTCGTCGTCACTCGCGTCTGGTTTGCCGCTGTCATTGTTGTCATGTGTCGCCGTGCTGCCTTGACCTTTAGATCTGATGACCCCTCTCCCTCCGACATCTTCTCACGCTTCACAGAACCCAACACAAATAGAGCCATAGCTCACAGCTTATGAGCCCTGACAAGCAACAACGCTCCTCCATCCTTCACTGTCGTCCATCCGTCTTTGCACATTACTATACGACTGGAAAATAAAAGCTGTCCCCCACGTAGCAGATCTTATTTTTATTTTTATTTTTTGCTGCTTCTTTCTTTTTCAGCTACTAGACACACTGGAAGCCTGTCTCATCTATACAGAAGTCAGGAGAGGGGAAAATGCTGCTCACTGTTGCTAGAAACCATCCCACAGACCCAGAGGGGAATGGATTTAACTTCAGAACAAAAGGCCTGGTTATATTTCACTGCAGGACAGTCTTTGTGCCTCTGAATCAGCTAACACTGAGGCTGTGTTTGCTGCTTACTCAACCTGTCTGTTCGCTATAATCTGGTGAGCAGGTCTTATTTAGGGAGATGCAGCAAAAAAAACAAAAAACAGTCCACCGGGAGAGGTGGACACACAGGTTTACACACAGGCTTTTCAGTTTAAAGAGAGCTCTATCAGTGCACATTTCTCACACCGGGGTTGCAAGGGGGCTGGATTTGCTGGGAAGGAAAGAGGTGGGGGCGGCAGTGGTTGGAGGGGTCTTTTCAGTTCTCTTTGGAGGCAACAATAGTCTTTGTTCAAGATCTTCCACCATTCTTATTAGGGCTACCAAAAGGAGGAGGAGGAGGGAGGTGAAGGAGAAGGGTGTTTCTCCATAGTAACAATGACAAAACAAGCCAGTTTAGCAGTAGGAAGGCAAAGGGAGAGACTGTTAAGAGACACACAAACTCCAGCAGGAGAAGTGAAGAAGAGGAGAAAGGTTTTACTTTGTTACAGAAGGTTTACCGGGAGCCAGGCATGGACCGGGACAGTCACAGCGAGGACACATTGTCCACCATGGTTCTGGAGAACGTCAAGAACAAACTGATCCACGCCTTCAGGGTGACCGCAGAGACCAGAGAGGAGTCTGACTGCAGCGTCGGGTCGATCAGCATCGGCAGGAGTCGTCAGGCGAATGAGGAGCTGAGGCGGGCAAAGATAGACGGAGCCATAACCTGGCTCAGATCAGAACTGGTGAGTGTTGTTGACATCTTCACTCAGCATGCAACAGGTTTCACTTTGATTTATCCAGAAAAATCCTAATGAATACTTTAACATTTAAATATATGTTATTATATAATTAACACAATAAATTTAATCATTTTTACATTTAATCATGAAGGTAATCTAATATTTATATAATTATAGATCATTTAATTTACTTGTTTGCATTTCAAAATTGTAGTCCATGAATAAGTTATATTAATGAAATGAACATATATTTTAAACATATTGAAATCCTAGATGTATATATTCACATTATTATTTCCATTAAATGATAATATTAAGTTGTTATTATTATTATTATTATTATTATTATTATTATTATTATTATTATTATTATTATTATTATTATTATTGTCATTAATAAATGTATATAATTTAATACATTATTTAGTCATAATTCACACAGAAATTTTATATAGTCACATTTCAGATTTAAATATGATTATCAATAATTACTAGCAACTTTAAATATTTTATCAAATTAATCTAACATAGTAATATAAAATGTAATTCAATTTATGTTAAAAATATACAGAAATGTTTTTGTGTTTTTAACATTTATTTTTGTTTGATTGATTTGTTGCAATTCTGCTCCTCCAAAGTCATTTATCTCAATCATATTCCTCCTTGCCAAACAAAAGTATTTATTTATTTATTTATTATGTGCATTTACAGTTTAATTAACTGAAATGTTATGCATTTATCCAGGGGATAAATAAATAAATAAAATGGCTCATATATATATTTAATAGTGACACCCTTTGCGCCTGAGTAAGTTCTGACCTTTCCCTGTTGTCGTATAGCTGGAAATGCGCACTCAGGACCTCCAGCTGGCCCAGACGCTACTGGGGCTCAACACAGAGATCCAAAGACTGAGGAGGGAGAGTTTTGGGGGGGTGGAAGTGCAAGGGGACGATCAGCAGTGAGTGGACCCCACAGGACTGCTTCTTATCTGGGAAGGACTTAAAGATGACAAAGGGAATCCATGGAGCAAGAAGTAATGAGTCAAGCTCAACTAGGAAACACTGAACGCATTGTATGAGCAGACCTCCTGCATGGACAGTAACTGGATGAAACGAATACCTTAAAGTTATTTTTGCACTTCTGTTGGTTGTTCTGAAGAGGGCTGTAAAATCACAATGAACGTAAGGTTGAGGAACAGTAAAAAGATTGCAACATCTTTGTCCCATCGTCTTTATAAAGTCAACTTTACTTTAATCATATTCTGGTCATCTTATATGTTCTGTTAGCATTTTAACAGCAGTTATAGATTCATTTATGGACCAGATTAAGTCATGCTACTGTCAAAGTTTTCATATTCTTTGAACTCTACATTCTGTCATCTGACAGATAAAACTATATGTGATTTATTGAGATTCTACATGACAGATTATTATGAAGTGGAAGAAAAACAACAGTTTACAGAAGATTAAAAAAATAAAGTACAGAAGAAGTCTGACGTGCATTTTGTTCATCTCCCTTTTTATCCGATACCCATCAATAAAATCTAGTGCAAGCAGCTGTCACGCTTTTGCATAGTCCTTAAACTAAAATGACTAATACTTTTCGGCTGAGGCCTGGTAAAGAGGGATTCATTTGATTCAGGTGTGCTGGAGAAGAAATGTATCTAAAAGTTGCAGGACAGTAAATGAATCAGATGATTGGAGTTTGGCGCCTCCTGGTCTACAGTATCCATTCCAAGCATGCTTGATGTTTGGGATAATTGTTAAGCTGGAGAACTCGGTTATGTTAAAATTTCAACCAGCTGTCGCTGTACTGAAGATTAAATTTGTTATTCCCTTACCAGACCCACATTATGATACTGCCACCGCCATGCATGGAATATAAAAACGATTCACCCTGTTGGATGTTTTACCCTTTTTCTTTTGTTTTTACAAATCAATCAGAATCAATACATTTTCCCGTTTTGAACAAAAATATTTTTCCAAAAAACTATTTAATTTAATAGTGAAAGCTGATTAAAAAAAAAAAAAAGAATATTGAATGAAAATATTTAGCAAAGAATAAGTAGTCACATAAATATTAATTCCACTTAAAGTGGCTGAACTAATTCATCAGAGATCCAGCCAGTTGCTGCTAGTAGTCTCACAACAAGTGGCCTGGACATCACCTGAGTGCAGTGAGTTTGTCTCAAGTCATTGTAGTAATAAGACATCTGTGTCTGGAAGGTTCATTCATTGGATAATCAGCATTCCTGTGCTGCCATTACAGCATGCAGACAAAAAAACACTGCAAGTAAATTAGAGAAAAGGTTACTGAAAAGTATAAGTCAGGAGGTGGATGCAAAAAAATCCCCAAGAGTTTAGTTAAATCTATAATTAAAAATAGTGGGGACATGGATGTGAGTGACTGTGAGCTGATTAAACCAAAATGAAGCCTTTTTGGCCATCCGACGAGACCAAATATTGCACATCACCGCAAACACACCACCCCTGCTGTGCAGCATGATGGAGGTAGCATCGTGCTGTGCGGGTGCCCCTCGGCAGCAGGCCTTGGACGGTTTGCAAAGGTGGAAGGTAAAATGAATTTAACACCAACCCTGGAGGTCAATCAAGGTAGTTTCCATTTGCAAGAGAACTACGGTTTCGGAGAACATTTATTTTCCAGCAAGACAGCGACCCGAAGCGTCCAGCAACAGCTGCACAGGGATGGATCGTTTGAAGACAACAAGATGGATAGATCTAGAGTGGCCCAGTCAAAGCCCAGACCTCAATACGAAGGAGAATAAGGAAATGGACTTGAAAAGGGACGTTCACAGTCGATGCCCACAACCTAACAGAGTTTGAACAGTTTAGCAAGGAAGAATGAAGGAAAAATGTAGTGTCGTCTACTAAATACTTACCCGAAAAAGGGGTGGATATTTATGCAATCAATTATTTCATGCTACATACATTTTTTTAATTGTGATTATATTGTAGAAAGTTTTTACTTTGACATTAAAAATTCCTCATTATTTTGATTATGACGGATTTGTAATAGCAACGAAAGGAGTAAAACCTACAAGGGGGCAATACACTTTATAGGTAGGGCGACATCAAATCAGATCAAAACTGGACCATAAAATAAGATTAACCACTTAAGGTTTGAGGCGTGTAGCCTTTTAATTTTGTACAGACAATGTCTGCAAAAGATTTCCACTTGTCGGCACGAGTGTTCTGGAATAAAAAATAAATAAATTTAATTGGTCTATAGTTGCCAAAACCTGGCCCAATTTACCTGATGTCACCCTACTGTATGTTTGAAAGCCTAATGTAGACGGTGGACACTTTAATGACAGACAGATGGTTAAATGTATACTTCACCCTGTCAATTTCTACCAAAGGCAACACAACTGTGCAGATCTTTTTCTAAGGTTTCATTTCCTTTAGTTGTTACATTAAGGCACAGAGCTTCTCCTGTGGAAAAGCTTTTTTGATCCCCCGGAGTAAAACGTCTGAGGCGTCTTCCGACAGAAAACGCTGGTAGAAAAGCTGCTGCCTCCGCCTTCACTATCAGAATCCCAGCAGCTGCCCTCCTCATCCGTATCCTCCTCCTCAGACAGGTCCTGCTTCAGCTCTTGGATGCCTGAATGAAGCTCCATGAGCTGCCGGATCAGAGCTTGATCCTGGGAACGCATCTCCATCTGCACACAGAGGAAAAGCAAGTTTAGATGAGTGTTGTAGGACCCCTCCAAACAAAAAAAGGGGGAATACATGACTGAAAATGCAGTTTGTGGGGAAATGGGGGTTCTTAATCAAACTGAAAGAGCTTTTTTTTTGTGTGTGTGAACGGCAGCATTTGGAGACATTTCTCCTTTCAAATGTAAATGTAACTTCTTTTCATGGGAGGTCATCTAATTACAGCTACAGTAAAATGCGATTTTCAGAGCTTCACCAAATTTAATTTCGCTTTGTAGGAATCAGGAATGTGTTGAACAAAACACAAGGGGGTCTGCAATCTGCATTTCTTTTCTGTGTTAATTACAGACCCAGCCAAAGACTCCGTGCTCCGGCTGAAAGATGCTTGTCATGCTGCCTTTGTCAGCACTCGGGCGATTCAGAGATAAAACATGAACTTTCCTTGCGGAGACGGGAGGGGTGGCTGGGCACCAACTCATTATGCCCAAATGCTGGACCCTTTCAAACACTGTCACCGTGTAGTAGGTGTGTGTGTGAGAGAGACAGATTTGGGCCGGCTGAGTTAAAAGACTTAATCAAGAAGTTTCTTTCTTTTTGTTACAGTTCTTTACCCTGCAACAAAAATGAAGAGTTTTTACATCCAAGCTGGATTCACAGTTAAAGGGAAAGTTCTTTTTTTTCAACCTGGACCTTGTTTTTAGCATTTATTACGTTCATTAACTCACCCAGACAAGTTTGGAGCCACTTGGAGTCCTTCGGGAAAAGTTCATATCCAGTCCCGATCAGCGTATATCCATATAATGGGAGTCAATCAAGGCAGGAGATTTGCCGCCTGTAATAAGGCATCATCTGCCCCAAAACTCCTTCATTTAACCATGTTTTTTTATTAAAGGTTAGCACTACTTCCGTCTGAGTTCTGAACATTTCGGAAGTGCTGATTTGTTCTGTTCTAGGGTGATTTAGAGGCTATAATACGGCTACACTATCGCCCAATTAGAATTACATCACTGCTGTGCTCCATCCAGGTCGTAGTCTGAGCTGAACTTTCACTCTGTGCTCTATGGCGATCGGTTAGGCAGAACTTGCTACTGCACACACATCAACATGGTTCGCGTTTGCGTGTTTCCAACCGATGCAGACTACAGCTGTAATGGTGGAAAGCTGCGACGTCCATGCCAGTTCTATTTTTTTTTCTGATCACCCCCCCACCTAGCTGTTTTTTAGCTAAGGTTTGTTGTCTCTGAGAAACTGACATTTTTTCATATTCTGCTGGATCCCTCTGAGGTGCTGCTGCCTTTGACTCCAATTGAGAGTGAGGAGTTGTCGTCATGGTAACGAGCCACTCCCCTCGATCATCAGTCTCCGCCATCTTGGCTTCCTTCCAGCGGCAAAGCAGTTGCAGAAAATTACTTTGTCATTGTGGTCAAGAAGTGTCTGCTAAATGCAGTGTAATTACGACACACTAAAACGCATGCAACGAAAAATTACCTTTGCCAGTACAACGCTGTTTTCGCCACCTGGAGGCTTGTAGATGGCCAAGTCCTGCACCCAACCACAGCAGAAAGCCTTGTAGCTTTCCAAAGACTTGTGACTTTTAAACTCCTGCAACGTGTAGTACCTCACACCAAAAACAAGGTAATTTACTATATCTATATATGTGCACGGAAGCAAATGGTACAGGTCTCTGAGTCCGTCATGCTGTAGGGAGCTTGTATGGGTGTTTGATGTCTGAGAGCTTCTCCAAATACAGCTGTTTTGCGGTAGGTATAAGCTTGAAATTGTAAGGTCCATTTTCTTTTGTCTTGACTCTCTCCATTGCTGTACTTTCTTACTTTCAGTTTATTTGCAGATCTGTCCCGCCGAAATAATAAACGCGAAAAAATTAAAGAGCTCCGGAATGTTAGTCGCGTGAATACTGTTAAGTTCTGAAGGCGTTGCCCTGGCAATCGATAGCGTCTCCTTACATCATGGCCGACCAACTCAGACCCGGCCCAATTAGGCACGTGACTCCTCGCTCTCAATAGGCTTTAGGCGAATGTAACAGCGTGGGGTCTCTTGCTCTTGCTCTGTCGCAGCAAACCCATTCCAATCCCACTACGGAAGCTCCGGAGACCCAAAAATGTGCCGTTACACAAAAACTCAATTTACTCTTTTTTTTAAATCCCTCACAACAACAAAAATCGAATTAATTAATTCTACCGATTTTTTTGTCCAGGCCTATCTTCAGGTAAGATACTGATTGTTCATAAGGTCTACGCAGGACCCCATTCAGAAAATTGAAATCTGTACTATAATGTAGCATGACCTTTTTTAATATGTTTATGAGGTATCAGCTATTTCCTGCTTCACACAGCAGCCTGGAAACGCTGCTTTTTGGTGCTATTCAGTATTTACCTCCCAATACATACCGCTGATTTGATTGATTTAAACCTGTTCAAGCAACAGAAAAGCTCAGGATTTGCATTGTTTTTATTATTTTTATTGCTCCGCTTGTTGGTTTGGAAACTACAGACTTCAAGACTCACCAGCTCCACTCGCAGCCAGGCCAGTGCACTCCCAATGTCCAATCTGCTGCCGTTTCTACCAGCTGTGCACGCCCTTCTGAGTAGGTTTGATTGGCACCGGGCGTCCCTGCACGAGCTCTCTCCCGAAACTGTACGATCATCAAATGTCGAAGTTTTGCAGGAGAAGTCCCGCAGTCTGGACAGGACCACTTCCATTGCGTTAGATGGGTGAAGCCCTCAGTATGTCTCCGCTGGAGTGTCTTTTTGAAGAGAGCAGCTCTAAACAGCCTTGTCTGATCTCCTAGTTTCTGCTATGAGATCCCACAGGGATCTGAGTACTTATGAGGAACTCACTCTTTTTTGCACTTCTTTCATACATGTTCCTCCACTCCCTCACCCTCTGCTGTGTCCATCTTCTCTCTCTTCTTCAAATCTGATCCCTGCAACTTCTGTTTTTGGGCAAAAAATAGCTAAATGTCGTCACCAAACAGGCAAATGTGACTGAGCTGGTCTGACGTCGGTGCATTGTCTAGCTGCCTGACCCTCAGTTGTGTTTACCACTTTTATCAGATGCACACTCTCACTAATGACCAGGAGAAGACAGGGAGGAGGTTGGTAGTTGCTGTGACGACAGCACTTGTGTATCTTTGAAACCACAAGGGCTTCATTGAGCTCCTGTCTCTTGATTTGTGAGTTAAATCCAAAGAACAGCCATGTGTAACTAACTGTTCCCATGCCATCTTCCTCCCTCCCCGCAGCCCTTGGCAACCCATCGTTCGTCTGCTCACTTTTGGCACTAAACACTGGACGTCTTTCTTGGATAGAACAAAATAGGCATTAAAAGCTATTTTTAGACTGAGACTGATTCCACATTTAGAGCTGCAGAAAAGAGGAGTTGAACCAACTTTCAAATAGAGTAAAAGAAATAATCTTTTAAGGACTTATGGCACAATAAGTGATGGTTTCAGTGTCGAGGATCTCTGACGTGAGCGTAACCAGCTTCGGTCGATATGAGAAAGAGAAAGAATTGCTCTGAAATCTATTTCAGTTTCAGCCTCATGATGGCTTATGATGGAGGAAAAAGATTACATTTGAAGATTTTAAAGTCTAAGTAATTAAATTATTGAGACCTCAGTTTTTTTGAATTGGTTTATAATTGGTTAAACTTACTGAGTTAGATGGTATAGAATCTGATGGATTTAAATTTTAAGTATACAGGTAAAGACATTTCAGACTGTTAAACTGGCTAATCGTTTACAGCAGATTCACCTTCCAGGATGGACAACATCCATACAACCCTAAACATACAACTAAACCTGCATAATACAACGTTAGAAAGGTCTAGTCAAAGTCCAGGCCTAGGAAGCTGCCAAAGAAGGTTCAACCAGTGATTAAATCCAAGGGTTCACATACATTTTCCACCTGCACTGTGCATGTTTACATTGTGTGTTTAATAAAAACATGAAAATATATAATTATTTATGTGGTATTAGTTTAAGCAAACTGTGATTGTTTATTGCTGTGACTTAGATGAAGATCAGATCCCATTTCATGACCACTTTGTGCAGGAATCCATATAACTTTTTCTTCTAATTGTATTTCATTAATTCAACTTAAAAATGAAACTAATATAGGATATTAATTTGTTACATGGAAAGCAAGATACTTTGATCCGTTATTTGTTGTTTGATAATTATGGCTTATAAAGACCCCAAATTCAAAATCTCAAAAATGTCTAATATTACATTAAATCAATTAAACAAGGATTTTAAATAGAGAAATGTCAAACCTGTGAAAAGTATAATCATGGATATGTAATCAGTAGTTTGTTAGGATCCCATTTACATCAATTACTGCCCCAATCCAGCATGGCATGGATGCTATCAGCCTGTGGCTCTGCTGAGTTGTTATGGAAGATCAGGATGCTCCCATGGCGGCCCTCAGCTCTTCTGCATTGATCCGTTTAATGTATGTCATCTTTCTCTTGGCAATACCCCATAGAGAATCTATGGGGTCAGGTCAGCCCAGTTTGCTGGCCAATCAATCCCATCATGGTCACTGAAGCAGGTTTTGGTGCTTTTGGCAGTGTGGGAAGGCCCCAAGTCCTGCTGGAAACGGAAGTCAGCATCTCCATAAATCTCATCTGCTGAAAGACGCATGAAGAGCTGCAAAATATCCTAGTAGACGACTGCATTGACTATATACTTAATAAAGCACAACATGCAAACAGCAGCAGATGGCATGGCTCCCCAAATCAACAGACTGTGGAAACTTCACACTGGAGTTCAAGCATTTTGGATTGTGTCCCTCTCTATTCTTCTTCCAGACTCTGGGACATTGGTTTTCAAATGAGATGTAAAATTTGATATCATTATTCTCTTTAGCTCAGGTAAAATGCCTCTGAAGTGGTTTGTTGCTCAGGAGTGGCTTGACAAGAGGAATACGACATTTGAAGCCCATGTCCAGGATCTGTCTGTGTGGTGGCTCTTGATTAGAGGTGTCCACACCTGGGCAAATATAGTCAAGTCAAATGGACTTAAAGTGACAGTGTGTAGTTTTGGGTTTTGCCATTTTTTTGGGTCTCAAGAACAAAAAAAGAACAAAAACTGAACCAATAAAATCAGGATTTAGGTCTCTCTCAGAAAACAATTTTGGTATTTAGGTGAGTTTCTTGAATTTATTTTAAGCCAATTTTGGGTGCAGCAAAGTCTGCTTTTGAGTAAAAAAAAAAAATCAATGGAGTGCAGTGGTCCTTGCAGGCGATGGCAAGAAGCGTGGTTATTTAACAACAAATAATTGTAGGCAACTTGCTCTATTGCAAGAAGATTTTAATTTGTCTGAACTCATTTTGCACTGATTTAAAATAAAGTCTCTATCTGGATCAGCCATCTGACCTGGGGGGACGGATTTATATAAATTTTTGAACTGAAGTCAAGGGCCACAAATAATTGGTCCAGGGGCCCCCAGGACACCCCTGCTCTTGATGTAACTCCACCCTCAGTTTACTCCCTGTGACGGTCCCCAACACTTCTGAATGGCCTTTTCCTGACAATCCTCCTCATGCTTACTGCTTGTGCACCTTTCTCTTCCATACTTTTCCCTTCCACATGACTTTCTATTAATGTGCTGTAATACAGCACTTCTTTTTCAATCATCTTTTGAGTCTTTCCCTCCTCATGGAGGGTGTCAGTGATGGTTTTCTGAACAACTGTCAGGTAAGGTCAACAGTCTTCTCCATCATTATGATTCCTACTGAACCAGACTGAGAGACCATTTAAAGGCTCAAGAAACCTTTGCAGGTGTTTGGATTAATTAGCTGGTTACATAGTGACACTTTGAGCCAAAAATATTAAACCTTTTCACAATATTCTAATATTCTGAGCTTTTGCATTTGGTGCTTTCATAACATGTTAGCCATAATAATCAAAATGATAAATCAAAATGTGAAAGATCTTGATGTGCATGTATACGGTATATATCAAATATTAGTTTAACCTTTTAAGTAAAACTACAGATAGATAGATAGATAGATAGATAGATAGATAGATAGATATGCTTCTACTTCATGGAACAGCACTGGTGCGTTGTTCCATATGAGTGAAGTGATTGGAAATGATTCAATGTCGCCACCTTGTGTTCATTTCAAGTTAGTCACTTCATATCCATCAACTTTAATACTGGTCTAAGAGCATCAAACTACTTTCTATTCCATTTTCAGATATATTCTGTGTAGTCAGTGGTAAAATTCAAGCCTTTGAGCGACGCTCCTGGTGATTTCGGGCCCCTTAGTAGTCGGTTAGTTTTTGGTGAGTACCATTCAATGTTTAGTAGGCTATTCTCCTAACTGTTCAAAATGTATCAATGTGTTCAGATAATTTGGTGGTTCAGAACGTAAAAAAAAGGAAGTATGGCTTATCATGTAATGTTTATATTTAAAATTACTGTTATATATACTGGTTTTTGATGTTAACAAAAAATGCGTGGTTGTAAAGAAAAGTAGATTTTCAAACATTTCTACTCATGTCAGCTGTAACAAAAACTCTAATAAAATGATCTCCCATCAACAAAGATGCTCTGCAGTGAATTTTGCACTAGATTTCGGGATCCACCAATAAACCATGTGATTTCCACGAGGAAGGAGCGCACACGGCCCTTCCAGCTGGTTGTGTAATGCCCAGTGTCGGCTGCTGTGGGAAGGTGGGAGAGCGGGTCCCAGAGTGTAGGTCGGTGGTGCAATAATCATGTTTCTCCACTGTGCAATGAAACTCAGCGGAACAGTTTAAGAAAGAGTCAGTTTTGTAGTTGCACAAGTGTTTTTTGTTGCAATGTGCATTTCAACTTCTTCATTCTCCAAACGTTGAACCGCCACCTTGTTCCACCCCTCCGATGAGCTCTTCAGACGGAGTGCAGTTTGCACACGGTGACTGTTGTTATTTGCACTGATTATAATGTAGGATGGGTGCAAATGTTTGCAGCCATCAAAAGGCCCTTGTGTTTGGAGAAACAACAGAGCTTAAGCGAGAGTGGAACGGATTTTAATCTTTTCAAAACTTCCCCCCAGTTGAATTCCTTTTTTAGCCGACTGGAACTTACTGTTTGATTTCCCTCCAGTGATGTTCAGTATCAAGGATGCAGAGAGACTCCCCCTTTTACCACAACAGAACAAGGCGTACACCCTCTCTGGAAGGTGAGGCAGTTTTTTTTTTTACAATAACTACGGCGACTTTTAGAAAGAAGTGGTGTAAAAATGCGATTTATGATGTACTTTTTTTTAAACTTCTTAGTTATGGTTGCGTTCCCGTGCCCCTGATCTACTTTTCCGCACGGGACTGATGTGGGATATGTGCGCAAACCTGCGCGTAATTATTCTAAATTGGTTGTAAATCATGTTCTAGCAACTTTAATGCGCGGAATCAAAGTAAAAATAAGATATTTGTAAGATCTGTTGTAATGTTGGGTTGGTTCTAAATTGTGTAAAACTCGACGCACTGACTAAAACGACATAAAGCTCTAATGTGAGCCAAAAAATTTGGTACTCAATACAGTTATCCAAAAAAGCCCAGTCTCAGTTACTAAAATGCAAACTGTTTAAAATCTCTTAAAAATGTTGCATCATTGTGCGCGCCATTAAACGTACTTTGTTTAAGCAACTATGATTTATTTTAACATTTAATCTTCTTTGGGGTCATATTTGCCTTGATTTGCAAAATTTTCCAAATCCCCTTGTGATGATAATGTTCTTTAGACAGTTGTGTGCAGGAGAACCCAGGGGCTTTTTTTTGTCCAGTTTATACCAATCAGGTGTAATATTATGATTACCTGACAATAGCCCCTTACATAGGCTACAACAAGAAGAGAGAAATCTGTCTCTTTTAGCCCTGCAAGAATCCATTGACATTCTGTTTTCGGAGCAATGATTTTAAAGTTTTGCAGCTTGTTCTTGACGCATATTTTGCTCAGATGTTTTTCTGTATAGTTTGAGAAAAAGTAAGTATGAAATGTCGCAGCACAAAAGAATGTTGTTGTTTTTCTTTCAGCCTTGAGTGAAATGAAAAATCTCACTGCTCTTCAGGGCCGGCCCAAAGTCTTATGGGGCATTAAGCAGATATTGACTCAGGGAGGCCCTCTATGAGATCACTACCCACAATAACAGCGTTTTAATCAAGATTTGATCTAATCTGTGATATGAGGTTTAGTTTATTTGGTTGATCCTAAAAATCAATCAGGTAATTGTTGATATTAGCTGAGACACTCTGAAGCTCAAACAAAATAGGTTAAACTAAAACACCAGATTGTAGCAATGGGAACACAAGAATCCAACAATGAGTATTAAAAAAACAAATTGAATTTGAATTTTTAAAGATAATTAAAACATTTTCTATATTAAAAGAGGAAGTATATACGTTATTTTTTTGGCAGCATTTGTTAATAAAAAAATAGAATTTTAATATTAAAAATTAACAAAATAATTAGTTTCAAAGAAATTTGCCTAGTTACTACAAAATTATTTAATCAACTGAAAATTTTTACATAATCTTACCTGAAATAAAACATTTTCATCATTTTTAACATCTGTAGTCTGTGTTCCATTTCAGCATTTATGGGGGGCAAATGGGTTTTGGGGGAACCACTAAATTCGCTTACGTCTTGGCCCTGCTCTGCTGCTCTTGCGGAGTGTAGTATTCCTGAACTGTGTGTTGGTCCCAGTTTCCAAAATCCAGCTTTGCTCTACAGTAGACATCGGCTTTTATGTTATTGTGTCAGGCACCGAGATTTTAGCCCTTTGTCCTGTAAGTTACGAGGTGAAATCTTAATGGATTTGACCATCTTGCCCGGAGCATCCAGCAGATGTTTATTTAAACTGAGATCTAGGAAACTTGGAGGCAGAGTGCATCGTCCTTCTGAAAGAAGCCACAGAAATACAGTTTTCATGTAATGGTTTCTGTGGTGTCCAAGAATCTTTAGACAGGTATGTGTTAAAGTAACATCCAAATGGATGGCAGGTACCTGGGTTTCACAGGAGAGCTTTCCCATTTTGCATTGCTTCTTAAGGCATCCTTTGATTATATTATATACCAAAAAGGAAAATGTGATTAATCAGAGCAGGTTATCTGCTTTTATTACTCTTTGGTCGAGTTCTGTTACTAACAATATCATGTTGGTGAGCTACTCAGAATCAATTAGATCTACCTCCTTCTATCCCCCCACCAGTCTTCAAAGACTTTTTGTTTTCAACATTTAGGCTAGAGGTCCATGACCTACCCTCTTTCTCACTGGATCCAACAACGGAACACATTTAAATAAAAAATATAAACTTTGCTTTTGGATTCCCTTGATTTGTGGTTCTTGATTGCCCATTTCTCTACTATCAGGAATGTCCTAAAATACAAATTATACTTTTCCCCCTCCCTTCAACCGACAATAGTCAATGAGGAGTGTGAGAAGGATATTTTGCTTAAGGAGCCAGTGTTGATTTCCTAAGAGTAAAAGTTCAGTTAAAAATGAAATTGGCTGTGTTCTTCTGCTGTAGTTTTTCTTGCGATTCTAAAAAATCATCTCTATTTATTGGTTATGAATTAAAACATTATTTCAAACTTTACTTTGCTGTAACTTTACATGGTAAATTCAGATTGTCTTGTTATGCAGTGTGCAAAACCATGAAGAACAGCAGAAAGACAGCAATGGGACTGTCAACCATTGCCACGATAACAGCTTTGCTCAAGAGGAGCGAGAAACGGAGAAAAAAGTTGCCAGGAGGAGGTTGTACGTTGTTTCAGTTGTCTGCCTGCTTTTCATGATAGGCGAGATTGTCGGTAAGTCTCTCCTCTCCGTTCTACAAATTTGATGTCTCTAATTCATTTTGACAAATAGCCTCCTACTTGATTTTGACCTCGGCAAAATACTTCCATCTCTGTTCTTACTCATTACTTTTCTTCATTCAACCTTTTTGCATTTCCACCTATCAGTTTTCTTTGCTTGTACTGCAGGTTTTTGTTTTTTAAACTACTTAAAGGCCAATTTCTTGGCCAGAAAATGTAATTTGTATTTTTAGTCTTAACGGGAAAGTTTGTACTTTTGTACAACCTGGACCTCATTTTTAGTAAATATTACATTCAGTTACTCACCCAGACAAGTTTGGAGCAACTTCGAAGTTTATATCCAGTTGAGCTCAGCATATGTCCATGTAATGGAAATCAATCAGGGCAGGAGTTTGCCGCCAGATAATGCATTATCTACCCCAAAACTCCTTCATTTAACAATGTTTTCACCCCGGAACAGAACAAATAAGTACTTCAGAGAAGATCTGAGCTCCAAGGGATGTAGTGCTAATGATGAATAACAAAACATGGATAAATGAAGAAGTTTTGGAACAGATAATGCCTTAATACAAGCGGCAAATCTCAGGCCCTGATTGATTCCCATTGTATGGATGTATGCTCATCTCGACCGGATATAAACTTCTGCCAAAGGACTCCAAGTGGATCCAAACTTGGGTGAGTAAATGAACATATTTGCTAAAAATAAGGTCCAAGTTGAAAAAAAAACCCCGTAATCTTTACGCATCTCCACCCCCCATATTCTGTAATGAAAATTGTTAACCTCTACACTAAAGTTGGGTAAAGCATATTGGGTAAAGAATATTGGTGTTAATGTGGACAAAACCCTAAATAACTGTTTTAATTTTTCCATTTTGCAGGTGGTTATTTGGCAGGAAGCCTTGCAGTAATGACAGATGCTGCTCATCTTCTGACCGACCTAGCCAGCTTTGTCATTAGCTTATTCTCCCTCTGGCTTTCCTCAAAACCTGCCACACAAAAGCTCAGCTACGGCTGGCATCGTGCAGGTACAGAATCAGCGTTTGACGAAAGTTTTCTTCTCGCCATACTTGGTTTTAAATTTTTCATTAAACGTATGTGATTATGTAAAAACACGGAACAATTATATGAATTCAATAGGCTACACACTATATATGAAAAAGAAATGTCTGACTAGGTACATGCTAACTATAGAGCTAACTGGTTAAAGGGCTAATATTGTATTTATTGGCTAGCATCGCACTGTTTTGCTAGCTGCCACTAGACCTAGCTGGCTAATTTGTAGTAGGATGATTGCAGTAGTACGTCAGTTAGGATATAAAAAACGGGGAGAAGACACCTAGCTAATTAACCTCATGTTTTTAATCTAGTTGATAACAAGTTAGCATCTTATTCATCCTACAGCAAACTAATTTTAGCATTAGTGGCTTGGCGTTGCTTGGCCTTTGCATTTCTGGCTCTAGCCTCGAACATTTCTCATCAAGGCCTGAATGTTTTAGTTTACATGAACTGAATCACCCTTTGACATTAATGAAGAAGGCAGTTTTGTAGTTTCCTGGATTCAGTAAATGCAACAGAGGCACGACCGTATGACCAATAAGAGAGGAGTATTACTGGACCTGAGAATCTTCCAGGTTTTATTGGTTGACAGCTGTTTTGTGAAATTTTTACCCAGGATCTTAGTGGATCGGCACACACAATATAAAAAGAAGAAAGAAAGGACACCAGACTGCTTATTGTGCTAGAATATGTGTCATTTATTCCACACACCAATACGGTTTCAACAGCAGCAGCAAAGCAATACTTCATCAAACAAAGACACTGATTTATCCTAGAATAAGGTGTCCCTGTTATTCCCCACAAAAATACAGTTTAGCAAAGCAATGCTTCATCAAACAGGCATTAAGTTTTCATCACAGCATCCCACCTTTGACACTTGAGAGTGGAGAGCCATTCACCTCTCGGTCAGTTCTGTTAACTTAAGGCGGCCGAGCGATCATGCACAAACCCCACAGCGGACTCTCGTCAGCTGGACAGCTCCATCTTCATTTATACAGCATACAGAAGGGGCGCGTGGGAAGCAAAGTGGGCCTAGCTTCGCTCCCAGGCGGCCCCTCCGCCTTATCAGTTTGTCTGGCCCCAAAACAAGCTTTAGAAACCAAACAAACTGCAGCTGTTTCATGGGAGCTGTTCAGCTGAAGATCCAAACCTTATTAATGTTTATATTTAGGCAGCAAGCAGTGTGTAACATTATGTTGCTCTCATTACATTGCAGAACATTATAACATTATACACAGGTGACTCGAGGACACAAAAAAGATTTTATCCATCAACAGCCCGGTGTTTAATCTAGACTCTAATGGTGTGCCTAATGGTGCATTCAGACCACACGCTTTATCAGCGTCAAGCAACGCTCAAAAAGCGACTAGTTTGACGCATATACACAGAAGATACATTTTTAAGCTGAAGCTGGCAAGGCTCGTAGGCGGGCCTTTCCCTGCTTGATTTTTTTTAAATACTAGCGGATCATTGTTAGCTAGGCAACATCAACGTCGGGCAACATCACTACAGTGAAATGCTCTGATTGGTTGCCATGCTGCGTCAAGAGCGTTAAGACCGTCAAAAGTTTAGCTAGTTGAACTTCTGCGTTGCTGGTGTTATGAGCTTTGAAGCTTGAAACGCAGGAAAAGCTTGAAAAGTTGACGGAGCCAACACTCACAAAGAGCCACAGAGACCATGACGCTCCTCTGACGGCCTCAACCATAGACTTAACATGTTATCTTGCCGCTGCTGATTCTGCTGTTTGGGGCGAAAAAATAATGAATGGAAGCCAGTAGTGCGATAAGTTATTTTCTGGTCGTTTTGTCTTACGTCCCAAATCACAGATATGTTGTAGCTCAGTTTACACAACTAATGATGTACATTTCGACTGTGTTTGTCAAGTGATTTGAGATGTATTTGAATGTAAAACTTTGCATTTAAAATACCTACAAATCAGATGTCACAAGTCTTATATTTGACGTTACGCAGCTAGCGTGAGCTAGCACTAGATATAGCACGTAAAACACTCACCTAGAGCTTGTAGAGCTTCTCCTCCATGCTGGCTCTCACTCCACCGACTGCTTTATCCCCTACATAGCTGCTACGTTCCACATGGTCAGATTTCTATTAGTTTTCTCCATGTTTAATTAATGCTCATTCCTTTGTCCTGGAGGCTATGGCCCTCTATATCCTTCTTCTGCAGTTGCAGTCCTCTAAATGTTTTTTCACAAAACCTAAAGTAACTTTTGCGGCCGTTTGAAAATCAGCTTTTTCTCTGCATCAAAACTTGTCTTTAAAATCCACAGCCATCATATGTTTGATCCATGGCAACTCAAACGGGATCAGAAAACAACTTTTAGTGCTCCATTGACCCTCATTAATATTTCTTTTGGCAGTAGGGGACCCATGGACCGGAAGTAGAAGGGCGTGTCTTAATATTTCGAGCGGTCCCGAAAGGAATTGAACATCATTTTTTGACAGAAATAAGAGGGACAATTCTTCGGTTGGGATGGATGGCAGTTGGTGGCAAAACTCTAGGCCAACATAAAACAGGCAAACTAACAATTATTTTATATCCTGTATGCCTTCAAGATTATATGACTAGTTTGAATTAATGATGGTATTAATGCGGAAAAGAACAAGGCTTTTTCAAGTGCCATATTAAAAATGATTATAGGTGGTAATGTTTGATTAATAATGTTTATATGAGCCTGAAAAGACTACTCTGCAGGGGTATATCTAAAAAGTTTTTAAGTGCTAAATGGGGGCCAGTGATGATCATATCATCCCACATCACAACAAAAGCAGGGCTGTGTTACAAAGGAGACGGGGACTAGTGACAGACGTCAGATTTACAATAGGGGGATCAAAGATTGACGTTATAATATATGCTTAAGATCCATAAATAATTCTAAACAATTAAAGCTATTTCTCTCTTATCATTCATTAAAATATTATCTACACAAGAAGTGATAATACAGACCTCTTCATAAAGCAGAGCAGAAGGAGCTGCAAAGGAGATCAGGACGGGATTAAAGTCACTGACTAATCGACTCATTTAACATTTTGACTGATTCTCTTGGAGGTGAAAAAAACAGATTATACCACTAGAATAAACTAGACAGTCCACTGATTAAATGAAAGGGAATTTTCTTTCGTTCTGAATGCAAAGAGCACTGTAATTAATGTTATTGAATCACTGTGATTATTGATTAAGATAAATGTGTCAGCATTTGATTTGATCATGTGAATGCTTAACTACCATAGATTTGAATGGCCTGTTGTCTCTGCATTTCTATGAATTTACTCCGTAAAATATTACTTATAACATATAATGTTTGATTTTTCTATTTGTCATTCACGCAAGTACTTGCATGCCAGCCTAAAATACAATTCAGATATACATTTTAACCTTTCAGTAGCATCGATTTATATTTTTGATCATTAAAACTATATAACTGAGCCAATTTCACCAAATTAGTGACAAATAACTGTTAATTATATTGCAACGGTCAGTCCCCCTCTATGATTACCTTTTGATATCTATAATGATAGAGAAATCCATAATGAGGAAGAAATCTGATGTTACAGCTGGTTTCCAGATAACCTAGACAGAACTGAGAATATGGAAGAGAGAGCAGCAGACACTAAGGTCCACCATACAACCTGGTACAAAAAAAAAAAAAAAATTGTGACAGGAAAAGAAAGAAATGAAAAACAAACAAATTAATAATTATCTATTGGCTAATTTTATGATCTTTGTCAATACTGCTTTTAGAGATCTTGTTTACATCGTCACGTTTAAGTTTGAATATAAATACATTTTGAAGTGCCTATTACAGCATTTGGTTTTAAACAAGGTGTCACAATGCTCAAGAAAGCTTTAATAAAAAGCTTTTTTCACTGTGGAGGTTCTCACTCATTCCCACATTCCCTTGTTATGGAATTATAACTTGTGGTACTTTTCCATTAAAATATTTAACATCAAGTATGTCTGTTCATGTTGTCGCTGTGATCCTCCAGCAGAGAGGGGAGATTCGTGCATGCACAATTCTTTTTCTGTGCATATGCTCCAACCACAGTGGGGCTTCTGCATGAGGGAAGCCAGTTGTGGGCTCTCTGACACAGGAGAGGAGTGGAGGTTAGGTTATTTCATCTAAATCTGCCCATAGATTTTTTTGTTAAGTTGCTAAAAGACTGCCAAGGAGGTAATGTTTTGTGCCAATTTGTCTGAGGTAATAAACAATGGCCCAAAATAAGGTCTAATAAGCTTCATACCCCTTCATCTGGAGCCCTTTTCAGTCAATATTTTACTCTTCTTCCTGCTGGGTATTCCACGACGCGTGCTAATTCCAAAAGTCAGGCTTACTTTTTATAATCCTGGCTTAATTTTCTGCAGATTCAGTTCCGCGAACGAGGCTAACCCGAAACCCCGCTCAGTCGCTATGGCAACTTATGCTCTTGGATGAGCCTGCGGTGAGGCTTGTTTTAGCTTGATTAAATGATTGGACGTTCCAATCAATGTCGCACTGCGGGGCTGGATTTCTGCTGCTGTTCTCTCGCTCACCACACCCGCCCTAAAATATAAAGTTGTTAAATCGTTTGCAGCAGCTACAGTTTTTTTTTTGTGGTTAAATTGTGCAGTGGATTGTAGATTTATCTTTTAAAATATAGTTCTAATTATTTAATGATTTATTAAAAATATTATTACCTTTTACTATTTTGAAGAAGATTGGTGTATTTGATATTTACTTGCCACCAGAAGCTTTTTCTTCCATCAATGACGCACTTGACACCAAGCTATTAATTAGAAAGAAATCACTTTTTGTCTAAGATGGAGCCTTAACATCATCATACTGTCCTTTCTAAATGTGTTAAAATATCCTTACAGACCCATGGACCGGAAGTAGAAGGGCGTGTCTTAATATTTCGAGCGGTCCCGAAAGGAACTCAACATCATTTTTTAACAGAAATAAGAGGGACAATTCTTAAGTTGGGATGGATGGCAGTGGGTGGCAAAACTCTAGTCCAACATAAAACAGGCAAACTAACAATTATTTTATATCCTGTATGCCTTCAAGATTATATAACTCAAATATAAAGTTATTAAATCGTTTGCAGCAGCTACAGTTTTCTTTTTTTTGTTTGTTAAAAAAGTACCTTGAAACTGTAAAAAAAATACAGATATACATTTAAATACTGTATTAATGTAATTATACATTTCAAAGAGTTGAAAATGTTCTTATTTAGTTGATTAATATTTTTACATCCTTTCTTAAATCGTGTTCTGACACATTCACATTTAACCTGTAAGCTGTTTTCTGTCGTCTTGTATTCTGATTTTAATAATTCTCAACAGACTCCAAATTATCTTGCCCTACCCAACGAGGTAATATGATTTATTTACATGAATTTAGAAGTTTACAGTTGGAAGCACTTCTCAGTATCTCACACTAAACCGTGCATGAAAAACATCACCAAATGTACACTATAACACAATGCAGCTTAACGAGCTCTTATATATGCAGCTGGGGTTCCCCTTATTGATTATGATGTAATTGTGACGCACATAGGCTGCATTAATAAGTCTTTCTCAGGCTTGGAGAAGAATGCAGCTTTTTCCTTTCCTTCTATACTCATCTAGCATCGATTGACAGGGCGTGCTTTTGATGTTGTGTTGAGGCACATGATACTGGCTTGTTAAGCCCCGCTTAAATCAGTGCGGATTGAATTCACCTGAGCTTTGTTGGTGGAACCCGAATAAGCCTGGAGTGCACTGCTAGGATAATTCAGGTGTGGATATTTCAAATGAGCCCCAATTTGAATTCTCTCCTGATTTATTTGTGACATTGTTTTTCTTCTTCCATACAGAAATCTTGGGTGCCTTGCTGTCAGTTTTTACCATCTGGGTGGTCACAGGAGTGTTGGTTTATCTTGCTGTTGAGCGCGTCATCAGTGATGACTACACTATTGAGGGCCATATCATGCTCATCACCTCAGGGTGTGCAGTGGTGGCCAACATTATGTGAGTAAGATGGATGAATGTTATTTACGCAAAAGTATGCTTTAGGGTTTTCTTGGGTTGGAGCAGTAAGTTCTTATGGTGCTGGTTGAGTGCTTATTTTCCAACAGAATGGCCTTAACCCTTCACCAGTCGGGTCACGGCCACAGCCACGGTGGACTCGCTTCACATGGGCACAGTCACAGTCCTGAGAGAGAAAAAGAAAAGAATCCCATGTCCAGCAACACCTATTCAAATAAGTGCATAGACGTGGAGAGAAATCACGCAAGTCATGGTATGATCCAAGTACGGCAATATTATAGAGAAACCTAAATGGTTTATTAGATTATTTATGCTATAATGTTCCTGTTTCTTGTTTTACACATTAGGCAAGAGGGCTCAGCAGGCAAACGCAAGTGTGCGAGCAGCTTTTGTGCATGTGATGGGAGACCTTCTCCAAAGCGTTAGCGTGCTCGTCAGTGCCATCATTATCTTCTTCAAGGTAACATCTCTTCTTTTTGCATTTGCACTTAAACCCAAAGGAGGCAGTGAGCTGTTTGTTTTCTCTAGATGATGATTAAATAGTGGCAGAAACTACAAATGGGTATTTACAATGTTGGTTTAAGATTTTCATGTTTAATGTTTTTTTTGGTCACTTAACCCAGCGATTGCTCTCATTCATTGGACTATTTCATATGACACAACGTCTTGCCCTATACTAGAGGTTTACAACCCACGGCTCCGGAGCCGCAAGTGGTTCTTTGAACCTTCTACATCGACTCTTAAATTTGGCCAAAAATTCTCGAAGAACCAGCTAATGTTTCTAAATATTGATACAATAACGAATGCAGATTATAGGAGTTTTCTATTGTTTTTTTCATGGAATAACTAAATAGAATTTCCACAATAGAATGATACTAAAAGGAACATTATAAAAATAAGATCTGTTGATGACTATTAATATATATTTGGTGTATTTTTAGGGGGTTTCTTAACATATTAACAATGATTATGTCAGTCACTTAAAGTGAAACACATTATAAAGATTAATTCACACAGACATTTTTTAAGCCTATGTTTTATAATTTTCTGCTTTCCGCTAATGAAAACATGGCATTTAAGATCAAAATATTACATCAGCATGTGGAAAAAATTAAATACAGAAATGAAGGCTTAGTGGAAAGTGTGTTCATAACCTCCATACAGGTCATTATTTTAAAATGTTACTTTTAGTCTACCTAACCGGCATCGGAACGCATATTCTGATTTACTGATATCTACAGGTATTTTTTTTTTGTCATGTGGTTGGAAACTGTGGTCTTTGTAATTCATTAATTATGAAATACAACAATAGAACTATGATGGCAGTTCTTTTAATAATAGAACACGTTTCCTCAGGTAGATACTTTTTAGTATAGTGCTTTTAATTGTTGCTTTTTATAAAGGTCAACATTTGCAGCTGTCAACGAGTTTCATTTAGCTGGACTGAGGGCCAAAAATGGGCTTTAGGATTGTAAAGGTTGCAGACCCCTGCTTATACCCATTTTTTTCATGGTTCTACCATGAAAAAAAAGAATGATTTCCGTATTTTATTTGTCTTTATTTTTGCAGACAAAAAATATGTTTGAACATTCTACTTTATTATGCTGGCATTTTCTTTTCAAAATACTGTTATGTGCTAATTTAATTTCCTTATAAACAATATGGAAAAAGTTTTCTTAAGTATTTAAATTTCTCTTAATGTTTTAATTTAAACTCCATCATAAAAGGACTACTGAACATATATTTTATTCTTCATATCTTCTGTAGTTGGACTACTTTTTACATGGGACTCTACTTGTAGGCTTCACTGTCTTTCTCTCAGCACAGTAGGTTGAAAGGGACATTGGAAAAAAATACTCAAAGATGAGAAATTTAAAAATATATATATTGTTAGGAAGATTAGAGAATCTATGATCAGGACCGCTTTAAAGGTAAAGGTTACAAGAAAGTCTGTCTGCTTTAAAGATAAGTGTAGTGAGCCATTCTATAGGTCTTTTAATTTTTTTTTTAAATGGTTCACATGAAATGTTGACATAAATCTGAAAAACGCTATGTTAGTGAGTTTAATCACTGTTTACTATGTTGTGCTTAGTTTTTGCATTTTTGTTTTTCCTCCAGCCAGAATATAAAATCGCCGACCCGATCTGCACCTTCTTGTTCTCTATTCTGGTTTTATGCACCACCTTCACCATCATGAGGGACATTCTTCTTGTTCTCATGGAAGGTGAGGCCGTCATTAACGAGCTAGCGATTTGATATATATATATATATATATATATATATTGTCATAGATTGTTTAGATCGTTTTCTCTGGCTCGCCCTTATTGTTTTTTCACCCAACTCTGCTGCAGGTACTCCGTCAGGGGTGAGGTACAGTGAGGTGCGAGAGCGTTTGTTAGCTGTAAAGGGAGTTAAAGCGGTCCACAATCTTCACATCTGGGCCCTCACCATGAATCAGGCAGTACTCTCTGCGCACATAGCTATAGGTGAGAAAAGTTAGTCATTAACCCATCCATAAATCCATCTTCTGCTTATCCGGGGTCGGGTTGCGGGGGCAGTAGCTTAAGCAGAGAGACCCAGACTTCCCTCTCCCCGGCCACTTGGGCCAGCTCCTCGGGAGGAATCCTGAGGCGCTTCCAGGCCAGCTGGCAGACATAATCCCTCCAGCGAGTCCTGGGTCTTCCTCTAGGCCTCCTCCCGGTGGGACGTGCCAAGAACACCTCACCAGGGAGGCATCCAGGAGGCATCCTGACCAGATGCCCGAGCCACCTCAACTGGGTCTTCTCGATGTGGAGGAGCAGCGGCTCTACTCTGACCTCCCTCCGGATGACCGAGCTTCTCACCCTATCTCTAAAGGAGAACCCAGCCACCCTACGGAGGAAACTCATTTCAGCCGCCTGTATCCGTGATGTCGTTCTTTTGGTCACCACCTAAAGTTCGTGACCATAGATGAGGATAGGTACATAGATGGACCGGTAAATCGAGAGCTTTTCCTTTCGGCTCTGCTCTCTCTTCACCACGACAGACCAGTACAGCTCCCGCATAACTGCAGACGCCTTGCCAATCCGTCTATCGATCTCCCGCTCCATTTTTCCCTCATTCATGAGCAAGACCCCCACATACGTAAACTCCTCCACTTGAGGAAGGATCCAATCTCCGACCCGAAGAAGGCACCCTATCCTTTTCCGGCTCAAGACCATGGTCTCGGATTTGGAGGTGCTGATCCTCATCCCAGCCGCTTCACACTCGGCTGCGAACCGCTCCAACGAAAGCTGTAGATCACGTTCCGATGAAGCCAACAGGACCACATCATCTGTGAAAAGCAGAGACCCGATCCTGCGGCCACCAAAACGGATCCCCTCAAGACCTTGGTTGCACCTATAAATCCTGTCCATAAATGTTATGAACAGGATCGGTGACAAAGGGCAACCTTGGTGGAGTCCAACTCTCACTGGAAACGAGCCTGCTGGTGATGCGAACCAAACTCTGACACCGGTTATACAGGGACCTAACAGCCCTTATTAAAGGGCCTGGTACCCCATACTCCCGGAGCACCCCCCCCCCCCCCCCCACAGGATTCGCAGAGGGACACGGTCAAACGCCTTCTCCAAGTCCACAAAACACATGTGGACTGGTTGGGCGAACTCCCACGCACCCTCCAGAACCCTGCTGAGGGTGTCATTTACCCTGTGAAAGTATTCCCCAGTTTGTCTTGTATCTCAATCAATTGTCAGAGTTGCAGAACTTTGGGTCTAATTTGCCTATCTACATATGAGTTAGTAATGTATACACACAAGATAGGTCATTTTTTTTTCAAAGTTGAATTTTGAATATACTTTATTAAAAAGAAGAGTGTTTACTAAAATAAATTTATCACTTTATAATTCTCTTAACTTACACCTCGATTTCATTTCACTTACACAGAGAATAAGTTGCACATTGTTTCTTTTTTTGTTGTTTCCAGATGAGTCAGTTGATGCCCAGACCGTCCTGAGAGAAATGACCCAGGCCTGTTTCTCCTCATACAACTTCCACTCCATTACGATTCAAATGGAGCGGCAGGCTGACCTCAAGCCTGGATGTACGCTGTGTGAAGATCCACAAAAGTAGAAACCGGATCTGACTCGCTCCCACAGAAACTAGAACGAACTCTTCATGCATGTGTGGGGTGCCGATGATGCTCTGAAGGGTTTCCTTTTTTTTTACCACAGCATTTCAAACCAGCGTGTGTTACTGTATTTTTTGGGGCCCTTTGTGCTAAGTACTATAAATGGGATTAATTTAATGACAATGAGGGTGGCACAAGTTGTAGGGATACTGGGGTAATAAATCTTTTGACTTCTTGCAAACATTTATCTGTTTAATAATATAATTTTAATTTTGAGTGTCCTTTAAGCGATTCTCTACATTTAACCTCTGGCTGTACAGTAAATAAGTTTAGATATGTTTTTTGAATGGACTGTTCTGCTGGTCTCCGGCAACCTTTCCAGACCCCGTCTCTCGCCCCATGACCTTATTGTTTTAAACTTTAAACATCTCACAGTTCTGTCGCTGATCCAGAAAAGAAAAGAGTGGATTGGCCGTCCATGGACCAGTAGTGTCCAAAGTCAGTCCTCAGGGGCTGGTATCCTTATGTTTGTAGTTATTTCCCTAGTTAGACATCCCTGAATCAAATAAACTTTCATTAGCAGAACCTCTGTAGAAGTGGAAATGTTGAGGACGTAGTTGGACCATTTGAATCAGCTGTGTTGGAGAGAACGCATCTAAAACTGGCAGGGTGCTGGACTGGAGCTGCATCACCAGAGCTTGTTTATTATTTTTCTTTTAGTTTACATGCAAAACATCATGTGGCAAGAAAACTGACCCTATAAAAGCCCAGTTGGAAAACCTAAGGGGAGGAAGCATCATGCTGTGGGAATGGTTTTCTTCAGCAGGGAAGCTGGATGGGGCTAAATGCCTGCATCACTGATAAAACTCTATAATCGTCCATTAAAATGGTCCTTATCTAAGTCCCTGTCTACATGGAGATGAAACCAGGTGTAGAAGCAAATGCATTTCATTAAATAGTATCATCCACAATAAGACGGTGTTTCAGGACACCATAAACGATCATGTTTGAAATTTATTGAGCCTAGAATACCATTTACTGTCCCGCTATCACCAGCAGCAAAAAATGGATCCGGAGATCCACAGACAGTATATGCTTTAGAATAAAGCTCTCATTTAGAGACCGTTTAGTTGTGTTTGTCACCGGGTCTACTTTGTACTGTTTCTGGCAGTGCCTCCAATGGGCCCGGCAAAAGTACTCCAGTAGTTTAAACCAGTTTGTCACAAATGGTGTGGACCAATTATTTTATTGCGGTGCCGTTTTTACTGACTGTTTTTGAAACTACCCGTTTCTTCTTCGTGTAAACAGGGCCCAAACCTTAGAATCAGTGGCTGTACTCTAAAAAGTTTTGTTCATATCAAATCTGAGTATGAGCTTTTTAGAAAATACGAATAGACACAAATCTCAGTGTTTTAAATGCTAAGCGCTTGGACGTATCTATAAGGATTTACGGCTGTAGCTGCAGCAAAATGTGGTTCTTGAAGTATTGCCTCACAGTGCTGAATCAGCTCAATACAAATAAACCCAGTACTAATCAGAGGCACTATATATGCTTGCATGAAATCCATTTCCCATAGTAAAACTTAATGAACTGCTGCAAATATTTAAAGGTCATTTCTATCTTGTATGCAGGGGTCGCGATAACTGAATATTTTCCATCTTCCATCTATGATGGAAAATCTGAAGGCCAACTGTCATTTTGAGAGATCGCAATTCACAACGCTCTCCTGACAACTTGGTGCAGACATTTTCAACTTTACGCTCTGAGTTCAGGTAATCAAATCAGTCGAAAGAAGATTCTCATTAGAGCATCTGAGTATCCTCTCAGACCTGGACACCTCGATGCATCTCGCTATCCAGGAGCTGATGGCCTGTTGAAGAGTTGTGAATGCAAAAGGAATGCATGCTCGTTCAGAGAGTCTTGCCAACTTTTGGCCACCGCCATTTGAAAACTTTTCCCCGATTTTTAAATTCGGGCTGAACTGGTGTTTGTACTTCAGATATTTGATTACGCACAAGTTGATGTGCAGTTCAGGTCCAGGCAAACCAGGAGGAAGTTTTGCAACTCTGAACTTTTCATTTTTAATACAAGTATTTATCTGCGTGATGTGATTCCATGATGTAGATTATCTGAATGTCAAATACTCTTGAATGTGTCGATATTTAAGAAATTGGTAAAAAAAAAGAAAAAAGAACATGATGGGATTTTTTTTTGACCCTTTAAGACAAATGTTAGACAACAAAAGAGTCTAGTGCAAACTCTGCTTGCATGGTTCAAATATTTGATCCACTCTCCTTGTCGTCATTGCCCAATCAGAACTGACATAAAATTATGTTTGATAATTCATGATGCCACATAAATGAGGAATACTAAATTATACTCTAAATATCAATAATGGAGGGGCTCTAACATTTTAAGTACAGTAAATGTCCTTTTGCCCACAATAATATCCTATGAACTGAATTTCTAGCACTTAACCCAGTTCTTTTAAGTGAATTTGCTTTGAATAGCTGAGTGGACTTAAGATGCAGCTGCCCTCTGAGTAACTCATTGCTCTCTCTTCATTGTAGCGTATTTCCCTGGAGGAACCACATATTTAATTAAAGCATGAGTAATGCAGTGGTTAGTGGAAAGATGATCCCTTTTAGTGGTGATATCCCTTAAACTAATAATTACTACTACATTTTTGTTGAAACTGATGACCATTAATACTAATTTTGAGGTTATTTTTTACTTTTACTTCTGAGATGGTCTGTTTATTAATCAGGCTTTAGTATTCTTGTTCTGTATGGATTTCTGGTAGTCGATTGCTCAAACTGTAGCACCACTGACACTGTTCAGTGAAGCTGTTGTCAACTTCATCTGTGTATTGCTTTAGCCTCAGGTAAATGCAGCTGCTTTCTTTCAAGTAAGGTGTACTGTCTCAGGCAAACAGAGGTGATGAGATGTGCAAATGGGAAAATGATCACATTGCTGCCAGTGTGATGGATGATCTTGAATGCTCATTTTTTTCCCTTTGTGAGGTTTGACCCACATCAACAAGTTAGTATATTTTCCATTAGCCTCCAGGGAATTGATAGACACTTTCGCTTTTGCTCTGTGGTGATAGATGAGCCCTCAAATTGCTCAGGAAAGGAAGGAAAACATGCATTTTCTGTCAAGTCAACCATCAAATTTTTTTAAATTAAGAGGTTGTGGTCACACAAGAAAATTGTGTTTTTCTTAGCCAGAGGAAAACATTTTAAAAACTCTTCAAGCCACAAGACATCTTTATTTCAAATAAAAATCTAATGCACCGTCTGAGTTAGAGTACGCAAAATTAACACATATGGCAGAATTCCATATAGATGTAGATAAGGATAAGGATGATTCAGTCTCAGTTGGAGTTTTAACATATTTATTTCAATGGTACAAAGCAAACGGTATCCCATTCTAACATAGCGGCTCTCTGTTACTCCTGCCTGCTGCTGCCTGTGTGAGGGTATATTATATCAACTCAATCTTGTAATAATTCCACTACACACATACACTCACTGGCCACAGTATTAGACACACATGTCCATTTACTCATTAACTCAAATTTCTAATCAGCCAATCACATGGCGGCAATTCAATAAATTTAGGCATGTAGACGTGGTCAAGGATATCTGCTGCAGTTCAAACCGAGCATCAGAATGGGGAAGAAAGGGGATTTAAGTGACTGTGAACATGTAATGGTTGTCAGGTATTTCAGAAACTGCTGATGTATAGGGATTTTCACACTCTAGAATCTCTAGGGTTTACAGAGAATGGCCAGAAAAAGGGAAAATATCCAGAGAGCGGCATTTATGTGGGCAAAAATGCCTTGTTGATGCCAGAGGTCAGAGGAGAACGGCCAGACTGGTTGGAGAGGATAGAAGGGCAACAGTAAGTCAAATAACCACTCATTACAACCAAAGTATGCGGAAGAGAATCTTTGAATTTACAACACGTCGAACCTTGAGGCTACAGCAGCAGAAGACTACACCGAGTGCGACCCCTGTCAGCTAAAAACAGGAAACTGAGGCTACTGTTCACACAGGCTCACCAAAATTGGAACATGACAATGAGTTCACTGTACTCCAATGGCCTCCAGAACCAACAGATCTCAATCCAATAAAGCAGCTTTGGGCATGTGGTGGGAGATTCGTATCATAGATGTGCGGCCAACAAATCTGCAGCAACTCTGTGATGGTATTATGTCAATATGGACCAAAATCTCTGAAGAATGTTTCCAGTGCCTTGTTGAATCTATGCCACAAAGGATTAAGGTAATTTTGAAAGCAAAAGGGGTTCCAACCCGGTACTAGCAAGGTGTACCTAATAAAGTGGCATAGTGTTTTCTTGGATAGCGGTGCTGAATTGTATAGAGCTGGTTATAATGTATAGATTTATAGACAGAAAAACTGGATAGAATTCTACTGTACTGTGCTAAATTACTGCTAAATTAGTCCAGATCTTAGTCAGCAGACTGGGACTACTTTGTGGCACAAGGGGAGTTCCTCAAGGCTCTGTTCTAAGGCCACTTTTATGATGACAGAAATAGATTGTAAAATTGTTGTAAGATTTGAGTGTGGCTTTTGATGTTCTTAAACATACATTGTTATTGAATAATTTGTGCTGCTATGGTTTAGAGACAGCTCATACTACATGGAAGAAGAGTTATATGACAGATAGGAAAAGCATTGTACACTTTAATGGTAGCTATTCTGAGCAGAGAGCTTGGAGTTCTGGGGTGCCACAAGGGAGAACATTGGGACCACTTTTGTGATGATTTACCTTTAGTCTTAAATCATGCCACTGTTGCAATGTATGCAGATGACTCAACAATTTATACATCAACACATACACCTACTGAATTTACCAGAATTTTAAATGAGGACTTGTAGTTATAAGATACACGGAAGATGAGAAAGAAACTGGCTTTGAATGAAGGAAAAACTAAGTGCATTGTTTTACTTTCAAGATATTTATTAAGAAAGAATCATATGCTATCGTTAGCAGGAGGTGATTCCGAATTGGAACAGGGGTTCAATTATTAGGGGTTATTGTAGGTAGTCAAATGTCTTGGAACAGAAAATTTGTTCATATAGTACAGAGAATGGGTAGAGGTATGGCTATGATTAGATACCTCAGGAAGTTTATTCCCAGTCATCTGATCAAACAGGTGATACAAGCATGCAACATTCACTATCATGTTTAATCAAAAAGGCAGTGAAGACTACAACAACATGAATTGTGATGCCATTGTGATGCTTAAAACTTAATAGTTTTATAATTTTAGCTGGTGTTTTTGTTTCTATTATATGTGTGTTATAGTGATAATGTAGGTTTATTTACTTTAATGAATACGTTTTGATTTAATGATTTGGTGAGAGCAGAGGAAGAAAATCTGCTGTGAAGAGCAGAGGCATTATAATGCCTGGCCGGGATCTAACAAACAAACAAACAAATACCTGGGAAATTTACTAAATTATTGTAAACTTCTGTTTTGTAGAATTAAATAGTAAAAGAATAGTGTGTATATTCCATATAAGTTTGCTCTTTCTAAGAACAATAAACAATGAATCCTAATAATCTCACATTTATATCTCAGCAACAACAGAAACTTTTCAAAATCTGATTCTCAGAGCCAGCCAAAGGCCTAAGCAAACTAAACTCCGCTTAGGGCCCCGAAAACCATTATAAATGGCTGAAATTTAACACCAAGGCCACAGAGAGTAGTGGTAGTTCCCAAGCTGTTGAACAATCTGTATTTTAATATTAGGTCAGCTAAGTCCTTGGTTTCTTGTAAAACTTAATTGAAAAACACATTTTTACAATTTGGCTGTTCATCAGAACTAACTTGGAAACTTTCTTTTAGTATTCCTTTGATTTTCTTTTCTTCTCTTAAGTCTGTTATTTTAATCTACATAACTTTTATTGTTGGAATTTTATTCATATTGTGTCATTATGTGAAGCACTTTGGACAGTGTCACTTTTGTAAATGTGAAATATAAATAAATCTGACCTTGACCGAGAATTACAGTTTTTTTCATATTGGTTTATTAAGCATCATAATAATATTGCATTTAGCAGTTTCAAAATACAAAATATTTTAAACTGCTTACATTTTGGGGAACTTTACTTTGTAAAACTGCAGAAAATAATTTTTATCACTGCTGCCCACAGGTTGGCGATACCGTAGCCTGAGTTTGGTTGAAGAAGCTATTTGGAAGTTTTTTTCCAGTTACCATCAGATAGTTGAACAGCACAGGATGTTTTTTAAGTTATTAAAGCTTACTGTAAAACACTAAGGTTTATCTGTGTAATCAACATCCATCATGTACAATAGGCTAATTAAATATTTTTATGTGTTTGGTGGTGATGGTTGTTGTTGTGGTGCTGGGGTTCTAGACGTATGACTGATTTTATATTGACATGTATTTTACTTGTCTCTTTTTAAACTGTTCTACATTGTGACTTTGAGTTGATGCTGGATTTAAAAAAAAATGCTCTGTTACCACAAAACAATCTGATGCTACAAGTTTAGATTTTCAAATTCTGCTTAATGCCCCATACAACCTTTGGCCAGCCCTGTTTCAGTCCCCGAGCTGAATACTGAAAAACGACAACTTGACTCTCCCAATATGGCGGCGTCGTAGACGTGGAAAAAAAGCACCTAGCCTCTAGTGGTGGACCAGCAGGGTGCGCTGTTTGTCTGTGTTACAAATCGACCCAGAGGACCTCAAACTACTACTAATGCGCACTCCTTTCTCAAGAAGACGTTCAATTACAAGGGGGGGTCAACAATCTGTCCTCTATTTTAGAGGGAATTATTTCACATGACTACACCATAAAAAGTAACCAGCAATGAAACAGGGTAGTCCGGGTAGCATAAGAAGAGGAAGGGCGCATCTATTCCGGAGCTTACGACGTGATTTGTGGAACGACGTACTCTCGCGATACTAAGGTTCAATTAGCAGCAGCTGTGCCCAGGACCTTGTTTGTTGCTGGGCGGTTTGGGATGTCAACGAAATAGATTGTCGGCGCAAAGGTAACATAACGTCATTTAACAAGCTGTTAAACATTATTATTTAGCGTTACGATATGTGTATGGTCGTTTCGTGTCGACCTGAGTGCACTGAAACAAAAGGATATGAACTTGTGCGGTTTGAGTTAGCTTAGGCAGCAACAGCTTCACGTTACTTATGACAGTATACGTAAACTGACAGTTTAAAGTCCAAAATAACATATAAAAGAAAATGACACACGTAAAACTTTTTAAAGCATGTGATGTCTGACCGATGTTGTTACAGTAAAGCTTTGAGATTAGCTTTTATTAACAATTTCTAACTCGACTAAGGTGAAATGCTGTCACAGTTTTCAAGGAATGCATTGATGTTGATTAGTTTTTTTTTCTCTGCGTCCCTTTCATTGAAGGAATGTAAAGGTTCGCTCATGTAGATCAGCCTCACAGGAAACGCCATTCAGACCCAACAGGTGCCTGTTGCTGCTCCTTCCTCCTCCTGCATCCTCACCTACTGTCTCCATGACGACCCCTCCTCTAGTGCCTCCTTTTGTCGGTCAGGCTCCTCCTCCACCACAGCAGCAGCAGCAGCAGAACCAGACTGCTCGAGATGTCAACACCTCCTCTCTGTGTCGCATCGGCCAGGAGACTGTCCAAGACATTGTCCTCAGGACGATGGAGATCTTTCAGCTACTCAGGAACATGCAGGTCCGTCTCTGCCCACTAATGATTTAAGGCACATGTTTTCTTTTACTTATTTCTAAGTTGTTTTCAAGGAATAAGGAGTCGTCACAAGTTAGAGGATTCATTAGCAAATAGGTCCATTAAATTTGGGACTTAGATGCTTAGCGTATATTCAGTCAATGCATGTTCTTGACTATGACACAGTCTTGTGCAGGATGTGCAAAAACGAGAAAAGTGGACCAATCCAAGACAACAGTGAGGAATCATCAATTGGAAATAATATACAAATAGTATATTATTATACTATTAGTACTACTAGTATAGTATATTAAACCGCTTGTTTGTGTTTGTTTCTCAAGTGGTTTGACCTAAATAAAGGCACATGTGACTCTGTTTGACAGACGAGCGGTTGATAACAACTTGGGTTTTTGCTACCCCAAAATTACTGTTGATATATTTTTTACTATTAGAAGCACAGAAGAGTGCAAAACTGGACAAAAATATTTAAATCAGATAACTTTGTCAAAGAAAATACAAAAATATCAGTTGATTGTCACTGAAAGTCCTCTTGGTGCCTGAGAAATAAAACACTAAACAATCAAGTTCCAACCCCAGGCTAGCAAAGGTTGCCAAATTTGCTTAAAATAATTTCTAATGCTGATAACGGTACATATTTTTAAAAAAAAAGTAAAATGTTTGTGAGCTCTGTAAACCATATCTTGAAGCACAGTTTAAAACGATATTCATAAGAGATGCTACCTAGGCCTGCCTAGGCGTTACCATTAGTTCAACTTTTACTTGGATAAACGTTTAAAAATGCAACACCAACAACCCTCAAGCTCAGAACACAGTGCAAAACTACGTAACGCATTTTTTTTCCACAACAGAGAGGACAGCCAGGATAGATTTAATTAATTTTCACTTAAGTTTAGTCCAGTGTTCACCGACTCTGGCTTTCCAGACACATTGCCCGTCATGTTTCAGATGTTTCCCTGCTTTAACACGCCTGCTTCAGATGATTGCCGTCCAGTAGAAGCCTGTTAAGCAGCCATCAGTTGAAATCAGCTGTGCTAAAGCAGGGAAACATCTAAAACACACACAGCAGTGTGCCTTGAAGAAACAACCAATCTATGCATTCATCCATCTCTCCATCCATCAGTTTGATTAATTCATCCGTTTAATGATCAGTCTGTCAGTCCATTTGCCCATGCATTTTGCCCTCTGCTAGTCTGTCCATCCCTCCATCAGATGATCTTCTGTTCATCCTGTGCACTCATCAATCGTGAGTTTATTCGTCATCCCTCTGTTTGTCCATCTGTCTCTCCGTCCATCTTTTTTCTTTAAATCTATTCCTCTAGTAGTCCATTCTTGCATCTGTATGCCAAACTATGTATTGGCCTATTCCATCCATCCATGAAACTGTAATACACACCTCAGAGAGAGATCTAGTTCAGGGATGGGGAGTTCATTTCTCCAAAGGGTCATGTGACTATTGGTTGAATTGACTCATTAAATTAATTGCACATTAGTAAATGCATCTAGGGAATACGGCATGATAGATCATTAGAACGTAGTGAGGAGGCCCCTCACTTCGTTCTCTTTCTATAGCAAATAGTAGGGCTGGGCGGTATACCGAAAATTTACGATACCGAAATTTATGACTGTTACCGACGTAATTCTGCCCGTGCTGGTAAATTTGGTAGAAAGAAAAAAGGAAAAGATGTGTTTTAGTTTAGCGGTGCTCCTACCCCTTTAAGAAATGAGTGATGCATTAAGTCATGTGACTTCATCTTTCCAGGTTGAGAACAGCGCTGCTAATGTAGCAGCTGTGTTGAGATATTTAGCCCCTGTTTAGACTTCTTCAGCGTCTCTTTTTCAAAGAAGCGAGTAGCTACAGAATATAGGGACTTTTTATGCCGTTATTCGATGCTTTGAGAGTCTAACGCTGGGGCACGTTACTGTTTTCACCAAACAGCAGAGATGCAGTCGACCCCGGAGCGCTCAGAGTCCAGGAAGCTGTTGCTCCGCCCACACTGGTCCAGCCACTCGGACCAGATATTAATACCGTTGAGTCCAAAATGTTGTGACACCGCTTGAAGCAACCACTGGCTGATCCTGTACACCTACGTTAACACAAAATACTCTGTCTAAAACATACTAAAAACACTGGTTTTACACAGCCCTCCGTCACGTCCTCATGGTCTGCGTGGTCAATTCTCTGAGTCTAATGCTGCATTCCAGTTAACCATTCCGAGTCGGAAAGTTGGAAATCTCGCAGTTGTCTCGCCTCATTCCACCGAGACACGCCCCCTTTAGCTCGGAATAGCTCCAACTTGGAGCTCTGATAGTTGGGATGTATTTTCTTTGTATTCGTACTATGCTGGTCATTTCAGTGTCGTCTTTAAATGCTCGTACGCATTTGACTACATTTCTGCTTTAATCCGGTCACCAATTTATACATTGCAAAGCCTTGCTGTGCGTGCAAAACAATGTACAGATTTGTTTTTCATGCTGACCTGCTGAAACTGCTATGTCGCTAACAACAATAACAAATTCTTATTTTTTAAATTTTCTTTAGAGTTAAGCTATCCTGAAGTTATTACAAAGATCCATCAATTTACCACATTTATAGATGAGATGTTTATTTGATTCCTCCTCTTCTTTGCATAAGTAACATTTTCCAACATTGAAATTGTATCTAATTGGAATAAAGTGGTTCAATGAGTAAATATTATTTAAATTTCTGAAATGGATTTCTTGACTACGTGGATCAGAGCCCTTGGGATGTTTTTATCACATTATTATATTCAATAGAATAATATTGACACGCCTGCCCCTCGACAGCTGCTGCCCTCTTTTCGACTCAGGGTGAAACTGGAACACTTTAAGTCGTGGATGACGTCACATTCTCGTTTACAGCAACTCGGACGCCCGAGTATCCGAGACAAATGGAATGATGCATAACTCTAAGAAATACAGCATGGAGTGTGGAATCAAACCTTGAATTAAAAAACTGTTTGAAGCTGTTCAATAGCAAGAACCCCTCCCGTTTTCAAGCACATCTTGTTATCGTGCACTTACCCTTATCGAGGTGAACCGCTCAATATACCGTGATACTGATTATCGGTCATATCGCCCAGCCCTAGCAAGAAGTGTTTTGCTAACGTTATGAGGAAAAAATAACATTGTAGGGGTGTAGAGACAAGTCTGCTTACAGGGAGGCAGACATGAGTCACAGGAGACTGGTGCAAGAGAGTTGAGGCAGCCCAGTGATAGACTGGTTGTAACAAAATATAAATGCCGATCCAGACTAAAGCCTCGTCCTTGTTTACAGAATGGCAACCAGGGCTGCACCATGTTGGGGAAACTGTGATATTATTGCCTACAACACTCTATGTGGCAGACTTCACCCAACCGGCTGAACATCTTATTGGCATGCAACGTGTCTTCATGCCCATTTGGAACCAGCAAATATTGCATGTGTCGGTTTTTGCAATATTATCAATAAACACGCACATTTTGCAGTAATGACGTATTTTACAGAGCTTACTTATGTGTCGTTTTTATTATTGTACTCTGCCTTCTGTATTACTCTTTCACCCAAGAGGCAACACATTACCATAGGAGGGCGTTAAAGTCCAAAACAGAATCCAGAAGCTTTTTATATTTAGATTTGTGTGCAGAATTATATATTTAATATCTAATTCCGGGTTTGCTCCTTATCACTGCAGGCTAATTTAATGGACCGGACGTAGCAAAGGTATATGTAGAGGCTTGATTGAGAAGGTGTAAAAAATAATAAATCATTCTTTTCTTTGCATTTTCATTCTCACCTCTGGAGACTTCGCGATGCAAACGAGTGCTGGTGGATTTGTTTTGATTTTCTTGGATTTTTAATGATGCGGAGCTGTGAAGAAAAGAAATGTTGCTGTTTGCACCACAACGGTTCATTTTCTGTACAAACATGATTTCCATCCTTTTCTCTGAGCTCATGCTGGTATCTGAAGTAAATCGTTGCCGGGTTTGCTTAAAAAGTAACTTGGTCGTGCTTAGTTTTCAACGGGTCAACATGAGTTTACGCGAACGTCTCCATCGTCCTCTTCTGCTCTCTCTTCCTGCTGCACCTTTTCATCAGAGCCAAACAAGCATTCTTCCTCTGCAGCAGAATTCACAAACAACATTGTTATGACTTGTTTCTTTAGATCACAGACCGTCTTACTAATAAAAATTCTTCTCGTATCCTCTCTGCTCTCTTTATTCCCGTCTCGCCTCTCTCTCACAGTCTCTGTGTTCGCCCCGCAGGCAGGCTTGTTCATGTTATGTAGGATGTTTATAATCAGACACTGGTGTCCCAGAGGCTTGTTGATCCTCTGAATGAAACTCTGCATTGTTGCTTTTTTGCAGCCATTGTAGTTTAATGCTAGTAATCCTGGTGCAAGACTTTGTTTCGAGGCTGCTGAATTGGGATTTAATCTTGTACATTTACTGTAAAGCTGCTTTAAATAAATAAAACATGACTATGCTTTTGAAAGGTCTGAGCTGTTGTGATAAATTGGAAAAAAATACTTTATTCTTGTTTGTGTTTTAAAATATATATTTGGTTCTGCATTTATTTAATCCTTTAAGCACAGATAAATGAATCAGCGTGGTCTCTTCTCCTCCTCAGCTGCCAAATGGAGTGACGTATCATCCCAACACCCATCAGGACCGGCTGGGGAAACTTCAAGAGCACCTGCGGATGCTTTCTGTTCTTTTTCGCAAGCTGCGCCTGGTCTATGACAAATGCAACGAGAACTGCGCCGGGCTGGACCCGATTCCCCCAGAGGTGAGACTAAATGCAGGACTCATTTTACGTTGTGGGTCATAGCAAATAAATGGGAAGTCATAGTGGTACAAGCTTTTCTGTTCCGATACAGACCCAAAGACTCTAAAAGACATAAAAAAAGACTATTTAACAAAGGGAAGTTTTTTTCTTCAAATATTTCTTTGCATTCATATTGTTCGGTGTTATAAATGAAATAATGGTCTGGTTTCACATCACAGTATTTTTTTCAGATCTCACACTTGCTCCTAGTATTAACTTCAGGAACTTTACTGGCAGCTTTCAGAGCTCAGTATATTAGTTATTAGTCTTAACTCAAAACTAGCAGTTTTGATGGTTTATAAGAAAATTTTCACACGTGAGTTTGCGTCCTGCATCACTGAACTTTGGTTAATTGAAGATTGCTTTCAGTAAAAAAGACAAAAAATGAAACCATGACCAAGAAAAGGGAAGTATATGACCCTCCAGTGTGCAGCATTTTGGACTTTTCTACTATGTTCTAAACTTAATATGAGCTCAGTTGAGCATTTGCAGATGTTTGGTGCTACAAAACCAAAGGCAAGATATGCTTAGTCACATTTTCTACTCTTTGCTTCGGAACCGCTGCTCTAGATCATGGTATTTTTCCCCCTTCATGCCTCGTATGATTTTTATCAGTCTCACATTTTTGTGGAGGATTATTGGCTCATTCTGTTTTACTGAATTGCTTCAGTTCAATTAGGATTGCAGCTGTTTGTTTTTGCACTGCTCTCTTGAGGTCCAACTTTTCAGAAGAGTTGGATTTTTGTACACCACACCCCATCCCCCATTTTCAGCCATTTTTATGTACATTTGTAGTTATATTTGAGATATTTTCCTGTTGATGAACTACTTTGCTCCAAGCGTCAGCTGTCAGACTGATAGCCTCAAATTTGACTCTAGCTTGCTTGGTTATAAGAAAGAGTTATTGGTCAGCCCATTGGCTTGCAAATGGGCTGACCAAATGAGCCCTAATCATCAGCCCTCCACAACCATGAACCATTGATGGTTGATGGGAGGTGTTCGGTTTAGACCAATCAGCTCTACTTTAGTCTCAACTAGAGAATGAGATGAGAACGGAAGTGCATGGGAATAAGTTGAAGGATTGAGTTGATGCCTGGCACTGCAGCGTTGGCTACAAATGTAGCTCTACTAGTGTGTGAATGTGAACAAATAATGGAATTGTAAAGTGTCTTTGAGGGTCTCGAAAAAAGAGATATATAGATGCAATCCATTATTATTATTATTATAAATAAATCGACATTGTCACTCATGATATAATTGAAAGGTAAACACTCTGCAAGATATGTTCAAGTCTGTTAAATCTCAAAGTGTGCTTTGCACCTTCACCATATTTGTGTAAAGAAATGAGGCAGACTTTGAACTGAACATTTCTGGAGTTTCTCTAAACTGACATGTCCAGTCTTCTACAGTTTCCTCTTTTAGGAAGTGCTGTGTCAAAACAGCTCTGCAATCTGAACCATTTCTGTTAATTGCGTAAACCTTTGATGTTGACTCTTGTATTGCTAAGGTTGACTGTATGTTTCACCTTAAAGGCATGGGGTTTGTAAATTTAACTGTTTTATAAAAATATTAATGAGATATACTTTTTCGGAGGGATATTATCCACATGGTGTCTATTGGTTACATTAGTAGATAAAACTTAGTTGTCTCTATGATAGGTAGACAGACACACCGCCAAAAGAATTTAGCTAGGGTGGCAGAAAAAGGTCTTTTATTTCATCCATAGTCAAATCTGCATTTTTATTTTTTGTGACATCCTTTCTCTATACATGTACACATTATACATAATTAAAAACCTGAGATTCTTGTGATTCCAGTGCTGTAAGCCAATAAAGGATCATATCATAACTGTAGAAATGGTAAACGCTCTAGTAAAAAAACCTCAGAAAGCAAGGTGATGTGTACCCCACCATTTGAAGCCACATAGCATTGACAGAACAGAGCCATCTTGCACAAAAACATCAAAACAATCTTTTTTTTCTTTCTTTTTTTTTTTTACATCCACAATGCTCCGACGAATTTACCCCAGTGAGATAGATGGTCCACAACAAGTCTTGTGTCCACAATCCAATATAATCTGGTGCTGAAAATTTAGGTGATTTCCTTTCTTACAAAATAGAAACTGGCGCGTTATCATCACTGACTGATATGGAGTGAAAACCAGAATGTCACTGAAGGTTGCACTTTCCTCTCTAAGACTGTCAATGTATTAGCATCGTCTCTGCTTGTGCTAGCTTTGTTTTTGGTTTTATTAAGCTAAGTTTTAATGTCCGTTTTAGCATACAACCATTACGAGGTATCTACTTTACTGGCTCTAAAAGTTCAAATGAACAACCTATTTAGCAACTTGCTACGAAGGCGTGCCCAAGACTGGGCTTGTTTTATACTCCGCAGTGGCAGGTTGCTGTCATCAGAAATAAATGCTGACGTCTGAAATAAGGACTGAGCCAGTAGCGATGGTGGAGTGTAGGGAAGTGTAGGCTTTAACCTGAAGAGGGCCCTCCACTGAGGTGTTTTGGCAGAAAATCTATATTTTTACTAAAATGTACATGTAGACGGCACTATTATACCCATTTATACAGTTTATCAGCAAAACATCAGCTTTCATCCCTAGGCCAAGCCCCACTGATTTGGGAACGTGCAATCGCCATGGTAGATGAGAGACCACAAACACCAGTTGCAGTTTGCTCACCAGTCTTTTGTTTTCCATGACTTTAAAGACGCACTCCATAAATTTTTACACCTTTAAAAACTTTTATTTTGAAATGTTTTGGTGACACAATTCGATGTTTATTGTCCAAGCTGTCACCTGCTGAAAACTGCACTATAAGACTTTTCACCGGAAGTACTGAGTTTTGCTTTACGGCAGTACGCTACACTAGGGCTGGCTGGTATACCGAAAATGTACCGATACCGAAATATATGATTGTTATCGACGTCGTTTTGCCCGTGCCGGTAAGTTCGGTATTTTAAAAAAAAAAGGAGTAAATTTGTGTTTTAGTTTAGTGGTGCTTCTGCCCCTTTAAGAAAAGACCATTGCTTTGAGTCACGTGACCACGCACAGTCATGTGACAGAGGAGGAAAGCGCAGCAGAGAAGATCTGGCGCTGCTAATGGAGCTATTGTGTAGCTATACTAACAAGACTTTAGATTCCTCTACTGACTGGTTTTCAGAAAATTGCGACTAGAGACAAATAAAGTGACTTTTTATTGGTATTATTGGATACTCAGACTAACATGGAGCACGTATGTTTGTTACTGCAGCAACGGAGCTGCAGCCTAACCAGAGCGTTTGTAGCTCCGCCCGCCCAGATCCTCAGGCGGAGCAGATATTAAACCCTCTGAGTTGCTGCTGTTGGTTTTGATACAGCGCTTGAAGCCGCCACCTGTTCCCACCTGTGCTCCGATGTAAAATACTTTCAGTCTAAAATAAATGACAGCACACTAAAATCACCAATTTCACTCAGCCCCAGTCACTTCCTCGCCTCCTCTGGTCTGTGGGATCACTTCTGAGTTTAAACTGGACTCTAAGAAATACAGAAAGGAGTGGGAATCAAACACTAAATTAAAAGGCTGTTTGAAGCTGTTCAATAGCAAGAAGCCATCATATTTTAAAGAACATTAAACAAATTTGGCCACTACCGTAAATTTAATACAGAAAATAACAAGATTTAAGATAAAAGAAAAGGGGGGGTGGGTCGTCATTGTTATCGTCCACTTACCGTTATCGAGGGTAAATGCTCAATATACCGTGATATTAATTTTAGCTCATATCGCCCAGCTCTACGCTAAACTCTAACAAATGATATAAACAAACCCGCAGTTTTGAGGCTTGAGTCATGGCAGATCCACCAAAGAAACCATAGAAGAGGCAATCAGAAGAAGCGAGGTAAAGGAACTGGGCTGCTAAAGCTGAAAGCTGCCGGAGCTTTACTGCTGGAGGCCGGTTAACACCTGATTCACACCGAGGTGCATCCTTTCTGCGCCCCTTTGTGAATCAGGAGTAAGGAAAGTTGCAGCATGTAGAGCTGAGGAGCTGGATGCTGCAGTTGGCAGCCTCTAAGCTGATGATTGTTCCCCTCGTTAACAGCTCACCTCCTGCTGCTTCATAGAACAGCAAGACAGGAGATCAAACAGGTCAGATAACACTTCCTTCCCCTTACTGCTGTGAAAGTTCTTTTCTGTCAAACTTTTAATCATTTTAGGTCAAAGTAGGATTAGTTTCTAAAACCCAGTGTTGGAACGAGACATTAGAGATAGAGCAGGATGTTTGTATGCTGAACTAGCCCTGTTGTTACTGAATTGTTGTTACTGAATTGTTAAGTGTTTTGTTGTTTTGGCTTGCGAGCTTGTAAAACAGTCTATCCACTTGTTCAGATGTGCTGCATAGAGATTGGTTTTTACGACAGTGACGTTACACCTTAAGCCATGAGAGTACGACAGTGCGCAAATGTCTGCAAAGTTAGAGTGTTTTAAAATTACATTTTTCTTTTTGGGACACTGTTCACGGTTAGTTTGCCCTAAAGTTGGAGTGGTAGCAGCTGGATGTTTCTTTTTGCCTGACGTTATTGAGCCCGAATCAAGCCTGTTAAACACACCAGAAGAAAACAACACAGCACCTCTGAACTCATAGGGGAATATCGCTAGCGATTCATAACAAAATATTGGTGAAATAAACAAATTTTGTGGCAGATTATGCCTTTTTTAGTGCTGCATTTTGGTTGCCGCATTAACTTCCATTATATGGATATACGCTGATTGCAACTGGATATAAATTTCTCCCAAAGGACTCCAAGTGGCTACAAACTTGTCTGGGTGAGTTAATGAACACAATGCTAAAAATAAGGTCAAGGTTGACAAAAAAAACTAACTTCCCCTTTAATGGGCCGGGTCAAGGCCACCCATTGGTGCTGGGCCTGCATAGAGGGGTCCAAAAGTGCAACAATAAAAAAAAATAAAATTCTCAAATGGGTACTTGATTGAATTATTTTAATTATTTAAACAAATAAAATTAAAACTTTATAACCTTAGTTAATTATGTCATTGACTGCCATACATTGCTGGAGCTGGGAATAGATTCACATTTCAAGATTCGATTCCGATTCTCAAGTGTTAGAAGTGATTATCACGATCCGATCCAATCTGTTAGAATTCAATATTGATATGGGTCAGTGCCATTTATAATGTTTTTTGTTTTGTTTTCAAGCTTTTACCTTAATTATTACCTGTAATTCAGTGATGCAACACTGAGTGGGGTTACAGCTCACTGGGGGAAAGTGTATTAACCCTTTTGGAGCTAAGCCTTGAAATACCCTTCTGATTTCCCTCCTACTTTACTAGTTATTCCTGCTGCTGCTGTCATACAGATGGATGGCCAAACAGTGCTGTGCACAAAAAACTCCAACATTACGTGAGGGAATCTTATCTCACCATCTCCCTCTGGGCTGGCTGCAGAGTCATTGGTTGCTTCAGGTTAGTCTCCACAGTGTCTTTACTGGTTTGCTGCTGATTACGGCCTTCAGCCACCTTCAAGAACAACAGGATTTCATTTCTGTCCAATGTGTACACACAGATTTGTTTGTGCATGTGACATTACGCAGGTTTGATTGATCTTCCGTCATACAAGGTGCCTTGCAGCGCTGCACCGCGGCTTTCCGCCACAGTTTGATTAGATTTATGGCTGCGGCAGTCCCATCCCAATTTCTAAAGATCGCCTCAGAGCTAATCTGTCTCACCAGACTCCCACTGGGGATAAAGGAGGATGTGGGAGGGGACCAATCTTAAATGGGAACAAATTTGTGTTTAATGCCAGCCATGTGTTGAATAACAACGGATCTGAGCACAGGGCTGTCCTGTTTTTCCCTTCTCTAAATCAAAATCAGTGATGATGGTGACATTTTCCTTTGCTGACACCATCTAACCTCGCCGTTCTTTCCCCTCCTTTATTTAATTTTTTTTTTTCATTTCCCTTGGAGACTCAGTCCGGTGCTGATCAGCCAATAACTTCGCTCACCATGTTTGTCTGGAGCAGAGGGTTGTTGATCTTGGCCCAGCGTCTGCGTCGTTTATCATCCCATGGAAAAGATTCAGGTGCCAGCCTGACAGCAGTTTGCTATTGGCTGCCTGAAACAGGAAGTGGAATCAATGACTCGAGCACCGTGACCTCATCGCAGCCTAATTAGCTGCAGACCTGTTTAATGAACAGCTGGACTGAGTGCACACATCAGCCTCTTTTCCTCTCCAGCTGGCGTTTGTTGCAGGCCTCCCACCATCTTTCTCCATCTTTGAATGATTATTTGCTCGATATTAGCCGTTTTCTCCTTTTTCTCTTTCTACAGGTCTTTTTTTTTCATGCAGTTCCTTGGAAAAGTAATACCTTTTGAACTTTTTCACATTTAGGCATGAAACCACTACATACTTCATTGTTTTCAAATAAGATTTTTTATTTCAGATCAACACAAAGTTGTGCGTGATTGTGTACTGGAAAGGAATGATTCATGGAATTCATATATATGTGGAGCGACCCCCTTTTATTACATACCCTTAAATCAGATCCTATACCAAGATTGCTTTGCATTGTATATCTGCAGACTGAAATCTTTCTAATATTTTTGTGCAAAACAGCTTAAACTCAGTCAGTTTGGATGGACATCTTTGAACATCATTTTCATATCTGACCACTAGGGGTGTCACAGTCTCAATTTTTTTTTTTTTTATCGAAATCGATCGAAATTACGTCACAACCTTGTGCATCAAAATCTAAAAGACAGTTGCAATCACTCCCTTCTTTACATACTGTTGCGAATCTGTTCCATATTGATAAACTGAATTGAATTAAAAACGAAAATTCTTCCTTTAAATTTTAATTTTGTTTTGTTGCCTGTGACTAGTTTAAACTTGACAGTTTTAGTCGCCGTGGGCGAAAGTGTAGACACCTCTGCCTTATCCGTCTGGTCTTTAAGATGCTGTTGCTGAACCTCTGAGGCATCCACAGTACAGCTGGATTTACGCTGAAATTAACCTACATAACCGTGGACTCTCTTTAATTAGTGCTTTACACAGAATTTTTAATTTAAAGGTATCAAATTAACTCGCATGCATTATTAACTTTTTGAATTTTGCTTTGTAACACATTTTCCTCCCCAACAATGTACTGTTTTGTGCTGGATGGTCAAATTAAAATTCAAATAAAATATCTTTAGCCTTAAATGTGGAGATGGTTTAGTGAGGATAAATACTTCTGCAAGGCACCAAATTCTTTCGTTTATTTCACTCTTGCTCAAGTCCACTGCAGCTCTTGTCATTTCCTGCAGTGAACAGTCAAGCTGTTTCATTTCCCTCTTCTCTTATCCATTCACCCTGTTATTTTCTCATTACTTTAGTTTTATTTATTTTTTTTTCCTGTTTCTACTTTTTTTTTCCTTCTGCCCTTTTCCTCTCGTCTCACCGTGGCAACTTGGAGAACTTCATTAGCTCATTCCTCGCTGTCAGGCTGGAAAACCACATCCATCTTGCTGGAGAGGAGGCAGGGGTTATGACTCACATTGGCACATTCTCGCACATACATTTACTCTGACTCACACACACACTGCACTCTAGATCCATCTTTTCCCAACTGTATGCTACTCAGCAAATATAAGTTTTTCACAGTTTGCCCCCTCTTACCTTAGGTCCACTTCACCCTTGTTTTTGTTTTGTTGGTTGTTTTTTTTAGATCTACACTGATTGCTTAAGTCACAGTGTAGTACAGGAAGCTGCAGAGCTTCAGGCTAAGCTGAAATTAACCAATAGAATCTTTTGTAAAGTTATCCAAAATTGTTTGAGTGATTTTCCCACCATTTCTCTTTTATTGTTCTTACAATTAGTTTGGAGGCTCTCCAACCCAATCTGTTTGTGATCGTGTCTGCTTTTAGTGTCTTTATGTTGGTTTCATTTCTTTCTTTGCCTGAAGCAACTTTGTTCTTTCAGGAACATTTGTGATTCTATTTATATAAATTCCTTTTTATAGTGTACTGATCCAGTCTGTAGTTTATATAACATTGTGTTGGGTATGAATGTGTTAATTTTGAGCTCTTGATTATTTATCGCAACTGTTGTTTAATCAGGAAGGAATGATTATACAGCTTAAAATTGCAATATGTGTGTTTGTTTTTTTTAAAGGAAACTTATGTAGGATTGTGGCCAAAAGCGGTACTGCAATCACATTCAAAATACTGTAGAACTGTGTATCCCTACCTGACTCGAGGTTGCCAGCTGCTGCGGGATCCAGCAGGAACGGCTGACCCTAACTAAATAACATTAGCAATGGTCATACAGGGTTAACTTGCAGCATGTGTAGTCCACAATGTACGCGAAGAACGAATGAGGAATTATTTGTACCGAGGTATTGGCTACTCAATACGTCTCCATTACGTTGCCAGAATCGACGTGCTGTTGTTTTCCTCGACAGTTCAGCATAATGACAAAGAAACGGGCCCTGATGCTAATGTTAGCGATGACGATTCGTCATTTTTATCTCCCGAACAATTCCTTACCTTTTCAATTTGATGACAAATCTCCTCTATATGCGCTAACGTAACGTTACTTTCCACGAACATGCATAACTTTGTTCCAGTGTCGTGAATATTTGAAATGTCAATTTACATTAAGTACAAGTAAGTTAGCCAAACATAGGTTAATCTTACCTGTCCAAGAGAAAATTGGCGACGTTGACGTCTGTATTCAAATTCTTCTCCATTTTCAGCCGTCTCCATCTTTCAAAGGCATCTCCTATACAAATCCTTGTTTCATTTCGGACTTTGTCACGACGTATTTCGGATTGATAACGAGGTCTTTTAGGTTTCGTAACGTTATACATGTTTTGTCCGTAACGTTCGGAGCTTCAGCTGTGACAAGTAGAGCAGAGCTGGCAACCCGGATGAGGAAACTCTATTGACTTTGTGATTTGTAGATAGCTTGAGGGTGGAGCCTCAGACCAAAACAAAACATGACAATAATAACATCACTTGAGGGCTGCAACTTTCACTTATACATAACAATATCCTGGCTGGACCACTATTGACAGTGATATAAGTATTTCAAAAGAACATGATTTCTTAATGTCTAGTGACATATCGGGACCATTTTATGATTAATTAAAATTGATTTCTTACATACGTTTCCTTTAAAGAAAACTTCGAAACGCACACAAGCTTACAAGTTTCAGCTCCTTTTTAATATTTGGTCAAACAACTCTCACAAGTTGCACCTTTTTTGCAGACTGAAAGGCAAGGTGTTATGGGTTTTCTTGAATAAAAGGGATGAGAGAAGATTCCTTCAGTAGTTTTAGGAGGTTTTAATCACTGACTTGTTGATCAAACAAGGACAGCATTACACAGAACATATGCATACTGACCTGCCTTCTAACATCTGACACACACTATAGATTCAGTAGTCCTAACAGCTATCAGCATTACATCAGATACATTTCTTCAGGATGAGAACCCAAGACTTGCAGGTGTCAGCTAGCTAGATAGAGAAGCATCTTGCCCAAAGTTCCCTTTAGGTATCTGAGGGTTTCTATGCCAACCCGAGATGTAGCAAAAGAAATCAGTACAGTTGACCTGACCTATAATCATACAGGGTCATATAATCTGATTGATCATAGTATCATAAAGAAAGAGCACACACACCATCAGTATTCAAGAATACACAGAGCAGATCATTCTTATAATTACATTTTCCATAAGGCAAGACCATTTTATTTGTATAGCACACTTTCAACACGAGGCAATTCTGGTCTCTTCACATGATTTGGTGGTAAAGAAACCAAATATATGATAAAAGTATGAAAATTAAATACAGAGAAACAATAAAAAAATTAAAATTTTATTAAAAACAACGACCTAGGAACAGCATAAAAAAGTTAGTGGTAGTTGGTAGTAAGTTTCTAAAGAATAATTTTTTATATTTTTTATTCAATCATACTCTTGAACTGTAATATATTTTTAAATCAATCAGTACGTTTACATGCAGCAAGAGAAAGTCGAAATGCATGTATACACCTTAGTCCGGCTTGAACTGAACTGGAGTCTAAGAAGCTCGACTAAGCTACCCAGATACTGCAATTGAGAATCAGACTATTGTGCAACCAACCCCCCTGCATCCGCCCGTACTCAAGGACCCCCGAGTACGGATATTGGCTGTGAATATCCTGCTTTAACTCAGTCTGCTTCACTCCCGCCAGCCTAAGTTTACTCCCTGAGCTCGGAGCTAACCACTATAAGGCTAACACGTAGGGCCCCATGTTGCCATCTATCATTGGGGAGTGGAAAGCACTTAATTTAATAATTTGATTTTCTGAGTGACGTGTAAACTGGGACTCTGCTCTCAACAGGGGGAAGCCCTTAGTTGGATTACTCCAAAAGATGTGCTCAATTTAGATGTGCATGCACATGGGTTGTATTGTATAAATGCAAATATTTCTTTCTGGAATAAAAGTTTTTTTTTCTGAACTTACACAGACTTTTAGTGAGGATTCTGCAAATGGTTTTATAAATGAGTGCCATTTGTATCGCTAACAAATATTAAAGGGGAATTCCTTGTTTTTTTTCAATTTGGACCTTATTTTTAGAAAATGTTATGTTCTCTTACTACCCGTGAGAATTTTGGAGCTAGTCTGGGCCATTCTGAAGTATTTATATCCACTTCCTCAATCACCGGACATCTGTAGAACGGGATTTGTAGGGGAAGGCCAAACACTGCTTGTAATAAGGTTTAATGTTCCCCAAACACCTTAACTTTACCATGTTTGTTATCCACTTGGACTTACGAATGCCCCGGAAGTGCTTCTGAAATTTTTCCAGGCCATTTGCATGCAATATACATCTACGTCGTCGCAGGACTGTAAAGCCTGGTGAATCTGCTGCGGTAAAACACAGACTGGCAGTCTTGCGTAATTGTGTATTAAGTCCAAATCTGCTCAGAAGACAATAAGTGTTTGGGGTGTTATGTCCATATGTGTTCCCCCCTCCAGATGTGTTCCGACTTTAATCACTCGCGAGGCGTTCGCTGCTCATAAATGTTAAACAGATGGATCATGTTAGGTTTAGGCACTGAGTCCCGAATAGGAGGATTAGGAAAATAGTCAAGTTATGGTTAGGTAATGGTCCTCCAACATTAGGATTGCAAAAATACTTGGGTTAAGGCAATTGTTCTTAAATGTTATGTTAATGTTAATGTTAGAAATCAACATGCAGCCAATCAGTAACTACAAAGACGGGACTTTGCCCCACAAAAGATAAAATTGTGGTACTGTAGGTGGAGCTAAAACACATCTCGATGGGGGAACACATACCAACGTAACAGGTTTTGATTAAGCCTTCTTACAAGCAGAATTTGTCCTGCTCCTATCACTCCCGTTCTACGGATGTCTGCTGATGGAGGAAGTGAAAATAAAAGCTGCTGAACAGCTCAGACTGGCTCCAAAATTCTCAGGGTGAGTAAGAAAACATATTTGCTAAAATAAGGTCCAGGTTGAAATACACGGAATTCCTCTTTAAGAAACTTAGACTCTGCTGCACCTTTTCAGCACGCCAATATGCTTTACTTTTTAAATGATTTTTTAATTATCTAAAGTTCTATTGACTTGGAAGTGACTTTTTTGCAGTTTCGGAGTGTAACCACTGTGAAGTGATCACAATATTATTGGTATAACACCGGTTTTAATAAATCTTGAACCATTCCATGGAGTTTATAGTCACTGTTTTAGAACTGATGGTAATAGATTTATTGTTGAAAGCCACAGCTTTTATTTCGTCTAAGACTCACCTGCAGTGGGAGGAGGTACCGTTTTGAATTCAACATGTGGAAATGCTCTTAAAATAAAATGGCAATAGTAAAAATAAAAAAGCTATTTGAGGCATCAGAAGTGAGAAACAGAACATTCGCAGTCATCAATCATAGTGGCGGTATTATGCTGTGGGGCCATCTGCTGGTCACCTGCGCAAAAGGGATGGAATCATCTCAATGCAACAGCTTAAATTGTGGAGCTTTTACAGCACTAGGATTTTCATAATTTAAAAATACATTCTTTAGAAATCAGGCAAGGCAGGTCAATTTTATTTATATAGCACACTTTCAACAGAAGGCAATTCAAGGTGCTGGGATGGGATTTTTCTGGATGATTTAAAAATTTTTTTATTTTGTGTCTCATAGTTGAGGTATACCTATAATGAAAATGACATGCCTCTCATCTTTTTAAGTGGGAGAATTAGCACAATTGTTGGCTGACTGAATAATTGTTTTTTTCCCTGCTGCAAGTGTACGTAAAATCCCTAATAGAACCATCCAGGTTGGCCATAAATCAGTATGATCAGGCAGTTAAATTGCTTAGTTTTAATTCGCCAAGAGTGCAGCAAACTACCTGCCCCCCTCCATTACCACAGTGACCACCAGGGGGCAGTATGATGTCAGAAAGCATTCGGCTCCCCAGAAAGCTGCCAGAGCCTGAAATCTCTTGCACATCAGCCTCTCGGTGGTGTCAGGCAGACAAGGTCAAGCACACAGAGCGTTTAAAAATGAATTAATCTTTCACTCGTCGTCTCCTCTCGGAGAGGCGAATCTGACTGCTTGTGTTTGAGAGCTTACACAGAATCCTGCCTTTTCTATTTCTCTATGGAAACAGGAGCAAAAGACAGCTGCTGGGTCACACAATGTGTCAAGAAAGAGGGAGACAAGACACCCCGTAAATGAGTCTGTTTGTGTGACTGGAAAAAGATGCAGAATGCTGGATTAGACCAAAATATTCTGAAAACAGATTTCATTGCAATAAATATGAAACTTTAACCGTGTATATTTATCTGCATTAGTAGTGAGTGTGGTTGATGTGCCTGGGGTAAGTAATAAAGCCACATTTTTGTTGTCTCCTTTCTAGCAACTGATACCCTTTGTGGAGGACGACGGCTCCAAACATGAGGACCGCTCGGGTGGGCAGAGCCACCTCACCAGCGAAGAGCGCAGAGAAATCCTGGAAGTCAACAAGGTATCGTGTTCTTTATCTTGCCAGCACAGCCGTGTTTGTGTTGCGGCTTGGATTTCCAGCCAGTGCTAACGTGAGATAATGCATGAACGGTAATTACAGGAAAGAAAAAAAAATTAAGTAAAGTTTCCACATTATCTTCTAGATTACAAATGGAAATTAAGCATGAAATTTCTTCCAGGCAGGTAGTGTGAGACATTAGCAATGATTTGATGTCTTAAAGGCCGACTTGCTGCTGTTTGGATAACATGCATCAGAATTAAGAAGCTACGCTTGGTTAACTTTATTATCTGCTGATAGAGTTTGTGTATTTAAATGAGGTTTTGAGGCTGCAGGGAGATGCTATTAAATACTAATAGGAATTTATTTCTTTTGAGAATTTCAGCTTGTTTGCCGCTATCTGTGCATTTCATTGCTGTGCAGGTGGTACCATCTGGGTATGCGGTTTGCATTCATAAACCAAGAGAACATTAAACCTGATGAAGTTGCCTTGCTGCAGGAGATGGAGCCCTGCTTCTCTGTGGCAGTTAAAGCTTTGAGCAAATTCCCAGTTGGAGTTTCTAAATGTCCTTTTCCACACAAAATGCTTTTGTCCCTCACTCCTATACACTACGGTTCAATAGTTTCCACTAGACGAGTTTTGGGACAGTTCTGAGAGGGAAATCTGCTGGCTCAGTTCTCTCAGCCGTTTTATCTCCATATAAGGGTTTCCCTTTAAGGATTGATTGATTTTGATTTTTTATTCGACCGTTTTGTTATAAAACATGATACAGCTCTGCACCATATGTTAAAAAGCAAAACTCAGTCAGGATATCACAATAAAGCCCTAGGGCTTATTTCTATTGTGGTCCTTTGGGGGGGGGGGGGCAGCGGCTGGTAGCAGCCACACATATATTACATCCATCTAGACAATACAGTGATAAAAAAAAAAACAGAAAACGATATACAATATAAACAATATTGGCATCTAAGCAATTTTTTTTGTGCCAGCTTAAAACTTCCTAAACTTCTGACAGTCTTTATATTCCTGGTTACCTGTTCCACAGTCTTGTTGATATATCTAAAAAGGACTCCTTACCAAAGTTACTCTTAACTCTAGGGGGTACAAAATCGGTCGAGCTGCCCCTAGTGGAATAGCTCTCATGGCAATGTCCAAACTAGTCTGTATAACCTTATTTTGAGCAGTCTGAAGCCTATGTTTCTGGTGCTTCAAGACACCATTGTACTATGAGCAGCATGCATAGTCAAAATAAGGCTGAAATAGAGTGCTTGCCACTGTTAGAATTGCCTTCCTGTCCACAAAACTTGAGATTCTGGCCAAGAAACGTACTCTTTGATTAACCTTGGCAAGTACCTTTTGTGGTTGTCCCACTCCAGACATGTGGCAGTCCAACACGAAACCAAGGTAACTAACTGAGTCCTTTACAGTAATCTCATTATCTCCAACTAAAACCTTAAAACTAGGGGATTGTTTTAGTTTCATCTTTGACCCAAACAGTATAGCTTCCGTTATCCCTAGATGAAGCGATAGCCTATTGGCTAACATCCACCTACTAATATTTAATAGTTCTTTCAACTATATTCTTATCGTTATGCGAAACCAATAATGCTGAATCATCTGCATATAAAAAAGTTGACATGAACATTCAGACTTAAAGTCATTTATGTATATAAGAAAGAAAAGTGGGCCGCAGACGCTCCCTTGAGGGACCCCACAGTCTATGCATTGTGGTTGAGAAATTGTTCCCCCAATATACACCACCTGCTTCCTGTCCTTCACATAAGAACTCACCCATCTGACTGCTAAGACATTGAAGCCTATGGCTTTCAATTTCTGCACCAAAATGCCATGGTCAACAGTATGACAGGCCTTCTGTAGGTAGGAATTTGCTGAGAAATTGGCATATTGCACCAAAAGGCCCCCACAGCAACAGAAACAACAAGAAGTTGTCAATTGAAGAAGTAGGTATGGTTGATGTGTTTCTGGTTGCTATTTTTTACATCAGCAACTCATCCGGTTTTACAAAGCCGGCTGTTTGGTGACGTTTGTTTGTCATTTTCCACCAAATTACAACTAATCAGCATGGATGAACCACAGCTCCCGCCCAGAGACACTACGAGACCTTTTATGAGAATGAACTCCATGGCATGTACTCCTTTTGGTGACTGAAATGGCTGTGAAAGTGGTTCTTCCGGCCCGGTGAAATGGAGACATGGTAAAAATACTAGGAAGTTCCGTACTGGAAGTCCGCCTAATGTAGGAAATTATTATGAAGCTGGCGATAACTTTGTTGCAGTAACTCTGTTCCCCAAAATAAATCCGACCCTCCCTACTAAACACGATGGGAAAAATCCTTGAAATAAGAACAGGGCAGACCATTACAATCAGATCAGAATCGTCTTAAGAAACCTCTTATCTGATAGCGACAACATTTTTAGAAAATTAAACTATGAAATTGGAGAACTCGATCAACATATTTGTTCTAAATGAATTAAACTGTTCTCATTTCAAATACGTTTTAAAGCAGAGGGATTGAAGTTGCAAATCTATATTTACAAATGCTTTATTTGGTCTCCATTTTTTTTTTCATGCCTTTTTTGTCGGTTTATATTCATCTTTAAGCGTAGTTTGTTCTCATCATATTGACCCTTCTCCTTAACTCTGGATTTTAAATATATTGGGCTTAATCTGACAGTTTTTTTTTAATGATTGAAAATATTAAAAATATTGCACTGGTTTACACACATTCTACTTCATTAAACTTTAAAGATATTATTACTAATTAGTTCCTCTGTAGCTCTGTACTGTGCCTCTGTACTGAATTATCAGTAAGAGGCATTGATATTTCGTTTGGCATTCCTGTGCAAAAATCTTATAAATGTAGATTTTTTCATTGTACCTTAATAAGTGCTTTTATTTTATTTTATGCTTAAGCTTATTCTAACCATTAGCTTAAAGTTTTTTTTTGCCAAATATGCTGTGAAACATTCCTGTGTGGAGCATCGGACCATTTTTTAAATTCAAAATAAAACCGCTCATGTTCTCATTGCCACTACAGCAGAAATCAAGCTGTGCTTACATACTTTTAACCATGTATGCAAGGATACCGATGTTCAGTGTTCACACTAGATATTCAATTCAGTTCACTTTTATTTATATATAGCCAATTCACAACAAATGTCATCTCAAGTCACTTTAAAACAAAAGTAATTTCAAAACAATTACACAAACATTCCAATCAGTTAAAAGTTTTATATGTAAGGAATCCCAGCAGATTGCGATAAGTGATCGCCGTGAGGTTGTGCCCGGATCATTCAGATCATGCAATCGAATCGCTGCTATCAGACTACAAAAATGTCCGAACGGGGAGGAGCGGAACGCTCTGTAACCTGGAGGGGGCGGGGCATGAAATGTTTCGCTTACAATTAAAGGGACCGCACGAAAATGAGTTGCTCTAAAGATGCTCCTCAGAACGGTATAAGGAGGGTCTGTGGGGTTACAATAACATGGAATTCAGACCAAACCACTGTGGTTCTACTTTACATAGACCACAAGTGAATGATTTACATGTGAAAAGGAAGGATTTAAAAGCATGATATATCTCCTTTAACAATAGCAATAACAGCAGAAATAAATATATCTGGAGAGTAGTAGAAGGGAAAAGAAAAGTGGTCAGGCTGTCCTCCAACAGTCTACACCTATAGCAGCATAACTACAAAAATAGCTCAGGATAACCTAAGCCACTAACTATTAGCTTTATCAAAAAGGAAGGTTTAAAGCCTAGTCTTAAAAACAGAGTATCTGCCTCACAAACTAAAACTGGGAGCTGGTTCCACAGGAGAGGAGCTTCGTAACTGAAAGTTCTGCCTCCCTCTTTACTTTTAGAAATCCTAGGAACTACCAGTAGACCTGCATTCTGAGAACGAAGTGCTCTGTTAGGAACATATGGAACAATCTGATCTCTGATGTATGATGGAGCTTGATTATTAAGGGCTTTATAAGTAAGGAGGCGGATCTTAAACTCTATTCTGGATTTAACAGGGAGGCAGTGAAGAGAAGCCAAAACAGTAGAAATGGGATCTGTTATTATTCATCAGAACTCCTGTTGCAGCATTTTGGATCAACTAAAGGCTGTTAATTGCATTTTGTGGACTTCCCGATAATAAGGAATTACAGTAGTCCAGCCTTGAAGTACCAAATCCATGGACTAGTTCCTCTGCATCATTCCCGGACAGGATGTTTCTAATTTTAGCAATATTTTCCGGTGGTGAAAGAAAGACATTTTAAAAACGTGTTTAATATGGGATTTAAATGTCATGTCTTGGTCAAAAAATTCAGAGGTTATTTACATTATTACCAGATGCCAAATTAATGCCATCCAGATGAAGTGATTGATTTAGCAGTTTCCTTTTTAAAGTTTCTGGTCCAAAGACAACAACTTCTGTCTTGTCTGAATTTAAAAGTAGAAAATTCAGAATCATCCAGGTTTTTATGTATTTCAGATATGCTTGTAATCTACCTAACTGATTGGTTTCATCAGGTTTTATGGATAAATATAATAATGTATCAGCATAACTGTGGAAATTAATTCCATGTTGTCTAATTATTTTACTAATTGGAAGCATATATATATATATATATATATATAGTAAAGAGAATCTGTCCGAGGACAGAACCCTGTGGTACTACACAAGTAACCCTTGAGTGTAAACAAGATTTATCATTGACATGAAAAAACTGTAATCTGTCGGACAGATATGATTTAAACCGGCCTACTACTGTTCCCTTGATAAATGTTCAACCTTTCTAAGACAATATTATGATCGACCATGTCAGTTGAAAGTTTAGTTTGTTTTCTGATTTGACACAAAATAAACCTGTTGAACTTTTCGCATTTTACGTCAGATATATGCAGATTTTTTTTGTGCGATATTAAATGTATAAATAAATAACCAAGAAGCAGAACATTTGAACTTTAGATTCATAATATTTCGGTTGTATTTAATTTTATACAACTTCAGCTTTGTTTTGAGAAATTTTGTGTTGCTTTTTTGAAAATAAACACATTTTGCACAATAAATGTTCTTTAAATGTCATGAAGGTGAACGTGTCAGTAGTACCTGAGGTAATCGGAGCATTATAAACAAGCGCTAAATATTGGCCAATACAATGGCTATTAATGCTGATTATTTTGTCATTGTAGCACTTTTTACTTGTTAAAAATGTTTGTATCATAGATCAAAAGTTGGGGTCATGAGCGATTTACATTTTTATTATTTGGGTCACAAGGTGAAAACTTGGGGAACCACTGCTTTAGATTATATCACTGTATTGTGATTCTCCGGGTGAGCGATTCAGGTCATACCGCCCAGCTCTAGCTCCACCTGACTCATGAGTAAATGAGCTGAATATATTCTGAAATGTGAGACTTCTAGCAGCTTCCATTCACTGATGCTTTGTATTACACTGGCTTGCTGTTATAAACCATTTGGGTGACACCTTTTTGGAAAAAATTGCAGTGTTGATTTATTTGAGTAGAAATGCTGGTCAGAATTGGGTCAGAAATAAACTTACTCAAACCTCCTGCCAAAAATATTTCTGGATTACAAGTTTTGTTGCAGGGCTGCGCAGTTGGTAGCCCTATTAGAAAGTCCAGGGTTCAAATCCTTACCAGGGGCTCTTTTTGGATAGTTTGCATATTCTCCCTGTGCATACGTGGGTTCCCTTTGGGTACTCTGGGTAGTCAAAAAACATGACTGTAAGGTTAATTGATCTCTCCAAATTGCCCTTAGGTGTGAGTGTGTGCGTGCATGGTTGATCGTCCTGTCTGTATCCATGTTGCCCTGCGATGGCGACCCATCATTGGTGTATCCCGCCTGTCGCTCGATGAATGTTGGTGACCCCCTGCGACTGTTTGAAGATAAGCGGTATAAATAATGGATGGAAGTTTTGTTGCAAGCATTTCCACCATTGGTTTGTTGAATTACAGATAGACTGGGTGCTGGTTTTTTAAGTGTCCAAGCTGCAAGCCCGATTCTAAAAGTTGGAAACTTAAGGATTTCCTTTCCATTTAAATAACATTGGAATGTCAGCTAAACACATTTAGCTAAATGGGTTTAATGAAACCGAAGAGCCCTGATGAAGTCTTCCAGTCAGTGTCTCCACACAAAATCAGATTATTAATCGAAGGCTGAAGGATCTCTCATAAAATCAAGAAAATTGTGAATGATCGTTCACATCCTCTCAATTAGACTGTTCTACAGCAACAATCTACAGTCAGAGGCTTCGTCTGAACTGCTACTATACTTGTCGCTTCAGAAGATCCCTCCTGCTCGTCGGGATCAGCATCTTCAACAACCCTAAACAAAATTTGGATTAATAAAGTATATCAATTAAGTTTAATTGAATTCGGCATAAAGCAAAGTTGGGTAGCTTTTGTTCCCGTAGTGAATGAAATTAAAAACCAGCGATATTTATTTACTCTGGCTATTTCTGCCTGAAGTATTTGTTTGATCTAAAACATGCAACAGTGTGGGGGACAAATAGTTTCTTACAGTGATGAATACATAAAAATGAATTCCCTCTTTTTTTTCTATACGAGTGGCATCTAAACTGTTGGTTCTGTAAAGGCATAATAAAACGGTTTTGATGCCTTTTCAAAGATGAGGAACGAAATCAAAGCTGGCTGTGTTTTTAAATATTAATGAGAAGACGACAGCAATAACTGGATTTTCCCCCCCCCCTCTGTTTCTTTTGAACATGGTGTTCATTTTTTGAGCAGTTTTCATCTGGGCAGACATCAAGCAGACGTAAAAGCTTTTTCAGCTTTATTTACTGTCAGAAATGCTTTTTTTTTCTCAACTCTGATAGAGAAAGGTGTGTTGTAAGACTCTGTGGCGCCGTGCAGGGAGCTTTTCTTCAAGCTGATATCCAAGTGTCAGTCAACAACAGGGATGGGTACCGATATCCGGTGCCATTACAGCACCGGTTCCGACATGAACGGTAGTAACCAAACCGAAAAGCAGCTCACATTTCGGTGCCTAATACCCGTATTCGTAGTTTTGTATATTTATGCATGTTGGCTCACTGTATAGTTTCAGTGCATTTCATTGTGAGATACCACTGCGTTAATAATACGAAATTATTTAGTTAAGGTGATGTTTTCGGACTTAAATTAGTGCTAAAATATTAGCGGAAGTAGCTGCGTCCATCTTCACAATAGGATTATTTCTTGTTGTGTTGAACGGGAGAATCTACTTTTGGAAAATGATCAAATGTGACATTTGATTACTAAGTCTGTATTACATTTTATTTATGTGATATTTATCACAGACTGCTGTTATCCAAATGTTATGTTTATTCATATATTTGGCTTAGTTCTGCCTCTATTTGTTATTATTCATATTAGTAATTTTTTGTGGTCATATTTAGCAGTGGTGATTGATTCACAGCTACTGTGATTAATTAGATTAAAGATTTTTATTGTTTGACAGACCTACCAAAAAGCCATCCATCCATCCATTTTCTGAACCGCTTAGTCCTACAGGGGTCGCGGGGGGGGGGGTGGTGCCTATGTACCAGCTGTCAACGGGCGAGAGGCGGGGAACACCCTGGACAGGTCGCCAGTTCATCACAACCTACTAAAAATTAAAAATAAGAGGGTATTTGGACCATGTTTGTATGTTTAACATTCTTTAACATTTCAAGCACCGTTTAAGCACCGGCACCGTTTCAAAAGTACCGGTTTGGCACTGGTATCGAATAAAACCTAAACGATACCCATCCCTAGTCAACGCTGAAATTCCATGAGAGTTGAATGCTGCAGACAAATAAGGTGAATCTTTGTACAGAGGAAGATGTTACAATGACTGACATGCACTTTTACATGTTAATGAAAGATCCAATATGATATAGTTCTGGTAGACAGAGAAAGTATTACTCAGTTATCTTAGATTTAGTTGAATTCATGTTCTTATTCATTAGTACGGTAACTTTTGAGCTGACCCTAAATATTAGTCTGGTTCTGTCCGTGTTTTAATTAATGACTGTCCGATCTTGGCGGGCTTTTGGGAATTAATTTTATTCCTTTACCTTGACCGGGTTGGGTCTATATGATTAACTTTGACTGCATGAATTTAGATACATTTATTGTGGAAAGACCATTTAAATGAATCCTTACAATAATCTGTTCTGTTTGTGCTTTAATATTATATTTTATACACATTTTCATACATGCACATGTTTTTATATCTTTACAAGGAACCAGACCCTTAATTCTCAAGAGGTCGTTCTCATCTGTTGTTCATGTTACCTGAATGACTTCTAAAGCTTTTTCTATTTTTATTTTTACTTATTCTCTCTTCTAGCTTCCAGATTCAGGATTCTTAAATGATATATTTTTAAGCCACACAATCTTTGACTGATTCTGGCATTAAAAGCCTTATAAACTGAGGACTCACTTGACATACCTTGGCAAAGAACCAATTTTAAAGAGGATCATTCGGCTTTTTAACCAGCAGCCTGTGACAAAGACCCAATTGTTCCCATGTGTGAAGTTAAATCTAATAAAAATACCAAAGATGACACATTTTGACAATTGGGAACAGCATTTTTGCACCAATAAGATGATTCTCAAACCATTTTTGGTGAAATATTTTGCATACTGCAACTAGAGAACGATTTGTATCTCTGGTCCCATTTTTTGAGTTTATCTTTTTCCTTGGACGTGACTTGCAGATAATGCAGAGTCTGAAGTGTATGTAGATTTTAGGACATATAATCCTCTTTTTGTTCTACACAAGTCTAATTTAACTTCACAATAGGCTGTCACTGAAATCAATAGCGTGGAAGGTTGAACTGTTCACCTCTTAGAATGATTCAGTGAAGAGATTCTGGCACTTTGGAAGTCAAATAGAAATGGATACAGGTGGTTGAAAATCTTCTCACCGTATTGTATAAACAAAGCAGTTAAAAAAAACTATAACATTTACTACATATAAAGCACTTTTAGATGCCCTGACTACAGTAAAGGATACACTGAATTAGGGATGGGTATCGTTTAGGTTTTATCCGATACCGGTGCCAAACCTGTACTCTTGAAACGGTGCCGGCTCTTAAATGGTGCTTGAACCGGTGCTTCAAGAATGGAAAACATACATACTTCGTCGAAAAACCCTCTTATTTAGTTATTTTTACTAGGGCTGTCAAACAATAAAAAATTGTGATCTAATTAATCACAGGGTAGCTGTAAATTAATTACCATTCCTAAATATGACCAAAAAACTACAGTTTTCCATGTAAATAAAAGGACAAATCTAGATTCTGTTGCTCTTTAAAAAAATTAATATAGGAGAAATAAATTAAGTTTTTGTTTTGAACTCCACAATCACATTCACAATGCTTGTGTAGTCTCATATGAAAAAGAAATAGCAAATTGAGGTAGAACTAACCCAAATATATGAATAAAGTTAACATTTGGATATCGTAAGACTGTATTAAATATCAGATAATTAAATGTAATATAGACTGTCACAATTGACTATTTTCCAAAAGAAAAGACTCAGCAGATTCTCCAGTTCACCACAACAGGAAATATTATGAAGTTGTATGCAGCTACTTCTACTAATAGTTAGCACTAATTTAGGTCAGAAAACATCACTTTAAATGAAGCAAATACTGCCACGCACACATCGGAGCTGATATCCAAAGCGGACGGATAATTCTCACACACAACTTGCGAACTTATCACCACAAAGCCAATACGGCAATAATAATATACTCGCATGTCATTTAGGATCACAAACTCATGCTGCTGCGCCACAATCCGCAGTTTGGCTGGTTAGGAAGGAGAGCTGATGTGTTGCGGGCTGAATTACAAACAGGGCTGGGAATGCGTTTTTTCATTGCGTAAAAATACCCGAAAAAATTCTAGTTAATTAAAAATTCCCGTTAATTCTAGGAATTAATCGATCTGCGTTGGTGCGTTAATTTCAACAGCCCTAATTTTAGCAGTTTGTTGCACAAACATAGCCATGTTTACCTTTTTTGTTGATTTAGGGACACTTACACTTGCCACACTTTGGGCGTGCCATCAGCACTCCTGGCTGATGGCACGCCTAAAATCCATAGTGTTTGACATCTCTGGCAAAATAAGAACCAAAATAAGGCACTGAAATGTGCGCCGCTTTTCGGTTCATGTTAAGTCAGAACCGGTGCCATGATGGCACTGGACATCGATACCCATCCCAACTCTGAATGCCGTGAAGTTTGCCTGCTAGTTAAGTTCATGGATAAACAAGCCTCTACATGTAAACAGTAGAGGCTTTTTAAGGTCAACAGTAAATCAGGTCTTAACTGGAAAATATTGTTTTATGAAGTCACCCTTTGTCAGTTAAAAAATGTGCCAATCTGTGACTAAAACTGAACACTTGGATCGGCACTCAAACATCACATCTTCAGCCAGAACCAGATGGTGTGTGTTTTATTTTTTTTAATATGAGTCAAATACTGGAAGGAAAGGAGAAAAAAAAACATGCAATCTTGATGGAGTCTAAATATAACATGCATTAAGCTGAGCGCTGCATCTCACATCATAAACTTGATGTTCAATGCAATCTCTACAATTCATTTCATATATGAAATGCATGCTTCTGCTTCTACTGAACAGAACGGAGTAAATGACATACCTGTGATGTTTCTGTGTGTTGTGTTAAGTTGCTTTGTTGTAGCGCGGTGTCGTTTACATGTGATTTGATAAGGACCGTGGTGCTCAAGGGCGACACTTTAAATCAAAGGCTGCAGACTCAACAAACACATTTGCCATGGGGATTTGATAAGACTTTAACACAGTGTAAGGCAGAGGTGGACAGCGTGTTATGTTGGAATCACTTATCCTTGCTTCTTGATAAATGCAAACAGGATTACAGAGATTTCAGCTTCAAACCCATTTGTTTTAGACACATTCTGGACAGGGAGTGGTGCTAATTTTTAATATATTTTCCTTTACTGTGGCTGATATTTTTCATGCTGCAAAAAGATATTTATGAATATTTAAACAAAGTGTTCTGACATTCTTAGTCTTTGCAGTTTGTTTCATATCCCTGAAACTTTAGTTTAGCTAATCTCAAATTGTGAAGACCTTCTATCTCTCTATCCTTGAGTGCCAACCTATTTTGTAATTTTAGACACAATATTAAAAGCTGCAGACAGAGGGTTTTCTAGAGTTTCTCACCTGGACAAAAGGACTGAAACTGTTGTTCTCTTGGGAATTATCAGTAAATGACCACAGCCCCATGTATTAAGGGCTTTAAGAGCAAGAATTACAAACTAAATAGGAGCAGAGAAGCACTGTCATTCAAAAGCAATACTTCCTGGGTCATTCATGGCTGCTTGTAGCATCTGTCTTTTCGTAAATTTGACTTTCCATCCATGGGTTTGTTGTCGCCTATTGGTTGGTCCATCCATTTATTTGTGCAGTCCCAGTTTTGATCATCCATACATTAATCCATCCATAAGTTTGTAGGTCTATCCGAAGGGTCCTTCATTGGTCCCGAGGTTCATCTTTCCATCCATCCGTTGTTTTTGTAGGTTTATGCATCCGTAGGTGACTTTCTGTCCAGCCATCCATCCATAGTTTTGTCCATCCATCTGTAGGTTCATAGGTCCATTCGTAGGTTAATCCGCCTGTCATAGGTTCATGCATAGGTTCGTAGGTCGAATCCTAGGTTCGCCCATCCCTAAGTTAATTTTTCTTACCATCTGTAGTTTTATCCATCCATCCTTAGTTTTGTAGGCTCGTCCATCAGTAGGTTTGTCTGTCCATTCAACCATCCGTTCATTGTTGGTTTTGTCCAGCCATTCAACTATGGTTTCGTCTGTCCCTCTGTAGGTTCAACTGTCTATTTGTAGGTTGGTGCATCCGTCCGTCTGTGGGTTGTTGTTTTTTTCGATCCATCCATCCCTATAAGTTTGTCTATCCATCAATATGTTTGTCTGTCCGTAGGTTTGTTCATCCATCTGCAGTTCTGGTCATTTTCTGATATTTGAGAAAGAGGACCTGATTAAATCCATAAAGCAGTTTCAACATGAGTATTTTATTTTTTATAACCAAAGAAGCTATCCAAACCATTAGAAGATGTCAATTGTCCCTGTTTTTTTGTGAATTGACTGATTAATTACTTTTTCTGGATAAGTAGGTTCAGTTTTACTTACTACATCCAGACCTGTTGAATTCCAGACCAGTAGAATAAAGAAATGTCAATGGAACCATTGTACATAGTGAAGTAGGCTAAATATTTTAAAAAGCAAAACTTTTTAGCCTGGCTTTAAAGGAGTTCAAAATATCTGAGAATCAGAGTCATTGATATCAATAAGTCTGGACAGAGTTATAAACCCACATTGAGTGGTTATCCATAAACCAAGAAAAACATCTAATCCGTGGCCCAACAGTATTACTCCAAGAGCCCATGAACGCAATTATCCGGACTTTTGAAGCAAAGCAGGATGACAGCTGTTCGGGACATTTTTGTAAGAAAATAATTAAAAGCACAGACGAAAGAAAAAAAAAACAACTTGTGACAAAATATCAATGGATCTTTATATCTCTGGCAATCTCTCTCTTTACATCTCTGTCTAACTCTATGTAGAATTTTGACATGACATATTTAAAAATATTGTCGAATTGGTTTCACCATTTTTCAAGGTGGAAAATCATATTTACACATAAAGGTAGACCTCCAAGCCTATGTGGCAGTTAAGTAAACTGCTTTATTAAGGCTAGAAATGAATAAGTCACCGTATGAAACCCCTTTTGTGAAACTTTATACCGTTTTGTAGTATCAAAGCAATAATTTCCATCAATGATAGATTATGCTGAATAGATTTCCTTAGCAAAAGAAAGAGCCTGGATATTAAATAAAGGGATGAATGGTTTTTATTTCAAAAAACTTCTTTTAATATATTTTTTAGTAATCAATTTTACACTTTACCTTTCATAAATGGATGAACATTTAATTTTCTTAATTACAGTATTTGTATCAGATTGATTTCTTTTTTACAGACTCACAACTTCAAAATAATGTCACGTATTTGATATTTTTCTTGAAGAAAACTGAAAAATGTAAAGTATTATTTCAAAATCATAGTTGATGTATATAATTAGCACTCAACTAATTTTAAGCAATTATCCTAAACATATGTGTGGATTATTTGTCTTTTGCTTCTTGTGTATGTGTTCGGTAATGTTACTCTGTTAAAAATAAAGTCTACACAGTCTGTTTTGCATTGACCTTCAACCTGCACTCTGGGTTGCTGCACCACACAGATGCACAAGGTCAATTTGAAGGCCTGGAAATTAATTTGCTGTTGAATTTCTGCTTGTGTAGTAACAGCTCTGCAGAATAAATAAAGTATGTGTTCAGAAAGGCCTAATCGGATAATTTGAACTTTTTGAATGTTGATAAAAAGGAGATGGGAATTTAAAAACTAAAAAAAATTACTACTTAAATAAGGATTTGATTTTGATTTAGGAAAATTCTGTTGTCGCAGACTTTTGCAACACAACCAAACCCCCTTACCTTGATGCGTTCGCATTTGTCATTAGATTATTTACAGCCTTGGATTAAATTTCATCTCTCTCTTTGAAACGACCACATCAAGATGAAATTAAATCACTGAGTGCAAACATCTATGGGTCAGTGAAACCCAGATCATGCGTAAATACAGGTGAGGTAAACGGCACGCAGTCACACACAATTGCCTGCCAGTAGTGAACCATCAAAAATAAACAGTTATGAATTAGGAAACATGCCCGAGATTTAGTTAAACTCGTCATGCATCATTAAGGAGGACTTTAAGATAATTCCCATTTTTACTTAAGACAAAGTGTGTTGTTGGATGAAAAAAGCACCTTTGCTGAAGCTCATTCTGTTCAGATTGTCCACACCAAGCTGTCTCCGTTTACTGCAGTGATAATGGTCCAAGGTCAGAAATGTCGGCGGCATTGGTAAGAAATTGTTCTTTTTTAAGAGCTCAGCACAGCTACCCTGGCTGCTTTGAAATGTTAACACTGCAGCAACATCACAGTGAGTGAGCCCTGCGAACCAAACCACACGCAGGCCTGTCCAAAAGAAACACCAGCGTTCCCCACAAAGCCATCCACGCCCACAGAGAGACCTGCTTAAGTAAAATAAACGAGCCAGGGCTTGTTTAATAACTTCAGTGCTCCGCCAAATACTGAAACATGCCCCTCAATTCTCTGCCAGCCAATACGAAGCAGGTGTTGCTTTGACAAACATTCATATTTAAGGCCATTGTATTGTAGTTTAAGGGATAAATAACCTTGTTTCTGGTGTGACCTTACCCTATGCAAAGCATTTGTATGCAAATAGATTATAGTCAAGTGAGTCAAGCATTAAAACTGGAATAAAAGACCATCACAGGACTAAACCACAGCCTCTGAACACTGAAAAATCCTTTTAAAGCGTTGAGCACATTAAATGGATAATGTTTTTGTAGTATGAAGTGTATCATTCCCTGAATCAACATTTTAATGTCACAGGATACAGCTTTTTCTTTCTTTCTGAACAGTTATTCCGTTTTAAGTAAATTTAATCATGGGTTCTTTGCAATTTGACATTGAATTTCTGCTTTCCTAATAAAAATCGATTGTAGAAAATTCAGTACCAAATATTCGTAGGTAATTCTGTTTAGTCCTCCTGATCCTGTCCTGCAAAGTGGGCGTTGTATCCCCATGTCAGTTCTCGCAACAGATCGTAATCATGTGATTAAAAAAAAGACGAAATATTTGAAAGAAAACAAATGCTCAGTAGAATTGCATAACTGTTGCATTAAATGTTGAAATGTATATATTTCCGATCATAATATAAAATGATCGATTTTATCAGGAATTGCATTCAGTGCCATCTTTTGAAATTGAACATTTCGAGGAGACATATAGTCAAGGTGAAAATGAACTACAATCCTATTAAAAATGTAGGATTTTATACATATGTACTGTACATATCAGAGGACGCACCAGAGATGTTTTTTGTCCTCCTTTTGACCGACGGGGTTAAAAAAAAATCTGGTTAATCTACTTTTACCAGTCAATTTTTTTCTTTCTTATGAGATGATAGGCACACATTGGACTCTTTGGAGCGAGTCTAACCATCTGCAGCGGCCCCAGGAGTGCTCTGAAAACTTTGTGACTTCAACGTGCATTGATCTCCTGGTCAGTGAGATGCATTGAATATAGTGTCTGGGATTCTTTCCTTAAATTTTCTTTAAATGATTTATCTACCTTGCTTCTTCCGTATAGTTGAAAGTATGTGGACATTTGCACCAAGACAGTCTTTAAATTTTTCCGTCTTTTTATTTTTTTTATTTTTTGCAGTTAACACAACTCCTGATACATATGTAGAGTTTTTAGGATGCACATACTTTTTTTGTGCAATTTTTATTTAGAAAATAAACTCTAGAGCTGACTGATAGGAGGACTTTTCAACCAAAAAAGAGCCAGTGCCATTTTAGAGTTTGTTCTCATGCAGTTCAGTGAAAGAAGCACTGACATGGGACTATTTTCTTCACCCAATAGGGGGAAAAAAAGGAAGCACTTGACCAATGAGATTTTTAACAACTGAGGAGCTAATTGTGTGCTTACATGTGCTGCTTTTCTGCTCCCAGAATTTGATGGAGATGCACAGATGTGTACATCACATGTTCTTGGTAGAACATCAAAGGTTGATTTAAAATGCGCAGAGAGCGGCAACCACGTTTTTAGAAAAAGCTAAGTACAAATGAATATAAATGCAACACCATTGCAACAACAGCATATGAAGAAGCCCTGGTTCAGCAAGGAGTTGGTGCTTGGTTAAGTTTTGAACCAAGAAAGGGATGGTTCGACAGTCGAAAACCGAGGAACCGGTTCTCATTCAGGCTTTGGCATCGAACTCAATTCGAAACCAGCCGATTTGAAAAAGACCAAAATGGTCTAATTTTAGAAGAACGCTTACCAAAAACCTTACATTTTCAAAGATTTAAGTCGAGGTGTATATCTTGTCCCTGGAAGCTGGTTGCTGCAGCTTTTTATTGTAAGCACAAGTAGCTAGAGTCCTCCCAAAGGGTTGCAAATCCTGCCATATAAGCATATTTACATGGCATTGCTGCATTAATCTACCCTGGTTTTTGATAGCTGTAGCTAGTTTAAACTGAAACAACTCTTTTCTTTTGAGATGCTGGTTATCTCCAGATATTATCCATATATTAATTTGAACCTTTGAATTTTTTGGTAGTGTTTGGGGTTGTGCATATTTAAAAACCAAAGCTTTGTCAAACGCCTTAAATGTGGGAAAATCTCAGCAGCCAAAAAAAAGGAATAAAACTTGTGTTGCAACCTTTTGAAGCATTAATGAATCTCTGCAACTCTCACAAAACAGAATAAATCATAAGGCAGATCTTTTCCCTCTCTTGGTGTGAGTGTTTGTAACTTAACAATGTGGTTTATTAAGAACAGCTTGAGCGTCACTCAGCTGTACAAACACGTGCACAAATATGAGCCAAACGGAGAGAGACAAGCAGTATGCTTGGGTAAAAGCCATTATGTTTATGTTTCTTCATGTAAGAAACTCTTGTTTACTTGAGGAATGAGGTAAATGTACCAAATATCCCTCCTTTAGCTAAGTTTATATGCAACAGTGGCAGCTGAGAAAGGAGTCATTTATGTGACTTGAATGTTTCTTTTTTCAAGCATCTTACCTTTTTATAAAGCTGTTAGCTTTTAAAGCACCAGGTGGAGATGATGCACTGGTGATTAGGATGAAAAATGTCATTTTTTTGCTGGGTTTAGTTGTGCATATAAAATCAATCCTAACTACTTTACCTTTTTAACGTTAATGTAGCATTAAAATGCTGATATAAACACTGACAAGGATATTCAAAAACCTTCACCCATTTAACAAATTAGTTTGGGGATTTTTAATTAGATTCAAAGGGATTTATTTAATAAAAAGCAAAAATACTGGGGGAATGATTAAGACTGTAATACTGATCGCAAAGAGAAATTCCATAGTAACAGTACCACAATTATGAAAAATAAAATTTTTAAATTGCAATATTTCTAATCAGCCTGTTGATATGTAACTTGCACCAAATGTTGCAGACAACTCAGTTACAGCGAGCCCCCGCCTGTCTGCAGATTTTTTAAAAGTAACTCATATGTGAAATATAGTAAAGAAAATTTACCTTCGGAAGCTGGCATGCTTTTTGCGCAGTGGTTCTTGACTCGCTATATTGGCTGGCACTTGCAAAGCAGCTAGTCCAGACACACCATTTATTTTGCTCTGCTGTTGATTGGTCTAAAAGCAAAAATAAGGACAACTGTTTACATTTGCTTTATGTGAACTATTTAAATAGACAGTTCTAATAATTTTTAGTGAAGGTCACTAGTATTCATTGATTTTTATTTTATTTTTTTCGTGTTCTGTCTAGCAGGTTGCTACCAATGGCCGCTGGCTGCTCTGCTTTGTGACCGCATACCATGGAGGCCGCCATTTCTCCTCCATTGCTGTAGTAACTCCATTTGGCCGCTAGGCCCCCATTGAAAAGCATTACATTTTAGACACGTTAAAAACAACTTTAATGCCTGGTTTCAATTTTTTTAAAACTTTCTATGGCTACATATTCCTCCTGAGATAATGATGGGCTAGTCAAAAAAATAGAAACCAGGCTGGTTTTCGTAAGATAATTTTTTTGAAATCTTGCATAATTAATGAGGGGCCGGACTTTGATTGACAATTTCCATGTATAAGTAAACGTGTTTATCTCATCCTGTTTATTTCTTACTCAAACTATCACGTACATTTTATTTAAGCATCTGGGGTCTCATTTATAAACGTTGCGTACGCACAAAACGGGGCCTGAAACTGGCGTACGCCATTTTCAAAGCAAAAGTTGTGATTTATAAAAAACAGACTTGACGGGAAAATGTGCGCACCTGTACGCCAACTCTGACCCGTGCGTACGGACATTTTTGAGACGGGGGAATCAACGACGCAGTTGGTGAGGTGGTGAACTGCAGCCAGACATCTTATTACTCCTCTCACACATATCATTTCACCTCACACCAAACATTAATTATGGATTCATGTTATTATAAACATCCAATCCCGCAATGATATCTATATTGTAGCTTTGCAGTGAGCTATAGCTCTTTTAAAAACATTTTTCAATATTAAAATAGATACATAAAATGTATCTCAAAACCTTAAACTTAGATAAAAGGGCCGGGACTGTGTGCCAATTAATAAATTGAATCATCTGCCGTCCCTGAGCGAAATAATGCCTACAGTCTTGGATGGGATCATTAAGATGAGCAGGCAATACATCACGTTTCCATATACTGTGGTGGAGCAGGCCGAAATTAAGATGCAATTTGCAGCAATGTCCGGTTTCCCAAACATAATCCGCGCAATTGACTGCACCCATATTACTACAAGGGCCCCGTCCGAGGAAATTCCCCTCCCTCCTGGCCTACCACCTCCCCAGCATGAGAACCCCGACCCACAGCCGCCTCCTCCTCGACAGGAAGCCTTCACCCAGGGAGCAAGGATCGGCCAGGAAGAAAAAAAAATGTATTGTATCATTTAAGGTACCAATGGCTGTCACTAGACGCTCGGCAACCTCATCTTCCTCAGCCTCCTAATCCTCGCCACCTAAGAGCTGAAAAGACACTGCATATTAGTCTGTCTCCTTAAAATATGCTCATCTTTAGTGTCAGCTCGGGTGTTCACTTACCCCCTCCAGTAGCAGACCCACGCTGGCGGTGGGAGCAGGTTTTTTTTCTCATGACTTTGACGTCCGACCAGTTTTAATTTTTTTTATTTCGGGTACCGTGCTGTCAGTTGCGCTGACAGTCTGCACTGCAGACGCCACATGCTGCCACTCGCAGTTCTTCCTTTTATTTTTGAAACTGCTGCTGTGTCCACCACATAAAATGTCTCTTCTAGCCTCCACTTCACCCACTAGCACTTCAATCAACGTCTCCGTAAAGTTTCTCTTCTTGTTTTTCTTTTGTTGTTGCCATATTTCCCCTCTTCTTCATATGCATCAATATTCATGTTCTGCTTTGCATTGACCTTTTATAGCCAGATTTGGGCATGTTCAGGGCGGGATATGAGCCAAATTCACGTGCGCAAACTTCCAAGGAGACTGTAATTTATAAAGGGGAAATTGCTTACACCTGTGCGTAGGCATGGTTTTATATATCAGAAATCCTTTTGGCGTATGCAAACTTTTTGTTTTGGTCGTACGTACACTTTTAGTAGGGATTCTACGCAATGTTTCATAAATGAGACCCCTGAACTTTTGCAGCTTATCAAGGCAAGACGAAGTGGCTTGGCCTTAAACAGGTTTGTTATTTTGTCAGAGTCCAGTTTGTCTGAAAGCTCTTTTTCAAACATGAGCAATAAGATGCTATCAAGTCTCTCAGTGAGCATTGTAGCTCTGCTGCTGGTTTTAATCTTGTTCACCACTGGGAAAAAAGAGGCGCTCCACAGAGCAACATGTAACAGACAGTGAAATGAGAATGCGAAGCAAACTGTTCGTCTTGGGGAAAATTTTGGGGCTGTCTCCAACAATCATTTGACAAATTTATATCTATTTAATAGTATCTGTAAAGCAGTGTTCAATCAAAACAAGCTGACCAGAGAACTACAGATAGAAGTGAAATGAAAGGCTTGTGCTATCATTAGGATAAGCCTATATGATGTGGCTCCTCCATGGCATGGAACAAAAGGGCTCGCTTTTCTTTTTTTCTTTTTTTTTTTAAATGTAATAGTCTGATTGTAGCAGAAGTTATTGGCCTTAAGTTTTTGGATCCTTATTTGTTTTTAAATAATAGCTGTTAAACTGTTGGCAGAATCCGCACTTCGCTCCACTGGATACTGCGATTACGTTATTCCCTTCAGACAAAAAGTTTAATATGAGGAAATATTTCTCTTATTGTAGCGACCATAAGTCAAAGACCCTCAGAACGAGCCGTCTCCTGACCTGTAAACTACGGGAGGAGCTGTTAAACTGCATGCAGGCGCCTCACATCTGTGGCGCGCATCGGGCTGGAACACGTTTACCCGGGCGCACTGGGGTGGGTGGAAAGGCGACCTTTCCAAGGTGCACTGCGCCTCTCAGCCGATAACCGCTGGAGAGATGCACCCCAGGAATTTATTAACCTGGAGTCCAGGTCCTATAAACTCCGTGCATAGAGTTAAAAAAAATATCTGCGAATCCCGTAAAGTGGTCAGAGGAAGGTGTGAAAACTAATCTGTGAAAATGATGGACAAAAGATGTCCGAGTCTTTCGTTAGCGTCACCGCTCGCTCTCTTTCTCTCACACTCTCTCTCTCTCTGGGTGTGCCAGCTGGCTCTTTGGGTGGCCCTGGCACACCATTTTAGGCCATATTGACCCGACTCATTTGGGTCTTATTATATCAATATGTATTCTCTACTCGAGATGTTTCTGGTTCTAAAGTGATCGTTGTTGAAAAATGGGGTAAAAGTCTCTTAACCGCGGTCTTCTGGCTGAAACCAGCTGCAGCCTATGTTAGCTTCAGTTAGCTCCCGACTAGCTTCTGACTAGCTTGTAGCTATGTCGGCTCGGAGCGTTAACCCTCCGCCCCTAGCCTCACAGCACCACTCTCAGCTCCACCTCGTTTCTGAGAGTGACGCGGACAAGATGGCGGCGGTGGGAACCGCCCACTTGGCTTCATTTTTGCTCTTCAGAAACCTATGGGTGATGTCAACGAGGGTTTGTCTATTGTATTTACAGTCAGGTAGAGATAACCGGGGATGAAAATTAAAGTGGAACGAAGGATTTTACACAGGAGAAGGATCCACAGACACTGGCAGGGAAACTCTCCCTTGGAGAAGGGAAAACGACAGAGAAGGACCTATTACCTGACTTAAGCACAATTGAAAACAATTGCAAATAACTGAAGATCTGAACACATGAAATAATTCAGAACCTTCAAGATGCAAAGACCAATTGCGTAGACAGATGGGTCAAAAACACAGTTAATGAGTGCTAGCAAATAGTTTCTACACAGTAGACCCCTTTAAAGGCATCATTGCCAACAAAGCCATTTCTACGAAGTTATGCATTCCAGTAAGTGTGTTTTTATACATAAAACATTTATTACTTGTGGTAAGTGACGTGAATTTTATATCCATTGTCTTCTGTACTTATTTTTGTTATGCTGTATATAGGGATGTTTGAATGGTCCTTTTGTCGCGGTAGTGAAACTGAGGAAAATGAAGAGTTGTCTCTGTCTGTAGAATCTGTCTGCACATATTGCCAAAGTTCAGGTAGAGGAAATGAAAAAAATCTGCACAATTTCCCTGTACCAGCGTCTTCCTCGAGTAGTTCTCTCTATGTTCCTCATATTTTTATTACGTCCCTATTAGAGCTTCAAACTTTATTTTTTTTTACACTATCTCTCATATTTCCGGTTGGAATTATAAAAGTCTCAGTTCTTCCTCTAAGCTCCATAATTATTCATGCTTTGCTTACACAAAATCTTCTGAACTCATTTGGGAAATTATTCTAGGCTTTAGTTGAGCTCCACCAATTTATCCTGCATGTAAACAAGAGGTTTCTATGGTAACTCATTATAGAGTATTGAGATACAGAATCAATCAGGTGGAACCGCAACCAACTAGGGTGAGAAAATGTTAAAATATAATTTGTTTTACTAAGAAAGAGGAGTTGCAGAAATGCTCAGACTCTAAAAAGCTGCTACTTGTGCACATCTAGATTATATGTAATCTATGTTCTTGCTGCCCAAATCTGATTTAGACTGTAAAGAAACGAGGCTGTGATTGAGATTAAAATTGTTTGCGAAATATGGATTAAAAAAGTTATTTTAAATTGGTTTAAATGATAAAATGGTTAAAAGCAGTAAAACCAGAAGGATCATGTTAATGCGGATTGACATTTTAAAATTTAGAAATTTTTATAGTTGACCTTTAACGTTTGATTTGGTAATGGCCCTCGTGCTCTCAATCTATGTTTTGCTAAATTATGACATAAATACATCTTTTTCGGACTTAATCTTGGTTGCTCTTGAAAAGACCTCAAGTCTAGGGATCTAGAGAGCCATCCGAATGTATTGCTCCTCTGTTTAAGGCGTCTAAATATTTGGGACTGTAGAATATGTTGTAAATCAGGGGCTATCAAAGACAAGCCTGATGACGACTGGCGGATGACCAACAATGAATGTGTTAATGCAACATTAACAAGGCAAACGTTTGAGGATGGATGGGAACGGGCAGCTGACAGATAAGTGCAGAATGCAGATAAATGTTTACATCTCTTGATAAACAGCATCCCACATCTGTAGAGAGCTAACAGGGGCGTTCTCCTAAACAATGATGTCAGCGTGAGGTAAGAAGGTTGGGCTGCAACAACTGGTTTCTTTACGGTAAATAAAAGCCAGGTTTAATTTGAGTTCAGCTCATATTCCAGCAGATGTTTTGTATTTCAGGGTTACTGCAGGATCTTTACATGAGGCTTGTTGGGCTAAAACTTGTCTTACTCCTGGAAAGCCTTTGTTCTCTCTCAAAATGTTAAAGCTTCACTTTTTATGTATAATATTCTGCAAAATGCACACGAAATTATATAAATTATGCATTCTGCATTTCCTTATGTTAATATTTCACATCAGTCAACACTGATTACACTGAAAAGCGCCTTTCACAGTAGCTAACAGTATATTGTGACATAATGTCGCAATGCATTCTGGGAGGTAGCCCTAGGCAAACAAGGACACATTTTTTGTGGGTACTGTGGTGTTATTCTATATATGTTTTAAACTTTTATTATTCAGAAGGTAAAAGTCTGTTAATATAGCTTGCATGATGGTAAAAATATGTCTGTCAGTATTGTTTATGGGGGTAAGCTTTTAAGTCATAAAACTCTTGGGTAAGTTTTATTGCAAGCTGTAAAAACAGGATGTCTGTAGATTTAGTATGTTGCCATAAAACCATAAAACTCAGAATGAACTTTTGACCAAGAGAAAAGACATGTCTCACCTTATGATTGCATAATTCTCTGACAGCCAATAATGGCTAAGACACTGTTTGGAAATGTTCTGATTGGAGGGAGAAGAAAACGCCTAGTGTCCTGGCGAGGACATGTGTCTATAAAGCTTGTGAAATGGAGAGCATTCAATTGTCAGAAATATATTGACTGGCCCAGAGGAACTAGGGGGGCAACTTCCTCTGTAAAACTGCAATTTGTTAATCTGTTCAAAATAAATGTTAAGAACTGGAAATTGGCTCCATTTTGTCTCTGCTTGAACATGCATTGAATTAATTATGATAATTATTTGCTTCAACAGTACCTATAGGTCTGAGTCCCTCAGATCATCATAAAGATGTAGTTTTGTCTCCTAAAGACGGGCGTTGTCACGGTAACGGGTGTAACATGTGTTTTTTGGCTAGCGAGTCATTTTTCATTTTTCATTTTCATTTCATACCAATTGCCACCATCCATTTATTCAAGATAAACCTGCATTTTCATTGCAATACACCAACACACCTTTTTAATAGCCTCTCGTAGTGACGAGCTCAAGTTCTGGCAATCGACAATTAGCAATCAAGAAAAGCCCCTGATATGTCTTTCTCCGTCAAAAAACCTCTATTTTATATTTGCTCATTATTAGATGCATTTAAAGTTCAGATACAATTTCTGCTATCTACGTCCAATGACTTGGTTTTCTTTTCAACTGGTAAATGCGGCTTGTCTAGCATTAGCACCAAAGAGCACGTGCACTGCTAAATTATGACGTCAACTGTAAAGTAAGCTAAGTAAGCTAAGGGGTTACAAGGTTTCTAATAATTCAGTCTCTGGAAAAAGACAAGTTTTAAATCGATACGTTACAATAAATAATACATCATTGGTTATTTCAGTGTGTTTTTAATTGGTAAAATTAGAAATGCAGATGTATAGATAAAGAGTCTTTTTTATTCAAGTATACTTTATTTATTCTAAAGGGGCATTACATTGTTTTGTAACTCATTTCCTTCAAGTATCTTCAAAGAGTTGACTTGGATGTTAATGCTGTGGCCACAAAGGATTTCCGGTAGCAGTCAGTCTTGAAACAACTCTAAACAGGCCTCGGCCTCTGCTTCGTGTTGCTCATTTTTTAATGAAAGCTAGTCAGAGAAACGCTAGTTATGATCCTTCCCCATTATGATGAATGGAAGAGATGGTCTGAACTACTACTCTTTCTGCTCCTTGGTTCTGCTCTCCATTCATGAAGCCTCCTTTGCAACTCCGCTGGGATTTGGGGTCACAGTTCAGGTATTATTTGAGCTGTTGAGAAGCTAATCAAATGCATCCAAATACCTTGTTGCCATGGTTGTATGTCATAACTCTCTGAAAGTAAAGAAGTAAGGCCAAAAAAGCAATGCTTCTACTAATAAATGAACTTAAGTCTGGAAAAAGAACAAATTAGGACTAATGTAATAGTTACTTGAACATGCTGCCACCTTGAGTGCCGCAACAAGATAAGATTTAAACAGTTAATCAGGGATGTTCTGGAATGACCTGATTTATAGTAGTCAATTGAGGTTAAAAATAAAATCTGCTTTTTCACGTTCTCCACAGTAATCTCTACCACATATTGATTTGGTTTTTGTATGCTGAAGCATAAATTTAATACAAAGATTTTAATACTTTTTTTGGAAGATTTTAGGGTTAGAATTCAGTAGGTTATTATGCATTTTGCCGTTTGGTCCTTATAGAGCAGGGATCAGCAGCTGTTTTAATGAAAAAGCCATTTTTGCTCTCACTTCTTGCGAAGAAGACTTTCTCTAGTAGTAAAACCCTTCGAAAAATGATCAGACTTCATATATAACTGTGTTAGTAAATTTACATGTTAAATAACCAGACTTGTATTGCCATTTTGGGATTTTATAAAAGTATGTACTTTGTAGCCCAATGAAAAAAAAATAAACAAGAAATATAGTATTTGCTCTTAATTTCCCAGTTTGAGTTTTTGAACTATGTTAATAATGGGATTAAAATTCTTTAATTTTCCACATAAAGGCGTCTTCTTGTTTTTCCAGATTACTTGAAGTAGATGGCAACAAGAGGGGGGAGGCATCGCTGTTTTCTAGGCTCCAAACAGCTCTAATAAAGCTCTTTGGTGTCATGCTAATTTTAACCCATTGGAGCAATAATGGACGTTTTTTAGGGTTCAAAAAAGTATTTTTTTTCTTATGTTAGCCTTATTTTTATTTTTTAACACAAGCTTAGCTAATTAGAAAAGGTTTTTTCTTACATCAGCTTTTAGATATTTTCTGTGTGTTTACCATGTTTTCAGCTGTGATGGTTCCCAGTTTGGCCAGCTGCATGACAGCAGCGAGCTTTGGGGAGTATCAGCGGTTAGTCTGATCAGCAGAGTAGAGCTGCGGCGGGACATGGGAAGCAGATGTTTGTGGCCTGGCTACATCTGCTGCACTCGCTTTAGCCCTATAGGATGGCTCTGTTTCATGTCGGATGATTGGGAGTAGAGCGAGGACATTAAATGTAAAACAAACAAAAAAGGCAGAGAGAGAGGGGTAGGAAGAGGAATAAATGGCTAAGGAATCTTAACAGATGGACCGGAGAATGAAATATTTGTGACTGAGGGGGGAAAAAGGGAAGCATGAAAGGAAAGCATCCTGTTTGCACAAAAGGAAGAAATGGACTGTTCATGTGGGAAAAGTGTTTGAAGATGGATGGATGACCAAACAGATAGCAATGTTGTCAGAGGGGGTTGATGTGTGAAGTGAAGGGTAAAGGACAAAGAAAACACTGAGAGGAAAAGAAGTCAAAAGAAATACCCATGTGTTGCATTTGGCATGAAGAAAACCACAAATGCAGCAGCAGCAAGGAATCAGTCTTTTTGATGTGGAGGGAAATGATTGATGAGGGTATAAACTGATGAACCTAAAGATGACTGTAGATTGTCAGCATTTGCTCGCAGTTTTACAGATAGTGTTTCCTAAAAGGAAGAACTGGAAACTGATGAAATTCAGCTTGAGCACGGGGAGCTTGATGCCTTCTGTTGCAGATTGCTGACAGAGCGAGGAGATTGACGCACAAGTGAAAAGATAAGTCCAAGCTTGCTGCCGACTCCAGCTGATATGTTGGGCTGGTTCAGCTTCAAATATCGCCATAGAAATATTGACTGTAGATATTTGCTGGAAAAAATTGACTTCTGTCAAAATTTGAATTCACTTGCGGCTATGCATAATTAGCAGACGCATCTTCAGAGGAAGGGGAGGGGTGGGTGAAGAGAAACAGGTTGTCAGGAAAATAACCATTCTGAGTCGAAATGGGCATTTGTATGCTTGGTTCTGATTGAAATAAATGGAGTAGAGACACAATAGGTGATCTGAGAAGGGCTTAAAAGAAATCAAGTATGATGCATCACTGAAAGGTTGGATATGGAACATGAAAATGATAGCGACATCCAGTTTATCTAGGTTGTGGTTACAAGAATAAAAACGTAATCCCAGCTGTTGGGTTGCCTGGTTCACTGCCGATACGCCCACTGACCAACCTGAACCGTGTCCAGTAAGGAATGTATTTTAGAGGAGTTTAACTGACAGCTAACGTTACCAAAGTTAGCTAGTGAGCAATCTTACCAATCCAATTTACTTTCGTTCTTCCCCCCTTCTAAATGCTCTGGGAATATATTATGTTTTTTTATCTAGCTTTTTATGAAAATGTTCCATATTCAACCTTTTAAGTAGCTTATCTGCCTAGTATTGTCTGCTAAATATATCTTTCTTTTTTCTTGGAAGTTGTAGGCTGCTGTTCTGTCTAAACTTGACTTTTTAGCTAAGAAACTTTTCAGAGACCTCTGTTCTTTAATAATTATGCTAGCTTGTTGTATTGTTTTTAGCTGTGATGTATCATGCGACAAAGGCGAGCGTCTTGACACCCGTCAAGAGTGAGGTATAGGCGGATGTAACAGGGAGAGCCCAGTTGTTTTTTTCAAAATAAAACATTTAGACTCTGATAATAAATGAAACAAAAATAATGGCTTGGTGGTCTGGCATCAATTAATCAATGGTGAGACGTTGGAGATGCCAGCGTGAAGAACTTTCTCAATGCAATAAGACGAAAAAAGAATTCAGCGTTAATAAAAGCGAATGGCCCCGAAATTGAACTCTGTCCTGAAGATTGGCTGACCACAGACAGAGGACGGCCGAGGTGTTTCCACCGTGTTGAAACGTTAATAAAATCGAAGCTTCCCCAAGAGGAATGTCTGGGATTCCTCGCAGGCTTTTTCCCCCTTGACCCTGTTTCTCATAAGCATAAGCCGACGATGGATGATTTGATATTAATTTCACAGCAAAATCTTTAACTATTAATGTTATATCTCTTACATGATCTGTTCTACTTTGGATTATAAAAGTTTGGGAGAGTTACTGTTTGGCCTTTTCGACCGATATCATGTCCCTTCTCAGCGCACTCCACCCCTTTTTGACTATTGTGTAAATATCTGTCATGAATTCATATTAGACAATGGCATTTATGCCTGGATATTTGTCTAGAAATCCTGGAAAAAGTTATCATTTTAAGCCATTTTTTTCTTTATTTAAGGTACTTATTGACCTTCGCTTTCAGTTTAACTTTTCTCTTGCCATCCATTTCTCCTAACCCTTGATGGCGGGGAATCCCTCTAGAGCTGGATGTATGCACAGGTATTGTTCTCAAGTATAGGTGTGATCAGGTGAAGAGGTAGTAGAGAAGAGGCGTGCTGGAGGAGGGGCAGATAAGTGACTTCTGCATGGTAATGTCTGACTGCTTTATGAGGCGTCATGGCTGTGAAGGATAGCCTTGCTCTCGTTATCTGTCGATTGGGGTAATTGTCGTTTGTCGGGGTCTGGCTGATGGATGGTGATGCAATCTGCCTGGAGTTGGGAAGGCTGGAAGGGCGAGGCATCACGCTGTTCATTCTGCACAAGATGTCTTTCCTTGAAAGTGCTGTGATTGTATCCATTTTAATTTACTCATATAGTCTCCAATGGTCATGTTTGGACTGGGATTCCACATTTTGTTTCTATTTTGTGCATTCTTTGCATGAGTATTGTATGGGTTACTGCATGCGAATGTTTGTTATGGCATGCACAAACAGGTGAAGTTTATCAGAGCATGTGGGCAACTAGACAGTGTTTTGGATTCATTAGGCATAAACCACTGGCTTCTAATGTGTTGCAGTTGCTCCGTCTCTGGCAGCGCAGACCCCTGGTGTCGCCAAATGTGATTGTGCATATAAATTCAGAGCCCACCCCACTCCACCCTAATCATGTGCATATCTGCTGCAAGAACACTGAAAACAAATTCTGTGGAGCCCAAGTGACCAAAAATTACAGCTCAGCATGACTGGTCACACGCCAAATAATGACTGCGAATAGGAACAAATAAATTTGCCTGCAGATGTATTTTTTTTCCATTAGAGTATCAATTTGGACCAAGCTGTGTGTTTTTTGTCAGCTGTCTGTAGCTTCCTTTCTGCCTGCCTGACTGACTGATTGGCTGGCTGGCTGTCTGGCTGACTGATGGTGCGTTTTGCAGAATGGAGGAAGGATGATTCACGGAGGCTCTCTGGACTGCTTGATAATCATTCCATCTGGGACGTGGGACAGCCCGTCTTGTCACCGGCGCATCACTCATCGTTTCTCCTCTTCTTGTATTCCGTCCGTCTCTTCATCGTTCCATCTATCCATCCCAAGGGTCTCAGATAAGACCCTGCGCCCTGCAGGGGGGGCGGCGGTGGCGCTGATGGCAGACCGGTGCAACACGGCAGAAACCTCTCCGTCTGCGACGCTCCACCTGCCTCCCCCTGCCAGCCCCACCCCTGTGCCGCTGCCTGCCACTGCCACTCGCCCGGCGTTTGATTTAATACCAGCCTAAGTGTGAATAAATTCCTGTCACAGCCCATTAAGGGGGCCTTGGAGAGATCTCGCCTGTTATTAATTCTCCACAGCTCCTCTCTTCCCTCTTTTAGTTACCATCTCTCCCGCTCTTACTGCTGCCATGTCTGTCTCCTGTGCCCCCTCACCCTCCTTATCCTCTTCCTCCTCGTCTCTCGCTGCACACTGCCTTTCTTTTTTAATACCTTGTTAATTACCGAGCCTGTCCTCCTTTATTCAAATGAGAGAAAAGGAGGAATTAAAAGTAAGAGCTTGTTTATGAATTCAGATTGATCAGTCATCTGTCTGTCTTTGCTCTCGGCTACCCTTCAGAGGGGCTTCATGTTTGTGGCTGAGGATTTTCAGTGGTGCGCTCTAGTAAGAGGCTGGAATACAGCAGTGGTCTGATGATAGACGTAACCAAGTCCTCTTGGTTGGCCGTTTAAAAAGTTTCTAAGTCAAGAGAGAGGTAGGGATTATTCAGGTACATGAAAAATATTTCTGTTATAATTTACAACATTCATTAATCCATCCATTCATCTTTCTGTCTGTCCGTCCGTTCCACTCATCAGTTATACACTGAAAAAAAACTTGCTGTGTGAACTTAATAAAATTATGTAAATAATTTCCACCCAACTGAATTGGGTCAATTTAGCGGTAAGGAATTTTGTTGAGTAAACTACATGTAAACATGTTGGGTCAGCTTGATATATTTGGGTTGCTATAAGCCTCAATAATAAACAGCAAGGGATGGAACTTGAACTCAGAAAAGGGCCTGTGGTTTCTGAGCACCTGCGCTAACCACTTTGCTACACATTTGCTAGGAAATCTTGGATATAATTATATATATCACTTCATTTGCAGTGTTAACTAAAAATTATTATATTATAAAGACCTGCCAATTCCCCTTTTTATTGAAAAAAGTGACGTAATTGTATTACTGAAATCATTATCATGTTTAGTGGTTTATAAAACTGTTTACTGCTATATGGAACCAAATCTTTTGGGTGGAAATGGTTTACATAATTATGTTTACCCAGCAAGTTTTTTTCCATTCCACTCATTCATTTGTCCATCTTTCTTTCTGTTCATCCGTTTCAGCCATCCATTTTTCCGTCTGTCCATCCATCCATTTATCATCCATCCATCTGTCAGTTCTATCCATCCATCTGTCAGTTCTATCCATCCATCCGTTTCAGCCTTCTGTTCCATCCATCAGTTATATAAATCTGTTCCATCCATCCATTCGTCCATCTATCTGTCCATTTTTCCATTTCTCCATCCATCCATCAATTCATCCAGCCATTGGTCTATCAATCTTTCCATTATCTGAACTCCTCCTTGCCATCAGTTTATGCATCCTTCAATACATCTATCAGTTAATCAACCATCCATCCATTTAAACTCTGTAGCTTATCTGTATTGATATCTCATCCACCAATCTGTCCATCTGTCCAAGTTTTTTTCTGTCCTTCCAGAATCTATCCAGAATCAATCCATTAACTTTTACATGCCAATGAATCTGTCCATCAGTCAACCAATCTGTGTTTGTCCATCTGTCCATCCTTACATCCATCTTTTCATCCAACTTTCCATTGTTACTTCCTTCTTTACTTACATCTTCCGTTTTTAAAGCTTGTTCTCTTGTTGTTATTAAAAATACATTAAAAGCAACATTTTTGTTTATAGAGTTCATAAACTGAAGAGGACTCAGAACTCTTGAGTCTGATACAAAACCTGAAGAAAGCGTAGGAACCCTGGGATTAGTGCTCTCCTTTAGACGTTACCTTTCCTGCTCTGCTCTACTTCTAATTTCGTCCTCTCTCTTTTAATGCCTTTATGCATTTTTTTATGCCACCTCTACGACCAGTGTCCAGAATTAGCAGGCCATGCACAGCAGGTGCCCGTACCTCTGTCTTATTAGCAGCCACATATGTGGCCCATTAGGGCCTGTTTGTATGCCAGGAGCTTTTTAATTGTTTTGCAGGGGTCAAAGGGGCACCAGAGCTTCAAAGCTGTTGGGGAAAAAAATTTACGTTTTTTTTTTTTCTCCTTTGGGAGAAAGGGATTTTTTGTAGTTTGGTGTGTTTAATGTCCAGCGCAGTTCCTACTATTTCTGCTTTTTATTACTGTGTGTAAAGGCTGTGTAGGCAGTTTAAGGTTGAGCTTTTGTCTTAGTCTTAAAACTATTTATGTAGAAAAAAACAGCTGTTATTTTCAACCTCTTGTTTCTTTACAGGACTTGTCTGGTCATAAAAATCCTGGAATGCTGGGATTTTTAACCATTTTGAAGGTTTTAAAACTTAATGATCTTTTGTGTGTTTAACTGTTTAATATGTATGTGCAATCAGTCCCTCATTGATCCTTCCTTATACCATTTTCTGGGTGAATAGTTTATTCTGATTGGCTTGAGGGTGTACGTTAAAAAGTGATAATGTACACCTAGGAAAGGCGTCCCGTCAAATTGCCTGATTACAGTTCTAAATTATTGCGCTGGCTCAAATGGCAACAGAAACTCAACGTTTTTTGCATCATCCTCTGGACACACACAAGTAGTAAGTAGTGTACTGGCCTTCTGACATGATATTTTGTATCACGTAACATAAGGTAAAGCCATCATCTCACTTCCCATCACTGATAAACTGGTTCGGTCGGCTCGCTGCTTGGCAACGCTTGTATACGGGGGATATTAAATAGTTTGCTCGACTTATAAAAAAAAAATTGCCATTTTATCTCTAAAACACATAAAAGTATTAATTGATTAAATATTTCTTTTGTAAGTGACCATGGTATAAGCGGGATAATGCCTTTCGAGGTGTCCATTATCAGAAAATAGTGGACTTCACGGAAGTAAGTTCACGTCTCAGCGTCGTCGATTATTTTCTGATAATGGACACCTCGTTGGGCATTATTCCTTACTTCTGTCCACCCTCCCTCCCTTTAGAGCGTCGGCGATGCTGCTTCTAAAAGCTGTTGCTACATGAAATCTAGCGTTTTATTTTTGCCTCACACACTCCATCGCTCTCTTCAATCAGTGAGAGAAAAGCTGTTTATTCAGGTGCTTCGTCTGGGAATTTTTACATTAAAACATTAAGAACTGCTTGGTATGTGAAGAGTCAGCTCGAGTTTCCATGAGGGTGAAACACAATTAACGGTCCTCCTCTCTGCTCAGATCCTTTTTGCATTAAACAATCTCCTACAGGTGTAGGAGAAGGTTTAAATTGGAATTACCTCTCTTTTATCTTCTAGAAATCTATGAGCCTTGCTATTTCCCCCGCTGCTACCTTCGTTCTTAAGACGATAGAGGTAATTAGAACCTATATTGCTTCACTAGAGATGTGCCACACGAGAGCTGGCTTTTAGTGATTGTGCGAATTAAACACACGACTGAACCATAAGATGCCTTTGACGTTTGAAGAACTGTTGTTGGTTTGTGAAACACATTTAGATCAAAGGTATGTTTTCTTTTTTAACCTGACTGGTGCCCTCTGTTGTCCATTAAAAAGCCTCTAAATCTGATGTTTTGAGTGTGAGAGGAGATGTGTGAGCTTAGACGATATAAGCTCCCGACAAACATTTGACAGAGATGAAAGGAGGACATCCTGCCTGGTCTGAAATTGACACGGCAGGATATCGTGCTGAAAATGGCAGCTTCAAGATCTCAGAGCCAACATGCAGACTTGTTCACACAAGCTAATGTGCATTTATGTACACAAGAAATGCACAAAGTATGATTTCACATAATACAAAAACAACATAAGTTGTCTTTTTTCCTCTTAAGCTGTATTCAAAGGTTCTATTCCAGTCCTTTTTTATAGCTTTTTTGCCTCCAAGAAGGGAGGCAATGCTTTGTAGTCTAGTACTTGTACATTACCTTCAAGAAGTATTACTACTCGAATAGAAGAGCAGCGGAGAAGTGCCGGTTTGTTCCCGCTAGCTCCATTTAAGTGTCTATAGGATTATAGGATGCAAGAAATGTTTGCAACCATCCATCATGGAATAATTTAGGCATTTGTCATTTGCAGTTTCAGGACTGAGGAAGAGGCGTAAAAATGCTCAAAATGTTACCCTTCAACCAAACATCTGGTGCTTGTGGGATATTATTTATTTAACAGGAGAGGTTAACTAGATCGAAAAGTTTAACATCTTGGGGAAAAGAAGATAACCTTGTGTTTTGTAGCTTTTTTAAAACATTGAAGAATCCTTTTGATACAGCCCTGGCCACGTCTTTTGCACATTTTTTTCCGTGCCTGCCCTGTATTTATCCATCCTTCCTTATTTTCCATTAATTCAGCCTGAGTTTACGGAAAGCATACCCACATCACGATGCTGCCACTCCCATTTTATTTCATTTGGTGTTTGTTTGGCGAGAGCACCTTCTGAAACATGTTTGCTCTGTCTTCTACCGGGCTTGTGGCAAAACTGTAAACAGGATGTATATTGGCTGTCTATCAATAATGGATTGCTTATTGCGATTATTTACTGAAAGCAAAAAAAAATTGTGCCACAAATTAATATTAACCCACACAGGGTTCCTCAAAAAAACTGAGATATTTTTCTACGGTTTGGCCTGTCACCCACATGTAACTGGAGATTTTCGGCACCAAAAACAAATCTTTTCAAAAACTCCGGCCAAAGTGGAGATTTGTGTTTTCTCCGTTTTCAGTATCAGCGTGTGGACGGATGATAACGGAGTTTTAAGAACCGTAACGTCACTATCCGCGACAAAAAATGCTCAAACATCACATTTGAGACCTGCGTTTACCTCTCAAAAACAGCATTTATGCCCTCAGAGCTGCGTTGGTATCATCCATTGTTAAAGTGTGTTTGCTTTTACAAGCTCCATCCCTGCTGCGTGCTGAAGATAGAGGATAGAAAGCTACTCTGAGCGGATAGGATTTGGTACAACTACTGCCTCATACAGGTATGCCACGTTTATGAACGCGATGAAAAACGCATTTATCTGGTTACGTGTGGATGGAGATATTTTTTTAAGGAGTGGAGGAAAATCTTTGTTTTAAAAAAAACCTATGTATGGACATGGTCTTAGTTGTCAAGGCAACAGATTTTTTCCCACCTGAATTGTGGATTACTGCAGGTTCTCCAGAGAAACCACGGGTCGCTTAACAGCTTTTCTAAGTCAACGGCTGACGATGTAAGACAGCGCTTGGATTTAATTCATGTGATTTTCTTTTCATCTGAACAGCCCTGTGCCACTCAATGGGCTTGTTCATACACAACCTACTCAGAAGAGAATAAAAAACAAAATAAAGATAAATTGATTTTGATCAATTATCCACACTGGGGGGAAAAACTCAGATCTCATCAGCTTTGTTTTTTTTTCACCTCATGATCTGATCTGTTCTTCTTCTCTTCCCCACCAAATGAGGTTATTAATGTCCCTGCCATGGCAGTCGAGAAATGTGGACGAAAATGTAAAACAAAATATGAGACGCCTATTGGACCTAAGTGGATTGGTACAGATGAAGTACCTAACTTCTCAAAGATTTTTGTGGTGGACTGGAATAGAACAGTGTTTTTTCAGCCCTGGTCCTCAAGGCATATTGCCCTCAATGTTTGAGGTTTTCCTGCTTTTACCAGGGATTGCTGAGAGGATTGCTGGGGTTTGAAAGTCTGCATCAAAGGGGCCCAGCCTCACATCATTGACTCAACGCAATCTGCAGAGATTCCTTAAATAGAAAACTTTTTTTTTAAAATACTGTTTGGAATGTCTGTATAATTGTGTTAAAACTACTTTCTTGTAAACTGCCTTGAGATCACATTTGTGTTAAATTGGTGCCACATAAATAATATGAATTGAGTAGAATAGATTTATGGTTATAAGAATAAAGGGGGCAATACCCTTTTATGATTGTACATAAAATATGGAAAACAGCCCCTTCCTTTCCACTTTACAGTTATTCACTATAACTGACTATTCGACTGACTATAACTGACTAACTATTCACTATCTCCTTGTCTGCCACGTACACTCCACTAAAATACGGTTGGAGGGGTTAAAATGGCTTTTGCAACACAGTGAACCTGATCATGACATTATATGGTCTGGAGTTTGCTTATAAATTAAGGAAATGGAGGAAAACAGATATGGTATACAGCATATTGAAATTAAGAAAATGGAAGAACTCCAAAGACCTGCCTAAGGTCCTGAGGGCTGCATCATCCTTCATCTGATCACCCACTGATACATAAGTTCATAAGTTTGGAGCTCTTTAGACAACACTTTCTTCATGCTAAAATAGTATTTTCTTTATGTTAAATTGCGTCGTCTTTGTTATGTTTCGGTTCCAGCTGTAGGAATGACGATAAATTGAAACTTTGTGACTGTCTGTGGTTAATGAAGTTCCCATAGATCCAATTTATTACAAGTTTTTTGCTACGTTGCTGTTATATGTTGACACAACTTTGGTTAATCTGAGTCTGAGTCTTTGTTTAACGCCTAAATCATTCATTGATTAGAATAAAAATAAAGTTAATTCAGAGACTAAATACCTGGTGATAAAGACTACACTAAAAGTTTGCAAGGAAGTCTGGCTCGTTGGACAAGAAATAAACGGCAATGAAGAATGGCTATTAGACTAGTTATTGAAATAGATATTTTAATAAACCTTTCATAACGACTAGTAGAAAGTACATCAGTACTAATATTGTAGTAGTACCAGGTGTGCTGCCATAGCAAATCCAAAGCAAATCCAGTTGAGACATCAACTCTGATTCTGACTCTGATGGCAACCATTCTGCAACAGTCGGCTGACACTGCAGGCTTTTCACCTCAATACTGAAGACATATTGAAAGAACCCCATTGGTAGGTGCATGCAAGGATGACGACATGATTATTGTATTCCTGCCACTGCTCTAAGCTAAGGCTTTTATCTGCTTTCAGAACCCCTTTAAAGACTTAATTCCCCTGGGAAAGCCAGCACCAAACACTCAACAATCTGCCTCTTAAACTCTCCTCTCAAGTAAAAGCCATAAAGTTTACAAAGTCAATTAAGGGTTTCTTTTTTTTTCAACTGATGTCAGGCAAATTAAAGCTGCTTGGCCAGCCTCCCTGTGGAAACACTGTCAGATGGTAAACTCGGACCAATTTAGCGTCAGAGGGTTCCCCAGGCGGGGCAGAGAGCTGTAAGGAGCTTATCACCCCCAACTCACATGCATGGTTTTTACAAGTCTCGTCAGAGCAAAAAAATGGAATTTTTGGAATTTGCTTTATTGTATATTCCGTTTATTAAATATTTCCTATAAAGTTAACTTTCAGATTACTGAAATGAGGTATTTCCGTTTTGATACATTAAACGAGCAGCAGAAAAATGAAATACTTTTCAGTATTTTGCAGCTGATAATCTGTCAAAGCAAACAGATATATTCAGATTACTGGTCTGTATGAAATTATGACTATAATAGATCTATAAGTAACAGGCCAGTGTTACAGAGTACTCTGTCAGTATTGTTCTGCATATTTCACCATGTTTTTAAGGAACACATTCTTGTTTCTTCAGGAGAGAAATTTGGGCTCCACACAACCAGAACTGAAAGAGAAAAGTAGTCCTTCATTTCTTATTTTTGTCTGACCTTTTCGTATGGCTTTAAATCAAGTTATTAAGTTTTGTTTTTCGTGAAATTACCCGGTTGTATTGTTTGATGAATTGATACATTTAATAGGTAGCGATCTAGCTATCAAATTTTGTTCCCAAATAGTTAAAGAACAGCTTTAATTTAAATTTTTGGATGCTTTTCTTTGTGTTTTGGGCAAAATTTGTCAGTATTTTAAATTTTTTTCACTTTAACCCCTCATTTTAACAGGACATTAGGGGTGTCATGATCTTGATTTTTTTATCGAAATCTATCGAAATTAAGTTACGACATGTCGCATCAAAATCCAAAAAGAGGGTCACGATCACCTCCTGCTCCTATGTTTACTGTGCGTCCCACTCGGGACTCCGTAGCAACAGTTAGCAGGCGACCGTCTATTTACTCAGATTTCCTCATCACAAGGAACCACTCATTGCATTTTCCCTAACAAGTAACTCTCACTAGTTCTAATACAACTCACAGCAACAGCTGGTAACCTGGTAACGTATTAACTGCCTGTATCACATCCCCTGGGATAAGAGCACATTAGCTGATGCTAGCAAGTAGCTATTGGCTAAGCAACAGCTCAACCACGGCTAGGATAGATGAAGTAGCGGGAACAGAACTAAAGCCGCTCCTTCTACTCTCAAATCACCAGAGATTTGAGATTTGAATTCCCGTCAAGTTAAGTCTACATTCGCATTGTAAAAAACAGGACTGCTGTTAGCTGCATTTTTCTCGGTCCTATGAGCTATCTGGAGCATTAAGTCAGTTGTTCTGCAGTAATAAAGTAGTCACTAGATGGCAGCCACTCACTGTTTCTAATAATTTATTTAAACAAGACTGCTACACTTTTATTGTAAATAAATATATTCAATTTTACCATTAATGCCTAATGTGATCCGTTACACAAGAATAATAAAAATTGCATCAATTGTCTTTTAAAATAAGATTTACTCTATAAAATTTTATGCATAAAACCAACGATCGTAGACCAGTATAAAAATCACATAGGGCTCTGTACTGTAAAATAATAATGGAAAAAAAAGAAAGAAAAGAGAATCGAATCGTGACACTAAAACTGAAAATCTAATAGAGGATTTAGAGAATCGTGACACCCCTACAGGACATTATTTAAATATAACCAGAACTCATGTAGCACCATGCTATCTCTCTAGCAAGCTATGTATTCAGTTCGTTTGATTTAAACATTACCTATTCACGTATTCTCAAATCCCTTTACAAATAGCCGTTTTAAATTCAATTGCACATACATTCCAATTAATCTTTCAGTTCAATATTTCACTCAGTTTAAATGTTTTCTGTCTGAGAAAAACGAGCAGATTGCGTTGAGTTATTGACTGTCGCCTACGTTGTGTTGTTGACTTCACAGAAATCCCTCATACTGAGCAAGCATGTAGCTACAGTGGAGAGAAAAAACTCTTCTTGAACAGGAAGAAACCTCCAGCAGAACCAGAAACTCACTCAGTACACAGATACAAAAAAGAACAAAAGGAGAAGTTAACAGCACATGGAGGACAAACAATTATTGGGAGCATCATCTGAGTCGATGCCCCCCATCCAACAGGGCATCACAGTTTAGGAGGATACACGACCAGGTGTACCTTATATGGAGATAAAAACATTGAGAAAAAACAAACTTTGTGCTTGAAATATTGGCAAATAATCTAAATGGAGAGTAGTAGAAAAGTAGAAGAGTAAAGAAAAGTGGTCAGTCTGTCCTCCAACAGTCAAAGCCTATAGCAGCATAACTACAGAGATAACTCATGATAATATACACCATTTTAACTATAAACTTTATCAAAAATGAAGGTTTTAAACCTGGTCTTAAAAACAGAGTATCTGCCTCATGGACTAAAACTGGGAGCTGGAAGTGCTCTGTTAGCAACATATGGAACAATCAGATCTCAGATGTACGATGGAGCTGGATTATTAAGGGCTTTAAGTAAGGAGGAGGATCTTAAACTCTATTCGAGATTTAACAGGGAGCCAATGGAGACAAGCTAAAAAAGGAGAAATGTAATGTCTCTTTTTAATATTCATAAGAACTCTTGCTGCAGCATTTTGGATCAACTGAAGGCTTTTAACTTTATTTGGTAACTTCCTGGTAATAAAAAAATTGTCTAGCCTTGAAGTAATAAATGCATGGATTAGTTTCTAGGCATCACTCTTGGACAGGGTGTTACTAATTTTAGTAATATTCCGGATGTGAAAGAAGAAATCTCTCTAGCCATCTGTTCTTCCCAAGTATTTGCAAAAATGGCTTTCATTTCAATTTGGGTATGTTTTTCTTAATTGGACATTAATTTGAATCGGTTTAACCCTTAAATCCCTCACTTTAATAGTTTTATTTATTCTTTTAAATATAACAAGAACTCATGTAGCACCAGATGGTTAGTGAGAAAACTGAAGTATTTTAAAAATTGGTCTGAAATTAAAATATTTTCACCAGTTTTTATGTACATTAACATGTTTTTGTTGGCTGATGGATCTCTGGGGTAAGATGAAACTTTATGGATCACCTTCTGTTGGATGATGATTAATGATATGAGTGAAGCAATCATCTGTGCTTCCTGATTGTTAATTAGTCACACAGGTTTAGTTTTTGTCCGTTTCTTCCAGCTGCTATGTCACACTACTAAAACGCTGAAATACTTGGTTTCTGTTAAGTACTGCAGAGTTTTGTAGCATAGCATTCCTGAATTTGTATCTGGTGATTGATTATTGCTTGGATACTTTTATATGTGTAACAATGATAAAAGTTTAAGACGTTGAATTATTATTATTTTTTTTTTTAGAAAATGTGATTTAGATCTTATCCCAACTGGGCAACTTTATGGGGAGAAATTAGAGTAATCATTAAGCTTGGACTCTGACAGCTTCTTTGTGCCGACAAAACCATTAAGAATATTAGCCCCATGAGTTTGTGTTGTCCTAATTCTTCTTCCTAAAAGGGAGTTACATTTCCTGAAGGACATTCGCCATCTCTGAATAATTTAATGGCTTGCTGGTTTCTGGGGGGAAATAAAGCACCTTTCCAATTAACCGAAGTTGATTTGTTATAAACCACAGAATTTAATGAACTTCAATTTTGCCTTTTGTAACTCGCTCTGGTGAGCCTGTAGATTTGCTTTACTCTGAGACTTTTGTCATCTTTTGGATGATAGTTTTGTGTGAAAAAAATAAAATCCCTCCTTTGTTTCGTTAATTCAAATGCACATTCAGAGTTTTGACCAGCTTGCGTATTTTTTTCCAGGTTGTAGTTGCATTGGAGAAGCTTTTTCCTGCCAGGCTTGCCATCTGTAGAGCTGGTCCTGACTCTGGAGGACGGGATCAGAGTGGGGCTTTGGAAGTGTCAGCTCAAAGACAATATGCAGGCTCTCCATGCTGTTTGTGTTAAAGAATCTTACAAAACCCCAAACAAAATCCATACACTTCCCAGTGAAATGTTGGCTGCTTTCTTTTAACTTCCAACTCTATTTTCGTCTCTCTCTGCTACTAAATGCAGCCAATCAATCCGCCACCTCAATAGAGTACCTATCCCAGAGTTACTCAACTTTTTATTCAATTTAAAATACTGTCATAGTTTAGGACACATTTGGTGGGATAGAGATTGTTTACAAACCAAACAGTTTAGGTTATTTTCTTAAGTCAAGCAGAACATCCAGTTCCAGGGCTGAACTGGAGTCCCAGTTATTTATATTTCTGCTTAAGTTTTAGCATCATCTTAAGCAGTGTTAAAGGTAGGGATGCACCGATACTGATATTTGTATCGGGGACGATACTGTTCTAATGTACTCACCGATACCATGATGCGATACTTAAAATGTGGAATCTATGCAATAATTTGCAATCATTTGTTGTAACAAAGAAGAAAATAAAACTTTTCATCCAATTCATTGCATTATTTTGTTTGGTAGAAGTATCGGCATTGGTCCTCTGTTTTGACTACTACTCAGGTTCAAGAACCTGTTAGAAATAAGAGGTATCGTATCCCTAGACAAAGGAATTTTTCACGGTTGAATAAATTGAATATTAGTTAATTCATCTCTTGAGTATGGCATAATGAAAGATCATTTGTGACTTCAGTCATTGAGGCCTCTCACTTCATTCCCTTTCTGCAGTAAGAAGTGTTTTGATAACTTTGTGAGGAAGATGTAACATTGTAGGGGCTAGAGGCAGAAGCTGCTTACAGGTAGGCAGACATGATGAGACACAGGAGACGAGCGAGAGAGTCGAGCATGACCCAGACGGCCTAATGTGAAAGACTGGCCGTAATAAGATATAAGAAAATTACTATCTATATTTCAGCCTAATCCTACTGAAATAAACAAGATATTTTCAGAAGCTTAAACCTTTTCCGTGTTGTGTACGAGTCTTTTGTTGGAATAGTGGAAAGAGCTGCTTTCATTGAGGCTAAAAACCTGCTTTAATACTTTAAGTGGCATCAATGAAACTCCATATTTAGTTTTAAATGTAATCTAAAAACATGTACTCTATCTCAGTAATATGTAATTGCTGAATGGTCCAGTGAGAATATTATCTTCTCTGTTCTTCTGATCTTTCAGCTTTTTAGAGGTCACCACAGCGAATCATCAGTCTCCATTTAGTCAAATCCTCTGCCTCCTCTACTCTCTCACTGACTCATTATGAGGACATTGTGATTAGGAAAAAGAATCAATTGGTATTCAGCTGTAAGAATATGAATTTACACTTCCTTTTTCCTTAATCACGCTGTTTTTACAACTATTTGAGCTTTAGCATCTGAGCTACTAAAAATATGCCAGGGCAGTAAATACTCATCCAACAGGGCAAGAAAAGGAAATGCGCCTCTGGGTAGTTACTGTTAACTTGGAGCACTGTGCTTTTACATCTGATGTTTTTGGCTGAATTTATAAACATAGATTATTTTCTGTTTGTAGATTAAATTCAATCAGTAGATTTTTATAAATCCCAACTAAAACAGTATGAATAACAATTATAGCATTTATAAGCATCATCCGCCTATCGATTTACCACATCCATTTTTCCATCACACGTGAGCAAAACCCTGACATAGTTGAATTCCTCAACTTGGAGCAGGACCCAGAAAAGACACTCTTAAATAGAAAGTAAATGGTTTAACTCATTTTCCCCCCCAAAAAAAATTTCATTATGAGGATTGCTGTGGGCAGGAAGGATCTTCTTTAGCGATCTGTATTACATTTCCACTAAAGAGGCTGCTGATTGAACAGTCTCAGGAAGAGCCTGGTCTGAGTTGTCTATATTGGCACCATCATCTCCTGATCTTTTATGCAGCTGACAGGACTCAAGTCTAATTTATACTTCTCCATCTGTGTAGGTACGGAGACACGTAACGCCATTACCCATCAACACAAAGATTCTCTGTGACCTACACAAGGAGTAGAGCCCAATTTTTAAACTGTCGAACGCAACTAAAATCTTACGTCTTTGATCGGTGAAGCAAGCATCAGCCCCAGATCATTTCACCAGAACGGTGCTCTATAGTCGAAGAAATCGCAAGTCAATGCAGCTTTTGGGCACTAGATACTTAACATTGAAAGGCCAGTTTATCTAAAATTGTCTTTTTGAGATTTTGAACATCAGGAGGGTGGAGAGAACAACATAACAGACCGCTGTATTGGTTAAAATGTGTTTGCAGAGTATTATATGAGCTGCACTGGTAGTAAAAAGCTTTACAGCTTAATCAAAACTTACTTCCTGTCGTCCATTGCTCCTTGAGTGGAAATGTGTGGTAAATAAACTGGTTGACTAGAAACGACACTGCAATGGCAGGCAGCCCCACCAGAAAAGGTCAGCACCCCCTGCTGTCCCGGCGGTAAATTGCTTTGTAACACTAAAGCCTAGTTTATACTTGTCCGTCTACGTAGAAACAGATAGACACAGCGCCATTATCCGTCGACGCAAGGCCACTCCGTCACCTATGCAAGGACAGATGGAGTAGAGTCCAATTTTTGAACTCTCCGCCAACGAAAGCCTATGCCTGTGGATTGGTCAACTTGACAACAGACTGAGATTATTTCAAAAGAAACTGCTCTCTATAGTCGATATAAGTAGTAGTTAATGCAGTGTTTGGGCACTACATGTTTTATATTGAAAGGCTAATTTACCTATGATCTGTTTTGGAGATTTGGAAGAAAAAGAGGTGTACAAAAACAACAAAACAGACTGACAAGCTACTTGTTTCTGTGTGTTTTTAGAGTATTCTATGAGCTGCACCTCCGGGTAAAAAGCTTTATAGCTTAATCAGAAGTTACTTTCTGTCATCCATTGCTCCTTTAGGGAGGAATGCGTTCCCAAGTTTAGAAAAACAAACTCAAACACAGCAGTGGTAGGCAGACCTGCCATGAAAAGTCAGCACCCCCTGGTGTCCAGGCGGTGAATTGCTTTGCAACACAGAAAAATAAACGGAGGACTATAAACTCTGTCGATACGTCTCCGTTTGTGTGCAAAATTGCTGACGGAGATGTGTAAACTAGGCTTAACACTACAATGCAGAAGTATGAAAGGAAAATGTCTCGGATACTCGTACATGAGTGCTAATTAGATAACAGAGGAGTGTAAACTAGGCTTCAGTCTTGTACCTAAAGTCTGAGCCGTACAGAGTTCTCTTTTGGATCTGGTTGCCCCTTTCAAGAGCATTTTTCACATTTATTCTGATTGTAAAGAATCATTTATTCTTGATCTTTTGTTAATGTAAAATTTTTGCATTATTTTTTTAATGCATTTTGGTTGAAAATTGATAAATAAATAAATAAATAAATAACATAAATGAAAGTATCTTTAAAGGTCAGATTTTCTCCTTTCACTAATCCCCTATCCTAACTCACAGACACTTACACTTGTAATTCCCAGACAGATCTGTCTGAGTCAAAGCTGCAATTTGAGTTGCCAGCGACTGGGCAGATTAGCAGGGGGAATCCTGAGTGAAGCTCTTCCTCAACTCTCTGTTTTCCTCCTCACTCTCCTCGTGTGTTTCTGTTGGCGTCCATTTATATTTTAAAGGAAGGCTTGTCATCCTTGCCATTATCTCAAACCCCTTCGTCTAAAACCAAAGCCCTTGATGTTCTTGGAGCACTAGTCGTCCTTTTAATCGCTAATAAAACAGGCTAAATGACTAAAAAGGAGATGAATGACTTCATATGATATTATAACAAGATTACTTTGATTTTCTGTAATGTGTAATGGATCAGAACACCCTCTCCAATCAGCTTTAATGTGAAGACATTACAGTCAAATTAATTAATGTAAAGATTGCGTTTATCAAGCTCAATAAGCCTGGAGAGGGGCGGCTGTTTAATTGCCAACATTTAACTATGTTTACTGGTTTTCATTGCTTGCCAGTGGGCCTACAATGACTCAAATGTGTGGAAATATTTGTGATTAATAGATTTATGGTCAGAGATCTTCCGGTGGCCTGAGCCCAAATCTGTTTTGACATAACACGCAGAGATACAGCTGTAAGAACTTCTCCTGCAGCAAAGTTTCTGTGGAGTGGAATCCTGATGTAGTACTTTCTATTAAAAATTCATTTTCCTTTTTATCCCAACTCCTCTGTTGAGGACGGCCTCTTTGATCTGATTTAGACGGGCGGTGGAGAAAAGGGAGGGTGATGAAGAAAACTCTCAGAAATGCAGACAAGATGAAGTAAAAACTCAAGATTTTGCCGTTTCTGTTTTACTAATTTTATTCACAGCTCATAGGAGAACCTTCATCTTCTGCTTGGGAATATTGGTATTTTCTCAGACACATACAACCCCCTAACTTTGTAATCCGGTGATTATTTAGAGTTCTAATGCAACAGCACTGAAGCAACACATATTACTATTCATCTCGTCTTTTCTGTCCTGTTTTTTAGAACAGAATAAAACAATCCTTTATTGTCCCACAAGGGGAAATTCGGTTGTCACAAAGTGGCAGGAAATACAAACATTAAGACTCAGAAGTGGAAAGGTATAAAATACAGAATTTAAGAGTCAAAAAAAATATGTACACAAGAGTGTAGTGTAGTTTGACAATGAATTAAAGATAAAGTGGCATACCCAGGTTAAGATTTACAACAGAGCAGGATACCTTAAAGATATTTAAATAATAAAAAATGTTTAGAAATATGTAAAGATTGTGCATGTTTACTTGCCAATTTAAAAAAAAGTTGATGTATTTCCAAAGGTTAGCATATATAAACCGAGAAAAAACAAAGTGCAAATTACAGCAGTGAAATTATAATTTGTGAATATGTGCAGTTTATAGCAGGGATATAAACATTTAAGTTTGTTTGGAGCAGTTTTGGTTGTACAGTCTAACAGCTACAGGGAGTAAGGACCCGCAAAAACGCTCCTTCACTCCTTTATTTCACCACTCCTCAAAATATGCATCAAATATTGTTGTTCTACCTAATATATTTAGTGAAGACTTTTAGCTGTAGGTTTTCTAAGTATCCAAAATGCGTAGCGTATACAGAACACCTCAGATGGACCTTTAACGTTCATTTAACTGTTTTCAGCAAAGCCCTTTAAAATTGCCCTGCTGATTTAGCAGACATGACATTCTGGGTCTTCAAAATATGAAGGGTTTTATGATCCTGAGCTATTGTGCTAAAAGAGGAATTTGTGTTGAATGATTTTGCTATTTGGTGGGTTGGGATTAGATTATTTAAAAAAAGGACATGGAATTGCAGTTATTGTAGGGCTGGGCGATATGGTCTCAAATTGATATAATCTAAAGCATGTGCAGTAGCGATACTTATTGCAATATAGTCTTCTCTTCTGTTTATATAGGTCAAAATTGTTTTTTTTTTACAATCTCACATGCTAGCATAACAATTTCAAAAAAGCATATAATGCAACATTTATTGTGCGAAATGTATTAAAAAAATAAACCTTCCAAAAATTAAAACAGAAAAATTCTCAATATAAAGATGAGATAAAAAATAATGTATGACATTTTTTTTGTAAGACAAATAAAGTACATGCTAAATGCTATACAAATTTAAAATTTACAATATCTAGCGAAAATACCCTTCTTGGGCACCTGATATGATGTATGTAGGCACAGCTTGATGACAAGGTCTATATGTGCGATCGCGGTAGGGAAGTATAGTCAACATAATTTCTGCTTTATGGGATGTAAATCAGATACATTATCCTTTCAAAATAAAGCATATGGTGGCTAAACGCTGCATTAACTACTGATTACGACTATAGAGCCCCGTTCTGGTGAAGCGATCTCTGGCTGTTCCTGAAACTGACCAATCCGTTGCGGGGAGATAGTTAAAAAAATGGGGCTCTACTCCATCCATCCTTGCGTAGGTGATGGAGAGCCCTTGCGTCGACGTATAATGGCGTTGCGTCAATCGCTCTCTATCAAAACGGAGAAGCATAAACTAGGCTTTAGACGGGAGATCTTGGTTATGACGAAACATATTTCCTGAGGCTGGTCTTAGTACTTCAGATTTTCACCTCCATTTGGCAGGCCTCAAAAAAAGCATTTCTTTTGTCAACGCCGTTCTTCTGTTAATTCTTTCAAAACCGCTGCAATCCTAACGGTACCACCAGTGTCTGATGCCATGTTGTTCGCATTTCTTCACACCCAGCGTGCATGCCTGAGTACAATGATGGGAAACCCTTTAACAGCTAAGCCTCAAAACGCCCGTCAGGACTTCCCGGACGGTTGAATTCTGAGACCCATAAAGGAAGAAATGCAGTCAAATAACTTTCAAGAAACCTTACGCAGTCAGCTTCAAGATTCGGTTGTGGTTAATCTTATGGTTGAATCTTAGCCTATGGTATTTTGGTGTAATTGTGGTACAAAGGTTTTTGTTTTCACACCCACATTAAAGTTATGGTAACAACTTGGTTCGGATTCCCTGTTGAAAAATTTAGAGCATTCAACAAACTCAACCAGAACCAGTATCAGTGGCCAAAAGAGCAGATGTTGTGTGAACTGGTGTCCATTTTGATTCCACCACTATACTCAATAGCTTGATTATGGACCACCAAGTAGTAAGTTTTTTCTGTTGCGGTAGTTAGGGTACCTCACGCTAATGGACTTTTGAATTTTTTTATTTACTAAACCTCCTCTACTTTCGTACGATAATTGTCCTGTAGATCTTAGATAAAGCATAATGATATATTGTTGAACATATACAGCGTTTAGTTGCTTTTAAATTAGTTTTATTCTGAATGTTTGTGTTTTAAGCTTTTCTTTCCCAGCCTGAAAACACACTGTGCACAAAAATATTAGGCAAGTCTTCTTTTTGAGGATTATCTTTATTATTCTCCAGCTACTGTGCTCTGGGTTAATCCGAAATGGGGGAAAAAAATCCTCAAAAATGAATGTTTAATAAAGTCAAAGGGAAGTTTGGCAGGAACCAGAGCCTCTTAGACACTGTTTAGCGAGGTGGGACAGTTTTTTTTTTTTTTTTTTTTAAATAGCTGTCTATAATTTCTCAGTTGGGTTAAGGTCAGGTGAAGGACGAGACCATGTCATATTTTTTTTATCTAAAAACCTTTACTGGCTAGCCATACAGAGGAGTACTTGCATCCAGGTGATGGGGCACTGTTTCGCATAAAAATCTGTGAAGTGATGAAGACTTCTTCCTTTACCCAGGGGGCAAACTCCACCCGCAGAATGTGAAGCCAACGCAGAAGTGATAAAAATTGCAGTTCAGCCCTCATCCGCTGGGGGCTGGCTGCAAAAAGGAGCAACATCCCAATGACTCCCATCTTAAAAAGGCCAACTTTACAGCAAAAAAATCATGTTTACAGCCTGGTTCAAAAAACCATTTTAGGTTAGATAGTTCAGGTTTACCATCATGACAACTCTGAGGGGGGTGAATTTTTTTCTAACTCCTCCGTTTATTTGTAATTTAATTTTGAAATCATGAATAATTAGGGGCGTGTCCTTTTGATTGACAGGTCCGTCTAGGCTAACGCTGGTGGCTAATGATGGCTAACTGTAGCAAAGACTGCTTGCTGTGGTTTTCATTACAGTAACAGACCGTCCAAGAAGTCTCTGCTTTGGGGGGAGGCTTCATACCGGCTAATGTTTAACCAGCTGTGGGGGGTCTCTGTCAGGTGGCAGAGAGGAATGCTGCTCTGGTTGGAGCTTTTATTTCTTTCTACACGCGAGTTGGAGCAGGCGATCGGTCGGGTACCAGCAGAACAGCAACGTCGGCAGGACTGGGACGCCGCGGTAGACCCGGTCAGGTAGAGCACCTCGAGACTCAAGAGCGGGAGACTGTTACATCAGGCTAGAAGACTACAGAGTTGGACTCTAGACAGACTGGATGATCGCTGGTTAGATCAGTACTGGTGTGAAGAACACAGCTGGAGGCATAAACTAATGGATGTCTGATGTGAGGTGAGTTAGGGGATCTGAATTTTCATGATGACTTTGTAACTACTTTTTGCTGGATGTGTTGTTAAGATGAGCCGACTAAGTCCTCACCCTCCTCCGATGGTAATGAAAATAACACAATATCAGGCCGTATTGATCCGACCCATTTGGGTCTTATTATATTGATCTGTTTTCTCTGCTCGAGATGTTTCTGCGTCTAAAGTGATCGTTGTTGAAAAACGGGATTAAAGTCTCTTAGCCGCGGTCTACTGGCTGAAACCAGCTGCAGCCTACGTTAGCTTCAGTTAGCTCCCGACTAGCTTCTGACTAGCTTGTAGCTATGTCAGCTCGGAGCGTTAACCCTCCGCCCCCAGCCTCACAGCACCATTCTCAGCTCCACCTCTTTGCCCATTTTTGGAGTTTCTGAGAGTGACGGGGCGAGTTATGTGAACAAGATGGCGGCGGTGGGAACCGCCCAGTTGGCTTCATTTTTGCTCTTCATAAACCTATGGGGGACGTACCGGAAGGTTAGTCCATTGTTTTATACAGTCTATGCCTTTACCCCTACTTAAAGAAAGCGTCTCGTAATACCTGGCAGTATGTTTGGGAGTTGATTTTTAGCCCATCTTCAATCCAAAAAGAGTCCAACCAGCTCATCCTCAATAATACCTCTACACCATCTCCACCTTGCTGGCATCTGACTCAAAGTGGAGCTCTGTGCCTGTTACTGTTCCACCCACAGGACCATCCATCTGGTCCGTCAAGAGTCCCTGTCATTTTATCAGTCCGTAAAACTTCTTAGAAATCTGCCTTCAGTAATTTTGTGGCCCATGCTAGATTGTTCAGCTTATTGGTCTTATTCAGTGGTTGTCTGCTTTCAGCCTGCCTTAAATCTGTGAACATCTTGTATGTTCTAGCTACTACAGGTACGTCACAGTTATGCAACAGGACAGAAATGCATGATGGACTTTCTGGTTGCTTTACACTTAATTCATCTTAAATTCTTGCCAGTTGATTAGCATCTTTTATTTCTCTGCTCATTTCTTGCGACCCTGTTAACTATTTACAACAAAAAAATGGATGGTTCTGTGATCATGCCCCAATTTCTTGGCAATTTCACGAGTCCTGCATCCCTCTGAGAGACTTTTTGTCATTTTTGATTGTTTAGAGACGGTTTACTACGTTTTTGGCCCATTGTGCCAAAAGAAAAGCTGTCGAATATTTATCCATGAAACATTCAGGTCTATCCAGCTTGGAGTTGATAATCATTCAACAATCTTGAAGAGTGCTAATTCAGTTTTATTTAACTGGGGGAAAGAATCCAAAATGTGGAATCAAGCAGCTGTCCAGTTACCTTTTATTACTTGATGTATCAATTTTTTATATTTCGCAGTTGGTTTTAGTCCTTAGAGGTCCGGGTTGTGACTCAAGCATTGGCTTGCATCGTGAACTTTCAGTTTCTGTCCTTGGGATGCTCACTCCATAAGATGAGCTACCTGGTGCATAGGGGATTTAGATTTTGTCTGGTCACCAAAGTCAAAGTAATCCTGGATTTTCCCAGCTTGATTTGTAAAACACTCGTTTGGCTTACTTTCAGCTTTAGTTTACAAAGCGGATCTCACCCTGGACTACTCATCTTTTTTTTTTCAGGTCACAGCGAGCTAAACACCGTTAACTTATATGAACAACGACCCTGATTAACCTGTCATTGCTACAAATCCTGTTTTTTTTTTTGTGGCGTAACATTTACTTTGCTGAGTGGTAACTGTGGTTCTGTTCAGATAGATGACCTGAGCTGGAACATATTGAACAATCAGATCTCTGATATACGATGGAGCTTGATTATTAAGGGCTTTATAAGTAAGGAGGGGGATGTTAAACTCTATTCTGGATTTAACAGGGAGCCAATGGAGAGAAGCTAAAACAGGAGAAAAAGTATCTAGCTAATATTCATCAGAACTCTTACTGCAGCAAAAGTTTAGTGTCTGGTCTTAAAAGTACATGGGGTATCATGGTCTTCGTCAATACACGGTAGAATGGGCTTTATCGCAGCGTGTTTAGAAGAACTTTTTAATAAACCATTAAAGTTTTTCTTCCGGCTACATCGATGCGAAGCATTGTGGCGGTAGAGTGAAGCACCAAAATAGAGTGAGATTTTGCTTATTATCGAGACAATAATTTAGTATAGTAGTATAATATAGTAGTAATGGATGAAGCCATCTTAGAAGTTTCAGCGGCGGGAATGGTCGACAGTTGAACATTGGTGTGTTTCATTACGTTTCAATTCAACATTTTTCACACATTTCCATCTGATGTTCAGGTATAAAAGAGATGGATAGTGAACATTAAAAGGGAAAACGTCATTATCTCTCACCACACCCGTCTCCGCAGTCGACACTTGGCAGCACAGGAGGTCAAAGAGCCGAGTGAAGACGGTGCCGTTCTGGTTTTATTTAATCGGAACAACTATTCTCTCGGTGGGAGTATGCGGCTTCTTGCTCTTCAACATGGTTCTGAAGCAGTTTGCCCTCTGGGTGAGACCTCTTTGAATTTATCACCTAACTAATCCGTTTGCACTCACTCCAGCAGTCAGGAGCATATCTAACAGGGTTAATCTCATTAATGTGATAAACTAGTTTGGGGTTTTGGTGTCAGCAAAAATTTCAGGTCTCCTCACCAGAAACAGCTGGTTATGTTTTCTCCAGTTCTTTTTGTCTTTACAGCTTATATTTGTTGGATTTGTTATTTTTTTTTTCCACATTTTTTTTTCCAACTTTCCAAATACTGCGTCAGATTACCTTTTGGGATTTAGAGGTACGTTTTTTTTTTAAGTTTGAACTGCACTCTTGCATCACCTGTACTTTAACCAACACTGTATTTGCGCACTGCAGATCGCATGGACAGAAGGAAGACCATACAGTTCTAGGTTGTGGACATCCCTCTCCCTCCTTTGCATCAACTCCGTGTGCTCATGCAGTTTCTGCTTTATTGCAACAGTCGACGTGAATAAATCACACAGGCCTGCACACACCAGCGCGCGAACGCAGACTCTGGAGATGCGTGCTTGCCTCCACACCTGACTGCACCCGACTCGGAGCGTGCCAATCACCGCTTGCATTCCAGCTCGGGTCAGCGTGCCTCGTTGCTCCCTCCTCCTCCTCCTGCAGGCAGTTTTATCATGTGAAGCAGGTTGTCTTCCAGTCCAGATCCAGCCTGCTTGCAGGAGTTGAGTGGTCACTCTGCATGTCTGCTGCAGACTGTAAATTCATCTAAATACCTGAGAACACAGCTAATGGCTGCTCTTCCTCGTTCAAGTTGTGAAGGATTAGAGTTGCTCTAATTATGAGGCTATGAATTAAATTTACATTTCCCAGTGATTGATGCATCACTTCTGTAATAATAGCAGCCTGGTCGCCCATATATCAAGATATGCCAAGGAGCCTCTTCATAATGAAGAGGCCGTGAAACTTCACGCCTGCTTTACAATCGAGGATTAAGGTAAAATTGGAAGCTGGAACTATAATAACTACAGTATTAGTCTTTGTTTACAAGCTTACAGGAAATAGAGGGGAGGTATGATCTCATTTATGGAGAGAAAACGGTTGTTTCAGGTTTCCCTTGTTGGAGTAATGAGGTAAATCCTGTAGAATACACACTTGGAGAAGAGGCACTCAGAATCAAAGTGAACGTCTCTGAGATTCACGAGAGCGGAGGAGTTTGGGAAGCGTTCAGAAATCCTCCCACCCACACCTCCCTCCCAAGGAAGAGACTGGAGGGTTTCCAAAAATGTTCCACTCTGGAATATCTTCAAGGACAATCAGCTAAACAGCTGATATTAACAGAGCTGTGTGAAATCGATTGCCCTAGGTGTTATCTGCGGCACAAAAATGGCTGGTAATTAGTCATGGCTAAAGGAGTGTTGCTGAGAGTGAGATGGATTTAATCTTAATAGATTTCACTGCACTGCAGATTCAGGAGCTCCTGACTGAGCGAGGCTGCTCCCTTCCTCTTCCTCTCCAGCTTCCAGGGCGTCTCTCTGATGTGCTGATGCCAAATTCGCTCCAAACGTAGACGTTTGGAGCGAATTTTTTCACTTATTTCCTTTTCTTTTTTTTGCTGCCCACGCTTGGCAGCTGTGCTTGATTTTTATTGTTCAGAGTCTCCAGCTGCAGCAGCAGTGAAGGAGCCATTATTAGTGTGCCGTCCACAGCAGCTGTTGACTCAGAGATTTTGGTAAAGCTTTCAGAGACGATCAGAGGACAAAGCCCCGACTGACGGGGAGGTTTGCTTGTTGTAGCGATTAACCAGGGCGATGACTGACGAACTCCCATAATGTATTTGGAAAGGTGCTTTATTTTGTCCTTCTGAATACCTGAAGTTTAAGGTAATTCTTTGTGGATTTTATTTATTGTTCACCTTCATCACTTCAGCTTGGAGTCTTCAAGGTTGTTTTTGAATGGACCTCAAAGAATTTTCCTTCTCTGCCAATACCAAACAAACTTTAAAGCCCCATAATTGTTGTTGTGATGTGTTGTAAAAGTATTTAGACTCTAAAATGCTTCCTACCAATTTTTTTAAGTATTAATTCTGAAGAAGCAGTGGCCCTTTTTAGGTCAGGGAATAATGCTGACTGAGCAGACTTTAGACCAAACCCTTATTGAATCAGGTTTTTTAAGAACATACATTACTTAAAGTGGGATTTTTCTCACTAAACTGCTCACAATAGCTCAATTTATTTATTTGATTGAATTAACTCAAGGAAATTTCAATCGAACGCAACTGGACTTGGTGATTTGTCTTGGAAGACGTTTCACCTTTTATCCAAAGGCTTCATCAGTTCATGCTCGCCGCTGACCAGGCTGGTACTGGTCCAACTAACTGGTGTGGAGTCTCAGCTATTTAACCTCTTGGAGGGCTTTTACAAGACTGATTATGTCATTGGATCCTTTGTGCTCCACGTCTTTACGTGGTTGTATGCGTGTCGCCTATTGGTGGCGGTTAGGTTTCGGCTTCATTAGTGCCCTATTGTGTTATAACTACAGTCGTTGGAGTCACAGTTGTTTTTCTAATTAGAGGCTAAGTTGTTGAGTCTCCTGGGTAGGGATGAAAGGGCAGCATTGTAAATTGGAGATAGGTGATGTCTCAGGCCTCCTCCTCTGTTGAGCGATGGTTTCTCTACTTTTACATAGATGGCTTCTTTTACTCCTGTTTCAAACCATCTGTCCTCTCTGTCTAATATCTTGACATTGCTGTCCTCAAAGGAGTGGGCTTTATCATTGAGATGTAAATGAACAGCAGAGTCAATGCCTGAGGAGTTAGCTCTCCTGTGTTGGGCCATGCGTTTGTGCAGTGGTTGTTTGTACCACCAATGTAGAGGTCCTTGCATTCGTCATTGCATTGCATTGCATACACCAGGTTGCTTTTGTGTGCGTGTGAAAAACAAAAACAAATGAAACAATGTAGTCATTCCATATGTGTCTGGGATTTCTGAAAAACTCAGGAGGATTTTTAGTAAACACAGTATCCCTGTGTATTTCAAACCCAGCAACACACTCAGACAGAGACTATTACATCCCAAGGACAGAACACCACACGCACACAAAAGCAACCTGGTGTATCAACTGTGACTCCAGCGACTGTCGTTATAACACAATAGGGCACTAATGAAGCCGAAACGTCTTCCAAGACAAATTACCAAATCTAGTTGCTTTGGATTGAAATTTCCTTGAGATAACCATGACCTGGATGAATGAGAATATTCACAGGTTTGATTGAATTCCTTTATCCTCATTGATGTTCTACAGCACACGTGTCAAACTCAAGGACCGCCATAGCCATATACACTACCGTTCAAAATTTTGGGGTCACATTGAAATGTCCTTATTTTTGAAGGAAAAGCACTGTACTTTTCAATGAAGATAACTTTAAACTAGTCTTAACTTAAAAGAAACACATGCTATACATTGCTAATGTGGTAAATGACTATTCTAGTTGCAAATGTCTGGTTTTTGGTGCAATATCTACATAGGTGTATAGAGGCCCATTTCCAGCAACTATCACTCCAGTGTTCTAATGGTACAATGTGTTTGGTCATTGGCTCAGAAGGCTAATTGATGATTAGAAAACCCTTGTGCAATCATGTTCACACAACTGAAAACAGTTTAGCTCGGTACAGAAGCTACAAAACTGACCTTCCTTTGAGCAGATTGAGTTTCTGGAGCATCACATTTGTGGGGTCAATTAAACGCTCAAAATGGCCAGAAAAAGAGAACTTTCATCTGAAACTCGACAGTCTATTCTTGTTCTTAGAAATGAAGGCTATTCCATGCGAGAAATTGCTAAGAAATTGAAGATTTCCTACAACGGTGTGTACTACTCCCTTCAGAGGACAGCACAAACAGGCTCTAACCAGAGTAGAAAAAGAAGTGGGAGGCCGCGTTGCACAACTGAGCAAGAAGATAAGTACATTAGAGTCTCTAGTTTGAGAAACAGACGCCTCACAGGTCCCCAACTGGCATCTTCATTAAATAGTACCCGCAAAACACCAGTGTCAACATCGACAGTGAAGAGGCGGCTGCGGGATTCTGGGCTTCAGAGCAGAGTGGCAAAGAAAAAGCCATATCTGAGACTGGCCAATAAAAGAAAAAGATTAAGATGGGCAAAAGACCACAGACATTGGACAGAGGAAGACTGGAAAAAAGTGCTGTGGACGGATGAATCCAAGTTTGAGGTGTTTGGATCACAAAGAAGAACGTTTGTGAGACGCAGAACAACTGAAAAGATGCTGGAAGAATGCCTGACGCCATCTGTTAAGCATGGTGGAGGTAATGTGATGGTCTGGGGTTGCTTTGGTGCTGGTAAGGTGGGAGATTTGTACAGGGTAAAAGGGATTCTGAATAAGGAAGGCTATCACTCCATTTTGCAACGCCATGCCATACCCAGTGGACAGCGCTTGATTGGAGCCAATTTCATCCTACAACAGGACAATGACCCAAAACACACCTCGAAATTGTGCAAGAACTATTTAGAGAAGAAGCAGGCAGCTGGTATTCTATCGGTAATGGAGTGGCCAGCGCAGTCACCAGATTTGAACCCCGTTGAGCTGTTGTGGGAGCAGCTTGACCGTATGGTACGCAAGAAGTGCCCATCCAACCAATCCAAATTGTGGGAGCTGCTTCTAGAAGCGTGGGGTGCAATTTCTCCAGATTACCTCAACAAATTAACAGCTAGAATGCCAAAGGTCTGCAATGCTGTAATTGCTGCAAATGGAGGATTCTTTGATGAAAGCAAAGTTTGATGTAAAAACAATCTTATTTCAAATAAAAATCATTATTTCTAACCTTGTCAATGTCTTGACTCTATTTTTTATTCATTTCACAACGTATGGTGGTGAATAAGTGTGACTTTTCATGGAAAAAACAAAATTGTGTGGGTGACCCCAAACTATTGAACGGTAGTGTATTTGGCCCTCTAAACTCTCAAAGGTTATATTTATACTCTTATTAAGGCTCTGGAGTCTTGGTGTAGTTGGAGCAAGTTTGATATTAATGTTGCCAAGACAAAGGAGCTCATATGTAACACGATTTTAAAGTTGAACCAGTTTTACTTGCCAATCAACCTGTAGAAACGGTTCCACACTTGAAATATTTAGACTACTTTTTAGAGTGTTGGCTTGGTTTGGTTTAAAACATAGATTTTGTGTCTGAGAAAAGGAAGCTCAGAAACCGTGTGGTCAGTCAGCAGACTGTAGAGCTTGTGTATAAAGCAGCTGTTGAGTTATTTTGACCGTACATCAGCCAACCTGGTTTGGACATTTAAACTGCAGATCTAAGGGAATATCTTAAGAATTGTTTCTTGGGGAGACAAAATAGTTGGCAGACTGAATTTTTTTTTTTTGTAGCAGGTATGAGAGGTGATTTGTTCCAATTGCTGTAATGATTCTTAACGTAAACGATGAGACGCAATCGTAGCAAATAGTACCACAATGTGTGCATGGAAAAATATGCGTGCAAATGTCGTTTTGTTCTGAAGAGATAATGAAAATTTCCACTATGGTGGACAATAAAGTTTCATTCTATTCTGTTGTGTAAATTGAGCCTTTAAGTTCTATTTATGTGTACCTAAACTATATTTCATCAGTCAAATCACTGTTTATTTGAATAGTCCTAAATCACATCATTGTGAAAAGATGGTCAGTCTCAATTGCTTTTAACAAGTAATTGTTAAGCTTTAGGAAGTACTTTCTCAGACAGATATGTGTTAATATTTTAGTGGTTTGTTAAAGACCATTTTATCAATACTCTGTGCTATAACCGGCCCTTTAAGGACATTCTTTATCTGGATGTGGCGCAAAATGGAAATGAGTTTGACACTAGAGTCTAGTGGATACAACTGTGGAGAAAATAGCAGAAGTAATTCTGAAAATACCATCAAGATTTCTGGGGTTTTAAACCTCATTAACTGGAATTAATTTCTTATTTTATCGTGATGAAATTGCTATGCACTAAAAAAAGCCCACCCACAGAATTTGAGACTAGATGAGAAATTAAGTTTATCAACCTGGGAAGGGTTAGAAAGCCTGAGGCGAAATTCTTCCAAGAACAAAGTAAGGGATCTGTGATGGGTAGTGAGGAGGGACAAATAAAAGGGTTTAAAGATAGCTAGATACAGGGGTGGACAAGATGGACTGTGGTTCTATGATAGATCAATCGTTGGACGAACAAAAGGTTGGGTGGGAGGACTTTATTTTGTCCAAACCAATGAGTCCTCCAATCAGATTCTGAGGTTACGGTTTCATGTTTTTTTTCTGAAACAAAATCACCTACTTTGGACTTTCAAACGGCGTTCAGATGCTGGCAGATCGTGACAGTTTTATACTCGTTCCCGTGTGTCTCCTGCAGAAGCTGAAGCAGAAAAACCAACAGCTGAAGCAGATCATGGACCAACTGAGGAACCTCATCTGGGAGATCAACTCCATGCTGGCCGTTCGCAGCTGAGCCTCTGCGAGGGCGAAGGACAGGCTGGTTTAACTGGACAGCGGCAGACGGCACTTTACAGGAGAAACGGGGACGTTGGCAATATCTGGTTGCTTCCAGATGAAGGTTGGAAACCCCAGAAGAACGGCTCCGCCTACCTCTGCAGTCTATATTCAGATGTAATCAATCTAACAATCAATTATGTTTAATGTATCTAGAGCTCCAGACTGAATGAAGAAATTATAAACATATTTAATCAGACTATACCTCTTAACAGATTGAAGGCTGAAGCTATTTGGACTTTATGAGTTGATGGAAGTGCGACACACTGTGGCTAAACTGTGTTTACGGCTAATCATCATGTCTGGATTCAATGTAATCTCATCCGTGCTCCACTCTGGCTGAATCTGACCACTCTTTGCTAAATGTTCTGCTCCAATATAAATCTTTCTTTCACATTTCAGAGGAAAGAAGTTTCCCTTGTTTTGTGTCGAGGCTTTCTGCCAAAAAAACAGATCCTGTTCTTCAGGACTAAAAATTGTTTCTCAGCATTTAGCTTCGTCTGTTTGCCACTACCGATTATGATTTTGTTTGGTATATTTAATCATTTATTTAGCTCCGACAGCACAAATGGTTCCAACTGGAAAGGATACGAGGCTGTTGGCAGGCAAAACAAACATTTCCTATACATAAACGTTTCAAACACAAACATTATGGAATGTTCACACCGCTCATTTTGTCGCTGTCAAAAAAAAAAAAAAAACGCTCACAAACTTACTAGCTAGAAGCCGTAGACATCATAATCTCCATGGTTTTAAGCCTATACATTTTTAACCCTCTTAACCTCCTCGTGCGTTTTTTTTTGCGCAAGCAGGCGTGTTTTTGTAAATAATTTTGGCTGTGCTAATGCAATTTATGTAATTTTTTCTGAGGTTGTGTATTTTTTGGGAACTTAACAAAAAGTATAAAATTATTTTACTTACGCCATTTAATATAATGCTGGCGTCATTAAGTAGCGTTTTTCCTCCTCAGTCATTTTTTTTGCGCCATTGACTCCCATGTAAACTATATATTTATAATAAGCCTAAATATGAGCATAAATAGTTTTTTTCCATATTCTGTTTGGGTTTCTACAAATGTCACAGACTTAAATTTAAGTTTTTACTGATTTAGATCAGATGGAATATTTTCTCTATTTATGGCAGGGCAATGTCTAAACCTCCTATTTAGATTGTAGGACTTTTGAGGGGCCTTGCCCTCTGACTGCACAGTGTAACATATATTTCGAGCAAAAACTGTTTGGGTGTATTTTAGAGATGTCATACAATAATGTGCATGTGTGAGTTAAAATATTTTGGTATGCATTTTTGTGCAGTTGTCCTCCAAAATTTAGTCCTCATGTAAAAGTAAAAATCAGCAAATGGTCTGAAAACCACCATTTTATACATGTTTTCTGTGTGGCCTTGTGCACCTGTGCATCCATGTAAAGTTCAAAGTGCTTCATAATTCTTCAGATGAAAGACTTGTGTTTACTTTTTCAGAAGGTTAGAGTGGGTGGGGGGACTGGTCTGTGTGGGGGGGCGGTGTTCTTATGTACTCTGTTCACATTTTATATTTTCATCAATGCCTTGCTGTATATGAAAAATCATTCAATATGCTGCAAAAATTCTAAAACGTACCAAGATATTTACTGTTGAATATTATAATATCAACATCTAAAAAGCAGATGCAAGCATTTAATCTGAGCATGAGAACAAGATTCTCATGGATTAACTTCAAAGACGCAGGCTAAAGAATAAACAAAAAACAACACTTCAGCGGCTAGGTTTGTTTACACAGGTGTCCTGGCTGAAACAAAGCTTATATACCTGACTCAGATAAAGTTTTATTTTTCTTTCTACCTCAACCATGAGAAGAAGGTACAACGCAGTTGAAGCCCTAGAATTTTTGCAGGAATTTAATGGGGATGCTGCGCAAACTTCATCCGCGGAGGACAGCACGTCTGATGATGAAGTGGATGATGAAACATTTGCTCCGGTGCCTGATTGTGATGAGGAAGCAGAAGATGATTCAGGTGAGGAGATGGAGGACATGGAGGAGGGAGAAGGGAAGACACGTCCTTCATGGATTTCAAGGAGCGGGATCACCTGGTCCCTGACGCCTGATGTGCGCATTCCTTTTCGGCCACTAAACATCTGCCGTCCCAGGATCACCCACTATGCAATCAGCCGAATTCAGTGTATTGAGGACAATTGACTTTTTTTCTAACAGAAGAAATAATCAACATAATAATCAATCACACAAATACACAGGGAAGAAGAAGTTGCTCCAACTGGGTTGATGTTGATGCCGTGGAGCTCCGTGCTTTTCTCGGGCTGCTCATTCTAGCTGGAGTGCATCGCTCCCGGGGTGAGTCCACTAAAAGTCTCTGGGGGGAGAAGACCGGGAGGCCAGTTTTCAGTGTGTCTGGTGGGAACAGTGCGGCGCAACAAGCCAGAGTTGCCCCCACAGCTGCTACAAATGAGGGGGAGGGAGCTCCAATCATCCCTTTTCTGCTTCGCTTCTACCACCACCGCCGTTACATTCCGAAGAGTGGCCAGAACGTGCTCCTCATTAGCACTAAACACCTGCAGGCGGAGGTCCAGGAGGAGCCGCAGAAAAAGCCAAACATAATTCTTGACTACAATCGCTGCAATGGGGCAGTTGACAACTTGGATAAGGTAGGGTATTTATTCTATTTTTTGTATAATTCATTAGCCTATATCTACATATTATTTTTCAAAGTTCTGAAATGTATTTTATTTTACTCCAGCTCATTGCTACGTACACCTGCCGCTGCAAAACCCGACGTTTTTTTTATATTTTGAGTACTGAAGCTAAGGATGAAATTCATGCAAAAAAAGGAAACATTTATGTGATATTATATAATATTTATCTATGAAATTTTTTTAGCACTTTTTTGTGCATTTGGAGGAACGTCACAATTTTTGAAAATTTTAAAATTAACCAAAAATACAAAGTGATTTGAATATATTTTTATGCCCATTTGTAACACTCCGAGGCTCTGACAATCCATCCCTAAAACATGTGATCTGGATAATTTACGCAAAAAATTATGATTGCTTTCAGTTTTTTCAGTTTATTTTACTGTCCAGGTATTTATCATAAACCTGGCAATAGAGGAGTTAAATCTAAGAAACATACAAATATTTTTTTAAAAATTTTAGTACTGAAGCTAAGGATGAAATTCATGCAAAAAAGGAAACATTTATGTGATATTATATCATATTTATCTGTTGTTTTTTTTTGCACTTTTTTGTGCATTTGGAGGAAAAACGTCACAATTTTTAAAAATCTTACATTAATCAAAAAATACAAAGTGATCACAATATATTTTTATGCCCATTTTTAATACTCCAAGAGTCTGACAATCCACCCCTAAAACATTCGCTCTACATATTGCACACAAAAAATTATTTAATTTTTTCCTTTTTTTCACATTTTTGACACTCCAGATTTTAATTATAAACCAGGCAATAAATGGGTCAAATCTGAAAAACACCCAAATATTTTTATATATTTTCTTAGTACTGAAGCTAAGGATGAAATTCATGTAAAAAAATGGGACTTATGATATATTATATAATTTTATTTACACATAAGTCTCCAATGCATCTTTTTGTGCACAAGGAGTAAAAACGCTATAAATATTTTTGGAGGTTATGAGGGTTAAGGCTGCAGTTAGCAAAAAACGTAAGCAGCCTGTCTCTGCCGGATGTTTTAATGGTGGATCGTGGTTGGCGAGACGACATCGTCTTTGGCTGACGTCACTCCAGTGAGACGCTCTGATTGATTGGCGCTCAGGGGAAGGAGGTAGTTCAGATAGCTTAGCTTCTGTGCTCCTAGCTTTTGTTTGGAAAATTGCCGCGACCAAAGCACCGCGGAGCCTGACAGCCTCAACCATAGACTGTTCATGTAATCTTACTGTTCTTGGCTGGATGTTTTTTGAACGCACCAATAATGCAAAAATATCAGCACTAGTAGACTGTCTCCTGTCCAATCAAATTACTGGGTCGGAACCGAATGTTGCATAAAAGTATTAAAACACCGTGATTTTGAAAGTTCTTCCCACTTTTGGAGGGTTCTTAAATTTCCACTGTGAGATGGCATTAAAGAAAGTCAGGAAATCCAGAAGTCAAACGGTTCCCGTAGTTTTTGACCAGGTTTGCAAACACTATAACTGGGATTTTGGCCCACTTCTCTGCACAGATCTTCTTAAAGTCCGTCAGGTTTCGGGTCTGTAGCTGACCAACACAGTTTCAGATCCCTCCAAAGATTTTCTATTGGATTTTGGTCTGAAGACTGGCCTGGCCAATCCAGAGCCTTGATATGCTTCTTGTGCAGTAGCTCCTTGGTCGTCCTGGCTGTGTGCTTTGGGTCATTGTCATGTTGGAAAACCCAGCCACGACCCATCTTCAATACTTTGACCTGGGGAAGGAGCTTTTTGTTCATAATCTCACACTACATGCCCCCCTTCAAGCTCTCCTTCATACATTGCAGTCGTCCTGTCCCCTCATCAGAAAAGCACCCCCAAAGCATGATGATTCCACCCCCATGCTTCACAGCTGGGATGGTATTCTTGGGATGCAACTAATCCTCCTTCTTATCTTCAAACACAGTGAGTGAAGTTTAGCCGAAAAAGTGCTATTTTGGTCTCGTCTGACCACCTGACTTTCTCCCATGCCTCCTCTGAATCATCCAGATGGTCGTTGACCAACTTCAGACACAACTGGACATGTGATGACTTGAGCAGGGAGACCTTTCGAGCAATAAATTATTTTTAAACTATGGCGGAGTAGTGTTTTACGGACAGTAAACTTTGAAACTGTGGTCCTAGCTCTCTTTATGTAATTCACCAGCTCCTCCTGTGTAGTTCTGGGCTGATTTTTATCGCCTTTCTTATCATCAGTGATACCCCAAACAAGTGAGATCTTGCATGGAGCCCTACCCTGAGGGAGACTGACAGTTTATCTGTCTTCACCAAGCTGCTTTCCAGCCTTGTGGAGGTCTACAATTTTGTTTCTGGTGTATTTTGACAGCTCTTTGTTTTGCCCATGATAGTAGTTGGAGTCTGACTAGCTGTAAGGTGAACGGGTGTCTTTAACAAGCTCAGAAAGGTGCTACTAATTTAGATTAATAGGTGGAGTAGAGATGAAGGCAGAATAACAGATTTTCTCAGGTGTTCAAATACTTAGGTGCAGCAATAAAATACAAATAAATTATTTAAAAAACATACAGTGTTAATTCCTGATTATTTAAATGCTTTCTCTCATAGTGGAAGTTCCCCTAGAATGTACATTTCAGAACTCGTAAAACTGCAGCGTGTTCAAATACTTTTGTTCTTCACTGTAGTTGTCTTCTCAGGTAGCTGCCTTTATTTCAAGAGTAATTTAGGTTTTTTCCTTCAGTACTTTTAGTAAGTCTATTGCAAAACAAACTCCAATTAAATGTATAAATACTTAAAAGATAAAGAGCTGTATTCTCAGCAAGTCATCTGTAGATGGTTTGGTAGAAGTTTTAGGCTGAAAAAACAAAACAAACATTTAGCCCAAAAAACGTTAATGAACCTTTAGAAGCTGTGGCAGAGGAAGTTGTTGAAAACCACATTCAAACTACAGAGACCAGTTTGGCTCCTTGAACAAAAGAGGGATTGGTTGAAGCACTGAGCTTGGATCAAACAGTAAGAAAACTTACACTAATGCAAACTTTGTGTAAACCGCTAAGCTAATTGTAATTCTTGCGACTCCACATGAGGAGCCAGTTCCTGAGCTGCACTTTCCCCCACCACAGTGAACCTGCAGAGAACTTCGGCTTTTTATTTTATTTTATCTGAATTTCCAACAAGATCCATCAAAGGAATTCCTAATTTTAAAAAGGCTGTACTCATTAATAAACATTTCTACTTCTCATGTCTCCACCTGAAAGTCACCTGCTGGCAGCTTCTAACAGGTTGGTACATTTCCAGTTATTTTTCTCCCTTTCCTTTAAAGCTCAAATGTCACACTTAGGTCCCCCCCACACACACACACACACACAATTTAAATTGCTCTTTTGTTGTACAAAGCTTGATTTGGGTTCTGTTCTGATCGTGTGGAGCTTTCAGTCTCTGTTGGAGTTTTGTTTTTTTCCCGAGATTCTTTTATAGATCAGTAAAGGAAGACGTGGGATTAAAGGAGAGAGGAGCTCATGGAGGACCTCGCCACCGACGCGAAACGTGAGCATGAATCTCCCCACGTTTCACCGTCACAGCTCCGCAGGGAGCGCCGCCGTGTTTGATACGGGCTGTTTAATAATTCACAACAAAGCAGGGGTCAGATCTGAGCCAGGTTACAGAGCTATTGTCTGCAGGGAGATGCAGAAGGACAGCTGCTGTGTTAGAGCCATGCAGAGAAAAAAAAAAAAATCAATGGTCTGAGTGGTGAGTAATAAAGCCATCCTCAGCGGTGTAACACAGAGAGGTGGTTATTATGTCTCGGAGGGCAACGCTGCACTGAAGGACTATTATTACTGTACAAATAGTGTTCTCGTACAGCTGAGCCACAGGTCGGGGCCTGAGTGCTTGTTCATGCAAATGCTCGTTGCAAATAAAATGAGGGGGAGAAAAGAAGCCTTTATTGAAACAAGATGTTTGCAGAAAAGCAGCAGAGACTCGTTCAGTCCTACTGAATATGTCCTGTTTGGCTTCCGTCAGTAGTGATAGAGAACAGATAGCTATGTTAAATAAGGGAGGGGTCAGCACGTGGTCTGTTTCATATTCCTCCCCGGTTAATGACACCTCTCAGTAAAATTTGAATATTAAATAAATAGAAAGATGTTGATTGCTGTGAGCAGGAGGGATCTCCTGTAGCAGCCTGTATTACAGCCTCTTACTGAAGAAACTCTGTTGTGTAATTGTCTCATAAAGAAGACACTCAGGTTTTTTTTCTTGATTTTATGTGCTTCCACAGTCGTCTACAGAACCCGCCGCCTTTATCAAATTCTTCAGGCTTTTTTTTCAGGTCCCCGGCTCTGATTCTGCTACCCCAACAGACTCGTAAGCAAAAAAAAAGTTTATTTCTTGTGAAATGTTTACATTTAAAACTATAGATTTATTTATATATTTTTAAAATAATTTTCTTTCATAATTCTGTATGATCTTGGATTTTAACTTGATTTAATTTTATATATTTTTTTAGTACCTTTTTTTCTGTTTCATTTGTTAGTACTGTTTACATGTTGTTTTTTTGTTTTTTTGTACAGCACTTTGGTCAGCTCTCGTGCTGTGTTTTAAATGTGCTATAGAAATATATGTAGTAATGATAAAATTATTTTATATATATGGGATGCAACAATATTAAGTACTTATACCACACAAAAAAGGCTATGAATTGGAATACACGTTTTCTTAAATAATTGGTTAAAGGCACAATGTGTAATTTTCGGCCAGTAGGGGGCAGTGCATACCTAAATTATCACAAGCATGCGGTATCTGTGTCTTAGAGTAAGAAACTCAACAACGGAGGTCCAACTAGTGCTGTTTTCAAACGCTCAATTCCCTGAGAATTACCTATTTGCAGCAACATGACGAGCACATCAGTCTCTCTTTCATCGCTTGGAACTAGCGAAAAGGTAAAAATGTATTTATGGTGAAACTTTTTTGCATTTTGAGGGGAAATCAATGTTTTTAATAGCGAGCGTGTTTCGTGTGCTTTGTCCGTCTGGGCTTTTGTAGAAGTAAAGACGTCATCTAATATGGCTTTCCCCTGAAAAGAGGTCCCGCACCTATGTATTTGTCAACTGATTTTTTTAAAGTCATATTTTACAATATCGCCAACATTTTGCAATTAATGTGCTTTACTTATTATTACATATTTCAATTACTATTTTCAAAGATGTACTGCAAAAACTACACACTGTCACTTTAACTATCCAGTAGAGATAAAAGTCTATCCCTATAAGTTATACATATAGTGTGTTATTTTCATTTTATCATTAAGAAATGTAACCTACTAATGAAGATTAATAACTTATTATAGAGTGAAAAGTGTGCTCAGTACTTGGTTTGGCCGTCTTTCTCATGAATTGCTGCGTTGTCGCGGCCTGAATGCCGTAGACCAGGGATCCCCAAATCCAGGCCTTGAGAGCCCGTATCCTGCAGGTGTTGGCTCTTTCCCTGGTTCAACACACCAGAATCAAATGACGGCTCGTTATCGGACCTCTGCTATGCTGAGGAGGAAGTTAGATGATTTGTATAATCTGTTGGAGCAGAGACATATCTAAAACTGGACTTGGGGACCCCTGCCGTAGACCCTCTGAGGGTTATGTTCAAACCGTCTGCTGGTCATTCCCTTATTCTTGACAGAAAGCTGAAAATCAGCTTCTCAATAAAGCCTCAAACAGTTCTCTAAAATGTCCTAGTTAGACGGTTAAACTGGAGCGGAATGTGGGAACTTCTGTGCCTGTCTAACAGACTCCTGATTTTAAAATGTTTTTTTTTTTTTTTTTTAAAGGAATGACTTGTTTTGCTTTAGCCTCCTAAAGACGCTATCGATCACAGTCTACTGGTAGGTTTCTAAGCTGGTTAAACATCTCATTAGTTTGTGATAAATACAAATGCCTCAGGGGGCAAATTAGTCTGTTTAATGGTAAACCACTGCGAATCTGCATGCATCATTCTGCTGTTTCTCATGAAACCGCTCTGCAGATCGGAGATATACAACTGGGAATTCATGGTAGACCTTTCAACCCTGGTTAGGATTCATACGTGGAACCTGGAAGAATGAGGAAAGTACTAGTACACAAGGTTAGGATGTTGGGAAGGAAATTAATTGATAAATGACATAAGAATGGAAGAAAAGTGAATGAAAAACAAGGAAGAAAGTTTAAAAACAAATAGAGGGAAATAGAGGAAGAAGACTAGATCTGCTCAGAACATTTTGTTTACCAACTGATGCAAGTACATTAGGTTGTCGGCCCTGGTACCAGTATCTGTGCCTCCCAGTAAGGAGATGAAATTGAGAAAGAAAGACACTGGGTGAGGAAGCAAACTAGGAGACAGAACAAGTGTACTTGGAAGAATCGCGTAATGTAGGATGACAAAGAGCAAAAAAAACTCTTACAATGCAGGACAAAGATGTCAAAGGTAGGACACAGGAAAGGAAGTAGCAAAGGAGACGGGATATAATGCACAGAAGTAAAAGGAACTATACTAGAAAGAAACGTGATGTAGAAAGATGAGGGGAAAAGGACATTTTTTTTATCTATAGATTGTACAGAAAACTCCAGAGACTCAGAAATAATCAAATATGAGTTTATTATAAATCATTCTTACAAAATTGTCATCTCTCTATTTAATTTGTGGCTTCTATAAAAGTCTTCTCTTAATTACAGAGTAGGAGGGAGGAAAGGCGTCGGGACAGCCGGGCTTCAGAGTCCCTCACAGATGGACAGGAAGCTGTCACCATGGTAACAGTGTCCAAACATAAAGATGCCCAGGTGGGGGGTGGTGGTGCTGATGAGAGAAAGCTGTGGCGACTCCAGTGTTTTAGGTCTGGGATACTGGGAACAATGGCGGTAGTTTCCCCAGCAGAACTCAGTCGTTGATAAAAGGCACAAATCAGAAGCTGTCAGGTTCTAAAAAACTCTTTAGGTAAACTCTCCTCCGTGACATTAGAATTAGAAATGTGTCTGTGGGACGCAGGACTTTTCCTTGACGTGCTCAGAACCGAGCCGCGGACCCATTACTGTAACCTCACATCGGAGTGTGATGGACGAAAACGGTCGCGGGGGGAGGCAGCTCCCCCCAGAGACGCTGAATTCATGCTCTCAGATTGCATGAAGTGCCGTGCAAAAAAAAAAAGTATTCACACCCCAAAGTAGCTCAAAACTCCAAGTTACATACGAAATAAACATCTAAAAAGTGTGGCATGCACCCCCTTTAAATCTAACACTCATGAAAAGTTGATGAGATGTGGAGATTTATAAAGCAATAAACGACTCATGCAGTAGTTTTCTAGTATGGTGGTGGCAGCATCATGATGTAGGAATGCTTTGTCTTGGAACAGCTTCTTCTAGACACCTTATGTGTCGCTGGTCAGGAAATCAAAGTGGGTGGGGTTTATTTTCTCCTCCCTGGATGATATGAAATATCCAAACCAGAACTAACTTTGTTGAGTAGAAATTTTAGGTCTTTAATCCGGGAAGCAGCCACGGAAATGAACATCTCTATTCTAAAACAAGGTGGTGGCTGCGTCATGCTGTGGGGTTGCTATCTAGATGAGTGAAGTGGATAGAAACGCAACTCTGATAAAACCAGTAAAACAAAAGACGCAAAGGCTTTGTTACATTATGCATCAAAAGAAAAGGCCACTAAAAGTTTCCTGAAACAGCCAATCACAGCGAGGGGAAGGTTAATTTTAAAGCACACCTGCAACAGCTTTTCTAAATGATGTAGGAGAAAACTTTTTTTTTTTCTGTTTCCCCCAATCTACTTAATGGCTCTGTGGCTCTGATATGTCGAGGGGAAAAAACAGAAAAAAATGGCAGCAACGTGATGCGCAGTAAACAATGATGAAGGCCGACTCAAAGGTCAGAATGGCACCGATTTAAATAAAACAAAGATGGCGGTCATGTGAAAGGCCTGCATTGAGCTGAGTTTTAACTCCTTTAGGGTAGCGTTCAGGGAGGTTGCAGAAAGAAATGACAGATTAGGGTTCAAATGCTCAGTTTATTCTAATCGTGTGGGGGGTTCGCTGCTTTGGATGAGAAAAATGGGTGAAATGAGACGTTCCCCGGCCTAAAGCAGAGATGATGTTAGGAAACAGTGAAACAGCTCTGATCGTTCCGTCGGGCGCCGTCTCTAACGCCTTCCCCTCTTCTACCATCCTGCACATGTGCGGAGAAAGCAGGAAGGTCCTCCACCATTGCTTTAAAATGCATTTCCTTGTACAAAATATATTCTATCCAACAGTTTCTTGTCGTCAGTAGTGTGCGCCGAATGTTTGCAACATACAGGTCTGTTTGGCCTCTGCTTATTCCCACCTGGATCAGGTCCAGGAAGCAGCAGTGCTGTGATTGGCAATGTGCTAAGTGGAAGACGGAGAAGCGTCTCTCCCTACTCAGAGTCTCTCTCTAGCGCGCCTCCCCCTGCGTGGAGTCTCCCCCGAGGGGGCGGCGGTCCTGTCAGAGCCTTTCAATGTCCCTGTATTTTTTTCGCAGGATGGAGACCTGGTCCTTGAAGAGCACGGGGTCCAGTCTCATCTGGGAGTGGACCAGCGGCATGGCGCCAAACCAGCTGGCGAACTTGTTCATGCAGGTCTGCCGCTGGGCGAAATGGTCCGGGTCGGCCCAGCGGGATGCCCTCGAAGACTGCCGGATGAAAAAAGAAATGTTTAGAGAAGGCTTTCTTTCTCATTAATATAACTTCATTTTATACAACAGAATGTCAGGAGATCTGATCGTCTCCACCAGAAATATGTTTGTTGCTCCTAAAAATGTGAGCTTCAAGTTAAACTAGACGCTGTGGTTAGAACTAGGGGTGTCACAATCTTGTATTGAAATGGATCGAAATTAACGTTTCGACCTTGAAATCTAAACCCAAAATAGGATCGCGATTGCTTCCTGCCATGTTTACACTCTGTGTCCCACTCGGGACGCTGTAGCAACAGTTACCAGACAAACGTCTCATCACAAGGAACCACACATTGCATTTTCCCCGGCAAATTAGCTAATAGCTAAGCTGCAACTCGACCACAGCTATTGTAAATAGCCACTAGATGGCAGCCACCCCCCATTATCATTTATTTAAACAATACTTATGCTTTTATTGTAAAAATGTTTTTTCAAAATGAATGACTAATGTGATACATTACACAATAAAAACTGCATCAATTTTGTCTTTTAAAATAAGATTTACTGTACAAAACCAATGATCATAAAATACTCTAAAAATGACATAGGGCTCTGTACTGTAAAAGGGAAAATAAATACAAATTGACAATCGAATCGTGGCTATTTTTGTAACAGTGAAAACACTAGATATACTTTAATACACAGTAGAAATCTTCGCACAACTGCAGGAGCTGATATCTATTCTAACTTTCCCCCAGTCAGTGCTAAAAATGTTTCACAAACTGTGCCGAAGTATTTGAGCTCAACAAGCTGCATTTCTTTCACATTTTTTGGACTGTACTGCTGCAAAGTGGATGCTATTAAGCATGATGCGTATGAGGACTGCCTACTAAGGGCTTTTTTCCACCAGTTCCAAACCAGCACCTGATGAAGCTTAGCTTAGCCGGGCCAAATACGCAACTGGTTCTTAGAAAGAAAAGATGAAACGGATGTAGTATAAAAAAAAAATCTGTCCACACTGCTGCTGTAGTAACAAAACATAAATTGTAAGATTTCTCCACTCTGGGACTGAAATACCTAGCCGATTAAATATTTCTGTTGCTACACCTAGTTTTAAATCATGGGTGTCTCTGCTCCAACTTACCCCTCAGCAGAAGTTCTGTTGATGAACCAGGAAAAAGGAACAAAAAAAGCCCTGGAGAACTGATTTATAGTTTCTATGATGTCTGGAACAAGTTCCCTGAAAACCTGAGATGTGCAGACACTTTTAGTTTCTGAATGGCGCCGTATAAATTAACTCTAATCATAAAGACTTCAACAGGCTGAGGAATCTTTGTGTTTGAAGTGAAAAATGAGGAAATCCTGCCAAGAACGAAACTAAAGATCTAGAATTAAAGGACTGATGCATTAAATAAACAGCTTCTAAAGCTAATGGTTTAGATCTACTGTTGAATCATATTTTATCCATGATTGTCTTTGATTTTTATGAACAAAAGCAGTTTAGCTAAACTGTTTATTTCTTTGGCAGGAAGAGTCTAATACATCAACTTGTGATTCAGTCTTCGGCCACGGAGACTGGAAAACCATCAGAGGACCAATAAGACAGTAAAATCTCTCCATAAACGCTTGGTGTATTTTAGTCTTTGGGAATCTGGACCAAACATCCCTCGTTTCTGCGCTCTCGTCCCGTTTCCCGCCCCAAGTATTTGAGCAGGATTTGTCATGGCTCAGAAGAAGGAACAAAGTCAAAATAATCACTGGTAAAAGATGCATGAGTTACTGCAGTAACAATAATAAGGTTCTGCTTGGTGGCTGCTCTCACCTGGCCCATCATGGTCTCCTTGTACTGCTTCTTCTGCGTGATCTTTATGGGCGGTAGCTTGGTGACCGCCGAGACCAGGAAGTTCATCAGGATGTCCTCGCAGTTGGCCAGCTGGTCCACCATGTTCTTCAGGCTGCTGGGTAAGTAGTGGGTGTACAGGTAGTGATAGTACCTGCAGAGAGACAGGATACTGGATTAGGAAATGGTGAGCAAAGTTCAGACGTCCACGTTAAATGTCAGATTTAGGTAATTATTGCTCGTATATCTGCTGCTGGAGGAGCAGAGGGATAAAAGGAATATGGTTTTCCAGGATTTTGTCAGTTTCCATACTAATTAGATGGAAATGATGGCTGGATTGAATACTTAATGGAACCAGTTGACTAATGGACAAACAGGTAATAAATTAAATAAACAACGAAACTGCTGCGAAACTCGCAAATGTATTGAACCAGCTGAATAGCTGCCCTCTAAAATGTAATACCACTAAAACATTGGCTGTTTTTTTTTTTGTTCTTTTACCAAAACCAGAAAATTTAATCATATATATCGTGTATATATAATTCTGGGGGGAAAAAAGTCCTTGGATTTAGCTAAGGTTAACATGTTTTCTTTAATAATGGCACATCTGTCTGGATAAATTGGCTTTTGAGTTGGAATAACCTTTTCTTTCTTAGAGATTGTTCTATAGAAATAATCAGCCCACCCCTAAATGCATCTTCTTGATGGTTGTTTTATGTTTTATATTAGCCTTCAGGCTACAGTCGGTTATTTTTACATAGGCAGTGCAATTTTTTTATGTACATTGTACCTCTTTAACAAATAAAGGTCAGTATTATTATAAATCCACAATAAATGCAGCGAGCAAATTAACATCTGGATGTCCCATAATTTCTTTCAACTGAACAAAAGCAGTTATCTTCGGACCCAAAAAAGATGAACTAAATATCAGTACACAGCTTCAGTTGGTCCAACTAGAAACTAGCAACCAGGCTAGAAATCTAGGTGTAATAATGGACTCAGACCTGAACCTCCAGGGTCACATAAAGACAATAAGGTCAGCCTTCTATCATCTGAGGAACATTTCTAGGATTAAAGGACTGATGACACAAGGAGACCTAGAAAAACTCATCCATGTGTTTATCTCTAGCTACCTTGATTACTGTAACAGTGTCTTCACAGGTCTGCCTAAAACAAATCACCCCAGTTCTAAAGTCTTTACACTGGCTCCCTGTAGCTCAGAGAATAGACTTCAAAGTGTTTTTATTAGTTTATAAATCATTGAATGGGTTAGCACCACAGTACATTAATTATCTGCTATTCTGGTACAAACCATCCAGATCACTCAAGTCCTCACAGTCTAATCCGGATCCTAGAACCAGAACCAAACATGGAGAAGCAGCTTTCAGTTTCTATGCTCCCCATATCTGGAACAAACACAAAACTGCAGAGACACTGAACTCTGAACTCTTTTCAATCTAAAATAAAAACATACCTATTTAGACTCGCTTATAACCCTAACCCTTATTATTCCCAATACTATTATTACATGTTTTTTAATCCTAAATTGTTGTTTTTTGGTCAAATCCCATTGTTTGTTTTATAAGTGTTTAAGCTTTCTAATTTAAGCTTTCTCTTATTGGTTTTAATTTCCACATTTCTGTAATCATGTAAAGCACCTTGAATTGCCTTGTGTTGAAAGTGTGCTATATAAATAAAATTGCACTGGTGAATGAATGGTTTATAAACTCAAAGATAAATGATAGTCACCGCCACTTTACCGTGACTCTCCCTCTCATTATCTTATATCTGACAGTTTAGGAATATCATGTTCACTCCCTGTTTCTTATGAGAGAGGGATTGAGAAAAAAATGTGTTTCATCTGCATTTTGCCAAGTAAGATGCTATGGGGTACAGTTCCCTCACATGGAAATCCATCACCTTTTGGTACAATTCACCATATTGAATCTAAAATAGGTTACCTACGTGGTCCATGTGTGTCGGATGGGAAAACAATACGAATCTCTTACAGAGACACAGGAAACGTACCCAGGTCGCAATGCGTTGCTAAAATCTGTGGCTGTTAAAATCTCCCCTTGGTTTAAAAAACGCAACAAGGGGTGGATAGACCTGCTGGGTTCGTCTCTCAGTGACTGAGCTGCAGTGTTGGAGCCCATCAACACCGGATGAGTAGATAATTAGCTTTAGCCTACAGCTGAGTCGTGCTTTTTTCCGGCAGAAACCAAAGTTACTGGGTCAAACAAAAATCTATAAAAGAATATGTAAGAGGTGGATGGATGAATAACTAAGATTTTCCATTCTAATCCCGTCTGGAGTAACGCTCATATTCCAGCCTGATGAGACACATTACAAGTGATTAAGCGCTGGGCTGTGTTGATTGGTTGCCGTCCTCATTACAGCAGAGTGGAGCCATATTAAAGCTGACAGGACTTCAGCTGAGCTTCATGTAGGAACAGCGGAGCTCTCTGTTCAACACAAATTGACTTTTTATTATAAAACGTAGTCTGTGTCAAAACACTGGTTTCCTGAGGCTGCGCTCCGCCGAACATCACATCTGCTTTATGAACCACAGATCACTGCATCAAAGTGCTCCATCAAACTGGGAGAGAGGCAGAGAGGAGATGTACCTGTGGAACATGGCGGCGCCGGTCAGAACCATGGAGTAGTCGTTGGTCCATTTGGAGGTGTAGCCCCAGCGCTCCTTGTTGCTGTCCCAGAAGTGGCTGCGGGCCGGATAACCCACGATCCGCTCCGGAAAACTCTGCCAGACGGTGAAGGCGAAGTCCACCTGGACAGACAGACACAAGCGTGGACATAACGTTCCCAAGGAGGACTGTGGTGAGCCCAAAGGTCAGGGCAGGACGTGTTTTTACCCATCTAAAGAAGAGCCTGGAACCATCCCAGGCAGAGCTGCATTTTTTTATGTATATAATTTATACTTTTATATATAAATAAATAATAGTTGTGCCTGCCATCGAGCAGCTTGGCACATTTTCTTTTTTAATGTAACAACTGAAAGAAAGTGCATATATTTAACTGAATAAAATTCAAGTGTATAAAAAAAATTTAAAAACATTTTTTTAAATAGGTTATTCTACATGTATATTTATTAAAATAAAAACTTTTTTCTTTATTTTGAAATTATTTTTTAAATAAATATAAAGATACATTTTACAGGTTTTAGCCCATTTTGATATTTCTATCTTGAATTCTGTTTCTGAGAAAATTAGAATATGACAAATAAAAAATTTGCTTTTAATAACCAAATAATGTTTTTACAACTGTTGTATTTAAAAGAAATTAGTAAAAAGTTGAGTTAAATAAAATACAATGAACTCTTTTAAATCTAACATTAAAATGTACCTATTTAGACTCGCTTATAAGTAACTGTTTTTTACTTGTTTGTTTTTAATTGTCACACGAATTATGTCTTAATTATAGTAAATGCTTTCTTGTCTTAAAAACTTTGAGCTTTCTTCAGCAAGATCAGTTAATTAACTAAACCTGCGTTTTTTACTCACTTGTCCCTACATTGTTGTATTTTCTTGATTATTGTAACTGTGAGTATTCTAATCAAACTGATTTATGCTGTGAACCAGTCTTGATCATGTAAAGCACCTTGAATTGCCCTGTGTTGAAAGTGTGCTATACAAATAAAATTGCCTTGCCTAAAAAGTGGACAGACATGTCCTTATTAAAAATCAGCTTTACTCATATTTTCATTTGGCGGGAATATGCTAATATATAATGTGACCAGTTCCTAATGTGACTTTCAAGTTTTGTCCATTTGTGCCCCTGTATTAACACACGTTTCTCCTGATGTTTTCAAATTCAGCCCTTTTTTTGTTAAATCAATTCAACACTATTTACAGAAAACAGCAGATGAGTAACATAACGAGGGAATGGAAAAAGGCATGAAGGAATCAAGAGAAGAGAAGCAGAACCTCTTTAAAAAATAAAGTACAGCTGCTGCTGCGAGGATGAAAGTGTTCGATCAAAACTTCAGAATGTTCTTTAAAACGTTCACCTACAGCACGGATCAACCAATGTTTTTCCTGCACGGAAATAAACAAGCTGCAGCCGTGTAATGGTGGAGTAGGAGCTCCAGTTCTGTTTAGATCAAGATGCTTTGGTACAAAGCCAAGCCAGCCCGGCCCTCTGTAAAAATATAGATTCATCTGGATTAACCACGTTATAGTAGTTCATTTTATTGGCCCGATAACTGCCGAATCTATACGTTTAAAACATTTAGAAACAGCAGTTATCAAACCACTACTAAAGAACAACAATCTGGCCAACGTGTCAATGCAAAACTACTACAAGCTCGACTAGCCCAGATTTTAACAACAAATTAATTACCATAACTATGCAGATGACACTCAGCTTTACATTACAATGCCACCAGGTGACTTTGAACCCATCCAAACCCTAAATGAACGCATCGACTTCCATACAACTAGAAACCACTGATTAGGTTCATCTTTAGTCAGATTGATTACTGCAACAGCGTCCTCACAGGTCTACCTAAAAAGTCAATCAGACCACCAGAAAGCTGCTATTCACGTCCTCACCAGAACCAGGAAAGTATTGCACATCACCCCAGTTTTAAAGTCACACTGGGTCCCAGTAGCTCAGGGAATAGACTTTAAAATACTTCTACTAGTTTGCCGTGTTGCTGAAATGTCTGATACAATTTATCTTGCTTGAGTTATTGGATAAAAGGGACAAATGCGTTTTTTTTTTTTTGCTTACTGAGTGAAATCATTGTTTAAAACTGTATTGTTGTAGTTACTCAGGTGATTTGTTTTTGGTTTTCCCCAAAACAAAAGCGAAAACCCCCCCCCTCAAAACTCTTTGTTCCCCCAACACATAAACAGAAGGATAAAAAGGAGGATTTTGTTTAGATGAAAGCGTCCCTGTAAGGTAAATAGATGGTTTTTCCTCTGAAATGTGACTTCTAAACCCCACAGAGAACAGTTTGTGCTCAGCTATCTTCATGGGAGGAACACAGGTGGAATTAGTTTTGGGTGATGGATTCTTCCCTCCCTCGGCTGTGCCATCTTGATCCGCACCAACGGCCTTTTTATGACATCCAATTCTACGCTCTTCAAAGTGGCATCTGGCTTCCAATGGTGCTGCGCCAGAACTCGTCCCTGGTTTAAAAAAAAAGAGCCCAAATAAAAAGAAAACGAACCCAGGAATGATCCCGACAGCATGTGGAAGAGAAAAAGAAAAAAGCTTGTAGCATTGCTGCTCCCAATTAGGCGAGTGGACGGACACAGACTGACTAGATGTGAAACCAGGACGAGACATTTGGTAATGAGAGAAACCAGTAGAGAAAATTCCCTTACCTCTGTGGTGGACAACACTGTGTCTTCGTCCAGGCTGAGGACGGCATCGGTCACGATGGTCTCATAGGGCAGGAAGCGGCTGCTCATGACCTGCAAGGGAGGGGGAGCAAAGAAACAGAACCCAGAGAGTCAAAAACAAGCCAGAACAGCTGGAGAACAGAGTCAATAAATGATTGTTTGGTTACGCAGTAAGCTGGCGAAACCCGGACAGACTGGAAGAGCAAATGGAAACCAGAGGGACACACTTCCACCACTAAACCCTCCGTTACCGAAGCAACTCTATAACTTATGGCGTCATTAAAAAGCAGAGGCATTCCCTCTCTATCCACCAGTTACACAGTCAGATTATTCCTGTATCAAAGCATAATAATGGCAAATTGAATGGAAGGAAAAACTGTAGTAAACAAAATTTGAAAAAGACATTTATTTAATAAAAATCTAATATTTCTAAAAAGAACAAAATAATTCGATAAACAGTGATAATGAGAGTATCAAAAAAGGATAAAAAGATTCACTTGGCAGAACCACAGGCTGATGGCCGCCATTCCACATTGATACGGTCATTAAGGGCTGCGCGATATGACAAAATATATCGTCACGTTTTAACTGAATCTCTATGGTTTAATCCACAGTAGGGTTTTATGGCAGTAAATTACGTCAAGATGCACCTTATGGCATTCCTGTGCATTCTGCAATACATGAAAAAAACAGGGAGGAAGACTGTAACCAACACGTTTCAGACCAGGGATCTAAAAAAGATTATCAAACAACTCAAAGTTGGTCTCCCTGCGTGTCGCAGCTTGAACAGAAAAAAAGTGTCTCTCACAGAATAACACAGTTGTCCCGACAAAACAGCATACTTTGTGAGAATACCATGCCGTAGATCAAGTCATCCAACCAATTTAACCAACCCACAAGATTTATGCCCTAACCCTAAGGTCGCAGAAGGACAAATATACCTTCTTTTAAAAGTCTAAACCGAAATATGTAATTTAAGTTGATTTTAACAGATTTTAAACACCAAAGGGAAAAGTACATTTTTTTACTGCTGCGCATGTTCATTAACCGAAAGTGTGTCATTCTGATGGGTATGCTGTTTTGTTAGAACACCGGCTCCAAAAGCCGTTTCGTTCACTAGCAACGAAGTGGTGTGCTACAGCGTCTGTATTGAGTTTATCAGAGCTTATGCCTCGACTCAATGCAGCTTTTGCTCATTAACTCTCTCTGTATTCGTTGTCGTGGTTCTTGAACAGCTGATTAAATTAATGTGCAGTGTTGCCGTCCGTTGGTCAGACCGGGAGCTGGTAAACTTGAGAAACAACTGGTGTCTGATCTGCGTCGGTCTTCTTTTATCCAAATGGCATCGATAACCATAACTTGACTATTTTCCTAATCCTACTATTCAGGAACCAGTGCCTAAACCTAACGGATCCATCTGTTTAACATTTAGGAGCAGCAGTGTGGGTTGAGCCTGAACACATATGGACATAACACCCCTCTTTTACATGGGAGACACGCAGATAGTGAAACAAAAACGAAAGGGTGCATGAGGAGAGAGAAAAAAACGCTAAGGCCAAAATGTGCTGTAAAGTTAAGAAAATGAATGACAGCAGGTATCACTGCAAAATTTGGATGCAGCGCCACAGTAATTCATGCAAAAAGGAGCCCCAACCAAGTGCAGGAAGCATACACTGTTCCGTACAAAGATCATACTGACGTTAGGCGGACATTTCTGTGTCAGCTTTCTATAAATCATCCAAATTGATCTCGATCAACGGTTTCCTTAGAAACATCCTTTATTTTCCCTCATTGGGGAAATTTAGGCATAAAACTAGCAAAGTAGATACAGATGTGAATAATAAGAGGCTGTGCAGTCAGTAAAACATTTATAAACTGGATTTACATCAGACGTTCAGAGAAAGTACCTATAGAGGTAAGGAAGATTAAAAAGGACTGCAACGGAGCAAGGTATTTTAAAAGTGTCTCATTGTATTTGTATAGTTGTGACCAAAGAAAGAAACAAGAAGAATTAAAAAAGTGGAAGTGAAATATGGATGCACATAAATAAAAGTGAAAAAGCAGCAGGGATGCAAGGAAGGAAGGATCTGCGGTCTATCTGCAGGAGAAGCAGGTTGGAAGATCTAACAGAGCAGCCCAAGAAGGCTCGAAGACACGGACCAAACAAAATAAAGATAATCAGGTATCAGCAAAAAAACCCCAAAAAGCCTGAGATAATCTCTGGAGAACCAAAAGGGGATTTATTAAAGATTTGTGCTCTTTAAAATAAGTGAACTTTTGTCCTCATTCGTGTCTTTTCTTTTAAACTGGCAGCGTGGAGGTGCAAACCAGGACAGATGACTGTTCACACCAAACTTACTGATTGCTGTGTAAAGTTCATATGTTTCCATGGAAACCTTTCAGAAGAGCATCTTTCCAGTTACGAGAAAGAGGTGGGATTTTAACAATGAGAGAACTTTCTGTTGATTCAAACGGACTCGGCTGGCCGTTCATTCCCTCATTTGGGTCGAGTATCCGTAACGGACTGTCACTTAGCTGCTGCTTTCCAAGAGCGTACCGTTACAGGCGTAGAGGCTGCATGGTCTCCTCCCGGTGGTAATGAAAATAAATCGAGAACAATGCTCATATAAGACGGCAGAGCGTTTAATAAAAAAAAAAGAATAGGTCGGTGCACATGTTGAGAGTTCTCTGCTGAAATCAAAGGTAATTCTGATCAAACAGAAGAAGTTTAGAGGTCTTTATATGAAATTAAAAAAAATTTTATCCCAAGGAGAAAATAAAAGTCTCAACTCAAATCATCCAAGTATAGATGGTGAGTCTGTGTAAGGATCTCCCGCAGCAGTCAGTCTAGCAATGAATCTGAGGAGGCCTCTGACTGAAGACTACTGCCATTTCTCATGGCTGACATGGCACGTTAACAGCTCAATATTCAGGAAGTAGAGGATGCGACATTCCACAGGTTGTTGGGCGAACACTGCTGCTCTACCTCGTTTGCTTTTGCTTCCTTTTTCAGTCAGGCAGACAAACTGAGTCCTCAGATAAGATTCTTTCCAAATTATGATGGATGGAACAGAAGCTTTTCACTTCCTGCTCCTCTCTCCACTCTTTTGTTTCTGCTCTGCATCTATGAAGCCTCGTTTTAAACTGCTCTGTGAATTTGGGGTCGTAGTTCAGGGGTTATTTGAGCTTTTGAGATGCTAATCAGCTGCTCATGGTTGTAAAAACAATACTTGGGTGTTTCTCAACAGGCAGTGCCTGGGTAGGCGAGGGGCCTTGCCTACGAGGACACTGTCCTTCCTTGGTCAAAAAAACGGTTTGGAACAGACTTGCCTTACGTGACCACGGCTGCCGGCTTACGTGCTCTGTTTACGTCCCGCCCATCGTAGCGTATTAATATTAATTCAACCATGGAACTGGAAATGTATAACGAGAGTTTAACTTTTATTTTCTATATGTCAATTAAATCAAATGTGTAAACGAATTAGTACCTGATAGCCACCGAAGCTGCAACTACTAAGCAACTAACCAACCATATATAACTGCTTTGGATCTAAAAAATAATAATAAAAAAAATAAAACAAACATTTTTGATATAAGCCCGATGGTTAAAATTAGTTGAATTACATTTAAAATAGAAATAGCTGCTGCCGGCTCCTACCACGCTGACCGAGAGAAGCCATCAAGGCACGTCTGATGTATCCTTGGTTAGTTAGCTAAACGGCTAACAAACAGAGGACAGATTCATCGATAGAACATGAACATTGGAAAACACCTTGGCGGTCCCTGATGACGTATCTCCTAGGCAACCAGGGCGGGACCAAAGCATCAAGGCGAGGTTCCTGGGCATTGAGAAACACCCTTTATTTATGCATCATTACAACAATCCAAAAAAGCGACCAGAAATAACTGAGCTGTGGTCAATTTTATTTCAATTTATTTTTTTCCATGCAAACTTTTGGTAGCAAATTTAAAGGGAGGAAAAATTATACAAATTTGCCATGGATAAAAATTCTGTTATAAAATCTATATTTTAAAATTAAAAGTTGTTTTCTGACTACTGCAGCTACCGGTCAGGAAATGGAACTAAATCTTAACATCTTAGTAAAGTGTTTGGCTGCTACATTACTTATAATACCAAAAGGTGATTTCTTGAATCTGAAGTTTGATTTCAATAAAGCCAATTAGAATTCCTTGAAATCTGTTCATGTTTTATAACAAATTCAGCTGCAGGTCGAGTGCTGCTGGCACTTTGTTGGTTGCTAATAACAGCAATGTGGAGCTAGCTGCAGAGGGTAACAGGCGTCCTGCTGGGTGACAGTGCAGTCGCCGTGTTGTTGTGCGTCTGTCTGTGGCTGCCCTCGGCTGCAGCAGTGATTAAGACCTGTTGAGGGTGAGGTCACTCCCGGAGCGCGGCAGGCGGACCGTTGCAGAACACAGGTCAACATTGAACACTCTGAGATGGTAATGTAATGGCTTTTCTGTGCAGGTGGTGTTTGCCTGAATGCATTTTCTTTTTAAAGGCCTGACCTTAAAAGCTGTGCTGAATAACTAAATAACCGGCTTTGCAGGCTGGCTGTGAGTGTTTGTGTGGATCAGATGTTGTGCAGGAGTCCTTCTACAGTCTGTGGAATTTAAATGTTTTCCAGGTTCAGAGAAAAGATAAAAATGGTGGAGCAGAGAAAAATATCTACGGGATTTATTCAATGTCAGGTTTCTGCCTTCATTCCTACCTCTCATCCATGCTGCAGTCCATCCATCCATCCATTTACTCATCCATCAGTCCGTCCATCCATCCATCATTTACTCATCCATCCATTTACTCATCCATCCATCCATTCATTAATTTACTCATCCGTCCATCCATCCGTCCATTTACTCATCCATCCATTTACTCACACCATCAATCTGTTCACTCATCCATTTACTCATCCATCCATCCATCCATTTGCTCATCCATCAATCGGTTCACTCATCCATTTACTCATCCATCCATCCGTCCATCCATCCATCCATTTACTCATCCGTCCATCCATCCATTTACTCATCCATCCATCCATTTACTCATCCATCAATCGGTTCACTCATCCATTTACTCATTCATCCATCCATCCATCCATCCGTCCTTCCATCCATTTACTCATCCATCCGTCCACTTATCCATCCATCCATTCTTAGTTTTTACCGTTTTTTTGTATAACTAAACTTGAGCACCTTGGGAAAAACAAACTCTTCCACTTTAATATGATCCTTTATTATTATACATAATGCGTCAAACGATCGTTTAAAAAAGTTGACTAAGAATTCTGGGAAATGCTAGCTCAATAAACGTACAGGAACAATCTGTGTGTGTTTCTGTGTGAAGCTGCAGGAGTTCGTGCACACATCCGGTTCACGTCTCCAACAAGAATTTGTTTTATTCTCTTCTCCTCCTTTCATCCCTGCAACAGACCAAATAGTTTCCATCTAAATATCCTAAAGATGTTGCTCTTTCCCTCCACCCAGCAGACCCCAGCCTCCGTCACTCTCCCTGCTTCCTGTAAATATTCAACGACTGTCATGTCTTATACAGGCCCTGGCTTCATCTGGTGTAAAACACACTCAGTATTCAAGCAGGCGAGGAGGAGGAGAGTAAATTTGTGCCACATGTATAACGGAGGAGTAGCAGCATGTGTCTGGGTCCGTTTGTGTTTTTTATTGATTTAAACGAGAACAGAGCGCCTGCAGCAGTAATGGAAACTTGTTACACCACTATATCACTGTTGAAAACGACAGACCGCGCCCTGCAGGAAGGAGCAGGATATTTGCTTCTCCCTTCCCTCTCTCCAAGCTGGTATTTGTTGTTGTCTCCCCTGAATCCTATGAATGTGTGAGGCGTCATTAAAAATTCATGCATCAGATATTGGAAGCTAAAGAGAAAGGGGGGTTTGTGTTTGAAATCACCTCAGGGTGATTTTCTTTTATCCAGATTGAAGGTAGGTTGGGTGGATCCAAGCTTAGTTGTCCTCATGTTTAAAGCCAAATCAGAGATGAGAAGTCTCCGTTTATTCCAAGCTGCTGTCAATAAAACTTTTATAGGGAAAAATTATAATTTCCCATCTAAATACAGTACAGACCAAAAGTTTGGACACACCTTCTCATTCAGTGCGTTTTCTTTATTTTCATGACTATTTACATTGTAGATTATCAATTAAAGGCATCAAAACTATGAATGAACACTTTTACAAAAAAAAAGTGAAATAACCTGGCTTCCAAAGTCACCGGACCTGAACCCAATCGAGATGATTTGGGGTGAGCTGAACCGCAGAGTGAAGGCAAAAGGGCCAACAAGTACTAAGCATCTCTGGGAACTCCTTCAAGACTATTGGAAAACCATTTCTGGTGACTACGTCTGGAAGCTCAAGAGAATGCAAAGCAGTAATCAAAGCAAAGGGTGGCTACTTTGAGGAATCTAAAATCTAACACATGAATTCAGTTATTTCACCCTTTTTGTTAAAGTACATACAGTTATTCCATATATTATGTGTTCATTCATAGTTTTAATGTCCTTAATTAAGAATTGACAATGTAGTCATGAAAATAAAGAAAACGCATTGAATGAGAATTTGTGTCCAAACTTTTGGTCTGTACTGTACTTCCATTCTTGAAGCTCTGCTTTAGGGTTTCCTGTTCTTTTATTTTCCTGGAGGAGAAAATGCTTGAATATCATCTGGATGCTACCCGTCTATCTCATCAGCAGCCATATTTCTGTCAGGATCTGATAACCATCTAACAGGCGTCTGCTGGCTTTTACCTGCTTTATGCTTCCCTCAGATCCATGCATAGCCTGCAGCACAGACTGCATACGTGACCTAAGTCACTGGGAGCAATTATACCTGTACATCGCTCTGTAGTTATATCCCTGGAATCCAGGCTTGAAGATGTTTGCATTCTGCAGGAGGGATCAAAAAGTTACAAGTTTTTGTTTGTTTCTTAATCATTCAAATTAACATTTCTTTTTTATGTTGGCTGACGTTTATTATTCTTGTTGAAAAATGTCGATAATACATCAAACTATTCAGTGTCTTTGTCTTATTCAGATCTCAAAAAAGACACCCAAACGCTCCCCCAACAGATTTGTTCATAAATACTCCAAGTAAATTCAGAATGTTAAAATATTCGCAGAGTATTAAGCCTAGTTTATGCTTCTCCGTTTTAATGGGGACGGATTGACGCAACACCGTTATCCATCGGCGCAAGGGCTCACCATGCTGCTGTGTTTGTTTCCATGTGTTTTTAGAGTATTCTATGAGCTGCACTTCTAGTAAAATCTTTACAGCTTAATCAAAACTTACTTTCTGCCGTTCATTGCTCCTTGAGGTAGACATGTGGTCACAAGCCTAGAAAAAAACTGAAAGGACGCTGTGATAGTAGGCAGATGGCATGAAAAGTTAGCACCCCCTGCTGTCCTGGTCGAGCAACACTGAAAAAAAATGAAGAGTGGAGAGGAAAAAAACGTAGAACCATAAACAAAAACGTCTCTGTCAATAGATCTGCGTCTGAGTACAAATTTGCGGTCGGAGAAGCATAAACTAAGTTTCCCCTTCGATAGTTTCTCCTGCAAATATAGTGACCTGAAGGTGACCCAAGCCAAAACAATCGGCTCTGAATCCAGATGTGCTGCTTTTAGCCAACAAAACGTGCTCCTTTGATCACGTGACAGACAGCTAGCTGGTTAGCGTGGCTACCTGTTAAAAAAAAAAAACGCACCTCTGCCCCAGCCAAACACAGAGGTGTCACATTAAGTTTGTTTTCTAATCCACCCAGGTACAACGCTAATGCTGCATTCAGACCGCAGGCTATGTCAGCGTCAGCAACATCAAGATTACATGTTAAGTCTACGGTTGAGGCCGTTGGAGGAGCGTCACGGTCTCTGCAGCGCTTTTTGAGCTTTGGCTCTGTCAACTTTTCACGCTTTTCCTGCGTTTCAAGCTTCAACGCTCATAACGCTAGCAACGCAGACGTTCAGCTAGTTGAACTTATGACAGTCTTAAAGCTGTTGACGCAGCACGGCAACCAATCAGAGCGACTCACTGTAGTGCCGTTGCCCGACGTCGACGCTGCCTAGCCAACCATGATCCGCGAGTGTTTAAAACATCCAGCAGAGAAAGGCTTTGCGAGCTTCAGCTTAAAAATGTATCTTCTGTGTACATGCGTCGGACTAGTCGCTTCATGAGCGTTGCCTGACGCTGACAAAGCTTGCGGTCTGAACGCAGCATAACACCTCCTTTAGAAGATCCTCCTAATTCTTGAATTGAATCTGCTCGACAACTTGACTTTCCCACCAGTTTTTCCCTCCACTCAACTTTATATGCATATGCTATGCATTTTTTCACCGTATTCTACTACAGAAACAAAGAATAAACAATTATAGGGTTTTATCACATGTAACATCAAAATTACAATAAATAAATTCTTTTTTAGTTTCACTTTCTAAGATGAACAAAAATTATTGAACTTTTCCCTCAACCTTCTAATTTTTTTCGCCGTTCTATGCAAAACCATTTTTATTAAACTGCTTAACAATTCATGAAGTTGTTGCAGTGTTTAGAGAGACAAAAAAAAAAACCCACAGTGAAAACATTGATTTAGTTTCATCTTGCTGTCAGGGTTCATGTAACCGACCAGGCCGGTCAAGAGCGATCCGGTTCTCATCTTTCCCCATACACTTCAGAGGCCGACGGCTTCGAGTGTTGCTCATGTTTTGACGTGCGAGAGTGACGGACGAAGAGGGAAAATTAGAGTTTAGTGGAAACGTGAGAGGAGCTCTACTTGGTCTCTCTTCATTTTAGTCATTACTCCTCTGACTTCCAGTGGGCAAGAGGAGAGGAAACCAAACAATCCCTGCTCCTGGTTTGCAGCCTGTTTTTCCCAGACGGAGAAAAGGAGAACAAGAGGGAAGGAGACAGGAAAGTGACAGCGAGACAAACAAGGAAGAGAGACAAAGACAGGATGAGAGGCTGGTGTTTGCAGCCCCCAGGTGGTTTGTAGCGTTAGAAGTGAGATGTATTAGCCTGGGGCTTCCCACTGCTCTCCAAGAATGAGAGAGGAATCTGCCTGCAGCACTTCAGCTCCTCTCTCTCTCTGGGAAGGACAGTGGCGGAGGAGAAAGGACAGAGGAAGGAGACGGGAGGACCCGCCGACAACAGGGTGTAAACTACAACAAACACTGCTGGGATTCATGAGCTGATCCAAGATCGTGGATTTACACAGAAACAAAGGCCTTGTTGCATTTTAACAGAGGAGCATTCAACAGATTTAGCAACAAGTGGGGGTCGCATGTTTAACCCATCAGCTTTGACCAATCAGTTGGTTTCAGGAGGTTTTATCTAAGGACCATTTAAAACCAATATTATTAATGTTTAAGATGAATATTAAATTAAATAAAAATAATTGAAGTAATTTTAACAGCTTTATAAATCTATCCAGTTAGTTTAGGGTTCCTCAACAAAAATGTTCCCATTTAAAGCTGAGATTTAACGTAAAAGGATGGATAAATAGATGGATGAAGAGATAGATAGATAGATAGATAGATAGATAGATAGATAGATAGATAGATAGATAGATAGATAGATAGATAGATAGATAGATAGAAGGATGGATAGATGGATAGAAGGATGGATAGATAGATGGATGAAGAGATGGATGGCAAATGGGGAAATGGATGGATGAGTGGAGGGGTGTACAATAAATTGATGGTCAAATAGTTGGATGGAAAAATGGAGAAATTAATAGATGGATGGACAAATACACAAATGGTTGGACCACCTGACAAATGGTTCTGATGGATGGATATTCACCGTCAAAGAACGGGAAAGCAAATTCAGTATAAAAAAAAAATCTATGTTTTGTTTATCTCTTTTCTACATCCGGAGCAGAAAGTAAGCCAAAACTTCTAGGAAGGTATGGCAATTACCATCTAAGCTGGTCCCAGATTGGACTGTGTCTGAAATGGACCTTTTTCTTCTGTAAAGACTGATGCGGCTTTCTTGTGAGTTGATGCTACAGAAACATTTCCGTTCTTGTAGTGTCTAACACACCATTTCCCAGAGCTGAGGAAACACTTGAAAGTCCAAGTAATATCAAACCAGAATGTGTAATATAAGAACACCGATGGTTGATCATCATCCATTTCCTCCTTCCTGTGGAAACTCTAAACCAGATTTACTGCCAACCTGCGTCAGATTACTAAAATTTAAGGTGTTCAGAAGTAGCTCTACAGAACAACCAGGATTATGACCCTAAGGAGTCCGAACTCCTGGCACTGAAAACAGAAAGATCCAGAAAAGATAGACAGGATGAAAGGATGATAAAAGATGAAGAGAGCATCTGTGATGAAGAGGATGGAATAAGGAATGTCCAGGACAAAGGCAGAAGGATGAAAAAAAACAAAAAACCCAGCGTGCATCTCCCTCTGTGGGGTGGAAGAACACAGCTTGGCTCGCCGCAGTAAACGCAAAAAACACCACAATCACAACAAACCACAGGCTGTCTGGCAAACAAACACACAGGCAGCGCGCTGAGCCCGTCCTGCTCACTTTTTCACCGGCACACAGAGACACTCTGAGGCCTCCTGTTATGACTGACAGCTTGGAAGATACCACTCAGAGTCACGGGGGGAAGGAAAACCACAAACCCATCCTGCCGACATTGACGGCCGACCGACAACAACCTGGAAACCACTTCCACTCAGGAGCAGTTTGATCTGAAGTATCTACATATCATTTATACTCTACTGCACGATAAATGAGGGGCTTATAAACACAAAACTGACTGCTTATTGTGGGAAATATAAATATCAGACAAGCCCATAAAAACTGGAGGTAAGAGGGTGAAATAAATAACCTTCACAGCCTGCAACAAACACTTTATGATCTTTTCCAGATAATACCTCACTGATCATTTCTGTAGCTACAAAGCAGCATAAAGAACAACTGCAGCCTCTTCTCGTCAGACTGCTTTCACTGACAAAAACCCTGTTATGATCTGCAAAGTTCAAGGTTTACTGAAATCATAAATAGACGACCCTGGTAAAGATGTGCTTTTACTCCTGTAGCATAAGGACCGCAAGACGAGAGAAATTTGTTCTTTTACTGAAGGCTGCAGGAAAGAGAGCAAGGTTCTGTGCTGCTGGGATCAGAAGAACTCCTACGAGGTCCAACTGCAGCACAGAACCCTGATAGTTTTCTGACTGGGAGGGAAAAAAACATTCCTCTCAAGAAGAAGCTGCAGGAGCGGCTAAACCACAAGAGTTCTGCAGGTAGAAGTAGGCCATGTAAGCAGGATTTAAGATCCAAGTACAACTCATAAACTGGATTATCCATGTATAAAAACACTGTACAGAGACTTAAACATTTTTTTTTTAGCTCCAACCATCTGTGCAGTCTTATTTAAAAGTTCCTCAATGACGATCTTGAGCTTTTTTGCTGGGTTTATTATTGTATAATTGATCCAGGCTTTGGTTATACCTGATAATCCCTCATTAAAAATAATCTAATCAAATTTACAGTCCAGTCAGTTATTTACTAGCAGCTATTTGAACTTCTTAAATGTGAAAGAACCATTTGTTTTGGGCATATTTGACAAACTCCTAGAAAAAAAATTCTCCTGATCAAAGTGTAACAAAACTTGACGTTAAAACAGACGTTTTGAAACAAAATCATCGTCTCTATAATTACCAGCTATTAATAGTTCAAAAACAACCTCCTTCTGCCTTTAGAACACCAGTTTGTCTTCTCCTAGAACAGAGAGAGGGATTTTTGGACCATTTTTCTGAGCAAATTCTCCCCCAGGGTCCTGGATCCTATTTCATGGTCTCTCCATTTCAGCTCACAACATGATTTAGGTTTGGGGTCCAGGATGGTCATAGGACGGTTCGTTTAATCTGGTGACACATTTCTTTCTCGATTTGGATGCGGTTTATCAGAAGGACGAACAGTAAATCATGGATGACTAATTAAAAACAGATACTTGAGGTCAAATGTATTTAATATGATTTATTAAGGAGTTTTTTTTGTCACCAGTGACTTTGGAAGAAGAAGGTATACCTGGATTAACAACTGCCTTTTATTCAAATCCGTTTATGATTTAATAATTTTCTACGTTTTTGGTAAAACAACTTCGTTTTTGATGTGAGGAAATACATCATAGTGAGTTCTCAGTTTTGAGCATTTTTCTCTGGGTTTGGGGGCGTTACTGGCATTCCATATCAACCGGCTCGCTGTAAAAGAAAAAGAAAGTGCATGGCTTTCTAAGAACGTTGTTTCTGCCTTCGTTTCAAAATGTTCAGTAAGAAACCTCGTCATGCTGCTTTAAACAGATCTGTTAAGAGGATGAAAAACAGAAGAGAGCGCTAATGCTAGTTTTTATTGAGATGGTAGATTTCTACTAAATAATTAATTCTACAAATATTTTGCTGCTAAAAATCTTATCAGAAAATAATTTGATGGTTTTGATTAATTTTATTATAGTTTTATTATACATTTTCTTTTAATCTCCCCAAAAATATTTACATTTTAATTTTAGATTAAAAAAATATATATTATGGCAGGGGAACACCCTAAAGTTCTGAATACTAAATAAAACCGTCCGATCTTAACGAATAACACTGTCCTTGCAAGTTTTATCACTAAAAAAACAACCGTAATAATAAATAGGAATGCACAATATATTAGCATCACCATCATGTTAGTAATCTTTTACCATATCTGTAATATGAAAAACAAAAGTTTATTTCCATCTTGTTGCCGTTTTTCAGGAGGTGGAGATGGTTGGTCATGAGCAATGAACAGACATGAATATGTATAATATCTGTAAATATTGGTTATTACACCAAACTTTCATATCGGTGCATCCATAATAATAATAATAATAATAATAATAATAATAATAATACTAATAATGTTAAAGTGACAAGTAAAAATGTGTTTTTTTATCATTCGGATTACAAAGTTATCTAATAATTTTTGTTTGTCAACTATAGGTATGAATCTAATTTTTTTTCAGCCTATTATGTTCTTTAGTGGGATATTGAAAATAAAACCCGTGTTTTTATTTGAAGCTAAAACAAACAGAAATTGATTCTTAGTTACAATTTAAAGTGCAATTAATTTAAGCAAAACATAAGCAAATATATCAAAAAACAAATAAGTGCTTGTTTTCCCACCCTGGCTCATTATGAACCTTGAACGTTTCCAAAGCGCAGGAGGGATTTGCCTCCAGCCATTCCAGAGTAGAAAACTCTCATTACTGAGGTTAAATTAAAACTACATAAACTGTCCTTTAAAGGAATCAGAGCTGCACAAACCAAAACTCATTAACTCCAGGAGTGAATAAAGATACAGTAGGTTTACCACATGGGAATATGTAATTAGAAATGATAGCGATCACACCTGTGAGCCATCAGTGTGTGTGTGAGAGTGTGTGTTCACCTTGTTCTCTCTCTCGATCACGATGACGGGCACGGAGGTGGGGGGCCAGCGGTGCTTGGCGGGGAGAGGCTTGTCGCAGTTCCACAGGACGATAATCTGAAAGAAACAAAAAAATAAAAACAAGCTTGCTTAATCGTCTATCCTCAGAAGACCCAACCTCCCTGCTAGTCGCCCATTTAACCCATAGAACATGTGACATTATGTGGCCGCTTGCCAGAAAATGTCTCCTTGTCAAAGAGCCAAGAAGGGCAACCGAAGCGATAAAATCTTTTCTGATTGCCGCAGCGCGGAAAGCTCCAACTATTCGGGATGGAAACAATCTAATCGCGTCAACGTCTTCCAGTTTGATGGCGCATCACGTGCCGAGGTCGCGCTCCCCGGCTGCGGTCATGTCATGTTTTAGAGGACTGTGACAGCAGCTCAGCAACCTCCAGGTCAACCAATTCACTGGATTACAACAGCAGGACTCATTCATATTTAATAGGAAGCATAGACACCAGTGACCCAACACAGACGCTTACAGCCACACAGTCTGGTATTCAGGTGAGAACTCGTTTGGAGACGTAGACGGAGACCAAGCCCTGTTAGTTAAAATATAACAGCAGCTCTTGATTTAAATTACTCTGATTTGGTCCTCCAGGTCAGGGTGACTCAGAGTGTTAAAAAGAAATAAACTACAGTCATTTTTCCTGTTTTCTTAGCAGTAAAAAAACCCCATCTATCTGCTCTGAGTTCTGGTTAAATGCAAGCTGGACTGATATCTGAGCTCCTGCAGCATTCTCTGAGACAATCTGACCAAGAAACCAAGAAGGTCAGTTTGTGTTCCTGGTGTCGTTTCCTTCACAAGGTGTTTGAGTTTAATGTTAGTTTAGTCATCAGAAGTTTTTTTTTTTGTCTTTTTTACTAACTCCAATACATACCCTGCATGCCAGGGATTGTTTATAGCTTTATTTTTAATAACCATTTCTATTTATCGCAAAACTGTGTTCTGTCTTTTGGGACAAACTTGTTTTTGGAGTTCTTCTGTCTCGTTCTTTCCCACAATCGTCTGTGTCCAGGCCTACTTTATGTCATTTTTAAAACTTTGTCAATGGTATATATATATATATATTATTCCTTTTTCTGTAAATAGATTAATGAAGGAGCAGGTCCTTCCTCCCTGCAGCTGTTACAGACTTTACAATCAAAACTGCTCCCAACATGTTCTCAGTTTGTATTCCGCTAATTATTGGAAATTATATGTTTATTGCACAAGGACACGTGCACATTCTGTACATATTTCAAAATATTTTTAATTATTCTAATATTTCTTAAAGCCCCCGTGTGTAAGAATTACCTCCAACCAGTGGTGCGCGCTAAGCTAGTGCAAGCAGCTGAGCAGTGCTCTCTGGCTTCTCGCCGTTATAACGCGTCATTACTACTACGGAAGCCGCAGAGTGTCATAACTGTGATCATGTCAACGTCTGGCACAAGCTCGATTGTCTCGTGAGGTGATGAGTTACAGAACCATACATAATTCTGCTTTATTTATGCTCGTTTTTTCTCTTCATCTCTCCCCCTTCCCCCAAAGTCACTGGCTAAAACGCGTAAAGCAAACCAGTTTGACCCCTTTCGGCTAACGTATTCAAAGATGTCGATGCAAGATGGCAGCCTCAGATTGGGGGGGGGGGGTGCACCCTCTGTATCTGACACTGGAACGCTTTCATGATAATGTGATTAAACCTCGGTAAAATACGTATTTATGAAAGCGGTACTTGATTTTTATTCATAAAAAGCAGAATTTGTTTCACACTGGGCCTTTAACGTATCCCATTCTGTTGCACATTCCAACCTGGGTATGCCAGTCTATCTTTATTTTTATTGACTGCCCAGTACTCTGTTTTTTTCTAACTTCATCCATAATGTATATATTATTCTTAAGTCTTAGATTTTGTGTTTCTTATACTTTTCGACTTCTGAGTCTTAATGTTTGTATTTCCCGCCAACTTGCTGCTGTTACAGCCAAACTTCCCTTGTGTTACGATAAAGGATTGTTATTTTCTATATTTAGCTTGACACCCTTTTGTAGAAGTAAAATCTACCATTATTTATTTCTTTATTCTGTGTTTCAGGGGCTGCAGAGGCGAATGTGCCGTTTTTACTTTTCTTCTCTCACATTTTAGATTAGACATATTCTAATATCAGAAAAAAAGATGAGTGGGTGGATGAACCGGCAGAACAGAGTCCTCCAAGGTGTTTTATCTACCAAACTTTGTCGAACCTTTGATGCTTTTGGTAAAACTACCTGCTGCTTAATTTGGTGAACCTCAGTTAGTCCAACCAATCTGCATTGAAGTTACCATTTACTTTGCCGAGCCACAGGTCTCCTGGCATGGGTTTCATTTGATAGATGCACAGAAGGATGGAAAAAACAATCAGCGACTTTCCATACTTGTCTATGATCACGTACTTGGTACCAACCAAACAAAATCCAATTCTATACTTCCCTAAACTGTGTCGCCTCCTTGTTACACGTTCAGTACAACCCCCCCCCCCCAAAGTAAAATGTCAATTAATAAATTAAGAGATTCTATCTGAAAAGAGAAAAAGTGAGACTGTCTCTGAGAGCGGGGAAGCAAAGAAATGAAGGTTATAGTGTATAAAGGGAGGTTGGTTCCAGCCAGATAAGGAGGGAGGAACTGTAGAGCAGGAATCTAGCCACCTCAGACACACAGCAGCTCTGGCAGCAGCATTTAGATGGTGCTGGAGTAAAAATCCACTTCTGCATCACCCCTTAATCCCCCAATTTGAGGTGAGTAAAGCTGTCCAGGACATGGCAACAGCATCTCTTCCTGTAGCACCCAGTCAGCCCTGCTGGAATCTCCTCCAGCGAGTCTACAGATTCACCCATCCTGGTTCTGCTGTGCAGGGGCTGGAGGTAAACCACAGGAATCTCCCTGCAGTGATCAATGAAGCTTCTTCTTACTCAGACACCAACTACGTCACACACACAAACACCCTAATGCTCGGCCCGGGGGGGACTCTGATCGCTGACTGGACCGGCAGAATAATGTGCTGGGAGATATTTGGATGCATTAGTCCTGGCCTGCGTCAAGGCATTGCCACGAAGCTGCAGCAGCTGTGAGTTAGTATGAAGACGACGTACAGCTGTTTGATAACATGCTAAATCATCTCCCTAGTCCCAGAGAATGAAAAATAACGAAAAAAATCCTTCATGAAGCTAATGGGGGAGTAAATACTGCTGTCACAGTGAGATAACAACAGGTACTCTGTCTGCACAAATGCACACAGACGACTGTTAATACACACACACACTTCTATTGCAGTTTGATTGGGGAGACAGATGGAGTCTCTGTCGGCTCGCCGCCCTCTCTGGGTGTCGACAGGGAAGTATTGTCTGAGTGTGCTGGATAAACGACGGGGGAACGGCGAGGAAACTGTTGTGCGTCTGCAGCACGAGAAGGAAGAAAAACACTCGACAAGATGTCTGCGCACAAGTTCACGCTCGTCCAAACCTTTGTGTCTTCCACTGTTGCCCCTCTCCAACCACACTTTTCCTCTTGCCATTCATTCATTCCCGCTCGCAGCACAGCAGCACCCACCTCTTGATCTCTTTTCTTTTGCTTTCTGCACTAAGAGAGGAAGAAATATGGCTGTAGAAGAAGGCAAAGGACTAGGTGGAGTTGGCCTATTAACACCGCCGTTATGAGAGAATGTCTGGCAGAAAAGGGGGGCAAACCTTTGTTTTTAACCATGACGAGTAGAAACTCTGAATCGATAAGTGCTGGGAGTCGGATCTGATCGCTTTTCAACAGTCAGAGATCATTTCCCCCTTAATTTCTCCCACAGGATACGTTGATATTGCTAATCTGTACAGTAGACCTGTCTGTGGTGCCCCACCCACTTCACACCAACTCATCTCTGTCTCCTTTAGTGGCTCAGAGTTAGATGGACTGCGTAAATGTCCTTGAATCTATCTTGTTAATAGGACCCACAACTAGTAGCAGTTCATAATTCACAGATTTTTCTGTTGAATATATCTCATATTAAAGGGGCTATATCATGCAAAATCAAGTTTTTGGAGTTTTCAACCATCTGGTAATGCAATTTTCTCATAAAAAACCCCAACCAGAGTGGTTTTTGTCTTGATTCACACGTCTCAGTAATCCTCCAGAATTCTGCCCTCTGAGCAGCTGCCTTTCCCTCTCCTAGAAATCGACTGAGTGTTCAACTAGTGACATCACTGGTTGAAAATTGAGTGCTAGAGGTGTCTGCACCGCCCCTGCAGGCAGAGCCACTTACACCCTGCGCCTTCTCAAAGCTCATGGCTGCTTCGATTTTTGGCAGCTTAAAACACTTTTTTGTTGGACTTTTTACTTACTCTGTGGAAACGCCTGTTTGGCTGTCTGGATTACAGGATTTTACTCTACGTTCTTAAAGAATGGCTGCTGGATCAAAGAACAAAGACGCCTGATGGACAGATAACTAAGTGGCTACGAGCTAATGCTAATGTGCTAGCCATTTATCAAGCTGCTTATGTGATCTTAAAACAGCATTGTGTGGTTAATTAATTGATCTGTAGTAGGGCTGCACAATTAATCGTATTTTGATCGTGATCACGATTTTGGTGGCCACAATTAAATGAACCTGATCGTGAACGATATTTACATTCAAAATGCGAGCTTCACTGCGTGCCTCTTCATCATACACTGCCTCAACCAATAGTCTGCCAACCACCAGGGGGCAAACTCACGGCTAACGGTTCATTAAGCTGACCGAATAAACACCACCCACACGACACTCAGCACTCATAATGGCTGCACAGGTAAAAAGGAGTATTTGACCGATGTAGTAGATCCAAATCTCCATTATGGATCTGACTAGTAAGCAGAAAGTTCCCGAAAGTGTACTACCGCCACAGTAAGCAGCCGGTGGATGCTATGCTATCCCACAATGCAACGGACGCCCCGAAATCATAGAAGAAGGACCAAGCTAAAAATGGCTAGAGACGAACTGTAAACCATTGACACCGCCGCAGTTTCGGCAGATAAATGTACGTGAAGCGATGTTACTGATTACTGTAATTGTTTTTTGACTGATTAAACATTTAACCAGACAAAATAACGGCTAGAGGAGGCGGGACCACAGGTGAATGTAACGTAAACATCTGGGTCAAAAGAAGTCATACGGGTCAAAGGACATGCAAAATGGGGGAGCAGTACGTCTGATATCATGCCTATTACGCCATCGTTTGCTATGTAGCATTTAATACATTAACCGGCGAGTAATAGTTGCTACGTAGCATATAGTAAATACTAAGGATTTGGATGCAGGGAATGTCAAAGGCCTTTTCTGTATAAGCTGTAATTGTTTCCCATAAATTGCACTTGAGATTGCACTCTGCAATAACATATTTAGCTTTTACTTTTAAATATATATATATATATATATAATGGAGTTTTTTTTTTTTTCATCATTAATCATCTTATCTAAAGTTTTTTTTTTCACCAAAAAATTCTAAAAGTTTATAATAGGTGCAATAAAAATAGATATTTTACAGGACTGGATGAATGATCGTGATTAATAATCGTGATTACAATATTGATCCAAATAATCGTGATTATTTTTTTGGACAGAATCGTGCAGCCCTAATCTGTAGCATCTCAGAATGTTTAGTAAACGGGTGCAAACAACACCCACAGCGTTTTTATATACTGGGCTGGAAAGATTTGCTCAGTGGATGCAGCTGTGTTGGTTTGGGCTCGGTCTAAAGCCTGGAGATTTAGCAACTGAGATGGGCTTTATTTACTCAGTTAAATAAAAAATAAAAAAATAAAATAAACCAAACGTCTGAACCCTTAATATAACAGATTCATTGTGGGTCTTCGTGATTTTCAAATTCTTGTGAGAATACAGTTTGTGATAAAGCTTAGCACTGTTTATTTCAGCGTGATCTCCTCCCGGCTCTGAAGTGGAGCAGAGCGGGGGAGCGTATCGTTGGGGTGCAGGAGGCGGGTTTATAGAGAAATGGGCCGTTTCTTTTCATTGCCCAACATTAACTACAGGATACAAGTTAAATTTCAGGACAAATTAATACTGTATAACACCAACGGTAACATTTTATCAGATATATGTCTATCCCAGAAGTTGAAAGTTGTAAAACAGCATGATACAGCCCCTTTAAGGTATAATTGGTGTTTAAACTGTTAAAGTTCTCGTTCACTGAGAAACCGTGTAACACTTGTTCTTTTTGAAATACCTTGGATTGCAACCGCCCGCGGGAAGGCTGGGTTTCTTTTGCTGCTAGGAGAGAACCCAGTTTAGTAGAAGCTAACCGTTAGCATCTCCACATTTGGGCTTGTGTCACGTCGTGTTCAGTTGGTAAACTCCTTTGCCTTCTGTGGTGCTCAGAGGTCCGGATGTCAGTCAGCACTACAGCTCGCTACCATCAGCGTGGGAAGCTTCATTCACCCGTTAATGCGTCTATCAACTGTCCATCCATTTAACAGTTTTTCCTTTTGTTCGTCCATCTATTCACCCATCCATCTATGTATCTGTTAATCCATCCAGTAGTTTTTCTACCCGTCTTTTCGTCTGTTAGGACATTTATCCACCTGTTTTTGTAGACTCAAGTTTAATATTGCAGGCCAGACCATTTTTATGAGTATCTGCAACATTTACAGTGAGGTTTTCTGTTTTTCTACCCAAAACCCTGAATATTTCACTCCTGTTACAAACTATAAATACTAAATTGGATATACTCTCTCATGCACTCCGTTTCCTGCACAAACAAACCAAAACACACCCACTCACACAAAAAAACAACAACAACCCCACAGCCATCCAGGAGCAAATTCCATTTCATTTCCCGCTTTGGTAAGGAGCAGGCAGGGCAATCAATACACGCCGTCTCCAGCTGTGCAGAAGGAGGCTCGGCTGCCATGGAGACAGATGTACCCCGGCTACAAACTGCTGCTCTAATTCAATCCTCCAGGGTTAATTCATGGCACACGCAGACCGAGGATGAGCGCTGATGAGTTCTGCTCCGCTATGGAAAATACGATGGTGGAGCAAAGCCGCGTGACACAGACGACGTGGTGCAAGTCTTTCAGGGCTCAACGGCAAATATTTACCTGTGCACAGTACTGGGATTTGGCCACAGCTACCAGCAGCTTGAGTATCGGCTGGGATTGGGACACCAGAGGGGAGACGGCGTGGATGACCGCAGTGAACTTCGGGTACGGTTTGATACCTGAAACACAACAGAAACACACAACGGTTAATGATTCTCAGCTTGACATCTTGAAAACCAAATTCTAAAACCCTTTAAAATCTATTTTCAGTCAGGATTGGGAGCAAATACAAACAGTTTAACTGGGAGGAATGAAATTTTTTTCAAAACGACCTTAAAATATTCAACAATGTTAATTTGCTTGGAAAAACTCTGACCACTAAATATTTCATCTGCAGCTCGATAAACAGACAACCGACCGCTGGTGCGACTTTAAATTCAGCCCGACTTCCTGCTGGAACAGAGTAATTGAAGCTGAAAATACTGAAGGAAGGGGAAGAAAAAAAATAGAAGACACTGAGGCAGACAGATCATAAAGGGCGTCCAGCTTCTCCTAATTTAAATCTAATCTAAACCAAACCAGCAAAGCATGGCAGGGAGGAGATAGCATTAGATGACTCTTCTCTCTGCCACTGAGCAATTTCAGACAAGATTAATATATGCAGTTTTCAAACTTTGTAAACTACTGTATCTTGTGATTTCTGAGGAAAAATTTGGAGTTTGCAGACTTTCTGTTAGATGTAAATATGAATCTAAACTTTTTTTTTTTATGAAACCCTAAACAGAAGCTGCTGAGCATATTGTCTAAAGCTTGGATGCTCCTGCTGTTTTCTGCCTGTGGCACATGAAACTCTGTGGCTTTTATCAGCCTCTACGAGCGCATTACAATTCTCGCCTTTTTCTGAAAGTTTACAGAAACACTTGGGGCTGCTTTTGAGGAAGAAACATGCTTTTGTACTCATGGAATGAAGTTTTTAATACGGCATCATTACATGGACAGTCCAGGGCAATGATCTATGAACTGATCCGTTTCAGGCATAGGGAGAAGCTGGTTGCCTATTTGTGCTTTAGAGAAGATAAATGGAGATGGAAGCCAAATTGCTCCACAGACTTTATTAAATAAAGAATACTTCTAGCGTCTAAGTAAAAAGGCCAAACTGCTGTAATATGAACTTGCGTCTGAATGACCTTTGAACGTTTGGATTATTTGAGGCGAGTGCGCAGATTTGTCACCTGGAGGTGCAAACTTGTTAGAATGGTGCGTAGGTTTGAAAGCCTTTAACACTCTGTGCCCCCAGAGAGGCGAAGGGCAGGTAGAAAAGGCTCCTGAAGGCAACAGGAGCTTCACAAAAAGGCGGGTCGTCAGTGAAGCAAAGGAGCAGCTGGCCCCAGATAACTGGTTGTGAATGTAAAATGTAATCTAACCAATAAATGTTAGAGATCACATTCTTATGACTGAAAGAATCAAAAAGTCTCGATATTTAATCAGAAGTAGGAATTATTGTTTTTTTCTGTTTTAAAGAAACTGAGTCAGGTCAGGTTTTGATTAAACATTGTGAAACTGATGTTTTTACTCAAGGTTGCAAATGCGGAAAGCGGAAACAACGCAGGCTTGATTTATTTTTCAAATTAATTAAGCAAAAATATATTTTTAACATCGTTTCCTGTTTTTCCAATTTTAAGGTTTAGGCGGAAAGGGTTAAAGCAGTTTTTCCATGGTGAACTGGTTCTAATCCAGTGTTTTGTCATTGCATTACAGCCATAGAATTAAAGTAACAGCTCAGATTTTTTTTTAAATGGAAGTTTGGTCCTAAAACATTTTTCAAGTGGTCTTAAACTTTTGATTGGGACAGTATGAGACCTTTAAAGTTAGCCTAAAATTACTTTTTAGGTGATTTGTGGGAAGTTCTGATGTTTCAGACAGCAAATTCAGTCACGATGTGGACTGCAAACATGTGATCTGATTAGGGGGAATAAACATATTTAATGTTTTGACAGAAGGAGACACAATGGGATGGTTAAGATCAGTATATTCATGTTTCAGAATAGCCTATTCAAAGTAAAGGAGGGTGACTGATATAATAGTCTAATAAAAACTTAGCAGTTTGGACTTTCCTGCTTTTTATTCTTTCCTTCCATGCGTTTAAATGCTGTATTGTTGTTTCTTTGTCTCAAATCATGTAAAGCACCTTCAATTTCCTTGTGTTGAAAGTGTGCTACACAAATAGAATCGCCTTGCCTAAATTAGTTTTGAAACTGCATCCATTTTAAAAGGTCATTTGATCAATATCTTCAGATTCAAAGAGGAAACTTTTGTTTACATTGTGTGTTAAAAACCAAATGACGACTGGCTTCCCTGGCAGTCAGTTAGGGTGTTGTTATGCATGACAGCAGAGTCGCTAGCTTATTATTGGCTCTTTGAGAGGAAGGAGAAAAGGCAGTTAGAAACAAATGATCTAGCTTTGGTTTCACACATTTACCCATTAATGACAAGCCACTTTGCCTCCTGAAGCCCCATCCACGTTTAATTGCTTCCTCCTTGACAAATTCAGCTGCAGCCATCGTAATCTCTGCCTGTCCTTGTATCCATCCATTTTCATAACTGGACTAAAGCTTGGCTACTCCATCAGCTGAGTTTATTCTACTGTTGTGTGTGTGTGCAGCTGCAGTGGATGATGACGATGATGGAGTGAGGAAGTCGGGGATGGAGAGCGTTGCAGATATGTGACGGAGGGGGAAATATCGGCGCTGCTGAACCGTAGCGGCAGCAATGCTGACTTTGAGAGCAGTGATGGACGGGTTGGTGCGTCAGCAGAGCTAAAACAAACATCCGTCACGCGCCCATTCGTCCATCCCACTCGCTGCCTGACACAGCCACAGGGGGAGCAGCAGCTCGAACAGAAAGCCTTTTTTTTGTTGACAACAATTAACCGAGATAAAGGCGAGAAGCTGCAGCTGGAGTTCTCAGACGGACCAAGAATTCCCCAGAAAACGTCCGTTCATTTGGTTCAGTTTGTGAAAATATGAGATCAGTGAAAAGTTTTACTTCATTTCAGGTTCAAAACTATTGAAACTGTTCACCAGCTCCTTTCCGCAGCATTAAACTTACATGTGCCTAAACCAGTTTTTAAAAGCACCAAAAAAGTGCAAACACAGCATTAACAGTTCATAATTACAGGATTTTATTGATGTTTTCTACATCGTTTAAGTAAAGCCAGAGTATGCAGAAAAGCTAAAAAAAAATTATCTGTAACACTAATGTTCATAACTGTAATTCTTTAGATTTGGGCTGAACGATTTTGGAAAATAATCTGAGATTTTTTTCTTCAATATTGCGATTGCGATTTAATGTGCGATTATTTTTGTGGGGCTTTTGTCATGCATTTTTTATTTTTTTATTTTAAAAATATTGTGTATTATAAACAGATTTTTATACATAATTTATTCTATTCCATAAGATAGACTTATTTTAAGACAAAGGCAAATATTAAAAACTTTATCTACTTTTAATCATCCACTCGATGGTCATCGGTGTCGTACTGCAATCAAGGTTTTCTTCCTTTTGATCCCAGCTAATAATTCCCTCCGGCTGCAATGTTTTCCTCTGTGGGGTTATCCAGGAAGTAGGATGCTTGAAGGAACAAGCTCTGATTTTTAATTCTCCATCGATCTATTGCACTTTCAGACTCTGGTATGGCTCCGTAGAGCGGTTTGATCTCAGGTCAGTTGTTGCAAAATACTCCGCTGTTTTCGGTGCGGCTTTAACTTTCTGTCGGCATTTTTTATACAGCGCAGGTAAAATGTGGCTAAAATGTCCCACATATGTGAACAATGTCTCATATGTAACCTAAAGGTTATGGACTCTTGTGCAATCAGGTCACTGCAACTTTAAGAGTTCTTTATATTTCCCCCGGTTTAAAGATTTTTTTGTATTCCAGTTTATTTCAAATTCAAAAGGGGAGGGGATAAAGTTTTGGATTTCTTTTAGCATAGTTTAAGATTCCACATCATTTTACAAACTGTAAACCTTTAAGAGCAGCTGTATAATTACATTTACTTATGCAATAAACACATATTACATTAAATAGTTACAAACTTTTCATAAACTGAAATGAACTGGCTGAAAACTGCTTAGACTCTCAAGGTTTTTCCAGAGACCTATTGTGTATCTAAACTTTTGAGGGTCTGGATGAATACTTTTGACACTAAACACCTACATACAGTCTCTGGGATCCTACGAAACAAATATAGCTCCAGCTAAATCCATTTTCCAAGCACCGGTTCCTTAACGCTGCTCTGGTTTTGTATGTTACTGACCCAGTGTGGCGTAGTAGAACGGGAAGTCTCCCAGGTACCCGGAGTACTGCGGTAAGGCAAACAGGCCTCCGGGGTGACTGTTCCACATCAGGCTGCTCCTGGAGCCGTGCTCCAACACTCGGTCCTCGATTATCTGCACACACGGAGAAAAACCAGGTAGAGGTTTTAGTAGCTAAATCACTCTGCCTGATATTTACTTTCATGGTACTGTCGGTAACAATCCTCTGCTGGTTGGAAGACTTTCTTTGCCACCAAAAATCATTGGTTTATTGTCAAAAGAATAATCAGTACAGTTTTGCATAAAAGCTTTTACATGTCAGCATGACTCTAAAAAGGAAAATATCAGTAATTGGGGGAAAATTGTGATTTCATCTTCACTCTCATAGTTTGTGTTCTCTGAATTTCTGTAATGAACAATTCATTTTCAAGGTTTCCTGATCCTCGCAGACAAAAACCAACACCAAACGGCCCCTTCATACATTTTACAGCCATCACAGAGAACCCATAAAAATCAGAATTACACGAGTGGATAAAAGATTGATCGTTAGCCTCTCAGATTACACCGTATGAAATCATAAAGGACTTTACCAATGAGCCTTGTAATCACTCCAATAAAACATTTCACACAGAGATGAGTTTTTGCACAACAAGGTGGTGAGGCAGAAGCTTGAATGTAAAGGAATTTTAAAACAGCAACAGGAAGTTACTCAAGTGTTTTCTAAAGGTCAGATGATGACTTAAAGTTTTAATACTGCCGTTTAAGTAAAGGAAAGCTCAAACGAGGCTACAACAGAGTTAACTACGTGGAGTAAAGTGTTTAAACGTGTACTGTGATGCAATTGTTCATTCATTATGTCCTTAAAGGGAAAGCACTGCGGTTTTTTTCCGACCTGGACCTTATTTATAGCATGCATTGCGTTCATTTACTCACCCAGACAAGTTTGGAGCCACTTTGAGTCCTTCAGGAGAAGTTTATATCCAGTCACAATCAGTGTATATCCATATAATGTGAGTTAATGAGGCAATGGACATGCCGCCTCTAAATAAGGCATCATCTGCCACAAAGCTCCTTCGATTTCACCACTTCTTCGTTATGAATTGTTAGCACTATTTCCCTGATAGTTCTGAGCGTCTCGGAGTTGCTACGTTTGTCCATCCCAGTCATAGTCTGAGCAGGATTTTCACTCTGTGCTCTACGGCAGTCGGTTAGACAGAACCTGTTACTGCAAACATCAACATGGTTCACGTTTGTGTGCTTACAAATAGCACAAAGAAAATTACAGATTGGATTCTTAGCTAATTTTATGTTTTCTTACTCACCCTGATAATTTTGGAGCCAGTCTGAGACGTTCAGAAGTATTTATATCCACTTCCATTTACGCTGCTGTAGGACTGTAAAGCCTGGCAAATCTGCCATGGTAAAACACAGACTGGCAGTCTTGCTGCGGCGTAATTGTGTATTACATCCAAATTGGCCAGGAAAAAAATACAGAACCAGTTGTGAGGCGTTCATCAGTCCAAATGCCTAATAAACATGGTAAAATTAAGGCGTTCGGGGGAGATTAAACCTTATTACAGGTGGAATGTGGACTGCCACCACCACTCCCGTTCTACGGATGTTCGCTGATGGAGGAAGTGGATATAAATACTGCTGAACGGCTCAGACTGGCGCCAAAATTCTCAGGGTAAGTAAGAAACCATAAAATTTGCTAAAAATAAGGTCCAGGTTGGAAAAAAATAACGTAATTCCCCTTTAAATGCCTGAAAAACACCTCTGCAGACAACAACAAAGCGCCTCCAAGACGCTCCAAACTAACGCGAATACCGCTAGAGAGAATCAAAATCACTATGGAAGTTCCTTTTTGGCACTTAAAATTAAAAATAATGATAAATGGTATTTCATAAGTATGATATTCGTAATTATGAGAAACAAAGCCATATTTTTAACTTTCAAACAGATGCTAATGAAATACAAAGTCATAATGTACAACTTTCAAAGTAATAATTATGAGATAATAAAAGTCAATATGTGTTACCAGAGCAGTTGATGACAAGCATCCTTAAAGGATACATTAAAGCCCATGAACTTCAGCAAAGCAAAGATTTCATAATCAGTTAAGCTAAATCTGAAATACTCCATAATGCGTTCACTGTCTATTAAAAAGGAATTTTAAAAAACGGTTTCAATGAGTTAAATAGATCAAATGGAACAATATCTAGATCTCATCCGCAGGCAAGACAGCATGTCTATAACAACTGGGGAAAATGAGAAATTGTTAGCTTTAAATGTCCTTTATAGCTCATATCCCCCATTGTATCTCCTTATTATGACTTTTTATCTTAATTATGATTTTTTTCCATGATTTTGTATGATGAGTTATCATATTATTACCCTTCTCATTATTATGACTTCTCAGGTCGAAATTTTGACTTTGTATCTCATAATTATGATTTTTCTCATATTAATGACTCTGTATTTACATATTTAGATTTTTCAAATCATATTTATAACGTCATCTTGGTTATAAATGCACCTTTCTGTTTTTTTACACTTTCAAGAGGTGCAAACAGATTTCCACAGAAGCACAAAAACTCAGACAACAGGGTCATAAATGACTCATTTATTTTCTCAACAGACACTAAAGTCTGAGTTAATCCTTGCTAACATTTGCATTTTTACACTAACATCCAAAGTTTGTTTTATTTTATTTTTTTACTTCATCAAAATGCTCAAGCAGAATATCTCCTGGTCCTACCTGTTACCTTCACCTGTGCAACCAGGTTATGTTAGAGTTCTAATTAACAAAAGTATGTTCCGTAACCAAAAGAGTTCAAATATCTGACTGTAAACCCTCGCAACCACTGTCAGCACAGTAAAATAATGAAATCATGACCTATACATCCTGGGATTTATGTGTGTATTTTTGGCGTTTGTAATTGTTAATGTGCACCATTGCTCTCAAGCACTGCTTCACAGTGAAAAACAACCTCCCCCCCCACCTACCACCACCTTGAGTAAACATTTCAAAAGCAGCATGCTAAGCTTCTAAAATGTTGGCTTTATGCCACCTTAAGAGCCGCTATTCAATCTGACGCACACTGGAGAGTTTAAATTAATGGGTTTTCCTGTTTAAAATTTCCCAGTCTAACCAAACCCGAGGTCAGATCAGGAAGCCAGAGGCAACCGTGCCGGTCCGTCACACAAAAAGGAAGCCGTGATGGCAGGACATTACCGACAGAGTTACGGCTGTATCTAAGCATCAGCCTGTCAGGACTGCCTCAATCCTTTCTGGGCCCAAATAGAGCAGTCAGTCAAACGGCCAGACGTGAAAATGGGCACCATTTTCCTCGGTTGTAGTCGGCCTCTGCTGAACAGGCAGGCAGACGTTGAGAGATATTGCTGCGTCGCCCTTGAGCCAAGCTAAATTGCTTCAGTAAAACAGACACAGGTTTGCAGCCATGTTTTATAGGCGCTATTGAATCAGGAGGTGGCTAGCTGTTGGTGTGGAAACAGAAAAGAGGCAGAGAGTGAGCTTTGTGACTGCTGTTCACACTGTTAAAGCTAATAACACAGTTGAAGGGAGGGGTGCTATAATAACACTGACAAAGCAAAATAAAAAATTCCTCTTAGAGGGGAAGTGATGGGAGGAAGGCGAGAACAACAGCACAGTGCAAGTTTCTTTTACTTCTCCGAGCTCTGTCCCCGAAGGGCAGTCGATAACGGTTCGCCTCGGAAAAACGGATTACCTCGGAAACCCGCCGACTTCTCCATAAAAAAAACCTCCTGCCACCTTCAAACCCCGCAGCCCTTTACACCTTATGACGGGCAATTCGCTTCGCTCGGCTGCGGCTCCTCCCCCGTCGGCAGCCCTCAGTCGGACATGATGGACGACTCAATCTCACCTCGGACCAGCCACAATCAACCAATTAGAGCATGATAGATAAATCCTGCTTCTGTGGGCGCACGCTGCGGACTCAACTTTAATTGGCCAGTTTAATGGGTGCACCAGCATCACAGAACCGTTGACGCTGACCTTGTGATTTGTTCAAACACTGCCGCTTCTTGACAGAAAACAATGAATGATAGGCTAGTTTTGAAAGTTTGCTGTTTTCTTTCATCTTTGTCCTGATTACACTCAAAAGATTCTCTATTTGGTTTACTTGAGGGGAAACCAACTTCTGTGGTTTTCTTTAAGCAGCTATATGTACTTTGGAAAGAGACAGAGGCTCAAAGTGCTGCTGAAAAAGGTTCATAAAGTTTGTCATTAAAGAGGAAAGTACGGGAAATTTCCAGGTAGATGGCTGTTTTGACCGGACAGTTTCTCTGTTGTTCAGTCGTCTTTCCCTCCACGTAACTTTGCCTTAACCTGATAAGAGTCAGCAATGACCTTTTGTGGTGTTTCTTTGTTGTGGAGGGTGTCAATTAATGTCTTCAGTCCAACTCACAGGTTAGTAGTCTTCCCCCTGACTTTGAAGGCCTTAGCATTATGAAGACAGAAACCACACGTGGAGTCCCCCAGGGCTCCATCCTGGGGCCTCTCTGATTTAACATCTACATGCTTCACCAGCAAAGATTATAATTACCAACAGAATTAGTTATCATAACTTTGCAGGTGACTTTGAAACCATTCAAATCCTAAGTGAATGCAAATAAATAGCTGGATCACCCATAACTTTCCCCATCTTAACAGAAACAAAACTGAAGTAATTATTTTTTGGACTTAAAGAGGAACAATCAAGAGTCAGCACACAGCTTGGGTTAATATAGCTAGAATTTATTGATCAGGTGTAAGATTTAGGTGTAAGAATGAACTCAGACCTGAACCGCCAGGGTCACATAAAGGCAATGACAAGCACAGCCTTTTATCACCTTAAAAACATTTCAGGGATTAAAGGGCTAATGTTGCAAAAAGACCTAGAAAAACTGTGTCCTCACAAGTCTGCATAAAAAGTCATTCAGACAGCTGCAGCTGACCCAGAACGCTGCTGTTCGTGTTCTCACTAGAACCAGGAAGGTAGAACACATCACCCCAGTTCTAAAGTCCTTAAACTGGCTCTCCGTCCCTCAGAGAATAGACTTTAAAATACTCTGACTAGTTTATAAACTAAATGGTTTATGACCAAAATAAGTTAAAGACCTGTTGTCACTACAGCAACCACCCAGACCACTCAGGTCTTCCAACTCTAGTGTACTAATTATTGCCAGAATCAGATCCAAACAAGCAGAAGCTCTGTTCCTCCCCCATTCTGAGCTAACAGCAACTCAGACAGAGAGAAACAGTGATGAGCTTTATCTCAAACAGTATTCTGACTGACAGGGCTCAGACGTTTGGTTTAGTTATTTTTTGTGTGTAAAAAACAGAGTCAATAAAGCTAATTTCAGCTGCTAAATCTACCAGGCTTTAGACGGAGCCCATCCGGGCTTTAGACAGAGCCCAACCAACACAGCTGAATTCAGCAAGCAATCTTTCCAGCCCAGTATATAAAAAAGCAGTGGGTGTTGTTTGCACCCGTTTAGTGAACTAGAGATCAATTAATTAACCCAACAATGCTGTTATAAGATCACACAAGGAGCTTGATAAATGGCTAACACACATTAGCAATTAGCTACTTCTCTGTCCATCAGGCGTCTTTGATCCAGCTGTTGTTCTTTAGAAATGTAGAATAAAATCCTGTAATCCATGCAATGCAGGCAAACGGGCGTTTTTAAAGAGAAAGTAACAAATCCAACACAAAAAAGTGTTATAACCTGCAAAAACAAACGAAGCAGCTATGAGCTTTGAGAAGGAAGAGGGTGTGTTTCTAACTCTACCAGAAATAGGCTGCCGTCTCTGCAGGGGCGGTGCGGACACCTCTAGCACTCCCTTGTTTTCACTTAGTGATGTCACTAGTTGAAAAGTTTGAACACAGTCCTTTTCTAGGAGAGGGAGGTGCAGCTGTTCAGAGAGCAGGATTCAGGAGGATTACTCAGACATGCATGAATTAAGCCAAAAACCGATCTGGTGGTTTTTTTATGAGAAAATTGCATTACCAGATGGTTGAAAACTACCAAAACTTGATTTTTCATGATATAGGTCTTTTAATACCCTGCGGCTACCCTGTAACTAAAAGGTCATCTGTTTATAGCTGCCTTTTAGAAAACGATTTATGTCATATGTAATCATGATTTATTGCCATTTTTCATGCTTTATTGTTTATCATATTGGTTATCATATATGTGTGTTTCATGCTTAATTGCTGTTTTTATATCCTCTAATTATGTGTTCTATGCTTTTATAAATGTATCATATGTATTGTTTCTTTATCACCGAATCATGTAAATCAACTTTAGTTATTGAAAGCTATACAAAGTAGTCACCTGTGCCCGTTTGCCCTTTCTTCTACACCCCTCTCCCTGCCCTTTTTTCTACATGATAATTAGTTAGAATTAAGCTTTTAGCTGACTGTGTAGTAAAAACAAACAACGCTACCTGCCAAACAGACAGTGACTCAGAAGCTGTCGCTGTGTCACCTTGCACTTCGGAGCAGAGTGACGGAGTGTTGGCAGGGTTATGCCTGGGTGACGCCACGTGTGTCTGGCGTGTCGCGACATATGGAGATGCTCCTCTGGCTCGGTGTGTGAGACAGGTCGCAGTCAGACAGGGCTCGATAACAAAGAAGGATGTAGAGCCAGAAGAAAAGTTTGACCCTGAAGCCACAGCTTGAGTTGTGTGTTCAGGGAGGGGTTTGGAAATGGGAAGTTTAGACAAAACATTTCAGGGGTTAGCTTGACAGGAATGTGGCACAAAGAGTAGGTGAGAGGAAAATGATGATCAGATTAGAAACATGAACCAAGGAAGAAGTGCAAAACAAACCCTAAATTCTGTATATTTTGTTACTAAAAAGGTGGACCTTCTTGTCAAAGTTTAAAACAGTGCATTAAAGCCTGAGGAAAATCTTTGAAGCTCGGGGTATTGTTTTATAATCAGACCAAACATTTCTCCCTGACCTCAGTGTTTGTAAATTTACAACAATTTACTGTCCTTGTAAAAGCCTGTCTCAACCCAAATGAGTAAAGATGTATAACAGCCATCAGACGATACAACCTCCAGCATCACTTATCATTTCTCTCAAAGTAGGAGGTTTGGATTTAGGATCTGAAGCTTAAGAAACCTTAAGATATGGTCAGCAGGCCTGGAACAGCCCTAAAAATCCATTATTGAGAGCTGTTAAAAGAAAAAGAAATCCTGGATTTTATAGAATGACTGGTGAGGTATTTCCATTTGACAAGAAAGAAACTTTATGAATCATTGTTAGAATGCTCCAACAATCCATCTGGCGCCTCTTTTGTCAGCAAAGGACAAACCTAAAAACTGTTCATACTGCCATACTTCATTTTTACCAACTTGATTGATAGTTATAAAAAATATTTCTGACCACAATAAGATTTTAAGGTCACTGGATTAAATCCTCCAAGTTAACAGGAAATGATTCATACAGGAAATCGTAGAGATGCCACTGAGATTAAAAACCTTCTTTTAATGTATATTTTGAATGAAGTACAAAGATAGTAAAAATTTAATTAAGGTTACAAAACGTGTAAAAAGTTCCATTAAAATTTTTAGGATTTCTATTGTCCTTGTGTTTAAACCTCAGCCTGGCCTTCTGTTTGCGTTTCAGCTTTATATTACAGAGTTTGCAGTGACACTAAGGACCTCTGAGAGGAAGACTGATTAAAAATGAAGAAGCCGAGCACAGGAGGACAAAGAAGGCCAAAAGAGCAGGTGGCTTTGTGTGCACAGCATATGCTTGGATGTGTGCCTGGACTCCTCACCTCCAGCGTGGTCAGCACTATCTTCTCCACAGAGGAGAAGTACGCCTCCCAGAGGAACTGAGTCTGCTGTCTGAGGGACAGGATCTTGTCCTGGTGGATGGAGCGCACTGTGGTGGGGATCTGTAAAGACAAACAGTGATCGGGTAAAGCTCAGGACAGACTGGCAATGCCACATACACAGGTTGGAAGTTCAAAAGATGAAGAACAAACTGGCATAGAAGCTCAAATATATGTTGTATTTAACTGGAAAATTTATTTCCAGCTGTTCGTTGAGTCGTTTGGGTTTTTAATGAAGTGGGATTGTGTTTAATAGTTGTAGTGCTCACAATTATTTTTCTCCAAAAAAAATCAGGAGAATCTAAATTTCTCTTCCAGGTTGCAGTTTGTATTCCTTTCTTTGGTTAAAGAACCAATCATCTATTTGTTAGAAGTCACTTAAAGTGCCCCGAGTCATACTAAAAGCTTAGAATAAATACTCCCTAGTTAGCCCATTGTTAGTCTGACAGAATGCATAATTTTATGACATCCTTTAGTGTCAACATTTATGTCCAAATAATGTTACCAAATGACACCAAAGAAACTAACAATAAATAACAGCAAAGTACCTAGTATTTATGATGCTAAACCTAGCAGATGGCTTGCTCTTAATAAACTAGCTAGCTAGCTATAGCTCAACAATTTTAACTACTGAACATCAAGCAATCTGGCCAGTTATCTACTAACAGCATAATGAGTTGAGTGTCCAACAGAATAAGTTGTGAATGTGTAACCACTCCCTAACCTACACTAGGCATGGACAGGACATGAAGTGTAGGAAACTGAGTTTGATCCTCTTTGGACCTCTAGCCCCATTTTTGGAGGTACGCCTCCTAGAGTAACCTTTACCTTTCAACTATTTGTTATTACGGAGACAAACAGTTGGTCTAAAGTCAATAAGAGTGAGTAGTTACTATTTATTATGTTTATTCGCTTCTTTACAACGAAAACAAGCTACTCAGCTATCTATAATGTGTATCTTTCATCCACCCACTATAATTTTTTGAGAATTTTCACATTCATAGTTTCCCCAAAGACCTTCCTATGAGAGCAATTTGAACATTTTATACCTTTTACAATCTGTAAAAAGCCTTCCAGAGTGTATGTTTGCCGAATTCAGAAAAAACAGCCTCGGGCTTAAAAGGTTAAAATGGAAAAATACTGTTAAGGATCCAAGGTATCAATTTAACTTTAGCAAAAAAGTTATGTAAAATCAGTTGTTTCCAATCAAATGAAACAAAAAAAGATGCCAAGGTAATGGCTTTATAGAAAAGCAACCATTAGCTCTAATATCTGAGCAACTGGGTAACAAGCCATTAAAATTGTGGCTAATTAGCTGCCTCTTTAAAAATGGACATTGTGTGAGCAAGAACATTTTGTCTCTTCTAGGCATTTACTTCAAAATAAAACGTCACCCTCAAAGCATGCAAAGGAATATTGTAAGTCTTGAAACGACAAAAATGAGACAGTAATGTATTTTTTTTTTCTTTTTTATGAATCTGCTTTGTCTACCTTTGAGCAACACTTGAGATGTTGACGCTTGAAGCAGCAGGTCAAGTTCCTGTCACTCAGGATTCAGCTCAGGTCAAGAGTCAAGCCTTCGTTTCTGTAACTTCAGGAAAGCTTTGGCATTTTGAGAAACGCTTTAATTTGCTTTGTAGCTGCGAGCGAGATGGGAGGATCAAGCCTGCCTGCACTGCTGGGCAGCAACTCTGATGGTGTACACTCACGTCTCGTCCAGGTCTCAGCAAGAAAACTAATGAAGGTGTTTACCAAAATGTCAGACTTCACCTTTAGATTTGACCCCATCAAGCCTAAAGTGCACATCAGCAGCTAGAGCTTGGTTAAAAAGTGCTGAAAATGTATAAGCAAGAGCTTCAAAAGATCGTTGGTTAGTTTTTATTTTGGCAGATGAATAAGAAAAGAGTGACTAGAGTAGTGTAGCATTTAAAAAAAAAAGAGAACCAGAAAATCGATTTGATGTAAGAATGAGACGAAGAATTGACAAAAAAGATTAAAGGCCGCACGCAACGCATTCATTTAACAGTTGAAAGCTCTGCATAAGCAGCATTTTGTCTATCATTTCTATCTCTACGTAACTGATAATGCAGAGACATTAGTTATGTATAACCCAAACAGCAAGTTCTATATGCAGACCATGCAGCCATTGCATCTGAATTCATAACATACATCTGAGGATTAATCCTGGACGGCTTGAGCACATTAGGTGCTGCACACACAGAGTTCCTCACGCCAAACAATATTATCATGTACCTCATTCAAATTAAGATTTAATGGGCATATAATTACTTTTCTCCCTATGAAGCACAAGCAATTCCAACCAAATTCATTGGCTCGGTCTGTTTAATTGCCCTCTCATAAGAATCCGAGACGCTGAGAAATATTTTGACACACTCTGTATCCTGCTGCCGTTTTGCTTCATCTACAGCGACCTCATCCTAAAGCAAAACCAAAACCGGATCCGGACCGACGGACCCGGTTCAGGGTGAAACTGCTGGTATGTGTTGGGGAGATTTCAGGTGATGCACACGAGCAGTTACCTGCAGGAGGAGCCTCTCGTCGCCGATGACTGCGGCGGTGTTCCAGTCGATAATTTCGGAGAAAGGCAGCTCCCAACCGTTGCTCAGCATCACTGGCACACACGCAGCCTGAGACACAGAAAGAGGGAAGCAGCATGTGTGAATCTGCAAAAACAAGCTTGCATACGGCAAGGGAACTTTCTTTGTATAGAACACTTTCAACAACATGGCAATTCAACGTGCTTTACGTGATTTGGGGAGAACAACGATACAAAAGAATATTGTAGACAAAATTTTTTTACATTCCAACCATTATTAATCGCTCACTCAAAGGCAGCTCTAAACATATGAGTTGCAAGCTTTGATTTAAAGCAGCTCAGTGTCGCAGCAGCTTTGCAGTCGTCTGGAAATTTGTTCCAGATGAGGGGAGCTTAAAAATGAAAGCTGCTTCTACATGTTTGGTTCTGAAGGTAAAATATGAAATGTGGGGAAAGAAGCAAGTGCTGAACCGTTCTCTGACGACTCATCTTCAAGGTTGGAAAAGGTAAAAACAAGTAAAAAACAAGATTATTTTGACAAAACAGTGTCACATGGTACAAAGTATTTCTTGTACTTTTTCCTTTACGTGACATTACTGAGAACTGCTGTCCTTCACTTGAGAATCAAATAACTTTAAGACTCATAATTATGTTTTAGAGTCACAACCATTTCCTTTTTTTGTTATGAAAAAAAAAAGAATTTTGTGCACTTTAAAAAGCCATTATTCACTCAGAGGGGATGATTACAGTTATTTTTGTTTGTTGTAATCTGCAATTTTGCAATGAGATAAAAACGCATCCTCATTCACAAATATTAGATTAACCAACATGGAGCTTTATACCACACATTTAGAAGATAAACTAAACTAATAACTCCTCCACATTGGCAGCGTTCGTCAACAGCTCTCTTCTCCCAAGCAATTCCTTTTTCCATGTGAATCCATGTCATTACAAGCACTTTAGGGCAAGATGTCTTAAAGTATATGTTAAAAAAATATTAGGCTTACTAAAAGGAGTAACACTGTCAAACTTTTGAAACATATGTAATTATTCATGCAATAAGTGTTTAAATGTTCAACACTCAGGAGACAAGTTACACATTTGGAGTTCTTATTGGGCCACATGAGAGGATGATTTAAGTTATTATTTTATAAACGGAATCTGTGAATATGTTGGTGTAGAACATTTTCATATTGATCACTTTTTTCCCCCCGTAGTTTTCTCTGTAAATACAGACCCATGTAGATAATAAGTAGTGACACAGCTTTTATTTTATATTCTACATGTTTTAACATGGAAGTGTCCCGAGGTCTCTGTCCTGTTTAATTAATCATTATAAAGTTATCAGAAAGTTTTAGTATGAATTTATAGCAGAAGTTTCTAAGGAAGGAAGGTTTGCTGACAGAGTTAACTGACAGATGACAGAACGGATGGATGACCAGATGGTGGATGGATATATGGATGAAATGATGGAGAGAAGGACAAAAGGACAGATGAACAGATCAAACGATAGATGGATAAATGAAAAGAAAAACACTGATGGATGGATGAAAACTGAAGAATGGATGAAAAGAAACAGAACAGAGAATGGACGTATGGATGAATAAATAGACGGCTGATAGACAAAACAAGAGAAAACTAAATAGATGGGATTGATTGATGGGAGGATGGATAAATGGGCAAAAAGATGGATAAATAACCGGATGAATGGATATATGGCTAAATGACAGAAAGCAGACAGATGTTTGAACGAACGGATGAACAGAACTGAACTTTCAGACAAACTCTGAAAACTGTATTTCTCATGATGTTTTTTTTTCTTATATATATCCAAATGCTGCATAAAGTGCAAACAATTAACTAGGCAAGCGCTGCATATGCATTAATGATAAAACGAGACCCCGACCCCCATCAGATGAGCTTCCAGATAAATAGAAACAAACCGTGTATAATATATCGCCACAGCCAGCAAATGTTTAAGATTCGTCTGCTGATAGGCTGTGCTACGTGATTCTGCAGTAAAACTAAAAGAAACGAAGCTTAGGAAAAGCATGAGATTATACAAAGTTTATTCCCTCGGCAGCAACACTCTCAAAGTGAAAGATGCTCAAAAAGAATATCTTAATTACTTGGTTGGTGTTTATTTAGTTCCTAAAAGATCACTTAATCATTCACAAGCCTTAAAATAATAAATAAATAAAAACCACAAATCAATTAAATGGAGCTTCTTCGGAGGGTTTAAATTCTTTGATCCTAATATCAAGTGTTCAGCTTTTGTGCATCTATATTTTCTCCATTTTTTGCCACATCAGTTTGAAGAGCATCAGGAGTGGGGGGGTTATTACTCAGAGGAGGTGAGCTGCAGGAATGACGAGGAGGAAAGGGAGTATAAAAAAAGATCAAAAGGCAAAGGAAAGTGGATACACGGACATAAAAAACAGATGAAAAGAGGCGAGATAGTGAGGCTGAATGTGACCTTTGGCAGAGGGATGGAGGGATGGGTGGAGAGCGGCAGAGAACAGGTGGTGTGTGAGTGTGTGTGTCTTGGGTAGTTTGATGTAATGACAGCCTTGTCATCCCGGGGTCATAAAGGTGTCATCTGAAGCAGAGCTGTCCCCCGGGCTCAGTGCACGCACAGATGCCGACAGCAGCCGAAAAGGCGCTGACCTCACAGCCGAGCGGCGTCGGCATGCAAAGCTCCAAAGCCTGCACACCCTGCACCCTTCATCTTCAACACGACAGTGCAAAACTGATGGATCATTGAGTCAGACAAATGGAGAAAGGAAAGAAAAGGGCACATTTCACTCTCGAGTGAAGTGCGGTGTGTCCCTCTGTGTGTGTGTGTGAGGCTGCTGATACTGAGATAAGCACACTTCTGAGGGTGCACTCTGTGGACAGAAGTGTTTGGAAAGGAGAGGTAAAGGACAGTGCAGTGGTGCCGCAGAAGAGTTAGAGAAATGGATGAACAGACACATTAGGGGAGATAAGTGAGGCTGGAGGAAGAAAAAAAAAATGTGTTTCCACTAAGAGGAATAAGAGCAGCATTTTCACCTCTAATCCACCGCAGGTTATAACTGATGTTCACTTTAATGGCAAAACAAACCTGCAAACAGCTGATTTAATAATTTAAAGAACTGGTTTCCTCCTGATTTACAGCATCGTCATTTCATCTCTGCAAATATTTAAACAGTCAATTCTGTCCTGCTGACATTTTAAAATGTTTTTGTCCCTATACAACAAAACTGAATGAGTTTCTTTCGGATTTTACGTGACTGACAAACACAAAGTAGTGCTTCACTAAAGTAGAAAGAAAATCTTAACAGTAAGACATTTTATTTAACTGCAGCTGCACCCTCGACCGCTGGGAGACGGGACAACTCTGGGTAAAATCACATCCCTACTGGACATCGTCTCCCAGTCTGTGCACGAAGCTGCAGCTGAACTCGCTCAGAGGCAGACTGCAGCATCCTTGGTGCACAAAGGAGCATCACAGCAGATCCTTCCTCCTCCAGCAGCTGCTACATCGTATAACCATCACCGCTCCCAAAAAAAACTCATACCTTTACATACCTGCAATTATGGCACCTTTTTATTTTTCATTTCTTGTAAATGTTGTGCTTTTTTGTGATTCTATTCTATTATTCGGAGTAGATGCGGTTTATAATTTTAGGCCTGTGAATATTCTCATTCATCCAGGTCATGGTTATCTCAAGGAAATTTCAATCAAACGCAACTGGACTTGGTAATTTGTAAATTACCAATTACCAATTACCAAGTCCGGTTTATAATTTTGTCTCCATCACCAGTGGTCATCTAAAAACATGTTTTCTTAGTGCTGGCTGATATAGAAAAAGAGCATATCGATGAAGGAATAGTCATATTAATCGATATCGATAATCATCGGTAAATATCACATAATGTAAAAAAAATATTTTAAGTGCCTGCCCGGGCATTTTGTCATTCTTAAATGAACTAAGTTTAACTAAGAATTACATTTATTAATTTTTCAAAGAATTCTTCTTTTTATCTTAACTAAATTTGTAAGATACAGAAACAAATCAAGGGACTTGAGTAACATCAGTAAATTCAAAGAAAATATATATATATTTAAATTATGTTAGTAATTTAAATTAAAGGCTTATTTTTAATCTTTCAAACATTTTATGACACTTTATAATATTAATGGCTGAAACCCTTGGTTGAGTTTGTCAATAAAGCTTATTCAAATTCACTTCAGCTCTTCAGCTGTTGGCTAAAGCAAAAGCTAACCAGCTAGTCATCAGAGTGTAGATGGAGCCCAAAACACTGCAGCCCAGTCCACTTACTGAGAGCTGAAGCCGGCTGGTCTATCCAGCCCCTGTAGTGTTTTTTTTTTTAAGCGTTTTTCACTTCTGAGGACCTGGAGAAGAAGCGGAGGGAAATTTAAAAGCCACAGATGTTGTTAGCAGCGCGACCTGGGTAAGTTTCCTGTGTCTCTCTGTAAGAGATTCATAGCGAGCGGGGAGAGGGGAGTCCTGGTTAAAACAGCTGATCCTAATTTTTATATTTCGGTTATTATTGCTATGTTTAGTGTTTTAATGCGTCGAGGATCGTTTATAACGGGGCAAAACCTTTACCTGAGCCTCTGACATTTATCCAGAACATCCTCCGCTGCTGCCTTGCTGTGACATCTGACCCTATGTTTTCCCCAGTTCTTCGTTGTACAACATCAAAACTCAGGCACATTAAAAATAAATGCATCAGTGGGCAGCAATTGTTAAGCTGCTCTGTTAACTATTTGGCTCGAGGCGAACTGCAAAAAGAACAACCTGTGGTTTTCCTTCAGCTGTTTTTTTGTCTTCCTACTTTTCAATTTTTCCAAATTCATTTAGTTCATGACTAACATTTGTGTGGCAATCAAGAGTTTCCTACCTAAGATGTGATTCTCTACAACTCCTCCAAAGTTACCACTTCCTCTCTTGGCTGCTTCATCACTTTATTTTGTGCCAACTAATGTAGTTTTTATCTACCTTTTTGTGTTTTGTCAATTTAAATGATTTATTGTCAGTTTGTTTTGTATTTATCTAGTCTAGTCTGCCTTTTAAACACTAATATTCTCCAACTCCAGGGCCTCCACTGAACAGCTGTATTTATAATTGGATTAAAGTGCACCTAGGTGGGCCGCTACTGTTTACTAATAAAGGGGCTTCTTCAGGGTCGCACAATTTTTTTTTTAGCTGCATTCCAAATGAAATACTCTAAAGCCACAGTTTTCAGATGTAAATTTGTATAAGTTGTTTCAATAACTTGAACAGAGCTTTAATAAATCAGAATCATCCAGTCCAGCTTTGGTCACTATGCGTTTTAGTGATGATGGAATACACTTAAGATTTTTCAGATATGCTAAACTAATCTGAAGCTGTGAATCATATATATTTTATTTTTTACTATGCGCTAAAACTGCATTCTAATTTATATTTATGTATATTTAGAACTAAAATAAAGTTTTAACCCATCAGCAAAGTGTATTAGAGTATCTATAAGCAGCATAGAATGATGCAGGTAAATCTTTGACCAGAATAATTTATTTTGGTTTTTGAACTAACAAATGAAAGCTAAAATCTGAATTGTCAACTTAATATCCAGCAATATATTTCTACATTTCACCTTTTTATTTTCAGACTGCATAACAGTGGTATTTTTTCTGTGGATGGCAAATATTTCATATTTTGATCAAGCGATGGCACGTTACTTGGGTAGTTTGGGTTTTGTTGCTTATTTTATTTCTTGAGGACCGTTTCTAGATTCTCGGGTCTTGTTTTAGGTTTTCCGGTTTTTATTATTCTTGTCCCTCCGTTGCTCTGCTCTTTAGCTTTTTTTTTTTTTTTTTTTTTTTAGCCAAACTGTGTTCAACTTGAATGTCTCCCTGCTTGCTTCAGCTGCTGCCCTTTCCCCTCATTAGTTTATTTGATTCCTTAATCACTTTCCATTCCTGTTTTTCCGGTCAAGACCCATCTGTAAGTGTATTTATTTTTAATAAAATCTTTAAAAGCCTCATTGGTATCGATCTGTGTTTGGGTTCTGCCACACCCACTCACGTTTGGACAAGAGATGGTAAACTTTTAACTCGGCACAACCTTGAACTGTTGACAAAACATTAAAGGAGGAGTAGAAAACGTGAATCAGTGCCACCCTGGGCTGAGAGCCATGTAGCCCAAATCAAGCTGGTCAACAAGCAAGCAATCAAACCCAGTTTAAAAAGTATTGCATGAAAATGTTATCATGGTCACATTTAAATAGAATAGGATAATCCTTTAATTGTCCCGCATGAGGAAATTTGGTTGTAACAGCAGCAAAAAACACATAGAAACTGAACAGAGACGCACACAAGTTTTACACAAGAAAAAAAAAGATTTTCATTATGTACAATAGTGAGACAAAAAGAGTACTGTACAGTTTTTAAGGTTAAGTAAAGATAAAGTGTTAAACCCAGGGTGATCGTGGGCAAACAGAGCAGGATACTGAAAGATGCTTATATAATTAGAATATTTAGGACAGTTAGAAAAGTACAGATTGTGAATTGCACTATGTATTAAAAAGTAAACGTGTAACTCCCAATAAGTCCTGACAACAAAAGACTGAAGGAATCCAAAATGTATAATTTGGGTTTAGAGACAGAAAGAGGCCAGTAGAGCTTAGTTAAGGTCTAAACTGTTGCTATTTACTGCATTAAAAATAATTACTAATCCCTTAATTAAAGAACCAAGTGAATAATGGGCGTATGAGAGTGGTATTTACTATTCTTTCCAGCTATATTGCTGAAAGAGTTGGGACGTTACAGCACAGGCGATGTTTATACACAATCCTGTGTTTGTGCTGCTCTTTTTCTTTGGTGTTTTTCGGCTCTTCAATTTTTATTTATCCTTACCTGCAGCGCCTCAAGGAACCGAAAGGAGCCCAGCCGTCTGCCGCGGGGCACCAAACAGAAGGTCGAATTGTGGAGCATCTCCTTATAGTCGTATCTGTAAAAAGAGAAAGAGACAAGCCATCTGTGAATTCAATAATAATAATAATAATCCATTTTATTTCTTAGGCGCCTTTCTGGACACTCAAGGTCCTTTGAGCATTGATATGCTCTGTTCCTGTATCGTCCAGTCCTGACCTACACATTAAAGGGAAGATAAAAAAAAAATCTTAGTGCTTGTTTTAATCTTCATATCTGGTTTCTACTTCTTGATTTCTCCCCCATCTTTTCTCCATGTTTTCAGCTACTTTCTAAGCCTATTCAACATCTTTTTACTTCCCGTCTGCCTCCCTCCCCTTCTCCTCCTCCAGTAGCTCCCTGATTCCCCCACGTTTCTCCAGTGAGGTGTGTCTTATTGCTCTCCAAACAGGGTGATCAACCCTGTCAGGGGTAATGAGCTGAGAGTGACACCTGCTTCCACCACACAGCTGGCTCTGTCTCTGTGTGATAAACTGAGACGGAAATGGAGAAACTGTGTATCTGCGCACCAATCTGTGTGTCTTCATTCTACTTTTGTATGTTTTTACAGGTATGTGTGTAAACAATATTATCTTAGAAGTATGTTTTTGTTGAAAACTAAAATAAAATAAAAGACAGAGCACCAGTTTCTTTTCTTTCATCTGTCCAAAAACCTTCCTGTTTTCATGTACTCAAATCAAACTATAATTTGTGTAAATAATAGGATTTTATGATGCATCTCTACCAAACTGTAATGCAGATAAGAGCTGAAACCATTTTGTTTCCTCACTGATGCAAATGTCTGAAGGTTTTCTGACCTAAACCAATCATTTGACCATGGCTAGTCCATTTGTTATGACTTCTTCACTGATAAGGCCTCCCACCTGGCCTTTGAAGCAGTAAATAGCACTTTAATCTTACCTCTTGTCTCCTACCTTGACATTAAAGTCAGAACCCTTAAATGGCTTCAGTGATACCAGTCTGAGAAGTGTTTCTTTCTGTCCATTTATGGAAATAATCCGATTGCAGTGGGGTAACTTAAAGCTCAGTTTTAAATCTATTCCTCTTCTTTTTATCAACATATTATCAGGCTTTCAGAAAGCTCATCCCCAGAATTATTATATATCTTCTTCAGGTTATTTTCAAAGTTTATTGTTAAAAAAAACAACAACTAACTCTTTAAAAAGTAGTTTCTTTTCTATTTGACAATTATTTAGACCGTCTAAAAAACACAGTAAGGATAGATCACTGCACCTCAGCTGTGGTTTGTTGTTTTCTTATTCAGAAGATGCAACATTAGCTTAACGTCAAGGAGAGCTAGCTGCATGAAATGCTCTTTTTTTTTTTAAGACGGCAATTGTTTTTTGAAGACAGAGATTCACTTTTGTCTCAACCCAGCTCTGACCTGAGGAGAGTAATCTAGATCTGTGGATAACCTTCCACAGGAACTCATCATCCAGAGAATCAAACCCACCCAGTCAAATATCTTTTAGTTTAAAGGATTTTTTCACACAGCTTTTGAGAACCAGAGGAAATCCTTCACAGCCTAAGCTTACATTTATTTCCCCCCTACAAAACATTTAATATGCAGACAGAAGGGTTTCCCAGTAAGCACCCCTGAGAAACCTCGTATATAATCTGCTGCACATCCAACCATCATGGAAACATCTACTTATATAGTTAAAGTCACACCAGAAGATTAGGAACATATTGTACAACACAAGCTCTTTTCATCTTTAGGCTTCAAAACATCTTTATCTGCAGCATAATTGTTCTGTTTAAACAAACTATAACATCTCCATCACACATATGAGAACCGGAGTATGGGACTTTTTAAGTCAGTTACATCAAGTACAACACAATCTTTTACTAGAATCATGATTTACACAAAATGAAGGAAGTCAATACCGTACTATTTTAATTTGGGGGGGTACCCTAGATTGCTCAGGGAACAGACTTCAAAATACTCCTGCAGGTTTATAAATCACTGAATGGCTTGGCAACTTCTGTATACCAAACTATTAGCCCCTACAATCAGAAACAAACATGGAGAAGCAGCTTTAAGTTTCTATGCTCCTCTTATCTGACGACTGAAAACCTGCTGAAACACTGAGGTGCTTTATATAAAAACTAAAAACTCATCTGTTAAAAGCTGCCTTTGGGTAAGCGATTAATAACAGCTGGTATGTCATGCGTTTGTGTTTCTAATGTTGTATTTTATGCTTTATAATATATCATATGTTTTGTGTTTAATTGCTTTTTTTATTTTATGGTTACATTTAGATGCTCTCAGTGAGGTCGAATGGGCTGCTTCGTGCCCAAGAACGAAATTGTGTAAAGACAAATATACTGAGCGAGTGCGACATCCTAGTTTAGATGAAGCTGCACAAAGCCAGACCGTCTGGATCGGACAATCTGACGACCTGAGAGTGTGAAAGTAATTTCCTCTAATGTTGTATTTTATTCGTTTGATGCTTTATTATGCATCACATGTTGTGTGCTTCTTTATCGCTGAATTTTTTAAAGGATCTTGAATTACCCTGTTGTTGAAAGTGTGCTATACAAATCAAATTGCCTTGCCTATAATAGGTTCTTGAATAAGTAAAGGGGACACCTTATGCAACTTATTTCATCCCTTTGTGTTAACATTTGGGTCTCTGCTTTCTCTGTACACACATCGATCCTTTTTTCTCTATAAGGCAATTTAAAATGTGCCTTATTTTGACGTGACAAACTCGACTGTCAGGGCCACCTGCAGCCCAGTAAAGAAGCATGATATGTCCACTTTAAAGTCTTTGAATATATGCCGTCCCTTGGTTTTTATAGGGTGTGTGTTATGAAATGAAAATGAGCTCAGAGGTTCTCCAGGTATGAGGTTAAAAGACTTCAGAGGCAGAAAATCATTTCTGATATAACTGTAATCCATACAAGGTGAAGGTTGCAGGACACCAAGCATAGATTCTGCTCTATTTATGATGCTGTGGACGTACTTTGTGCAGAAGTGTGACAGTGGTTGCTGATGCTGCCTCTGGCGCGTTGCGGTGCATGCAGATTAAAGAGATAAGTCAAAAATCTTCTTTCATCTCCAGAACACAAACACGGTAACCACTGAAGGCTGCCACTCGTCTCCTCTCAGGCAGAGCTCCGCTGACGTGTGGGAACACGAAGGCTCGCGATAAAAATCCCACCCTCATTCACACCTACGTGCTGCAGAGTGTCCTCAGTTATCGCACAGACTCGCAAAGACGAGCACAGGGAGGACAGGCGACAGCTGCGCACCCTCACACCGACGTGCCGTCACCTGTCGATGGAGACGAAGAAGCCATCTTACCCCATATTTCCACACCAGCTGTCTGCCTGGACGCTGCGTGAGCAAGTTAACAGCCTACGAGATACACCAAGCATCTGAAGGCAATGAATATAAATGTGGAGTTTAATGAACAGCAGACATGTAACAAGTTTAAGCAGGCAGTTCCACTGTCACATCCCCTCATGTTTGATATAATATACATTGCTTTACATTTGTCTCATTTTTTTCCAGGGGTTTACAGAAAAGTTGTTTCAAGTCTATATAAGAGAGGAACTAAGGCCTCTGGAGAAAACCACAGGCTTAATGGGGGCGGGTTTTGACCAGGATGCGGCAGTCGTTTCCTGCCCACATCATTCACTTAACTGATCTTTTCACAGAAGAGATCCAGAACCCTTCTTGTTGCTGTTTTGTACAATTTTTCTGCAATAAAGAAGCTCTTCGGTTTTATCAGGGTAAAAACGAAAAACATGGATGAGCTTAAATTCGCTTCCGTATGAACCTTGCTATTTTCACGAATCTCCATCTGGGTGTAAAGTAATAAAACTCACAACCAAATTGAAGCCGACATGTGAAGGACTCGAAATACAAATGTATCATAAGCAAGGTCAAGCAAGCCACTAATAAATAATACAAGCAGAATGAAGCCAGAAACATAAAGGATGACCTCTGCATCTGCAGCATTTTCATGTGAGTTGAACGACTGAATCACGCCATGGTAACCTGTCAATACGAGTCTCAATTTCATCTGCAACATTCAGATAAAAGGGTCAAAACAACATGAAGCGCTGATCCATCCTGTCATGTATCAGCAGTTCAGGTAGTGTTCTTTGTAAATAAAAGGAAGCCTGGAGTGAAAATTTTGTTTAATAGATGCGCATAAAGAAATGAGTTGAGACTAAAACAGAGTTAAAAAAAAAATCATGACTTCCTTGAGGGCTTTGGTTGCAGCCTTGGTTTGTTCAATTTTCCTCCACTGCTTCAGTTATACACACACACAAACTAATTAGCTTAATTAGTGTCCTTTAGCTATATGCTAACCCCAGTTAGCATTAGCACAAATATCCTGTTGCTATACGTTTCTTTAGTCAATAGTGACATTTTTTTTTAATATAAATTGACTCTCTCTGAAAAAATGCTAATGCTTACACCAACTAAATTCTATTCAGGTGTTTAAAGTCACAATTAGGCTAACAGACATGACACTGTAGTCAAAGGAGTGAAAAAACTGGGATTGACAAACTACATATGCAAAGAGCTATCTTGAATAGCTAAAGAGAAAAAAAAAGTGCAGTACTTACAAGCTAGCTGCTCAGCTGATGCTAAATGCTAACAATTTTAGTACAAGGTAAAGGTGCCTTTCCCTGTTAAGAGGTGAAAAAATGTATCATATTTATGTAGTTAAGCCTTTTTGACATAAAATACTTGGGCATATGGAAGTATATTCATTTGCTTCTAATTAAATATTTTAAACTTGCACTTTTTCTGCTTGATAGATAAATTATAAGGTTAAATTATGACCAATACATTTAGGGTTTAACATTAAAGATTTAGAATGAGATCTTCCTAAGAGACAAAATAGCACCATGACAATTATTCAAATTTAATTATTTATTTTTTTACAGGAAATTGGAAGCCAAGCCTTTCTCAAGAAGCGGCCAAGCTGCAAAACAGTTGTAGGTATGCAGTTTGCCACAAAATTATCTGAAATAGATGTGCAGAACGGAAAAAAAAAAAAAAGAGGAAACAGTTTCGCTAAGATGCAACAGGATTTCTCCCCGTTCACTCCTACCACCTAACAGACAACTACACTGTCCATCAGTTAAATGTGGTGCTCCAAAGTGATGAGAAAACACAACCTCAACGCGTCTGACTGTTGTCAGAGGAGCAGAGGAAAATAAGATCAAAGTTGCTGCTTACTGAGACATTTCTTACATTAACCTCTAGGACTTCTTTCATACATTCCTCTTCATTCTCTCACCAATTTATTTGTCTTCCAAAGTAAGTTTGGAGTGTGTTGGTTTAATAATGGTTTCTGGAACAAAACCACAACTCAGTGGGGTTTAGTGAGCACACCCATGAGGGTTTTCAATTTCATAAAAATGATTGGGAAATAAATTAGGGTATTGAATAGGATGACTTATCAAGAAAACTGAATTTTAGTTACACGCGAGTCTTGCAGGGGCACATCAATTAAAGCATGCTTATTATTATGACTCACAAATCAGCACATGTGGATAAAAAAATAACTACAACAGTTCAGCGACAGATTTCAGCAGTAATAAAAAATTTTAAAAAGCAAGTGTGCAAGCTGAAGCATATTGTTGTGCATGTTTCCCATGAGAATGCAACAGATGTGCCGGATAAATGCGCTCCTGACTAACAGAGATAGTATGTGTTTGGTGAAGGGGAATGTGAGTGTGTTTTTCAGGGATCCATCCAGCCGTTTCCGTGTATAAACATTTAAGGCTGATAACGTGTGCACACATGGGTAGTGATAAATATGAGCTACAAAAGCATCTGCAGAGTTCCTTTGCATTTATGTCCTTTCCATTGCCACATTTCTACCTAACCCACAGCTGTACAGAAGTGTGTGAGTGTGCAAGAGTCCATTTTGTTCAATTTCCCCTACACTGCTGAAAAGCTGGAGTAAACTGGAGTTCTCTCTGTGCTAAAAACATGTTTCTGTAGTCAAAGCGGTAAAAAAACTTGGATCGACTGATTAACTACATTTACGAGCCATCTTCAAAAGTGTGGGCCAATAAAACTGAAGAGAAAGAAAAAGAGCAGCAGTTATAAGCTAGCTGCTTAGCTGATGCTAAATGCTAACAATCGTAGGGCAAGGTAAACGTGTCTTTAACCATTGTAGGGGTTAAACAAAATAATCCCATTAAAGTAGCAGGATAGTTCTCTGAATTTGACACACTATGTGTCCCACACATTTACCACAAAGATTTTCATGTATGTTAATTCGCATTTTAACACAAATATACATATTTTTAAATGTTTTTAGAAGTTTTATGGTTTTCTTCTGTTAAAATGATTGAAAAAACTAAAATATTGTTAATGTCTGAGATTTTAGGCTTAAACATTATAAATATAATTTTAAATATTATTTTATAGCGAATGACCCAGTTAAGCTTTTTTGACATTTAATATACTTGGGACTATTTAAGTTTTAACTAAAACAAAAATAAAAAAAGATTTTTTTTTGCTTGACCTTATACAGCCATGGGAAATGCCAGAGCCAAACGACATACTTTTTTAAACTTGAGGAACCAAACTATCAGTCTGTAATTTAACATCATAATAAATAACCTTATAATCATTGTCTGTTAAACGGTGGTTGTTACTTCCAAGATGAGTTAACACACAGCTTGGTGTCATCCCACAACTATGTATTATCTATTGATTGATGTTCAGCCCACATAGTGAAGGCTACGTCTTAACTTCATGGCTTTGGCAACCCTGTAAAAAGAATTCCAACAACCTACAGAAACCTTTGGATAAGCCTAAGATGTCATGAATTAAATGATCAGGCTCAGACACGAAATAAGAACATTGAATCTAAAGAAAAGGCCACTGAAAAAGGTTAAAGCCAAGCCATCATGTACAGACAAGTGAGGGTTGTTTAAAAAATCCACCAAATGATTGATGCAGCACACACAACCACATTTTATTGCACCCAGTGACGAAATTAGCCAGTTACAAAGCTTGCAACAGAACATCCATTTAACTGTTTTATATTCTGACATAACCCTTCATATACTTTCTTGTGATTTTATGCTGCAGACTACTTTAAAGTAGGGCATAGTTTTAAAGAGGAAGCTAAATATCGAATGGTTTTCTAATTTGTTTCTATATAAAAACCATTGATTGTATATATGAGCTGGACGGAGCTTCACGCGTTGGTTTCTGAAGAGCTGATCTGAAGCGTAATTGCCAGTTACCACCACAGTCATCTTGGCCATGTAACGTGTCGAAACTCCAGGAATATACAAAAACAGGCAAAAAGGTGGACTTCAGAGTGTTAGTTCAGATGATCGACGCCCATAAACCCTGAGCCGATGTTACTATAAGCTATCTGAGCTAACTGAAACTAGCGGAGGATGGCGTTCTTAGCCGGAAAAAACACGATTGAGTGATTCAGCTACCCCCTCTGCTGTCGAGCCGGATTCAATAATTTTGTCAAATGAAAGCATGAAGCCTTTTTAGTCCATAACTTTCTCTAAAATGAAAAGGAGTTATTAAAAGGAAAATTAGTTAATATTGTAAAGAAGAAATTTGTTAATTTTAAGCGCCACAAGCTCTAGCTTTGATGGCTGATCTGAGACCTGTTAATCATAAGAACACAGCCTTGATTATTCATTATTTAAAGTTAAATTATACCTACAAAAAAAAATAGAACACCCCTCTCAGAGTTGTCATGACTGTAAACTTGACATATTCAACCTAAAATGGTGAACTAGGCAAAACATGTTTATTTCGGCTGTGAAGTTGGCATTTATAACATGGGAGTCCTTTCTGGACCCGGCCCCTAGCGGATGAGGGAGGCACTGCAATTTTTCTCATGTCCACATTGGCTAAACTTGTGACAAGCAGAGTTTACCCCTTGATAAAAACTTGCAAAAAGCAAAGGTTACTACTTTGGCTAACTTTGTCTTTGGGTACGTCTCCATAGGCTCTGTACATTTGGACGCTAAAGCTTTTGCCAGCTTTAGCCAAATAACTCAAGCTCAGTCAGAATGGACAGAAAAATTCTGTATAACAAATCATTCTACCTTCAAAGGGCTCATTTGAACTTACTTTTAGACTTTGAGCCATTTTAACACATAGCCAAGCTCTGATCCAAGCCACTCCATTGTACCTATTGGTGCATGACGGTGTCATTGCCTGCTGACCTGAAGACAGACTTTTCCATCTGAAAACATAATTCTCTCAGCAAGATACTGCCACCACCATGTTTCACAGTCTGGATGCTGTGTAAACACTATCACAATAAACATGATAAAATAAACAAAATAACCACAACCAAAATCCTTAACAGATAAGCATATTTATTACCAGCAGTAGGTTCAATATTCCCTACTGAGGCTTAAAACACAATTTTGGCCTTGGCCGTTACTTTGTGCCTTTTGTTGATATATCCTGGCCTTTACCGTTGCGTCATGGCTTTGGATTTTGTTGACCCTCCTTCCGAGCTGAACAAATCTCCCTTAACATTTATACAGTTTACTAACATCACATCTTATCGTGTTTGTGGGATACTGTACATAGAACATAAACTGTTGTATTTCTTTAGATGGAAGATATGTGCTCTAGGACACCGTTTAGGACATACTGTCAGAAATCAGACATTGAGATAAGGAGGCTGTATTGTTTGCTGCTCTAGTCCACAAGTGTTTGTTTTATTGAATATATCAAAAAACATTCATAACAGCAGAGAACATTTCTGCAAACAATCATGCTACAACGTAATTTGTCTACACAATCAGAAGTGCTGTAGGTCGTACTATAAGACCAGGATCGCGGTTTTCAAACCCAAATATTATTATTCAAACATAAAACACATGCTTTACCAAGATAGATTGTGTTAAATATGAAGCATCTTGACATAAGAATAGATCAAATTGGAACAAGACCTCGATATGAAAGGTCTTTCTGCCCCGTCAAGAATGTTTTCTGCTGATGGATCTGTTATTGCTTTTTTTATCCTCTCTGCTGTTCTCAGTCATTGTCACCATAACTGAATTCAGAGCTACTACAGTCAAATCACAACACCAATCCTAAACTAACTGCACACATTCAGAAAATTCATGATTTGTTACAGGGCATCAATATGCAGAAGCTGCACATCCCCCCATTCACTGCTTATGTATATTAAGAATATCTCTGCTGCCAATACATGATGAGCCTTACTTGTCAGATTTTCCCTGGAAATCCCCTGTAACTGAGCGCTGCAGCATGAATTATAAAGCAACCAGGTGTGAGGGATGTCAAAGATATTCTCAGTTATTTTTCTCCATTCTGAGTAAGAGCTGAAATGAAGGTCGGACAGCGAGCAAGCCAATAAGCTACGGCTGTTTACAGGGCAAACAAAACCAAAAAATCCCCACAAAAAAAAACGGTTTATATATTATGGAAAGAAACGGCTATTCAGACAAACCTGTTACTTTAAAAAAGAAAGAAATTGCTCCCAAAGCCCAATATCTAGTTGTAACATATGTGGCAGCAAAAACTGCCATATGGCAACTCCTATTGAGAGTGAGGAGTCACGTGCCTATTAGGGCGGGGTCTGAATTGGTCGGCCATGATGGTTGGAGGCAAAGGAGTAGGTTTGATTTTGAGATTGGTGGGGACACAAAAGTGCTCCAAGGCAGCACTCTTCAAAGTTGAAGTTTTTTGCATTAGCAATCATAATTTCACATTTTGCAGAAGTTATAGGTTAAAGTAACTAACGAAAGAATAGAAGTCAAATTCGAAAGGTTCTAATCTTTACTCTTTAGTCCAGGGCTGTAGTGCAACTGTGCATCATGTCAATTAAAATACTATCAGCAACATTGGAAATACATGGGATCTCTTGGATATAAGGCTCTGGTTTAAAAGCCACATGGGGGAATCAATGTTATTCAGATCATCAAGGTATGCTGTTCGGTTCTTGTTTGACATTTTAAAGCCGATAAACTTTTTAAACAATAGACGAGGCTCCTCTTTTTTGGAATTACTTCATCTGAATTGTGTGCTTCGCTCCTGCCACAAGCTGTACTTAGTTAAAAACGTTATTTCCTACACTGTGGTGAAGAGCGTGTAGCAGTGAAATCGGTCCTGGCTGAAACAATTCCCCATATTAAACGTTCCGGAAGTTGTCCAAGCTGTTCACCGGTATAGGGGTATATTAAAAATCCATATAACGAAAATAAACACCGGTTTTTGGTATGAACCAGTATACTGCCCAGGCCTTCTTTGACTCCTAAAAAAGTGTCTTATATAGAGTTTTCTTTTCTTGGATATAGTTCAAATCCAATACAGCACACACACGTAAGCAAACAGGCACAAACAAAAAATGTAAATGACACCAGTAAAAACCCATCTAGCTGACGTGACCCGGACAGAAAAAATGCCAAACTCGCAGATTCCTCTCATCTGGCCCAACTAGTTGTAGCTTGAGATGTAAACAGACATTTGACAAGCTGATTTTGAGAGCAAATGGAATGAGAGCGGGGACGTCCAATCACATGTAACTTAGTGAGAACCTGGCCGCCGATCAGGAAGCGATATTTAGGTTAGAGGCGTTTATTTATTTCGGCGGGACAGATCTGCCAATACAAGGAAAGTAAGAAAGTACAGCAATGGAGAGAGTCAAGGCAAAAGAAAATGGACCTTACAGGGACAAGCTTATACCCACCGAAAAACAGCGGTTTTGGAGAAGCTCTAAGACATCAAACACCCCTACGAGCTCCCCTGCAGCGGAATGGCATAGAGACCTGAACCATTTGCTTCCGTGCACGTATATGGTTATTGTAATTTACCTTGTTTTTGGTGTGAGTTATTACACGATGCAGGAGTTTAAAAGCCACAAGTCTTTGGAAAGCTACGAGGCTTTCTGCTGTGGCTGGGTGCAGGACTTGGCCATCTACAAGCCTCCAGGTGGCGAAAACAGTGCTGTACTGGCAAAGGTAATTTTTCTTAACATGCGTTTTAGTGTGTCGTAATTACACTGCATTTAGCAGACACTTCTTGACCAAAATGACCAAGTAATTCACTGCGACTGCTTCATAAACACTAGATTGTGACAAGATGTTCAATGTACACAAACGTTTCCAACATGTTTTGATGTAGGCTAAAGCTGTGTGCCGCATCTTTAGGTATTTAGCTGTAATTTGATTTTAGCATAATGACACATACTTTACCAGGTATAGACTATATGGCACCAGTTTTTTTGTTTTTGTTGGGGGCTGACAAACCGGTTCTGGGTTGGCTATGGTAGTTAAATGTGTGATTGCAAGATGTAAATGTCCTGGTTAGATTAACCCTTTTTGCCCCGCTGGCAGCAGTAGTTGCCAAAGTATATCACTGTCATTTATGACTCACAATCAGGTCAGAGACTTGCTCTCCTTGATGCTGTGTCCATTTTGGTACCCTAAAAAACTGTATTCCGTTGTTCCTATGTTTTCCATATGCACTGTGTGGTGTTACAGAAGTTTTTAACAGCAGTGAGTTCCAGGCATGGTAAAACAGTGCGGAATTGCGAGAACCTTCTCTACTACCGAGTTAACAACAAACCAAACAATCACAGTTTGCCGCTGGAATGATGCCAACATGGCGGAAACTGCAATATCGAGGGGAGGGGCTCTATACCTTGACAACCCCTCACTCTCAATAGCTGCAAATGTGTCTGAAGCCATTGTAGAGGAATTTCACATTTCATTTCTAAGCCATACCGCCCAGTCCTACATAACAGGTTGCTTCATTATCTGCTCTAGACCAACAACCACTTTACTTTTTATCTGTTAAGCTTCTTTAGGTCATCGCATGATTTGTTTTGTGAGATTTTTTTATCTGCTTCTTGTTGTCAGATTGGTTCTATTTAGATCATTTCTAGCTTTAGGAAGTAGTGAGGCCTGGTCATCGATCCAGCCAGTTAAAACTGAAGCAGAAATGTGGCTAAACCGCAGTTAATTCATGATTTAACAAGGATGTATTTGTATCTTCCCATTGGACCAGATTGGTTTGGATAGTTTTTGTTCCCTAATAAAATATTCATTTTAAAAGTACTTTCAAACATTTACCAACTTTATTTACATACACTAATTTTAGTCCAATATTACATTTGAAAATATGGAAGAGTTTTTCTGCAGCACTATAAGCAAGCTTACACATATCAGAACCTTTTACTTGGAGCTCTGCTCCCTGAAATCCCTGATTCCCACTACCAACGAGTCTACGTGTTTTATAAAACACCCTGATAACAAGAACCCTTCCCACCAAGAAACTAATTTGCGACGACGGCTCCATCCTCGCAATCTTTTCAATTTGTCCTCTCGGATGTTTTCCCCGCCAAGAGACGGAGGCAGTTTTTCAGTTACATTTAGCGTCTACACGGTAGTCAAACACTCGCAAATCCCGAGGACGGAGGTGAGGGCGATTTGAAACCAGACGACAGCTATTTTCTCGAGTATCCAGGAATATTGGGTTGAATTTGTTTCCACAGGCAGCAGAATGCCGCTTCGTGCCGGCACGCACACACAACCCGTGCAAACAAAACAAGAGCTGGAGTCAGTAATTGGCGCTTGACTGTGTGATCTTGAGGATGAGGGGTCCGGACTCCGAGGATGTTCGCCGGAGACCAGCTGTGCCTCGCTCTACACATCCAGATGGCCTCGGGACGCCTTAGTTGTTCGTGTGTTGGAGGGCCGCAAGTGTGAGACGGTGTCAGATTTAAAACATGTCAGCACATGCTCCGCGGCGGTCTCCCTTTTAAGAGCCGACACGTTTTGTCATCAGAGCCACTGAAATGAAGAGCAAAGAGAAGTCCAGAGATACCCCTCGCTGAGACGCGCTTTCATCTCAATCACACACACACAACACACACACTAGAGCCAAGAGAGAAATGCTTTAATTTGTTCCATCCACATTGCGGCCGCTGCATGCTCTGTCTAATAAATCGTTATCCGAAGGCTTGAAGTCTCTCACACCAAGACTTACACTTGAATCTACGTTATTATGGATACACTACACACACACACTAAACGTGTTTTTTATCAAAGCACCACTGACCATTATCGAGGTCCCATCTGCAGTTAAAATCCCAACAAAAACTCCCCCAATAGGTGAGGAGAAACTTAATTGCGCCTAATTCCTTGTCTGCAAAACACCCTAATGTATTCCCAATGAAGATTCCTCTAAATCAAAATAAAAGCCGGTGCCACCTGGGTCCCTGAATGCAACCAATCAGGGTCCAAACTCAAATCCAGAGCAGCACCAGAGAAATAACAGCTTTTAGGCACTTTCTGCAGAAGTCAGTGATTATTCTTTAGACTCTGGAGAAGTAGCTGTCTTTATAATTCAGTACATGATTGGATTCTGGCAGAAGTCGCTCCAGGAGAGAATGTAATAAACATGAACTTCTCCTGCAAAGTCCAGTCGATGATTATAGAGTTTTTTCCTATCCAAATGATCTGTGAAAACAAACTACTGAAAATCAATCACACACAAAATGCTTCATGTCATTAAAAATAGAAACCTCGATATTTTAGATCCTACGTTAAAAAGATCCATCTTTCCTCTTAGAGACTGTTTAACATAAACATTTTTTTTTTGCCAAGTTTTCAGCTACATTTTCCTCCTTCCCACCGGGAGCATTCTAGACTTTTATTGCATAACTTAAAGGGTTGTATGCAAGAAAAAAACCTAATTCTATTTTCATAAGTAGCATAAACTCAACATCCACTCCCAGAACTGCACATATTTCGGTCCATGTCTTCTCCTTTTTTATGCTGTCCATATAAAATTGATCCCTGGCATCACACAACTGCGTGATTCTCCACTTCAAGGCTGAACAGCTATTGACCCGTGATAAAAACCAACAAATAATGGTGCTTTCTATTTAACTTGGAAGTCGTAGTTGTAGTACTCCTTACAAACATTGTTTTAAGCTGTACTTTCTCTACACAAACACCCTTTTATTTTGTTAAGATAAGAGTTGCTCTACATCCCTCTACATCTATGAGGGATTTTAGATGCGTCTTATTACTGTGTCTTGTAAAATTGACTATTTTACAACACAGCTACTATTGTTGATGTGAGGAGCGGCCATATTGAAAGTCAAAGTCGGAGCAACAAAAAAAGTGTGAGAAGTCCAACCTCAGAGGGCGTTCCAGTTGATTTTTTCCACTCAGAAGTCCGAATTTCCAAGTTCTGAGTACAAATAGAACGCAGCATATGGCCCACAGACTTCAACCCTGGTGTCACAGGTAGTCATGTTTTTATTTTATTTTATTTTTTTCCCCATAGTCAAGCAATCTGAAATCTGCAGGTGTCCTTAATTTATTTCGAAACTTCCGGGTGTTTTACTTCTCCTGAATACCTGATTTCCTGTCTGGTATAAAATGAACATCAGAGCTGGACACATTTTAGAAGCGTTGCGTGTAAAAAAAAAAAAGAAAAAAAAAAGAACTGCAACGTATCTTTAGGAGATGGCAGCGGAAATACACTTTTGGGACGCGTCCCATTCGTGCTGCTTTGCAGTGGGGAAACAGTCCCATTGACTTTAATGGGGACTTTCAGAAAAACCCCAGGTAAGACCCAGAACTCACGAAAGGATCTCTGATAAGTGGAGGATGACAGATTGATGGCTGAATGTTTTAAATGAGCTCCATCTTAAAGGAACCCAGAATAAGGTGATGAGCTTTCATAACCATGTTAACTGTCTTTGAGCAGCAAAAATGAGCAGAAATTAAAGGTGAAACAAAATGTTCCTTTCAAGAAAAACTGTTGTGAGGATTATTATTTATATTACTGGTGTTTTAGCATAATTAATACTAAGTATATTAGAAAATATTGATGCATCCACATTTAATCACGATATTGTATTGTTATTCCAAAAATAAAAAGCGATACATCCATTTTAACTTGTTTTAGAATTTCAAGGGAACAATTAATGACATTAAGTTTTGTAATAAAATAAAAAGAATGACCGTTATCTGGTAGCTATTTTTAACCTTCGTTCCAGTCAATCAACTAAATCTAGTAATAAAACTAATTGTGTTAAATATGAAAGAGGTTGGAGTTTTTAGAATGCTGTGAGTGTTTGTACAGTTAAAAAAAATTCACAATACACAGTCTTACTTATAGTATCGCAATATATCGCATGGTCGTCCCTGTATTTTGATACATATCGTATCTAGGCATGCACCGATTCAGACTTTTTCAGTGCCGATATCAATGCCTGGATTTTGTGTATCTGTCCATGCCCATACGATCCAATACTATCGTTGAATTAATAAACAGTATAACTTCATCCTTAAACCTTTCCTGAAGAGACTAAAGGCACCAGACTTTACTAACTAAGCCAACATAACAGATGTAAAACCTGGAATTACCACAAAAATACAATTTTAAGTTAAAATTCTATCTTTTTTTGTGAATTTATAGCAGATTTTCTGGTTCATGGTATCGGTTAAGTTTAACCATTACATGTACATTAGACGTATCGAAGCCAATACCAGTATCGGAACATCTCTAATCGTATCACCACATTTTTGCCAATACACAACTTAAAGGAGGAGGGGGCTGGATTGAAGAAATTAAACTCGTGACGGCCGGCGCTGTGAGTAACTGCAGCCACCGCGGGAGCGAGCAAAAAAATTTTTAAAAAATCAGTGACGTAGCGTACTTTCAGGCCACCGCACCTTGCGCACATTGCCAGCTGTACGAAAAAGAGCCACATGTCTAGCGACTAAGTAATAGTGTTTAATCGACCGCGTCTGAAGTCCGGGTTCTTTGTCTTCCTTCTTCCAGTTAAAGCGAGAACGCGAAAGAATTGTAGATTGACGTCACATTCATGTGTAAGCGGCCAAGCGCAGGAAATTCAGCCCCGAATCGCAGACTATTTTGCAGCACGCAGGCTGTTCAAGATAATGGGATTACACATGGGTGGGCTCATTTTACTTAGCTTTAAACGCTTCATTACCCAATACAATTACAAAACTAACCAAGAATATAATTTATTTTAGAAAGACAGCACGCTGCTCCTTTAATACACACAATAGTAATAAACGAAAACAGTTTGCAACAACATTCTCATCTATATTAAGCCGTTTCCATCCTTAAGCTGGCATAACATTTTTACACAGCTACACTGCAGACAGAAGATGCTCAGTCCTTTCTTTTCAGCAGCGTACCTAAACAATGTTGGACAGTATAAGAAAATCTCTGTTTACACAAGAACAACTACTTCATCGCTCTATTAGAAGGTATTAATCTGCCTCGACTTCCCTACTTTTCTGCTAATTTTAGATTTTAGAGCGTTGGCGGTAACCAGAGAGAACAGTGCGGAAAATGTAACAGCTGATATATTACCGATTACTGACATTTTCAAGTACACCGTAAAAACGGTAACTAGTAATTGCTGATTTAATTAAAGTTTTCAAATTAAAGTGACTCAGAAATAAAGCTTTCCATTTTCAACCTGAAAAAGCTTGTCTGCTCAACACATTTCCATCATCGTTGTCCTAACTAAGATTTGCTAAAGAGCATAACTAAGATTATCAACTATTGAGTAGATTTTTTGAGTGATGCTGAGAACCTGTGGGAAACCCCATATGTGACTAACGCGCGCATGCTCACGTGGACCGTCTGAACAAGTTTAAACAAGACCAAACGGACCTTCAACTGAACCTGAGCTGTGTGATGGTGGTCCGTCGGCGTTTTCTGTACCGAAAACCTAAGAAAACTTGACCAAACGTGGCCAAAGTTGAATGTAAACTGGATTTTTATTTATTTTATTTACCATTACGGATTTTCATCTGGTCTGCAGTGTAGTGTTTGGACATTTTTTCGACAGAAGCGGGAGCTGCGGACCATTTTGCAGGTAAGCTAACTTTTCTACAAGCGCCGTTTCCTGCCCTTCACCCACTTCTATGCTAAAATTTAGCACAGAGCATCGGCCCAGCGTGTTCTATCCCTGCAAAAAGTAATGTTTGATAGTGTTTAATGTCAAACACCCAAATTTTGACAAGCTTTCATCACAAAATTACGCTATTTCAGACTTCTTTTTCCCCTTTTTTTAACTGCACGTCTGCCTGGTAAACCGTAGCTTATTATATTAACTTATTTGTTTTGTAATACTTTTTAATGTTATCCTTGCGTGGAGACACGATGTTTGCATGCATTGACCAACAAACTCGCCGATGTAAACAATGCCGGGGCAGGCAGGCGTCGCTTTCATGACAGACATGTGCGACAATAATATAACAATGATGTAAGTAGCTTGCATATAATTGTTTTTTTCTTCTTTTTTTTAAATAGTCAGCGTTTATCCGGTGCTGGACTGTTAATTTACAGTAATGTTTAAAGCTATCTTGACGGTTTGACAGCTGGTGTGAGACTGTCACATCAGTAATTCATTTAATGACTGTAAATTAATTACAACATACAAATTAAAGTGGTGCTATAAGATTGCTACATTTTCAGAGCTTTTTAAATGATAGGAAAGGAGACTGACTTTAAGGAACGACTATTGTGTGTTGTCACATTACAGATAATATTTAAATTGTTTAAATTGTTTTTGTATTTTTTATCATAGTAACAAAGACAAATCTTTTAATTCAAATTTTCCTTTGTTACATGTCATATATGTTATCAATTATATACTAGAATGGCCATATATAAGTTATATGGTAAATGGACTGTACTTATATGGTGCTTTTATCCAAAGCGCTTTACACTGTATGTCACATTCACCTAATTCCCACACACAGACTTTGATGTGGTCAGTTCCTGTATCTAGGGATACCTTCTATGTGTTTTATGGATGTTTTATCCTATAATAGCTGTTAGAATTTAGATATCAGGCAAGTAGGGCTACAGAGGCTATATTGACAAAAATTTTATCATTAAGTGTTTTTTTTCCATTAGATTTCAATTTCAATAATAAGCTTAACTTAATAGTCTGATACGTAATAGTTCAAAGTATTTATTAAACCTTTAGGTTTTCTTATAAGTCCATTCAGAATATATCACAATGTTTTTGACCAAATATTTTTATTAAGCCTAGAACACTGTGTGTGTACCCTTTCAAAACCAATGTAGAATGGGTGAAATTAATCCAACCTTAATTGGGGACCTATAGCTGTATTTTTACTTAAATGTTTACAAATTTTATGGACTGTTGCAAAAGTGCTTTTAGCTAAACTGATTGTGTCCTATCTGTCTCTTGTGTTTCAGGGGTGGTTTTCATGCAGTGCAGATTTGTAAATTCACAAGCTCCAGTCAAGAGACTCTTCTGAAACATTTCCGCCTTCATCACGGACAAGGTGCACATTGGCCTTGCATTCACATATACCCTGTGTTACCCCTCCACTCAAGGCCATTAACATTGTTACATCGACATCTGTGACTCATTAGATTCTTTGACATGTCCTAATATTCTTACCCTAAACATTTTACTCCTATGGAAGCTCATTTCTGCCAGTCCAAGAAAAGAGTCCCCATGCTAAATTGAAATTATGAAATAGAAAGTCAATCTCATAATTTTTACTTGGCATGGATGTTTTTTTGTTTTACTGGGGTTAAATGGAATTTTAATAGACTGAGATGGTTAGTGAAAGAATACTTAGACAGGTCACAGAATCTGATTGTTCACAGATTGCGGTACAACATGAAACATGATAAAAAGCATTTGTATATTGATACTGGTTTTTGAGAGAGGTATTTCTATTCATGTGCAAAATATGGATTCATGAGAGCTTTTTGAAGTAACTTTTGCTGTTCATAACATGGTCATTGGACAGGGTGTAGACTGCACAAGACGGCTATCCAGGGACTTTCTGTGCTGAATAAATGACAATATTTTGTTGATTGTCTTGTTTAGATATCAGAAGAATTTCATCGGATTACGAGCAAAGACCTCCTGGGGACTTTCAATGCCTCCCTTGACAAATTTGTGCCTGGCCTGTTAAGACTGTACCGGTCTAAGAAGGGAGCTCTTGGACAGAAGATGGAAGACCTGCTGGAAAACCTTGATGAACAGGTGAGAGAAGTGCTCCTTTGCTTGACATTATTTTGGCTTCAGCCAAAACACATTTGTGGAAATGTGTGAGTGGAAATTAATGTCAGCACTCATTGCTTTATGTTCTTATTTGGCAATATTTGATTTAACAAATTTTATTTAGTAAAAGTAAAGTAAAATTGTTAACATAGTTGCAGTGTTGTTGGGTTTTTTTTGTTTTACATGTTGCTGGGTCTGACCTATGCTTTATTTTGATTAATATAAATGTTCTGATTTTGCATTGGGTATAAGTACACTGTTACTATACTAATTGAAATGCTTGTTTTCCACTGAGTACTCTTCAGACATCCAACATTGTGTGCCATCGAAAGACAGCAGCACTGAGAGGCCTGCCCATTTTCGTCAGAGAAGATGCAACAGAGGTTTTCCTGAAATGCTTGGTAAGTACAAAAAAGTAATGCAAGTAAAACTAAATCCTGAGATGTTTCAAATGATGAGTTCCAAAAGATCCAAAATGTAAATATACACCTCAGTGCTGTCCAGATAATTTTATGGAGAGTATTGCAGTTGTCTATAACTCTCGCTCCCCTTTTTCTGCTGAGAAGCAGCTGGGCATTCTTCATGTGTGTTCCATTGTAGAAAATACTTTTGTACAAAACTCATCACAAGGTTGGTGGGAGAAAGCTACTACGTCATTAATTAAGGAAAAATAAGCTTTTTTCTTTTAAAAACCTCTGAGTCAAATGACCATGCATGATACGGAGGTTTAATTTCAAATCTGTAGAAATGTATTTTGTCTTTAGTTCTCAATAATTGGCTCTCAATAATTAATCTTATACCTTTCTTAAGGACACTGACATTTTGGAACCAGTGTTGAACGGTGTATCTGTTGCCATCCTTACCATCCTACAAGATGACGATGCCGGTACGACTGTGCGAGACCATGCAGTTGTGTTGGAAGGGGACATTGTGCTACATAACATTCCAGACCTGTCTTCTGCCTTGGCATACCTCTTTGGCCTTCTGTATGCCCTCAACATTGATTATCCAAAGCAGATGAGTTATACCTTTGAAGCAATTCAAGCCATCTTTTTTGAGCTTGGTGGCTCTCGATGCTCACAGCGCATAAGGGCTCTGAAAACAAAGCTTTTGCTGTGACTGTTAATGGAGAAGCCAGACATGACTTTCACATGTGTTCTTTAGCCTGTTCAAGTCTATTGCTGTTGAGTCATGTAAAAAAAAAAACTGTAGTTAAACCCTTTTGCTTCTGATATAGTCATTCACCTGTTACCAAGAGTTGCTTATTTAGTGTTTAAACTGTTAAAATTAATTATTGTTCAAGTAAAACTAATGTATGCAAAAAACAACAAAAATAACCTCACCTCTGTTTCAACCTGCATAAGGATGTGTAGGTGATGGAAAATTCTATTTTCAGATTAACTGTTTCTTAACCCTCTTGTTGTCTTTCGGTCAAGGGATGAAGAATAAGGAAGGAAAGGAGGTAGGGAAGAGGAAAGGAGGGGAGGCAAGAAGGGAGAAAAATGGAAGGAAAGGAGGGAGAGATGAAGTGAAGAGGAAATATGGAAGGAGCGAGAGAGAGAAATTAAAGGAAAGGAGGGAGAGAATGGATGTAAGGAGGAAAGAAGAAAGAAGAGAGGGAGGAAAGAAGGAAGAAGAGAGGGAAAAATGGAAGTAAGGAAGGAAAGGAGGGTGTGAAGAAGAGGGAGAGAAGGGAATGGACAGAAGGAAGAAGAGATGGGGGAAATGGAAGGAATGGAGGGAGAGAAGGGAAGGGAAAGAAGGAAGAAGAGAGGGAGAAAAGGGGAGGGAAGAGGAAGGAAGGGAGAAGAGAGGGGGAACTGGAAGGAAGGGAGTAAAGAAGGAAGTTGAGAGGGAGAAAAATAGAAGGAAAGGAAGGAGACGAATTGTTGACAATATATGTTGAGATTGTGTCATGTATTTTTTAAAGATTTGTTTAAGTGTTGTCCTCTTCACATGAAACACAGAACATGGTGTTTTACCGGTTAGTTTCCTGTTCATTGATGGTAATATTTCTAAGAACTTTTAACTGCTGTAGTTCATCATAGTTATGCCCATGTAAAATGTCAGTGTCTGGGTTACACAGCCAATCCTATCGGTGTGTGCATGAGTGACTATATGTTGCTGATCACACTACATACTTTGTTTTTCTTTTTTGGTTCTGAACTTCAATTTTAACGTCTTTGCTGTGGTGCTCAAAGCACCCAAAAAAAAGAAACTGGCAATACTTCTTATTTTATTTTTTTTACAGAAATTGACCTGACTACCCATAACATTGTGAAATGTACTTGAGGCACTGTTAAACAAAATAAATAAGATTTAAGATAACATTCAGTTGTGCTTTGTTTTATTCAATATCTATTTGAGGATTTTTCAAATATAATTACAACATGCATTTTCCTTTTTATTTAAATAGGTAAATTTTCAACTCACTGGAGTAAGAATTGTATGAATATTCAACAAGAATATCTGTGTTTGTTCAAGTTATAAATGCATGGCATTCAATGAGTAATTATATGTTTATTTAACAAGAATATCTGCATTTAGTGAAGACAGAAATACATGGCATTGAAACTAGAATTTCTTTGTTAGACTTCCAGGATTATCCTACTTAGGTGAACAGGAAGATCCAAGTTGGCAGAACTCTTGTCAGAACTTGTAAATCTTAGTTAAGTCAACAACAGTGGGCAAAAGTTGAGATTACTCAAAAATCTCTTGCATCATGTTGCCTTGATATTTTACGTTTTCTCAACGTTTTCTTTTTTACAGTGTAAGCAATCCTGTTTTTTCAGGAATTTTAGTCCTCCACCTCTGCTGCTGTCTCACACACAGACAGTCTGGCACACAGCGAATCATCTGTGAGCGAGTTTGACACCAGCATCAAACGCAGACTATGTCAGCACAGCGTGACACTGGAGAGCAGCATGATGTCTGAGACGGTCGGTGTTTCTCGGTTGTGTGTGAGTCAGAGAGACGGGGAGAAGGTACAGCTGTCAATCAGAGCGCCGAGGCTGAGCAAAGCGATATGCTACCCAGTGAGTTCATCAGCGCCATGTGTCAGTCACACTCTGAGATCGCATTGATTGTTTGTCTCCCCTCACCCCATTTATGCGTGTTGCATAAGTTGGAGCGAAGGGGCCGTGTATCTGGTCTTGAAAGGAACATCAATGGAAGGGAGGTAAAAATAATGAAGGCAAGAGGCGGGGGAGGGACGAAATGTCCACTATGATGCAATTATGATTCAATTTAGATTCCAGCATCAATTATGCAAACACATTCAAGAGACATGTCAAATATTTATAGGCTCCTCAACTTCTCAAACCGTATTCATTAAGGAGCCCAAACTTAACCCAGGCTCGCTCATTAATCATGGATGGATGTCAGCTGGAGGTCTGCATTCAAATTCAGCTGCAGTCCCCAGAACTGTGAGCGAGTGTGTGAGGATATGTGCGAATGTTTGTTTGTGTGTGTGCGCTGCGACGTGGCACGTTTGTCAGGACTGACCTGTCGACCCGTCACCTCTCGGGTCACGGCGCATCGCTGGAGCCGCGGTTTAATATTCAGCAGCTTAATGTTCTACCTGAGGATGGGATCCGCTTCGATCATCTGCTGCATTACATCACAATGTTTCATATTCAAGATTTTAAATTAAATCATTTTTCATGATGCAAATGGAGAAAAATCACTTAATAGAACCGAGATTCCAGCAGTGCATGCAGTGGAGAGGCTAAGGACACAAGGAAGGAGTAAAGAAAATTGAGACGGGAAGAAAGAACAGCATGAGCGAGGAGAGATGGTAGAGTGCAAAATGGGAGAAAAGGTGGAAGGAAGGATACAAGAAACAAAGGATGGACATAATGGATGTGGAATGGAATGATGCAAACAAAAAGATTTAAAGAAGGAGGAAGGGAGTAAGTCTACAAGGAGAAATGTTGAGGGATATAACATGGAAGGAAAGACAGAAAAAAGAACATGAGGAATGCAAGAGCGAAGGAGAGGAAATAAGGACACAAGCAAGTAGAGAAGAGGAGGAATAAGTACAGAAGGCTAAAGCAAGTAAAGAAAAATGACAAGTAATAAGATAGAGGACATATGAACAAAGGAAGCAAATGATAAAGAGGAAGTATGAATGCAGGAAGGAAGAGATTGAAGATGGAGAGAGGCAGAGGAGCAGAGAAACGAGGAAACAACGACAAGGAAGGAAAATAATTAAAGTAGGGAGAGAGAGAGAGAGAGAGAGAGAGAGAGAGAGAGAGAGAGAGAGAGAGAGAGAGAGAGAGAGAGAGAGAGAGAGAGAGAGAGAGAGAGAGAGAGAGAGAGGGCGAGAGAGATCAAGGAAAGGATGTCAGCTGGAGGTCTGCATTCAGATTCAGCTGCAGCCTCCACAACGCTGAGCAAGTGTCTGAGCAGCAATGTGGCTGCTTGTCAGGGCTGACCTGCGACCCTTCACTCTGAGGTCACTGCGGTTTAATATTCCTCCTCAGCTTCGCTGGCAACAAAACAGAGGGTGAATTGCGATATTGCCATCAGAGTTACGAGCTGAGCTACCTGAGGCGCCGCTGTGATTTTCTGTTGTAATACATAAAAACTTCATAACTGGGATTTTAAAACGGGTTTCATACAAAATCATTATTCATAAAACATATGGAACATTTTTGCTCTATAAAAATAACAGGGGCTAACATAGGATTCAGGCCTTTGGCAGGAACACTTTGAGCAGTGGAGATCAAAGCTTCTCCATCACTGACTCAACATCCAAAGAACAATATGGCTAGAAATCCTGCTTTACAAAAAAGTCACAAATAACACGTATTACTTGACGACCAGCATATGTGACCACCTCTATAAAACCAGGGGTTTCTGGTGGATTGCTGGTGTGGAGCAACAGAATGTCAAGCTGGGACGACATCAGCAGTGACCTGAGAGAAGCAATCACGAGCGTTAGAGGTTGGCATCACGTCAGTTCTTAAATAACACAGCAGAACCACAAAACTCACACAGTGGTTTTCAAATATCCCTGCCTACTGCCAACTACCCTACTACCCAGTAGTTACGTCACCTCATGTGTAAAACTATCTGAAATAAAACTTTTCAACAGCAAATGTGGATTCTACCATCTTTTATCTAGACAACCAACCATTGTAATTTAGTTCCATGTCATTTGTTGTATAAAACATGAATGTGTGTGGCTATGGGTGGGCCTGAGGGGGCCGAGGCCCACACACAAAAATGGTTTTCTTGAAAGAAATGTTTCATTTTTCTGTGGTTTTTCAGTGGCTATACTTGGGAGTGCAACTCACGTGAGTTGCTTATTATGCTGACAAAGTGTATATATGAGTGTCTAATAATGCTGTCCACATGTCTGGTCATTATTTTTGGTATTTTAGTAAAAAGATTAATTTTGTACAAAAAACAGATTGCTTTGTGTAACAAATTCTTAGATTGTAGTTTCAAATGAACGCTTAAATATATTCGAAACTTTAGCTAAATAGTCCACACTAATCCATTTAAGTATAGTTCTATGCATTGGAAAAAGTTTAATGTAACAATTGGGGATATGCTTTGGCAAGAATGTGGTGATATGTATCACCGTCCAAAAGAGGTGATACGATATATTGCTATATATCGCGATACTACGAGTAAGACTACATATTGTGATTTTTAAAACTGAATTTAACTGTAGAAAATCAGTCATCTTAACACTCCAACCTGTTTTATTAGTAGATTTAGTTGATCCACTGGAACAAAAAAGGTAAAAACAAACCAGCATCTACCAGTAATACTTTTGATGTTATTACACAAATTACTAATTATTAATGGTTTAATTTTGATTTAAAATTCTTAAAAAATAAAAATCTATACTTTGCTTTTGAATATCGATACAATATTGTGACAAAATATTGTAAGATATTGACATATCGATATTTTCTGACATCCATAGTAACAATAAATTAATTGAATTGATTAAAAATAGTTTGTTTAGGGAATTTTCTTTGAAACATACTCTCTTGGGAAAAGCTGGCCAATCACTGAGCTCAGAGCCCAGATGATCCCGCCCAGTTTAACATCTGGTGCTACTTCCGGCTAGTGAAAACTGTGCGTTGCAGCAACGTAATCAACAGCCTCTAAATATTCTAGCTTCTAAATTATTTAAAGCATTGGGTATCCGACAGTGGCCACAATGTTATGTTTACATGTCCAAGAGCTTCACAGTCAGCATAATAACTGTTGTTGATCATATGAAAAAAGGAGACCAGCATGTTGTCTCTATGGTGAGTGAAGCACAATCAGGCTCATAAAAATTGCTTTCGTTCATGTCACAGAGACACATGAGCTACCTATGTAAAGCTACAGCTTTAATACGCTTTGTTTGCCCAGAATAAACCGTTTCTGATGGATGTAGACACGTATTTGTTGAAGCAGTGGAACTTAAGTTCAATAATATCTGTAAGGCTCAACCTTTCTTTGTTCAGCCCATCTAAAAAGCAATTTCCAAACCCTGAACTATTAGGTTCTATATAGGGCGCAACGTATTTTTTACCTCTCACTCACCAATGAAAGCATGCATACACGGCTGGCAGCATTACATCACATACTCAAAATGAATTATGTCACACATATCCACTACTAAAACCCCAATCAAGCAAGTTTCATCAGGAGCACAAGGATTTCAGAGAGAGCAGCAAACCTGCAATGGCAAAAGTTCGACCTCAACTTAAACAGTAAACAACGGTTATTGCTTTTAAATGTTTTTTTCCTGCATTATAGGGTGTGCATAGTTTCACCCCATTACAGAAACCACGTACCTAGAACATGGCTGCATGTTTAAACTTTGGATTAAATGACAGCATCTTAAACGTTACATTTTCTGACAGCAGCAGCTCTATTTATCACCCCATAAATATCTTTACACATTCCTTCCAGCCCTGTTATGTCATCGCTCAAGTTCACCCCACTGATGTATTTTAGCTACAGGACAGATGGGGGGCTAAAAGGGTCTCAGATGACTGAACCGAGGTCCTGAGTAGGGAGGGGTCATCATGTAGAGGTCAAAGCTCACACCAGTCCCCCACCCAGAGGAACAAAAGGGTCGGCTAAGCCTTTAAGTGAAGATAGTTTAGAGTGATGCTGACAAGTGTGATTCTGCAACGTACTGGGTTCTCTTAGGACTTTTGCTTCTTTTGATTTTAAGCATATGCCTTTCTGTTTCTGTGCAAACCGCGGAGACCTCATGTTCGTGTCAGACCACGTGTGCCTGTCTCTGCGTGTGTGCGCACACTGAAACCTTCTGCCCCTTCCTGCAGGCCCGTCCTGCAGCGCTGCACTTGGCTGGCCGCTGTGAGAGCGCGCACATGGAACAGCTGTTCGGCAGCACCGCGCAGACAGGTCATGGGGAGACACTGACGGACCGCAGCTGTGGCTCCGGGGCCTGTGGGAACTGTGGGTCCGGCAACTTGGGAGAGAAGAGGAGGCATGAGAGAGGGAGGGGAGAGAGAAGACAACCAATGGAGAGGGGAAAAAAAGCTTAATCCACAGCAGGATTCCTACACGTGAAAACCCAGAAGGAAGGAAGAGACAGAAAGAGAAAGACAGAGAGACAGAGAGCAAGAAAGAAAAAAGAAAGAAAGACAGACAGAAAGAGAGAGAGAGCGAGAAAAGAAAGAAAGACAGACAGAGAAAGAGAAAGAAAGAGAGAAATAGAAAGAGAAAGGGAGAAGGAGAGAAAAAGCGAAAGAGCGAAAGAGAGCCAAAGAAAGGGAGAGCAAGAAAGAAAGAGAGAGAGACAGACAGAGAAAGAGAAAGAAAGAGAGAGAAAAAGGGAGAGTGAGAGAAAGAAAGAGAAGAGAAGAAAGAGAGAAGAAAAAAGAAAGAAATTCTTAATGACGCAGGAAATGAGAGCAATTATGGAGGATACAAAAAACAGAAAAAGACATGAGGGTTTTTATGCAAGGAACTAAGAAAGGAAGGGTATAAGGATAGAAGAGAGTAAGGAAAACCAAATGAAAAATGCAACGACACAAGAAAAGAAGAGAGCAAGGAGTGGACCGGAAGGATAGTGGGTAGGACACAGTGTTGACATGGAGGGAGTAAGGTTTAATAAAGGAAGAACACATGGATAGAAGAAAGGACAACATTCAGACAAGGGGACATGGGATAAAGTCTGGAAACAACAATATTTATCCAAACTCTCATTTCCCGTGTTCATCCTGACTTGGAAAAAATGAAATCCCAGTCCAGGGTTTTCCATAGCATGTTCGAATTTTGTAACAAGTACAGAGTCCAGATATGAAAGGAAAGAGGAAGGGAAGAAAGAGGGACGTCTCTGTGCGGCAGCAGCTTCGGCCTCATGGGAAAGGAAGCACGTAGAGCGAGGGCTCGCTTCCAACAGGCTCATCCAGACATCAGCCAAAGTCGCTGAGCGTTCTCAGGGAAGCCGTTTAGTTTAAGAGAATTAATCACAGATACTGCCATAAAGGAACCTACTTCCCAGGCACAGTCAGCCTGCTGGCCTTGATTGCACCGCTACTCCTACAAGCACTCATAGTTGGAAGACAACACTCATTCCAAGGCACAGCCTGATAACTCAGAGAAATCACCTAATAGTTGAGGATGAGAGCGGAGTCCCCCCCCACCCCCACCTCCTGCTCCAGCAGAGAGAAACCAGAAACGGTGGAATGACAGAGAAAACTAATAAGCCTCCTACGAAGGGAGAGAAATAAGCTCATCTCTCCGAGGCAGCAAGAAAAACGATCCGAGCTGTTATATGCTACTTCAGAGAACAGAAAAAAAAAGTAAAAAAAAAAATAGCTGAAACCCAACACTAAATCCTTTCTGCCCGACAGATTCTGCAAAAGGCTAATATCTCCTGCAAGAATAATATTTGCAGCCTACATTGTGGGAGCAAGAGATGGAAATAGGCCAAAAGCCAATTTACAGTTTTTTCCAGAGCTCTTTAAGATGAGGAAAAGAAATTAAGAGTAGTTCAGAGTACTTTCTTTAAAAAAAAAGAAAAGAAAAAAAGATCTCTCCTTTTCACTCATGCAGAGCTTAAATTAAACATTGCAGACTGCCATCTGCGAGGCAAGTGAACCTGAAATCATTAAAACCTGGAGGTTTAAAGCGATTGGGAGGGCGTTCAAATTTAAACAAGAAACAAAGGGAGATGATGCGGAGGCCTAGGCAGGCCGCTCTCTCAGATAAATGCTACAGATGACCTTCAGGAGGAGATGTCTGGTGCCTGCATGCTTTGTAGAAGCGTCGACATGATAATATACGGTAAGCACGGACACCAGCTCGGCTTCTGGCGACGTGTTTGACGAGGACTGAAATCGATTGCATCCTGGCAACCAGCTCTGACGTACACGACGCTTGATTTCCTGTTGACTGATGAAGTGACGGGGATAAGCGATCTCTCATAGGGTTGGTCACACACGGAGGCGGAAGCGCTCAGACAAAAAAATTAAAATAGGACGACGTAGGTGTCACTTCTCAGCCGCTATCCCCACCCATCTCCGATCTGACACTTCCGCTGCAGGGATGACAACGCGCCGTCACCCGCTGGGACTTCTGCACATTTATTTTTTCAAGGGCTGCAGGAAGCTGACTAATTTTCCTTCCAAGGCAGCCAGGAATAAAAAGTCAAACTCTTGTCATGTGGCAGGGATTACAGCGGAAGGTATGCAGCAGGAAATAATTGTTTCTGAGGGCCGTGAAACACGCCGAGAATATTAATGTATGGCATGGTTAAACCGGTGGAAGTTTCTGACAAGGATTCTGGTTGGGGGGAAAAACAATGTTAACTATCAGTTGAGCACCAAACCAACTCAATTAAACACTCAGATTCCCACAAACTTCCATCCATCCATTTTTATGTGCCCAGGCATGAGAAATATTAATTGGTGGTGCAAAAATATACAGTGGAACCCAAGACCACTGCTGCCAAGATCCCCTCTAAAACCCTTTTAACTGCCTGTTTTAATAAATGTACAACAAATGTACCTTAGGACGCATTAGTTCGTATGGTAGAAACCATCTTAGCACCACAATGCTGCTGGTTAAACAAATCCCTACGATAAAACAAAAGGTGAAAGGGGCAAACGAGCAATTAGAGGAGAAAAAGGTGACTGCAACGAGAATGATTACAAATGCTATAATCCGCAGTCCATATATAATCAAGCATGTGCGAGGCAACGATATGTATTGCAATATATATTCTTGTTTTAAATGTATTTAATGTCAAACTGATAGCTTATAAACATCATCACTTCCCAGATATGTTGCAGCAGAACTTAAAAAATATTTAGAATATCATTGAAAGATTTATTTTGCAAAATGCATTAAAAAGTGTTCAAATCTCTTTCCACAAATAATAAAAAATGGTCACAACATAAAAATGGAGATATTATATATATATCAAATAACAGCTTAATGTTGTGAAAATTAAGTTTGAAAAATCTCTGCTTTCCTGGTTACTTAGTAATTTAATACTACACAAGAACAAATCTGCACATATTTATATGATAAAAAATGATTCAAGTTCAAAAAGGTTTCTATCCTGTTAAATGAAAAACAAAATATGTCAAAGTTGCACTGAACATCAGTGTTCTTCATCCTTGCTTTCCTGATGTAGGCGCAGCTTGATGACATCATAAAAATGCATAGTCACGGTATGGTGGTATGATATCTACCTTTGACTAAATTTATATAATTTCTACCTTATATCTCTTATGCTGCCCACTGCTACTCTGCAGCGATCACTTCACATCAGGTAAGTCTCTCTTACCTCACCACAACTGTGAGATAACCGTAAATAATTAGCGGATACTGAGCCATGCAAAATGTCAATGTTTGCGTGCGCGTCCACTATGTTGATGAAAAAATAATCCCTTTATTGTTTATGCAGTCTGGAAACAAAACCTTTTTTTTTTAACATTTCCCCAACCTGATATTTAAATTCAAATTATCAGAATGCAAAACTACAAAAAAACAAAACATTTTTAATCTGCAGCCAAATTAATATTGATTGTGGAAAATAATACTCCTCCATAAATTATCTCCAACAGCCCAGATGGAAGGCAAAGATAAAGTACCGGGAAACCAGCCAGATGTTTTAGATGTTAGGAAGTGTAGGACACACGATTAAAAACAAATTATACTTTTTCCGTCCGTTTCAGTCCAAATTGTAATCACATTTTTCCCATAAAAAAAAATAAAAAAAGATCCAAAGAAATGCAACATAATATGGTAACAATGAACAAGATGTTAGAGAAGATAAATTACAGCTGCTCAATCCTTCAGTGTTTGGGTTTTGGCCTCTACCCAAATTTCTAAGAAAGAAAAAAAAAAAAGGAGATTTAAGCATCACTGTTGAAACTACGCTGCTATAAAAGCCAACAATTTTTGCACTCCTAAAGGATATTTAAACATTTTACTCCCCACTCTGCTCCAAACGTTAGCAAAAACAAACATTCTTCATCTCGTTTGATGCCGAGGAAAGTTGCCGTCCGTCCCTCCCTATAAAAGCAATATTGTCATCAAAAAGCTCACTTCTCCCCTCTGATACAATATTAACGAGGCAGGAGTGAACACGAAGAGGCAGCTCTGGCTCAGCACTTGAAGTTGAACAATGCGGCTCTGTGAGACGTTGCTTTATGTGCTTCCAAGATCTCTTGTTCTCCAGCGTGTTTTCCTCTGCAGCTGCTGCTTGATATTTTTTGTCTGTGAAGAATTCGAGAAGAACAGAGGGGAACCTTTGACGCTGATGAACCGGGGTACTGTACCTTCAAAGGTGTTAACAAAGTCTGTCCGTTTCCCACTCGACGAGTGAGCTCCCGTTAATGCTAAACTGGTCATAAATGCAAAGGCAGATTCACTGTATATGGACACAAACTAGGTACCGTAAAAATGTTAATGCGCTGTGTAAACGGGGCCTCGGTTTATCCCCTTCCTCATTTCCCATTAGGAGGCGACGCCGTCAGAGATTTCTGCGGTGCAGTGGAGCAGAGAGCCAGCCGTCTCCTCTCGTACAGCTGACGGAGTATTATTACCACAGAACCGTCACTTTGTCTTCCAAAAAATGTCCTGCATCTGAACATGAAAAGGTAACCCGAGGTGAGACCAAGTGGTGGGAAACACCAGTGGGGAAGAAAAATTAAAAATAAATCAAGGGCAGAAGTATCAGCAGGACACTGTAGCTCACTGAAGTCTGCAGATAACCTTTGTATCCAAATGTTTTGCACCAGCAAGATGTGGATAAGCTTAAATATAGTTAAGTTTTCCACAACCTTGGTATGAAACTTGTTTTGATAAAACTGTAAAAAAAATAATAATAATCCAAAATTCAAGACCCTGCATTTGCTTTATTGTGTTACTTCTAAATGCTTCAGATTAAACATATTTAATATCAGACAAAAATAACTGGTAGATACAAAAAAAACGGCTTTCTTTAAAGGATTGTTTGAATAAAGCCACATTGGAGCCTTTTTGTTTTTTCAGCAGGACCTTCTTCATTTTAAGATTTTACCACAAGATCTCAACTGGATTTGACCAGACTTTGACTAGGCCACTCATTCAATAAGCCCAAACTACTAATTATATGTAAAATGCAAGCCAGCGGAATGCCCTTTGTAAAGAGGGGATTTTTTGTTGCAGTAAAGTACAGCTGGGAGAGTAGGCTGTAAACATCTCCACAGTGATTTTAACATGTTTTATTTAAACATTTCTAAATATCAACACCATTTTCGAGTGGTTGTATTGTTTTCTACTCTGGCTATGTCTGCTTATACTATATAATTTATATATATATTTTTAAATTCAGTCAAATTTCCATTCAGTTCTATACTTTCAACTTTAAATTACTCAAACATAAAATCAAATTTAGGCAAAAAAAGAGTAAGTATGTTTGTCTTTATTTTTCTTAATTAAAGTGAAATGAAAACATATCAAATAATGCCTTTAAAAACCCGAAATACATACTGAACCATGATTGTTGTGTATCATTACATGACTAAATGTATTGTGGACGGTCCTGATGTTTTTTGATAAATGTGAGACATTACTTTGTTTTAATTTTGGTCTGCAGTGGGGGGGGGGTTTAGCCTCTGAACTCAAAAAATTTGGCTCAGTTTTATTCTTTTAAATTTGAATTATGAACTTTGAAGTTAACTGGGCCAAGTGAGGCCTCCTTGTTTAACCTCCTGGATGAATCATCAGTTATCTCTGTATTTCCAGTATGCCTCCCACTCCTAGGATGGTTGACCACCGCTCCACACTTTCAGCAAGTGTAGATAACGTCTCATACCAGTGGTCCCAAAACGTCAGAAACTGGTTTGTAAGCGGTCAGGGGCTGATAAGATGTCAGTTGCTTTTTAAGATGAGGACACGACCCGCACTCTTTGAGGTCTTTTAGCCTACTTCCTGTTGTCAGACAGGTTCTGCAGAAGAGATTTCTTTGTTCTAAACCTCTAATAATAAGTTTACATTTTACATTTGGTAAATTCTATAATTTTTTTAGTATTTACTTATGCTGCTATGGTGAAGTAAATAAAAAGAGTAATGAAGATTTTCTTGGTTTAAAACTTATGTACAAGATTTTACATTTTAAAAACCTGACAGGAATGCATGAACTCTGAGTCACCACATCTTTTAAAACCATAGTGTGTCAGCTTTTTGTGCAGCCGAACAGAGCCGAGGGAAATTATCTGACCGCCTTTCATCTAACTGGAATGTCGTTTCCAATCTGAGCGTGTAATTCTCCTTAATGGGACACCGCAGCAGCAGCTCTGTGTTGTTACTCCCCCCACCCGCCTATCTACCGATGGCACACTTTCTACTTCCTGAAAGTCGGACCAGCCCCATCGCTGCTTTAAAACAGCACTAAAGGCTTGCCGCAAAACCGAGGCATCCGTATGCTGAATAAGTCACACAAGAACGAACACAAACCCAGAGGATATGATGGGGTTTGATATGCTGACACCACTCAGGCAGCAATTCAGAAATAAAACGCTGCGCATTTACTCCAACATCTGAGGGAACGGAGCTCCATTTAATCCTGGAGTAATAGATTTACCTCCAACTGAGAGTACCAATTACCAAACCCATAAATGCTAATAGTAGTGCTAATCATAACAGTGACATTAGGAGTTAAAACTGTTAGAAGGGACACGGTGCTTGGTTTGCTCCGGCATCGGTGCAGTGCAATTAAAACGAAACAAAAAAAAAGCAGCAAAATCCATCTGATTTAATCCGTTATTCAAATCACTTTCTGCACAAAAAAACGTGTTTTAGAAACGCTTCACGTTTCCTCAAACATTAGTTTAAACCTGCAGTTTGGCTGCACCTCCTAACTTTAATCCCAGCTAAATCTAAATTTATAGGTCATTCAAGTCATTTCTTTCATTCACCTACAGAACAGAACGAACCGGAACTTCAAGTTTCATTCTGTTCTGGTATAGAAAAATAATAATATATAACTTTGTTCAGACACATTCCCATTCGTGTTACTGCTCTACATACAGACGGGACTGAAGAAATGAATCATATTTTTGCTACTTTTCTTCTACTGATGCAAACATTGAGATACTTAATAAATGTATAAGATATACAAGTAATAGGAGGAAGTAAACCGTTTTAATTCACCTTTACTGGCAAAATCGATTAAATTAGGATTTATTGTTTTGTTTTCTACCAATGCATTTTAAGTGTTAACTAATGACATTTCCCGCTTTGAAGAACCAATATAATTCCAGCTGCAGGTTTTATATAAACTCTTTATTGGTGTAGATCTCACTGGAATAAATGTATGTAAAGCTTAAAAATAGACAATCCTGTTTTGCTATATTTTTCCTTCGCACCTTCAATGTAGTCCTATTGAAGATGCACAGATCAATCAGCCCAGGATTGGAATCTGCCAATTTTCACTTAATCTGTTGCTCTTGCCGCCCCCATTAAAAACTCCCACAATTATGTGCACTTAAAAATAACTTCACGTCTAACAAAACCTAGAGAAAGATAAAGATGCTTCAATGGAAAAAGTGGATAATCCTGTAATTCATTTTTTTCCACTACCTACTTCCAAGAAACCACAGGCACGAAAAGCCTGACTGGTGCATCTCTTGTCATGATCAACAGTTCTTCATGGTTTCTGGAACATTTTCAAGGTTTTCTTTGAAATGTGGTTGCTTTAAAAAAAATCTCAAAGTGGATCTTTAAGCCTGTCACAAAGAAATTGGCTGTAGAATATTTTCTCAGGTTTTGATTCCCCACTTCTCTAGTTTTCCAGTGTTTTAAGATCAATCTGCATGGGTACAGGACTGAAAATGAGTGGAAAAGGAGCTTAAGTAATTCCTAATGAAATATTTAAATATAGCGCTTGTTTTTCACTCCTTTATTCCGTTTAAAGATTTTTGCATCAAATACTCCTTATGTACATATGTTTGTAAAAATGAAGATATTTGCCACGCTGCTGCTCCTCCTGTAAGTGAGCACAAATTTGAGTGACACTCCAACCATCTTTTCATTTGATAAAAAAACAAGTGACTTCATTTGTTACCAATTAACAACGTTTTAAACATATTTGCTTGCAAATCCATCAGTTAAAATTGCCAACATCGACAGGGACTACTGGTAGCAAAAGAAAACTGAAGAAAAAATGATTTAGCTTTGGTATACGACTTCCAGAGAAACAAATTCATTTTGTCGGTTTTAATGCGTCGGGAAATCTGATTTAATGAGTGTAGATATGGATATTTACAAGAAAAAAGGATGTTGCATGAAAAATAAAGATGCTCCCTGCAGTTCGGTTCTTTTATCTACCCTGACTATCACTAGCTCAGCTCATCGTCAGGAATAAGTGGGTCAACGTAGGCTGCAGCTTCTTGCACGCACGCATAACACACGTGCCTTTGGATGGAGATCAGTTCAAAGCAGCCGAATAAAACATTTACAACATGGTTAAGAGTTTTTCTTTGCTCTCTTCTCTCATCTTTGGCTGATTTTGGTCATCTTGCCTCCTCCTCTGGTCTCGGCTGAATTAAGTCTGGATTTATGTTGTTGTTTAGCTCGGCTCTGTGAATGACCCCGGGTTAAACAAGTTTAATTAGCACTCAGTTGATCTATACGCCTCCTTTGTACTAGCTGCTCAAAGACAAACAGTCGACCAAACAGTCAGAACAAAATGATACTGATTCTTCTTTATATATATATATATATATATGGTTTGATGATGGATTTAAAAGACTCCAATTGGAAAGATCTATCTCCCAGAGGCCTGATAGACCCCCCTGGTCAGGACTCAGGTCCTGCGGCACCAAACAAAAAACTCAGACCAGAGGGTGTATCACTACAGAAACAAACAGGAATCTCCCTCTCTCTCTTTCCAACCTTGAGGCCTTTTCATCCAGAGCTACAGCCCTGGATTAAAACACCACCTCTGTTGGGTTTCTGCCCAGCAGCAACATATTTTATATGCCGAGGGTCAGGAGAACTGGGCTAGAAATATATTTATTTTTTTAAAAGTAACCAGCTCCTTGGACTCTCTGAATTGTTTATGCTTCTCCGTTTTGACGGAGACGGATTGATGCAACGCCATTAACACAAGGGCTCTCCGTCACCTACGCAAGAACGCACGGAGTAGAAGCCCAAGTTTTAACTATCCATCTCCGTTTACGCAGAGCGTATCCATCTGATTGGACAGTTTCAGTAACAGCCAGAGATCGCTTCACCAGAACGGGGCTTTATAGTCGCTGTAATCAGTAGTTAATGCAGTGTTTGGCCACTATATGCTTTATAATGAAAGGATAATTCATGTAATCCGTTCTTTTGGTGATTTTCAACACAATTAGGTGTAGGAAAACAACAGAAAAGGGCTGCTGTATTTGTTTGCATTTGTTTTTAGAGTATTCAATGAGCTGCACTTCCAGTAAAAAGCCTTACACCTTAAACAAAACTTACTTTCTGCCGTCCATTGCTCCTTGAGGAAGAAATGCGTTCACAAGCCTAGAAAAAAACTGAAACGCCGCTGTGAGAGTAGGCAGAGATGCCATGAAAAGTTAGCACCCCCTGCTGTCCTGGTCCAGCAATGCTGAAAACACAATGGAGAGCAAAGAAACGGAGAATCATAAACGAAAAACTTGTCCGTCAATCCAAATTTGCAGTCGGAGAACCATAAACTGGGCTTAAGGCTACGTGCTTCACATCAGAGTCTCCAAGAGTCCTCATTAACACCAAAAAAAGGATTCAAAATTATTCCTGATTTGATTTTTTTAGAAAAAGAGTCACTAGAGTGCTCTAAAAGGTCGCTGTATTCTAGGCCCAAACAGTGAAGCAGCAAAAAACTTTTTAGCCTGCTGCTAAGTTAGAATCCCTAATTAAGTGAGCCAGAGAATTCGTCATTTTAGTGTTGAAAATAAGGCGCCATTAGCAGTAGCTCACGTCAGCGACACCTTTAATGACAGTGAGCCAAAGGAGTGTAAATATCAAACAGGGATGTTTGAGGTGAACCAGTCTTTTCCATGAAAACTTTAGATTTTCTGTGGTCAAGTGTTGCTCCAGGGATTTTTCCACATGTAGGTTAATGCCCCTAATTACAAGGAGACTGCTTTAGTCCATGAAAACAGTTGTATGAGGTTGTTTCTGGGGCTCAAAAGTTGAGCTTCAGCCTAAAATTAGCTCCAAGATTTTTTTAGGATTCCTGTAACAAACAGGAAATGTAAAGATGGAAATAAATAAGCAGCCGAGGCCACAGGAGTTTTAAAATAACATACCATCAGTGTGCATTGAGATATGGGATACAGTAATTGTTGAGATAGACCATTCTAAGAAATCGTTAAAGGGTCTACTGCTTTGATTTTTACTCCAATTTGCCTCAACTAAAGAGGAGTGCATCATTAACTCATTTTTGTATAGGACAGAAAGCAGTTTGACGCACTGCATTTTTTATTAGATGAATGAAATATGATTGATTAAAAAATATCTTAAAAATTTTAAACTGAAGGGAAAAAGTAATGCCCAAGGGCTAAACTGTACTTAATGAGTTGGAAATAATTGCTTTTATAATTTTGACCTTCAACCAAAGAATCTTTCTATAAATAATTAGGCTCAAAAAATGACAAAATTTTCTATTTTTTTGGCAAAGAACTAATGTTATACGGACAGTAAAACTAAATTAAGTAGTACAAAAATGACTAAAAAGAAAGCACAATAAAAAGGGTGAAGAATAACAGATAACATATCTCTGCAAATCAATACATCCTCTTTTTCCTAAGGGTAATCGTAACAAAAACAAGAAATTAGTAGCAGTGGAAAGAACAAGCATTTCTCCACAATTACAGTAGCAATGTTTAAGAAAAAAAAAAAAGAATAAAACTGAAAACCAGAGCTGTGAAACAAATCATCCTCACTTGGAAATGAGAAAAGAGTAATTTGCCAGACAAGATGAGAGAGAATAAAGCTGCAGACTTTTTTTTTCTTTGAAAGCTGATGTAATTTTCTTTGCAGTGGTACATCTGGGGAAATAAAAAGGTCACACAGATTTATATTTAGAGGCCGCAGGGAGGAACAGTATGCTTTCCTGTTCTGCTGCGCACCCATAAGCTAACAATGGTGGGCAATGAAGAACCAGATTAATGTGCTGGGCATGTCAATAACACTGTACAGTTAGTCGCGGATTATTTTTTTTCTGATGCAAGTAAAAGGTACGGTCTGATGGCCTTAGCTCCTATTAATTCAATTCAATTCAGTTTATTTATATAGCGCCATTTCACAACAGATGTCATCTCAAGGCACTTTACAAAAAGAGTTATTACAATACAATGTTTAGTGTAGAAATTACAGAACCACAGAAGATTGCGTCGTGGAATTCTCAGCAATCCCTCATACTGAGCAAGCATGCAGCGACAGTGGGAAGGAAAAACTCCCTTTTAACAGGAAGAAACCTCCGGCAGAACCAGGCTCAGCACAAGCGGTTATCTGCCGCGACCGTCTGTGGCTTGGAGAATACATAACAGAGACACAGAAAGAGCAATAGAACTGATGCACAAGTTTGTTGCAGGACGTGGAGAATTTTCCGTCACTGCAATGCCATCTTAGTCAGGGTCGTCAAGCAGGGCTAATCCGGAGCACCTACTATAATAGAAAACAGGTTAGTGCTTGAATTGACAGCACATCATGCAGTTGGGGAGAAGTAGGAGAGAAAGTAGGAACAGACCCTAATAATGTCCTCCAACAGCCTAGCCTAAAGCAGCATAGCTACTAACATTAACCTGTCTCCTAGCTACTAGGAGACCTGGCTACCAACACTCTGTCTGAGTCCTCCTGACCCGTGGACGGTGTAGGGCCGGTAACGGCCCCCGTCATGCCGGGGTCTTCTCGGAGTCGGGTTGTTTGAGAATGCAGCCCAAAGTGGGTGGTAAACTCCATCTAAGGCTAAATACCGGCACGAGACCGATAGTCGACAACTATCTTAAGGAAAAATAGACAGAACTGAGAGGACAGAGTTGAAGAGGGCGAGAAACGTTTAAGAGATAAACGGGTGGGGTCCGCACAGTCTGCCCGGGGGATTCAACCCGGCAGGTAATGGGCGGCCGCACTGTGCGGGAGGATCCCCTTGAGGGACCTCTCTCCGGCGCTGGCTGGCCCCTGTGGGGCACATTTCTTCCGCGGCGGTAAGCCGCGACCGGCTCCGGATCTTTACCTGGCTTACATTAATCTATCTCTACCTAGCTACTCTACCTCTTCCTATCTCTTCCTAACTTTTGACACTCTGCCTGACTACTAACATTAACCTGTCTCTTCCTATCTACCTGTCTGACCTGACTCTAACTACCTATAAACATATCTCTAACTGTAAGCTTTGTCAAAGAGGAAAGTTTTTAGCCTAGTTTTAAAGATAGACAAATTGTCTGCTTCACGAACCAACCCTGGGAGCCGGTTCCATAGGAGGGGAGCCTGATAGCTGAAAGATCTGCCACCCATTCTACTTTTAGAAATCCTAGGAACTACCAGTAAACCTGCAGTCTGAGAGCGAAGGTCTCTGTTAGGAACATATGGAACAATCAGGTCTCTTATGTATGATGGAGCTAGATTATTAAGGGCTTTATATGTCAGAAGGAGGATCTTGAATTCTATTCTAGATTTTACTGGGAGCCAGTGAAGAGAAGCTAAAACAGGGGAAATGTGATCTCTTCTTTTAATATTCATCAGAATCCTAGCAGCAGCATTTTGAACTAACTGAAGACTTTTAATTGTATTCTGTGGACTACCTGATAATAGACAGTTACAGTAATCCAGCCTTGAAGTAACAAAGGCATGGACTAGTTTTTCAGCATCATTCCTGGACAGGATGGTTCTAATTTTTGCAATATTCCTAAGGTGAAAAAAGGAAATCCTACAGACTTCTTTAATGTAAGTTCTAAACGACATATCTTGGTCAAAAATGACACCGAGGTTTTTTGCTTTATTACTGGAGGCTAATTTAATGCCGTCCAGGTGAAGGGGCTGACTAAGTAGTTTCTTTTTCAGAGCTTCTGGTCCAAAGACGACAACTTCTGTTTTATCAGAATTTAGAAGCAAGAAGTTTAGAGTCATCCAAGTTTTTATGTCTTCCAGACATGCCTGTAGTCTACCTAACTGATTGGATTCATCAGGATTTATGGATAGATATAGCTGTGTATCATCTGCGTAACTATGGAATTTTATCCCATGCTGCCTAATTATTTTACCAATAGGAAGCATATATATAGTAAAGAGAATCGGCCCAAGCACTGAACCCTGTGGTACTCCGCAAGTAACTATTGAGGTTGAGGAAGATCTATTGTTTACCTGAACAAACTGAAATCTGTTAGACAAATAAGATTTAAACCAACCTAGTGCTGTTCCTATTATACCGACACTTTGAAGCCTTTCTATGAGAATATTGTGGTCAACAGTGTCAAAGGCAGCACTGAGATCTAACAGGACCAGAATGGTCACCAGTCCATTGTCTGAGGCTATGAGAATATCATTAGTAACCTTCACCAGAGCTGTTTCAGTGCTGTGATGAGCTCTAAAGCCTGACTGAAACTTCTCAAACAGCTCATTATTGTTTAAATGCTCACATATCTGGTGTGCAACTATTTTCTCAAGAATTTTAGATAAGAAGGGAAGATTAGATATCGGTCTATAGTTAATTAAGTCGTTTTGATCAAGAGAGGGTTTCTTAAGTAGAGGTTTAATTACAGCAATCTTAAACTCCTGTGGTACATATCCATTGACTAAGGATAGATTCATTATATTTAAAATTGGAGCAGCGATCAGAGGGAAAACTTCTTTTAAGAGTTTAGTTGGGATTGGGTCTAAAACGCAAGTTGAAGGTTTAGATGAAGCTAATAATTTTAGTACATCACAAAGTTCGGCTGCATTAAAGCAGTTTAAGCATATATTAGGTTCCACCATTTTTGAGGCTGCCTCATTAACTAAGGAGGAAGCAAGCATATTGGGAAGGTTCCCAATTATCTTATTCTTTATGGAGTCTATTTTATTTATAAAGAATTGCATGAAGTCGTCACTGCTTAGAGCTTGGGGAATGGTTGGCTCGATAGAGCTATGATCCTGTGTGAGTTTGGCAACTGTATTAAAAAGAAACCTAGGATTATTTTTATTCTCCTCGATTAAAGATGAATAATATGCTGTTCTAGCTGTGTGAAGGCTCTTTTTATATAGCAATAAACTATTTTTCCATATTAAAAAGGAATCATGTAAATGCGTGGAGCGCCATTTTCTCTCTAGTTTTCTAACATTCTGCTTTAGGGTACGTAGCTCTAAATTAAACCAGGGAGTTAATCTTCTATGGCTAGCCACCTTCCTTTTCAAGGGGGCAACTTTGTCTATTGCCCGACGCAGGGAGGAATTAACGCTATGAACTAAAATGTCAAGTTGTGAGGGGTCACGAGTTAAATCACTGTTTTCTGTTCTGCATTTATAAACTGAGGAAATTAAAGTTGGAAGAGCTTCTTTAAAATTTGCTACAGCGTTGTCTGATAACGTTCTGGTATAATGAAGTTTTCTTTCATTTTATTAACATGGATAAAAGATAAAGGTTTCAACTTTTAAAACTGGAGCTTGTTGTCTTCTGTCGCAAAGCCTTTGTATCAAGCTAACTTAGCTTTGTCCCAAGTTTCAGCCATCATTTTTGCTAAATTGAAGACCATGTCTCCTACTCCAATGTCTCTGTCGAGCTTTCCAGCCAAGTGTCTAGACTAGATTTAAAGATGAGAGGCCAAAACAAATGAGGTGGATTAGTAGGTTTTGCCAAGAACTGATGGTGTCATTCAAGACACGCTACAGCAAAACATTTTCTCTGCTACTCCAACTTCTTAGCATATCATAACAGTCATAAGACTTTTATACAGCAACAGTCTTCAGTCAGAAGCCTCTTCAGATTTGTTGCAAGACTGACTGCTACTGGAGATCCTTCCTACCCACAGAATCACCTTCCACGATGACTCTGACAATATTTGGAATGGCATTTAATTTCTCCTTGTAATAAAAGTACTATTGAATTGAGTTTTGTAAGAATTTGATAATTTTACAGTTAACCAACTGTAGTTTCCAATTCATTTTCAATAACAGATAAATTACCATTACTCTAAACTAGCATTAAATGTAGCTCTGTGCCAAAATAAATTGTAAATTGTAATTGTATTAATCCTAAAACAGCTGTGTAAAATATAAATCCTAAATATGTGTAAACATAGCTTTGTGGAAAGATGAGTGGGAGATTGACTTTGTGCTAATCCAATAGTCAACTTGTGTTAAAGATCAGCACACTGCAAATTTAGTTTTAAGCTAGGCTAATGAGAATTACAAAGTACGAAGCCAAGCAGGAAAACAAAAATTAGCTAAAATAAGCTAAATGAGAATTTAGCTTTGTGCTAAGCTATCGGGACTATAATAACGTACTCTCTCGGTCAAAAATTTCCCAGAACACTGCGCGGTAGGAGCCGGCAGCAGCTACGTCGGAGGTCAATTTCTATTTTAAATGTAAGTCAACTAATTTTAACCGTAAGGCTTACATGTAAAAAAAATTATTCTTTTTTTTAGTATTATTTTTTAGATCCAAAGCAGTTATATATGGTTGGCTAGTTGCTTAGTAGGTACAGCTTCGGTCGCTACCTGGTACTAATTCGCTTAAACATAACAGACATATGCACAATTTAAAAAAAGTAAAATGCTCGTTATACATTTCCAGTTCCATCGCTGAAGTAATATTACAATGCTACTACGAGGGGCGGGACGTAAACAGAGCACGTAAGCCGGCAGCCGCGGTCACGTGAGGCAAGTCTGTTCCAAACCGTTTTCTTTGACCAAGGAAGGACATTGTCCTCGTAGGCGAGGCGCCTTGACATTGAGAAACACCCATACCTTTTTAGTCTAGCTTTTAACTGATTACTATTTATTCAGCCTGTTTAGCTGCATTGCATGCTTTATTTGTTTATTTTACTTATAGTTAAGTTTTAATACAAAATTTATGTTTTAGTTAGTTAATTAGTTATTTTATTATCCATACTAGCTTGTGTCATTTCACATTTTACGTATTTTAATCCTTACAGTGTTTCCTGTACAGAGCCCTCTGCCTCGGGCGGGCGGCGGCGGCCTGGGGGCTTCTCGGGTAGTGATGCCGGATGGTGGGTTTCCTCCCTCCCTCCTTGGGCGCCCTGGTCGGGGCCTCGGCTGCTGCCATGGATCTGCTTCAGTCGAGGCAGATGGCTACCCATGATGGCACGATCCACATGATCATTAGCCACCTGTGTCTGTGTGTGCGTACCTTACGTACCTGACCCATCTGAGCTCTACCCATGGTCATACGCGTTTTGGGAAGGTGTCTGTGTGTACGTGTGTTTGTTTGTGGATATGTGCCAGTGTGTGTCTATGTGTGTTTGGAAAATGGGGTTTGGGAAGGGGAAATAAGTGTCATTTTGTCTTTACAATTATCGGGAAGGGATGGGAATGTAGGTTATGTGGGGTCATTTTAATCTGTAAAGCACTTTGAGCTGCATTTTTTGTATGAAAAGATATGATTTGAATTTAGATTTGTGCCAAGTTAACGGAAACACATTATGTACTAGACTTATTGGGAAATTTAACTTTGCGCTAAGCTAATGGGGAATACAACAACGGCTAAGTAGGAATACAGTTTTGTGCTAAGACAAAATGAAATTTCACAGAATGCCATTTTCAAAGCAAGTGCTAAAATATATTAATCTAGCATTCTGGTTATCTAGCCACTAAGTTAGACGTGCGCCTCGTGTTTACTTACAATTCAGCTCAGCTTTGTCTAGAACTAAAGGGCAGTTAAGCTTGCTGTTGATTTTCAAAGCAGCCTTAAAAACAACCAAAAAGGGTAAATATACATTAATTTGTTCCACTGCTGCAGTTTTCCAAAGGCCGAGAAAAATGATGAAACCAGGTTTCCAAGTATCTATTTTTTTAATTCACTGACAATTTTTTTTTTACATGGTCCATCTTGAAGCACCATCGTTATCACACTTGCTAACATGAGCCATTAGCTAATGGCACTGCATGGTGTTTATGCCTCCCATTCTGCTATCCAAGCCGAGATCTCATCCGTCTTCTTTATGTCTATTTGTGTTGGAAATCAAACTCCCATAGGGATGCTCTGGTACTTAAAAGACGGGAGAGAATATATAGTAAACATGTAGACGGAGAATGAGATGAACGCCAGAGGGACCAGACTGACGAGAAAGCCTGGGAACATTTCAGGCAAATGCAGGACTAATTAGAGCGCACGAAAACAACCAAGGGCGCCCACGAGGCTTTGTTTCATTCCCCCCCTTTATTTCAAGAGGTCCCCCTTGCCAGCTCTTCAGCAAGCGCCTTGTAGACAGAAAAAGATTAATGCCCAATATTTGCTGCTACTACTTTGCTCCGAATACTCTTAACCTCTGACTGAGCTGAACTGATGCACCTCTAACGAGTCATAGAAGGTATTCTACCTCCCAATCTCCTTAAGGCAAGGTAAGACATCAGATGAGATCAGTCACAGGATGCTCGTGGAAGCTGTCAGAAGCACCATCTGTTGGCTGTCATTTACAGGACAGTAGATATCATCTCGCTGGTACCAGGGGATGAGTGTATATCTACAGGAATGGAAGGATAATGTTCCTCTGCTGTGATGTTGTGTTCAGTTTCATATGCATTACGAGCTAGAGATGGGATACAGGAAGCCAATTTGATGCAGTTCAAACTTGACATATGTTTCTTTAAAAGGGAAGAAAATTCACAAAAAAATGAGGTAAAGTGAGGTTTATTCTACGTGGAATTAAACATTTTAACAAAATGATATCCAACTACAGCAAATCAAATGTCTGATCATGATTTAATTACATCCACCAAAAAACAAAAATGCTGAGACATTTATGAATTGAGAAATGTAATTATTTATATTAACATGACAGCAAATTTATTAAAACATTTTCTTTTTATTTTGCTTTCAGGCTGAATGTTTCCAAATGGTCCTAGTCAACAGTTTCTGACTTTGTATTTTTCATAGTTTTACCCTGGATTTCAGCTGCTTTTCCATTCAGTTAGATGTAGCGATGGACCAGTATTTCATTTCTCCTGCATTGGCTAAAAACACTGATCCTCAGGTCAAACAGAAAATATAAATCTGTCTTCATTGAATGCATCCAAGATTTTTTAAATTGTATTATGACAAACCGATTAATCTGTGTGTTTCACCAAGTCTTGTTGGAATGGCAAATTTAGTTTTTTTTTGTATTTGCACCGCCTTTGATCTGTCATATTCAAAAAAGTTTTAAGTCACAAATTAGAATGGTGCAACGTTAAACAATAGGTACAAGGTTTCAGAGGAAAGTTTATCATTTTGGTTTCACTGTAACCTTCACAAAAGTTCATCATTTGTTTACAAGGATGAAATGACACCGGATAAACTAAAATTTCCAATAGTTATGAATTTCTAATAATTTTACATTTTTTTAAAAAGGGCAGGTGAATAAGTAGTAGGTGAACAGAAAAATTGATGGATCATTTAATTTTATGTATAAAAACAAATGCATGAATGATGAGATGGTAGACAGACGGATGAGCAAATGGATAGATGGACGAATGAATAAACTAATTTTTCATTCTCTGATTTCTTTGTTCAATATTGTCCAGACTTTATATTCCAGACTCTGAACTGTGTCCTAACCATCCATTACATTTCTTTTTGCTTTTTCACCTTCACAGTACGCAATTATCTATAATTAACCATTATAGTGAAAGCAGGAGGGAGAAAAAACCCACTGGCTTCTGTGTTTGTATCCATTTTTCTATGCTTCATGTAACAAAGCACCCATTGAGCGTTTCCAGACGTTCTTGCAGCATGACGGGCCGGGTGCCGTCTGATTCATGTTTCACCGTGTTATGACAATAACACTGACCCTTCTTGGGGTGAGGATGAACAATGACTTTGTATGGACGTGGCAGATATCCGTAGAGCCACAGAACTGCTGAAACACGCCACAAAATGAGCTCATCTTCGCAGGAATGGGTTTAGAGTAAGTAATGTCGGCCTCCTCAGCCACGCTCATTACAACCGAATTAGGTCGTATTGTGGCGGTAAGCTCCAGTAATCAGACTACCTCTGCAGTCTGGCTTAATTGGCTCATCATTTATCCAAAACTCCACTTGATGCGCATTAAAGCAGACGAGACGCCTGTCAAATATCTACCGCTTGAGATGGAGGAACCATGAAAAAAAAGTAGCGCTATAGTTCGCCAAATAGCTTTTTTTTTCGTTTTAGAAAGGAAACTATCAACTTCAGGTCACAGCAGAGGATACCATAACAGGGATGCTGCAGTCAACAAGGACATCGTTGCAGCACTCGTGTTTTAATCACGCCAACAGCATACTAAAGCATCGCTGCTGGAGCAAATTCCTGTGAGCTCCATGAAAGAAGAACCCACAGACACTCGAGAGTGCTAATAACCTTCAACTGTACATGTAAAATTCTCTGCAGGCAGCGCTGCTGACCGCAGTTCACATGAAGCGCTCATTAAGGAACGATTTAATTTGCTTTGCTTATCGAACTCCAACCTTGTACAGCAACCCTTAATAATAATTACGTTCAGCCAGCGAGAGAAACGGGGAAACGGATTAGCCAAGAAGAAGGCAGGAGAAATGAACAAATGTGATTGGGAGAGAAGGAGGCGCAGGCCGGGATTTTTCCGTTGGCAGGCTGGGACGGCATCACCGTGCCAGGCAAGGCTCTGTGAAAAGCTGCGATATTCATCAAGCCGCCCTCTCTTGGAGCCTGACAGTGAGTCTACAGTGGGTCTCTCTTTAAACAAAGGCTCTCATACTGCTGGCTGGGCTCCAGATCAGCTCAAGACTCTGAAGGGGATCCCCTCAACGCGGAGACCTCCAGGGAAACGGACGGATGAATGGTTGCGTCGACGGGGGGAGCAGAAGCTCGATGGTCAGGGAGACGGAGAGAGGAAATAAACAAGGAGAGGAAATGGTCCCAGGCGTGGGACAAGCTTAGCAGAGCTTCCTGTGAGGACCTAATTGACATTTGTTCCAATGGATGTCCATCAATTGCAGACGCTTTCATCAAGATCAGCCGTTTCAAACTTTGATTTCCAATGTGATGAAAAAACAGAATCCAAGCCTCAAATTAAGAAAAATATAAAATAAAGTATATTTAAAAAAAACAACTTAAACCAAGCAACTAAAGTATGACTATTCCATCCTTCTAAAGTGACTAACGGTATTTCTTTTTCCAATACAACACCGTTCATATGCACATTATCTTATAAGAATGAAGAATATAAAAATGTGCTTCAAATAGCCCATTTTACTGCCAGATGGACTGCATCATGTTTTTTTTTCCAGATACAGGTGAATGATATGAAAATTATTAAAATAATTATGATTCTAGTAGACATTCTTTATGTTCTAAGGCTGAAACTACATATTTTTTTAAACCTCACATTGGCGCAAGCGACAAATTGCATCGTCTAATTGCTTTGCATGCAGTACAATTCCGCTAGGGGGCAGAGTATAGGCTCAGACCGGATTTTGCTCAAGAAGAAGTAAAATAAACATGGCGACCGTAGATGATTGTTAGCTGGTTAATATTTAGATAACTGAAAAAAAGACGACTGAAGTATCGTAGATGGTATGTAAAACATATTTACCGCTATTTTTGAATTCTTTCACTGGTTTTGCTGCCGTTGACCACATTTACCTGCAGATTGTCAAATAGCGCTCAACACTCCCCTCTACTGGTTGCCCTCATTAGCGTTTGTAAAAGGTATGCGGTTCGGTTCTCGTTTGACCTTTTAAAGCCAATAAACTTTTTAAACTATAGACGAGGCTCCTCTTTTTTGGAATTACTTCATCAGAATTGTGTACTTCGCTCCTGCCAGCAGCTGTACTTAGTTAAAACGTTATTTTCTACAATGTGTTGAAGAACATGTAGCAGTGAAATCGGTCCTGGCTGAAACACTTCCCCTCATTAATCGTTCCGGAAGTTGTCCAAGCTGTTCATCAGTATAGGGGTATATTAAAAATTCATATAAAGAAAATAAACACAGGTTTTCGGTATGAACAGCTTCCAGGCTGAGAACGCCAACCCAACTGTAAAGAACAGGCGTTGTTGCATCAAGTTGTCTAAGCTGCAGGAAGGACTGGTGCTCTTCCCAAAACTAGTCTTGAGGAAAGAATATTAGGTGGTAACATTAAGAAACAAACATTCCAACAAACCAAATCGAGAGGCTTGGGGGAAGAAACCCAAAAAAATATGCCACCAAGTCAGACAGCCAAACACACTGAACAAATTTTGTATTACAAATTGTTGTCTTCCACCCAAACAAGGACAGAAAGTGTTATTTTTCTGCTCTGGGATGTCACTGTGGAGGAAAGCTCGTTTTTGCTTGTAAGAATGAATGAGTGAGTGACACCTGTAACATTTTTAAGCCACTCTAACCTTGCTTCTTACTTATCAGACTGCTTGGAGAAGCAACGGAAAGCCAATCTGGCATCGCTCACCGCCCTTCTCCTGCTATCTCCCTCACTGCGACTTGTCAGGAAGCCCTGATTCCTAAGACGAGCACTCCTCGGGGATGACAAGTGACACTTGTGTTGACTGGATCAAAACAAACCTCTGACTGTGCCACGGTCGCTCAATAGGACAGCCCAACGTCCAACGGTCTCTCTAACGAGCATCTTGGTTCAGGGACCGGCTTGGTGATCCTTTTACGTCAGCCAGCTGAGGAAATATTCAGCAGTATTTTCTTTTTAAGCCTCTTGAGAGTGTTTACTTTATCAGTGGGCACACACCTCTATCAACACTCCTGCTCCAATGCACCCTGAGCTGAAGGGATGAAGAGAAAGGGGGGGATAAAGGACAAAAAGTGCCTCTCTGGGAGGCTTTGATATGTGCTAAAATACATACATGGCTACTTCACCGTCTAATACTGCTCTCCATGAACACCTCTCCAAAAGCAGTGGGTGGGTTTATGAGCGCCAGGGAGTAAATTCCTCTCCCTCTCTGGTCCCCAGAGACCCATTCTGCTGCCTGCAGATAAGTATGGAATTCAGGCTTGGCGAAACGTTCGCTTCGAGCAGCGGTGACCGACGGCAGGCCGCCAAGCCTGAAGCCCACCAGCGCTCGGAAGAGTTTGGATAACAACATCAACCGTACAAGAACAAATACCACAAAAAAAGCCACGGCATTATGAGCTCCGCATGATCCAGCGGCTGGGTGGGTTTCATTATTCCCCCAGCTAGTGAGCTGACTGCTGTCTCCTCTCTATACGTCTCCAACGAAAGCTCAGTCATTTCTAATTAAATTCATGGGAAATTGGCCAGTGTGGGTTGACAGTACATCATGAGAGTGTGCGTGTGCGGTACAGTTGGAAAGCAGGCAGCTCAACTCACTTCTGAACGGAAGTGACAACCCTCATCCCAAAGCGAAGTAGTCCACTGAGGAAATTCACACGATCAAACAGAAAGAAAGGCCTTCTTAATTCCTACAAGATGAAAATCTATGGAAACTCCCTTTACTTCTACAGTCTCGGCTGCAGGAAGGAGTTCGGATTCTAACAGCTTGTTTGTGTTTACAGTAGGGATGCAACGATACCACATTTTTCGAACCGATATACCGATTTGAGTACTTGCCGATATAGAGTACCAATACTTCTACTACACACAAAAAATGCGATAAACTGGAAGACAGTGTATTTCAAGTGAAAAATAAAAATTTTCTGTGAAATTATTGCAAAGTTTCCACATTTTAAGTATCAGTTCATGGTATTGGTCAACTTTAACCGATACAGATACAGTAGATAAGAACGGTATCGGTGTATCCCTACCAATGTCCGCATTACTTAGCGAATTACTCCTAATACGTCCGCTTTTTCAGTAATGACTAATCTAACGCGTTACTATTTCCATACCAGTAATTATACTAATACCAGATTTAAGTTACTTGTTCAAGCCACTGTGCATTACTGTTTTTCTAATATTCTTAAGCAAAAATATAAATTTGGTACATGGCGGCAAAAGCATTAGGAAAACAAGCGACAACAGCTGTAAATATGGTCTTTTCCGTCGTAATCCGAAACAGCTGATTATCTCTTTTACGGTCGCCATGTTTGTTTTGGCCTGAGTGTTATTTTGAGTTTTGTACTCAGGTTGCTTTTAAAAGTCAACAGAACGCCAAGAGAGCGGAAGATCGTTCCAAAGCCTAGGAGCAACAACCTGTAAGGATCAGTCCCCTCTAGTACGGAAACAAGCACGGGGAACCTTCAGCAGAGTTTGATCCACAGACCTCAGAGCCCGAGCAGGGGTGTAAGGATGGATCAGAACGCTGAGGTAAGAAGGAGCCTGACCATGCAAGGCTCTGAATGCTAAAACCAAAATTTTTTAATTTGATCTTATAAGACACTCCAGCATATAGGTTGGTCGTTCTTGCACTTGCAAGAGCCGTTTTGGGTTCAATCCAGGAAAATAAACCTCATTCAGAGATGCAAATGTTACAGGTTTAGATAAACCTACTTAAGATTTTCAATAATAATCTACTAAAATGTAAAATGTGTTGTTATTCATAAACAGGACACAATTTTATTTCTGTTTTTTAGGTTTTACCTAAGCAGAAAGAGGATGGATACATTTTCTTTTATGGGTTCTTGACCTTTGTGGCAAAATTATATAAAAATGCACAGTTTCAAACCTGCTGACCAGAAAAATTTATCTAAAAAGTGTTGTTACTCTTATCATTCTAACAATGAAATTCAAAACAATTATTCAATAGAAAAAAAAAGTGCTAAAACCAGAATTGTTTTACTTAACCCCCCCAAAACATTATGTGGTACGTTATTTTTAGCCGACATTTCTGAGGGATTTCCATCTTGCAAAGTCTAAAGAACCACTTGCGGCCCCTGAGCCACAGGTTGCAAACCCCTGATGTAGAGCCACAGGTTTCGTCAATAACTCTGTATTCCCGGAGGTGGCAGACAACGATCTCCAAAGTTCGACAGGGATTTAATCTCGTTAGGTTTAAAAAGCCCCACTGCAAATTATTCAGCTATAAATGCCGTCTGAAATAACTCTCGATACATTACAGCGGTTCCTGTATCGTTATTATCCTCTACTCTCTCCTGCCAATGTAGAAATTCACTAATATGATTGTTTGTAACTTTATATACAGACATCTGTCTTTTATTTAATGAAATGATTACATGTTTGAGGGATCTGCTCGGAAATGGCATACCCAAAATCCATTTAATCTCCCTCGGGAACTACATGGTTTATCGATTTGTTCTGTTGTCAAAATAAAAAGGCTACACTCCAGAGAGTACTCTAGAGGTCTAAAAATCAACGCTCGTGACTCATGTTACTCAGTGAGAGTAAATTAATATGGGAGAAAGAAGAAAGAAGGGGGAGTATGCCAGTGCAGTTCTAAGCATCTAGCAGTTACTGTACCAAAATTCATAGGAAAACAGTTAAGCATAGAAGTTAAACCTTACATATGATCCATTTTGGCACCATGTGTGCTACTGTTATTTTTCTTATGTTTTCTTTTCCCCACTTAACTCAGACCACAGATAGTCATTCCAAATAATTGCTTTTACCGCACTATGAGTCAAAGATCAGTGAAATGTCACTCCTCTGTTCATTCCGAGCTTCAGTTCTACAGTCCTGCTTTTTCTCAGGAGCCGATCAGCCAATTTGGATTATAAATACAATCCAGGAGCAAAAATCACCTAGCCTGTATTACTGAACAATTACAGCCATAAAGTGATGTAGCTTAGCAGTAGTTGGGGTTTTTTCCCACAGGAAAAGCCAAAATCATTCAGTAATTAACTTAAGTTTCACTTAGGAACAATGGATTACAGCAGTGGTCCCGAACTTTTTTTCAAAACAGACCGGTTTAATTTAATTTGATATTTACATTGTAGAATGAAGAACATATGCATAGGTGAAAAGCTAAAAGATCAAGGGATAATATTCAGTGTTTCATTTAGTTTCAGTGAAGTTAGGCTGTTTTATGAGACAAGAACTTATGTCGTATTTATCGTTTTATGATCTCAGTTTACTTCTCTAATAACCTCTGATGCTTCGATTGGGTAATGATTTACCATTTACAACACAGCGGGATCCCCCTCAGATGTGTTTTGTTGTTTTAATAATCCATTTTATGAGCATTTTGGGGAAGCAGGAAGGGTACAGTGTTTGATCATCAGCAGGAGCCGATCCTTTAAGCCTGGTTTCTCTGGATACTTCCAGCTATGTTAAACCATATAAAACTATATTAGTTAAACTACTGAGTCCAGAGTGACTGTGAGTGCATGTTTGCCTCTGCTTTGCAAATCCTTACTTAGATATTTAGGCTTCAGCCTTTCAATTGCAACATAAACAATGGGAATCATCATAAGATAGACAAATTACTTATGATCATTTACTACCTTGGACAACAATAAAAATGAAACCTTAATATAACCAGACATCTTTGTTTAGTTTACCTTTTAAACAAGGTCAAAGATTTCAAAAGAAGTTTAAAATGATGTCTACCGGTAATTGTGTTATTTTCTGAAGTACCCCTGATCGATTAGGCTTTTTAATATCTAAATGAGGATAAAAATGATGCAATGACAAGAAAAAGGACCTGAAAGATGCATCCCCCTGAACTTAATCATCTCCTTTATTAAAAATCTCTAAAACACATTTGGGAATCTCCCTGTTGGTGTATAAATATCCTTTTAGTTCAATCAAGTTGTTTTATTTTGTTTATTTATCATAGATTCATTTAAAGAATTTGGAATGAAATGTAACTTATCCAAATGAAACTTTTTTCCTCTCTTATGTTATTAAAATGTATCATCACTAGAGTTAAGACTCCACCTCCTCATGTCACACAGACTCAGTCATGGCCAAAGCTTTGGGGAATGTTAGGGGAAAGTTTGCTGCTTCAGTGTTTATGATGGCAAATTACATATATTCTTGGGAATGTTATGAATTATTTTTTATTTTATTTTATTTTACTGGGACAGATACAACGTAGGTGGACTTCTCAGGTAATCTCCTGTAAGTATCATGGTGTTTACAGCCCAAGGCTAATTCACAACACCAGTCCCTAGAAGGGCTTTTGACATATATATATATATATATATATATATATATATATATATATATATATATATATATATATATATAAAGTCTGTCTTTGCCTAAAATTTTAATTCAGTTAGGGCTGCCACGATTGGTCGATTCATTACAACGACGAGAAAAATTGTTGACAAATTCAGTAATCGACGTTATTGTTCTTTTTTTTTAACCTTTACTTTTCCCCTAAAACGGTCCCTGTACCTTTTGCTGCTTTGTCTGCCTTTCTGCCCACAGTTGTGGCACTCAGGGTCAGCTTTGGCATCACCGGAAAACCCCAAACAGCAATATCAAGGTGAGCTGACAACGGAGGAAAGTCCTAGAGAGCAAAATTTAAAGAGAAGCATGTCTAACGCAAAAACACAAGGCAGAACATTTTTTCCAGTACAACGGTGATGCTTGAGCCTGTTTTGGGTGAAGAAGACGACAGGCAGTCGCCTCTGTAAGCTAATTAGCTCATCAGCTGCTAACATTAGCATCAACGGTAAAGCGAGGTCCTCTTTTCCCCAGACATGTTGGCTTTTTAAGTCATCAACGGCCCAAGCTGCTGCCTATAAGCTGGTTGTGATCTTATTCATAGACGAAACAGACAGTGGAGCCCTGCTGATGCTTTGTAGCAAAAAGACGTCAAAGTGCTGTGTCATGACAAAAAAACAAACAAAAAATCTGCTGCTTACGGTTTTTATTATTACAATAAAAATAAAATACTTACACTGTCAGAATGTAATTTTTTTAGATGGACTACATTTTAAATGGCTGTGGGCAGGAAGCATCTTTCTGGAAGGACCATCTGTATTGTAGTGGTGTTAGAATAAAATCAGAAGAGCTGAACTTAAAATATCAAGCTAGTTTTTAATAAAAAAGGAAGTAAATTATTAATCTGAGCTAGTTAAAGAAAAATCCTCAAAATGCCTATTAAAACCTCTTTAAATTGATTACAACACGTTTTCACATTGTACACTTGCAGATTAACTAAAGTGACTGATTTGTAGAATAAACACAAACACTTTGCTGGTGAAACAGTGCTCCACATTCAGTAGGAAGAACAACAAAACGGCAGTAGGATCAGGGGTTCAGTGTAACGTGGACTAAAAACAAGCCGGTGCGGGAGAAAGCCGCCAAAGTGGGGTTAACCGAGGTGTAGGAGGGACAGTGTCTCGGTAAAAGGGCCTTGCGAATGTCGCCGCAGTCACCTCGAACACTTTGTCTGGCTGATGAGTTCAAACAGGACATGGTAATAGCCTGTCTCCAACATTCCCCTAACCATAAATCTCCCAGCAAGAAAAATGGGAAAGCAATCAGGTGGGAAGACTGTTCTGGGTCTGTATGAGTCAGAGAGTTTGTGCGTGTGTGGAAGAGAGAAAAACGAAGGCAAATGAAACAACGGGAGGGTGTAGAAGATGGTGAGGATAAAAGCTGGAGTCTGAATCAGCACCTTTTCCATAGGCGGATGATGAGTGAGCACTTGAGATATTGTTCTAATGTCCATCAAAAATTAATGCCAATCTCTAAAGCACTTAACATGATTGAAGCATATGAGACAGCAGGACCGGCTTTTCCTTTAAACATTACACAGAGGTAGAAGCTTTGTTCTCTGGAGACCTTCGGGTTGAGTGGATTTTCTAGATGAGACTCATTTGCGATCGATGTGATTGAGACTAAAAGAAAAACGTAAAGACTTGAGCCAAAGTTAATTTCTTAGGGTTCCCTTGACTCATTATTCAAATTCCAAATGAATGGTGGGACAGTTGATCATCTCATCTAACCACGGTTTCAATGCATTTACCAGACATGAAAACAGGTCAGGGGCGAAAAAGGTGAGTGTGTGTGCGAGGGGCGACGTGGCCGCTGATTGGGGCGGAGGGTGAGGGGGACAAAAAGGGGTTTGGGGTCCTCCCCCAGAAACGGGGGGGGGAATAGTAACCCAACTTGTGTATTCTTCCATCATGATTAACAAGATTTTGTTTTACATTTTTTTGGGGGGCAAAGAAACCAATCAAAGTAAAAAAAAATAATAATCCTGAGCCTGATTTTTTTTGGGTTATTTTTATTTATTTTTTGTTATGCGTTATATTAGCCAGGACAAGTACCAGCTGCATTTCAACTCAGCATCCAGCTGTTTAACCAGAGCTTCATCACCCTCCCATAACACATTCATTCAGCAAAAATAATGTCTGTATTAGTGTTAACGTTACTTTAGCATCAACTGTAACCCTATTTCTTAACCCTTTCGTGACACAGAAACGCCCCGAAATTAAGTTGTGGATCTTTACCCTGTCGACGTATCCCGTGCAGATCGTTCCACAGTAAGACATGATGCCCTGGCAGTCAGTGGATGGAGCGTTTTCAATTTCAAGTGGGTTGCTTTATAAAAAGTTTTAATGAACTAATAAATACCAGCCAAATAACGTTGAACACGTTAGGTTTGATTACAATATATTTTTGTTGTGTTATGAAGGGCTTCAGAGGGTGGGTTATAGTATAGAACTGATAGAATGATGGACCACTTCATCTTCTGCATTGTTGTAGGTTCTCTCACCTAAATAGCATCCACACGTCCAGGATATACGAATTACACTGATTTTAGAAAGAAGCACTATTAGCAGTATTTCTTTTCTGCAATGTACTACTGTATGCTATTTAAGCTCGAAGCCAACTTCAGTAACAATATTTAGCTAACAGTCGCATCAGCTCGGGTGGAAAATTATTAGCCAACGTTAGCTAAATGACTCACTAACTGCACCCTGTACACGTTAGCAAATGCTACTTCCGGTTGAGAGGCTGTGACTTGTATCGGTATTTCCTGTTGTTGCCACAGCGCTGTCCGAATGGCTGGAGCCTGAAGCAAACTTTACTTTTCAAGATGCCTTGGAAATCTACCGAGAGTTTGAGTGAACGATGTTCAGCGCATAGTCAATGCCTTTTCATCTGCTCCACAAAGTAAACGCAAAAAGGGATTCAAATTTTTTATTTCCCAGTATGTGCATTACTATGAAGGTGAGTACACACTAATGTTGTATGCTAACTAGCAAAAACCCAAGTTGGGGCTTTTCGACTTTGTTTTGTTAAATCTCTCTAGGCACCAAAGTCGCAATATTTATTTACTTATTGATATATCTCTAACAGGAATCCAACGTACTAACTTCCGGTCTATACCCTGGAAGTTAGCATTTTCTCGTGCACAGGGTCTATTGAATCTTGTTAATCCAGTTTCTGGCGGTCTGCGCTCTGATACCTCCTCTGATCAGGCAGCACGGAAACGTCATGCCTCGCATCGAATCTACACGATTCACGTTGGTCACAAGTTTTGCTTTCAAAACGGCAAATTTCGAAGAAAAGTGAGAGATTTTCATACCTTATTTACACAAAAGGTTAAAGAAAAGATTTACGGCATAACCTAAAAGGTTTCATTCTTTCTGAAAATATTCTACTGCTGCTATAACCTAATTACCCGTTAGAATTATTACAGTCAGTATGTTTACATGCAACAAGAGAAGGTCAAATTACTGCCATAGTCTGACTGAAATTGGACTTTTGTAACCAATTAATGCACATTAGTCAATTTTGATTTCTCATTATCGGACCAGGTACCCAAATAATGCGACTGGAAAGCTGATTTCGCTTTAACCAACCAACACTGGAAGGGACGAAAACCTGAAGCGCGAATCAACATGCGGTCTCAGTTTCCATACCCATATAAACTGCCGTCTCTTTGTTGTGCACAGCCTCTCAGATGCAAAAACTACAATAAATCAGAAGCTTATTTGAGCCGCCACAAAGCACCACGTCCTAAACGCAGCTTTATTTCGGACTCTATAACTGGGAAAGAAAAAGTTACCAGGGTATTTTGTTACTTCATGGGGAAAACAACATCAGTACTTCTCAGCCTGGCATTGATTTATGTGACTTTCTTTTTGTAACTGTATTGCTTTTAAACTAACGACATCCTGAGGAAAATAAAGAGATCTCCTTAATGGTTTTTTCCTGCTCCAATGAAAGAAAAAGAGTCAACATATGTTTACCACCCCTACAAAAACATAGCAATCGAGGCTAGCGTGGAGGAAAAGGTCTCCCTCAACAAGCAGCAGAGGAGCTTCCTCTATGTTCTTTGTGAATGATAGAATCCCAAGCAGATGCAAATGTAATTAGCTATAGCTCGAGCAAGGTTTTCATGTCTTTCCAGACGCGGTTTGTTGTTCGACAGAAGGTTTGTAAATAACGTCCCTCCCTCCTTTGGCACAAACTTTCAAATCATGGAGGTGAGGTTAAGTGGTAGGGACAAGACGTGAAATAGGATTCACCCTCAGAGAAAACCGTGTTAGCCGTGTGGCTAATTACGTTGAGCCAAGTGCCAAAGTAATAATCACTCATCACAGCGGTTATATTAATAGATATCCCTACATCTGTGTGACAGCAGCTGCTCGGTGGCAAATCTGCTTTCCAGAACGCCTGCTGATGTGTTCCCTGAACGCTGCATTTGCATCTCTGTGCGTGCTCAAGTCCACGGCGGGGTCAGCTACACCTATACACACACAGTCGCACATGAAGGCTCTCGAGTGACTAAGATGTAGAGCCTCATCAAAAGCACAATGCCACTAGTGTGCTCGGTGCGCCGCATTCAACCGTCAGCGCAGCGCGACAGGGCCGTCACGTCTGCCAAGCGGCCCGCTGCAGCAAATGAAGTCGGGAGTTTATTGAATGGGGAAGGAGGGACCGAGGGGGTGAGAGACAAGTGGAGAGAATGAGAGAAAATAAGACAAAAGTTTATTATTCACAGAGGAGTCGGAGGGAACAGGCAAAGAGGGGCAGAGGCTCAAAATAGCTGTATAATCTGTACACACGGGCAGCTCGTACTTATCTGCTCCTTTTGAATCATTTCATGAACTGGAACTCGATGTCTGTTGGTTCACAGACATTCCCTGACTCCATTGAGTCACGTTTAACCGTACATGTTAATGTCGAGGCTTCGTATCTGGACGAAACGGGTTGAGAAGGGGAGGAGAAGCTCCCTGAAAAAGTCCCAGAACTCAGCAACTTAAAGTACGCTCTAGCTTCTGCATCACAGTTTAATTACTTGAACATTGGCAATCAAGCTACAGCAGTGTTATGAGCAAACAGAGCAAACCGTAGACTTTGAATCCAATGAGGCTTTCATTTAATCTGAGCTCGTTCAGCACTCAGAGGGTGTGTTTTCACTATCGGAACTTCAGGGTTATTTTACAGGATATTTCATCAATAGGGGGGAAATCTATCAGCCTGATCTTCTCCACTGTGGTGTTTCCATAAAGAAGTGGCTCTTCAAGGAACTAGCCAAGACATTCGCATATTAAAAACTGTTTTGGCAATGAGCAGCGTCCCCTATTAGCACTAAAAGGTGCAGAAATAACAAGGGATAGACATGGAAGAAGTAGGGATGTTTGCTGTGTTTCTGTTTGCTGTCTGGAGACGTCTGTCAACAAATCAGCGCAACTTAACAACAGCTCCCACTCAGCGACTCTACTGGGCCGAGTACACACCCACAGACTGGGACTTTGTTGGCTCCTGAAATGGCTGTGAAAAAGCTCCTGTCGGACCGGTCCGGTGTAGTAGAGACATACGGATCAATCTGAAGCTCAGATATTGGACATGTGTCTAATAGTGTTTTATTTGGGAATGAATGGCTGTAAAGTCACTATAACTCTACATTTGTATAGTGAAACAGACTTAAAGGTTTAATATGGAAAATTTTCATAAAAAGCTACATTAAAAAAATAATACATCTATGGGGGTTTTAGAGGGGTGCAGAATGAAAGCACAACATTTCCTTAAAAAGTTATATTTGATTTAAAATATAATAAAATGTACATTTTAACCAGGCAGATTAAAGATATGTTATATATGAGCCACGGAGATATTGTTATCAGTCTCAGGAGAGGAGTGACCGCAGAAGAACAGAAGCTAGAGTAGTTTTAGGTGAAGCCTACACTAGATGGACCCACATAAAACATTTCTACGGCATCAAAAACACACTGAAATGGCGACTTTCCTCCTGAATAGGTAAGCTAACTCACTTGCCAACTTTGGTAACGTTAGCTGTCAGTTAAACTCCTCTAAAATACATTCCTCACTGGACACAGTTCAGGTTGGTCACTGGGCGTATTGGCAGCGAAACCAGGCAACCCCACAGCTGGAATTATGTTTTTATTGTTGGAACTAAAACAGAGATAAGGGTTAGGGTGTCGCTTTGATGCTCATGTTCCATATCCAACATTAAATAAAACTTTTATTGTTTTTAAAACAGAATTTCTTAGTCTTCATAATATTATCAGCCTCTCTAGTCGTTACAGTCTAAGATTACTTTGTTACAGTGGAAGCCTGCTGGGGAAGACGGCAACTGTAATGTTAGCACGGCATCACCTTAAAAAGAGTTATTTAGTTTTCACAACATAACTGACAGGAAAACAGGTTAAGTCTTCAACTAAATGAGGAAATAGTGCAGGAGCGGTTACTCTAAAATATAACTCAGACTTTGTTTATGCTTCACTACAAACATGGTAAATCTGTTTGAACCCACCTAGAACTTCTGAACGGTTAAGAAGAGTTTTTTTTTTCAAAAACAAAATGAAGCTGTCTGCATTGACCTTTGAACCCATTGCAAAACTCCTGTTTACAGTCCTATTTCTTTAGCAAGACCAAAGCTTATTCTGTATAAAAGGTTCATACAAACAGTCCAGACAGAGTAGACCAAACAGACTCCCACCGCAGACCTCCCACTGATCAGGGCAGAGCAGATAACTTCCTCAAGGAGAAATGGCACAGCAATTTTACCATCTCTGAAGACCAATGCTGAGTCTAGTTTTATGAGCGTGCAACGCGTTGTCTGAGCATCCCGGAAGCCCAACATGTCCTCGGGAGCAACTAATTTCCAGTTCCCTTAAATAAAATATCGTCCTGACGATTCATTTCCTGCTGCACCAGCGGTGACCCCTGGAACCAGCGGGCATCTTAAAGGACAAACTGGACCTCACAGCAGCAGGCTGTGGCCTCATGTGGCTACAGGGCAAAACAGCATTTGCTATCAGCTAGATGAATCTGAGGGACAGTGACCCCTGCTCTCTGGCCAGGAGATTGTAGAGAAGTTACAGCCACTTTAAGTTTAGAGGCAACCTTTCTAGAATCCATGAATGTAAAGATTCTACATCCAGAAATAACACAAACTTACAGATAAATGCCCATGGAGAGTTAGAGTCAAATGTATTAAACTCAATCTTAGCCACTTGAAAAAAATTTCCACATCAGGTCCTAAACAAATGTAAGTTCATAAATTTGTGCCGACGTCAGACAATTTAATTATTTTCAGTTTGTTTAATTTTTTTTTTTGTAAAGATTTATCCTGCTTCTTTTACATTTACAGAAAACCATCAGCTCCTCCTCCATAGAAAAGTTTGGCTCCAACAAGGGGTAGCTTCATTTAATTAGACTAAAGCCTGCAGTGAAAATCCGCTAGGAAGTGTACGGTCTGTCTCTAAAGGTGTTGAAGTTAGATGAAGTTAGGGGTCACGGGTCAGCAACATTTATGATCCGAAGACATTTTTACCCTTAGCGCAGGTAAAAAAAAAAAAAAAAAAAACAATATATATATATATATATATATATATATATATATATAAAATTAGAGCTACAAATGTTACATAACCCCCTTTAAAAAAAAATCTTAATCAGGCAACATCTTGTTTTATCATAAATAAATACACAAGGAGGATATAATTTATTCTGTGGGAAGTTGATATTTGTGGCAATTGACTTAAGCACATAGTTTCCATTCTAATAAGAAAGAGAAAAACCTGCAAAGTGTATTAGGGCTGTATCAGTAACGAAGGACAATGTTTTAGTAAAAAAAGAAAAAAAGAAGAAAAAAAAGACATTTTTAGATTAATTCAACATATTTACAAGAAAGAAAAACTTGCATAATCCGATGTTGAAAAGCTGCAAGAGCATACATTTTCTATTTTAAAATGAAAAATATATTTTCTGAGATTGTAAAGTTAGAATGTTATTTTTTTTTATATTAGCAGAGTTAAGTAAGTCAGACATTTGGGACGAAATGTACCTGCAGTGGTAAATTTATGAGATACATATGTGGATATTTCCAGATGGTGGCAGATCTGGGCTCTTCTCCCGTTTCTGGTCCAAATATACTGGGTGCAGACTCTCCTCCAATGGGACCCAGAATGCACACCTGAGATGCTTAGAAACAAGCTGCAACATGGTTGCATCAAATCTGCAGCCGAGAAATGTTCTGACGCAGGAAGAGAGGCTTAATCTACCACTTCTACTTCAAAAAGTATCAAGATGTGCATCACATTATTACCACTTTCATATTAAAAGATCTTATAAAGCAAATTGGTTCATAATCTCAAATCACATTACAGGTTTCTGACTTCAGAAAGTCCGTGGGAATCTTCATTTTTGAATGGTAAATTTATACCTTGAATCAGCAGAGAAATTTCTAGTTTTTTTCCTGTAAATATATGAAAATGCAACTTTTCCCCTCCTTAATTCTCAGTTATACTGATCTCTAAAGAAAACAAAAATGATTGGCGCAGAGCAGGAAAAGCTTGAGCCTGGTTTATCTGTGATGCAAAAACACAAGTTGTTGAAACTACAGCAGGTCCTCGGCCGATCTTCCCTCATCAGGAAACTGGTAAACGAAGGGAAGAGACTGCAGGACGTATTTACAGAAGGTTTAAAATGTGTTTGTGTGGATTGCTAATGTGCTGGGGAATGTTTGCTCTGCCACCCTGCCGGTTCTCACGCTCCACCCGACCTCCCACAAACCCTCACACAAGCTCAGAGAAAGAAGGAGGAGGAGGAGGAACATAAATGAGTTTCTTACCTGGACGGAGTTGGTCGAAGTTGGGGGGGGTGGACGGTCGGTGCAGGGAGGCAGAGAGGGAGAAAAACAGAAGGAGAAAAAGCTCGATTAGTGCTGGAGTTCACCACTATCATTCTCCCTGACAGAGAGTTAAGCTGCTCTCTCTTGTTCAGCTCTAACAGGTTGATGCCGAAAGTTCGCCTTTACAAATCCGCCAGGCACTCGTCTCAGTGAGTTTGCCTTCTTTTCACCGCCTAGCCTTCTTATCAGAAAAGAGCTCCACATTAAGCTCTCTGCCTCTGAATCCTTCAGTGCTGCTTTTGTTACGCCCATATCCCCCCACCTCTACCCCCCCAACTATCATTTCACCTTCTCATTTTCTCCTCTTATCTACTGCCGGACTCATAACCCCTACTTTTCTGCCGCTCTCCGAGGCTGTTATTTTCTCCTCTGTAAGTGCTTGTACCAGAGAAAGTAAAACACCATCTTCAGAGAGCTGGAAGGAGGTGAAAGCTCCTGGTGGAAATGAGTAAAACCAGCAGAGTTGACTCAACACAGCACCAAAGATTTGGATTCCCTTCCTGCAAACTATTAAAAGGAACACATTTTTGATTCCTGCTGGTTCCCTCCCTCAGGGATCAGGAAGCCTGTAGGTCAAACAGGAGGATGGGTCCGGATTAGAGAGCAGAGCATGGTTTGGAGAGATAAGCTAAAATGAGTGAGTTGGCAACCTGGGAAATATGTTTTTTCTTCATTTTATTTTAGTATTTGTTTAGTTAAATATGTTTTTCCTTCCCTAAGCAGCAGGAAGCAGAAATGTATGCTCCGCTCCATTATTGCCAATAATCGGATTGCAGTAAGACGTAAAGTGGGGGAGAGGTTTGCATTCTACAGGTCAAGAGTGCAGGAAACAATACATCTGCCCAACTGGCCAAATGCATCATTTTAATCCAGACAGTCGATGCAAGTGAATTAAGATACATTAATTTAGGGCTGGGCGACATGGCTTAAAAATTAAACATCAGATTTTTTCACACCAAATCGGATTTCCGATTTTGTTTAACTGAGTAAAAAAAAAAAAAAAATGCAAGTGATGAAAAATATTTTCAAAAACATCCTTTTATTTTAAATAACCCTGTCCCAGAGCTGACTTGAATTCAAAGCCCAACTAAAAATAAGATGTAAAATATCCTTGTAGAACAAGATATTAGGTCCTGGGCAGATTGACAGAAATCTGATCTATGGAACTAAAAGTAGTGCATTGGTATTAAAAAAAACCACAAAAAACCCCCACTTTTTCCAGTTTACCAACAATGAAATCTTCATAAACAGAAAATTTGATTAATCGATACAAACGATTAATTGCCAGCCCAACCCTACATTAATCTACTAAAAACTTAATCCAAGTGATATTCTGGGACTATAATATTGCAGAAATATGCATTATAGTGATGACTGCGGCTGCACATGCTAGTAGAACCCTGCACAGAAAATGTACATGTCTCACATGAAGTCATGAATTCAGCTGCAGCAACAAATGTAAAAATGATAAAAGGATTTTATGTTTGCTTTCACATTAAAACAGAAGTGTCGAAAACTGATTGTGTTTTATAGCAAATGACAGAAAAATTAAAGTAAGGTGGCTCAGGAACTGTAAGAATTTAGTGTAATAGTAGTAATTGAGAGAAATTAAGAGTAATTTAGACATGTAGTTGTTAAAATTCGGTTTTACATCATGAGATGTATGAAAAAAACGGTTTTATTTTACACAGGAATAACCATCACAGCAATCCTTCTTGTAAACATTCGAAAAATGCTTTTTAAATTCCAAGTCCAACTACTTTTCTATCAAGTTCCTCTAAGCTTCCAGCTGATGATGGTCCAGGAGCCGCTCTTTCCTCACAGAAAACAATCCTAAATGTCTTCACTTGACGCTAGCAATGCCACCTTTTTCCTATAGCAGCCAGAGCCTACCAATTACTGTAAGCAGAGAACACATCAGCCTTTTTGAAGTCAGCCAGGCAGCCGTCCAGTCAGACATTCAGTCAGCCTTTCACACGGCCTGCGGCGACGGGGAAAGTTCGCTGCGGTTAAAACAGGAAGAAAGTGAGTGAGCAGGCGGGCTGCTGACGAAGGGAGCGCGGCCTCAAGCGGTTCCGAGCAAACCCATCAGACTAGCGACCAGCGCCCAGAGTCCTGTGACCATGTGAATTTATACACAAATGCTTGTGGTGCAATTTCACAAAAAAAACTATGAGGAATTTGCCTAAAGAGGAAGACTAATGTTTGAAAAAAAAAAAAACAGATAAGATCGCTTCTAAAGAAAGAGGATCTTGGATCGGGACAAACTAGTATAGATAAAAAGGGAAGATCATCAACCAATCATTGCAGCTTCCATAAATCACACCGTATTCCCATAAACATTCCTCCAGCCTGGACCTTCTGTAACGCTGCATCAACCTCTAAACCTACAGCAACACACAACATTTTCCCTTCAAGTCTCTTGTAAATGCCACAACCCCAAGCGAAGGTTGCATTGTTGGAAAATGCTTGGCAATTAAATATCAGGTTAACATGCAGGGCATACAGTTGGGTAAACAGTATTTGGCAGCAGAGATTGGCACAGATTGTGCAAGCTGTCCAACTTATTTTACTATAGATAAACTTCAAGTGTGAGGGCAGTAAAAAAAACACATCCAGGAAATGATACTCAATGCAGATCTTCTCCCAACTCCCTCCACAGATTCTCTACTGGACTGAGGTCTGGAAACCGGCTAGGCCATTCCAGAACATTAAAATGCCTTTTTACGCCTTTTGTTTCCCGTGGCAGTGTGTTTGGGATCGCTGTGATGCTGGAACATCCAGCCACATTTAATCTTTAATGCTCTCACTATTGGAAGGAGTTTTTTACAAAAATTCTCGCAAAACAGGGCTCCCTTCATCCTTTACACCCAATACAGACCAGTCATCCTCTGGCTTTTTTAGAAAAGGAGCCCCAACGCAAAGTGTTCCCAACCCCCATGGGTGGTTATGGTGTTCTTAGGATGTAACTGCATTCTCTCCCCTCCTAAAACAGGCCTGGACATGTGCTGGCTTAAGCAGGGGGACCTTTAAAGCACTGCACGATTTTAATCCAAAGCACCTTGGTAATAGTAACCTCTCTTCGGTATGTTCTTTCTGAGTGTCATGTTGACATCTTGATTAGAATTTTTGTAAAACTCAGATTGGTAGAGAATCGAATTACCTTCTGCTGACATGTTTCGGCGTTACACTTCCGTCTAATCAAGATGTCAATAGTAACCTCTGTTACTCTGGTCCCAGCTCTCTTCAGGTCATTGACCAGTTCCCCCGTGTGATTCTGAGCCGTTTCCTCGCAGTTATCAACATCATGTGTATCCCGTGAGGTAAAAACTTGTATAGAGTCCCAGGGTCGAGGGAGATTGTCAGTGATCAATTTTCTAATAATTGCTCCAACAGTTGATGTCTTCTTCCCATGCAGCTGGTCCATTTTAGTTTGGCTCAACCCAGTCTTGTGTAAGTGTACAATTTTGTCCTTGGACAGCTCTCTGGTCTTAGCCGTGCTGAAAGCTGCAGTCTGACTGTTAGACAGATAACGAGTTCAAACAGGCCAATAACACAGGTAATGTGTGGAGGATAAAAGGGCTTCTTAAAGAAGCAGTAATAGGTCTGGGAGGAATCAGAATTTTGCTTGTTTGTGGGTGCTAAATACTTTATTATTATTATACAAATACATTTAAGCATCATACATGATTTTTGTTGTACTTTTCATTCTCACAATTGAAGTGTACCTATGTGGAAAACAACAGACCTCTCATTGTTTTAAGTGGGACAGCTTGCTGCCAAATACTTTTTTGCCCTACTGTATATCAGATGTACCAAAGCCTAAAGTAGATCTAACAGGAACCCTAATGGTCTTACTGAAATATGCACGTGCTTGGTTAATTACGCCGTTTATGATGAAGATGAAGAGGAGCAAGAGGCGTACAGCATACACCAGCAGACTCTGAGTGTCCTGAGGGGGGATATAATGCACCTAAACTCAGGTCGGTGTGAAGCAGAACAGAATATGATTTGAAAGCAAATAAAGGAAAAAGTGGCTCCTGGAAAGGTCACAGCTATCAGCAGGTTTCCAACCACGTTCTGTCAGAACGGGGCAGGCAAAGAAAGGGTGATAGCCGTCAGGTCCAGGCACAGCACCTCCATACCTTAGACGTTTTTAATTTTTAGCCCATATCAGCACGGCAGTCATCTGCTGCAGCCGTACTCCACAGTCTCCATGGTAGTGCCGGCTGTTGTCTCTGACATTTTGTCTTCTTCTCGGCGTGAAACCAGCGTGCCTGTTCGAGAGCTGATGTGCCTCTGTGTGCTTCCTTCCACCCACCGCTTTCTTTTAGACAAAGTGACGTCCCAACCCTACACACACTCAGGTGTCGGAGCTGCAGAGGCAAGTCTGCGTGGGCTGGAGAGCGAGACGGAGGAAAGTCACAGAAGAAGCCTTAAGCTGAGTTTACCACAGAGATGCTCTAATATACTGGAAACACAATTGGAGAGGGGTCGGAAAAGGCCTAGGGTCACGTTAACAACAACAGATGCTACCAAAGTCGTGCTGTGCTGTTTTTTAGGTTACTGTACAGAAATTAGCCTGACTGTTATATCGGAGTAATATTTTCAGCTTAAATTATCAGTGCAGCAAGGCAGGATTCATAAATAATAGCAGTGAACGACACCTGGATCTGTCGGATCAAGCAGCTAAAATGTATATAGTTTATTTTCAAACACTGGGGAGTAAAATAGTCACAGGAAATGTGCATATTCTAACCAACTGGAAATACTTCCTCTTTTACCTTCCCCAAATTAAACAGAATCTCCAGTTCCTGTTCATTGAGTGTAATAAAAATCTAAGAATGCTGATCTAAACATTCAAAGCTCAAATACAAAAAAAACCTCCTGCATCTAGCCAGACACACCAAAGCAACTGATCCATTGCTTAATGATCGGAAAAATTTGGATGAGGGAAATTCAAGTTTGTCCTTGTAGGTGCAAGATAATTTGTAAGGAAAAGTAGCAGATAGCTCCTGTAAATCAAATTAACATGATAAACTGATAATCAGCAATTGTGACCTCTGTAAAAGCAGGAGTTACTCTGAAGCTGAAGGAAGGATTTCAGGCTTTGTTCTGATTTTTTTTTATTAATTTTGGCACCAACTCAAACTTTTTGCAGATTTTTTGAATCAGTCAGTGCTTCAACTATACTTAGTTTGCAGTACAGCATTGTGTACTAAGTGATTGTTATGTAGCTCAATGTACCTGCACAGCCCTTGGTTGCTATAGTGACACTCTCTGCCTCCTTCAAGGTCTGAACAATTTGCAGTGCTTACATTTTAGGCATTTTTAAAAGACACACCAAAGTACCAAATAAGGGTAATATATTCGTGGCACAGTGTCTGTCTTTTGAATGTGCCGTGGAGACTAGGTGTTACAGCAAACGCGTTATATGTCACGTTCGTATCGCACTACTATGATGCAATTTTAGCCATTCGGATGTAGCCCAAGTGGCCAGAGAGATTATACCCAGCAGTGGAAATGCTCTCCTTTATACATCGGCAGTGTTGATTTAGTTGTCGTTTTTATTTTCGTCATGAATATATTTTTTCAGAGGAAAAACAAATAAAAAATTAAAAAACTTATTGCAGAAAGATGAAGAAAATGACTAAATTGATCAACATTTTCGTTAACGAATAACGACAGTAAGAGAAGGCAGATAAAACTCCAATATTCTCTTAAAGGTAAATTCACTTAGACGGGTTGTTTTAAAGTTGAAGACTAGAATGCGCCAACATAGCTATAACAGTAAATATGACAACCTGACAGGGGCTTGCTAAGCTGATAAAATAATCTTTCAACCTTCATCACGTTTCTTAACGAAGCTGTAGTTGGTTTCTGTTTTCTAGCTTCCCGTTTGGGAAATGGCTAAAGGGCAGTTACACATTTTTTTCTACCCAGGGCGTCTTTAATCTGCTCTAGTTTATATGCGTGTGTGCGCGCATGGAAATGTCTTTGTTCTGTCCCTTTTGTTATACTGTAGTTATGCCATTTATTTCTATAATGTCAGAGATTATTATTTTTCATAATTTAGGTATCTTTATTCTTAGCCGTTGGCTATGTGTCATGAGTGGTGGTTAGCATGGTTTGAGCCTTGTGTATTAAATTAGTATATATTTTTGCCATAACTAGATTTACCAAAATTAGAAAATTACATTATATATATATATATATATATATATATATATATATATATATATATATATATATATATATATATAAGTTCAGCTGGCTTTTGGCGCTTTGCAGCTTGAAACGCAGGAAAAGCTTGAAAAATTGAAGCAGCCAAATACACACAAAGCGCTGCCAAGACTGACAACCGTCTGAAGGACTCAACCATAATAATAATAATTACATGTAATCTTGCCTCTCCTGACGCTGACATTTTGGGGGGTTGTGAATACACCAACAGGGTACTGTACCTCACTGGTTTCCAACTGTAAGAATGGGCCAGGATGGTAATCTCTAGAGATCTACCTTTAGCGGCCCATATACTGGATATCGTCGGCAGGCAGTAGAAATAGCAGCTTTAAACGTACATGTACAAACAGGCTGCTTCCGTTTCGGCTGATGTCTATTTTGAATCCGCGTCTCCTGATATCTATTTGTCTATAAGTCACACGTATCAGTCCAAAACAGATTATTGTTGGTGATAAATTCGAGGCAGCTGTTGGTTCTCTAAGCATAGTCGTGATTTCATCTGTACAGGAAACCCATAATTTTCGTATCAGTCTTCCTGACTAAAGATTCGAACAGCAGAAATCATCATCTTCAATCAATGCAGCAGTGGAAGAAAAAAACTCAGTGATGAAAAGAAATGCTGTTAAAGCACAAGATTATAAATATTCTCCATAAAAAAAAAACAACTTAAGCTAATATACATGGTTCTGCACCAAACAGCAATGATGACATTCTATATATTCTCTATTTGAACCCCATTAAAAAGGTCCATTAGGGGCTCCATAATGTTTTGGCCTGGAGGTTTCTAGAAGAAGCAGTTTAACTGTCAAACAGACATTAGGAGACAAATGGGATGATAATGTGCTGCCAGGTTCGGATCAACATTTACAACAACATTACATCAACTCTGCCTTGATCTTGATAATGAAAATGTTAAGTTGTGTTTATGGCATGCTGATTTCCTGTACCGTTGCAATCTGATATCTGCAGAGATCTGCATCAACTGCAATAAAGGGGCCAATTAACCAGACTTCCGCTTAGCTTGCTCTGATGAATTTAAGCTGCATTACATCTTAAAACAACCAACAAACACCTAAAACAGCAAACTGTTCCCAGAAATGAAGCAGCACGTTTGCACTTCTCATAAGCTCAGGGTTTTTACTGTATTTCCTCTGCATGGAAGCAGGTGTTCAGCTAGAGATCGACTGAGGCAATCACGTCAGAACCACAACATCCTCCTCAGCGAGATCCTGGGGTACGCTTGTGGGCAATGCCACAAAGTTTACTAAACAGGTACCTGTGTACGATCGCAGCTACAGAGGTTTTTATCAATTTTACTTAATCATTTTACCTTCTTACTTATAAAATATTCAACTATCTACAGCTGCTTACTCTGTATACAGTAGAATCCCAGGCAGTTGCAGGCCATGGGGCCAAAGTCAGCTTAAAATAACTGAAATCTGAAAACTTGAGACTGGCTATTTTTGATATTTCATAAACCAAACATGCCTTAATATGCAATAATACTCAAAGTAGAAGCTAACATCTACAGTCTTCCTTGTTTGCGATCTTGTGGCTACAGCCAATTAGCGTCAAGGAAAATAAAATGGTGCTCCTGGATTGGTCTGCTTTGCAAACATCAGGCAATAGCATGTGAAGTAGCATTGTTCCAACGTATTTAAGCTTCCTAAGCTGCATTTTCTTTCAAATATTTCAAAGATTGTCAATGAAATATTTTTGGGAGAAGACGTAGATTTTCCTAAAATAATTTGCATTAAAGTTCCACAGAAAACCCTGCGCATACTGAGCCACAAAAAGCCAGAGCTCATAATTAACTGATTCCGCTCACTTTTAATTCCTTGTATTTGCTTTTTTGCCCCGTTTTGATTGTTTCACTGAGTTTCGTTAGTTGTTAAAATTCTGTCTCTCTAACTTCTTTGCAGAAATTTCTTGTAAACTTGCTTGTATGAAAAGTGATGTACACAAAGTTTGACTGTTTTCAAAGTAGGGCTGAGCAATATATTGATTTGATCAATTTATAAAAAATTTATATTAATGAAGATCTAATTTAAGGAATTTTGAGAATACTCACAAAAAATTAACTTGGGTTTCCATAGTTCAATGTGATGCTAGGCCTTCCATCTTGTTTTACTAGCATATTGTACAGCCTGTGATTATTTGGACTTTCAATTCAAGTCAACTTTGAGGAGGGATGACTGAAATAAAAGCAAGCTTTAAAATATTTTTCCTGTCATTTGTAATTTTTAAGAAAAATATCAGCAGAAATAAAAAAAGTTGATTTTAAAATCTAATTTGGCATTGAAAAAAAGCATATTTTGATTTAAACCATAGCACCCAGGCTTCATCTTTAATTTTAACTGTTGTATCATGTCCCATGACCTGTTACACTATTGAAAATAAATCTTTTCGAGAAAAAAAAAAATATTTTATGCACATTGGCAAAGAATAAAGTCTAGCAATACAAACATTTTTCCATAATCTATGTCATTTCTCTTTGGAGATGTGATACTGTGTCCCTAGGAAACAAATTATGAAAGATTTAAGCACTAAATAAATAACTAAATGTTTCCTGAAAAGGGAGATTTTTATAAGGTTTTTCACTGCGACTCTAAAAACTAAACCAACCCACCCCAAGTGAACTGGTTAATAGCAGCTCCTGCTCCAAAACACGTTTATTTATGCAGATGAGTTACTGGTTTCAACTGCGTGTATGCCCCTCATTTACTGTTCATGGAACACAACGCCCCCAAAAAACACAGGAAAGCAAGTCGGGCACTTCCTCTGATTTTCTCCAATCAGACACTTCCTCTCTACTTCAGTAGGTGGGTCTGTGTGGGTTTGCAGCATCCTGCTAGGTCAGCCTGGGAAAGCCAAGGAGAGGTTGGGAGTTGCTATAAAAAACATCAAACGATGGCTGCGGAGGAGCAGCCTGGGTGTTTCAGAGTCGCTCTCTGCCTCTGGAGCGTGTGTGTTTGTGTGTGTGTTCGGTTCTCAGCCGCCAGACACGCAAACACGCAGAGAGGCGCCCAGGTGGGCTAATGTTTCAACGCAGCAGAGCTTGGTGTCCATTAAGCTGCTGGAGACGACCTGACCTGGACAGAACAAGCTGCTGAATGAATAAATAAGTCAAACACACACACACACACACACCGTCCTGCGTCTGTGTGTGATGATTATCGATGCAGACGTCTTTTCTATGCATGGACAAGTGCCTGCCAGGCAAAGATCGATGCACATGTAAAGGTTAGGACGGAGCAGTAGGGAGAGTGTTTGCGTGTTCGCTCCGGCCTATAGCAAATATGATCAGCATACAGTGTGTGTGTTGTTAGGTCTGCTTCCTGTGAGTTGATATTAATGAAGCTTCTCTGAGGAGCTCAGACTTTACAACAGGCCCCAGACGTGATTAATAACCTCCTTTCTTTGGTCCTAGAAGAGGAGTAGAGTGTACTTTGATTTTCTTTTTGCATAATATGATGCAAAGTTTAGGGGTGCTTGTTAGTGCCCATCTGATGCAATGATCAATGCACAACTTCGTGTATTTTTCCCAGAAAACTGATAAAAAAGTATTAATTTTGGTTATGCTGTCAGATAGTTAAATACAAGCAAACGTCGTGAAGTACAAGGTTTGTGTGTTTTTTTTAAAGATCTAAAAAGAATTGTGTTTTGTGTGTGTGACAAGTCCGTCGCTCTACTTTCAGCTCCTTCGATCTGCCTCAGCACGGTTATTTTAGTGCTTTTCTACTCCACAAACAGTTAAAGCTCGTCCGCTGCAATGAGCCAATTGGTTTAAACGCGACCAACAAGCAACGACACAAAGCTAAATGCATCCATTTCCCACGACAAGCGAGATAAGGCACAGTAGGGTGTGCGAAATGTGTTTTTTGCTTAAATAGGTGGCTGTAAACGTCGCCGCATTATCTCCGGAGCTCCTCGGCGACCCGCTGATCATCCATCTTCATTTCCCCAGGTGCCAGAGCTCATGCAAACGTGCGCCGAAAGGATAAATGATCGGGAGGAGAAGAAGAACAGAGAAGGGAGATTCTGGAAAAAAAAAGGTGCAGCTGTTTACGATGGTTCACATCCGACAGGCAAAGCGATCCATTACAAACCTGGCTCGCATGACGACCTCAGCACATTCTCACAACTTCTGATTTATCTAACTGCCTTTTTTCCTCCTGCGATGGGATCGGACGTCAACCACAGCCAGTTTGCAACACGCTCATCTTAAGCACCTAATTCACTCCCCTCCACATGCCGACACATTAACTCCCTTCAACATGAAACGCCTCGCTGAGTCCGTATCTTTAATCCTGAAATTCATCAATCAAAAGAGACGACCAGGGCAAGTTCACACTATGCCTCACTGAGGCCAACAGATGAACGGATCAATGTAAAAATATAGATTTGTACAATTTAAAAAAAATGCAAGGAGAACTTTCGATCTTTTAACCTCAAATCCGATCCAACTTAGAGTCCAAATCCGATATTTTGCCTTTTGCATTGAAATGTATAAAACTGAAATATATTTTTAGCAACTCAACATTACACTTATTATAACACTAATTTCATTAATAACCATTACCATTATTGTCGTAAATCCCATGAAGTCCAAATCTTACAGAATTAAAGATCAGCTTCAGTTTAATTTTTCAGACAAAAGTAAAAAGCAAAACACTTATACTGGCTATACGCTGGTGTGCACAACACATTCACGTTACATTTTTTGAGTAAATAGCATTTAGAAAAGTTCTAAATGCTATCTTTTTCACTATAAGCTGAAATATCCTATGCTCCTGAACTCAGCATAGATATCTGTCATTATCTGAATGCACCAAAGGTGCAACTCTTTTTTTTTTTTTTTTTCTTCGTGTCCCACTGCAGTGGGGAGCCTAAGTCACGCCCTTCTACTTCCGGTCCATGGGTCCCCAAATGCCAAAAAAAATGAATGAGAGTCAATGAAACGATTAAAGTTATTTTCTGATCCAGTTTGAAATGCGCAGTGGATCGAACATATGATGTCTGTGGATTTTAAAAACTAATTTTGATGCAGAGAAAACGCCGATTTTCGACCAGAGGTAAAAGTTACTTTAGGTTTTGTGTAAAAAAGCTTAGCGGACTACAACTGCAGAAGAAGAAGGAGAGTGATGGCCGTAGCCTCCAGGACGAAGAAAGGAGCATTAAACACGGAGAAAACCTCTATCCTCGACATAGCTGCCACTTTCCACATGGTGAGTTTTATAAAGTAGTCGGTGGAGTGAGAGCCAGCATGGAGGAGAAGCTCTACAAGCTCTAGGTGAGTGTTTTAGGTGCTATAGCTAGTGCTAACTCCGGTTAGCAAAATTATGTCATATATGCGCCTTCTGACTTCTGATTTGAGGGCATTTTAAATGCAAATTTTTACAATCAAATAAATCCCAAATCACTGGACAAACACAGTCGAAACGTACATCGTTACGTTAACATTTAGATCGAAGTACAACATATGTGTGATTCAGAACGTAAGACAAAGCGGACCAGAAAATAACTTATCAATCCATTGACTTCCATTCACTATTTTTTCGGTTTCGGGACCCATGGGCCGACCGGGAGAGGAGACCACTTAGGCTCCCCGTAACTAAAGAGGAAAGTTTTTCTTTTTTTAAATTTCGGCTTATTGTTGTGTGTAAATGACAGAAGTTACGTTTTTACGCCCTTATTATTAAAGGCCGACATAAATATTGACCAGCCGATATTTTGGCCCGATATAGTCAACTTTTGCTATATCGGCCATCGGCAGAAATTTGTTTTTAAAAAAAAGATTAGGCACCTATTTGGCCAGTTGCAGCCACTGCTTGACTGAAAGGACCCCCACACACTCTCTTTGGTGTTGAATGTTTGACAGCGCTATTTTTAGATGCATTTTAGATTATCTACCATGTGGCAGTGTGCTTTTCTTTGTGGTGATTTTTATTCGATACTGTACGTCCAGAGTCTACCTAAACCAGTTTTGCACCATTATTCTTGACTCTGTTTTATTTTCTAGTGTTCTGAAACCATTTGCACTCAGGTTACCGTTTTGAGTTTGTTTTTATAATGGTTTAAAATTTGAAGTTCAATAAATATTTAAAGAGTTCTGAGTTTTTAATTTATATTGCACACAGTGAGTGTTCAGTTGTCTTTCACAATCAATGTGCTGCTAAAAAGTATATATTTCTGCCTTAGATATCATCCATCGGCAACCACCTAAAACAAAAATTCTGCAGCCATAAAAAAAAAAAACTAATTGGTCAGCCTCCACTTATTATACAGTTTAAAGTACAGTTAGGCGCATCTGTTGAAGTTTACCCATATTAGAATTGTGTTTAATCTGCTATGCTGATTTGTGGTAATTAAGAGTCCTTGTTTGCACCGCTACGCAGGTTTGAATTATTGCGCTATCACTGCCAAATGCTAGTACTAGGAGGTACTGTCGTTCAAATCATGGACAGACTGAGCACATGGATCAGGATCTCCCTTACTAAAACATATATTCACAAAGACTACATAAAAACAAAAACATGATTATGATCTCGTTTCTGACCAACATTAAACCATATCAAACTTTTCCAGTTTTAGGGCAGTTAGGATCAGTGAAAATATTTCTTACATTTGTTAAATGCCACAATAACAAAAGGAACTCTTCAACTTAAAACGTTCATGTACATTTCCATAATATTTGGTAGAATGTCTGTGAGATTCGGGTCAAACATTTTGGGTGTTCTTCCACAATCTTCCCTCAATAGTTTGCTGGGATTTTGGCCCATTCCTCTTGACAAACTTAACTCTAACCAAGTGAGGTTCGAGGCTGCTTAGCTCAAACCATTTCAGCTCGGGTCACCGACTTTTTAGAGGAGAGACATCAAGGCTTTGTGACAGTCTTTACTGCCCTTAAACAACTTTGAAACACGTTTTTTGGTATGCATAATCATTGTCTAGGAGGAAGATCCACTTCTGCCCAAAACCTAACTTGTTGCTTCAATATTTCCTTTTCAATTCCTCCTGATGCAATTTAATTTGCAATGTGCAAACTATATCCCCCATAACATGATGAAGCCACTCCCATGAATTACAGTAGGGCTTACAAACTGCCCCTTATGGTGCCTTCAAAGGCAACAATGGTTATTATGGCCAAACATTTTGATTTTAGCTTAATCACACCGCATGATACTTCTCTGAAAACTGAGGTGCATTTGGAACCTGTAATCTGTTTGGTTTTTTTTGGTCGTAACAGCTTCTTCATCCCTGAGCGGCCCTTCAGGTCCAGAGAAAATTACACTCACAACCGTTCCTTTTTTTGCTTTTCTTTCACAGGTTGATTTGAACGATATACAATGAAAGAACAGAATCCAACTTAGTCTAAGTATCTTTAAGTAGCATTTAATCTACAGAAATAATTTAGACAACTCCAACTGAACTAAAACATAAAAAAGTCTATTCTGATTTCATGTCAGACAAAAAAAAGAGAGGTTATGAGTTATTTATAGCTATTTGCAAATGTCTGGTTTAAACTATATACACAAGAAAATCAAATCAAATGGATGCAACCCAAACACTACATTTCTTGCTTCCTTATTAGGCCTCTTCAAAAAGTTTTTGGCTACATAGATTTCCACTTTCTATTTCCTCATCAAACGCCATCCATGTGTGCTTTCCCAAGGCTGGGAGAATAATTGGGCCAAGTAAAGAGTAGTTTACATAGTCTGAACTTGTTAATGCATGTGTGAGTGAAACCTCAAGCTTCCTGCTGCACATCAAAGTAATCATCCTCGTATAATTGCCCCTCATGAGTTAAGATAAATAGCTGCGATTGTTAAAAACGTTCACACATAAAAAGACGTTTACTGCCTCTTAAAAATGTTCGTTAAGGTGAAATTGAGCTTAGTTTGCTGATGTTTGGTATGTGAGTAACCGTAGAGAAATGTTGTGGATTAACAGTCGGTGAGTAGAGTCCTGCTGTGTAAACTCGGAGTGTACTTCACCCATGAGAACATTGTTCACGAAGGCAAAGAGCCGGACAGCAGGAGCAGCATATGGTCTGTCCCGGCTGGCTGAGTCTGGCCTCTAGATCCAACTTTACAGCAACTGTTTCAGATTTTAATAAAGTGCTTTAACTGATTAAGGTTATTTCACAACTAAATCCAATAATCGCTCCGTCAGAGAGACATATTTAAAGCTAAAAGGCTCTCCAAACAAAAATAGTTCATAAAAAGTTCTTGATCTGACCTGAAGCTAAGAAATTGTTGCTTGGTAAAATGGTGGCGCAGCTGGTAGTGCAGCTCACCTCACAGCTAGAAGGTCCTGGGTTCGATTCCTGCCGTGGCCGCTGAGGGTGTGTTTGTTTCTCCATATCATCGGCACCTACACCCTGTGCCTTCTAGGGCCTTCCCTGTGTTCCCTCGAGTAGCTAATGTGAGCTACTCCAACAAAAAAAAAATGCACCAGTTCTGGGCTGTATACTGCCTCCTCCTGGCTGACTGGGGCACCTGAAGGGTTGGGGAGGATCTGGCTGGAATAGCGTGATCCTTCCACGCGGTATGTCCAGCTGAGGAAACCCTGCCCCTTCAGGTAAAAAGAAGGGCCTGCTCACTCCTCAAGCAGTGTAGGGCCCTCTTGGGGTTGGCAGAGGGAGAGAAATGCCTAGGGCTGGACTTGGGTAGAAACACAGGATGGTAAATTATGGGATAAACTGTGGGATAAAAAAAAAAAACAGTTAAAGTTTATGGGGCGACTGTGGCTCAGTGGTAGAGTAGTTGGCTTGCAATCGGAGGGTCGTAGGTTCGATTCCAGCTTCCTCCAGTCACATGTCGATGTGCCCCTGGGCAAGGCACTTAACCCCCAATTCTACATTGTCCTACCGAGCCATGTTGGGTGTCGGTGTATGAATGCGAGTGTGATTGGGTGAATGCGGCTTCAATGTAAAGCGCTTTGAGTGGTCAGTAAGACTAGAAAAGCGCTATATAAGTTCAGTCCATTTACCATTTACCATTTAAAAAAGAAATTACTGTTGATTCAATCCAAAGGTACTTAATTGAACCCAGAAGGAAATTAAATTATGTAACTCATTATCCATGGTTCTTCAGAGTTGTTCTAAATGCTGATGGCTGTTGGCAGGAAGGATCTCCTGTAGGATCTCCTGTTACAAAATCTGTCTTTATTGCTCTTTATGCTTTTTTAAACTCTTGTTTATGTTCTTATATCAATTAGGTATGCAGCAGACTCACATCTATTTGTGGATTTCATGTAAAACGTAACGAATATCTAGTTTTCACAAAGCAGATTTGAAATATTCAAAAAAAGCTGGAATGTCTTAGTATAAATGCTCCTTGACAGGTTATTGGCTGCCGTTTACAAAGTAGCCAATCCAAGATTCATTTTTGTTCCCACCGACTGGCTGTAGCCCTGAACGTAGAGATAGGAAAACAGTGTAGATATTAGCGTATGTGCTAGTGCTAAAACGGTTTCCAATGCGTAATAATATTAAGCTATATTTGGTGTTTGAACTATTAAAATAAGGATATATGTTTTTAGGATGGGTCTGAAGTACTTGTGCATTTGGACCTTTTCCCTAAAATAACTAAATACTTATGAATAGCTGAAGAGAAATGGACCAAACACTCAGCCCTGCCGAACTCCATAAAGGTCTGGTTTCAAAGAAAGATTTCTTGTGTCAAGATTAAATTTTATTGGGATTAATCAGAAAAGTGGTAACCAGCCTAATAATCAGCAAAATGCAAATGAGTGAAAATATATTTCTGATTTAGTTTATATTTCAATTTATTAGAAATGACCAAATCTTTTGGTACCGAGATTTTTTTGAAAAAAATCTGATGAAACAAATGCGGAAACTAATACTGGAGGGAAAGAAGCTGATACTGACAGAAAAACACCTTTAATCAAAGTCACTGCTCCACCAGAGCTGAATGGACTCGGTACATTTCATTACGATACACATTTGTTTGCTGATCCTGCATCAGCAAAAAAGAAAGAAAATTATGAGACAGCCCGTCAGGCTGTATGCACAATCCTCCAGGACCGAGTGACATTCTCCACATTGATGTACTGCTGCTTTAGCCCGGCACAGTGAGCCATCAATCTTCATAAATCATTCAGTCCCTCCACACAAACACACACACGCTTCGGTTCTGGTTTCGCTCCTCATTTTCTGCTGCAGGCCTTCAGCATCTCTGCAGAATAATGCAACCACAAGGCAGAAAAAAAATATTACAAGAGAGATGGTAACCAACTTATTGGAATATTTAGCTCCCTGGAGCTGCACATCCCTAATTAGGTCCCTTACTGATCATAATCCAAACATGTTTTTAGTTAAATTAAGGGAATAAATGTCAGATATTGGAAATAGAGAGATTAGTTTTGACATTTTCAATTCTTACTTGTGTGTGTCATCAGACCTCTCCGGTAATAAAAAGAAATCCTTTGGTACACATAAAAAGCTGTGCATTAAATTTTAATCCGTAGATGCAGCTCTGAAGGCGAGCCTGGTGGTTGGCATGAGCGGTGATAGCTCGAAAATTACAGGAAGGAGAACGCTGCAGAAAAGCACATCACGAAACAGCATCACATAAGGCGGCTTCTGCAGTGAGGAATTTGGAAATCTGTGTCTGATACTTTAACGCTGAAGCTATCACAGGGTGGATTACAAGTGAGTGAGCTCCCTGATAGCCTGTTATCTGCTGCCTCAGCTCAACCTCCCACTCGTCCCCCCCACACACACTCACTCTGTCTCAAAACTAAGTAAAGTCTTGAAAAAACAAGTTAAGGTGAGAATATAAGGGGAGCAAAGTTTGGATGATCTGACTTCAGCTAGTACGTGCGGCTCTACATTCAACTCCATGAGGTTAAGTAACCTTGCGGCCCATTGATCTCCAGGGAGAAGCTGCGTTTGCCCTGATTTTGACCGCAGAGGAACACCGGAAGGCTGCCGACCCCCCCCTGCTTGGGGAGGGGTCGGCTTATTCCTAGCCTCGTTGAGCTCCGGCTTCAAACACCTATGGATTGCAGCCGCGCTCTGCGGTCGAGGGTAAACAAGCAGGACGCCTCCACGTCCACTGAGCCGTCAGTCCTTACGAGGGAATAAAAAACCCGGAACAGACTGAGAACAGATGAACGGCAACTGGGCTTCTCCTGGGTTTATTTAGGGACGAGGGGGGGGTGGGGTTGCGTGTGTGCATGTTTGGATGCAGAAGATATTTACGACCTTCTACTGGTAGCTTTACATAAGCCCTTCCACCCATAAGGAGAAACGTTATAGCCTCAGTCATCTAGAGCAACTTTCTAATTTAACTTTCTAAACATCTTATGACCCATCAAGCACATACTTCACATAGATCTGCTGGGATTCCTAAACTAAAGAGTATATGTTGTGAATTGGCACAATATAAATAAACTGAATTGAATACTTTGATGCAATTTACTGGGATTTTATGTGAAGGCTCCACCATAAAATAGAAATCTGAAAAGTGTGATGTACATTTGTGTCAGCTGATACCTGACCTTTGACCATCCAGACACTGAGGCTTTTGACCATTGTTGTTTGCAAAATAGCACAAGCTCAGTCCGTCTTTCCGTTCATCTGTCCCTTAAAATTTTTGTCTGAGGGCCACAATGTTCGGCTTTCAGCATCCTAAATTGTTTATGATCAACTGAAAATAGGACTTCTCATTTATTCTTTCTTCTTTCCGATCTTCAGTATAGGCCAGATTAATAGTAAGGATACACTCCCAGTTTTTTACCTCCTCCGAGGAGGTTATGTTTTCACCAGGGTTTGTCTGTTTATTAGTTAGCAACATAACTCAAAGAGTTATAGACTGATTTAGGTTACATGTTCAGAAAAAGTTTGCAATTTGACCAGGAACTGATCAGAATTTGGGGGTGATCCAGAGTATCGTCTGAGGATGGACAGGTCTGCTTTTCTAGCTTAAAAAATATATATATATTTAGGGAGTGTCAGAAAAAAGGGACCAGTTGACCAATATATTAAAGATACTTTTCAGAATTCTATCCAAACATCCCATATTCAATTCAAACATACTTTATCTGGAAGGGATGTCAAATATTGAAACTCAAATCATCCAAGCATCTTTGGTTGCTTTGGATGGTGATGCTGTAGACAGAAATTAGCTGCAGTAGCAGTCAGTCTTGCAATGAATCTAAACAAGCCTCTGACTGAAGACTGTTGCTGAATAACCAGACTCATGACTGCTATGAAATGCTAGCAGCTTAATTTATGGGAAGCAGGGACGGTATTCCACAGATACATGTTCTGGGTGCCACCATCAGCTATTACAAACCTTGCGAATTCGCCTCATTTGCTTTAGCCACTCCTCTTTAAAACGTTGCCTGGCTGTATTGTTGGGAAGGCAGAGGCAGAGAGGAGGAGTAGGGGACACAATCTTTGTCCATTACAATCGATGATGGTTTGAACTTCCTCCTTCTCTCTCTACTCTTTGGTCCAGCTCTGCATCCACAAAGCTTCCTTTTCAACTCCTCTGGAATTTGGGGGTCACAGTTAATTTAATTTCATCTTTTGAGATGCTAACAAGCTGCCGCTGGTTGTAAAAAACAATACCTTGTTGCCACGGTTACGCCTAATCACTGAATGATGAACAAAAGTCTACAGAAACAACAAATCAGTACCAGTAGAACCACACAAGTAGTGCCGCAACAAGGCAGACAAAGTTGAACGGGTGTGGACGCTGTTGCAAGTCACTGCTTGGATACTGGAGTTCTGGGGGGAAAAAAATCTGCATCATTACATCATCTGGCCAGCACTAACCTCAGCCATTTGGCATGAGCGAGCAGACACGAGTGCCAACATAAAAGGAACATAGAAGCATTTTTAAAAATAAACGTGGAGCACCAAAACTCAGAATGACTAATCAGTGTGGAGGGTAAAGCTGAGCAGCGTGACCGAGAGGGGTGAAGGGGGAGAAAAATCAACTCTGGAACCCGGCTGAAGCCGTCAGACTGATGAGAGTCTAATCCAGGCTGGGAGGTGCATGCACAGAGGAAAAAATTAAAAACAGACAATGATAGCTGAAGTCCAGCATGTGAGTGGCATAGATGGGAATTGGGTAAGACAACTCAGCTTTTAGTAGTTTTTATGAAAAACATTTTTACCTCACATTGAGGGGAAAATACCTACGGTCTGAACCAAAAGAGTGGATTATGTTTGCATAGAAACCAGAAAACAGAGCAGCAGCAGGGGGATAAACACAGGGTATTCCCTCATCGCCCCCTCTGGCTGCCATTTCTGTCGACCAGAACGGAAATGGAGCGGAAACGAAGAGAGGAAGTCTTAAAAATAAAAAAAAAATAAAAAAAGAGAGGAGGAGGGAGAAAATTATAGATCGGTCTGTCACTGTCTGCTTATGTCACAAAATCCACCGGTCGCACAGAATTAGCCACGACGGTTCGCCGCACTACGACGTTAAGACATGGCATGTGAAAGGTTTCGTACAGCTGTGTCACTGTGCAAAAAAAAAAAAAAAGCTGAGAATATCCAGGAAGGATAAAGAAGAGGAAAGATAAGAGTGGATGGGAAGGATGGGAGACTTCCTGAAGATGTTGGTGTGGTCTTAGAGTGTCTTAACCGTGCATTCGCTCCCACCACGGATCAAAGGTAGAGAAGTGGCTCTGCTCTCGGTGGCATTAAGTCACGTTAAGCCGAGACGGAGGCCTTACAAATGCTCACACAAATAAAGCTGGTTGGGATTAGCCTGACAATGAGCGGCCCTGCGGTGCTACCAGCAGTAAAACAGAACAACGGGCGAAGGCCGCACGGGACATGAAAGATGCGCCTGAAAATGAGCTGAACCGCTTAAAGTGTGGCTGATTTAATTAGCAGCTGTAATGAAAACTGTTTTGTCTTTTTTATGTTCTGCTTCGCCGTTTAATTCGAGGGGAGATGTTTAAAGTCAAGTACCATCTTTGAAGGTTACATTCTGCATATGGCAGAGGACATGTGGGGGCAAAAATAAGTAAAACATGTCTTAATAAAGCACTTCATATGCCATTACTTGTATATTAAAGATTTAAAGTTATATTTTTTCCTGCAGTGGGTTTCTGCAGAATTTATTCAGCCATTTGAATTAGCTGCACTGGAACAGAGACGTTACAAATATGCAGGACACTGGTCTTTAAAGGGGAAGTACAGCCTTTTCCAACCTGGACACAGAGAGGGGCGATAGGATGTATTGTGATATACTGTAATACTATGAGAAGGACTATATATTTAAAGGACTAAACATGATTTGCATACTGTGATTCATGCATTTGTGATTTTTCACCTGGATTACGCTAATTCTCTATTTTATGGGTCCACTTCTGCTGCAATTGTGCGCTTACAGCTATTGCAAAACGCGGCTGCTCGCCTTTTGACTAGCACCGGACGTAGGGAGCATATTACCCCCATTTTGGCCCGGCTCCACTGGCTCCCGGTGTGCTACCGTATTCATTTTAAAATTTTACTTTTTGTCTTTAAGTCACTCTACTTGTCTGCCCCCCTGTATTTGTCTCAGCTAGTTCAGCCGTATATACCAATTCGGTCTCTCCGCTCAGCAGAGCACCGCCTCCTACTGGTCCCATGGGCTCGAACAAAGACACGAGGGAAAACGGGCATTCTCGATCTGTGTGCCCCGCCTTTGGAACCAACTACCTCTGGCAGTGAGGATGGCCCCTTCCCTTCCTGTTTTTAAATCCCGCCTGAAGTCTTATTTTTATTCTCTGGCTTTTAATGTGGCCTACTTTTGCCCTGTTTTAATGCTTCTGTCTTAATTTATTGTTCGTTCATCCTATAGTAGTTATTGCACCGTAAGTCTACTGGTTGGTCACCTGTGTTTTGCTGTTTTTTCACTATAGTTTCCTTGTACAGCACTTTGGTCAGCCTCAGCTGTGTATAATGTGCTTTATAAATAAAGTAGTATGGTATAGTATATTGTGACTTTTAAAACTGAAGTTAACTCTAGAAAAACTTTTACAGTATTCTAAACACTCCATCCATAACATATCAAGTTTTATTACTAGCTCTAGTTGAAGGAAAGGTGAAAATAGCCACCAACTACCAGTGATACTTTGAATTTACTACAAAAGTTACTGTGATCATCAAGGGTTCAATTGAAATTCTTAATAAAAAAATAAAACAATTCTTCGCTTTTGAATTTCGATACAATATTGTGACATAAAATAATATGATATATTGGCATATCAATATTGTCTTACATTACACAAAAAAATGTTCTTCCCCTTTAAGGACCGGTGTAAGACATCCCTGAATTACATAAATACGTTGGTATTGCTCTTTCTACGTGGCAGAAATAGGTACAGTGCTTTTCCAATCCTAAGGAATAATCGGTTTAAGTAATCTGGATTTTAATGATGACAAAAATGTTTTTTTACCCCCCCTCCATAATCCAGTAGCCCTGACGTAAACCAAATCCACCCCTGCTCAAAGCTGCAAACCGTCCTGCTGGCCCGTGACTAAACAGTCTTCTCTATATTTTCCGTCACTGCTCGACTCCTAGATTTAAAGTTGCTTTTTTAAAACTTGCCAGGTGATAAACCAAACAACTTGGTTTAAAACAGCTTTATGAGCCTCTGAGGGCAGACTGAAGGCCACAGAGGTACAAACTAAATGAGAAAGCAGAGCAACATAAAACACAAACAAAAGGGTGTCAAGTTGACTTATTGGCGCAACTGGTTTAACCGGGATGTCAGCGTCTGGATGAGACCCCCCACCACCTACCCACAGCATGGAAACACAGATTCAGCATTGATACATACTTCAGCCCACACACAAAGACATAGATTACAAAACACCCGTACGTCACCAGTGAACAGCAGCAGAGAAGTTGGCTTTAAATATCGGTGTGATGAAGCTCGACAGATTCACAGAGAGGAGGAAGGGATGGATGAGAGAGAGAGAGCGGGGTTCAGAAGGGGAACATGTGGGGATCAAAGGAGGATTTCAGAGTCTATCTCTGGTTCGACGGTTTGGGAGCTGGTGGCTGTCAGCGAGCATAAGAATAAACAGGCGATTGCGGTACGGATTTACATACAGGCGCTCACACTACAGAGTAAATATGGACAGGCACCATCACAGAGGAGAGCAAAAAATACATCCATCACTCCACTGCATTTCATGTTCTGCTCCAAACATCACTGCTCCAGTTCCAAAACAGCTAAATATAGTGGGCTTTTATCCTGACAGTGCAGTGCACTTATTTACAACCACGCGGCCCGGTGGGAGTCAAACCCCCCCATCATATGAGTCGGCAGGCTTCACCTGACTTACACCTTGTTACAAAAAGCAGGAAGTTGTTTTCCAAACTAATTCCGGGTTCAAGGAAGGCAACATTTAAAGCCGTTGAGTTCAGTGTGGTTGAAATTTAAAAATAAAACTTCTCACTAGTGGACCCTGATGTTTTTCAGCAGTGTTAAAAACTTTTGCTGTATGCCAAAGAAAGAAGAGGTCTTGTGCCGCCACCCCAGTCCTCCAAATACATTGATTATTTTTACATTTGGAGGATTTTATTTGTAGTTTTATCAGTTCACAGAGCATATCTGCAGTATAAAAAGTATTTCAGCTCAGGTTGGTCCAGGACTTGTTTCACTATGGATAATATTAGCCAGGATCTTTATCTTTTTCTCCTTTTGTTCTGTTTATCTCCAGAACACAGAACATAAAACTTCCTCCTTCAACAGTATAATGAATGTACATTCCTACACTATTTGTACTTGTGTACAATTCTTTAAACAAGTTAACATTGCTCTTTTCTTCCTGAAATGTAATTTTGTTCTGCTTTCAGACATCCTCCTTTTTGAGCATATGAAAATGTATCTTGCATAACAGCAAAGAAAATAAACTAACAGGTATTTTGGTAGAACTTTGTAAATAACATTTTCTAGGGATGCACTATTCATCTTTTTCGGCATCAACCTTTAAATAATTCTAGCAAAATAAATAAAGCCTTCAGAAACCCAGCATCGAACTTTGTGGTAAGCTCAGAGAAACCGGGTCATTCTGACAGTGAAACAATCTGTTTCTAAGAAAGGTTAAGATGACCTACAGTCCTGGTTAATCACATCAGTTTTTATTGATCCCTCTGATAACTTCAGGGCAATATAAACTGTAAACATTACCCTGAAACAATTCACTATTTTACTCTCTGGCAGCAGATAATTCTTTAGAGCTGGAAAATATTTTCAAAAGTGGCAGAGAAAGATTGAGTAAAGAGCTAAAATTGATGATAATTTGTTGTGGGTTTATTACGGCCACTCTTCTCCCTTCTTTAGACGACTTTTATATAAAAAGTACTGATCAGAACAACTTCAGGCAGCTTCGGCTGCTCTTAATAAGCCTTTGTTTAATACTCGGCTCAGTCAATACTGACTTAAAGACAATCTGCATATAAAGTAGTGCATTTAGAGCTGCACACAACATAGATTCCCCATGTAAGTGCAAAATTGTGCCATTTATGGAAGCTGATTGCTCACCAATTCAGGACTTGAAGTGGAAGCCCCTTACAGAACTGATGTTTTTGCTGGATAAATATTTTGTTACATGCTTCCATCTCCTCTCCCAGCCCGACACCCACACATACACCATAATCAATCTGAAAGCTGACATTTCCAACCTCGCCTGTAGGAAAACAGTTGTAGACTGAAGCAGAGGATTTAAGGAAAAAACATTTGCGGCGGCCACAGGAGAGCCAATCACCTGCTTTTGTTTTTGTTTGAGCCGCTTCCTTTTCCTGCTGAGGTTTATTTTTATACTTCCCATCTAGTAAAAAAAACAGCCTTTGTTTAGCCGCCATCGTCCATCAAATACCACAGTCTTTAGCACTGTAGATACTGTATGCATAAATGAGTTTGTGTTCAGGAGAGAGTTGGTCTTATTCCCAGGGCTTTTACAGTTTATATTCTTTCCCAGAAGTTACAGTTATTGTCAGTCCATTTGTAAAACTTATATGATAAAGATGACGGCAAATGCATTTAAAAATGGATCCATGGACAAATAGACAAACTGAGGGATGGACGCGCAAATGGACAGACGGACGCGCAAGTGGACAGACGGGTTGACGTACCAATGGACAGACGGATGGACGCGCCAATGGACAGACGGATGGACGCGCCAATGGACAGACGGATGGACGCGCCAATGGACAGACGGATGGACGCGCCAATGGATAGACGGATGGACGCGCCAATGGACAGACGGATGGACGGGCCAATGGACAGACTGATGGACGCGCCAATGGACAGACTGATGGACGCGCCAATAGACAGACTGATGGACGCGCCAATGGACACGCAAATGGACAGACAGCTGGCTGGCTGGGTAGATGGATGGATGGGCAAATGGACAAGTGGATGGATACATCGATCAACAGATCAAGGATTGGTGGAAATGGAAGACAGAAAGTCTAGAAACAGAAATATTTCTCCATCAGATTCTTTAACGTGTATTTGTGTATTGGAAATCTGTATTCCTGTTCAAAACTCGCTAACCAACCATAATGCGCCTACAGGTAAGAAGCACATTCCTCCCATCACCTTGTTCTCACTCCCTGTAAAAAGCAGCGAACTACAAGAGAGGAGGACAGCGGATACAGAAACCACAATGTGTCCTTCAAGAAAACGGATCACGTCTTTTTCTTCTCCCCCCGCTGTGCGCGGCTGGCCACTGTCCCCTCCTGAGGATTAGTTTGTCCCCAAGTGAAAGGGTTGCTTGATCGTTCTGCAAAGAGGGGAGGCCTGTATTTGTAGGAGCTCACAGAAGCAACTACAGTCAAGTTTTTCAAGCAGAAAATAGAGCTGCACTGACATGCAGAGAGAACCACATGGAAGGACACAGTTCAGGGAGATTTAATGCAAGTGAAGGTCTTCAGTTATCTTTAAACCTACACTTTTCAGTCAACCAGGAGAAAAGAAACATTTGTTTGCTTATGCTAAGAATAAATGTTTCTACCTTAATAATAAAAGACACAAATATATTTTGCCTTTGGAAGCTTGGGACCCAAGATAACTGAGAAAGTGTGACAAACATAATATGTGGATAAGCCTTTTGCATACAAGTTACAGAGTATCATTTTTTCTTGGGTTCTAAGGTCTTAATTTGCCTTTCTTTGTCTTTTATAATATACAGTTTGCTTGATTTAAGATCTGGATTCAGTCCGCCTTAGTCCCTAGGTAAAGACAATCTGGATTTACCCTGATATATTTGAACCGTCAATGTCATCCATAAAATTAAGCTTTTTTGATTTAAAAATATCTATTTTTTTAAATTATTTAAAGTCAAAGGGAAAACTGATTTCTACAAAACAATGACAATAAAATCACATTGAAATCACCCTCTTTAAACTGACCAACCTAATTCAATGGAGGTCCAACTAATTGGTGCTAGTAGTCTCACAACAGGATCGCTTCCACGATTTGAACTTCCGGGTAACTTTCCCAAACATTTACTATATAGGCGTGTGTATTGGGTCACTTCAGGAACCAAAAAAGTACCTGCCTTGGTGTATGTACTCAGAAATTGCAGAGTAGAGTTGGACCTCTGGTTAACTGATCCTGATTGGTTGTAACACAGCGGGAAATGGTATGAGGAGACGTCACCGCACAACCTTTATTTTGAAATTAAAAGAGTTGCTGGTGAAGCAGTGTATAGCGAGTGGCCTTTATATCACTGATTATAAGACTACTAGCACCAGTTGGCTGGAACTCTATTAAATTAGGTTGGTCCATTTAAAACAGGTGCAACATTTATGCAATCACTTATGTTTAATATGTTGGTTATTTTATAGAAATCTGTTTCCATTTTGACAATAAATTGAAAATTAAAAAGATGTTAATCATGACTCATTTGTAGAAGCAATTAAAAGATAAAACATCCAAGGGGGTGAATACTTTTTATAGACTACTAACTACAAATCTGACTACCAAGTAAAATCCAGCATTTGCATTTTCATAGCTTCCCTACAACCTTTCATTTAACAGTTTACATGTGTGTTAAACACGCATAGAAAGCGAATGGGTAGATGCAAAAATCGACTTAAATTGTAAATAAAACATAGGTGCTTACCTCTTCTATACAAGCATTTCTAATACGCAAAATAAAGTAAATCAACTACATTCTATGAATGTATTTGGTATTAGTTTGGGCCCCTGGTAACTCGAGGTCCAGAATTATTTTTTTAACTGAAATTATACTTAACGTCTAATTTCTTCTTTGAAATTCCATTTATCAACCCCCCTGCCGCCCTCTTAGTAGCAGATAGCGGTTCTAACATGCAACATTAGATGTTTTATCAAGGCAGATAGCAGCTAAAGAGGAAGCATTTGGCTGATTAAAGCTCCCCACAGGGAAGGTTCTTGTTTTGTTTGTGGTGTAACTAAGCAATTTATTAAATTAGAGCTCAAAAGCGCAGATTTCCTTCCCTTATATCACTTCTGTATTTCCCCTCGTTTTGCTCAGAGTCGGGACATGCATGTTTCCCTGTGTTGTTTCTCGCTGAATGTCATGCCACAACTATTTATGACTAAACGTTAAGTATGCTCTACACAAAGCACCAAGCTCACTTTCAGACGGAAAATTTATTGATTCTCATATATATTCAACTCATATATATTCAACGATATGCTATATTCAACTTAAATACATTTCTAAAACAAAAACAGAGCGAATGAGAATGATTCTTTCGCGGATTTCAATCATTGCTAATCCACACGGGTTCAAAATTATATACGTGGTCTCAACTGAGTACATACTCATACATGGTTGAGGGTCCTTTAAAGATCTGCAGCTCAACTAATGCACTTTGGTAGCAAAAAAAAAAGCATACAAAGACATTTCACATTCCTTCTAATGGAAAAAGGTAAAAAATTTTATAAGTACGTCGATTTCGATACCATACTATATTCATGGAGCACATAAAACACATGGTCGAGCAAGGAGTTACACAGACGCCACTGAAAAAGACTGCCTAACGAATAGTGAAAGACCATTCCAGAAGGTAAAATCCCCTCTAAGTTTTACCCATGATGTAGTTACTGCGAAAATATCAATATGCTGATATATCGCAATATTTGATGGCAGAGAGATGTTGACAATACTAGCCTACCAAGATTGCATATTTTGATGTCATCAAGATGTGCCTACTTATGAATAATAAAGAATGTTCAGTGTTCGTATTTACACTAGGTATTCTGAGTTAAAAATGTGTTTTCTATTTAACGGAAAAGAAATCTGTTGAAGCATTTTAAAATCAAACGTACTGCTTTATTTTTGTACAAATTGATAAATGTGTAATCAGAAAAGCAGTAATTGATCTGATTTCTTTTTTTACATTTTGCATTTCAGTTAAAACATTAATAAATTAGTGTTTCTTTAAAATGTAGGTTTTATTTTATGTTGGGAGAATTTTGGTGTTTTTGAAAGATAAATTTTTTTTTAAACATGCGTATTGCACTATTAATGTTATTGAAATAGCATTCTATACTTTTAAATTTAACCACTGAAGTCTATCTGCAATGTGAGAATGTTCACATTCATTTTGATATTTATAAACAGAAGAATACATCATAAATACCCTAACCTCTCATGTTTATTTTATCACAACATAGATTTGAGTCTGTATCGCCCGACCATACTCGGCTGCAAGACCTCCTGTGGAAATCGAGGGGACCGATCCCACAGAGGAGAGCAGCTGAGATGAGAACGGTAAAACACATCACCAACCTCTTTCCTGACACTTGTGGGTTTTACAGAGGCTGACGTGTCTTCTGGTAAATTAGAGGAAACTGAACCTCTAACCACAACAATGCACAGAGCAGCAGAACAAACCAGGATGTTCAAGTGAAGCGCTTCAAGCCATTTTCTGCACTAATCAACATCCAGCTCAGTGCGTCTGGCCCCACGTGGAGCTACAGCCTTCCTGAACACCCATCATCACAGTCTCACTTTAGGTTTTACGTCCATCCATCTCAATTCAGTTTAATTCAGTTTATATAGCACCAATTCAGAACAGATTTCATCTCAAGGCACTTTCCAATAAAAGCAACTTCGATACAATTGTACCAACATTCTAATCACTTAAAGTTATCTATTTAAGGAATCCCAGCAATTTGCGTTGAGTCACTGACATACAGTTGGGCTCCATTCATGCAGACTTTCTCACACTGAGCAATATTGCTGTGTTAAAATAATCCAAATAAATTGATTCTGAATAGCAATTGAATCGAAAGTTCAAAAGTCTGTTTTATTTATTAGAATAGTTTAGCCTTTTACAGCTGAAACAGGAAGGAAAAGTCTAGACGGCCATTTAAGGTTTGTATCTTAATAGAGTGGAAATACAGAGTTAATACAGTTTCCCATGGTGAACTGTTACTCACCCAGTGTTAAGTCATTGAATTGCAGGGATATAATCAACAGTAAAAAAAAAAGTTTTTAATAGTAGTAACCCATATCAATATCAAACTGGATTAGATTGAAGACACTTTAGAATCTGAATCGAACCTTTAGAATTTGAAACGATACCCAGCCCTACTGAGCAAGCATGTAGCGACAGTGGAGATGAAAAACTCCCCTTTAAACAGGAAGAAACATCCAGCAGAACCAGAACCAGGCTCAGTACAAGCGGTCATCTGCCACAACCGTCTGGGTTTGAGGAGACAGAGAAGAGACAGAAAAAGAACAAAAGGGACGAATGTAAGAGTACTTTCTATATTAAAGAAAGTAAAAAGTTGATAATAGGACATCCATCTATCCATCCATCCATCCAACAGCAATATAGAGGCATAGTTTGATACGCCTCGTTTGATCCGCAAACTTCCAGCCCCTTTGCTTTTTCCAAGATGTTAGCACCACCAGATCATGAGGGAGAAATGACAATAATAGAACCAGAGTGGAGAAAAAGGAAAGCCTAAAGTTGTTCTCTACTCCCATTTCTTGTGTTTCAGTCTGATCCCAGTTTTTACTGCTGCATAATTTAATTCATCTTTGTTCTTAAAGCACCACATACCTATACATTACGTCCTCTTCCTCTTCTCCCACCACCTGCCTTCATCACCCTCCTCGCTCCTCCTCCTCTCTTATGCCAGATTCCCTAATGAGGCTCCGAGGGAATGCTCTCTGGCCCTCTTCCTGAACGCGGAGCTTTCTCTTGTTTCTGAGGAGCTGCTGGAACGGATCGTCTGCTGAGCGTACCATATGGCCTTTCCGCCCCAGCTTTCACACACACGCACAGAAAGTAACAGCAGCATGGGGAGCGGGCGCGTTATGACGCACATCGCCTCGCCTCACACCCGCACAATCTTTTGGGATGTGCAGCAGAGTCGGCCCGTCACCAATGAAGCCTCCCTCGACAATCGTTCCCCCTTCTGAATACGGCGAAATAAAAGGGAAACACAAAGTTTAGCTGATTTATTTAGAGCTCTAAAACCCTGTAAACGTTTCCTCGGGCTGTGCTCTAGGCTTCCGCTTCATTGTTTATTGTCACTTTTGCTTTTCAAGGTGAGATTCATGTAAAATGTAACTTTACGCCGCTGTTCCAAAAGTGTATCGAGGACCATCACGATTTCAAGCAGGATGTCCAAGAACAGGTCCATCTCAAATCTACAGCTGCTGACGTTTTATATGAACATGAATACCATTTGTTTTAGGTGAGGCGGTTAAATTATCCACTGTTTTGCAGTGGATAAACAGGAAAACCTCTCGATTCCACCTGACTGATGGAGGAACTAGAATGTATTAATGAATACAAGATATCGGTCTGATCTATATCAGATAAAAAATTATACCACCCTAAAGATCCATCCATCCATTTTCTTAACCGCTTAATCCTTAATGGGTCGCGGGGGTGCTGGTGCCTATCTCCAGCTGTCCAGGGGCGAGAGGCAGGGTACACCCTGGACAGGTCGCCAGTCCATCACAGGGCAGGACAAACAACCATGCACACACTCACACCTAAGGACAATTTACAGTGATCAATTACCCTGACAGTCATGTTTTTGGAATGTGGGAAGCCGGAGTACCCGGAGAGAACCCACCCATGCACGGGGAGAACATGCAAACTCCATGCAGAAAGACCCTGGCCGGGATACGAACCCACAACCTTCTTGCTGCAAGGCAACAGTGCTAACCACTGCGCCACCGTGCAGCCGTACCACCCTAAAGATAAGAAGCAAAAACAGCCGATCGAAAATGATATACATTTCAAACTACTTTACCACCATAATTTTAATCCATCATTTGGAAACAGATGTTCCAATCATTACATTCCTCTTTAACGAAATCCAGAGCAGGTGAGAAGCTCCCTTTGGTTTATTGAAGAATGGAACTAACCCTCCCCCGCCCGTTGCTTAGAGCTAACAGTCATATATGTGTAAACATGTATAAACAGCATACCTTTTAACATGACAAAACGTTGGTAATTTGATATTAGAAGTAAAAAATAGTTAAAGTTTGTTAGGAAAGATGTGGAAATCATTGTAGATCAAAATCTAAAAATTTTAGCCAATTTAAATCGAGTATGAAGTCTATTGCTTAAGTTGCTTCAATGAACTAGATTACATACTTTGTGTGATGCTATTGGTTAATAATAGGGGTGAAATGGTACATACATTTGGATTTTTCCACTTCACTCTATTGTTTTTTTCAGTGTTGCTCAACCACGACAGCAGGGGGTGCTAACTTTTCATGGTGTCTCTGCCTACTATCACACAGCGCCGTTTCAGTTTTTTTCTAGGCTTGTGAACGTTTTCCCTCGTCAAGGAGCAATGGATGACAGAAAGTAAGTTTTGATTAAGCTGTAAAGCTTTTTACTAGAAGTGCAGCTCATTGAATACTCTAAAAACATGGAAACAAACAGCAGCTGTTTTTTTGTTGTTTTCCTACACGTCCTTGTGTTCGAAATCGCCAAAACAACATATTAGATAAATTATCCTTTCAATATAAAGCATGTAGTGGCCAAACGCTGCATTAACTACTGATTACAGCCACTTTAGAGCCCAGTTCTGGTGAAGCGATCTCTGCCTGTTACTGAAACTGACCAATCAGATGCATACGCTCTCCGTTGACGGAGATGTGTAGTTGAAAAATTGGGCTAAAGTCCGTGCGTTCTTGCGTAGGTGACAGAGAGCCCTTGCGTTGATGGATAATGGCGTTGCGAAACGAAAGATCTTTCAAAAGAATAAGGTCCATAACACGCTCTGCACTGAACTGAAACACTCACCTGAAACAATATCAAGCTGAATGGAAACATCGGTAATACCTGAGAAAAACCAGCTGATGTCAAAATGACTACCAGACGCATTCAATCAGCCCAGACTCCTGATCTTGTTGAAAACGCAAGTCAGAGGAATGCCTGTTGATAATAAGGGATTTTCCCAAACCATCATTCAAGTAGAGCTGGGAGACTGCACTGTCAGAACATCAAAATTCTAAAGTGATTAAATGATGTTTTATTCTGAAATATAGGCAAATAATTATTTAAAAATGTCTAAACAAACACTGTTTTCAAGTGGTTGTAATATTTTCTATCCTGGTCATTTCTATTTGTAGTATTTTTATTCTCTTATCTAATCAAACCTACAGTCAGTTCTACACTTTCAACGTTTTTAGCTAATAGAACATAAAACTAAATTTTAGGAATTTAAAGAAAAAAAACTGAGGAATCAAGGTTCTACATGCTGATCAATATAAACTGATTCATTTGCACGTTTGTATTTATTTTTCTTGAATAAAGTGTTCCAAAAACGTAAGAAAACTTGACTTTTTTTTGTTGCTGTACCATTCCACCCCTTGTTAATTGAAAATCACTAGCTAAATACAAAGCTAGCAGTGACGGCAGTAAAAGCTTTGAAACGCCTCCTGGCATTGCGTTTTTAGGATATCTGGTCATAGCCTGGATATGAGGCGAATGTGGCCGTTTTTTTCTATTTCTGTCTGACCAAGCCATGCTGGGAGCACGCATGTCACAGATACATCGGATCCACCATTACAGGAAGCCACTAGGACAATAAAACCGAAGGATAATTGTTGTGAGGTTTTATGCATGCAGAAAAGCTTCAAATGCGAAGCCCTTTGCCGGTATAATGCAAAGACCATCCAAATTTCATCTGATTTCTCCGTGTCAAACGGTCTTTATCAGGGAAATATTAACTTCTATGATTTCCAAGCAAGAAAAAAGAAAAAAAAAATCATGTCTGTTTTTCCAACATTATTGCAGCAAACTGATATTAAAGTCTACCCCGATGGAGAGTTGGGAACACTGCATTTTCTCTTTATTTTACAACAGTAAAGCTTTACGTCTGATCAGCTTAACGGGCTGCTGTTGAAGTTATCGAGCGCGTCATGATGGGTCGCATTCATTGTGTTCTGCTTGTCCTTCATTTCACTCTCTACGGTGCCTCTTGTCGCCTTCCTTTCCCTCAATCATCCTCTCCTCTGCTATCTCCCTTTTTTCTGCTCCCATCTCACTCTGACGCATGCAGTTAGCAAGCAGACCATTTTGTCCAGGTCTATTTCTGGATGCCATGCTGTCGCTGTGAGAAATGAGATTAAAAAACAGAAAACGGGTGGAAGAGGGACATTTCCCTGAGGCTTATGGATCAAGGAAAACTTAAATCTTTTTATTTCAGGAAAAAAAGAAATCCTCAGCAAAAAAAGGGGAGTTTATCAAGAGAGCACAAACATATACTTAGTTTCAACCTTTTTTTCAACCTTTTTCTTTTAACATCAGGAAGCCGCCAATTGTGCTTCGACTGATGAAATAGGAACGAAAGTCTGAAGCGAGAAAATGCGGCATATGTCTGGAATAATAAAGCTACTTCATTGAAGTACCTCTCATCCAGATCTTGTTCTCAGGACCTACACCTTCTGACCTTCAGGACCTACAGATCTTTATCTCCCACAAGTTCCAACAGGTTGGTGGTTTATTGTAGACTGGTCCGATCCGATTTGGACGAGATTCACACCTATTTCATGGCCTCGTTGAACAAGACGACTCCAATCCTGGCCGTAAAACACTTTGATACACATCGTATACCGTAACTTCAAGGAGCTAACCAGGGGTTGCGTTAACCAAATACTTTTACATTTTTGACCGTTTTTTTTTGTTTTTTGTTTTTTAAATCTTGACAAAAAAATCTGAAGGCCGTCCGTTATTTTAACATAAGTATTCACACAACTGAGCACTTTGGGCAAAGAAGCAGACATTTTCAACTTCAAGCACCAGGCACAGGAAACAAAATCAAATAAAAATGTGAAAATCTTATAAAAGCATCTAAGCATCATCTCAGACCTGGACAAAGTACTCAATGAATCTAGCTAGCTGGGGGCCAACGGCACCTTGAAGTTCTACTAAGACTTTTGGAGCGCGTCACTGCCAACCACCAGTGCTTGCTGCAGTATTTCCTCCCACTGATGAGATAGCTTGCAGGTCAGGGAACAGTTCGTTTACAGACTTATTCTAGCTTCTGATCATTTCAGGGGGAGAAATGCTCCCTCATTTCAAAACTTTGGACTAAGTGTAGCGTAATTCTAGTCTCCAGTGTGGCCGTGGAGCTAGAACAACATCTAAACCCTCACGAGAAGTAATCTGTCCAAGAGAGAAAATCCAAAACCTGATGACAGAAACTTCAAGCAATCCCAATTGACATATTTGATTATACACAAGTTGGTCTGCAATTCAGTTACATGTGGAACTGACCAGATTTTTCTGACCATTCAAAATGTTAACATTATAGATAGTTATGAACCTAGGGCTGGGCGATGTGACCTAAAATGAATATTGAAATGAAACTGAATTAATATTCAGAGTTTCAGAAAAAATATGGGAGGTTAGGGTTGGAATCTTTTTTTCCCCAAGCAAAATTCAATTTTCTACATTATTCTTTTTTTTCCTTCCTTTCTATTCTTAAAGTGACATTACAAATGACAGAAAAACATTTAAAAACTACCCTTTACTTCAGTCATCCCACATATAAGTTGACATAAATTCAAAGTCCAAATAAGATAATGCTTGTAAAGCAAGATGGAAGGCTGCCATAACTTTGAACTATGTACACCCAAGAGATTCATTGGTCATTTTTCTCGATATTCCACTAACTAGATTGATTCAATAAACTGATACCATCAAAATAATGCCCAGCTCTGATTAAAATACATTGAACACTGTCCTAAGCCTTTTCCACATGTGGAAGTTGACTCTCAACTGCTACTTTGATAATAAAACAACTTTACCACTTTTCAAGGAAGCATATTTTTAGTTTTTCACACTTTTAATGTGAAAACTTAAGAAAAAAGAAAAAAAAACACTTGTGGAGAAACAGTGATGATGTAGCCGATGTTTTCCTTTCAACCAAAGAGTTCTATCACAAAGTGAAACTTTGTGATAGAACTTTAACAGTTTGCTTCACAGTTTGAAATTTTAACAATGAGCCACTGGGATATACAATTGCTTGGAAGAAACGTAAAAATATGAAGAACAAGACTTCTAAGGCTTTGTGAGAAACTAAACTTAAACTCTTTAGAGAGGAAGTGAAAACCCTCCAGGTCTAGCCGTCTTTCTAATAACAGGATCACTAACTTCACCCACCCCCCAATCTCATTCCTGGAAACCCGAGTCACTCTGTCCTTCCCCTGATAGATGTCATCAGTTTTGGTCCTAAGTGAGTCTGTGGAGCAAGAGCAGCAGAGTCCTCGCCTCCCTCATGGCTTAAATCTCCTGCATTCATCATTCCTCCCATTAAATCACACTCAACTGAGATATTCCGTCTTTTCCTCCAATTTCATCCTTCCCACAGGCCACCGAGTTCCCCTCCCCTCCTCCACTGAAGCGATCAAGGTAGGTTGAGCTCTTCCCTGCCCTCTCCGCGAGTGATTCTTCTGGGAATAATCCCTTATTGGACTCAAACGCTCACAAACCAGCGGGATGTGCCAGTTTATGCATGACTCACGATTTAACATGCAGACATAAAAAAAAAGGAAAAGGTGAGGGAGTGAAGGGGGGAAAAATGCGAGACAAACGACAAAGACTGGGACATTTTTCTACTGCGGGGCAGCGAGGCAGGTCTCCTCGGATCAGCAGAAAGCCCAAGAATGTGACTTCTCGTATGTCGGCTGGGCTGAGCTTTGATCCGCCGGCTGAAGAGAAAGTCGGATTTTCCCTGGGCAGTGAGTGACAGGTCTGCAAAAAGGTTTAGTCCGGGGAAAAGCCTGAAGGTAGCTTTGGCCAAAGGGATTGTGAGTGTGGGAGGGAGAGTAGGGAACAGAATACAGACATGCATTCTAATTATTTTTTTTTTCCCTTCAAGAAATTTCTTTCTTGGGAAGTGACGCCAAGGGATGGCTCAGCGAGAAACATCCAGAAGAAGCAAGAGAGGATTATTGGACAAGCAACAGCACCACTGTTGGAACTGAAACCAGAAAGATCCAAACTTTTACACAGAGTCAGGGATCTTAGTCTGGCTGGCATCCCTCCAGCTCCTCTGTCGCCTCATCCATCCCCTCCCATAATTTCCTTTCTTAGAGGAAATCCTTTGAAATGCTAAACAATCAGGGCAGAGTCCACACCTCAGGGTTTCCCCTCGAGGAAGCAGCTACTTTCTCTCGGCGCTGCTTGCTACACCACATCCCACCCAGAGAACACTCGCTGATGAGGTTCAGACTTCCGTTATTTGCACCGGCGGCTTTGTTAAAGCAGGTGTTTAGTGTCCATGGGATTTACCGAAATATAATAACGCAATAATTATAATACCAAACAGAGGGCATTTTAAGCCTGAATACAATTTTACACAGAAACATTTAATGTTATATGTAAAGTTCTTTCTGTCCAGATCAACTGGTTCCAGAATGTTGGGTTAATTTGTCCTCTTTGCCATTTTGTCGCTAAATGTTGAAGTTCTGTCCCTTCCTGGTTTTGTGTAACAAAAATAAATCCGTTTTGCCTCTAATCATATTATTTTGATTGAAGACAAACCCAGGGAGGAGTGTCACAAGAGCTAGTCCAACCATCAGTCTGGTATAACGCATAATGCAACGGTACATGTTTTGGATGTGGATTTTTCAGTACTCACATGTACCGCAAAAACGTAGCCGTTTTCTACCTGAACACATGCTGAATGTGAGTGCAGCGCAACGATACACAGCACAACTTTAAAAAGCGACACCAAAACATAACCAGAAAGGACTATTTGGGAGCATTAATCGTTTCTCATGCAGCTACAGTGGATGAAAGATGAACCGAACAAGAGCTTTGTCAGCAAACGCATTTTTCAACAGCAGCAAGGTCCAAACATGCTCTAAAATGAACCGAATAACTGAATATAAACATCACTGATACTGGAGAAAAACCAGCTGACGTTCACCATGGCTACGAGTAGCATCCAATCAGCCCAGACTCCTGATTTTATGTAAAACGCAAGTCAGTGGAATGACAAGGGATTTTCCCAACAGCTGCCAATGCTGCATTCAACTACAGCTGGGAGAGTGGGCAGTCGAAACATCAAAACTGTGTTAAAATTCTTTTTTTTTTTTTTCAACATGGATCTTATTTTTAGTAATTTTTCACTCACCCTGAGAAGTTTGGAGCCAGTTTGAGCCGTTCAGCAGTATTTATACATCCAATCTTAATCCACTGTATCCGTAGAACGGGAGTGCTCAGGGCAGTCCAAATGCCGCTTGTAATAAGGTTTAATCTGGCCCGAACACCTTAAATTTTACCATGTTTATATTCTCCTTGGATTTACGAACGCCTCAGAAGTGCTTCCTGATAGTCTTCCAGGTCGATTTTGGGGCTTAACAATAAAACAATAATAAAAAGCTGACGATTCTGCAAATGCTGCGGGGCGCTTTCACATGGTACGGAAGTCCGTACTCGGGTACGGTATTTGGTCAAAATCCACTTATTTCGTCCCATGTGAACACAGACTGTACTGTGCCAGGATACGGCCAGAGAGACCTGCCTTGGAGGTAGTATCCGAGTCCAGGTACGGGCGGCCACGTACCATGTGAACACAACCCGTACTCTGGCCGCACTCAAGACAATAGACGCGCTCCACGCGGAAATGACGACACCGCCGGCCGAAATTACAGAATCACCTCGCGACCATAAAAATACCAAAACAACGCGATTCAAGCATCCCACAGCAACACAGAGGTTACAAAACGGCGGGTTTACTACAACACTCACCCTGTAGAGGCTTCAGGTAGCAGCTGACCAGTAGACCAGTTTGTTTACATTCTAGGCTGTCGCTCGTTTTATGACGTCGGTACTTCTCACTCCCTTGTTTGTTGGAGAACTACAGACTTATTTGTATACCGCCACCTGCTGTTTATTTGTAGTAAAACACTGGATTCAAATACGGGCAGAGATCCGTGCCATGTGAACAGAAAAAATTAGCATTTTCTCTGGCCGTTTTCTGGTACGGCCACACATGTGAAAACGGCCTTAATGCTATGGAACGTTGCAATTAACACTTTTACTGCTACTCTGTGTCTTTTCCAATACTGATGTCCAGATAACTCACACTGAGCTTCAGCATCTGGGTCACCCAAATCTACGGTATGCTACAGACATAGGGGCAGTTAAAGTCAATTTGGCCGGCCAAATACATTAATTGGGCGGCCAGAGTTTAAACTACAGGCAAATATTGATTACAATATCGCACGCACTGATAGCGAGATGATGTTTATGATTCACTATGAACGGCTGGTCTACTTGAACCTTAAGAGCGCCGCAACTCTGAAAACTTTATTCTAAAGTACAGTTCATACTATTGTTTTTGTCAACGTGGTCTAATAGAGTCGTAGATTGAAGATGAATTCCTAACCAGAGGATCAAGCCGTTCCCACCTTTTATCCTTCACAATATGAGATGCAACTTCTCTCGTCTCTGAGACAGTTTTACACAAACAGATTCTACCAATACCTCTTTTAGCGCCATCTCTGAAATATTAATGAAGAGAAACTATATCCCATCTTGAGGGCATTATGTGGAGCTGATGTTTAAACACGATGCATTAGATAAAGCTATTAAAGCCGGCTCAGAACGTTTGCGCTACTCGTCCTCGTCTCGTTTGTGCTAAAGGGGTTAGAGCTGCTCTTCATCACACCGCAATGTTGCACATGAATATAAGGCCCTCTGCCACAACAGCACTCCACTGAGGGTTTGCTTAATTAATGCGAGCAGACCTCCTCCCCCTTACCTCACAAGAGACTCGAAATATGAGGGTAAATGAGGCCAGGATGCAGCGGGGTTAGAGCGGACCACACTGGCCCGAGCAATTGCTCGCCATGTGCTGTATTGTGGTTTTAAACAAACACTGTCACACATGCATCCCATATGCATACATATTTATACACACAGACACACACCGAGGGGCTGTGTGTCTGGGTTTGGGTCAAGCTCAGCGCGGGTTTCTGTGGTCTGGTTGGGTTCAGTAACACACATGCGCTCTGTTTGTGTTATGCTTACAGGCATCCTGTGGTCTGCCTCGCTCCAGCTCATGAGAATCACTGTTCTGACCTCATCATTCATCTTTGCTCCAAACTTCTTTCATTGTGTTTTTTTCTTTTTCCAATCAACAGACAATTAAATGCTGCAGACGGACTATATTTTCACTATTTTCTTATAACCTGAAGGCATATAATGACTAACCTATAAGGTTAGTCATTATATGCAATTACAAAAAGAAACCATCCTTGGATTCAACAGAAAAGGAGAACCTGGTGGTTTACTGTGATGTCCTTTTACTCCTGTTGTAACACCATCTTTAGCATTAACTCATAACTAACCCCGTCAACCTTTACTTTGCACAATTTCACCTTCACAGCCTGCTATCCAGCTTGTTCTGGTGGGTTTACATGGACCGGCCCAGAGAACACAGGCTGCAGTCGGTGTGGTGGCAGCCGAACGTGACGAAAACGAAACAACTCCCCCCACCCCCCGCTGCGCAAGATAATGTTCTCCCGTCAGACTACAGTGGCTCAACTCCCCCTAAATACTCAGTTCTATTTTATTACGTAATTAGCCTCGGTTGATTACAACAATCATGAAATGTTCAGTTAAAGGTGGAAAGAAAGTTTGAATACCATAATATGCATATAATACAACAAGTTCATGAAAACAGGCATCCATGCACTACAGGTTTATCGGCTTGATTCAAAAAGAAGAACTGTATCTTATACCAAAAACCCATCCACAAAGAGGATCTAGTTACCATTAACACTAACTTTAAGAAATAATTTGTGCATTTGAATGATTTGCTCCAACATCAAGTTTTAGAAAAGAAAAATCAGATTTAAGCACATAAACGCTTTCAAAAAATGTCTAACACACAAGAAGGAAAAAAAACAACAACAGCGGCAATTCTAGACGTGTAGCCGTCAATCGAGTACCAGCTTGCAATGGCAGCAATGCTTCCCAAAATAAGGGACGCATGGGTATAAAAATATGGATGATCCTTGATAGTTACTAACATAACAACAAAGCAGTTAAAGTTGCTTTGGGTAATTAGGTGATAAAAATAAAAGCATAAAACAACATTAGAGACACGTACCATGTGACACATTAATGACTTTCCAGTTATTAATTGCTTACTCAAATGCAGCTCTAAACAGATATGTTTTTACCTTTGATTAAAAGCTAAATAAGGGGAGAATAGAAAAGGAAAGCTGCTTCCCCTTGTTTGATTCCAATTCTGAGTGGTCGGTGGTGGTTGGTATAACACATTTTGGCGCTAAGCCATTCAATTATTTATAATCTAGGAAAAAGGTATGTTGAAGTCTATTCTTTGAGCTCCAGGGAGCCAGTGTAAGGACTTAAGAACTGGGTTGATGTTTTCTACTTTTCATGGGTCTATTAAGAACGCAAGCAGCATCGTTCTGGATCAGCTGCAGCTGTATGACTTTTCAGGCAGACATGTGAGGACACTGTTGAAGTAATCAATCAGACTAAGGATAAACGCAAATGAATACGTTTTCATCCTTCGATCCTATAATATTTTTTTCTAGGTAACAGTAACAGAAGGCTGACTTTGTTACTGTCTTTATGTGGCCTTGGAGGTTTAGGTCAGAGTCCATTATTACACTTAGATTTCAGGCCTGATCAGTTGTTTCTAAACAAATTAACTGAATTTGTGTGCTGGCTCTTAATAGTTCTTTAGGTCCAAACATAATCACTTCAGTTTTGTCTCTATTCACCTGAAGAAAATTATGGCACATTCATCCATTGATTTGCTTGATGCATTCAACCAGGGTTTGGAAGGGTGCATAGTGACCAGGTGATATTGTAATGTAAAGCTAAGTTTCTGCATAATTATGGTAACTAATCTTATGGGTTGTTATAATACTGGCTAGTAGGAGCATTTAAGTATTAAATAGGAGGGTCCCCAGAATGGAGCCCTGAGGAACCTCACATGCGATTCCCGTCTGTTCTGAAAAAATATGTTTTCCTGAGTTGTAAAAAAAAAAAACCACAAAAAAGTTTTCCTTTTTTTGGCGCCCCTCTTCAATTTGTCACCCTGGCCTGAAGCCGCATCCTCACGACTGCCAATTTTGTTTACCTCAAAAACAGACCGATGTATTGGCTACCACTACTCCCTGTCTGCCTGTACTAATACTACCATCCCTAAGCTAAGTTATTAAATATTTGTTCTCTTCATAATCAACTGGACCTGCACTGAAATATGTCTCAAGTCAAATTAACGACTAGTCAGATCAAAACTTTGGGTAAACTTTTTAGGTATTGACCTAACATTTCAGCCAGAAGCGTTTTATGCAGGACCTTATTGAAGGCAAGGCAGATATACTTTTTAGAAAAACCTGATAGAGGTTTGTAAGCTTTTGCTGACGAGTGGCGAGAATATTTTAATAGGTTCCTTAAAGCAATAAACGTAGTCATGAGTGAGCGATACATAAATGCAATACTAATGTAAAACAAGACTAATCTGAAGGAAGATAGTTTGTTATTTTATTGCATTTAAACAGTAGATGGTAATATTAGCAAAAAGCCTTGTCTTAAACCGCTCTGTATTGAAGAGAGCTATGCCCAGACAAGGACTTTTGTAATAAAAAGTAAGAACAAACAGCAAGTTCAGAAAGGCTGCATATTAACTTCCCAGTACACACTTTAAAGTAAAGCTGTTATGGTTAAAAGTGTACTTCCTGTGCAGCACTTTGTGTCTTCCCACTGATGAATCCCAAATATCTCCTGCATTCATGAAGAGGAGCTGCAGCGGAGCTCCTGAAATGTCAGCATAAATGGGAACTCCACGACTCACACCAGTAAGACGGGACAACAAGAAACAGCAGCAGTCATCCGCGCCGCCGGCACTCCCCGAGCATATTTCCCGGGTTCTGAACCCGAGCACTTTTGTGTAAAAAGAGCAAGCTGTTGTTGCTTTAGGAGGTGGAGAACTGGAAGTTTTCTTTAGCTTGTGGCTCGTCACCTTGTCACTCTGATTTAAAGTCGCTCTGCTTCCTGCTAGCAGCCACAAGCACCCATTGTCTGCAAAGGACTAACCACCTCTCGCCTCCCATTCATATCTCTGCAAAACCACTTGGAGGAACTTGAACCGCACCCATATCACAGTAGCCAAAGAAGATACAGCATGCAACCACCAGAGTCACAGATCAACAGCTTAAGAGGGTTGTTTTCAGCTCTTGTTGTAAGATTAGGAAGTTGCCATTGGAGTTTGAAGATGATTACCTGTTCAAAGGTTTCTAATTTTAACCACAGAACTTTGCAATCAGAAGTCCTCGTGTCTTAACTGAAACAGAAAGCACCTCTGGTTACATCAGAGCAAATGTTTTTTAATCAAAGTCACCGTTAAGATCTCTTTGCTTTGAAGGAAAACAAGCAGCGGCGCTACCTCACACAACGAGGGCCTCGTGTTTAACGAGCGACGTGCCGATTACTTATCCAGTCATCGGGAATCTGCACGAGATAACGAGATAAAAAGCGTCAGGATCAGTCCGAGTCAACACAGCAGGTAACTCATCGATTATGATGCTGCGCAGGAGTTGGAAGTGAAGCAAAACGACTATAATAAAGTCACTATGACTGGTAAATGTCCAGCTTAAATGCAGTCCAATAAAGGCTGATTTCTTGCACACCCACCAATAAAAATAAACTATATTTCGAAATCCTATGAGTCCGAACATAACAGCAAAAAAGGGTTTCATTCAAACTTAAACTAAAAGCCATTTTTTTTCTCCATCATCTGATCAATACCTTCAGCTCAGAACATTGTGATCTTTTTTTCAGATCAGCTTCAACTTTTGTTAACATGTTTCTGCACAATAATAATTAAAAAAAACAAGGGAGATGCAACCAATCTGCACTTATACGATCCATTTAGACTCTCATTGACTACCAATAAAGGCCCCTACTTACTGCCATATTGATTCATAAATGGTGGATGCACTTCTGCCGGCTATTAATTGACCCATTAACATAATGTGCTCAGACTCCGAGGAGTTTGTGTTCGCTGCAGAGGAACTTTGCTCGAAAAGGCAGATTAAGTGGGAGCTCAAGGTGCTTGGTAAAATGGACTCAATTTCAACATTTATATGCCCCCTTTAAATAAGGCCTATACCAATATAAATTATACAAAATGTACATAAATCAGTCTCAATTTGCATCAATTAAATGTATTACTTTATAAAAAAATAAATTATATATTTTTATTAAAGGAACTTGATTCTTTATGGATTTGTTTAAAGTGATTCAAATTCACTAGACTAATAATTAAGGAGGTAACAACTTTTGCCCAAAAAACAATTACAGATGAGCCCCAGTATTCATTGAGGTTTTGGACCACAGAAGCCTACAAATAGTTAAAAACGTAAAAAAAAAAAAAACAAGTGTAAAAAAAAAAAAAAAACAGCGTTGGGGGTACAGCTAATCAGCACTAAGAAAGATGATTGCAGCTCCTAGATTGGCTGCTTTTGGAAAAGCCAGCCAATAGCATGTCAAGTAGAGTATTTTTATAATCCGTAGTATTCCATCTTTCCAAGCTGCATTTCCAATATTCTCTAAAAATAAATAAATCCACAGATAGACTTATTTTCCACAACTAACTTGGAATCATGTCCTACAGATATATCTGCGAACACTGAACAGCGAATAGCTGGTGGGTTCTCTGTTACCGTTATACCTATGTCTGCTGATTACCAGGAAGAAGGGTAGTACTTTGCAAATAACGGTTTGCCTCTCAACATACGTTTTCTGGTTTCCCATAAAAAATAAAAGAAATTCAAGCTTTAAGACCTTAATTTTAAATGGAGAGGGGGAAAGCAAAATTGAACAAAAATAATTAAAGAGACACCAAAACAGCCAGGGATTGCTGGGAATGGTACATTTCTTTGATCAGTTTTGGTCTTTTTGTTTTCTAGGAAGCAACTTGAGATGTAAGAAACTTGATATATTGTCTCACTCATACTATCGTCATATACTGTATTGTCCCCTTTGTATCATGATGCATATATCGCCAGATGCTTGCCAATACACTTCCCTAGAAGCAACACGTTTTCACTATCTTAGATTGGTAGATATATACAAAGAAATCCTGCAAGAAAATTTACAAAGTTAAACAAGAAACAAGGTCTACATTGTACAGTAAAAAAACAAAACAAAAAATAAGTCCATCACAACCACATCCAGCAGAGTAGTCCGGTTTTTGGCTGACTAGGATCGTTTTTTGACTGGCAGCTTCCAGGGAAGTACAGTGGGGCACATTTAGTCAAACAATTCTCATTTTCAACCATAATTTGCAAATAAATTCTTTCAAAATCAGTCCATGTGATTTTTCCTCCCCCTTGTTTTGTTTCTCATAGTTAAGGTATACCTATAATGAAAATTACAGGACTCATGTGTTTATGTGGGAGAACCTGCACAATTGGTGGCTGACTAAATATGTTTTTTTGTCCCCCAGTAGCCATCAGGAGTTATGATCGGCCAAAGAGAGATGAAAAAGAAGAGAAAGGCTTGTGTTTAAGAATTGAACTAATTCATCCTGGTAGATGAAGCCCTCTAACTGGAACCATTTTCATATTTGGTGCTTAAAGTAAGACATGAATCATTTATGGTTTATTTAAAAAGCCTATCTGAATTTCAAGCATTTAGTAAGCAAGAATTCACATTCACTTTTTTTTTGTTTTTTACACATCTCAAAGTCATGAAAAAAATCATGTTTTTAAGACTGAGGACGCCGTGGAATCAGGTGTTATTGTAGCTAAATCTAAAAGGGCCTTCAAGGATAAAATGAGCGACCTTGGAGGAAACCAGTCCACATTTGTCTGTTTTCACAACAAAAACTTGAGAAGCTGAAAATTATAATTCATTTCCACGTGGCTTGGAGACTGTTTAAAACGGGCTCATACAGATATTTTTCCTACTTTCTGTAGAAAATCACAACCCTGGAGGTGACAGTACAGACAGATGAGTGTGAATTAAAAGGGCTGCCGGCCCAACTCCTGCTGCACTCTGTTTATTTAGTGCAAACACGCATGGGCACCCATGCATGTGGTAACAAGCCGATAAAGAGTGGCGGTCTGACACACGCGGCCTTGACAAAGTAAGGCAGAGTCATGCTATCTGACAATCGCTAACTGGACGGTGCAGCATTACTACACTGAAGATCAGACCTGAAGTAGATGACGCGCCGGAGACTCTGAGCCGAAAGCGCCACAAAACTCTGAGGGGGAAACAGTGAAAAGGGGTCGTAGGAAATGTGTCCAAACATTAACGCAACACAATGTGGCATTTCACAATATTTGTTTACACTCCCGTCATCACATTCAGCTTGGAGGAGGATTTTATTTACATCTTTTCCACAAAAAAAGTCATTTTTAATTTGATATGAAAATTCCTGCACACAAACGTTCTATAACTTAAGAGTCCGAGCCTGAGGCGGAGCACTTTGGTGCATATAAATCTGGTCAAAGTGCTGAATCTACTAAACAAAAAACCAAAGGGCAACGAAAGCAAATCTGAAACGTGTCCAGCATACATCTGGAAAAGGTCAGACTAAGTGCAGAGTAGAAGGCAGTCACTGCAGTGAAGTTTTCTAGTTTGCACAAGTGCATCCAGAATTATCAGGACCGTGACGCACAGAACCAGAGAGATAAGGTGGACAGTTCTGAAAAGATTAGCAGGACTACAGGACGATAATCCAGCTTTAACGCACCGATTAGCTAAGGAAATAAAGCCACTACAAACTAGGCTCAGTCACAGCTGCAGTAGTTTATAATGAAGGAGCAGAAACAATGTTTTATTCGTTTATTAGTAAGCAAGGCGATTATTAACAGAATGAGAGGCCTGTTATCAGTAGTCCTGAAAATGAGTAGAAGCCAATGGTGACAAAAGATTAACTTGGAAAACTTCAGAAATCATCTTGAGATTCCTGGAAGCAAATAAAAATAATGAATTCCTCTAGTTTTCTTTTCAGAGCATTTTATCATACAGCAGGATCTAAAGGAGTATTGCAATTCAATTTCAGATAAGAGATGATGATTCTGTGCGGTTTGGTGAACTGCTGTTGAGCTATTGAAGCTAAGAGCAAGAGGAGCTCTAGTTTTCCTGCCTCAAATCAAAGTTTACAGTTTCCAAGTGACCAATGATCACAAAGCTTTAGATCCTTACAAGTCTCTGTATTAGATTTTTTTTTTTCATTTTAAAATCAACCAATGCTCCATCATTTACATTAAAGACGTTCAACAGCACAAAGGCACTGAGATTATGCATCGATTAACTGGAGAAATATACCACATCTAAATGCCTTATAACGGCACAAAGATCTACAGAAAAACAAGGAAATATCAGGGCGTCTTCGACGACTTTAAATAATACTTAAATGACAGGAATCATAGAAGTCTGGCGTGCCTGCCAGGACAATTTTAGAGGACGGACCAGTGGAAACAGTACAGGGGTTTTTAGGGATTCAGCTCATGTCTAATTCAGTTCCCTATCGAAAGAGCAGATGTAGCATCAACCACTACTGATCATTGGGGCCGCCATCTTGGGCAGGTCTCCTTATCCAGTGAATTCTGTTTGGTTAACACAATGAGGTGTCAGTGCTTTAATCAATCATAACCAAGGAGGCCCTGTCCACATGTAGCCGGGTATCTCACAAAACTGAGATATTTTTCTACGGTTTGGCCTGTCATCCACACGTAACCGGAGATTTTTTTAAAAAGTGGAGATTTGTGTTTTCTCCGTTTTCAGTATCTGCGTGTGGACGGCCGAGAACGGAGTTTTAAGAACCGTAACGTCACTATCCGCGACAAAAAATGCTCAAACATCACATGTGCGACCTGTGTTTACTCTCAAAAACAGCATTTATGCCCTCAGAGCTGTGTTGGCATAATCCATTGTTAAGGCGCGTTTTGTTTGTTTGCTTTTACAAGCTGCATGACAGCTGCGTCCTGAAGGTAGAGGATAGAAAGTTACTCTGAGCGGATAGGATTTGGGAGAACTACTGCCCCCTACAGGTTTGCCAAGTCTATGAATGAGCTGATAAAACACATTTATTTATTTTTTAAGGAGCAGAGGAAAATCTTTGTTTTTAAAAAAAATTGGCTATGTGTGGACATGGCCTGAATACTAAACTAATTTTAACACAGGTTGTTTTTTTTTTGCCTGGACATCATACATGTAGATAGGATACAGAACACATGGTTTGGCATATTTTATTATTCATACGGGGCTTTATAAACGTCTATCGTTTCAGTCATGCAGTGCAAAATTTAATCTGCAGGTTTGTAGGCGAGCTTTTGGAAACCGTTTAAAATCAGAACGGACAAGACTTACTCCACGTGTAACTATTTTCCTGGCAACATGAGCTTCAATCTTCCAAAGTTTTTTGTACCACTTTGATGCAGCAAATATTTAGCACTTAAGTTCTGGAAGAAGCATTGTTTGTTGTTGGGTAGTTTGCTTCTATTGCCAAGACATAAAGATGGTGATGTAAATTTTCTGAAAAAAAAACACAAGGCCTTGATATGATAAAACACTTTTTAATTTGTGGTTTCATATCAAAGATAGGACATACATTTGTTTGGATACTTCAATAAATATATTTAAAAAGGTAGAAAGTAGAAATGGAAGAAATGCACGACAACAAAAACAAACTCAAATGGAGCAAAAAAGTTGCAACAAAAAGCTTGATAATGGTTTCCCAATTGGATCGCAGCACCCAAGATGGCGCAGCCGTAGTTTTTGGAGTTGGACAAATGGATTGAACGATTGATGTAACGAACAATAGGTAACACAGGGATGGGTGGATGAACAAACAAATGGATGAACTGATGAATAGAAGATGAATGGATGGATGGATTTCAATTGTGCAAAATTGAATCAACTTTGGATAACATTTTTCCTCTTCCGTTTTCAACTTCATCTAGAATGTCTCTGTAAAACCACCCATAATGCATCACTGTATTCTTATTTCAATTTACAAATTAGTGTTTTTTTTTGTTGCAGGTCAGCAAGTCTGAAGCAGAAGTCTATCTTAAGTTTAAGGTAGTTACCGGTATAATAAATAAAGCTGTCTGAGCTGCGGAGGTCATTTTTATAATCCCTTTTAAAAAAGCAAACCAATGTAATCAGGAAGAAATTAAGTAGGAGGTTGAGTTTCACCCCGATTGTACTTGGCTGACCCCCACATTCTACTGTACAGCGTGTGAAGCGCACAGATAAAAAGCCTCCTGGTTGATGCATTATTCATGCCTCGTAGCTCCTGGGTGTTACACATGAGTGGCTTCGGTTATAGCTAGCATCGGGTTCTGACCAAACAAGATGCTACAGAGTGCAGGAGGTTCTGGAGAGGAGTGTGTGTGTTCACAGGGATGGAAGAGGTCGCCTTCAGGGCTTGGAAGATGAACGCAAACAGAGGGAAAAATAAGGTGCAGATGGAAGGAGCTGGTTCTGAATCAGCTACAGTGAGCGGACAAAGTCACACACGCCGAGCTCAGACTGTCACGTAAATGCTAACACACACACACACCTACGTCTGGATTGCTGAGTGTCTCATTGTGGATAACTGTGCAAACACTTCAGAGATATTCACACTGAGAATCAGTCCAGACTACAGAAAAAAAACACATGCTAATATAACAGACTAATACTTTCTGTAAGCTTTAAACACTCTGAAAGTCCAAATAAAGAGCATTACTATATTTATTAGTAACAGAACTAAATGTCTCTGCTTTTCTTATAGTTTACCAATCACACTCATTTCCACTCCTGCTTCACCGCATCTTTAAACTTATAGCTTCCAATTCTGATGAGACCCGACAGATGAATCAATCCCTCAGTTTTCTGGCAAAAAAAAAAAAAAACACACTAAAACATATGAATACATACAAAACAAAAGAAACTTGATGAAACACCTAAAGACAGTCATTCCTATTTGAACCGAGAAACAATAATTCACAGGACACGCGATCTGAAACCGGTCCTGCTCGCAAATAGAGCCGCTTTATTTTACACCGGCAGAGCCAAACACGTGTTTGTCTGAGAAACCCCCGGGAGAATTTGAACTCTGGCCTCAATATAGAGGCGGTGGCACGTCGAGCTCCCTGCAACAACTGGAGCTCATTTTACTGCGCACCAGAATGTGGCAACGATCACAGAGAAACACCACGACAAGAGAAGCATTTAAAAAGAGGCTTTTAGTTTCATAGCTGGAAAAGTTTTGGAGTCCTGAAGTATGTTTGAATGAAAGCCAGTGGGTCCAGGGTTATAAATTGGTGACTCCTTTACAAAGATAGTTTTCAGTAGTAGTGCGCAATATAGAAGGTATAAGGTAGAAATTATATTAATTTAGCTAAAGGTAGAGATTTATTCCATACAACCATACCGTGGTTATGGATTATGTCATCAAGCTGTGCCTAAATACTTTGTACCAGGACCTAACAGGATACTTTGTTCAGTGTTTGTCTTCACACTAGAATGTAAAAGTTTAAAAGAAAGCTGATGACCTTTAAGCACTTTTAATTCAAATATATGCAAAACATTTTACTTTATTTTTTACAAAAATTTGCTTTTATTTTATTTAAGATATCTCAATCTTTATATATGTTGTAAGAATTTTTGTGTTCCATTGTTTGGAAAATAATTACATGTCTTTTAATGCATTTCGCACAATACATGTTCTTTGAATGACACTCTAAACCATTGAAACTGTTCTGCTATAATATATATGAAAATGGAAAATGTTCATTAGCAGTCATTATGAAATATATTACAAATCTATAAAAGACAAAAAAAATACCACAATACATATTACCGCACATGCTTTAGATTATATCGCAATATAGATATGAGGTCATTTTGTCCAGCCCACAAAAAAAACTCAACATTTTACATTAAAGTGGTCATTTAACTGTAATAAAATAGTTAAAATGAAGTTATTCAATTCAAAAACACTTCATCCCAAAGGGAAACCAAATGGAACCCAAATCGTCCGAGTATCTTCAGTTGTCGTGGATGGTGAAGCTACCATCTCCAGTAGCAGTCAGCCTCGCAACGAATATGAAGAAGCCTCTGAGCCTATTAAGACTGTTCTGTGCGACACATTAATGGCCGCCACAGCGTGCTTCACACTATCCCACATCAATATATCCTGGAAAACCCCAGCAGTTGTTGAGGAGCACTGCTAATCCACCTCTTCTGCTTTTGCCGCTCCCTTTTTAAACTCCGGGTGGAGAGACGCTGGAGCTGTCGCAGTTATAAGAACAAATCAGAACGAATGTAGCAGAACTACGGCAACATGCTGGCACAATGAGCGCCATGATTCTAGAATACAGTAGAAACACATACGGAGGCAAAAAGCTGATGAAACTAAAGCTGAACCTCATCTGAATGAGAACCACAGCTAAAGTTCTAAACCATACATCAGTTTTGCTGTTAATAGAAGAGAATCAGAACTCGGAAAACAAAATAATTAAGAAAATATTCTAATAAATACACTTTTTACTGTATCCTACAGAGCTTCTTAGTTACATGGTGTGAATGTTTTCCGTTTCAAACTTTGCACCCACCATTTTTCGTCCACCATTGGCCTCAATGAGGAGAAAATAGGCAGCTTCAAACTGTTGAAAGTTACAGCCTATCATAATGCGGCACAACTTTTTCATTTCGTCCTCCTGTCCCTGTGCAGCCAACGTTCCCATCCAACTCTTTGATACCAGCCTTGATGTCAACCTTCCTCCTGCCACCGCTCACCTGTGTTCAGACAGCCGAAGAACGCCGCTGCCGCACAAGCTACTGAGTGAGCTGGCAAACAAGAGGCACAAGCTTTGAAAACAAAGTGCTGTCATGCCACAACTTTCCGGGGAAATAAACTCCTCGCTTCAACCGCGCAGAGAAAAATACAGCCTGTCGAGCTGCTCTCTGTGTTATGGATCTTCCTCTCACTTCATCTTCCAGCTTCTCTGTTCTGTCTTCATTCCTGAGGCCCAGATTTCAGAGTGAATCCCCAGGTTTACTCTAGTATTTCTTCTCCATTTTACACGTTTTTAATTTGCTGCCATGACCGCAGTAAGGCCAGACGGCAGAAATCAGTGCGGGCGGAAAAAAATTAATAAAAATATAGTAAAAACAAAAAACATCAGAAAGATTCAATACAACAGAAAGGAACGACAAAAAGAGAATAAAAAACCAGAGTCAGCCGACTTTGAGCAAAATCTGAACTGAAAACAATATTTTTAGTCTTCGGGGTATTGAAGGCTAAACCGTATATCACTTTACAAGCACATAATTTCAAACTGGAAAGGCGACTATTCATCTGTCTCACTTTATAACAAGAGAAAAAAGGAAAAAAAAAAAAATCAAAGAAAATATTGTGCATCTGTTTTCAGCTTTGAGTCAATAAGTCATTTTTCCCTCTAAACTCTAGAGAATCCTATAGATAGAAAAATTAAGTTCTATTTTTGTGCACCCCAATACAATTTTATTAGTAAAATAAAATCAGTGCTTATTTAAACAGTCCTTAATCACATTATGTAAAGTTGTTATTTAATTTGACGATGTACTTTTGGAATGCATAGGCTGGTTTCTACAGTTTGTTACAGTTTTATCAATATTTTCTGCCACAACCACCCCTTTAAGTATATTCATCAGGTAGATGTGGCCCAAAATGGAAATTAATTTGACACTGCTGCTGTAGAAGAATAACTCCTTATTATAGCTGGCAAATCTCATGCCCTGATTGGCTGCCACAAAATGGATATACACTGATCTCGACTGAATATAAACTTCTGCTCAATGGCTCCAAGTGCCTCTAAATTTGTCGGGGTGAATAAATGAATATATTATTCTTTTTTTCCTTTTTTTTAAGGTTGAGGTAAAAAAAAAAAATTCTTAGCCGTGGATCTCTGCAGCTCCTCTGGAGACACCATGAGTGCCAGTCTGGTTCCTCTCGACCGCCTCTTGGCCAGGCAGTCACAAAGTAGAGGTGGTGTGTACGTCCTCAAGTTTAGTTTCCTTTTATTTCAGCTGCGTACCTTCGCCATCCAGCAGACCACGGCTCTCTTTTTTGCTCTTTACCAGAGAACGCAGCTGGTCTGACTTTTGGAAACTAAAGTAACAGCGTCAACCTCAACAGATTCTAATACTGTGCTGTGACCAAAGTGAGAAAAAATGATTTCTCAGTAGCTCTCCTTACAGTCTCCTGTGAGTTTTTAGAATGATTGAGCAACTATTCCTACGACTATTCCGGCATATCCAGGAGGTTAATGACGAGGGGGCTAAAATGGCCCAGGGTGGGTCTGGGACTGTAGCAACAAAATTATGGTAGATATTTTTTTTCTTTGAATGGTGACCCAATCCGTTTACATTTGAAGTCACTTTGTTTAGCTAAAATGTATGGAGGTTTGTGTGTGTGTGGAATTCGCGGCAGTGGAGAGATGTTTTTGACCATGGCAAAGTTTACACCATATATTTATATAAAAGCATGTGGAAAGACAGCATCGTAGTACCAAAAACTAGTTGCGAAACCCCCACCCCATAGCGAAAGTGAAGATGGCATTGCACCGACACCCAAGCAACGGCGGCTCGATTTCCAGAAACCCAAGGTAACACCGACAACAAAAACTGAATTAGACTTGTAGCATCTTTCCCTGTGGACGATATATATAGCGTTACATAGTGTAGGGTAACTTAATTTTTGACTTCAAACCTAGAATTTACATGACCCTGCATGTCAGGTATGATGTTTTAGAATGATACAAAAGTAGTGTAACTAGTAATGTAACTAGGCTACTTTCCCCAAAAAATAACTAAGTAATGTAAGGCATTACTTTTTTGAGAAGTAATGAGTAATATGTAATTGATTACTTTTTTTGAGTAACTAACCCAACACTGCTCCTGAAGTGATCAGAGCTCCACACAGAAATATAAGACATCAACATCCCGATATATCACAATGTTTTATGTCATAATATAGTATTAATTTTCAATACAATGTATAAATTTTATAATTTTATTTCAATGGAACCATGAATGATGACAGTACATTTTTCACCTTCTTCGTTCCAGTGGATCAACTAGATCTAGCAATAAAACTGGCTGTTTTAAATATGAAACAGGTTGGAGTGTTTAGAAAGCCGTGAACTTTTTTCACAGTTAAATTCGTTTTTAAAAAAATGACAAGATATAGTCTTACTCAGAGTATCACACTATATCATAATGTCCCCTCTGTGTCTCATTTCGCATTACCAGATTCTTCCCTAGTTCCACATGATGCTCAAACCTTCAGATACTGTTTAATAACCAACCCCTGCTCTGAATTTTTTTGCAACTTGTCTTCCTTGTGTTCATTAAACCCCAACAAGAAGAAGAAAATTTATTTATATGGCACATTTCACAGATAAAATCACAAAGTGCTTTACAAGAATTAAAAACAGGTAAAACCCACAAATCTCTGAAGTCGTCACAGTGTCGCTACAATGACTGAACAGATAAATTTAAAAATCATGCATCATTTTCCTTCCACTTTGCAGCTAAGCACCAGTTTATGTTGGTCTAATCGCATAAAAAAAACCAATAAAAAGAAACAGCATTTGCTAAAATCTAAAAAAAAAGCTTCAAGACATTTTTTTTGTAAGAAAATGTAAGTTTTGGGCTTTACGATACAGAAATGATTACTGATTGCAAATCCAAAGGCACAGAGAAAGGAGAAGACTGATGATTCGATGAGAGGAATGCTAATTTAAAAAAGAACTGAATCACAGGCATTAACTGCATTTTGCTTTGCAAGAAAAGGAAAAAAACGCTTCAGAATAAACTCCACTGAGCATCAGCAAACAAACTGGTAATAAAACTGAGAAAACAGTAATAAGCCAAAGTCATTCTGCTCTAGCTCTCTCCAGTCAATCGTACACCCACACTCCGCCAGTACCAAGACTCTCCTTGGTGACACCAAAAGCTTTCTTATTTCATACCCACCTCCGCTGCTGCTGCCTCCTCCCTTCTCCTGAGTTTTCACTTTGCAGCTAATTTCTTAAGGGTTGAGGGGTTTGGAGGAGCTGGTGAAGGCTGGAGCGCCAGCATCACCAGGAGCGGCGGAGGAGGGAAAACGACGATGGGGACGTTCGACTTGACCCATCTGGGGAATGCTGGGATTGTTGATGAGGCAACAAGCTCTCGAAGGTGAACAGACTTTAGCACAATGGGACTTTTACACCCCAAGAATAGAAGTCGAAGCGGGCCTATAAAGCAGGGTGAACCAGACGGAGGGGGAAAAAGAAAAATAAGTGATCTGCCATCAGGCTGCCAGATCTGCTCCAACAAAACCTTCTTTCTCCCCTCAAGCAGCGGCCCCTTAAACACTGTGCCATGCACACATTCTTCTGTGACATAATGCCCTCTTCAACCCCCTCCCTCCTCCTCTTTGCCCTGGTTAAGATTTCCTCCTTTAACCAATTTCCATTTGAATATGAATACCAGCAGCAAGGCTAAGTGTTTGTTTTCACTCCTGTGAAGGAAGGAGATCAGCGTTCAAGTTGGCGTCAAACGATCCTCTCGGTCTTCTTGATGCGCCTGTTGGTAGGTGTTTGCTAAACGGCCTCTTCTGGGACATAAAAGCTGCTATTCTGCAGGGCAATAAAACCCACCGACACCCCCCGCTTCGCTTCCACCGGCGAGCTGTCGTAAAGCTCCCAAGGGAGACCTGGCGCTCAGGAGAGGGCGAGCGGTGCTCTGATCAGCTCGCCTTTGATTTAGCCAGAAATGTTTTCAGAGAAGGCCATCACAGACGTACGATGGTTTCCCCGTGAAAAAAAAAAAAAAAAAGGGCTCATTTTCTCCCCAACATAGTAGCTGCAGGGTCATTCAGCGTTACACGAATCCCCAGAGGCAACGAGACCACCAGCAGCAACGCCAGCCGACCCATTTCCAACAGAGACGCTTACAACGACCTCCGGCACACTCTGCACGCCACAGTTCAACAGCGAAAAGATAACAGCCGTATAACCGGAGCCTCATTTACCTCCAGTGAAACGGAGGTTCGCTTCACATAAAGTCAGGAAGCAGCTTTCCGTTTCGGCCGTCTCAGTTCAACATCCACCAGAGCTTAGATATTTCTGCTAACTTGATATTCCACAAAAGGAATATTTGTTCATGCATCTTTTTTCTGAACACAGCCCTCCGTCTACTGCAGGAGCAGAACGAGCTTTAAACGTCCTGGAAAACAACGAAAAACGACCAATAAAAATAGCCGATTTTACAGCAGTTACATCAAAAGAAAGTTAAAACGGTCACAAACATGGTTGAAATGTATAACTGGAACATATTTTTTGCAATGCTATAGATTCATAATGACAACCATGGTAAGTTGGAAATAAAACCAGTTAATTTGAGCTTGTTTTAAAGTGCATACAGTATAAAACATCAAATTAAAACCATTAAAGATATGACAACTTTTTTATACATATATTGGTTTCTTCCTACCATATTTGTACTTTTACTATATAAACCTCAACAGATCTGGTCGGTATTTTTTAAATCGACATAAAAAGCATTCTGGTGTTTTTGACAAAATTCTCTTTTTTTTGTGAAGCGTGAAGCAGATGGCTGGTTTGTTGCAATTCTCATAGTAACACTCTTCATGTTGTATATTCAGGTCTTCTCTAAGCACATTAACTCCTTCAGACAAAACCTCTGAATGCCTGAAGGTGAAAAACAAAGATCTGAACTCAGAATCTCGCTCTACAACCTGCAGACGGCACCGGCATCCTCCTCTCATCTGCAGTCAGCAGTAAAACTTTAATGAGGACCAATCAGCCTCTCCTGATCATCACTTTCTGCCACAGCCAGTCACAGACCTGTCTGGTTTAATCCAATTCGCGCGAACACGGCGAGGGTTTCGTGTTCCCTTTTTGTTCTGTGCTGTCAGAGCTTCCACAAAACCGCTCAGCTCCTCATTTACTTCCCTGCCAGCAAACTCTCGCATCAGCACAAGTTAGGGATGAGAGTCTTTCCGCTGTGACAGAAGGAAGAGGATGGTACCACTTTAAATACCGGATCGCTCATTAGCTGAATCTTTTTAAAAGCTTCCTGACAGTCACGGGGAGGGACGACCGTCCCCTTTCTATTGACCTTCTTGAAATTATAGCAAATAAAACTGCTACTTCCAGCCAATCTGTCTCCAATGTTGAAACATTTTTCCTTTCAAATACACCTCTTCTGGTTTTCCTCTACTCCCCCAGCAGCAGCAGCAGGGTGCATGGCGGTGCACTTGGGCTTCACTACCTCCCTCCCCCCCCCCCCTTCATCTTCACTCCAGCTCTTCCCCCATCTTGCTTCCCACCGCCGCCACCTTTGAGTTTGGGGGTTAGCTTGGCTGTGCTCTTAATCCGTCAGTGAATGTGGGTCAGAGAGTGGGTCTTTGTCCTCGTCACTCAGACAGCAGGGTCATGACCCCGGCACATCATGTGTGCACCCACCAACACACACACATACAGGCTTGTATTTACATGCCTGTGTGCAGACAAAGAGCGATCAAACACACACACACACACAGATATGGGTGGATGAGCAGATGCACACAGGAAAATCCTGCTGAGATAAAAACAAGTTGCAACAAAGAAATTTCGGATCAGAGGTGAGAAGCTAACGACGGTTAGCTGTGGTGATGGACATTTGAAGGGTAACGGAGCAAAAAGCGTATTAACCTGCCAACTTAAACCAAGCAACGAAGTGAAGAATAAATTGGGAATGGTCGGAGGAGGAGATATTCCATGAGCAGCAGCGGCGTGGACCGAGTCCTCTTGATGTCAAGCTGAGACGGGTTAAATATGACAGGGAGGCAACAATAGCTCAAATGACCCTAAGTTTGCAAGCAAAGCAGGCAGAACAGCAACTGAACCTTGAAGAAGATCAATCAAATTTTATTTGTAGAGCACTTGTCAAGACAAAAAATCATCACAAAAATATGAAGACAAAACGCATTTAAAGCAAAATCATTCATGCACAACCAGTTAAACTCTCAGCAAATGCAAGATGCATACATACTTTGGCTGGGTGATGTGGCAACATGTTCACATCACTGCATTAAAAAAAAAAAAAAAAAAAAAAAAAAAAAAAACAGTTTTACGTGATTTGACTGCATTTTTTTTTAAATAGAAAATTCCTCTCATAAAAGGAAATAAATACCGGTTCTAGATATGAACCGGCATACCACACAGGCCTTAAGCCTAGTTTATGCTTCTGCGTTTTGACTGAGACAGATGGACACAACGCCATTATCCGTCAACGCAATGGCTCTCCGTCACCTACGCAAGGACGCACGGAGTAGAGGCCCAAATTTTAACTATCCGTCTCCGTCGACGAAGAACGTTTGCATCTGATTGGTCAGTTTCAGTAAAAGCCAGAGATCGCATCACCAGAACAGGGCTCTATAGTCGCTGTAATCAGTAGTTAATGCAGCGTTTGGGCACTACAGGCTTTATATTGAAAGGATATTTTATCTAATCTGTACTGTTGGCGATTTCGAACACAAGGAGGTGTAGGAAAACAACAAAAAACTGCTGCTGTGTTTGTCTTCATGTGTTTCTAGAGGATTCTATAATCCACACTTCTAGTAAAAAGCTTTACAGCTTAATCAAAACTTACTTTCTGTTGTTCATTGCTCCTTGAGGAAGAAATGCTTTCACAAGCCTAGAGAAAAAAACTGAAGCGGCCCTGTGTGATAGTAGGCAGAGACGCTATGAAAACTTTTGGGAAGCCACCCCACAGCCACAGAAAAGTCACTACAGGTGGTGCCATGATCGGGGCAGGCAGGTATCCACACCACACCCGTTAGTTTGCAGTACAGAGCGCCCGTCACCATGATAAAAGCGATCCCATTGGCTAAACTGTTCTCAGTGTAAAGGATCTCCATGAAAGAAACACTGAAGTTGGCCTATATAATTTTTTTTTAAACCCTTTGATAAAACAGTACTATTAAAAATCAATAAAAATCCCCAAAAATAAGTAACTCAAAATGGTAGGTATTAATCTTTTTATAAACATTCACACTTTTGGTGGTCCTGAGGTCCTTCAGCAGGCTGATCCACAGCCGGGGGGCTGTAACGACGCTTCGTCGTACGTTTTAGTTCTGACTTGAGAAACAACTGAGAGATGGACTGCTTCAGCAGAAAAAAAGACTAGTTTCCACCCCCGTCAGAGGCTACAGTTCGCAAAGACTCAAAAGCATCTCCTACCAACCACATTGATCTTAGCTGGGAAGCTTTAAGTACCCAAAATTCCCGTCGGTCTGATGCTATATAAAAAAGTAGGAAAATTGGTTCTAATTTCAGATTTCGATAATACCCGAAAATTTCACATCAGTACATCCCTAGTATTCGGAGATTGAACAATGCAGATCCTTCTTCCCGAAGGCGTCTCCAAATTATTTGCAGAAAACTTATTTGTGTTTGTTGTGGCTGGATTCCATAAGGATAATGATGATGCCATCTCCATTGGGAGTTTTAAAATTGTTTCTTAGGTGACTATAACAGCTGCGTCATTCAACTACTCAGTATAGGCAAAATGTCCCCGACATTCATGAGTCTGAGACATTCTGGAATATTCTTCTGCTGCTCTTACTAATAATCACTAATTACTTAAAAGAACTAACCCTAAAATAAATCTTGAACTACATAGGGTTTTTTTCTTAGGATTTCTAACTTACCCGAAAGAAAACGCAGCTTGGGAAGCTTAAACACGAAGATTGAACGTTACTTGACATGCTACTGGCTAGGGCTTGCAAATGGCTATGAACGTCAAGACTGTGGATGTTAGCTTGTGCAATCTCAAACAGTTTCTAGAGTGCATAATAATGCATATTACAGTATATGTGGCATAGTATTAAAATAGGCAGTTCTAAGCATTTTTAGGGGGGGTTTCAACTGTTTCTGGGAAAACCTGGGGTCCACTGTACAGGACAACTGCCATTGATTAATTTAGCGCGTTTCAGATTTGAAGGTATTTAGAAAGAAAAATTACAAGTATATAACCTGGATTAAAATTTGGCGAAACCTGCAACTCAAGAGGCTAACGGGGTCAGGCAAGAGTAACTACCCTGACAGACTGTCTCGCCCCACATATTAGCACTCAAACACATGCCTATAATGAGCCGAGAGCGAGGCAGAGATATCAGAAGCTGCAAGAGGGGGGATTTAAAATGGTTAAGCAGGCTGATAAGATAGAATAACAAACAGAGGTTTTATGTAGTTATAGGCTTAAATCTGCCTCTTACACACACGCGCACACCAAAATATCAAAGAGCGCAAATCACGCTGCACTGCATTCAAACTAATTATCCTCAACGTCATTAGCATTCTCTAAGACGACCCGGGTACTTTATCTAGGAGAGAGCAGGCAATAATGAAATATTCATGATTTTTTCATCTGAGTACAGAAAAAAAACCCACAACAAACAAAGGCAACCAGAGATGTGTGATACCCTCTCCTGCAGCAGCACAAATGTTAGTTTGCTTCCCGCTCAGGCACTTACAAATCTCCAACAGGAATGTCGGCGCGCTGACATTCACGTGAGAGTGGCTGTTCCCACTCACAATAACAGTGTTTCACCGAGATAAGGCGAGGAGGGGGAGGAAGCATTCGCTTCGGCTCTGTCTCCTGTTCTGCTGAGTGTCCGTCAAGGTGAGGTGAGGGGTGTATGTTGGTGAAAGGGAAGAAAAACAAAAAAGTGGCACAAGACACGTTTCATATCATTTCTATCTCTCTGCCACTCATCGCACTTGTTCTGGTGTGTCTGTCACTTGAATGGCAAAGAAAATAAATAAATGAACTCCAGCCATCCAGTGTTACACACTACCGCTCCAACCCACTCCTTTTTTGTCCATAAACGGTTTCCGTTTCCCTTCACTCCTCTTGATCACTCAAGTTTTCCAACTCCCCCCGGGTGACCTTGAGCGGCAGCGGCGGCCCTTCAAGTAGCTAAAGTGCAAAGTCAATACGAGTCAACAAAGCTGGTTAAGCATTAAATGGGGAGGGATGATGACGCAGCTGCTAAGCCACAGAGATGTCCCGTCAGACTTTGACGGCACGGCCCATCGTCATAATGAGGCGACCGACTCGGGGGACATTAGACGTGCTTTCATTTTGGATTTCTGCAGGATAATCTGTCAGCCAAAAGGACACGGAGGTTTGACTGTACGTGTGCGGCTGATGGAACTCCGACCTACAAACAAGGTTCCTGTACCTTTTTTTCAAAACAGAAACTCCCCATTTTTTCCAGGCACTGCCCCGTTTAGCCAGTTTTTTGTTGTTAAAATACAAAAGTCAGGTATGAATTTGTGGCAGATGGCTCTACTTTTAAGCAAAGAAAATAGAAGAACATGATAAATGGGCAAATGGATGCATTAATAAACGAATCGGAAACACTTAAAACACTATCCATCCACTTAACAAGCAGTTAAGTGGATGGATAGAAGACAGACAGAAATGGAATGATAGATGGACAGAACACTGGATTAATGAATGGACAGACGAATGAATAGATGGGACACAAGGCTGGACTAATGGCGAAAATCAGGAAGGAACGAACAGAAAAATTACCTGGATGGACAAACAGACTGTTGGATTTATGGAAACGCTGAACGATTAACGAAAGGATGGACAAATGAATAAATGACGGGATAGATTAATGATTGAAAGATGGATTGACGCAATGACAGATTAGATTGAAAGGCTGGAGGAAGAACGGGTGGAAAGAGGGACACAAGGATGGATGGACAAACAGATGAATACAAAGAGTAACAAAGTGCTTTACAAGGAAGGACAAAGGGATGGATGGAAACAACTAGGATTGGGCGGTATAGCCTCAAATCTATATTGCAATATAATCTAAAGTATGTACAGTAACAATATGTATCGATTTAAATAAATGAAAAGCTAAATGTTATAAACACAAAGTTTGAAATTGTCAGCTTTTCTTGTTAATTGTTTAAACATTTTAATTATTACACCAAGATAAACCCGCAGAAATCAAAAACTACAACATTCAAATTTGCAATATATGTTGTGTAATGCCTAGCACTGAACATCCGTATTCATCTTCTTTGATAACCGCTTGATGTCATCAAAATGCGCAATCACGGAAGGCCGGTATAATCAAAATCTCCACCTTTGGCTAAATTTATATATTAGTTATACATTTTATATTGCCCACTACTAGATACAACTTTAGATGACTGTATAGAGGGGCATGAGTGTCCAACTTCAGTCCTCCGTGGCCGCAGTCCTGAAATGTCTGGACACGTCTCAGCATCATCATTTAATTCAGGTGTGTTAAGCAGGAATCTGCAGAACTGGAGCTGATGCTGAGAAGGAAGTTCACACATTTAAATTCACTGTTTTGGACCAAAGACACGTCTAGGCGTTGTAGGAGGCCAGCTCTCGAGAACGGGAGTTTGATTCCCCTGAACTAGAGGATAAAGTTAAACAGAAATATTCTCAATTTCCATCCAACACGATTTTCCTTTTCCAAACTGAGCCAAAACGAGGCATCCGCTGGTGTGAGATGTTTGTCATGTCAAATGTTCTTCCACAGTTTGTACAAAAAAACGTAATTGCTTTAATTAAAAAGAAGAGCTTGGGAACAATGTAAACGTACAGGTGGATGTGTCCGGTCAGCAACGGGTGGGGGAGTGGTTGCGCTAGGCCACTCTATGCTACAGGCAGAGAAAAGTCTCATCACTCCGAGACATGTCAAAGGATTAAAAAAAAAGCACCACAGACAAACTGAGCCAGAATCTTCCAAGCTGCACTGCAACCATCTACAGGTATTCTGCAGAGCAAAGCACAGTCAGAAAGCGACATAACGCACGACTAGACGAAACGCACGAAAAGATTGATTGTGCCAATTACTCTTATAAAGAGGAGGACTTTGCATCTGTGAGATCGCTAAAAGCAGGAAAAATTGGGTTTTCTTCAGTATTTATTCTGGTTAAAGAGGTTCAGTCAGTGCAAGATTTCTGCCAACTACTTTTTTTTTAATTTTTTTTAAGAACTGTCAATCTATAATACCCTTCCACTGTCCTCCTCGAGGATTATTGTCAGCAGCCCCGAAAACTCCCAGGATAACGCAGCGGTGAATGGGCCCCTTTCATCGGTGCTCGGCCATGAAAGTGGACCGGAGTGACTCCAATTGAAGGCTATTACAGCAAGGAAAATCAATCGTATAAATGTACAGAGCGTGGTGGCGGTTTGTGTGCGCAGCACTGGAGGGTGGGAGAGATTTTATGGATGGTATACGCCAACCTCGGTAAGAGCAGGTGGGGGGGGGGGGGGTTAGGTGGATGTGCAGCGACGTTAAACAAGCTTCCAGGTATGCGCGTGCAGTCTGCAACATGCCGCTCAGACACACAAGCATTCCTAAAGCGTGCGGGCCGAAGCATCTGGGGTCTTCTCCACGCTGAGCCTCCAGAACCGAGGCAGCAGCAGCAAGCGTTGCCCGTCTTACTGTACATAAATCCTTTAACCTGAAAGCGCCCCGTCACGGTTTCTGAAAAGCATGGGTCGGCACCCACGCTCCATCCCCAGGGCTTCAGAGTTGATTAAAAACAGAAAAGCATCAGTTTGATTAATGTTTAAATTGGTTACTAAATCAAAACAGGAGCGGAGGTTCTCACTTCCTGGTAGTTAGCAGATTTGCAAATTGAGCGCAGAAAATGTATAAATCTGTTCTCGGTTTCATGCGGAAGTTTAAACCACAGAGGAGCTCACAGGAGAAACAGAAACCAAATTTCAATCCTAACAGTATCATTGCTGCATAGAAAATTAAAATAGATTTTCTGAGGCTTTCTTGTTAGAACAGAAATCAAATCTTGCTCTGATGCTGGGAATGAAACGACTAACAGGAAGGGATATTGATCAAAGCGAATCAACTGTAAAACACACTACGGTGAAGCAAAGACTCAGATTTCCCTGAACTACAGCCACCAGCTAGATCGATGACCCGATCGGAAGACGATCCAGAGAAGAGGTCTGATCCGCTGGGAGGCAAGGAAACGTACGGAGCAAAAGTAGGCTCGTCCAGAAAGGCCTGGAATGTCGGATAATGGATGAGTCGTCTCTCTGTGTGACAGACAGCCGTAGGCATCCGGGGGTACGGCGCGAGAGAACAGGGTGACGAATGGAAAAAACAAGTGCGTGCTTGTGAAGTTTTGTTCCAGCTCTTTTCCACTTTACGAGTTAGCCTACGAGGTTCTCGAGTTCATTCCGAGTTCAGGAAAAACGTCTCTCCCTCTCAGCAAAACATAAAAATAAAAAAAATTTAAAACTGTAGAGGTGCCGGCAGATTCTGGAGCTCTGAACTATTCCTGCATCATCGCTTTTAATTCGCCACCCTTTGCCTTTAACCTGAGCAGCAGATAGACACAAACACACCCTACAGGAACAATGAGTGTTGCCGTCACATGCCTCCAGCTCATCCAGGCTCCGTCAGACCCATGTCATTCCCAAAGGACTCAACCTAAGAGTCAAGCTCAGCCCCGCCCTCTGCATTAAAACACACCCAGCATTTACAGCAGTTCAACCCAGAGGGGGGGTTCATTAATTACATACTTGACAAAACCGAGGCTTCCAAAATCAGAGGTAATTGCTGTCCCTGGGGGGCCAAAGAGAAACGATGCCACTAACACCTGTGAATTAAAGCTGTAATTAACCCGTTATGTCTGATTTATTTGTACCAAATCGCTTTATAATTCAATCAAAGGTGTCGCGTACCGCAGCGTTACATAAACTATACGGCAGGAAGCATGCGAGTGCAATAGGACAAGGCCCCTCTGATGTTTAGGGCGGTTTCAAAGCGAGGAGCTCCCACGGTCGACTTTCGCTTAATTTGCACTAAATACACGGTGCCAATCAGACGTGTCCGTGCAGATCCCTGTTAGTGGAGCTCAGAAGGTGGATTTAGGCCTGAAAAAAAAAACACAAGCCAGGGAGCCGACAGAATGGCAGAGGTGGGGGTAAATTAGTCAGAGAGAGCAGGGCCTAAAGGGGTCACATTCAGGTCTGTATAATAAATTCATTAAGTTATGCAAGTAAATTTAGGTCAATAACAAGAGTTTCTCTGATTACTGCTCTAACATACTGTTTCAACATCTCATTCTATATTCTACCTCGTACGTACCATTATCTAATCATTTTATTTTACATATTTCCACACTTTGGAAGTCAGGAATGTTAAAAAAAATTTTAGTTTATCACCTAAAGCACGTTGATTCTCACCCTTAGTCAGAATAAAACAGTTTTCTTACAAGACTAGCAGAGCATATTAAAGCGACAATCTAAGATTCAGATATCGCTTTTGTTACCAGTCAGTTTCATAACCAATTTTAAAGAAGAAACTCTTTACTTTTAAAATTATGAAAAACTTTAGTCTTGATTATGTATCCGAGTTTCTTTTTTGTTTTGTGAGTCTTTTGAGAAATGTAGGAGCAAAAATCCATAGTGGAGAACCTTGACCGGAGAGCAGTTTAGATTATCGATGTGTTTAAAAGTTTAGTCACTATGATTATTACTTCCTTTCCTAATTTAATTAAATAAAGCTCGCTTTGTTTTAAATTCTGAAAAATAACTTGCTTTAAATAAATGTGCTGCAATTCGAGGTCATTTAGGTGAGACCAACAAGTCAGTTGTGCTTTTTTCTTTCACTTTTTCCACATGATTATTTGCTTCATTGTTAGTTAATACACTTAAATACAGGCTGTTTGAAATGTATACAGTCTAATTTCTCTCTCTTAACAGGGTTTAAGAGTCTTTTCTTTGACTTCACTCTTAACACAACTGACAGTCCTTCAAACTAGCAACATTTGAAAAGCTGTAAATCTTATTTTACATGTAGACATGATCCTGAAGTCATTTTAAGGCAATTTTGTTCGAACTAAATACCTTGTGTTAAACACATGATGTGGAAATGCTATAAATTAAAAAAACGCAAGTTGTGGTGCTGTAGGGTTGAGATACATTTAGAAATAATCAACCGTTGACCAGAATCTGAAACTGGCTTGTAGCAAATCCCAAATTTGATCCCTTTCTGACAGGTTAACGCCCAACATCAATGTGCTGCCAATAACCAAACACAGGTTCTTATTGTGGGACAAAGACATCAGCAATTTTCAAATTCAGTGGACTGTTTTAAATAAAACCAGTGGATTAAGGCCGTGTAAGAAGCTATTCAAAAGGAAGCCTTCTTACAACTTATCAAGACATGTATGTGGTTCAACTGGGCTGTGAGAAAGCAAGGGAGCGCAGGACTTTCAGCAGATCACAGGAAGGTTTTTGACGAAGGAAGCTCACTTTTTATTCCTTGTGAAAGTCTTTCAACTTGGAACGTGTTGGATTTGGAAATCTCTGCAGCCTCTTGGCAATCTCGAAGTCACTGTATCAAATCTACATTTCTCAAGGAAGACAAACACACAGAGACAGCTGTTTTATTCTAGCTAATTGTATGACACCAAACTAATCATCTTATCCTGGCCTCTAAAATAATCAACAGGATGTCATATCTGCTCCTAGTACAGATAATGACAGCCAAGAATTGTGAAAAAAAGTTATTTTGCAAGCAGTTTCTAAACCTTCCCTTAGTCCTTAAAGAGAAATCGGACACTTATTGGAGAAGCTCTCTCACCTATCACCTATTGGAGATTATTTGGATGACTGCTCCATGCACAGATCACATTCTACAGAGCACCTCACATAGCCCAGGGTCCACCCTGCAAACAGTTCATAATCTGAAAAACTCCAACTTGCTTCTGCAGGCACAGAATGACATGAGGGCTGTGAATATTAAGCGCCTCGTCTGGCTTTTGGATGATGGTAAACACCACTTTACGCACAAACTTTTACGCATCGCGCATACAAGCTTAAAAAATAAATAAACCCTTTTTAAAAAGTAATGAAATCCATCTTACTTTTCATACTCTGCGTTGTCCTTGTCGCACCGTGCGTCCTTGTGTTTCTGCCAGTCCTTCCCGTGTTTGCAGGTGGTGAGCAGCACCACGTCCTCCCCGTTATGGACGTGGTATAAGGCATTCCGCGTGTCCGATCCAATCCCGGTCAGGTAGCGCTTCCCCTTGAACACCAGCATGTACTTTCTAAAAGGCGGGATGGAGTTGTACTTCAGGAAGCCCCTCTCGCCTCCGGTCCGAGGGTGCTCCTTGGAGAAGAGCGGGATGGACACGTCGAAGTTGGGCCTGAAGTTCTCCGCGCCGATGCTGGCCTTGGCCAGCATGGCCTGGCCGATGTCAAAGCCCAGGTCCTCCGTGTAGTCCGGCCAGGTGCCGGAGTACAGGTTGAAGATGAGGTGGTTCCTGCCGTCGTTCCACAAAGGCAGGCTCTGGACCTTTGTCTTCAGGTTGTGGACGTACTGAGGGGACAACTGGTCCCGATCCAGAGTGTCCAGACTCAGGACGAATAGACACGCCTGTCCCGGGTCAGAGGTGTAGAACCTGGAGCCCTCGATGGTGGATAGGATGTTCTGGTAGCTCTCGGAGATCTTCTCCCCCTTCTGCTGTGGGTAAACATAAACTCTGAAGCCGTTCTTCTGACACAGAGAGAAGTCGAAGCAGGAATCCATGCGGCACCGCTTGCCCCTGTAAACGCTCCTGTTCACGTCCCGCTTCTGCCTCGGAGATATGTGCAGGTTGTAATCCTCGGTGTCCGTCTGATCCCAGGGCATGAAGGCGTGTAAAGGGTCCGAGTAGTGGGGCCACGGCTGCTCGGGCCGGTACCCGTTCCTGCTGCGGTCCAGCCGGCTCCTCCGGGCCGCCGGCAGCTCAAATCCTCCCAGGTAGAAGAGCAGCGCCAGGCACGCTCCGGCGGACAGCAGGATCAGGTAGCGTTTTTTGGCCTGCATGTGTCCCGGGAACAGAGGCGACTTGCTCAGGAATAACAAAGCAAAAGTGGCCCCAAGTTAGGCTCTCACCAGCCCCGGCTGCATCGCTCCATCCCCAACCCCCCTGCTTCGTGTTGTGCTCCGAGATCCGGCGATTGATCCAGCGCATGTGGGCGACTTTACACCGCCTCTGTGGAGTTTCACCACATCCAGCAACGCGCCGACAAAGACCTGTCCGGAGCCTCTGAGCTGCGGCTGCTTCCCCTCATCCAGGTTGGAGCTTCATGGGAGAAAAAAAGAAAAGGAAAAAACAGCGGCTGGGGGTCCCCGAGGCTCTCCCAGACGTGAAGGTAAAGCCCCGGGTTGGATAATGAAGCCCCGGCGGTGTGAACGCCTCTCAGGCTGGATGTGGTCCCTTTTTTTATCGCTCCATGGTCCCTGGTTGGGAAGAATTAAAACACCGGGAGACGTTCAGCGGTCCAATTGTAACCTGACAAATCCCTGCATTTCTCTGCTTATTTATCACCTCCACTCATTCCCTCAGAAACAATTAAGAAAAACCCTCATCGGAAGAGAGTAGCTAAGAAGGCGAAGTTATCCGGCCGAGGAGAGCGAAGCGAACGGCAGCCTGAAAGTGGATGAATAGCTGGGAAAGCAGGCAGGATTCCTCGATCGTAGTGTCCAATTACCGAGTGCTCAGTTGTTCTGATTTTCAGTCGCTAACATTCCAATCCCGACACGACGCCAGCTGACGTTACGCCCCACAGAGAGGAAGCGGCGCCGCTGATTGGTCCGAATGTGGGAGCAGGGAGGGCGGGACTTAGAGGAATGCAGCCATTCATAACCGGAGTCCTCCGCCTGTGTAAATTATTTGACTAACTTTATAATTAAAGAGGGAAAAGAAAGCAAAAACACATCATTTAAGACACGAACGGAACAAATGTCTTTATTTCACTCTTTTGGCGAGTGTTTCAGTTAACAAGGTCGTATTTGTTGTTATAGTTTGTTTTAATTAGCAATAAGAGACGTCTGCTTTTCATCTTTCATACTTTTTCCCACCCTCGAAGAGAAAAGAGACATGTCTATATTCATATTAAGTAAGATAAATACCACATTTTCGGTTCCGCTCAAACATAAAGTAGAGAATAATTTAAAGTGGAATAAAAACTAGTTTATTTTACTATTTGCGTATTATGAATATACATCTTCAAACAGGATAAAATGTACTGAAGTTAAATGAATACAACTTAGTTGTAGCCTATTATTGGGCAAAATGCATATCGTTTAAATCAATAAAAGTGTCTGGAATTTGCTTTTAAAGTTACTGATGCCTCTATTGCATTTAAAAAAATATTTTTAATCTATTTTAACAGGACGTGTGTTAATATCTTTTTAGGTGGAGATGAGACTAAAAAGGTAGAGATGCAACAATATATTTTTAAAAACCGATATGATACCGATACTTGGATTTGAGTACTTACATAAAGAAGAACGGAGAAACTGATCCAGGATGTTATCTTTTTTTATTCACCTTATTTTAACATTTAACAATTCTGTTAATAAACAGAGCATTTCTGTGGGGTAGCTTAAACAATCAAGTCATAAAAAAATGAATCACTTTTTAATTTTAGTGCAAAAGTAGCTTATACATAAAAAAAAGTCTTTAAAAAACAGTACCTCAGCTCAATTAAACTTAATAATTAGAATGTATATACAGGTGCTGGCCAGTAAATTAGAATATCATCAAAAAGTTGAATTATTTCAGTAATTCCATTCAAAACGTGAAACTTCAATACTGTATACTTTCCTTCCACACATAGTGATATATTTCAAGTGTTTATTAATTTTTCATTTTTATTATTACAACTGACAGCTAATGAAAACACCAAATTCAGTATCTCAGAAAATTAGAATATTCTGAAAAGGCTCAATATAGAAGACACCTGGTGCCACTCTAATCAGCTGATTAACTCAAAACACCTGCAAAGGCCTTTAAAAGGTCCCTCAGTCTTGTTCTGAAGGCTCCACAATCATGGGGAAGACTTCTGACTTAACAGCTGTCCAAAAGACGACCATTGACACCTTGTACAAGGAGGGCAAGACACAAAAGGTGATTGCTAAAGAAGCTGGCTGTTCGCAGAGCTCTGTGTCCAAGCACATTAACAGACAGGCGAAGGGACGGAAAAAATGTGGTAGAAAAAAGTGTACAAGCTCTAGGGATAACCGCACCCTGCAGAGAATTGTGACGACAAACCCATTCAAAAATGTGGGGGAGATCCACAAAGAGTGGACTGCAGCTGGAGTCAGCGCTTCAAGAACCACCACGAAGAGACTCATGAAAGACATGGGATTCAGCTGTCGCATTCCGTGTGTCAAGCCACTCTTGAACAAGAAACAGCGTAAGAAGCGTCTCGCCTGGGCCAAGGACAAAAAGGACTGGACTGCTGCTGAGTGGTCCAAAGTTATGTTTTCTGATGAAAGCAATTTTTGCATTTCCTTTGGAAATCAAGGACCCAGAGTCTGGAGGAAGAGCGGAGAAGCACAGAATCCACGTTGCATGAGGTCCAGTGTAAAGTTTCCACCGTCAGTGATGGTGTGGGGTGCCATGTCATCTGCCGGTGTTGGCCCACTCTGTTTCCTGAGGTCCAAGGTCAATGCAGCCGTCTACCAGGAAGTTTTAGAGCACTTCATGCTTCCTGCTGCTGACCTACTTTATGGGGATGCAGACTTCACTTTTCAACAGGACTTGGCACCTGCACACAGTGCCAAAACCACCAGTACCTGGTTCAAGGACCATGGTATCCCTGTCCTTGATTGGCCAGCAAACTCGCCTGACCTTAACCCCATAGAAAATCTATGGGGTATTGTGAAGCGGAAGATGCAATACGCTAGACCCAACAATGCAGAGGAGCTGAAGACGACTATCAGGCTCTCATAACACCTGAGCAGTGCCACAGACTGATCGAGTCCATGCCACGCCGCATTACTGCAGTGAAGGGAGGCAAAAGGAGCCCCGACTAAGTATTGAGTGCTATACATGCACATTATTTTCATGTTCATTCTTTTCAGTTGGCCAACATTAAAAAAAAACAAAAAAAAATTTCATTGGCCTTTAAAATATTCTAATTTTTTGAGATACCAAATTTGGAGTTTTCATTAGTTGTCACTTATAAATATCAAAATTAAAAGAAATAAACATTGGAAATACATTGGTCTGTGTGCATTGCATGAATATAATGTACAAGTTTCACGTTTTGAATGGAATTATTGAAATCAACTTTTTGATGATATTCTAATTCACTGGCCAGCACCTGTACATATCAGGGGTCATGTTAACTGAATGTTTTCTGGATTTGACCAGTTTATTAGAATGTTGACAGAAAAATCTGAAGGCTGTCGGTCATTTTTACAGATTAATATGAACTGACTATGTTTTGGAAATGCGCAGATATTTTCAACTTTACGCACATATTTCAGGTAAATAACTCAGCTAAAAAATAGATTCCTGGACATTTTAAACAAGGCATATGGCTGACTGGGAGCTTACTGCATTTTTCTGTGAGACACTTCGGTGCGTGACTGCAGTCTTTCCGGTTGGTCAGACGCGCTACGATGTGCCAAACACCTGCTGCTGCTTCTTTCATACCACGTATTTTTCTGCAGTTGAAGCGTATTTTACGGTTCCGGAAAATGTTTGTTCAGAGTCTTGTAGACTTCTGATCGGTTTAATTGGAGAACTGTTTCCTCACTGTAAAACTTTAGCTGAAGCAATGCATAATTACAGTCTCCAGTGCGGCAGCGCATCGATACAGAATCCAGAAATACACCTGAACCCCCATGAGAAGTCATCTGTCCAAGATAAAAGTCTTAAACCTGATGACAAAAACCTCTGCAACAATCCTGTCCTTGTGTAATCAAACACTGTTTGATTACTCACGGACATGCATTACGGTTCCATGTGGAGTAGGAGCCGCAGCAGGTGGATTCTTACTGAAACTGTTTAATTTCACCTTATTAAGTAGCTCTCTGTTCAGCTTGTTTAGATAGCATATTATTTAATTTTTATAAAAGATATATACTATTGAACAGGAGTAGAGATGGACAATAGCCCCACCCACGAGGAATTAAAAAACGGACAAGTACATATGTATGAGTCCTGATCGGGAGGTAACACCCGATTTCGATTGAGTCTGAAACTATGTGATCGGGGCCGATTTCCGAACACATGATCTGATCGGGGACATCCCTACCAGTAACGCATTACTTTGTACCGTGTTACTCCTAATATGACCACTTTTTCAGTAACAACTAATCTAACACATTACTATTTCCATACAGGTAATTGAATTAAAGTTACTTATTCAAGCCACTGTGTTACTATTTTTGGAATGTTCTTAAGCAAAAATATATATTTCGTACATGGCAGCAAAAAGCAATAGGAAAACAAGCAACAATTGCGGTAAATATAGTCTTACATACCAACAACACTGCTGCCATCTTTTTCTGTCTTAATATGAAACATCTGATTATCTCCTTTACGGCTGCTATGTTTGTTTTGGCCTAATGGTACGTTCAGACCGCACACTTTGTCTGCGTCAACCAACGCTCTCAACACATGTAGTTTGACGTATATACATTTTTAAGCCGAAGCTTGCAAAGCACGTGGGCGGCCTTTCTCTGCCTGATGTTTAAAACACTAGCGGATCGTCATTGGCTAGAAGTTGGCACAACGCACTGCAGAGACTCTGACGGACCTCTAACGGACTCGACCGTAGACTTTACGCTGGCATTTGGGGCGGTGTGAACATACTCTCTCCAGTGGTACGTGCAGTGAAATGTCCCAAGATGAACCCTGCATCCGAATTCTACAGCATGTACTACATGCTACATAGTAGCTACTACTTGCCCGTTGATGTAGTAAATACTGCGTAGCAAACGAGCGAGTAGTTGGCATGAAATCGGATGTACTGTGCCACTATTTTGCCGGGTGTTTATATTACGTTACGTCGCCTGTGGTCCCGTCCTCGGTAGCAAACATCACTCTTCTTCTACGATTTTGAGGCTTCCGCTCCATTGTGGGATAGCATAGCGGGCATTGAATTTCACTTTGGTGGTAGTACACATCCGGGAACTTTATGCCTACTACGCCAACCCATACTAGAGATTCGGATCTACTACAATGCTCACTTACTGCTTTTCGCCTGCTACGTAGGAGGCATAGTAGGGGTATTCGGATGGAGGGACAGCTTGTTGCTTCATAGGTGCTGGTGTCAATGTGAGGTTAAAAAGCAAGTATATTTCCAGCCTTACTTTTAAAATGTATTTCCAATAAAGTGAGTGTTGGCAAAACTGGTTATTGTTTCTATGTTGAGGCAGTGGGAAGTGTTACTCACAGCTGCTGAAAGTAACTAATAAAGTAACTAGTAATCTAACTTAGTTACTTTAAAAAGTATTCAGTATAGCAACTAAGTTAATTTTGGAAGGAATAATCAGTAGTCAGTAATCATTTCTTTTTCAACTTAACTGTGGTATCAGTGCATATATTTTTAACGGCACAGACTATTAAAACATCCCCAAAAATATAGAAATTAAAGACTACACCCTAAGATTGAGACAAAGTAACTTAAACGGTTTCTAATCAGAGATTTAATTACTTTTGCCATTTATCCCAGGACCAAGGTGAAGCATGAGAAAAAACGTTTTAAACAATTTTTCCGAGCAATATTAGGGGACATTGAAGAGAAGATGATGTGATAGATATCTGCTGCAGTCCTGACTTGAGATAAGGCAAATATGATGGTAGCTTGATCAAAGCAGCCTTATAACTGAAAGTACTACACCTTTTACAATCTAATTCAGGTGATATATTTATCAGTTTACTGATTTTATTATTGTTATTTACTCCAATAAAATAAACAGATGTCCAAGGCTGGGGTTAATTAAACCAATCCGTCCAGCCATTAAGACATTTAACCTGCAGAGGAAACGTCTGAAAGTAGATCTTTTTTAATAATTGGGAAAGGATCTAGAAAAATCCTGAGACAAAGCCTGAGGGATGCAGTTAATGATCTACTGAATACCACATTCTGCCAACAGCCCTCTGGAAACCACCTTACTGCTGGTAAATAACATTTCTATTCATCAGACTGTTATCTTTGCCTTTTTTTGACAGATTCAGTAACAGAACAAGGAACAAAACATGTCTGTGTGTTATACTTAAACTCACCTTTGTTAAGCACAGTTTCTTTAAAAAAAATAAAGAATCCCCCAATCACAGAGCAGCAACTCAATGGATTGAGGAATCTAGATGTGGTGAAAACAACCGGCTAAAGTTTAAACTGAACCTCAGAATGGGTTAAATGGGGAGGATTTCAATTGACCGATGGTCTGAAACTGCACCAATCCAAATGCACAACCAGCTTTCAGGTTTAAAGAGAAGGATCTGAATTAGTGAAAATATCCACTGAGCAGCAGTTTTAATGGATGAGTAAAGCCCCAATGTCAAAGGTCAGCATGGTTACCAAGGTATGCGGAATGCAGCGGACCCCCGCCTATTCAGGCTTTAGTATATGTGGATTTTTCTGTGGAATGGAAATCGAAATTTTTCACAGGAAATTTGCCCATTTGCAAATTTTTCTTCTTAACCATTTGAAAGAAAAAGGAAGATTAAATATTTAGGAATATGTGAACATGACCCACTATTGGCTGGCTTTTGCAAAGCAGCAACCTTAATTTTCCTTGGCACTGATTGGCTATAACCACAAAAGTAGAGATAAGGAAGACTGTAGAAGTCAGCTTTTGCAATAGTGCCAAAATGGTCTCCACTGAGTGCATTAATGTATTTTTTTGCCATTGTATTTTTATTTTTGTTGTTTGAGCTATTAAAATAGGAGTATGTGTATTAGAGGGGGTCTCACGTATCCACAGTTTTTAAAAACCTAATATCTGGGGGTCCATTGTAGCTGCTCTGAATTCCCACTAAAAAAAAAGCTTAAATCCCTGGGCGCTAATTTATCAAAATTTCATATAAACACTACTATATTATATCCACCGAATTAAATTTAAAATGTTCGGACGAACAGTCAAAACTTGGACTCATCAAATATGCATCAGCCATTTGTACACATGTTCCTCCGCAATTCGCTGTTGATAAATCCCACATGTGCGTACCTAGGTACTTGTGGCTGTTTATAGTCATTTGCATACAGAAACGTCCTTAAATAACCGTATACGGTAAAACCACATCGTCTGACACAAGTCCTTTTGTTCCTCCTGAAAATAATGGCCTTGAGGGCGAAAAAACAACTTTAGTGAAAGATCGAGGTCAAACATAAGTGGGGCTAAAAACACTCCTGATGAAAACACTGTGTTAAAATGGATTTGCGTTAATTGTGGCAATTTTCACAGACAGGATTTGTTTTCTTAACAGTGATTCCTCCGCTTCATTTCACCTTCCCTCCTCCAGCCCTACAACACAATTCCTGCTGCAGACATGAAAAACATTTGGCAAACAATTATTTCATTTGCCGTTATTCACTTCTGTGGAAATACTTAAGTTCTTTGAACAAATTAAATCAACTAAATTTTTCCTGTACATTGCTACTTGGTTCAATCAGCTCAAGGGTAACTAATAAAAAAACAATACAGTCTTGAATAAAGTAACAGAAGCAGTAAATGTGGTCAGGACAATGGAGAGGTTCCAGGTAGAAATAAAGTGAAAAAAAAAAACAGTTTAACATCCAACTGAATAAAAATAAAACTTCCCTCAGCACACACCTGAGCCAGATCTTCTACTGGGGTTGCTCAGATCACCACATTTGATATGTGTCGCACAGGTTTCTTAGCAAATTTCTTTTTCCTGTAAGTCTAATCCAATTCCATCCAGAACGTTTTAAATAAAGACAGACGCCAAATATGAGGTCCTTGGTGGAAATGATAAACTGATGAGATAAATATTCTGTCAACGTAAAACAGTTTCAGTGTTGCAGTTCCCCATTCTAACACTAGATGCTGTATGTACGCACGGTCGTATTTATGAACACTTCTACACACAAAGGTAGATAAATATCATACAATGCGTAGGATTGTTCCCATGCTGGAAATATGCACAGATCTGTGCATAAGGTTTCTTTAACATGACCATTAGCGCACGGTCACCAAATCTCAATCCAATAGATATGAATCCAAATGGAACTGGAGATCTGCATAATGAATGTGTAAAAGACGTTATTTCAGCAACTGCAACCAACATTCATAGAAATATGGACCAAAAGTTATGATAAATGCTTCTGACACAATTATAAATAAAAGCCATTGATATTAAAGCCAGGTCTGAGAAAAAATGGGTTTAAACAAGTAATAGAAAGGTGTACTAAATAAAGCGGCTGATTCATCAGGAGCAATGCAGACTTGAAGACACAAAGCTCTTAATTTCTTCACATTTGGTCTTATATAGTGCTTTCTGATGTTCTGCCAAAGGAGGCTCCCTACAAAGGAGGGGTGCTTCAGCACTGTTGGACAGGTTCCAGCAAAACAATTATGTCGCATTCACATATTGTGCCACCTGGAGCAATGACGAGGACTTTTTTTTAAATCAAGTCTGATTTATTTTTGACCTATCTGAATTTGAAGCTTGGCCTCTTGTAAGTATTTTCACGCAGGCCGCAAATCTCTAACCCATGATCCCAATGTTCGAGAGAAAACCAAAACATCTAAACAAGTTTGTGACATGATGTAACACCAAGACCTCAATGTCTGCTGAAATGTACAATCGCCTTTTTAATTTGCACCAAGGCATTTAATGAGATCAAATTACTGGAAGTCAACCTCATGCTGAAGCTTCACACACTAACAAACCAGAGCGACACGGCAGAGGCGACCCTATTCAAAAGGAAACTAATAGCGGAGGAGTGTTGCTCGTCGAGTGTCACCATGCTTCATAAGCCAGCATAATCCTCCTTGCTGCCATTTGGTGGCACAACACTCGGGGCTGGGTGAAGAGGCCATCCTCATTTTTTATCAGCCAATTAGCTCAGAAGAGAGGGGACTAATTAGCAGGGTTGGCTGGGAGGCAGGCCAGCATCCTGCGGTCGGCCAGCACTCGACGTCGGAGCGTGCTGGTGATGGAGAGGCCTGGGTGTATCGTTCCATAGGGCTGCTCTAGTCTTCGTGGCCGTCCTGTTGAATTCTTTGTTAAACAGTTTATATGTAGGAAAGGTTTATCGACCGCCTGGAGGTGAATGTGTTCCCCAAATCGTCCCATCTGTTGCTGTTCACACCGTCACAGTTTCTCCTTTCGGGAATCCTTCGGAAACCTCTCAGATTACTAACGCCTCCTCTCCTGCCTTTGTTTATGCCTGGAGGAGCTTTCTCTTAATTGCTTCCAAATCTGATGGAACTCATGTCTGCTTGTTAAATGACACTTGTAACCAGGAAATGCGGGTAATTCAAGTAGATGTGTTATTTTTGAATAGATCGCATCCCTATTATTACCATTTTCTTTCAAAATGCGGGTGAGACTAGATTCAGTTGAGACTATTGTGTTAACAGCCCTGGCATCAAAGGCATCATATACTCTTATTTTATCCCCTGTATCCAAGCTCTTTTGAAACATTTTGTGGCTGTGTGGTCTCAGATCGATGGTGCCGAGGACTGGGAATACTTCCAACAAGCTTTGCTGCTCTCTGCTCCCTCATCCTTCCTTGTGTTTACTTCTAATACAGTATACCCACCACAGAAAATAAAAGTCCCCTTTAAAACACAGTATTAGTGTATCAAAAACACATTTTTGAATAGTCCAAAGATCAATTTTATAATTATTGATACTGGGCCTACCTTGTATCATTCTCCATTGTGAGTTCTTTGCTATTTGTTTATTAGTTCATGCCTACCAAATATTTATGGGAGGTATGAACAAATTGATTTTAAATGCTGAAATTAAAGTAGTTTTATCATTTATTAAAAATAGGTAATATTGAACTTTTTTTATTGTTAATCTGTTGAATGTGTTTTTGACAGCATCTCAACAGTGTGAATGAAATGATAAGATCAAAACCACTCTAGTCAAATAAGAGACTGATTTCATTTGTTTAAAACCCTGACTGTACAAATAAAACCTGCAGTTGTTTAAACAGACACCTGGGTTACTAGTGGCTAAGGCTTCTCAGGCACTGATAAACTCCGTGTGAAAATCCCTTCCCAACAGAGACAACCGCCTGCCATAAAGACTTGCAAATTCAGGCCGCGGTAAACAAATACGCACGGCTGGAACGTAATCTGTGGGTTCAGGGAGTTTCAGGCAGAGCGAAGACAAAACAGCCTTTGAGAGTCTTCAGGCTGCTGCTGATCAGGTGCTGATAAACTTCGCTCTGGATGATGTAACAAGCTGGGCTCCCTCAGTGACAAAGGGCATATGTGTGTGTGTGTTTGTATAAAGGCAGGCAGAGACACTAATATCTATAAATACTAAATATCTGTCCTGTGTATAAGCTTGAGTCGGCAGCTTAGAATATGAAAAAACGTTGCATAAACTGTTACAGTTTACCGAGGAAAGTTAGGTAATTTCCTGCAGGGGGGTTGTGTGGGATAGTTATCAGAAATCCGTATCTTACCTGCAGTACATGTCACCCCAAACAATCTTGACTTCCACAATCTGGGAGAAATTATCATGCAACTAAAGCTAACTGTTGTTAAAAGTACAGAAAATGTTCACTATCGAAGGCCTTACCTGAACTAGTTCAGATATTGCAAAAAACTGTTCTCAGCTGCGATCCAAACTGCTGATTAATCTAATCTTGGCTAAAAAAAAGCACTGCGCTAAACTAAATAATAGTCTTACAGTAGTCAGCCCCTAGCTTGACTCTAACTAGCACTTAGCTTGACTCTATACATCGTTCCTTCACATTCAAGAGCTCCTAACTTGACTCTAAGTAGCCCTTAGCTTGATTCTGAACAACCCCTAGCTTGACTGAACAGTCCCTTGTAGCCTAGGGCTGGGCGATATGGCCTCAAATCAATATCGCTACATATAGAGCAGTTCACCTCGACAATGATGAATGGCCGATAACCCCCCCCCGTTCCTTTTTTTTAGACACGTTGAAACGTGATGTCACACACCCAAGCCCCCACCTCCCAGCTACTCCCTGGAGGGCAGAAAGACGGATCACCCCCACTGCCTACCATTGTTGTTAACTGACAATTGTCAACAGATCAGCGCTACATGGTGGTTAAGGAAAAATCTATCAGCGTGGTTAACATCTGCAATGCTGTAGACTGCAGAAATAGAAGAAAAAAAGACAGTAATAATATTTAATAGGTTTCCAGCTGACAAAACACGCTGCTGTCTATGGCTGAGTTAGAGTGGATGATCCATCCATCCATGGATTCAGTCTGATGAACAAATCTGCTCATCTCCCACACTGGAGGTATTGAAGTTAATTTAGTTAGTATGCCTTGTTTGCTTCTGCTGTGTAGGGTTGAGGCATGATGATCAAATAATGTAGATATCTGTAAACTGAACCGGTGACTGTCATATCTGAGGAGTTTCATCCCGTAACTTGTCAGCTGTTTGAAACTGTCTGGAAGCTAACTCTGTGTGTTAGCTCTTAGCTATCTCAGCTGTCTTACATGTTACTGGTTGTACAAACGGCTGCCTGATTACAGGTTGGCTGTAAGTTTATAATTTTTTATGGGCGCCTGTTTACAGTAAAAGCTGTACTGCTGCGCCCAGCCTGACAGTGATGTCATTAGATAGCTGTTCTTTACACAGAGTGCTAACGCAGCCTACACAGTGTAAGCTTTCAGTTCACCGTGAAATTGCTACATAACTCCGTAATGTGTTCTTGTCTGTGGGTTATGAATATGTCTATGACAGGTCAGTAATCTGGTAAGGTTAGCATGTCGGGGTTAAGCTGGCTGAATGGTAACTCGGTTCTTCTGACTCATCAAACTCCCGTGTTGATGATCGATCGGTATAAAAAGGTGTTTGAAGAGGTTGAAGACGCTGGGAGTTTTTCCTATTGATTGTATCCCTTCTTTGTTCTGATGTGTAAAGTCAAGGCACGTATGATCACGTAATTGTAGATATCCCCACACTGAACTGGCGGCGGTCATATCTGAGGAGGTTCCTCCTGTAGCTTGTAACTAAACAGTCATAACCCCCCTGGAAGCTTTACTCTACTTACAGTTAGCTTTCTGATGTGACTTTTTTGATTATCTGGACAAAGATGGTTTAGGTCTTATTTTGTTGTCTAATTGTTCAACCGCAACCGCACGGGTTTGCATAGCGGTGTTGAAGCTTTTTGCCCTCCACTGTTGTATGCATGCCTGAAAATACTCAGATGAAAACAGCATTATTCAACGTATCTATATTCAATGTCAAGTAGTGGCCTAATTTACATAATGTAATCCTTATGTTGAAAGGATAATTTATCTAATCTGTTGTTTTGGCTATTTTTAACACACGGAGGTCTAAAAAAACAACAAAAAGGCTGCTGTGTTTGTTTCCGTGTGTTTCTAGAGTATTCTATGAGCTGCAGTTCTAGTAAAAAGCTTTACAGCTTAATCAAAACGTACTTTCTGTCGGCCATTGCTCCGTGAGGAAGAAATGCGTTCACAAGCCTAGAAAAAGACTGAAATGGCTCTCTGATAGTAGGCAGAGATGCCATGAATAGTTAGCCCCCCCTGCTGTCCTGGTCGAGCAACGCTGAAAAAACAATGGAGATTGAAGCGAAAAATTTTTTGGACTACTATAAACGAAAAACGTCTCCGTCAATACTCCTGCGTCTGAGTGCAAATTTGCAGTTGGAGAAGCATAAACCAGGCATAAGGCGGACGGAGCTGCAGCATGCTGGGCTGGGAGCTCTCTGGGCTCCGCTGCTTAGAAAAGCAGTAACAATAAAACTTGTTCCCCGTTAGAGTCTCAAAGTATCCAATAATACCATAAAAAGTCACTACACTTGTTGCTTTTTTTGAAAAAGAGTTGCTAGAGCTGGAGGAGTCTAAACACTCACTAAATATAGCGAGACAGTCACTATACTGTTCCCTTCTGGATGGGATGAAGTCACATGATTGTACGTAGTAACATGACTCAATCCCCACTAAACTTAAAGCGGCATGAGCACCGCTAAACTAAAACACTTTTTTTTTATACAAAATTTACAGACATGGGCAAAATGATGTCTGCAGCAGTCATACATTTCGGTATTGGTCAATTTTAGGTATACCGCCCAGCCCTATTTTGTATTGTGTTTCAGTTGTCCTCAAAACTCGGAATTTCCGACCCATAAATGACGTACAGAGGTTGTTTTGCGTTCCAGCTGACCAACTCAGAAAAAATGGATGCCACCAGCAAAGCTGCATGTGTTGGTACTCACAGTACAAATAGCGCAGGAAATGCAGATGGACAAGATTATATTCCTGAGTATGTTTTTTTAGTTTTTTTAAATCAAACCAAGAATTAAACTTTTTTTTCCATTATTTCCGGCCAACTTATCTAGGAAAAACGATTTGAGAGGTCAAGTGGAACGCACCGTTCGCTTGACTCTGGCCAGCCCATAGCTTAGCCCTAAGCAGCTGTTATGGTGCCTTCCATCTGTAGTTAGAGCGCAGAAATACCGACCTCCCAGTGGGAAAAACCAACTGGAACGTCACAGATTTTCTCTTGCCTTGACTTTCAATATGGCCACTTTTCACATCAACAATAGTAGCTGTAGTGAAAACATGTCTATTTTAAGAGACACACTTGTAAGAATGCGTCTAAAATCAATCTTATATGTAGAGCCTGCAACTCTATACTTATAATAAAAAGGGATGTTTGCATATGGAAATTACAACTCAAAACAATGTAAGAGTTTTCTCCGACAATTGCTAACTGGGCCTCGCCATATTGGTATCCGGACTATAGAATTGCATTAAATGTGACGCTATTTACTCGGGTGTGACATCAAACCCAGCTTCAAGTTCAGAGGTAAATGGAACGCATCATTAGTCTGTGTTACCTCTTAGCTTGCTTTACTTTGATTAAAAACACTCTCCAGCATACCAGTAGCCTACCCTCTAGCACATCGGTAGTGATCAGCTTTTAGCATAAATCTGACGGGCTTTTAGCTTTTTTCTATGTAGCTATAAACTTGACTGAGAAAGCCTTAGCTTTATTCTGTTAGCTTAAATTTGATTATTCGTTAACATGATTAAGCTGAACCTTAATTGTTCTAGATAGGTACGCTACACACAAGATTTTGGTACTTTTGTACCACTGTATAAAGTTGACATAACTAAGACACTTTTATTTGCTCAACTAATTTAGCAATACCTTTTATTTTGATTGAGAGCATAAATCTTTTGGGTATTCATGGTCGATCATTTGACACCCAAGTTGCTTGTTTGCAAAGGAAGTTTCCTCCAGCTTATGCTGTTGTTGTTAAAGTTGAGAGAGACAGAAATACATCCATTATGTAATGAAACTGTTTATAAAGGACTGAGCTCGCTCCTAACCAGGGGCAATTATTTATTTCCATATTGCTGTCCGTTCTCTTACCTGACAATCACAAATGGCACAGTGACACACAGACCAGAGGCTTAGCTAAGAGTACTGTGACTGATGAAGCTGTGGCAAGTGAGTGGGAGTGAACCTCCACTTAGGATTTTCTGTTCTCAGACTGCCAGCCTCATGGACTGCTTCAGGCTACTGAATGCTAAATGGTGTAGCCTTGGCTATCCCTCTCAAAGTGCTGCTCAGTTGGTGTGTGGGATGCCTAGTGATCTCCGCATTCTTTATTTACTTTAGGTGACCTTTCGACTCCCGAGCCAAGATCGCTTTAGGGCAAACTGAGCTGGGTTTAAATGTTTGGGGGATGTGGGAGGGAGGACATCGTTTGTTGCCAGGGCCCTGAGTGAACGGCTCTGAAACTCCACAGTTTTAACTCCAGATCTCTACGGGGAAGTGCCGGCCAACAGGCAGCAGCAAATGAAGCGTTTCAGGGTAGATGTGGTGATAGGTTTTTGTCCTCATTAAAACAGAAATCCCTGCCACTGCTTCCTCATTTGTATTCCACCGCAATTCATTTGAGGTGGATTTTGATTTGGAGGATTTGGATGGTGAAAGGCCACTGAAGCCAGGAGGCAGAGGATGCATCTCACGGTTTCATCTTACCCAAAGCCCCGAAAGAGCAACCTGACATCTTCTTTGCCCTCACTTACTTTCAAACTTTGCAATTAAGTATAAAACCTCTGTCTTGGCTGAATAGAATAAAAGCAGAGACTAATATAAATCCCAATAAAGCACCTACTTTTAAGCACACTCAAGAATGAATGTGCCAATCACTTGAAACATTGGCCCCACTTCAGGGAACTGAAACATAACGAGCGCCGGTGTCATTAAATCAACCGAGCTGATATTAAATCAGGATCTTTCAAAGGAGCTCATACCGATATTGCTCCAGAAAGTGCTGATGCTGCTGTGAGACCCAAAGGCTACAGTATGGAAAGAATTTTGCATCCATTCAAAGATTCTCTAATTCCCCCTGGGCACTCCACTGCAAAGTAATCCACTTAATTTACAATTACCCTTGTAAGCCAAACTCATATGGAATGATAAATGGGCTCAAGTAATCCCAATGATAGAGCCAGTGAAAAGTCAGACCATCTAGACTCTGAAAAATTAAGTTGAATGCTTTCATACTGCTGTAAAAAAAATATGAACTTCATGTTTCGATTTTGGTCAAACTTAAATATCTTAGATCAACATTTCTTATTTGAATAACTACAAAACTCGTTTTTTTAATTATGATTTCAATTAAGAGAAAAAAGTAATCAAAACCTGTACTATGCAAGAAAGTAATCACTTTCCTTATCAATTCAAGTATTAAATGTTGAGTTCAGTTTCAACAGACTTTATAATTCTAAGACGTAAAGTTTCTAGAAATCGCTTAAAGAGAACTTAAATGTCTCATTCACTCGTTTTTTCAATGAATTCCCTGTGCTGTCTATCCCAATTATTGTGAGCCGTTTTACGAGGGAAAAAAAATGCTTTCTCAGTCCCGTTTCAGGAGGTTACAGTTTGTTGGAAGAGTTGCTGGGGTGAAATGTCAGAATCATGATTCTAACTGATTATTATTATTTACAATATGCACACAGCAAATCTCTGATTGACCAACAGCGATAAAAGTCTTATACTACGTTATATCAAAAAAGTAAACTTAATTTGCTGGTGTTCAAAGAGAAGCGCAACAGTTTCTCCCTTAACTCCTCTTTCTTTAGTGAAAAATGCAACTCTGATGTCCACAAATAAACCAAGCCTGACTATGTTCTACCATGCTGTGGAGTTGCTAACACTTAGCTTTCTTGCTAACAGTTAGCTTCTATTGAAAAGAAATGTGCACTGCTTTCTCCAGGCTGCAAAATCAGCATTTCTGTGAGCGGTCGATAGGCAAGGTAGGCAACACCATGAATATTGATTTTCCCTTTGATGTAGAAGGGACTGGCTTTTTTTACTGACTTACTCGTTTTGCTATCTGTTTTCTTTTCATGGCTAATGCAGGGAATGTGGGTGGGGGAAAAGTTTATGTGCAGCACGAATATACAGCTCAGAGTAACCGACGATATTTCACAAAGAACATGTGTTACATGGTTTTTCTGTAAAAGAGGCCTTGCAAAACAAAATATTCCAGAACAAATAACACAAGGTCACTGTCATCCATCTTAAAGGGCAGATGCAATGAGGGCCATAGAAGTCAGACAATCTCTACTCGCCCGGGGTGGTAGTCTCAGGCACGTACCGGCTTAGTTGGTCGTACATTTTATTCGGTTGTTATGGCGAGGGTTACACGAGTCACATGGGTGCAGATGGTGACAACAAGAAGGAGCTGTCAGTCTGTCACTCCCTGTTTTTGACAGAAAGAGAAGATGACTGGGTAGCTGTAGGTTTTGTTGACTGCTGCAGATAAGCACATCAAGTTTCCTCTCATTGTATCAGGTTGTACTTTTTAAAGAGTGATTCAAAACGGGATCCATTCATTTTACTTATCATTATATCTGTACAGTAGGCCAGACACTTCTGACAGAAAAGCCCTGGAAGCTCAAACAGGCAGGCAGACGCACCATCTTGAGAGAGAGAGAGAGCTGGCCCAAAAAGGCTTCCTGTACAATCCTAATAAATACGTTAAAACGCCAATGGAGACTGAATCATCCTTATATTCATCTCTATGGAACTCTGCCATTTAAAGACCCATAGAGTAAAGTGGGAATTACCTCCTAAAATGGTGGAGAATAACCAAGCTAAGAACTGTGAACTACAGGGACTGTGAAAAACATTTAATTTTTTTACACTTAAAGGTTGAACATGGAAAATTTTCCTTTAAAGCTCTCTTTAAAAAAGTAATAGTTCAACAGGGAGGTTAGAGGTTTGCTAAATGAAAGTGCACCCTTTCCTTAAAAAGTTATATTTTACCTAAAATCATTAAAAAATATAACTTTTTTCCACCACTGCACTGTTTTTATATTTACGTGTTCCAGCCTACAGCGGCGCACCATTGAAGGTTGCTAAATACTGTTGTAAACAACTGCCTGGAGCAACGAGGCATATACTGTAGAAAATGGAGCACTTGATTAGTTTAGCTGCTGTGTCTGAGCATAGATTTAATTATCTTTCTCAGAAGAGGAAAAACCTTACAAGATCTAAAACTAGAGTTAGTTTAGGTGAAGCCTACAACAGATGGACACAAAACTTTCACGGGATCAAAATGCATGCAGAAATGACGAAGTTTCTCATGGATAGGTAAGATAGCTTGGTAAAGACTAAAGTTAGCTGTCAGTAAAACAACATCATATACTTGCGTATATGACGTTGTTCCTAGACGTGAGAGCACTGATCATGACACATCAAACTCCACACCGAGTAAATGGAAGAAAAGGAAGCGGTGTCCTCCTGCTCTGTCCAGTATAGCAGGCTAAATTCACCGCTTGGCTATAATAAAGACTTTTCTAGCTAGCTTTCTGTATTGACAGAGGTTTCCGACCATACACCTCAGTCAAATACACACGCTGTGAAATCCGTCGGATGTTTATGTAAATTTACGACTTTTATAGTTCCCATCACCCAGAGGAGTGGAGGATACCAGTTAGCTACCAAAATAATACGGCTAAACGAAATGTACAAAAGCTTATTGTTGCCTTTGACCCACATTTGGTTATAATTATTTTTCGTTTAGTATTGTAAACTTATTAGTACAAAATAGTCCATACCATGTAAGATTCGTTGCTGGACATGAGGCTGGCTGGTTATGGCAACAAAACTGGCATCCAAACGGCGTTTTGTTATTGCAACTAAAACCTCAATACAATAGATGTAGCTTAGGTGCCCATGTTCTACATTCAACCTTTAAGAAATTTAAACGACGATAAATCATATCTAATCCCCCTTCATCTATATATTCTACCTTTAGAATGACAGGGGAACTTGTTTCTCTGCCTTAAACAAGGCAATCTCCGCTACGTAGATCAGCTAAATTAACTTTATTAGATATCAAAGCTATGCTAAAACAGCTTTTAGCTGGTTAGCTAGGAAATATAAAATCCAAAGGTTTAATTTTGGGTATAAAATAAACTTTCTTAAAAAAAAAAAAAAAAAAATTCTTTCCCTTCTATTATACTAACTTTTGCTAAGTGCAGCTGAATATTTAAACTAGGATGTGGAACTGGATAATTTTGGTTAAAATTGTTGCAAAAACATCATTGGTAAATTAATAAAAAATTGTGTAAGATCTGCTTTCTGTAACTCCATAAGATTATAAAAAATGTATTATCTGAACTTCATGGACGAGGAAGGAAAGTAGAAGGATCAGCTAAAGCAAGTTGGATTTGCTCTTTGGGATTTATGTGAATGTTGGTGTGGAATTTCACACTGATCCTACTTGAACCAAGATGTAGAACTGACCTGTGCCAGCTATACTAAATCCACAAGTCTTCCTTTTATTATTTATATATTTCAGCTCAAGTCTTGTGATACCTCTGCCCTTTTTTCCCTCCATTTTACTCCCACAGCGGTTTTCAGATGGAGACAAATTAATCTTTAAGTATTTTCCGTGGTTCTTTTTGTCTTTGAGCTGACCCAAGTTCTGCTCCACTTCTTCCACTTCACTTTTTCCAGCCACACATTTGATTAGTTCTTTTGGCCTCTAAAGATGGATTCACAAATCAATCTCTTTTCACTTTTTAATGAATCTTTCTCTCTTCCTAGTCTCTTTTCACTTTTATTTAACCTCTCTGACCTTTTGACTCAGTCAATTGTGCTCCTTCCTTTTGCCCATCTTGATTTGAACATTTTCACTGCCCATGTCCCTGTCGCCAGAATTAATGACATCTTTATTCACAGCAAGATTTCTTCATATTTACAGCAGGAAGAAAAGAACGATGGATGAAGAAAAACAGATGATATATTTTTTGGCAAATTGTTGATTTGTGGTTATTACCTCGTATCCAAATAACTCAATCCGCCCTTACTCATGGGAAATAAATCACAAGAGTCAACCTCAACAAACACAACCAAGAAACACATTTCTTTCCCTCTGGTCGGTGTAAAGCTTGCTGTTCAAAGACTTTGTGGGTAGAGCTGTGAAAGAAACACAGCAGATCAAAGCCTCTTTCCCTCGCCCTCTCTCACAGGAATCCTCATGCAGGAGGCGACAGATGTTGGCGATGAGTTGATGGCGGAGAAAATGATGAAGGGAGAAGGCTCGGAATGTGTGAGAAATGTTATGGCTGCTGCTCGGACTTGACTGAGTAGGGTTAATTATCGATGGCCTGCTTTGCCGATGCCCGACTGGCTGCTGGATACATGTGCGTTTATTCCTGTTGAGTTGGACTCCTGGAGCTCCACGCAGGATTTAAAAAAAAAACTTTCTGACATAAGTTAACAGCAATTCTGGTTTATGTTTTATGGCTGACCCATTTTACAAGCAGGTTATTAGTGAGACGGATCCTCTGAGGAGCTGATATAAGAACGTAACCCCCTTGACTGAAGAGAGGAATCAGTCAAAATGAGAAACATGGCAATCATGGATTCTGCTTTACGTTCTCAAAGAATCAGAGGTTTTGCAAAAATGTTTTGTTATACATGGATGTGATGTAGAATAAAATAAAGGGCATAATTCATCAGCCATTTATAAAGTAGACTGTTGGGATAGCGCATGGTGTACAGGTAGAGCAAGGCCAGTAGTCCTGGATGCAGCCGTTAGGGGTTCAATCCTCGACCCTAGGAGCCTGACTGCATGTCTTCCTTCTTTCTGTATCTATTTATTTCCTCAAAGTCAGTCTGTTATACCAAAAAGAAAAAAAAATACAATGAAGATCCAATAAAATGAAAACAATTTAAGAACTGGCATTACTTATATCACTTGGAAATATTTAAGCTATTAAGGTATAAATTTATGAAATGCATAACAGATCCTTTGAAACAAGTGTAACTGTACATTTAGCTCACAAGACACAAAACTTTGGTGAGTTTTCTGCCTCATGAGGGGCTGGGGTGAAAATCAAAGAGGTTTTGATATTTTTCACCTCGCGAGGCGAGAAACTCACCATGTGCGGTCTCTCTGTGAGCTGTCTGCTGAGCTAATATATTCAAGCGACCAATCAAACGCGGTCTCCGATCACATGATTCCATGTTGGGTGCCCCCGTCTGTTACCTCAGAAAAAGGAATGACACAAAGACCGAGATGGATATGGAGGAAATGCTGCTACTCATTTTGTTGATGAAGTGTTGTTGCATCAAATAAACAGGTATAGTCTGGCGAAATGTCCACGACTCTTTTAAAATGTAATCTTCTCCGTGGGCTGCCATTCTTACAATCATGCTTAAGCATGCTTATACAACTCAGAAGGACCCATTGTATTAAAAAAAAACAGTTTTTCATTTTTCTCAATGACAGAGACCTTTGAAGGTGTTACAAATTAAAAGGTTTTTTTTAAGAAATCTGTGACCAGTCCACAATAATACACTCCAGGTTTTATCTTTCAATATAATGTGCATAAAATACGTGTGTTTCGCCAAAACGTTCTATGATTAAAATGATGCTAGCATCCAAGAGCTGGCTTCCTGCTGATAGAGTGAAACGTTGCTCTGAAACGGAAACTTCCCCCTGGGCGGAATACAGTGCCTCACCCCAATCTCCCTCTCTCTCCTGTGGTCAAGCAAGATCTTCTCCCTCTCTCAATATAGTTGGCCGGGCTTTGATAAGCCCCTCTACATCGAATGGTCAGAACACCATCTGACCAACCCCACTGCGGTCTCCCCGCAAACCGGACTGGACATTTGAGACATTTGGAATCAAGTTGGAGATCCACGTGATTTAAATTCGTGACCAGGAAGTGGTCTCTCTCTAACGCATGCTTTCAAGTGCGATAGCCTCCACCGTGAGCAAAGAGAGACCGCCCCCTGTAGTACGAGGTCTGGACGCAAATATCTCAGAACCCAGTCTGCTGCTGAAAAAACCTCCTCTGAGAGTCTCTTCCTTTCCCTTTAAGATCTGGATTGGAGCAAATCTAGAGTATTTCTGTGCATGGATACTTCTTTGGACATTTTATTGATTGGTGTGATGTTTGAAGCTACGGGGTTTCCTTTTATTAGTAAGCAAACAGTGTTTGTGTGTGATTTTGCTTCGATCTTTGTGTTAAGCCACGAACCGGAGAGGTCCCGAGAAAGGAACATAACCAAACGTAGTCTTTGTTACCCCTTTTGTTTAAATCAGTAGCCATTCATTTAGGAAGCTCCCCCTGACGTGCTCTTTGTTATGTCCGTTGTCCGCCATCTTTGTAGTCCTGTTTAAGTAGCATCGTAGCCTAGCCACTTAGCTTAGCCGTTAGAGAAGACCTAATTAGACGAGAGTGGAATTAGTTGTTTAGATTAAACCATTTTTAGTTATTAAAGTTGTAAAACTGAATAAAATCTCCTTGCTTCTTTTTATTGAGTGCATTTGACTCATTGCCAAAGGCCTACCCTTCAGACAAATTATTCCTGGTATCTACAAAACTGTTGTTGAGAGTTTAACTCTGAAAAATATATTTACTGGGTTGGACCCAATTGGTGCCCCATTTTTAATAAATTAAAGGAATAATTAAATTAATAATTCATGAATTATTAATATTATCTAGATAACCAGTTAGACAATAACCCTTTTTTCAGACAATATTAAAATAAAATTAATATCAGATATATGAAGAAATGTATTAAGGAAAAAAGGTCATTCAAAGTAAAAAAATGATTGATTCTACTGTACCGAAACGTACTGAACCATGATTTGTGTGTACCATTACAGCTCTAGTTTCAAGCATCTGGAATTCCGAGGTACTTAAGTCTTCTTTTGACAAACAGCATAGATGGTGACAATACAAGATTACTATTTTGTCACTGCTGTGACATTTAAGACAGTTGCGTTGATCTGGTAGAAGGGTGTATATGAACCTCTTGCAGTACAACTGCTTGTTTTTTTCAGCCTAAAAAAAGGTTTCTGTGACAGTCTTGGTTATTTGTTTACCAAACTGTGTATGAGACAGTGCCAAGTGCAATAGTCAGGCAATGTTGGAGGGTTACTTTCAGTCTTTAAACTGCACAGATAAGTATAATATAGAGTACCAATGTGGTGGTGCTTGTCAGTGGTGGAGTGAAAGAAGCAGTTTCTTGCCCAAGGGCACCAATCATGCAAGAACTACCTCTGCAGAAGTCTGTGTGGGAGTCTGTGTTGGCCAGCTCTAGTACATGTTTGACAAATTGTTTTGTTCTCACATCATTAATGATCCACTTCAAATTTGTTCTCATCAACAAATGCCATGCTCATCTAAGCTGGCCAAACAAGTAGCCCAGCTTGAGTTTAATGGGACTGCTATTTATACCACAGAGGTATGGACTGGAATAAAGTGATGCCAGCATGAAGCAAAGTCCCTGAAATATTTAGCCCATTTACTGAAGGAAAAGTTTTCCAAGCCAGAAGCAGAATTAGATTACACAACGCTCCGTCTGGGACATAAATTTGCTTCATCATGGGGAATGCTATGATTCATCCAAAAAGAAGCTTAACATCTGGGCTCATTAATCATTTCTTTTCAAGTCAAGGTTTCTAGGGAACAATTCTCTTTTCCTCACGTTATTGCTCCTTGTCTATCCATTACTCTCCTCATCAGCACTCCTTCTCATCTGTTGACACTCTGGCATGCCTCGTCACCCGCATCACTCCTCCCTACTCATTTGCTTCCTAATTTGTTTAGATCACAGAGGAGGGGTAAAGACGGGAGTGGGAAAAAGGGAAGGGTTAGGTGTGGTAGAGAAAGAACACTTGAGGATTAGAAGAAAATGGAATAAGAAAAGCCGTACTGGACGTTTGCTGTCTTGTAGTTAGGGAGTTCCTCATTACTCACCGGGCACTCCATAAATACAATGACAAGCACATTATTGCCACATGTTAACTTGCCCTGGGGCAAACTGGCTCAGAGATTAGAACATTTTCCAGTCACTCTGACGGTGAAGCACCCACACAACACCTGTTAAAGCACTTACATGAAACTGCTGCTTTCCGATAAACGACCCATGGCTGGCGTCAGGTAAAGAAAGAAAATCCTTGTGACAAGTTTTCATATCAAAAGATATGGTGGCAGTTTAAGGTAAATGGCATACGAGATTCAAACTAGGAGAAAACGACCAATCCGAACATATACTACCACATTAAAACTCTAGTACTGGCAGCCTGCACTGGGCTGCATACTCAGTGGGAAGATATAATCAGCATTCACCTTTTCCTTTTGAAGCTGGGATAAATTAAGAGAATTACCTGACTTTTCAAAAGGATATAGTTCATGAAAAAAAAAAATGCCACTATGTTAAAAATCATGATTAGCAACACCTTTCTGTGCATCATTGGGAGAAATTCTGTCCTGGTGTGCAGACCTTTTTTTCCTAATCTCCACCCTAGAATAGCCTAGGTGTATCTCAACTTTTTAAAGGTGTCATTAGCAATTAAATTTAATTTGCCTTTAAAGTATATCACAAGAAAAGCCACTGTATATTAGTAACTCAATTAAAAACTGAAACCTTATTTTTCTCTGTCCCTTCATCCCTTTTCACAAAAAAAGTGAATTATAGACAGTGACTCCTTATACGTGGAGGCCAAACCACAAGTTAAAAACGTTGGCCGTTCACAAAGTGTTGTATCAAAGCCTGTTAATCAGAAGTTGAGTGGAAGGAAAAAGAGTGGTTCAAAGAAAAACTTGGTCTTGCAGGCACCTAGTTAATCCCATTTAAGAGAGATTCTCTTAAAATGGACAGCAATTTGATATTATATTTAAAAAGCCTCGCCCGCACACAGACATATTCAGGACATTTGTGCTTGGCGCCACCATTTGAATAGGAGTTATACTGCTGCAGTCGGCACACACGATGGGTGCTGGCACATACAGAACAATTTTTAATGATTCTACAACCCAAAATAAAATAAATAAATAAATCTAGTAAATCTTTAATTTCATCCAGGAAAAGGTAAAAACACCTTGATGTTCCTTATTTGATACAGTCCTGACTCTGTTTAAGCTGAGTTGCGTTTTTTTCAGGTCATTATGTGTACAATTATCTGAGAGAAGAATGACTAAAAAACATTTTTTTAATCACTTAGTTCTGACAGTTTGCGCTTGAGCCTTCAGCTTCTGTCATAAAACAATGAATCTGAAGCTGGTTTAAGGCGGGAGAAAGACATAGGCCTACATTTAATTGGTTTCAGGGCCCTTCAAATTACTGACAGTTTTGTGGCAACAGAGAATTCTTTCTGTCTGGTTCTCATTGATCTCTCAGCAGCCTTCGATACCACTGATCATAACATCCTGCTAGCACGACTGGAATAGATAGTTGGGTTAACTGGTTTGGCACTCAAATGGTTCCATTCTTATTTCCCTGAATGGAGTCTCTGTGTGATGCTCGAGGACAATATTTCATCTTCTGCACCTCTGCAGTGGGGTGTCCCCCAGGGCTCCATTCTTAGTCCCCTTTTGTTCTCATTATACATCTTCCCATTGGGAGAACTATTTTAGGGAACATGGGGTTCAGTATTATCTTTATGCTGATGACAAGTTTTATTTTCTACTCAAACCGAACACCTCCAGTCACTGCTGTACTGACTTGATGAGGTTAAACACTGGCTAGCGGCCAACTTCCTCCACCTAAATGATGCAAAAAAAAAGAGTCCATTTTGTTTGCTCCATCAAGGAAAGGGGTAGTACTTCTTTTAGATGCAGCCACTCTTCCTTTCTCCGTCAGTCATGCCGTCACCAACCTTGGATCAGTGTGTACTCAACTTTTAGTGACATCCAGATCAATTCATTAGTAATCTTTTGTTCCTTTCTATTAAGACAGACCTCTATGCTAAAATCCATCCTCTTCAGAAAGAATTTTGAATTGTTATTTATCACTATACCAATTTCTTTTTGGACGGCATCAACAAAGCTTCCCTCACCCAGCTCCATGTTGTTCAGAATGCAGCTGCCAGATTTTTTACTGGGACAGATAAGAGATGTTGAATTATACCCATTTTAAGCTTATTGCACTGGTTATCGGCCAGCCATCTCGTGTCCTCAAGTCAGCAGATGATCTTCTCCTGCAGGTTCTAAAGATGCCTTCCAAATCCTGCTGGCTAAGCTCCTTTTTGACATAAAACAATCCATTTTAAAACATGCCTGAAGACATCTTCAGTTTAGCTTTAAACATCCCCTAAATCTGTCTTGACTATGGTTTGATTTTGTGTAATTGTATTAATTTTATTTCATTTATTGTATTTATCACATGTACAGCACTTTGACTACCATATAATTTGGAAAGCCCTATTTAAATAAAGTAATATGGGTACTCCAAAAATGTAAAAAAAAGTTGGTTGTTGTTAACTGACGTCATGAGCTGAAGTCCAAGTTTTCATAAAAACAGCCAATTCAGTTAGCCGTGTTGCAATCTTAGCAACTGTATTTATAGAGTTTTTACACTCCTCTAGGGACTTAAAAAAAAAAAAGCAACTAGCGTAAAATCTTTGGTGTTATAGGAGAATGATGTGAAGCACGTATTCTTCTTACTATTCTCACTGAGCAGTTAGGACTCCATGGGGTCCTCATGTCCCAGGGCGTTTACAGTCCCACCTAGGATATATATAAAAAACCAGAACATGGCAACTCAAAAGGTTATACCTTACAACAGCTCTAACCATACTGTAATCAACGTTTAAATACATTAGATTCTGCAAAAAAAAAGACAAAAACCCCTTCGATTACAATTACATGCAATTTTTTGTATTGTTTAGCAACTTCTAGCGACAGCTAATAGCTACTTTCCATGCTGTGAAGTTGGCAACCCTGTCAGAGGGTTAATAATGTACTTGTTCATGCATGATTGCTTATGTGGTTGTATGGTTTTTTTTAATTGTTGTGTAATTCCTGACTGTGCAGCAAATTGCCCTAAGGGAACTATAAAGTTTAACTGAACAACATTGATGGACTGATACAGATAACAATTGACGTCACACAGGCATTGCAGTCGAGCAGTCAGTGACTTGCATTGCATTTTGAAATCCTGTCGTCTACTAGTGTGGGGAGAGATTTGGTTTGGTTTCAATACAATATAGTAAGAATGAGCGGCTCAGTCTTTTCCATCTTATAAGTGATCCAGGGACGTTGTTGACCTTGCAGCTATAACAGATTTGTTAAAAAATAAAATTAATGACTTCAAATTCTAATCTGTTGTACCTACAAGACCGTTTCCCAGCCTTGCTTTCTCAGATTGCTGGTGCATTCTGAATGTAATTAGGCGACAACATAGGGATATGGTTTGCATATCAGGAAACCTGTAACTACCAATAAAAACAAACAAAACCGCAGTCTCCTCAGGGCATGTTGCTCTGTAACTGTGTCCAAGTGGGCGGAAATACAGACACAAAAAGCAGCTCTCTAATGGATCTGCTTCCTTGAATTTCACCATTCTCCCATTCTGTCATTAAAAGACACTCGCCAAAGTGGAAAATTAAAATTTTAGCCGTCAAACAAATAAAGGTAAGGGATTGGTTTTCTAAAAAGACAATGAGAAATGCATATCCTACCAAGCAGAAAACAGAGCTAGCTCAAGGCTTGGAAAATGTTGATGGATCAAAATAACTCAAGGAGAAATCTTGAGTCCTGTGGTTTCAGCTGTTTATAAGTCTCTTTATTGTGGTGAATCATTGCGGTCATCATTTAGGTTTAACCTATGAAGATCCTTGGACTACTGAATTCTTGCAGGGCTACTGGACCAAAACTGAGTGACATAAGCAGTTGGAGTTATCTGAGAGCAGAATATACCAAGCAGTTATCTAATATTTTATCTCCATAGCAAAAAGACGGATAAACGTGTTAGAAGTTGAAGCAGTAAATCAAGATGGAAAATATGTTCTAAAAGCTTCCTCCAGATGTTTGACAGGTGTGGAGATGGTAAAGGCTGCAGCAGCATAAGCTTCCATCTGTGGGGAGTCATTGATGTAATGATTAGTTAGTGTGTTTGCAGCCGGAAAATAAAATAAATAAATGCGTGGGGCTCTGAGAAGCACAGGCGTCGAGCTAAAATAAACCAGAAACTGACACGTCGGAAGCTATAAAAATATTTTTAAATAGCCCTGCCTCATATTTCGCCCCCATAATAAACAAACGACCACATAGCAATTACTGAGAAGACGGGTCAATTTACTAACTGTTCTGCTGCCTTCAGTCAATGGTAATCATTGTAATAAAACTGTACATGCTCTAATTTTCAAAAACACTTCTAGGACCTCTGAATAATGTAATTAGCATGCAAAGTTAAAGTGCCATTATGTTTTAAAATCTGCATAATTCAGAGGTTAAACAGCCAGTAAGTGATCAGATGTTTAGCTAGTGTTGCAAGTTTGTAAAATATCGGCGTGGGAAAATGAAATCAAAACTTTTGAGCAAAAGTTAGAAATTTTTATTTTTATTTTTTACACAATTACCTGAACATAACCATCTCTGCACATAAACCCCCCCACAAATAAATGTTAAGTGTAACACAAAATATCTTTTTTTAATAAAATATATTAAATTTTATTTTCTACAAGCTGGTGTTGTAATACCTTTTTGGTGTAAATAATTTTGGTGAGATGCTTCTCGTGCCCCTGAACCATTTTCTGATGTCAGTCTGAGGAAAGTTTGTGCCACTCCTTAATGTCAGCTGTGAAATGTTTGAGGGCTTTCCTGTTGATTTTTCCAGTTTTGAGTAAATCCTCAGCGTCTCAAAAGGATCAAAAAGGGAGATTTGCTCGATTCCTCAGTTCTCAGCCAATCCTTGGTGGATTTACTGGTATGTTTGGATCATCATGTTCTGCCTCAATCGTTTTTAAACTATCTCACACTATTCTTAAACACCTATGATACTTTCTGATGAACAGCTGGATGTGTGCTACAGAAAATCCTCCTATAACCATGACACATCCACCTCCATGCTTCACAGCTGGAATGTTTTGCTTTTCACTCAATGCTTTCAGTTTAAGGCTACGTCCACACTAAGCCGATAATGTTATACGGGGAGTTAGACGCCTAATGTGCTCCACTCAACACGAGCATTTACGCCCCGTTTAAGGTCTGTTTAAGTTCCCATGATTGCGCAATCCCATACCGACCTGTTCAAATACTGGGCATGCGCGAAAAGACGCTCTGAACACGCGTTTAATCTACGTGACGCCAGCGCCTACATGATGTATACAAGAAGCTCTACAGCACAGTACATATCTGCTTGTCCTGTTAACCGAAAAGAACAATAGCTGCTCAGAAGAAGAGAGTTTTTGGTGTGGACAGAAGAAGAGATCGATTTATTACTCTTCGCTGTTGTCTTTGTTAATCAGAAGGTGTGCAGACCTTTTTTAACTAATAACTGTTAGTGTGGACGATAGGGGGGTGTAGACTAAATAATTATACGTTTAAGGCATTACCCGGCTTAGTGTGGACGTGGCCTTAGTCACAGTGTATTCTCTTCTGTTCTGGTTTACAAAAAACTTAATTTTCCTTCTTAAGAAATCAAATGTTTCCTCTTTGCAAGCTTTCCATAACAATGAACTATAAACTCATCTGTCCCGGGAACATTATTCCAGAAGTCTTAGGCTTCCCCTACATTCTCTTTAACAAACTTCAATCTAGCTTTCATGTTCTCTGAGAGACCTAATGTTTCCTACTTGCACATCTCACACGGAGGTTAAACTTGTGCAGTCTCTTTCTGAGGTGTGCTCATTTGTAGAACGTCCTGCTGTAGGTGCCATGATGATTTCTTTGGGATGATTTGAGTCTTCTTCCTTAATTTTGCCCTTTTCTCTTAGGGGGAATAGACTTGATATCCAGTTTTGAATGGCCTTAAATTGTACCGTATTTTCATCATAGTGTTTTCAAATTCTTTTGAGACCTTTTTAAAATCTCTTACCAGACGCTTAAGATGCTAAAATCTTCTTCCTGAAGGCCTCAGACAGCTCTTTGGATCCCATTACAGAATACCTTCTCTCTTCAACAGCTTGTGTGGGATTCCAGCCGCTTTAAACAGGAATAATTGTAGGGGTGCTCTCATTTTTTCCCCCTCAAATACATTATTTTATTAAATTTAATTGAAAACCTTTAAAAGGTCCCCAGTTTATGCATTTTTTTTCAATTATTCAAATTGTCCACACATACTAGAAAAAAACATGCTATCTGTTGGAGGGTGTCCTTTTGTTACACAACTGCATTCACCACGGCTAATACTTGAATAAAAGTGTTTCGGCAAATTGCACCCTGACCTCACAGTTTTTGTAGAAAACGGGTTCAAGGCATAATTCTGTCTTATTATTTGACTATTCTTATCAAAAGCTCATTTTCCTGGCTGGATCAATCAATTGTTAACACTGAGGGTCAAAAAATAAAATGTGTGAAACAGCATTCTTCAACAATAGCTACGTTTACATGTGCACAATCTCTTTAATCTGATCCTAGTTTGGATTAGAATTTGAATGTGTACATGAGACCTTAAGAAATTATGACAAGCATTGACATCCGCTACATGTCTGAGCGGAACAAATCATTTTGACATGCTTAGAACTATCTAAAACACCGGAAACGGCCGTAGAAGAGGAAATGCACTTCGGTTGTAAACAAACATGGCTGCGGCCGTTTGAAATGGACGACTACAACGTTCTTCAAAGCATGCTTTTATTTATTTTTTCTGGTCACGGTTTTACATCCACCAGCCTTTATTCTTATGTATTCAATCAAATTACAAACCAAATCCCTTAAATTTTTTTAGGCCGACGTATTAGATGTCTACTCGTGGCTTAACTAACATGCGCAGGAATGACCTACATTCGGAATAAGAGTTTACATGCACCATGATCGGATTAACTATCAGAATAAACCACCCCTCTCAATCGGAATAGTTTTGATCCAAATGAGTTTGATCGGGTCAGAGTAATCTACATGAAGCATTTTTATTCCGATCATTTTTTATCAGATTACTTATGTCCATGTAAACGTGGCCATTGAAACATTCAGGGGCCATCCTGTGTTTACCGCATATTTTTAAATACTTTTTTTTTCCAAAAATATTCACAATTTGGTTTGGCTTCAACTTCATAGACATGCTCTTTAAAATTATATTGTTTCATTTAATCTTTAAATAAGGAGTAAAACAGGCTACATTTGTTTGGCATTTTTACATAGTATGTCTACTATTTGACAGACTTTTTTTATTTGAACATTTTTAGTTTTCAGTTTTTCTAAAAAAAGAAATAAAAAAAAAAAGTTAAATTTTTATGTCTATAGCTTGTTTACTTCTTGTTGAATCACTCCACAAGTTTGTCAATTTGTAGCTTTTTTGAATGGTTCAGCTTCTTTTGACACAGGGAGGACCTGAACAGAACCAAAACCTGTCTGTACAAACCACGTTAAAATGTTCAGCCTGTGCCAAATGTGTTCTGAGCAAACCCAGAATTAAATCATATTATATTACAGTGGACCCCCGGTATTTACAGGAGGTTAAGGACCACAACAGTCTGAAAATAGCTGAAATCTGCTAATACTTGAGACGCTCCATAGAACCGAAACTGTAATTAATACACACAGTGGAAACCGTCTTGGCACCATAGCAGAAACCAATATCTACAGTTTTTCTTAGCTCTGCTCTTGTGGTTACAGCCAATCAGCGTTAAGGCAAATGAATGGTGCTCCTAGAGTCAAGTAGCACTACATCTAGGTATTTCCACCTGCCAAACTGCACATTTTTTGGAAATTAGTGATATGCTCTTCAACAACTTCTTAGAGTAGGTTATTTTTGAATTTTTTTTACTAATAATTTGGAGTCACGCTGCAGAAAAAGATCTGGGATTACTAAAGTGGAGGTATTCACGTGGGTCCACTGGAGTTTGTTTCTAGATATAGGGAAGTACACTGAATGAACTCGAGAAGAAATTTTAAAAGTTGTATAGACTCGCCACCAACACTTTGTATGTTTGTTCAACCATATCCCAAGATGCAATGCACACCTGGCGACAGGAAGGAGTTTGGCTCAAGCTTGCAGCATACACCTGTGTTCAGAATACCTCTACCAAGCTGTCTCGGTACAGTTGTCTTGGTCCCCAGTCCATTAAGACTAGTGCTGAACGATTAATTGCATTTGCAATTAAATCGCAATTTGATCAAATGCGATTTCCTAATTGCAAAGGCTGCGATTTGACTTGACATAAACATATCTAGTAAAGTCACGTGGCTTGCAAACAGCTCAAACAATGTAGCGAGAGGAGGAGACGCTGCACTTTAACCTGTCATAAAATGTTTTAAAGCTTAACAGAATCCAATGCTGCACAATAGTTGGTACCAAAGAGGAACAGTACATCAGTTGTGAGAAAACTATATCGGCTATGAAAACGTTGATGCTGCGCAACGCCAGGTAATGCAGAACCTGCCTTGCTGCCTCACGAGATACACTACGAAACTTTATCAACAACTAAGAACATCACACCACTATATATGAGAGTTGCACGGCTAAACTGACCACCACCAGTGTTTCAATTTCCAGTAAACAAACTTACAGACGACGGGGATCGCTGACCGAGCTGTTTGACAGTATCGCTCCTTACGAAAAAAAAAAACGGCACATGGAAATAACTCGTGCTATAACGGGTTTTATAGCCAAGGCTTTGCTTTGAAAAGCATGATGAATACGTTAGGATTTAATCTCAGAAACACATTTTAGCCATATTTTACCTGCACTATATAAAAAATGCCAACAGAAAGTTAAAGCCGCACCGAAAACAGTGGAGTGTTTTGAAACAACTGAAATGAGATCAAACCGCTCTACGGAGCCATACCAGAGACTGAAAATTCATTAGATCGATGGAGAATCAAAAATCAGAGCTTGTTGCTTTAAGCATCCTTCTTCCCGGATAACCCCATCGGGGGACCTGCCAGCTGGGATCAAAAGGAAGAAAACCTTGATTGCAGAACGACGCCGATGACCATCAAGTGTGATGATTAAAAGTAGATAAAGTTGTTTATATTTGCCTTTGTCTTAAAATAAGTCTATCTTATGGAATAGAATAAATTATGTATAAAGACAATTTTTATAATACACAATATTTTTGCTAGCATTAATTAAAAAAAATTAATGAGAAAAGCCCCATTAAATAATTGCAAATTAAATCGCAATTATCGCAATATCGCAATATTGAAGAAAAAAAGTCGCAATTAGATTATTTTCCAAAATCGTTCAGCCCTAATTAAGACTGCTGTGTTCACATCAATACAAACAACCCATAGCAAACACAGTTTGTTTTAAACAGACTAGACACCTCAACTGTGAATATTTCACAAAATAATAGTAAATATGAAAGAATTATCAAAAAAGTTACATTTTTATCGGGGGTTTTTTCGGGGGAGCATTAACAGCTTGATAAGACTGTTTCTAATTAATTATTACATATTTTTATTTAAATATTGTACATGATAGCACCATATGTGATGAAACATATGTTTTACTAAGTCTGCCTTCAGCTGTTAAAGAGTTCTCATGTGTAGGCAGAAGCACTGATGTGTGTGCAGACAACAATCTGTCCACCGTGTTTAAACTCTTCCACATTCAAATCTCCAGCATCGTCACTCCAACTCTGGCCCAATATCCGAGATAAAAACTTCCACATTCCACTTTAAGTTATCAACAGTTTGGTTTTTAGACTGTCAGGCACCTAATGTACAAACATACGGATATATAAATGGACCTGGCTGAAACGATGTGGATATTAAATAAAATCTCCGTCTTGTATTGTTAATATCCCTTGGATGCAACAAAAACTGTTTTTCATGTGTGCCAATAACATAACACCTTAAGCAACCCAAACTATACCTGTAAAACTTAAGGAATCTTAGAGAAAGACTAACAAATGTACACAACAATTAAAAATGAGACATTACACACACAAAAAACCCACCCAAACAGCAATAGACTAGTCGGCTGGCTGTGATGTAACTCCTGCATAACAAAAGTCAGACAAAAATCAGCGGCAAAGAAAACAAACTGCGCTCCTGGACAATCATGGAGTAAGGAACTACTTTGTAACATATCACTCTAATATGACCCTTTTTTCAGTCACAGATAATCTAACCCATTATTATTTCCAAACTAGTAATCATATTAAAATTAGTTAATCAAGTCCCTGTGTGTTAAGATTTTTGCCATTGTCCTTAGTAGGGCTGGACGATATGGACCAAAAGTTATATCTTGATATTTCTTAGCTGAAATCCAATATTCAATACATATTTAGATATTTTTCTTCTAAAAATTTATTGACAAAACAGAACCTCAGACCGCATGACGGGTTGTCATAAACCTCTCGGTTCATTTCATCCAGAGCATCTCATAAAGAGAGGTGGAGCTGATTTCACCAAAAGAAGTTGTATCATCTTCAACATTAATTGAAAAGTAAAAAAGAAATGTGCATGAGTATAATACTGATTGTTCTTTTTTTAAGCCACACAAACATCGTTCTTTATCCTCATCTTTCAAAGCTCTTCGTATGAAGGGGGGTGGGGGGATGCAGAAATTGTCTGTATGCTCTATTTGCACCTGTGGTGCTTTCAATAAACCTTCGAAATTTACGGTCAGTTCAATAACTATTGGCAGCGATGTTTGTTGCATACCAAATATGCCCTTTTTTAAACGAAGTACTAATATATATATATATATATATATATATATATATAATTTTTCTTTCTTCCTTCAGAACTAGAAAATGTTGCTTAAAACGTATTGAATATCAAGTTATAATTTGATATCTTGTAATTTTGGATGCACTTCCCTTCTCTCAAAAAAAAAAAAACTTGTTCCATAGGTTCCAGGAAAACATTTTCGCTTTTTAAATATTGTTTTATTTAACCCTAATTTGTTCCTCATTATAACAACTTTCCTTTAAATGTTATAGAGCCACATACCAGGTGTTTTTTGTCTTCTTGCTATCATTCCTTGACCTTTTAAGGCGGCCTTTTCCTGTTATATTGATGTGTTTTTTAATTTATCAGCAGTATTTTTTTTCTATGTCTGAACTCAATGGTTTTGCAGGCAGTTTTTAGTGCAAACTGGTTTTATTTGTATTGGATGTTGTAGAAGTGAATGAAGACCGCCACATTAGTGATGATGTCATTACGCCAGCATAACCAATATGCAAATTAGCATCTGATGTCATCTGGCAACATCTAGTGACTTTCTGGGGCAACTTCAGCTACTTCCTGTCAGAAACAGTTGGCAGCACTGGCGGAAGCATAATACAGACAAGCTTCTGCCTTCCTGCACGTTGTGAAGGGCAGGTAGTATTCAAATTAAAACAGACGCACAACTGAGCATACCGGGAGTCTGAAAATGTTCTCAGTGCTCAGAGAAAGCAGTGGGGGTGCGGCGAGATTCACCTGAGTTAGGATGGGAGGTTTAGCAAGGCAAGATAACCCGAGAGAAAGACGCAGGAGTTGGGAGGGCAGAAAACTACCTGGTCTATTTATATCAATATAAACAATATATCGTATCGTATTTTGATATTTTTGAAAATCTCTAGATATTGATCAACCCTAATGAATATCGTTTAACTGTCTCAACTAAAAGAACAAAAAAAACAAAACAATAAAAAGATGATAAAAAATGCGTTCTACGTTGACGCAACACCGAAACATAAAGAAGCCTGAAAGCTCAAATATATTCAGCAGCTGTAAAAACTCATCACACCGTAATCACATCAAAGTTGATCAGAAACACAAGCAAGGACAGACTGGCATTCATTATGAACACAAAAAACGGCACACATAAAAACACAAAGACGTCCAATTAAACAGCTTTGAAGTTCGTGTGCTGAACAGCAGCTCACATCAGAGCGAAAACTCACAGAATGAAGCCATTAGCACTTATTTAACCAAGGAACATTCGTCATACAACTAAAAAACAAACCACAGTGGGATGCCACCCTGGACCCTTGTATTCTTCAGTTCAAAGAAGCTGCTCTGCCTCATGCATAAATTGGAGAAAGATATCACAAAGCCCTAATATACATAGATAAAGTTGAAAGATATTTTTATTTTAGATATTTTGTTGTTTATATTCTTCAAATGACAGTTTTGAAGGTGAAAGCATTTTCCTCGCTGCATCGAACTAAAGAAGGATTCATAAAGTTCTAACAGATTCAACACCAAAATCGCAACTTTTACATTTCCTAAACTGTCCATCATTTCAAGAACTGCTGAAAACTTGAAGCTGGATTTATCAAAGTGTTTCTAAGTAGGACAGAGATGAAAGAAGCGGCTGATTATCAAATGTCCATCAGCAGCGGGCTCATGTTGCCATGGTGATAAGTACAATAGTATAGGAATCAGACAAAAAAAAATTCCTTCAAAGAATATATTTTGAGATTTACGCTTACAGCTGTGAACTACAGAAGGACAGACAACACTGCGCTTTACAGTTAAACACAAAAGAACTGAGGCTGAAGTACTTTTCATAGAAAGAAAACCAAAGGGAGTAGACAAAGTTTAAGCTACATCAGAGTTTATATTTTGGAGAGAAACAAAACTAAAACCAAAAACAAATGTTCCGGAGTACTTCCGAAGTTAATGAGACACGCATCCAAATGCAGAATTACTGATCCAGGGGCATTTTCTACAAGAAAGAAAGATAAAATAAAAAACACAGATGTGGAATAAATTGTTCCAACCAGAAAATTTTGATAACAGTTTGAGACAGAACCACTGTGCCAGGTGTACTTTCTAAAGGAAAAATAAAAGCCTGTGACCTTAAGCACAATATAAAATAGTAGTGGGCAATATAAAAGGCAAAAATTATATAAATTTAGCCAAAGGTATATATTTTGACTATACCGCCATACTGCGTTTATGCATTTTGATGACGTCATCAAGCTGTGCCTCCATACTTTTTACCAGGTGCAAAATGATACTGATGTTCAGTGTTTGTCTTTACACTAGATATTGAAAGGTTAAAGGGTTGTTTTCCTTTATTTAACGGAAAAGAAACCTTTTGAACTTAAAGCATTTTTAATTCAAATACCTGCAGGTTTCTTTTTATGCAAGATTAAACGTATAAATAAGTAACAACGAAAGCAGAAAAGATTGAACTTTATTTTCACATTTATCTTTATTTGTGTCGTGAGAATTTTTATGTTGCATTATTTTGAAACAAAAAGCACAGAATACTTTTAAAATACATTTTACACAATAAATGTTTTTGAATGGCATTCTAAACCTTTTTTGAAGTTGTTCTGCTGCAGTGTGTCATGGATAGTGAGAATGTTCATAAGCGGTCATTTTGACATATCTTAAGAGAAAAAAGAATATACTGCAATACATATGGTTATCGCACATAATTTAGATTATATCACAATGCAGATTCGAGGTCATATCACCCCGCACTAATATGAAAATAAATTAAATGTGTCTTATAGAAGACATGAAATACTTCACATAAATTTGGCTTTTATTTTTTCATATTAACAAGGGTTAAAGATCTGAGGGGAAGCAGCTTATGCCTTGCACTGTGATGAACAAAAGAGACACTTCAACAAGTAGCAACAACGAACCGAGGAAAAAATTTTTGCAAGCGGTAGCAAATACTTGAAGCTGATATTTTTCTCTATGGATACTGAATGAAAATAAGTTAATAAAAGCAGTGTGGTCTAATTAAACTGGATCAAGCTGAGAGTAATAAAAACCTGATAATAGCAGGAGAATCTGAATTTACCTGCCCAATATTTAACACATGATTTAAATAGCAGTGGAAACAAACCACGAATAATTGGGCATTTGATGTTAATTATGGCCTTAAATAAGCTTATAAATCAAACTTCATAAAGATGTATATTTTATTCTCCCAGTACAACTGTTTTCTCATGACTCAGGATTTCGGTTGTTGGGTTGAAACGTTTTTTTTTATAAGCTCGTTATTCCTGTTCTTGTCATTACAGCACGCCTGTCATTTGGTTGTGCAACAGAACAAAACAAGATGCAAATAGCCAAATAGAGCTGTGCAAACATGGATTACAAGCAAGGATATTTGTTGCTATGATCATAAGAGTAATTTCTGCCAGGGGGGTGACAGGATGAAGTTCTACAACCTTTTTTTCCCCATATTTATATTTATATCAGACATGCACGGCCAACAATACATGCATGGAAAAATGTCTTTTTGACAATCGTGTTTGACATTCCCTGTTTTTGTCAGCGCTCAATGGGTTTGAGCTTGCCTGAAAGACTTGGCACACATCATAGTGGTACATTCCTTATCCATCCACCAACTCTCCTGCAAACGCTACTTCGAAGATCCAAAAATGATTATTAAGGTTAAAAGGGTAGCACACATTTTGCAATGCACATTACTTAAAATTTTAACCACTTAGGTATGTGTGTGTGTGTTTGTGTGTGGAGGGGGGTCAGGCAAATACTTTATTTCAAGGTTGAAAGCTTAAAAAGCGTCAAGATGAAGCAGAAATCAGAGTAGCTTGATTACAACAGGTTATGATTTTTTTTTTAATATAATGATCGTCTTATTGTAATTGCTTTCTTGTATTTTAACCATCAAATTGATTTATGCTGTGTTCCAATTTTAATTATGTAAAGCACCTTGAATTGCCTTGTGTTGAAAGTGTGCTATAGAAATAAAATTGCCTTGCCTTATGGGAAACAGCTAGAGGGAAGGGACTTTGAGATTTAAAGGCACAGTGTGTAATTTCTGGCCAGTAGGGGGCAGTGCATACTTAAATTATCACAAGCATGCGGTATCTGTGTCTTCGAGTAAGAAACTCAACAACTAGTCCAACTAGTGCTGTTTTCAAACGCTCAATTCCATGAAAATTATCTATTTAGTCAGTTCAAAGTTTACCTTTATAGGTCATTGCACTAATAATGCTTGAAGAAGAAACACTCTTAGTATCAGCTGTTTTGCAGCATATACTACAACATATTTGTAGATTTCATGTAATAAAAAAGGACAGAAATGTACGGAGAGATTCTTGATAAAAATCTAAAAATAAAGCAAGTATACATTTTTAAATCAAGATGATGGTCTGTATCACACAATTTATTTTCATTTGTGCCAATTACTTTTTTATTGCTTTAAGTTAGTAAGTTTAGGCTTGTTTGATTTAAATGGTCCTTTTAAGGAGGTTCAAGCAGACCTAATAAGAAGAGGCCCTTGAGAGTTATTTTGATTTGATTGTTGGTGTTAATCTTGAGTAAAAATAGCAAATGGACTTATTTTGTAAAGTATTTCCAGGTCATTTGCCTTTATTCTATGAGCATCAACTGACCGAAACATGAATTTGAACCAAGAATAAATCTACACAGGGTGTAGTATAAGATTTTTAGAAAATATACAAGAACCTTAAGTACTATGTGAGGGATTTAGACTTTGTTTAGGATTTTTTTCTGTAACTTCTGTACACACCAAACAAAAAATGAAAATAAACTCTAACACCAAAGTTCAGGTACAAAGACATAAAATAGGAAGAAATGGCAGTATATACAGTGGGGCAAAAAAGTATTTAGTCAGCCACCGATTGTGAAAGTTCTCCCACTTAAAATAATGATAGAGGTCAGTAATTTTCATCATAGGTACACTTCAACTGTTAGAGACAGAATTTGAAAAAAAAAAATCCAGGAATTCACATTGTAGGATCTTTAAAGAATTTATTTGTAAATTATGGTGGAAAATAAGTAGTTGGTCACTTCAAACAAGGAAGATCTCTCTCTCACAGACCTGTAACTTCGTTACCTGTATTAATGGCACCTGTTTGAACTCGTTATCTGTATAAAAGACACCTGTCCACAGCCTCAAACAGTCAGACTCCAAACTCCACTATGGCCAAGACCAAAGAGCTTTCGAAGGACACCAGGAAAAGAATTGTAGACCTGCACCTGACTGGGAAAAGTGAATCTACAATAGGCAAGCAACTTGGTGTGAAAAAATCAACTGTGGGAGCAATTATCAGAAAATGGAAGACATACAAGACCACTGATAATCTCCCTCGATCTGGGGCTCCACGCAAGATCTCATCTCGTGGGGTCAAAATGATTATGAGAACGGTGAGCAAAAATCCCAGAACCACGCGGGGAGACCTGGTGAATGACCTGCAGAGAGCCGGGACCAAAGTAACAAAGGTTACCATCAGTAACACACTACAACAACAGAGAATCAAATCCTGCAGTGCTAGACGTGTCCCCCTGCTTAAGCCAGTGCATGTCCAGGCCCGTCTGAAGTTTACCAGAGAGCACATGGATAATACAGCAGAGGATTGGGAGAATGTCATGTGGTCAGATGAAACCAAAGTAGAACTTTTTGGGTTAAAGTCAACTCGTCATGTTTGGAGGAAGAAGAATACTGAGTTGCATCCCAAGAACACCATACCTACTGTGAAGCACGGGGGTGGAAGCATCGTGCTTTGGGGCTGTTTTTCTGCTAAGGGGACAGGACGACTGATTCGTGTTAAGGAAAGAATGAATGGGGCCATGTATCGTGAGATTTTGAGCCTAAACCTCCTTCCATCAGTGAGAACTTCGAGGATGAAACGTGGCTGGGTCTTCCAACATGACAATGATCCCAACCACACCGCCCGGACAACGAAGGAGTGGCTCCGTAAGAAGCATTTGAAAGTCCTGGAGTTGCCTAGCCAGTCTCCGGACCTCAACCCCATAGAAAATCTGTGGAGGGAGTTGAAAGTCCGTGTTGCTCGGCGACAGCCCCAAAACATCACTGCACTCATGAAGATCTGCATGGAGGAATGGGCCAAAATACCAGCTACTGTGTTGGCAAACCTGGTAAAGACCTATAGTAATCGTTTGACCTCTGTTATTGCCAACAAAGGTTATATTACAAAGTATTGAGTTGAATTTTTGTTATTGACCAAATACTTTTTTTACACCATAATTTACAAATAAATTCTTTAAAAATCCTACAATGTGAATTCCTGGATTTTTTTTCACATTCTGTCTCTCACAGTTGAACTGTACCTATGATGAAAATTACTGACCTCTGTCATCATTTTAAGTGGGAGAACTTGCACAATCGGTGGCTGACTAAATACTTTTTTGCCCCACTGTAGGTAGGAACGGAATAGAGCTACACATCGGGAAAAGGGAAAACTTACCCAGAGCTGTAACTGATCATGACATTTATATAAAAGAATATATTTTTTTCTTGTAAGAAACTACCTAAAACACCTTAAGTCACCCATAGATCAAGAGCAATTTTTGAAGATTACCTTTAAAGTTACCTCTTTGGAAGCAAAGTAGATTTAAGAGGATGTTTATTGTATTCCAGGGTAGACTTAAAAACTTACTAAAAAACATTATTTCAGCTGTGTGCCATGCAGGGAATAAGTGAGAGTTTCCATATGGTAAAAAACCAAAAACATATTTACTGGCCAAGAGAATATTTTTAGACGCAGTCGGACACCAGGTGCAACATCCTGCCTCCGCTTCTTACAGTGAGTAAACTAAAAGTAAAGTTTAATATATTTTTGGCACGTCAAGTGTTTGCCACTTAATAGCAGAGCGGGTACAAGCTGACCTATATGCAGTAAATAGAGCAGTTCCTTTTATGTGCTATTAATCAAAGTGAGCCCTAACAAAGTGCTGTTGTTCCGTGCAGTTTGATAAGGTTACCGTATAACCTGTATTCGTAGTGTCTGTTTTATAGTCCCAGTGAGGATTTGTGGGAGTGTTGGAGGGAGGTAGGAGGATCCTCACTTGTCTCTGCATCACTGAGGAATACTAAGATAAAGAGACAGGAGTTCATAAATAACCCTTCATCTTCGTCTGTCCGGCTCGGTTTCATATCTTCAAGCCCCTCTATCAATTTTCTGCACCTGTCCGTCTGCCAGCCCACCTGCTTTCCTTGATCAGTTTAAACAAGATCAATGGCTCTCTGCGCCTGAGATGAGTTCATCTCAACCGGTCCAGACTCATGTCACAACAGCCTCGCTGCTGTACGGGCTGTCAATTGTGTTGTTCTTTCACTTTGTTCGCTTTTGCAAAACCTTTTTTCAAGGCGCTTAGAGTGTTATTCAAAGCAGCCAGGTGGGTGGCGTCGTGGGAAACCAATGTCACTGAGCGAATGATTTCTGTTGTGTTCGGGCCTGTATTTTCCAGACGGAGAAAGTCCTGAAATGCTGTTCTAACCTTCTGGCCCAGATGTTTCCATTCCCCATTCTGCATGGCTTAATATTCAGGAAATCAGAGCTGTCAGGACACATCACGCTGGCAGCACATATTGCCGTACGATGGCGAATTGTAGTTTCCATGCTGAGGCGTGTGACAGTGGTAATATTCCTGACAATGATGCCTGGGCTGGATAAAAGAAAGGTGTGTTTCTATCAAACAGTAAACACTATGCTTTCCCCTCATGTTCCTCTTGTTTATCTGGGAGTAACAGGTTTAACGCAGAGGCGATGACACGTCAAAAGAATGATCCTGCGGTTTGAGGAATCTGTATTAATTTTACCACTAAAATTTTTGTTTGAGACATCAAATCAAAAAGTCAGCATATGTTATTTACCTGGATTGATAAATATACATAGCGTGTGAAACGAGCACAAAGTAGGGCTGCCACAATTAGTCGATTCGTTATGACAACGCCGACGAGCAAAATTGTTGACAAAAAAATGTAGTAATCCAAATAATCTTTTTTTTAACAGTTTTTGTAATTCAGTACTGTTTGGATCGTATTGGATCGTTTTGGCAGATTATGAACCTCAGATATCTGAATAGGTATTGGAATAGAAACAAGTGAATCGGTGCATCCCTAGCTTCAACATTAACAGTACTTATGGTCATTTTATTACCCTTAGAACATCTCATGTGTCTGCTGCAATTAAATTGTTTCATTTTATAATTAGTTCATAGATGTTAAATGAGCTATCACCTTAATAGTATTTCAGATACTACATAACACTTAAAAGTAACACTGTTATATTAAAGGAGCTGCATGCTGCTGCGATAACATACAGTTTACATGTGATTCAATTAGTCAACTAATTGGTAAAAGAATTGGTGGTTAGTCAATTATTAAAATAATCGTTTGTGGCAGCCCTAGTAAAAAGTAGGTCAAATTTTTTTTCAGTTTAATTATTTCTAATGGAGCTGTTGACGTAAAACTTGTAAAAGAGTTCAGCAACAACCCAAGAAATCCCCACACACCAGGAGATGAATATAAATGAGTCCATGAATTAAGTTATGTGTACAGAACTGAAGCAGTACAGGGTATTTATATTAAACACACAAAGAAATGGGTAAACGGGCAGAAAAAGCTATGAAACAAATATTAGCTTGTTTAAGTAAGGGATAATGCCCGACGAGGTGTACATTATCAGAAAATAATGGACGATGCGAAGTCCATTATTTTCTAATAATGTACACCTCGTCGGGCATTATCCCGCCTTTATACCATGTTCACTTACGAAAGAAAGACATATTTAATCAATTAGTAATACTTTAATGTGTTTTAGAGTTAAAATCGCGAGGGTTTTTATATAAGTCGAGCGCACTATTTAATATCTCCCGTATACAGGTGTTGCCAAGCAACATGGCCAGAGCGAGCCGACCGCAGCGATTTATCAGTGAGGGGAAGCGAGATGATGGCTTTACGTTACGTTACGTGATACAAAATATAATTTCAGAAGGCCAATACACTACTTACTGCTTGGGTGTGTCCAGAGGATGATGTAAATAACGTTGAGACACCGTTGCCATTTGAGCCAGCGCAATAATTTAGAACTGTCATCAGGCAATTTGACGGGAGGCCTTTCCTAGGTGTACATTATCCCTTTTTAATGTACACCCTCCAGCCAATCGGAATAGAGTATTCACCCAGACCATGGTATGATGTTAATCAATCCCCATTGAAAAGGTTCTTATAACCAAAATATTGTACGGACAGGCACAGCTGGTGATAGAGAAAGACGTCCAATTATTGCAAAACATCCTTGTTGTAGAGGTTCATTTTCATTTTGGAACTTCTAACTGTTCCCGTTGGCTTTACAGGGAGTAACAACCTGTAAACTTAAAGAACATAATTTCTCAATAAAACAGTTAGCGGCAGCAGGTGCTTCTAAGAAAACATTAGATACATTTTTACTCATGAAAGCAGTAATTAATGTATTCATCAATAATAACCTGCACACTCGCTGCACAAGATTCCACTGCTGAAAAGGGAATGCGTGAAGCCTATTAAATGTTTGAGGCAGACAATCTGGACAAGCTTCGGTAATCCTAGGAGGATACAGTCTGGTCAGACGAGTTCAAAATTTAACCTTGGAGGCTATTGGACAAACAATGTTTGGAGAAAACATCACCCCAAAAACACTGAATACTACAGGTAGGAACATCTTAGTATCAGCTGTTTTGCAACATATTGCACTGGTAGACTTCATATAATTGAAGGACACATGGAAAAATGTACAGAGACGTTCTTGATAGGAATCTGAATAACAAAACATCAGTTTTTAAATCAAGATTATAGTACTCGGCAGCACACAACCAAGGAAAAGCATAACAGCAACAACAGCTCAGTCAATCAGGTCACTTGTATCCAACTGAAAGACTATGAGAAGAACTGAAGACCAGAGTGCAAAATGATCAATACATGGACCTAATGGATGGATTTATCACAGACTCAAAACAGACAATGAAAACAACAGGAGAGTTTTTCAAGATGCGGATGGAAAAGTTGTATAGATTCATACTTTATCTGACTAGGAAGAAACTAAAGCAAGAAAACCCAAAGACTTTGCATAAATGTTATCCAGTTACCAACTGGCAAGGCACACAAGTTGAACTACAAACAACTCACCCAATAACCTGGTGGCAACACAATGATTTAGCACCATGTGTGCTACTATACATTCTAGTTTTTTTTTTTGCTTTGCTTAATTTTCTCCCAATTTATATCTCACTATTGATAGTCATCTATTAATGGTTTTCGAGTAACGGAGGGCAGTTTTTCAGGAGCCTACTGGCTGATTGACACATTCATCGAACCGTCTGAACCAATAGAATCTGGGGGCATTTACAAAAGTCACGTAGTCAGTATCATTCACCAAACCCATCAGGGAAATGCATTTGCGGTAAAACGACGCTGCTCTTTTCTAAACAGTATCCAGCAGACAAAGAAAACCCCATGATGAAACCATTCAGGAATTACATCACAGTGATGAGAGAAATTGAGAGGAAACCTTTACGCTAACATGGATTATGAAATAACCAAGGTAAGTCTGAATAAGCCATATCGGTATTGCGAGTGTGCATGCTCACAAAAGCGGTTTGGACCCCCGGTCACAGCTTTTGGACCCCAAACAAACCCCTGGCTCAACTGCAAACATTGCATGCATGCATGCATGTGTTTTCATAAATACAGAGCCTATTAAAGCCACTTAAAGGCTGTTTTTGGCGGATTTTTCAAATATGCCCGGTACTCATTGTGTTGTGGTTGGCTGTGGAAACAGCAGTTACCACATTGAACGGTGGAGAATGCAAAACGCACCAGTGTATGAATGATACCGACCTTTGTAATGAAGTATTTATTTTATTTACATTACATATAGAAAACAAGAATCCGAATGAACGTGCGAGGTGGATAAACAAGGTAAGAAATGTCTGATTATACATGTTAATTATTCAATATTTCTGTTGATTGTCTAGATCCAACAGTTTTAGCTTTGGTAGCATGCAGGCTTCGCATGGCTTACTGGTGGAAGTCGATGTGAAAGATTAATGTTTAGAGCATCACAACCTTATCCAGGCTATTACTGTTTCTAACAAGTAAAAATCCCATTCAAAAATGCAAATTGTAAGAGTTTAAAAGCACGACGGAATATTCGGCTATATTCACACTGGACATGGCTCCTGGGTCTTGGTCTTAGCCCTCGCGGGGGTGCTGGGGTGGGGGGCTCTGGCCGTTGTTGGTCGGCCTCCACAGTGACAGACCAGTTGGTGGGGTGTGGGCTGGTGGGTGGACGTGCTGGGTTCTGTTGCCACCCGGCCATCGGGCGGTAGAAGCAAGGCTGGAGGATGTCGGCCTGGGGATTGGCCGCCCGGGACTTCGGTCTGCTCACGGGCCTGGCGCGGCATGTCCGGGGTACCCGAGTCGGTGGTGCGCCGGGTTCCGGCCTCGGCCCGGGGGTCCTCGGACGCTGGCGGTGCCTGGGGCGTCTCTTATTGGCGGGGAGGCTTTTTACCATCTAGCACAGGCGCTCTTTTTAACGGGGTGCGCTTGGGACGGGAGGGGGGAGGGCGTTGAGGGTGAGGGGGGGCTAAACTCAACCTGGGTGTCTAGTGACATGTGTTTTGTTAGCAGTGTGAATGTTGGGGAGGATTTAGGTATGCCCCTGGCATGGGGGCTGGTGGATTGCCGGGGCCCCCATGGGGCTCGGCGGTACCGCTGCCGTGGGCCCCGACTGGACGTGCTGGGGCCTCCCACCCCTGGTGGATCGGGCCGAACGGGGGTGCCTATTGGAGTCAGCAGGGGAGCTGGCTCCCTGGGGTTGGCAATGGTCACCCCAGTTATTTTCTCCCCATCCCCATGCCTCTGTCCACCTGCTCCTTCATTCTACCATTCACAAGGCCTTGGGACGTGGGCACGTCACAGGGGTGCGGGATGGAGCTTCCGTCTTCGCTACCCGGTGGCGGCCTGGGTCCCGATTTTATTGAGCAATTTAGACACTACACTTGCAACATTTACAGGGAACGCACATGTAGGGACCTGGCGGTGTGGCGCCACAGGCGAGACCCCCCCGTTGAGGGGGCCTCGCCTGTGGTGCCGGCACCCACTGGTTAAACGCATCTAGACACTGAGGGCCCGGGGGGGGAGATGGGGGTACCCGGCAGTATTCCCATGTCCCCCCCCCTCTGTTTTAAGTGCACATTAGAACAACACGCAACAACACCACATTGAGCTGGGGGAGAGAGGCTGGGGGGTCTTTCCACACCCCTGTTCGTTGGACCATCAGGGGTCGGAGCCCGGATAGAACATCACGCCGTCTGGTCGGGGTCCTGGGCTGGTGGGCTGCTCTTGCCGGTGTGGGGCCTTGGCGGTCTACTTGTCCCCGTCCTGGTGGGCAAAGGGGTCTGTCTCCTGGGTGCAGGGGCAGGGTTCTCTACTGGGGTGTCTGTCCCTGGGCCTGGGAGTATGGAGTATAGTGTACGTATGGGGGGTATGAATGAGGGTATAGCGTCCTTTTTTCGTATGTCCTGTATTTGTAAGAATGTGTACACAAGAAAGGGAGGGTACGTATGAGTGTCTCTGTCTGTCTATGTCTACCTGTCAGGTTGGGTGTTTGGCTGCTCTCTGGCCTGATGCATCTTCTTCCCTCCCCGTCACTCCCCGTCGGTGATGGTTGCTCCTGCCCGCTGGTTGATGATGACTCTCGATGCCTGGGGCTGGGGGTCCCGGTTGCGGCCCGGCTCGGTCCTGGTGCATGTCGGGCGGGTCCTGGGTGGTCCGGTGTGTCGGGCGGCCGCTGTTTCGGGCCGATGTCCTCCTTGGATTGACTGGGGCACCTCTTATGGGGGTGCCGGGTTTGTAGAATAGGTTGGTGCCGTCCGGTGGATCGGTGGGGACCGTGCCTGGCGCCCAATCCTCCTGCCGGTTCCAGGACTTCAGCTGGCTGGTCTGTTCGCCTGGTGGGGCTGTCCGGCATTGGCTGGGCCCCTGATCTTGGCGCCCCACGTGGGGCGGGATCTGGACCCTGGAGCTGGAAGATCTGGATGTCCAGGTGCCGGCTGGGCGCGGCCTGGGGAGGGCGTACATCCGCTGTGGCTCCCTGGCGTGTGGATGTGTGGGGGCGGGCCGGGTTGTTGGCGGTGGGTACTGGTCCGGGGTGGCGGCGGCGTGTGTTGTCCGTCGGTTGGCTGCGGGTCCTCCTTGCCTGCGGCGGCGGCGGGGGACCCTTGTCGGCTGGTCACTGGTTGGGGCCCCGCTGGGGGGTGGGGTGCCCCTGGTCCCCGTGGCCTCCGGTTCCTGGTCCGGGCCCGCCCTGGCGTAGCCGGTTACCGGCGGAGCCCGTGGGCTCGTCACTGCGATCTCTCGGGCCCCAGCATCGCGGCTGGTGGGTGCTCCCCTGGGGCTTCCATCTGTTCCCCTCTTGGCGGGTGATCGACCCTGCGCTGATCCGCCTGTGGACTCTGTACTCTGTGGGACGCTGGATGCATACATCTCTTGCCTCCTCCATGTCTGTGCCGATTCCTGTAGGACGGATTGACGGTTCCTTACACCAGCTATCAATCACTTGCATGGGGAAACCTTATTCCGACCTGCATGCTCGCACACACATAGGTGTGGGGACATAGGTGAGGACGGACATATCTTAGGCTGAGGTTATCATCATTAGTTAGTTGTTCACAGGAGCTTACCAGAAACATTTGTATTATGTTCATTAATCAATGCTTGTGTGTAGTGAATGTGTAATTCTTTGTTTATTCTACCAGATCCGAACTATTGGTTTGGTTCTGTACACTTTGTTGTTTTTGTATTACTGTTTCTCTGCCGTCCGGCAGAGGTGGAGGACTGGGATGTTTTGTGTTCTTTATTTACCTCCCTGTCGTGTGTCATCGGTTCGCCCCTCTGTTGGTCCGGTTTCTTTTCTTCACCTTCTTCCTTTCTCCCTTCTTGTCTCAGTTTAATGTCCATGACGTCAGGAAATTGAACCCACAGTAATCACTAATAAAGATTTTTCATACATATACATCAAGTGGCGTACTACAGCGAAGCTGTAATACTCTGCTTGGGAAAGTAAAACTGTTGGGCTTGTACTTGGTACTCAGACACCAATTCTGAGTAGCATACTGCTAGACAGGACACGTTAAAAAAAAAAAAAAAAAAAAAAAAAGCACGACGGAAGCTAATAAGCTACGTGCTAACTGCTAGCCATAGCGCGTATATTTAACAAGCAAGAATTACCTGCGATATAATGATACAGCACATCTTGACTCCATGAGCTCTGGGATGAAAAGTATTTCTGCATGCCAACATTCCCTTCTTCCCAGCCATCTAACAGCGTTTGTGGGTCCGGGATTGTCACTTCGTGGAATGTCAACAAGCCCGGTTTAATCCGCCTGAAATACGGCGCTTTCCTCTTCTTTCATCAAAAACAATCAGTAGTTTCTGCACTGTAGATACACACGCTGGTGCACATAGTTCTTTCTTATGCTTCGCGGACACAGACAGCCCTCTACAGCAAATATACGTTTTAAATTCGTCGACTTTCCACCAATAAAAATAACAAATTTTACAGCTTTCACTATCTATATGTATGTTTGCTTCTACCAGTTTGGGGTCCAAAACCCCAGGATGAATTGCACGCATCGCAATGCCGAAATGGCTTATTAATGTTTTTGGCCTCTTTAAACAAATCTGATCGTTCTTTTTTTCAAGGCTGCTCGTGTGGTTAGGTCCGTTTTGTACCAATGATGCTCTAGGTTTTCCTGTAAATTTCTTATTTTCATTTAGCTGCGTGGTGTTTCCTGTAACTTGGGTATGTAGATGTGTGTGGCTTGTGTGTGGATTGATTTCGCTGGCGGAAGTGCAGCTGCCCCAAGTACCGAGGATGCTCGGGTTGTACGGGTCAATTATTGCTGATCAGGAAAGAACTCAACTTTTCCATTTCTAAAACCTAAATTCATACCTGATCTGCTCTGTTACCTGCAACCCACTGTACATTAAAAAGAAGGGACAACATTACAAGCTGCATGGAAAACATTACTATCTTCTTTAACCTGATTTGCCAGCATTTACGTCTCACAATAAACCCCTTGAATGAACATCCTGCTTTCCAAAAAGCATGACTTCACTTCTCGTCTTCTTGACGTCCAAAACATGAACCAGTAAAAGTCCATCTAAAACACGAGACTCCTCTTTGTTCCTCAGTGACTCAGAAGCATTGAATTAAACAATCTGCATTTTTCCTCTCAAACTTGTCCCTCTGTATTAAAAAAAGCTACTTATTTTCAGGGAGTTAGGGGTTGATCTGAGAAAGTTATAGAGTTAATTTCTCTCCTATACGATACCTATCCTTACACCCACTCAGAGATGTAACCAAAATTCAACAGATGGCTAAACTCTTGGATAAAAACTGAAAGTCAATACATGTATGAGTTTAACTGAAATAGAAAATTTGATGAAAACATATTAATTACAAAATCTTCATCATAACCGCGAGCTGAAATGTTTATATAGTTTTATTATGGGAAAGTGGTGACAAATTTATTTTTAAGGGTGTTTGGTAAAAATTGAATTTTGGCCATTAGTCGTCTCTTATGTGTGAACAAAAATGAGAAGTAGACAGTGGGACACACGGCTGGGTCTTTGTTCTAAAAGTAAGAATCATCTCATCAGTGAAATATCTTCAAAACTAGAAGTTCCATCCAAATAATGCTCCATAGAGATAAGGCCCTGGTTCAATAGGAGGATTTTTTGTTGACATCTTTATGCGCATGCACGAGTTGTTGGGTGGCAAGAAAGCAAAGAACATGAAAGGCTATAGAAGACAACGAACACTTCCAAGAGACTTTGCGGGCGAAATCCCTGATATATAATAATTTTAACATCTGAAAACAGGGAGAGCTTTAGAGAGAAACTTAAAATCTCTATTGATGGCGAAAGTGAAGTTATTTAAAGCCCCTTTTAGATATGTGAAAAACGTTTAACATGTCCTGGCCACAAAGAAGAAGACTTTTATCCCTATTCTTAAAGCATACCCTTCACTCATAAAGAATGTATGGCTTTCAAAAGTCTGGAGGCCGAGGAGAGTTAGGCTGATCTCTACAAAAGAGAAAGCCATGGTTGTGCTAATAGCAGAGGTAAGACCTAGACAAGCAGAAACACAGCGTGACTTGCTTCACCTGTAGGTGATTGCCAAGGAGAACGGCACAATCTGCAATGCGACTGTAAAGTTGGTAAGTCCTCACAGATAATCGTCCTTAATTATTTATTGATGGAAATGTAGTTGTTGTTACAAGTTAAGTTGTCCTGTGACATCAGTAATTCAGTGGCATCTGGTCTCTGGTGAAAACCTCTCACAGTGTACTTTTAAAAAATAATCCAGTCTTGGAGAAACATGCAGTCATGTAGTTTTAATAATTAAAGTAGAAGCAGCTGTCAGGATTGGATATGTAGCAGTTGCATGTAGCAGCGGGCATAATCAGGGTACTGATTGCAGTTTGGGACATCTGAATCAGAATGTGGAAGCAATATAACGTAGAGGATTTTCAAATTCGCAAACAAATACATGATCACAAAGACTTACTGTGAAGAAAATGAGCCTCACAAACTGTGTTAGTTGCAGCAGATTCCAGGCTTCTTTGAATCCAGGTTTAATCTGTGCGAAATACTCCTCCAGACGTGCAAAACAATTGAAATATAATTAAAATATGCTGTTTCCTGCTACCCACTACAATGATGCCTTGCAAGAAATGATATTAAAAAATGATACAATGAGATTCAATGGATTTATATTTTGTTTCACATTAAATATGGTGCAAAGGTGGTGTTTTAGAGCCCCATGTCGGAATTCAAAATGTAATACAAAAAAAAACATCTTTAGCCAGGATGAGGCTGATGTCTTTGTGTTTAATAACATAATTGAGCACGTTGATCAATACGGAGGAACAGTGTGCACAAACCCGTTCCAACCCCTCAATTTTAAAACAATGTTGGGTCATCTGATATATATTAATGCATTAAAAAAAGATGAAGGATGTTTCCAAGCAAAAATGGAATGGAGACCCTGTAAGGTCTGTCATTACTTGCCCCAAGAGCATAGTGTTATACCCGTTAGGGAGGACAGGATCTGTGCAAAAACTAGACCGATGTATCAGCCAGCAGATATCATCGACCCATATTGGGGTCATGGATAATACCGGCTGTAGGTAAAAAAAAAAAATAAAAAAAAAATAGCCAATCCTTTTTTTGTTGTGTGTTCTTTGTTGTTTTTGAAAATCATTGCAAAATAATTTGTATCTGCATTATTTGCAATCCAAAGTGACTTATTAAGACTGTTCTTGATGTGTAGAATAGAATAATCTTTTATTGTCCCACACTGGGAAATTTGGTTTTAAAAGCAAAAAAAAAACAAGATTCCAGAAAAAAATTAATGGACAAAGATACAAAAACAGAGAACTGCGCAGTTATTAAGAACAAAAAAAATTAAGCTCAAGTGGCATACCCAGGTTGTAATGTGCAACACAGCATGATATTCAAAGGTATTTAAATATTTAACCTCTTAAGCCCGAGGCTGTTTTTTCCGAATTTGGCATACCTACACTCTGGAAAGCTTTTTACAGCTTAAAAAGGTATAAAATGCTCAAATTGCTCTCACATAATAGGAAGGTCTATGGGGATGCTGTGAACGTGGAAATTCCCATATAAATCATAGTGGGTATGAGTAATTGAGGTTTAACGACAGAAAATATGAAATATGAATTCCGCCTGAAAAAAATAAAATAAAAATCAACATTAGCAGCTTTATTTTCATTGTAAAGAAGCAAATAATCATCATAAATAGTAATTACTCAGTCTTATTGACTTTAGACTTAGTGTCTGTGTGTGAAATAACAAATAGAGAGTTGAAAGTTAAATGTTACTCAAAGGAGGTGTGACCCCAAAAATGGGGGCTAGCGAGCTTAAGGGGTTAAAATTATTTAGAAATGTGTACAGAATAGATCAGGGAGAAATATGTGATCACCAAAATGGGCAGAGAATGCAGGGTTTAAGCTTAAGGGAGGGGGAGGGGAATTTACAGTGCTCTGCATAAATGAGTACACCCCCTTTAAAAAGTATGAACTTAATCAGTAGCTCAATGAACAAAAGAACAATTTCCAAACTTTCCACAAGGCCGAGTTTTATTGAACACTTATTTAACTCCATAACATGAAATTACGGTTAATAATCTAATTTAGATTATAAAATCTTCAGTTTTACTCAAATTGGTTGAAGATGAAATGAATACATCCTGCAACAAAAACTACTACATCTAGTATTTTGTATGAACACCATGATTTTTAAGGACAGCACCAAGTCTTCTAGGCAAGGTCTAGGAAATCTAGGCAACATCTATCTTTTTCCATCCTTCAAGAATAACCAATTTTAGATGCTGGATGGAGAGGGATTCTCAACTTGTCGCTTCAGAATTCCCCACAGGTGTTCAATTTAGTTCAGATTAAGAGACAAACTTGGCCATTCAATCACCTTCACCCTGTTCTGCTTCAGAAATGCAACAGTAGCTTTAGATGTGTGTTTGGGATCATTGTCGTGTTGGAAAAGTGCACGACGACAAGTGCACGGAGTGATGGCAGCATCTTTTCCTTCAGTATAGAGCAGTACATTGTTGAGTTCATAATAGCATAAATGAAATGCAGCTCCCCAACACCAGCAGTACTCATGCAGCCCCACATAATGACACTGCCACCACCATGTTTCACTGTAGGCACCATGCATTTTTCTTTAAAATCTTCACATTTACGACGCCATACAGTTTTTAAACCATTAGTTCCAAAAACAGTGATCTCGGTCTTCTCACTCCAGAGTATATAGTCCCAGTCTCATTTTTTCAGCATGGGCCCTAGCAAATTCTAGGCGTGCTTTTTTGTGCATGGGCTTTAGGAGAGGCTTCCTTCATGGACAATACCCATGCATGCCATTCCTCTGCAGTGTGTGCCGTGTGGTGTCCTGGAAAATGGTCACTCCTGTTTGGCTGTCTACTGCTTTAGCTAACTGCAGTGAACTTGCATGGTGATTTTCTACAACCTTTCTCATCAGAACACGCCCCTGTCGAGGTGTTAACTTCGTTGGACGGCCTGGACAGCCTTGTAAGAAGGTTGCACTTCCATCTTTCTCAAATTTTTTGATCACTTTTGCTACAGTATTTTGACTGATATGTAAAGCTTTGCTGATCTTCTTGTAGCCCTCACCTTTTTTGTGTAAAGAAATGATTTCCTTTCTCAGCTTTATCATCCATGCGGAGCCATTACTGACAGCATGAAATGGGAAGGGCTTTTCTTTGTAAAGTAATGCCCTTTTATTGTCACCTGTCTGCTGGACACCTCTTAATTACTCATTAGACTCACCTCTGGTTGAATGCCTGTTAATTAGAAGTTTGTAGTCTTAAGTGTGGCTTTACTCCTAGGACTATGATTGGGGTGTACTCATTTTTGCAGCATGGGCTTGAATGAATTTGTTAGGCAAATCACTTTTTTTGTGTGTGCAAATGAACAAATCATGTTTGCAATCAATGGTCCACATTTATGGGAGTATTTTGTAGTATAGTATCTCATACAAAATGTTGATTCTGAAAGGAAACTAAAGGTTTTATGAGAAACGTAGTGGGGTGTACTCATTTATGCAGAGCACTGTATCTGCCATTACAACAGTTAGTTCCGACCAAGCAATTTGATTGGACAAGAGACTTTCTAACTGTGCTGGTATTGGAGTACAACAGCACTGGGACTTTTTATAATCAGTATCACTCCCCCATACAGGAGTTCTAATGTTTGTATTTGTATGGGTGATGCTGTGGGAAGGAAGGATCTCTGGTATTAGTCAGTATTACAATGAATCTGAAGATGCCTTAGACTGAAGACTCCTGCTTTATGACATGCTAAGAGCTCAATTTACAAGAATCAGCAATGATATTACACATAAACATGTCCTGGATGACGCGATCAGTTATTTGCAAGCACTGCTAATTCCATCATTTGCTTTGGCCACTCCACCTTCAATCTCTTAAAGAAACAGGCAGAGAGATATTGGAGTAAGGGATGTGACCCTTGGCCATTTTAATAGATGAGAGAGATGGTTTAAACGTTCCTTCTTTCTCAGATCTTTGGTCCTGCTCTGCATTTATGAAGCATATGTTTCAAGTTCTTTGGAATTTAAGGTTGTGGTTCAGGTATTATTTAAACTTTTAAGATGCCGGGCCAAAAAAGGTGTGAGTGTGACATCACTTTATTGGACCAATCATACCATTGGTTGGCATGTTGGGTCGCCTCTACCTGCTATCTGACCAAACCAGAGGTAGTCGGCCCAGACAAAGGTAAAGGAAAATTTGCCGAATCAGGACTGAATCTATGGGGTCCAGACCAAACTGATCCTGGTAGAAAAGGGACATAAGTCAGTGGTGGACCAGTAGCCAATCCGGTGCAACCAGACCCTCAGAGTCAGACAAAACCAATCCCCATTCCTTATCAGCATTTTCTCATGTATCGTAATTCCAGATTGTCAAAAGCAACTTATTAACTATTCTAAACATTCCAGATTTAACATGGTAAAACACTACAGTATGGCTTTGAGATAAAAAATAAAGGCAACTTAACTTCTCTTGTTATCTTGAAGACGTTTCGCCTCTCATCCAAAAGGCTTCTTCAGTTCAGAAACTTGGTGCGGAGTGTAAGGTTTATAAGGGCTAATCAGGAACAATCCCACTAACGAGGCCTCGTTAGTGGCCTCCATTGCCCTATTAGCACGATTGTACCTGATTAGCCCTTATATGCCTGACACTCCCAACCAAGTTTCTGAACTGAAGTAGCCTTTTGGACGAGAGGTAAAACATCATCAAGATAACAAGTCCAGTTGCTATTCTTATTTTTTTTTAACTCTCAAGACTACTATGACCTAAATGACTGAGAATCTACACAGATACGCCATCGTATGATGCAACAAAGGCACTATGGTAACTTATTTGTGGGGTCCCCCCCACAATTACTGCAGTAACCAAAACATTCTAGAGTCTGACAACAGAAAATACCTACAGGTAGAGAGTGAGAAACTGATTCATACTGTTAAATAACAGACAGCGTTGCTTATTGACAGTGCTGCCAACACAAAGGAACATTTAATGATCATACATTTAGCTGAAAGTTGAATTGGCTTGATTTCTTATTAGTTCTACTGTATGTGGTAACACCATGTTATCTGAATCTTATTTTGTAGAATGGTGTATGGAATGATTGGTTTTAATGTGAGGGGAAAAATACAATCAGCTCTTAGTGTTTTTGATGTACTTCAACTCTGCTCTTTTCAAAAATAATTCAGCCTTGTTTGTAGGATTCCCTTCACCTAAAGCAGCAAAATGTTCCAAAAGGTCAAATGTTAATTCTTTGCTCCTTAAATATTTGGTTAAGATTTTGATTAAAATAATGAGAGGATATTTAAAGACTGTTGATATTTTGAAATAGTTCAGATTTAGTAAGCCGACCTTTTAAGAAGTGCTGTACAACTTCGACAACTCTAATTAAGGCCCGTGCCAAGCTTCACAGCTGAGTTCTCAAGACACCACATCACATCTTTGCCCTGCAGTCCAAATCTGAACACATGTGTTTGTTTGCGTCCGTGTGTAGCTGCATGTTTGTGAGTTCTGTCTTTTTCTGGCACGTCGATCCCAGCTGTAGCAGTGGGGAAGAGTCTGCGCCAAGCCGGATACCCACAGGGGGCCACACTCCAGCCGTAGGCAGCCAGCTGGCCCACCATTCCCCATACCCCCCCTTCCTAAAACATGGCAAAGAATTTCAAGCAGTCTGACTGTATCTCCCATCCAACTCCAGTGACCTTTCTAACTTGCGTGTATTTCCCCCTCCTTGGTCTATTCAGACAAAGTCAGGGTGGGCGGGCAGCCACGCCTTGGAATGCCGGTGCTGTAAAGGTGACAGGAGTGTCAACAACATCCCATTTCTGATATATAATCCTCCTCATCCCTCAGAGCGGGCCTGCACAGACACACAGCCTCAATCAATAAATCAGTCCTTGCGCTCAGCACATCTGAAGGCAACAGACCGCCATGGAGCATTCAAGTAATCGCTTCCAGGACAGAGTGTGATGTAATCTTTAATTTTAGTGCTCTTTTTAGTATGGGAATGTCACATTTTAAGATTATGACTCTGAAACAGAGAGTGCTGCTTGAAACAGAATGTGGGCCAACAAGACAAAGACGTTTAACTGTAGCTGAAAAATAGGAACAGAGGGTGACTTTTGTTCCTTGAATCGCTGTTTATTCACTGTTTGGTTGCCATAGATCTTAAACTACCCGTTCGCATTGAAACGGTTATTGTACACAGTCATTTTCAGCCCACACATTATGCAGATCTCCTCCCGGCCAATCATCTGCAAGTATTCCACAGTGCCGGTGCTTGGAAATAGAAGAATACTTGTCATTTTGTTTTACCGTGAAGGCTCAGGAGGAAAACTTTCTCGTTGTTGTCTGGATCAGGTGCCTAGGTGTTGACAGGATGTAATCGTTCTTTTGGTTCAACCGATGCCAAGGTCATGTGGCTCAGTGTAGGTGTGTTGAAGTGGTCACAAGATGATGCCCGACCCATCTTTGCACAAACGCTATAAACTGCACCTTTGATATAAAAGAAATATTCTTTATTCTCCCACGCACTTGGAGAAATACAAGGAACTGACACACATGCAGTTGCACACAGTGAGTGCACATAAAAAGACGCACTCAGTCAGCCACTGCAGCTTCCACACTAGCTGGGCCTTAGAGAAACAATCGTTAAGACTGGGATTGTGTGTAAGGTTAGGTGAAAAGGCTGAAAATGGTGGACAGATGCACTGCAGCTGCTGCGGCCTTGAAAGAAGAGGCTACAACAAAACAACATGTAATTTACTCCAAAGTTGTAACCAAACAAACTACACATCAGATCGCGAGCAGAAGCAAAACAATGAGGATGCCAATTTGTAAGAAGTACTTTTTTTTGGAGATTGTTTTTTTCTCTCTCTCTTCCAGAAACCAGGGCAAAAATTGCATTTATAATCAGAGAAAGAAATCACTTCTCTCTTTGTAATTTTGAACACACGGCCAAATCACAACTGCATTGAAGTTAAAAGGTAGAACTTTATTAATGTCGCAGATTCTGTGCGTCTGAAGGCACACTGCTTGGTCTCTAACATCCACGTACCTGAGCATGTCATCCTCTTTATGTTCAGCTTCCAATTGGGCTTTTTTGACATTAAATTCACACCAGATATCGACACTTACCCAAGTAATCCAAAATCATAAACTCATTCAGTGTCGTCCAGAACATGCTTTCAAAAATGTTGATACTGGTCTTTTTTACAGAATACAAATACATTTCAGGCTTGTAAACAGATGTTTTCCCCCTCCTTTAATCTAATTCTCTAAAGAAAAACCTCACAGCTAGTTTATGTTGAGATCAAATTCTTTCCACCTGTATATTATAGTTGCATCATAGCTTTCCGTTTAGAATACATCTCTAACTAGGACAGTCACTTTCACAACAATATGAGGTTGTAATAGTCTTCTAATGCAATACTTTAGTAAAAGAGACCATAGTAGAGTAAAACAGCTGTTATAAGCTTGCATAAAAAAGTGCCTGGATTGCTTTTTGAACGCAGGCAGATTTCTGCTGGCTTCCTAGCTTTTTATGCACTCTTTTTCATGTCTTCCTTACTTGTTTCCCGTTTCAAGCAACTTTGCTATTTCTGGGGAAAAAAGTTGCGTACTACTCAGATTAAAATAAGCATTTTTGAAGAAGAGCTGAGAAAATATCAAGACTCAGCCAACAACTGCCAATGTTGATGCCAAAACAGATTGGGTCCAAGGTTTTATACTCCTGTTCAATTCAATTCGCTTTTATTTATATAGCACCAATTCACAACAAATGTAATCTCAATACAATTATGCAATCATTCCAATCAGTTAAAAGTTTTCCACGTTAGGAATCCCAGCAGATTGTGATGAGTCATCGACGTGAGGCTGTGCCAGGAACATGCAGACTCCAACCACAGATTTCCTCAGCAATCCCTCATACATGTTCAGCCAAAATGCTGACTGTACCATCTATAGCCTGAAATCATATTTTGTACTCTCTGGCCATTTTTGGGGTTCTCAAGAATCTTAGCTACACACACTGTATGACGTTGCAACCAACCCCCCCACAGCTAAATTTCTCTGGTATATGGTCCGTTACAGCTGCAGGTGTTTTGGGATGTGTCTTTACCGGCTTTGCACATGTACACACGCACAACGACAGACCTGCAGCTGTAACTGCCTTAACGGGTTTTTCCAAAAAACATCGACTCAGGAGAGTGAACACAAATGCGCTCCAGACTTTCCCATATTCTGTGAAAAACGTGTTTTTCCTTCTCCTTCCAAACTATAATCTAGTTTGTGTTGCACACCTAAAATCCTATTAAATAAATTTAAATTAGAGATTGTAAGGTGACAAAATGTGGAGTAAGTTCTTGAAGTAAAACTATTGTTGCAGGGTGCAGAGTAAGATTGGGGTCAGACCTTGTGTCTCTGGAAACGCATTTACATTTTTAGAGGCAATTTCCAATCCTCAAATCCTTTCTCTCTCTTAGCCAAAAATATTTAACTAAAGTGTTTCATCTAATCTAAAATTTGTCTAAAATTTTAAAGTACACCTGCAGCAACCCTGTGTGACATTTTCAGGTGGACATCTGTTCCCATTCTACCTTCAACTACATTGTTGAGACAGACGGCAACACTGTCTTGACTCCCAGAGTTCCTAAAGTTTTCTTTGAGTTAAAATCAGGTCTTTAAAATACATTTTTGAGAAAAAGTATATAAAATAATACCTATTTCACAGCCCTACTGGTAGAGAAAAAAAAATCATTGAACTTGTGTTCATCTATTTCTCAGAGAAATGTGGAATGTGTAAAAAAAAGACAAGCCAAACATAGGTTTAAAAATGTAAGTTGCATGCTGTTTTTTTAACATTGGTTATATTTAAAAAAAAAGTTAACCTTCATTTACTGAAGACTTCATGTTCTGAGTATTTTGTCCTTTAAAGTTAAATACAGCACATATTTTAACACCCAGATGTCAAAATTCAAGACTTTCTAAAGTATTTTTAAGGCATTAATTCCAAATGTATAAATGTAATGCATTTAAGGCTTTTAAGACCTTGTAGGAAACCTGGACTCTTTAAGTTTTGTGTAGAGGGAGGAGAAGCTTCATGTCCCCCTTCATTTCTGGGAACATATTAGGCCGACCTGTGCAGTATTTTATACTTTCAACATGTTAAATGTTTAACTTCATTTTAATACTGTGCAGAAATAATGTGATATTACCTGCACAAAAAAAAAAAAACACTCTCCCAAAAATGATTTTGTTTTCTGGACAAAAAAACAGTCAGCACTCTGAAACATGAAAGGACTGACTACTAGGGGAAAAGAAAACTGAATAAACATGCTGATAATGATTGCATAAGGATTTGAAACTGATTGCCAGAGTACCTTTCCCACCACATATCTTTGGTTAACCAGAACCCACATACAAGGTTGCACAACAAGGTAGGAGGGGTGCTGCTGTTTGTTCTCATCTACTGCCTGCAGCTGTTCATGAATTATACAAATGTAGTGAATCCTCTGTTAGAACAGAATCTAAGTGTATGGCAAAACGCTTATTTTTTAATTAGATGTCATGTATTTGACCCTAAATGTTGCTTTTCTGTTGATCATCAGCTGGTTGTATAAATATAACCAGCAATGTTCCAGCTGCTATTTTCAGGATATTTACCCACCTCCTGGAAACCCCCCAGCCTTTAAATGTCTCCTGTACAGGTGTGTAAATGGCAAATGAAAGAGCTTTGAATGAATACTGAACTCATACAGACAGTGGATGAAAGCATTTATGCCATCAAAAATGCCTTCACTTGAAATCCTCCAGGATAGCAGCACCACCGCATGCTTCATTGTAGCAGTTCTGTACAACAAAAACAGGACTATTTCTCACCAAAGGCAGCTTGTTACATCACTTTTCTTTGTTTTTTTCCCATTTTCCCCCCCCCCCCATTGTCTCTGTCAAGTCAGCAGCTCACAAAGGCGCAGGAGTGAGAAATGTGTCGGCCATTTTGGCTCTGCCCGAGCTGAAGGCACTCAGGAATGCTGCTCATTAAAAGTCGAGGGTGACTGAGCTTTTTGTTCACTCTGCGCCCGCCACCAAACGGGTTTGACTTCATCACCTTAAAATAGAGGGAGAGCTGGGAGGAGGACGGCTGGAGGGGAGGTGAAGGGTAAAGGCAAGAAAGATAGTAGCAGGGGAAAAGGGAGTAAAGAGAGGTGAAAGGAGCCGTGCCGGCGGATATCATTAAGGTCGAGCGGAGCGCTGGCTTAATGAGCGAGCTCACAGCAGCCCACCATTCTCAGAGGCGCCTGCGGGCCCCCCAGGTTCTGGCTTCCCAGCAGGGGCTCAGACACGTTCCATCACTGCTGAGTGTGGAGCCGAGGTACATAAGGTGCACATTTATCTTTACTCACTACCTGTAGAGGACACTCCCGCAGATATATCCACAATATAAAAAAAAAAAAAAAAAATCTCGCTGGGCAGGTACTCCCTCAGGGAGAGGAACGTTTGCACAGTCTGGTTCCCCCTCCTCACATCGCGGTTAAAACAGACACTGGATGTCACAGAAACATCACGGTGACCCTGACGTCTCTTTCATGTCACATTGCTGTACGCAGCTGTGAGGGTTGCTGGGAAAAAGCGTGCCTCTGCCGACTCCAGGTGATGGTTTCCCTGCAGACCTGAAGCTTTTCTCACTTAAATATACCTGTTGAAGCATCATAAAAAGATTATGTTGGGTGGTGAAGTTATTTATTTAGAGCTTTTGAGGTTATTAATCCCTTTAAATTATATTAAGATCATTTAAATGGAGCCAGTTTGAAACAAATATTACCTCAAGGCATTATACGTTCATAGACATTATGGGTATGTCATGGAGAATTATTGTCTGATGTTATTCAGTATATATATATATATATATATATATATATATATATATATATATATAAAATGAAAATGTATGCCTTTAATAATAGGAACTTTTTGTTTTTTCTCGTAGATTTTCTACATTGGAGAATTACACTTTTTTTTCCGAGAAAAGATCTGAAATTAATCTAAAAAATTCTGTTTTAACTTGTACTTTAACTTACGACTTTTGTGATTTGAGAATTTCCGACTTATTTTTCTGGAGAATATGTGCAAATAATCTCAGAAATTCTAAATTTTTTGGATAGAAATTTATACCAAAATATTTTTCTTTTGTTAACAATGGCCCTAATACTCTTTCGTACTTAATTCAGTTAAACAGTTTAAAATCTGGTTGCGTTGTGGGCAGCACTTTTGTTAATCATCTTATGTATGCAGACGACCTGATGCTGCTCTACTTTTTCAATTACCACCAACTCGATATTGCAGTGAAACGTATATAGACAAATCAACTTACTGTGTATAACTTGTCTCCGGCAACTCTCCATGAAATTCACAGAGGGAAGGGGGTGAGCGACTCAGAGCGGATTGCTTTGTTTTTATTAATGGTCTGCAGTATTCTAATTTGACCACAAGAGGCCAATATTAAGCCTGCCACACAAGAGAGCAATCTGCTGAGGTAAAAGTCATTTGAGGCCGTTTGCTCAGCAGATAGCTCGCTGTGTGCGGCTAATTTTTGGTGAGTTTTCTGCCTCGTGAGACGCTGAAGTGAATATCATGTTAGATATTTGTCGCCTTGCGAGACGAAAAACTCACTGCGTGCACTCTGCCTGACACCAAATATTCAAGTGACCAATCAAAATGTGTTCTCCACTCACATGGTTCCAAGATGGCAGCCCCCCATCTACACGTCAGAAAAACGAATAAAACTAAAAGAAGAGATAGATACCGATATTTTGCTAACTAGGTGGCAGTGGCAACACCTCATCAACAAAACGAGTAGCAGCATTTCCTCCATCTCGATATGCAAATGTCTCACCTCTGATTGGCTAACAGCAACATCACTGTTACGCTGCCTTCTAACAAATAAGTCAGCCTTCTATTTCATTGGTTGTATTCTGGAGACAAAGTCTTCCCCAGCTCCTGTTTATGGGATTAAAAAAATGCGACGTTGATGAGTGTTCTCCGCAAATATCACAACCCTGAACGTTTACCGGCACGGCTTTTTCAGGCTTGTTTGTTTTTCTTTTTACATCTAAGCAGAGCCACATGCAGATCGATGTCACGCGACATTGATGGAATAACTCAAACAAAAGGAGCCTTCAACAAATGCTGTGGGTAGATACTGTGTACAGCAAACATGTATCAGACTTATGTCATTTTCCAATGCTCTATGAAACTGATTTTTGTTTTTTAAACTACTTTTAAGACAATGTTTAAAGGCCTCCTTGACTGAAAATCATGAAAAACTGTTTTGTTTTATTTTTCAATAAAATCAGTCACTCTGAGTTGTGAATATTTTCTCATTAGTTGGAGAAAGAAAATAGACCATACTGTACAAAGTCTGTCCTTAGGACATGATCTGGCTTGTGACCGGCCACAAGAAGGCTGTATTGTTTTGGCCAGTGAGCTATAGCTACGAAAACCTAGCATTGGCAACTCTACAAGACGGCAGAACACAATCGGTGTTTGCAGAGATAACAAATCAATGCTACTTTTTTTTTTACCCACAGATGAGGAGCTGAAGAAGAAATGCTTGGTATTTGTTTTTGGAACACCATCTGGAAAAACGCAATGCTGGGTTAGTGATTTGTTTAGTCACTTTGGCCACAGTGACTTAATAGCTACGGACATTACAGTACTGGCTTTGCCTCAAAGCTGTATTCAAAATCAGGATCTGTACCAAAAGGTGGAACACCAGCTCCCAGGCTACTGTAAGTAAAGATAAATTATTCTTCCAATGTTTCACTTTGAGTATTGTGTTAAAACGCACCATGACAATGAAATGCACTACCTCAGCTAATACGCTAATATTCCCCACTTAATCTCCTGGTTTATGGAGCTCGCCGTGAGACTACCAGCTCATCAGCAGGGGAGGGGGCTCGATCCGAACGGACTATGACCAAAGATCAGATGATATGACCATTGAATTTAAGCATATTACTAAGCGATGGAAAAGAAACAATGTTTACCTCAGTAGGAAAGAACGAAGACAGCAGTGCTGAATCTCTGTCTGACTGGTGGGCATACAGTAGACCGTAAGCTCTGGAGCCTGAATCATCCTGATCGAGGCTCAGTATGAAGCCGGTAACGGCCCCGTCCCGTCGCGGTCGTGTCTCGTCTGGGAAACCTAAGGCTACTGGCATGAATTTGGTCTCACATTACACTTTTCTGATTTTAGTAAACAGAGATAGTGTAAGAGTTGTGTTTTGCAGCTAGCCAATTAGAGGACAAACACTTCTTAATCTTAATGGGCAAGTGCCCAAATCGTGCCGTTTCCCCCCCCCCCACTGCTGCACTGAGCTGAAATACACGAGTGAGAGGAAGATATTTTTTTTCTTTCACACAAAGACACAGATGGCACTCTTTCATAACAGAGAACACGGAAAAAATAAAAACAGCAGTAAATGAGACATTTACAGTTAACATAATCCAACACCTGAAACAAATCATGTGTAATGAATCTCAATAATATTAGAATTTCACAGTTTGAAATGATATACAGTAGTAATGAACATTTTAAGTTTAATTTTTTGAGATGCACCTCCAGACTTTTACTTTGATACGGGGTTGTGGCAAACCTGGAATATAACTAGCAACCTTCCCCTGCTTGTGTTTAAGGAAGTTATTTAGGAGTAGTAGGGGACCATGGTAGGCAAGTATGCTCAGTAAACACATCTATCTTGACATGAAGGCTAAACCCATCATGACTTAATCACAAGACCCTTTAAGATCTACGATGTCGCAGAGTAAAGTTCACATTAGCCTCCTCGGTGCTGAAACAGGTCATGCCAAAACATAGCGAGATAAAAAGTCTAAAATGAGGGCTGAATCAACACATAGCAATGTTTGATAAGGAGCCGTAACCCCCCCCCCCCCCTTTACCAGGCAGAGAGACTCCTGTGATGTACCGCAACTCAAAAATATGTTGGAATATGTTTTGTTTTTTTTTACTTGCAGACACAGAGATAATGATGCACACAGAGACAGCGAGACGAACAGAGTGTCTCCAGCCACGAGGCTAGATCAATCGGCGTGAAAGGTTTCCACCCCAGCTGTATTGACCCGATATGGGAGAATGGGACGCAGCGGGATGAGATGAAAAGCAATATAGAAGAAACAAATGTGTCACAAAAAAGTGACTGGAAACAGAATGCAGAGCGAAATCAAAGATGATGAATAAAAGCTAGATGTAAGGGAACTTCCAACGCCTTTGAACGATAAGGAGACGTGATAACTCCCGCTGCTTGGTGTCAAGTGCCGAGAACCACACACATGTTCACAAAGTCAAACACTCATGGTGTGTGGTCAGAGAGCTCCTCCACCAGCACCACTAGTGCTCATCTTGACACTCCAAAGGGGCTCAGCATGAGCACCACCTCAGATGTTTAATTCATACGGTCGCCTGTTTGCGTGGAGGAGAAGGATGGGAATACAGAGCGTCGGGTGTGACAAAAGAGGAATAGGGAGGCTACCTAAATAAATAAAACATAGAAAAGGGAAAGCTAGATCAAAATGGCCACAGCTGGAAGACGAGCGAGGGAAATTGTTGAGAATGCGCGTGTTTGGTATGGATCCCCTGATCTGGGTGCATACAGATGGGGTGACGGACAGAACTAGAGCTGCAAAAAAAAAAAAAGAACTGGAAGATAGAAAACAAACAAAGGAGTAACAAAAACTTTAGAAATCCCTTTTGAACAGGACCAAAGAGCCCAGAGTGTTGACAGGGTTCGCTTCGAGTCTCAGCAGAGGCCGACGAGGGACTGATTGGTAGCGATTTTCTGTCATATCTCTTTTGCTCTTCATCCCTCATGCCTGCTCTCCGACTAACCCCCCCCCCCCCCCAACACACACACACACACACACACACACTACCTGACCTCTTTAAGGCAGCATGGCCCTGGATCAAAAACTTTAATTCTGGTTCTTTAAAAGATGCTGATTCATGCAGGATGCAGGCCAATTGTCAATATTTTTCCCTGATGTGTTCACACAATATGACATTTGATTAGGTATCTCTCTGCATCATATGCTGAAGCTTAACTGATTTTAACACAAAGATATATCTTGCTTTTACAAAGTCAACTCATGATCATTAGAACAAATGGATAAAAAAAAGGTAATTTATCATAATTTTACTATCCTAAAACCTGAATAGTTTTTCCTAGTTTTCCTTTTCAGTCACAGTCAACTTGTAGATCTTTACATGGTTAATTGTTTTTCTAACAAATAATTTTGTAAATCAAACATGTTGGGCAGATTCCAGATAGATTATTGCCTGTACTTGGCATTTTGCTTTAAAATCATGTATGCACACTTACGGTAAACAAGAGGACGGGTTTTTCTTCTTTCTTTTTACACAAAGACTGTGAAAAAAACTTTGAATTTATGGGAAGGAACAACATGAAGCTCTGACTGACTGCTCCAACAGGAAATAAACAGCCAAACGTCAGAGACAACTCTGAGTGTTGTAAGTTTATCAGATAAGAAAACTGGGAGCTTCCACTTTTAAGCTATGTTCACACAGCAGGTCTTAAGGCTCACTTCCGATTTTCGTTTTGATCAAATCCAATTTCATGTCAGAAGTGACAAACTGACTTCACTACCTACGGGTGAGCCGTATAATAGTTGCTTTACCTGTGCAAAAAACACGTAAATTAGATAGATTAATACATCAAATATATATATATATATGTATATATATAAATTGAATCTATTAACAATATTAATGTAAAGATATTTTATTTCTGCACAGCAATGTCCGAATCAAATAAATGTCCGAAGTGCAACATTCCAGTGACATAAAAGGGAGCTGATTACCTGTAATACAACTTACATCCTAACCCTGCCGTACAGTGGAAACGAGGCATTAAATAACCATTCAATTTCAACAGCCCAACAGGTTTACCCACAATAATTATCTAAGGATGCATCAGCTTCTTTTTTTCCTAATTGTCAAATGAAGGGAGGGGTGTTTGTTGTGACCGCTATATGTGTAGCTTAAACATTTTAGGGCCAACAACACGAGGGCTTATACACAAAAGCTAGTTATGTGGAATAAAGTGAGACTTGCACAACAACTAATGTAAACGAGGCTACTTTGGTTTATTTTTTATCACACGCAGTCATGGACCACTGTGGTGAATTACAGATAGACTAGAGTTGCCATAAAGCACTCTTAAAAACTTCCATAGATTACTAGTTTATTAGCTCCCCAAGTCAGCACATTTCCTGACTTCCTACTCTTGATTGGATAAACCTTGTAAATCTTCACTTTATAAATTAGAATTCCATCCGAAGAATTTGCCATCACTATTCTAGTCTTGTGTGGTTGTTTTAGAATCCAGTTATCAAAGTTTGGTGTTACAAACATACTCCCTGGCGCTTTCTTTTTTTATAAATATATCTTACACACTTAATTTCACAAGTAAAAATGTAACAGAAACTGAAAATCAGTAAAAATATGTATATATATAATATATTAATTTCCTAATCACCAGGGGTGACCCCGAACGGTCAAAGATTCAATGCAGAGCCTGATTCAACCACCAATCTCAAGGTCGAATCTTCACTGGTGAAACTAGTATCATACCATTTGGCAATATGGAGATGCTCAATGTCTAATTGTACACAGAACTACTGGTTTTGTACAGCGATATGAAGTTATATACAGTCTGTAAATAAGAATGCTGTAAAACCAAACATGAACATTAAGAAGAGTTCAATAAACAGTGTGAATAATAATGCATAATTCTACACCAACTTTTATCCAAGATTTGTGTACGGATGTAATTTAAGAAATCCAAAGCATTCTTTTTACTTTAATTTCAAACAGAAAACTATTTTTTGCATTCAACAAAACTAAAATGACTTTTTTAATGTAAAATATAGATTATACCCGCAGCTTTTAGACTCATCCCAGCTTCAACATACCTGATGCAAATGTTGGCAATTCCCTCATTGGCAGTCATTCAGGTCTGCAGAGGTCTGGTAACGAGCCACCCATCTGATTCAGATTTAGCTTTTGTCAAACTTGTTTCTAAAAATCAAGATGAATATAAAAATCAGCAGAAAATATTGATGTAAATTGATTTTCGAAACACACGTTTCTGATTATGTCAACCGTTTGCAGACGCTCCGTTTATTTTCGTTTGACAGCGTGAAGTGAAGGAACCTGAAAGGTAATCTGGTACTAAATACTTGCAGCTGCGCTGGTTTCCAAAGCAAATTCAAATACTTTCTGATTTCATGAAAATACAGTAAACTTGTCACACCTTAATGTTACAACTGAGACACAGTCTCTTCAGCCACAATTAAAGCACAAGCCCATATATCTGGGGGGGAAATATATACGTTGTGTATACAGAAGTCCTGAAACATATTTACTGAAACAATAAACTTATTACATTATCTGTTCACTTTACCTTTGTCGACTGAGGAGTGTGCAGACCTCCTTAATGGTGTCCAACAAATGGACAGTTGCTGGTCAGTGACATGTGACCAGTTTTGCAGTGGACAGCTCTGAAGTCTCTGTTGGCTCATCTTCATCAAAGGATCTTGAAGATTCAATGGAGTAACTCATAATAACCCATCTACCAAAAGAGCCATAAAGTTCTCAATTTCCTTTCCATAGCTTGCTTTCTTTTATTAAAAATCAGCTGAACATTTTAAGAAAGCGTTAACATAATGTTCAGATACAACAGGTTGCATTTCACAGCACATAAACTTTAGGATTTATAAAAGCCTCCTTAGCCAAGTAAGCGGTTAGCTTAATTACCTAGAAGCCTATTTAGAGTTTTATCAGAGTTTAATACATTAAAAATGCACCAAAGCGAGGCCGACTATTAAACAGCATTAGTTTTTTTTTAAAACAAGAAATAATTAAACTTAATATATGATTTACTATTCCTACTCAAAACTGAGAAAGTTAAAAGTTTGTGTGGAATAACTCACCGGTGGCATTTCCAAACCCATTTAACATGGCAGAACCACTCCGGGTTTAATTCCAAGTTAAACCGTAGGAGAATAAAAGCTTGTTTGAAATGGGCTTTGAGATAATTTTGTGTCGTCAAAATCACTGCTTAGTGTTTAGACCAGTGCCATAGTTGGCACTAAAATTACTAATGGTGTTTTTCACCATATTTAGCTGAGCTTCACAGAAACTGCTCGTTGACCAGACTAATGCGCCATCTACTGGCGATAGTTGCAACTACGCCGCTAAGCATAAGCTAGTAGTTCAACTTCCCATAGGTGAATGCACTCGGACCACCAACCCCAAAAATTTCCATCAAAATTTCCATCAAAATCCACCTATAACTTTCAAGTTACTTTGCTACCTAAAAAAAAGAGGAGACAGATAAATCCTGGAGATAACAAAACCTCCTTGGCTGAAGTAACATTATGTCACATGTACTGGGAAAAAAACAAAAAAAACATACTTATTTTACTCAGAAGTCTGACTTAAATGTAAATGGGCACTTGGGAACATAGAATTTTAACTTTTGTGTTTTTGTGTTTTTTTTTTCTATGTAGTTGAAGAAGTCGAAATTCTGAAATTTCTGAGAAAAAGAATTCTAAAACGAAATCAAGAATCCTGAGAAAAATGAACACTGAAATGGAAGCTGGAAATCACATTTAGATTAAGAAAAACATTCTTATGGAAACTGGAGAATTCTGAAATTAAATTCAGAATTTTGAGTTAAAAAAAAGAATATTGAAAGTGAAAATTTTGAGAAAAACATTAAAATTCTGAAAGTAAAGTCAGAATCTTGATGAAAAATAAGAATTCAGAATACAGAAGAAAGGGTCTGAATTCTAAAATTTCATTTTTTGGTGCTAGCAGATGAGTGCTAGCATGTGGAAGTTATAAGAGAAAATGGAAAAGGAACAAAAATAATACAGTAGAGAAAATACATTTTTCTGCATCGAATTTAGTCTAATTATGGACCTCATACTTGTGGATTTAAAAATTTGTCGGAGGACATTAATAAGAATCTTAGGGATATAAAAAGACTGAGAAGACTTGGTTTTGTCACTTAAGTGAGGCTACGAATGGTGAGTCAGACGTTTCTCTTCAGGGTCTCGCCAAAAGCCCTCGCTGTGTCATACGATGGTATCCTTGATTGGCATACACCATGGGAGTCAAAACACCCTTAGCTTTCAAATGATGTATTTGTACATACAAGTTGGTCGAGAAGATTGGTAGATTTAGACTTGCAAGTGGACAACGTCCCTCTCGCGGGACACAGAAACGCTGACACTGATGATATTCAAAATAACCAATGAGAGAACCCTTAGGGAATGTCCTAAAACAATCTGTGTTAAATCCAACCTTTGGGTTTACTGATTGTTCCCTGAAGGTTGTCGTTTCAATTTCAGCACAAACAAAATGTTAACACAAAAACATCCAACGTGTTTGTGTAAAGCAGCAGAGAACCAGGCTTTGATGAGGCAAAGCACATATGCAAAATATCTGTGTTCCTTGTATGTGTCAAAAAAATACACAAGACGTGTGTTGTTCCATGCTGAGTGGCTAATGTGAGCAAAAACCTCACAGTACGTGAAGTGACATGAGAATAAGCACAGTAAACAGAACACGTTAATATTAATGACTATTTAATATACTAATCATGATTCTCATTAAAATACAGCATTAGGCACCTTACATCATGTAGATCAACAGGGAGCAGAGCCGTTCACATGCCTATAAAATAACAGAACTGAAACATGCCGTCAACGTGACAGAAACTGAAATCGTTTTTTTCTGTTCTGATGCGTGTCTGCATATGTTACTGCATAGCTACTGTTTTGTGTTTCTACTGTAAATTCATTAACCGATGCATGTGCATGTACCGTTTGTGTAAATCCTACACAATGCTTTGTGCATGCCTTACATATGTGCCACTCCGTGTGTCACCCATTGTGCAACATGAGTTTTGTTGTGGCATACTCTCCTGCGACACGCATCAGTGTCTGCGAGTACGTGCCAAATGTCTCAGAGGGTATTAGGAGAACTGAGGGCTCTGCCAGTTCAGGCAGGTTCCTGGACACCTCGGCACAACAGCTACATCTCGACCTGGTTATACCTGAAAGTCAGAGCCAGAAACACTGTGGCAAGGTTTCCTTCGCGCATCTGGAGGAAGAGCTAGTCCTGTACTTTGCAGCCTGGGAGAAATGAAGCAAACAATCTGTGGCATAGGAAGAAATATAAATGATCCTGGCTACAATTCATGTTAATAAGAATGTGTTTTGCAGTAGGGTGCTGAGAATAAACATAATCTGGAGCAAAAACTTCATAAAAATGAATTTCTTTGTGCTTTCTCTTTAACACCACACCCAAGCTTAACCTGCTTTAGGTAAGCTTGGTAAGGTAGCTAAACGGTTCCCATCCTGTCGTATTCTTTCATCACCACACCAGAAGAATCGAGACTTTTTATTTCTTCTATGTTGCAACAAAAAGAGGATTTTTTTTGGTCCTTCTTGCAAACATTAAATGAATATCCAGTGCTGCGATAAAGTATTTACTCCCTTATAGATTTATTTATGTCACACTGAAATATTTCATATCAAACTTTTTTCTTTTTACATCAGGCACAAAAAATAGTAAAAATAAAAAATAGCTGCTCAAAACAGCCTGGCCTGAGGTGAAAATATAACCTCTCCTAAATTTAACTGCATTTCTAGTTTCACTTTTAATAGTAACACGCAGACAAAAAAGTATAAAGCCATTTGTAAGGCTTGGGGATTCCAGCAAACCAAAGTGACAGACATTATCAACAAACGGTGGTTAACATTCCAAGAAGTGATATCCCTATCAAAATTACTCTGAGCACGTCGATGAGAAGTCCAGGTGGTTCAAAGAAGAACTCAGGACGACATTGAAAACAATGCAGGCCTTGATTGGCTCGCAAGAGTCGCTTTACCTGATTATTTTCCCTCTTTTTGTGCTTTTTAAACTGAAAACGTTTGACAGATTGCAAATCACGACATCTGACCAATTGGTCAGGCGTTGTGGTTTGGTCCAGTTATATCCGGTGTTGTGGATGTGTTTTTCTGTGTGGTTTTTTTAAGTGGAAAGGGCAGTTCTTTCTTGCAATTCAGAGAAATTATCCACCATACCTTTAAATTGCCTTCCGGGAATAACCTAAAGAACAATGGTGTTTCGCTCCCGCCCACTGAATCTACCAAGGCATTTCAGAGTATACACCCCAGTTGGTTCTTCAAATAGCCCTGTCGGCCTGGCCCTGTGTAGTGGAGATGCGCATTTATCGGGAAGTTCCGGTAAAATTACCGCGAAGTCCCAATTGTGGAAACTCGGCTATTTCTGCAAAGAAGACTGGACCACATTTCATCCATCCAGACATGAAATAATCCATACCAGTAATCACAAGCGCTCGATTGCAGTTGTTTGTTACCAACTTTTTGTGGGAACTTCTTTTCCACCTTGTTGGTGGGGATGCCTCCCTTCCCATCAGAACTGAAATAAATAGATTAATTCATTTTAGTTGTAATTTTAACCGTATCTCTTCACATTTAAAATAACAGAGAAGAAGCCAAAAAATCTTTAAGGGAGCAAATACTTTACCATCTGTCATGGTCAATGTACGGTGATTAGCTTAAACCTGGGTTCTGTCCACATCGGTGAACCTTTATAGGGTGCTTGCACCTCTCTTTCAAACAACCCATCAGAATCATAGGAAACTCTACCTACATCCATCACTGCAGGCCACAATACAGATAGAGTCTGTTTTACTGTTCTCTCCACATCCGTCGGGCTTGGTCCTGGACTCTCATCCCTTTTACAGCTTCGGGTTAATTTTGCCCGTCACCAGTTTGTACCTTCTCATGCCAACAAACCTATTATTCTACACCATGTAGTGAACCATTGAGTGAGAGTTGTGAAAATTTCTCATAATTGCATTTTTCTTTTCTCAGAAAATTTTATTTTACATTCCAGTTTCTCTCGTTTGTGAATTTTATGATGGTTGGGGATTACGGTCACTGGCCACGACTGGATTAAATCCGACTGGATGAAGAGGACCGATTTTAATTGGGGAGAAAATTTGATTTGTGGTTGTTTAATGAATAGGATCAGTTTTCTTTTAAATTAGCTTTAGGATGAAGATTGTTGAGTTTTTGGTCAACAAACACACTGGATACTGGATGAAAGGATGTTTCAGGTGAGATTGTCACATTAACATGGTAATAACAGAGAAACTGGATCAGCTCTCAAATATCGCTTCCTCAATCTTTGTTTTCCATCTTGAAATCAGCTGTTAGGTGCAACTCCAATTTGAGCTTCCTCTCTTTCTTTCCTGCTGCGGCCCTGAAACACTTGAACATCTCCCCCCATCTGTGAAATAACAACTTGCGCTTTAGCCCAACAGACTCCATTTCTCCGTGGCTGGCCCAACACACACTCGTGCGCACTCCTGGTGGAATCTGCAATCCCCACCTGTCCGACTGTATGCGTCCAGGAAAAGTGATCGATACTATCCAATCTGTAGGCAGCTCCTCGCCGTAGAAGGCTATGGCTGCTATCCTGACAATGAATGGCAGGACACAGAGGGACCAGTGCGACAAATGAAATCCCATTAAAACGTGGAGCCTCCCGGGGGTCGACAGTGACCCCTGCTTCTTTCCTTAGGCTGCAACGGGAACTTTAGGCTCCCATCCAGGAAAAAAAAAACCCCCAGCTCATGCTACATCAGTGTAGATAAGAGTTTCTGCTAAATATCTCTCTGATACACTGAAAGAGGAAGCTGACATTGAGAGGTCGTTATAGTGGTAGCTACAGGTCTTATTTACACAGACGCACATTTAGTGGTGAAGAACTTAACAGTTTTGTTTCATTACAGACAAGTGTGCTTCTATATGCAGTTTAAATGCCTATAATATCAACAGTGAGTGGCCATAATTCACATTTACAGATGAGGTTTAAATTACTGATCACACTTACATGATGCACTGCCTTGCAAAGGTTTTCGCTTTGCTCCTCGTCATATCACAGCTACAAACGTCAGTGGGTTTCATTGGCTAGTAGTGCATATTTGTGGAGGAATAAGACAGTATTCAACATGTTTAAAAAAATAAGCCCCTTTCAATCAGATACCCTAAAATAAAACCTGTTGCAACCTTCAGATATCACCTAATTAAGATGCTCAGGGTTCACCTGTCCATGTTATTTCAGTATAAATCCGGGTATTCAGAGCAGTGCTGCACAATAGAAGTGGCCGATATAAAAGCTATGAGGTATAAATGATATAAATTTAGACAAAGGTAGAGATTTTGTCCATATTGCCATATAGCAGTTAGAGATTTTGATGATGTCATCAAGCTGTGCCTACATACTGATGTTCAGAGTTTGTCTTCACACTAGACATTGAAAGTATAAAGTTTGTTATTTTCATTTAATGGAAAAGAAACCTGCTGAACTTGAAGCATTTTTAATTCAAATATATGCAGGTTTCTTTTTCCCCCCATAAATAAGTAACCAGGAAAGCAGACAATTTGAACTTTATTTTCAAAATCTTTAGCTTTAATTAATTTTTTTAAAATTATCTTTTTTATGTTGTGAGAATTTTTGTGTTGCATTATTTTGGAAAATAAATTGCATATTTTTAAAATGCATTTTGCATTAATAAATGTTCTTTAAATTGCATTCTAAACCTTTTTGAAGTTGTTCTGCTGCAATTTGTCTGGAAACTGAGAATTGTGACATGCATAAAGAAAAAAGAATAAACCGCCATACAAATCGTTACTGAACATGCTTTATTATTATTAATATGGATTTTGAGGCCATATTGCCAAGCCCTGCTGCATATCCGGCTTCATTTGGACAAAGGAGCACTGCTGACAGGTAGAGAATTAAGAGGGAGAGATTTTTTTAAACCCCTAACTAGGCCTGGGCAGTATACCAGTACATACTGAAAACTGGTGTTTATTTTCGTCATGATATGAATTTTTAATATACCGCTATACCGGTGAATAACTCAGACAACATCCTGAACGTTTAATGAGGAGAAGTGTTTCAGCGGGGACTGATTTAATTGCTATACGCTCTTTACCACAGTGTGAAAAGTAACATTTTTAACTACGTACAGCTGCTGGCAGGAGCTGGCAGAGCGAGGCACACAATGCTGATGAAGTAATTCCAAAAAGAAGAGTCACGTCTAAAGTTTAGAAGTTTATCGGCTTTAAAACGTGAGACGAGAACCGAACAGCATTTCGTTTACAAACGCTATTGCGAGTAACCAGTAGGGGGGAGTGTTGAGCGCTATTTGACCATCTGTAGGTAAACGGGGTCAACGGCGGTAAAACCAATAGGAAAGAAACCAAAAATAGCGGTAAATATTACTTACATAGCTTCTTAAAAAGCATGCCACACTTCTCAGATTTTCATTTGGAAAAAATAATTAAAATTTATATTTAAATATGTATTCCTTCCACCTCACAATTATGCACCACTTTTTGTATGCCCAAGAATTTGGGTTTTAAAATGACAAACAAGAAAGTTCAAAGACTTTTGCAAGGCGCTGTATTTGGCTTTAACGAGTAACAAATAACAGCATGATGAGCTTCGGCTCACAGCACGTCTACAGTTTTTGAATATAACTTTTCTAAAAATAGTTTCAAGCACTGAGATGGAAACGCAGTCAAAGCAATACGAGGGAGAGGAAATGAAAAAAAGAGGCTCCTCTTTTGTCATCTGTAACATCTTTTCTTCTTTTCCTCCCCTCATTAGAGTGAGGAATCTCAAGTCAAAACATTTCCTCGTTCCCAGAGCCTCTTCTCCCTTTTTTCTTCCTGACATCCCATCCCCTTTGGGCTGCCAAATTAATTTAACTCCCACCATCCCAACGAGGGAATTTCCTTTTCGTGGTTTAATCTTCCTCGAATCGTTTTGCACCTTGACGTCAGTTAGTCCGAAGATCAGGTCCAGTCTTTATCCTGTGTTGTTGTTTTTTCCAGAGCAGAGCGTGGTTTGCAATATAGACAGGGTAAAAAAAACAAAGAGAGATATGGATAACTTCACCACGAGTCATCAAACACCTTTTGACGGGCCATTTCACAGAATGACAGAGAGAGAACGAAGCACAAACACACAACGGTTGTGTAAAATGTGTCAATCTCTTGTTTTTGCAGGAGCACAGTCTGAAGATGAAGAAGAGGAGGGCAGCGGGATGTGTGCAGTCCTGTCGACAGCCTTTTTGTTGGGTAGAAGCAGGCTCAGCGGAGGAAGAAAACAACCATTAAAGTGCTGGACTGGTGAGGCTAGCAAGCCACTGTCAACAACATGACGAAGAGGGACAATCTGCACTGTAGGCGTTACTGGAATCATTGTGCAACTACAGAGCAAATGGTGTGAAAACGTCATTCGTAACGGTTCCTTCATATAGCAAGTGTGCAAATCTCTGTAGTCTGTTTGGATTTCAGTCATACTTGAAGGAAGTTTTAGCACTCAAAAGATTGAGGACGGTTCGACTGCAAAAGGCCAAAAACGACCATAGGAAGAGGCGTCTGCGGTTGAAACTGCCAGTCGTGTTGCAGGAAGCAGTGGGAGATTTTAAGGAGTGGCTGGAGGGAAAAAAAGGTCTTCTTTTTCAAGATAAGTCTTTTTGGAGAAAAATAACGGCTGCAGACTTGAAGAGACAGACGAGGAATTCTGATTGGTTCTGGGAGGAAGTTCTAGATGGATGGGAAGAGGAGAGATGGCGTGTGAGTCCGTGTCGTTCTGTGACCGGCCGAGGCCTGATCCATCAATCTACGGCGAAGACGGAGAGCACTCCAGAGAGGCTGCGGAGAGACAGAACAGATGGAAAACATTACGAAACTGAATACTAGAACTAGGACAGAATGGTGTTAAATAAAACGGAAATACGATCCAGCTGGAAGCAGACTGAGGTTGGTGAAAACAGGAGAGAAAGGGATGAGAAATTACTAGCAAAGTAAGAGGCTGTGGGAAGGGCTGCAACACGCATCCCAACGAAGTTACGTAGACAAGAAAAGAAATTAAAGATTTTAGATCAAACAGAAAAACGAAAAAAAAGAAGAGAAAAAGTGTTAAGATAAAAAGCATGGGTACAGCAAGGCATAAAATGGATCTGGGGGGAGGATGGAATTAGAAAAATAGAAGTGAGAGTGGGGAGATAAGAGACGGGATGAAAGGGAGAAACGGGAAAGAGGGACACAAATGAAAAAAGGAGAAAATTATAAAATAGCAAAAGAAAATCAATGCAGAGGGCATCATTGTGCTTTCGGCAGCCGACTAGATAGAGGGTGGAGAGCAGCAGTGTGTCCATCAAACGCTTTACACACCAGCACATGTCGGCCTGACGCACAAAAGCACACAAGCACTTCAGATGCAGACCAAAGACAACAGGGATGAGTCAAGCAGACGAAGCAGAGAGAGACAAGTGACATTTAGAGCTCAATTGAAGCACGCGATGACGAGGCCCAAAGATGCATGACAGAAGCCTGTGTGGGAATGTGGATGAAGAGATCAGCGCTGCGGTTCTTCTACTTAGGCTTTCCGTGAGGACAGATAGGAAGCAGGGCCTAGAAATGTCTTTAACCTGTGGACGGAGTTAAAGAAGGCCTAAAGTACACCTACTTCTTAATAAGCACTCAGATCTCACAAGCATTAAATAAACCAGTTTCAAAATTATGACATGTAGATTTTCGTTTAAATATATAGATTATGGAGAGAATCCTGACACCAAACAATAAAACTTTTTTTTCTTGATTAGAGCCTCTTTATCTAATCTCTCCACTGCCAACGGTGAGAACAAAACGACTTTGAAGGAGATGTGAAACCTAAATCTGACTTTGCCATAGAGCTCCGTGCTGGTTTCAGAGTTATTGCTAACGTTGCTGACATGTTCATTTCAACCTGGACGTATAGAGCATGTTTAAAATGATGAACAAACCAATGAGAGGTTCTGTTGTAGTAAAAAAAAAAGCTAATTCATAACCACAGAAGTAATGAAAAACAAGAATCCAGAATTACTCCTTGAAGTAAGAAAGAAGATTTAAACACAAAGTCAAAATTTAACAGGGTTAATTTTTCAGTCACATTTTTATCATGTCAGTTATTCATTCATTAATGTAGGTAGCAAGCTAAATATTCAAAGTGAAATATTTACTTCAGAGAAGTAATTAGCCTATACGCTGATTTAGTTGCCAATAAGTTGAAGTGGACACCAAAATAAAAGATGTACAACATTTCAGCTTAATATATAGGATGAGTTATTTTAATGGTATTGTAAATGTTTACCAATGTACTTGAACAACTGCATGAATGAAAGCTGTATTTTCATTGACCCAGCGTCTCAGTACAACTGCAATTTGTATCCAGCACAACAATGAATGAAAGTCAATAGAGCGATAAAAGTTATTTTCTGGTCCGCTTTGTCTTACGTGCTGAATCATATATGATGTACCTGAATTTAAATGAAAACTAATTATGTGCATTTAAACAGTTTGTTAAGTGATTTGGTTGCTTGTAAATATTCGCAATTCAAATGCGTACAAATCAGAAGTCACACACTGTATATGACATTTTGTAGCTAACATTAGCTAGCACTTGAAACACCCACTGAGACCTTGTAGAGCTTGTGCAGAATGCTGGCTCTCACACCACCGACTAGTTCTCCCCAAGCATAGCTGCTACTTTCCACATGGCCAGATTTATGGTGCTTTTCCCTGTGTTTAACGCTCCTTTCTGGAGAAAGGAGCCGAAGCTGGCAAATATCACTGCCATTTTACAGTTGTAGTCCACTAGGTGTTATCACGCAAAACCTAAAGTAACTTTTGCTGCCGGTTGAAAATCAGCGCTTTCTTTGCAACAAAATGTGTCTTTAAATACCTGGACATCATATGTTCAATCCATGGCATGTTTCGAACGGGATCAGAAAATAACTTCTCTCTCCGTGGTCTCTCAATTTTCTTGAGTGTAGGGAACCCATAAAGCGAAAGTAGATAGGCTTGACTTTGGTACACTATGCACAATATTTACTAGACACTTTGCATTGACCGTTTAGCGCAGAAAGTGGTTGTGTAAGAGGTGGGATATGAACAAAAAATACCTGAGCACATTTCAAGGGAGAGTCGGATTTATAAAGCGGACACTACGTGCAGCTGTGCGAACTCCAAGTTTGATAGATCTGAAACTAACTAGGCATAACTGAAAAAAAAGTTGCTGGGCTTAAGTATGGCTTTAGTAGGGAGTCTAAGTAAAGTTTTATAAATGAGACTTCAGCTGACCAGATCCATGGTTTGGAAAAATAATAATAATAAAGCAACAGTGACTCAGTGGTTCGGAAGACTCTGCTTTTATTTTGATAGTCCACTTCTCAGCAAGTAAATTTGCATACTGGCTAAATATTTATCTTTGTAATTCTATAATTTGCTTGAAACTGTGACATTTCTAATTGAATAATTAGCATGGTAAGACCATGACCAAGACAAATTATCCCTTTTTTACAGGCTAAAAAACCCAAATTATTGCTGTCAAATTTTGACTAACTTCACAAGTGGCAACCCATAAATGCAAGATTGTCTTTAAACACATTGAAAACTTTGTCTCTAACACAGGATCCCAATAAAATAAATCAAAACATGTAAGTCCAATAAGCAATAAATGGGGTTTCAAATAGAAAAATGAATCTGCCAATAGATTAGACATAAAAACATGTACTTTTTCTGTTCTAGCCTTCATGTAAACTATCACTTGAGACTATAAATATTAAATATTGTAAATTTAATGCAAACAGCAGCAGGAAGAGCGGAATAAGTCACTTTTCAACAGTTCAGGTTACATTCCAGAGCTGCTTTTTTTATTTTACGTGTTTATCATCACACACAAGGTAATTAAATTCCAACCTTTTCATCATCCTCGTTATTGACTAACCCTGTGTATTGTCAACAGAGCTCAAATAAAAAGCATGTAAACACAATGTCAGCCAGTACACACCCTCACACACACTTCTGTTTAGCTCAATTAGTGCTCATTGGTATGGTGGGACCACACACACAAATGAGGACTGACATTCATAACAGTCGTAGGAGGTCCTGAACAAGCTGTCAGCATGTTTAGAGACGTCTCCTTAAATCTTCTCCTCTCTATCTGCTCAGGAGGAGGCTGAAAATACTCAGAGCTCCACACACAGACGTTATCGGGACAGCTCCTGGTCTCATCGTCTTTATTTTAAGGATGTTTATTTTTGAAGAAACTGTTCTGAATCTTCTTTTACTTTCCTGCATAGTTAACATTAGAAACTTGTGCATTAATAGTAATGTACATGCAGTTAATTTGGTTTAAATTACTGGTGCCAAGGATGCTTAAGGTTACAATAAATAGTGGAAAGGCTGTAATGCTCTAAAAGAAAGAAAAGGGTGAGGAAAATGTGGGTTGTCTTTGCATCTCTGGGTTCTCCAACTGAACGGAAACAAAGCTGAAGAAATTATTTTTCGGACCTAAAGAGGAACGGTCAAGAATCAGCAAACAGCTTCAGTTAATAAAGCTAGAAACTACTGATAAGGCCAGGGTGTAGTAATGGACTCAGAGCTTAACCCCCAGGGTCACATAACACGGTCAGCCTTCTATCAGCAGAAGAACATTTCTAGGATTAAAGGAAAACGTGGCAACAGAATATGCTACTTTTAATAATTGCACAGTGTTTTATAGTCTATTTTTTGTGTGGTTTTTGACTAACTGCAGTTTTTTTGACTAACTGTACAGTACTGTCGAGTTCTTATTCTATTCTCGTCTTTACCCGAATCTATCAAGTTGTTGCTGATTCTTACTTTTTTGTGGATGAAGATGCACAGTGACAGCGATGCAGTGCAGAATTGTGGGGTGTTTAACTAAAGCAAAGAAGCAATGTCAGAGGTGTGGTCATTTTTTCACGGACTAGAAAGGGTAGAGAAATATACAGGAGCCATAAACAGAACCTTCAAACTCAAGTGAAACCTGGAGCTGATACCTAGAGCAAGGAATAATGTCTTCTGAAGTCAGGCGCTTGCTCAAACCAGACAAAAATTGAGCAATTTTGCCAAGATGACAAGAAATATGGTTGTAAGGCTTTAATATCTAGGAGCAATGAACCAACTTTATGGCATGAACCGGTTTTTCCACAGTGGTAATGGCAAAAAAGTGGATAGAAAAATGACATTTTTCAACTATACATGTTTGAAACTTGAGCACAGCAGTGCAGTAAAATGGACAACGATCCCAAACACTCATCAGATCGGTTTTTGGAGTGGATAAACTAATCTGACGCTTAGCTTCAGGAAAAGCTTATTGAAAAAAAAAAGAAATTATTCTCATAAGGACTGCCCTGAGTCACAAAATCAACGCAAAGCAAGTAAACCCAACTAAGTCAGAAAACAAGAGGAGCCCAAAGTTTGGCAAGGGGAGCATAATGATGGCTACAAAAAATGTGTGGTCTTTTCTTCTAGGTAGTGGTGGTAATGTATATGTTTCAGTTCTCTTTGGGCATAATTGGTTTTTAGACAATCAAACAGATAAACCATGCAAAACAATTGAGAGAACAGTTCTTTACACCTTGCATGTTCGAGTTCATCCCTCAGGCATGGCTACTCCAGCTGTCAAGGACATAAGAGGGCAGAGCACTCTGCAAATCTTTTCTTCATCATAATGACTATAATCTGCCGCACTGAAATTAAACAGACCAGCGTGTGGATGCTGCTCTCTCCTAATTATGATGTGTAGGTTTGCAGTTGCAGCATCTGACAGAAAAATTACTATATTGCCTCTGTTGTGTGTGTGTGAGATTGATAAATGCAGAAAGCTCTGGTTATTAAACAAAGAAATTATAAAAACCCGCCCAACACATTTACATCTGAGAGAGAACGGGGTTGACAGGTGGAGGTGTTGATCTGTTGTGATTTTAGAGTCACCACGCACGCACAGGTTTTTCTCCTGTATTTTCCTGTAAGTCGCACTTTTGAGCAAATGGCACAATGAGGCACGTGGTGCGCTGCAGACTTTTAGAAACATGTAGTTCAAATTTACTGCTTCCCTCCTGCCAGGCTTCACTCAAGGTATCAGCTTCTTGTTTTTGCCTCTTTCTGTCCCCCCCCCTTCTCTTTTCCATGCATTTGTAATCAGGAATACCTCAGCTTAATCAAAGCAGACCTCGTTGTGCAGCTACACCTGTCACCTCTCTGCTGGGCTGCAAATGACTCTCTGCGACTACACTGTGCAAGAGTGTTTCCTGATTTCTGTAGAGCTTATGATTAAACTCTCAAACTTTTTTGCTGTTTTTAGTGTGGTTTGGATCAATATTCATCTTGCGAAGGACTTTACACACATCCACTTTTTCCTTTGTCTTCAATATGTTCACTCTCCCAATTTCTCAACCACACACCACAACATGCGTTGTCAGGGTTAAACACAAAGACAAAGAAACGGAAAGAAGAAAAAACAGCAAGAATTTAAATAACCATTGATTTGGAACGTTATAAAAGTACAACATACTGGCTCCTCTGAAAAATAATAGGAAGAGATGCATTAAGATTCTTATAGCTGTATAGCTGCACCGATTCTGTCCCACCAGTACATCCAGTACGAAAGATATATCAACTTTATTCCCCTTCTGTAATGGAGTTCTGCCACTTTGTTGCAAACACCCATTTTGTAATTCATATGGATGCTACAAATGTGAGTTAAACTGAGCTGACAATAAGTCTATAAAATTAAAGTGTCAACTAGTCTTTAAATGTATTTTGAAAAAGATTACAGTTCTCAGAAGAAAGCATTTTTTAACCGTTCTTTTTTACTATAAAAAACAATTAAAAACTTTTTTCCCCCTCGCCTTTCTGTCATGAGCCCTCGTTAATAGTTTTATCTTAGAAGCAGAGTAAGCTGTAAAACAATGTTTTATAATAGTTTTATAGCAAAGATGACAAATGTATGAGTTCATCTTATATGGGCTGGCTGGCACTACTAAATAGGGTTGTCAAAACAATCGATACCCAGATATTAATCAATACTAAAAATGGTGTCTAAATAGTATATTCTGTTCCCGTGGTATTGATGTTTTGGAGTCATCCTTCTCTAGTTTTTGTGCACTTATAAAAACACTGCTGATACTTGAAAGGTTTAAGTGGAATTGTTTACACTTAATTGTTTACATTTCATTTTTGCACTAATAGATTAGATTTATTTAATGAGAACACAGCCAAGCTGGTGGAATTTGTTTCCAGTACGTCATGTTACAACACAGGCTTCATAATGACAGTAACACTAAACATTAACGCAGACCAAATATACAAAACATTAATACATGCAGATGAAATTATACTGGATATTGCTAATGAGCAGCATTCAGAAGGGCAACAGCAGTGGGGAAGAAACTATTTTTGAAGCGAGATGTTTTGGATGCAGTTTTAGTGTATCGTCTTCCACAAGGTAGAAGTTGGAAAATGGGATGTGCTGGGTGGGTGCAGTCTGAAATGATCATGTGTCTTCTGTGTAGTGTTCTGTTGTGATGAAAAAATTAAAGATAGGTAATTCTATCTGCTTGTTCAATAAATTAGTGATTTTAAATCACCTTAGTATCAAAATCAATTCCAAGTGTTTGTTTTAGTATCGAATCGAGTTCAAAAATTTTCTATCGAGATAACACTTCTACTAAAACCACAGGATCAAATTGCATTTCTTAAAAAAAAAAAAAAAAAAAAAACAAAAAAAAACGATTTTTAGGTCAGTATTAAATCAAATATAGTCAAGGACAGACTGATTGGAAAGTGAAAACATGAAATAGGGCAACTGCAATGTTATACTGTCTGTTATCTGGTAAGTATTGCTCTCTTTTGCCGTCACGCAGCCTGCATACACTATTTGGGAAAATATTTGATATGGTTCCTCTCTGTGGTTCTCAAAGTTTAAATCTCACTTATACCTGAAATAGCCAACTTTGAGTCTCCTTTACTCAGTAACAGCTTCCAAACTGAAGAGTATGGCCCGGTAGACTCGCTGGGGAGGACTTGAGATAAGCTCATTTTGATTAGTTTAAGTTAGTGGCAAATGATACCAGCAGATGTCACAAAGCAACCGGCTTCGTAAAATTGGAAGAGTTGCTGGTGAAGCAGTGCAGAACAATATAGAAACCTGAAACAGGACAACCATCCCTGCTTCTTCCACGGTCGATCTCTTGTTATTCTCTGCTGCTGTGGGCACTTTCTGGCATTGATGAGTCCTGCTGCTTTACAGGCCAAACTGTCGCGATATGCTGATGTAAATTAAAGTAAAAGGCCGATTTTGTATGGAAAGTCTAGCTTATACTTCTCCATCAGCACGTTTCCACCCAGACGCAGGATTTTCCTTTTACACTTTTCGGTTGGTGCGTTGTGTTGCAAAACAATTCCGCACCAGGACAGCAGGGGGTGCTGACTTTTTCTGGCAGGTCTGCCTAGCATTACAGTGTTGTTTCTGGTCAACTAGAGTTCATTTACTTTAGCTTGTAAGGGAACAATGGCTGACAGAAAGTATGTTTTAATTGAGCTGGAAAGCTTTCTACCAGAAGTACAGCTCATTTAAAACTTTTAAAACACACATAAAAAATACAGTGGTCTGTTTCATTTCTCTACATCTCTCTGTGCTCAAAATCACCAAAAGACCAAATAAGATCAATTATCCCTTCAATATAAACCATCTAGTGCCCACCCCCTGCATTGACTACTGATTACATCGACTGTAGAGCTCCGTTCTGGTGAGATGATCTCTGGCTGTTATTGAGCTGACTAATCACGGGCGTGCGCTATCCGTTTCGTTTGACGGATAGTTAGAAAATTGGGCTCTACTCCGTCCATCCTTGCATAGTCCACAGAGGGACCTTGCGTCAAAGGATAATGGTGGCGTGTCTCTCTGTTCCGACATGCAGAGAAGTGTATACTAGAACTCAACCTTTCCAGAAAATGCGTCAAGTGGAAACGGGCCTATTGTTCCTTTTTAGCACAACTAGTGTAAACATATTTTTTCCATTAGTTTTGGTTCATATGAAGGAGTTTAAGCAGTCCTCACCTTCTCTGCCTGGCTAGATAAGGTGAGCGGAGTCAAAGGCCATCTCTGGGCTGTGTGCGCTATAGCTCATTAACATACACTCAAAGCTAGCTGTTCTGAGCAGATATGTAAAACATGTGTGTGCAGAACTTGGCCCTGATCAATTCTTTGGCTTTTTCGCGAAAAGCCTGTTGTCAACATTACATTTAGGCTTCCTAAAGCTATTTCAACAAAGCAGAAATGAGCATATGTCCCCTTTAAGGAAAGCACCTTGTTTAAGAAGTCAATCAATGAGGTTTTCATCTCTTCCTTCCCCGATGAGATTAAATATAGTCTATTTCAAGCAGAGAAAAGACATAATAGTGCTTCTTATACAACCTGGATTATGTTATTCGTTTTGTCAAGTTGGATTTGTTTACAGGAGCATTTTCCCACTTCCATGTGCCAGTGCATCCGCTGCACATGCACAAACCATGTTTCAGTGTCCTTTTTCCCTGCTCTGTGGGGGGACAGTCGGATTCAGCTCCACAGGATTTTTTTGTATTATTTATCCTGCTGCTTTATCTGTGCAGCAAATCTCCCCTGACGTAAAGCTGTCAGGGCCTCCAGGGCTTAAAGATGGCAATGCGACGGCGCAAAAAGCAGAACTGCAAAAAAATAAGCCTCCTCGGTTATGTCACAACATGGGAGCTGACGTGCAGGCATCTGTATTTGTGGCTGTATGTGCAGAAATCTGTGAAGATGACTCATGTAGCCGGAGCTTGAGCAGAAAAGTAGAAATCGCCCCATTTTGTTGTGATGGCATAACTGGTGTGAACCCTTTCATACAGCAAACATCTCGCCACCGGAGGGTTTAAACATATCTAGGGTCACAACAACCAAACAGAAAACAACCGTGACTACCGTGACTGTGAGATGAAAAAATAAATGAAATAAAAGTAGGACTGCTGTCAGAAGAACCACTAAAATATGTAAATATCTAGTTAAAACCAAATATTTAACATGAAACAGAATTGTTTTGATTAAATCAGACTAAATTGTTCCAGTTTTAAGTCGGTTATGATAACCAAAAGGATTTAATGAATACCAAATTAATGATATGTATTTTTTCTTTACATTAAGATGTATTTTAAGGCAACATTTCAAACACACTTCTTCCTTGTGTGATATTACAGACAAACGGCATGGGAAGTCCAGCTGTTCTGAACGGTGTTCAGAAAGAGTCGGATTCTGCGCCTCCGGCATTAATGTGTTTTGGTGAGAAATGCGTAAATTAGCGGAAGTACAAAATTAAAAGGCATTCTGAACTCTTACAAGCTGAGGCTGTTAAGTGCATCTCTTTATCCATAGTCCTGTATCAGCATGGGCTGAAAGGTCATTCAGAGAGGAAGAAGCCAAAACTTCCAAAAGCATAATGAAAAACCTATAAATTTTACAATATTAATAATTACATTTGGGCTAAAGTACTTAGCCTCACACCTAATTCACACCGGGGTGAGGTTTGTGTGCGTTACATCTCCAAATTTACTTCAGCGAGAGCACCAAATCTTGGTGGTTTGTGCGAGTTATAACAACTACATATATTACGAGGAGCTGGTAAAAAAAAAGCCACACCCATCTTCTTGTACTTTTGTTGATTATTTATTCACTTGCTTGTTCTACGTTATATGTAGTATCTAAAATAGGTTCCTCCTTAGGAGCGCCTGTCCATCTGACTTCAGTAAGTGTTATTTCTGATTTTTTAAATCTGCATTTGTTGAAAATGTTTTCACTGGACCCGCGCTTCATTCAAGATACGTGTATAGTGACATAACTACAGTGAGACGCTCTCATTGGTTGCCGCACTGCGTTAACTGCGTTGGGTCCGTCAAAAGTCAAACTAGCTGAACTTCTGCGTTGCCGTATGTAAAGCAAGTGAAGTTGACGGAGCCAACGTACACAAAGCACCGCAGAGACTTTGACGGACCTCTGACGTACTTAACCATAGACTTTACATGTAATCTTGCTGCAACTGACACTGACGCATTGGCTTGGTGTGAATCAATGGCCGCTGGCTGCTCTGCTTTTTGACCGCATGCCATGGAGGCATTGCTGCTCCCTTGCTGTAGTACCTCCATTTGGCCGCCAGGCCCCCATTGAAAAGCATTGGACTTTAGACACGTTAAAAACAACTTTAATGCCTGGTGCCCATTTTTTTAAACCTTTCTATGGCTACATATTCTTCCTGAGATAACGCAGGGCTCATAAAAAGCCTGGGCACCAGGCTGGTTTTCGTAAGATAATTTTTTGAAATCTTGCATAATTAATGAGGGGGCCGAGCCAAGTTTAGCATCAGAGCTAACGACGCGGGAGCAGAATGGGCGTGATTACGACCGAACTACATGCCCATACACATCCGGTGAGGGCAGAGTCTACAGTGAAGATCCCGCCCCTATGCCCTTTTTAGGAACATGCTTCGTCAGAGCTGTGGAGGAGTCTGTGAATCCGCCATGAATTCCCCCATGAAAGTGTGTCATTCTGGTAAACGGGGAGGAGTGAGGAGAAGATGTCTATTCTTTTTTACAGTCTATGGTGTGAATGCAGCATCAGGAGTTCCAGCCTGCCTTGCTGACCGGGTCATACCAGCCTGAGCTCCACCATAGGGGAGGACAAGATAAGTTCTGTTCTCATTTTTGTATGAATCAAGTTAGATTTAATTTTTGTTTTTTGATATCTTTGTATTTAGTTTTAAGTAATTTAGGTTAACCCAAACTGCGTTTAGTTTATTCTTGTGAGTTATTTGTGTAGATAAGCATTCCCCCTGTGTGTCAATCTGGTCTGATCAGCCTGTATTTAAACTCTGTTTCTTGTTAGGTCAATTGGTTTAAGAAGTTAATTTGAGGGTGAAACATTTTTATGGTTTCAGTTAGGTTTTCTTCATTTGGCCTCTTTTAAGGGCTTTGTGTTAAATGACTTTTTGTATTTTCTGGGAAATGAAACCCATTTCGTTTGAAACCAACTCTGTGTCCTCATGTCTAACCATCTTGCTCCCTCATAATCTCAATACCCTAAAAATGTCTGTGTGGAGCTGAAAAGATGTTTGTGAAGAAAACAACCTACAAACCTGATTCATTTGGGCCAAAACTCCAGCAACCCATTATCAGAAGATTGTAGAAGGATATCTGAAATGTTTCCCCTCGTTCACACAATTTAAAAGCAGTCCTATCAAATCCTGAAGACATAAAAAATGCAATTTCTCTGACATTTAGCAAATAAAAATATCTTTGGTAATTATAATCAATTTATGTGAGATTGAGTTTTTATGTTTTATTTCTCTTCCAATTCTAGTATCTGGTTTCAACTGTAGAAATGCGTTAGATTACTTATTTGTGAGATTGGTGACAAAGTCAAGAAAGAAAATGCATGCTGTAGCATTTGAATCAAATTGTATAGTCTGTTATGATAGCAGTGTGATAATTGCGCCACACCTATATAAAAACAGTCTTAAAGCTGTCAGAGTGTTCATTACCTACATTGGTGTTAATTAACTTAATTAGGCCTTTGTGGACTCTATAATGATCCTTTATTTGCTACAGCTGTGATGCACAAAGAAATCCCACCGAGATATTAAATGAGAGTTATTTAAAAAAAAGGAGCTTTCATTAAGGCTGAGAGAATATTATTTTTATCACGCCAAAAGGCTTTGGGTACACAGATATTTACAAATAAGCCCAGACAGCCCACATTTTTTATCAAGAGCCCTTTGTAACCCAAGATGGATACGAGAAACCTCTACAGGCTGATCCGGTAAAACTTTTCAACACATATTTCAGTGGCTACTATTTGGAGAACAGTATTTTAAAAGGCAGAAAGGAAGATCTCTCAACAAATAGAGAAAATTACTGCAGAAAGTGAATGTTTAAACCAAAGTTTAGACAGATTAAACAGCAAAAAACAGATAAAATCATATATTTGACAGCAACTTAATCAAAGTTTACATATGCAAAGCAGTGTAAATAGAACTACTTGATGTTCAGGTTTTTGCAGAGATGGTAAACACCAAACCAATGGGACAAAGCCAAGAGGTTCGCTATACAGTCATTAACCTTGTAAAACCTCGGCCTACGCCTGTGATTAACGATACCCCATTATGTGCTGCTAAACAGCACCAGAGGTGGTTATTTTTTCACATTCCAAAACAACATAATACAACCTTACACAGGAACCACAGCTTCTTTCAGAGAAACTCTCACTCGGCTTGACAGTATTCTCCAAAAAAGACTAAAGAGTATAAAAAATAGGTGCCTTCACATTACATAGAGCTTAAAAAGACTTGTTGGCAAGCTGAAGAATGACCCACTGTGGCCTAATATCCTCTGACTGCCGCCTCTTTGGATGCCACTTACATGTTTCCCCTCCCTGTCTTCTTCAAAGGTCCGTTATTGTTTATTACAATGGAACTTGGTGGAGTCCCCACAGCGGGCTTGGCGATAAGGAAAACACTCCGACACAGAAAGGAGGCTTTTACCATATAAAAAAGGCATGGGGAGAAAAGACAGAGGGGGGGGGGGAATAGAAAACGAAGAAATGCATAAAGTGGGAAGGATGGAAGTGCAGGGATGTGGAGTGGAAGCAGGGTTGTGTGTGTGTGTGAGGGATGAGAGAGTGTGGCAAGCAGGAGGGGAAGATAAAGGCAGAGCTGTATTCCCTGATGTGGCTTCTGTGCTCTTCGCAGCTCCTGCTCCAAGGATTACTGCATTTACACTTCAGCTTAAAAATAGCCCCCGTGATAATTTATTTAGCTGGAGCTCACCACACTGCATTGTGTTTCAGGAGAATGGCTTTTCCCTCCAGCCCAGGTCTCTTTCAGATAGTTTCCTTTCTATATTTCTCTACTCTCACTTTATATTTTAGCAGATATACTCCTGTTCACTAGCACAAAAAATGCATCTTGATATAATTTTAGCTATGTTGGGAAGCTGTTTTTGTTTTGTTTGGCTCATAAAGCTAAATTTATGGAATCCAATTTACAAAAATAACCGTTATTTAAATTAAACTTAATTTCTAACATAAGCTAGAGCTGCTGCTTCATCATCAGTAATGATTGTTTATTCAGTACATTAAAAAGATATACAACAATCTTCTATCTCCAGCAATCGTAAGGCGAGACGCTGGGTAAACCCCGGACAGGTCGCCAGTCCATCGCAGGTCAACACAAAGACACACATAGGACCTACGATAATGCACACACACTCACACCTAAGGCCAACAGGCTGGAGTACCTAGAGACAACCCACACCCACATGGGGAGCACATGCAAAACGCATGATGAAAGACCCCAGGACGGAATTAACGCCCAGAAACTTCTTCCTGCAAGGCAACAGCACTACCAACTGCACCACCAATGCAGCCCCTCACCTATAATAATAGTGAAGGAAACATAAGAGCATGGACAAAAACAGAAAACGCATAACATTTTTGTATTTAAAGCAAATTAGAAAAAGTTGACTGTTATTGTGATGACAAGTCCATCAGTAGCTGAGGTCCGTAAAAAGGGATCATCGCCTTCCATGCTGCAGGAAATCTTAATTTTCCACATAAATGTGATGACTCGGCAGCAGGGAGAGGGCAGCGACGTATACAACTGGATGATGGGAAATGTTTTTCATAATTAAAATGAACATCACTCAGCGTTTTCCATCCTGTTTGTGCCTGTCTTCCCTTCTGTGACTCACAACAGCCCAACAAAGCCTGAGAGTAGTTTATGAGTAATAGTGGCCTCACCTCATGGTGGCTTAACTACTTCCCTTTACGAGTCTAGCAGTGAGAACTTATCTGGCTCTCTCGTGTTTCTGCTCTTTTTCAAAGTGCTAAGGTTGTAATCTGCTATTACTGACGCAACAAATTCAATTCAGTTCAATTCAGTTTATTTATATAGCGCCATTTCACAACAGATGTCATCTCAAGGCACTTTACAAAAAGAGTTATTACAATACAATGTTTAGTGTAGAAATTACAGAACCACAGAAGATTGCGTCGTGGAATTCTCAGCAATCCCTCATACTGAGCAAGCATTAAGCGACAGTGGGAAGGAAAAACTCCCTTTTAACAGGAAGAAACCTCCGGCAGAACCAGGCTCAGCACAAGCGGTTATCTGCCGCGACAAATGAGAGCAACATGGGCGCGTAAAGACTTTTCTGTCGTTTATAGAAATAAAATATATACATTTTAAAAAGTTTACTTCATAGGAAGTGATGCATTCCAACACACTGCAGGGAACCACCAGCCCAGTAATTGCAGCTTGTGTACATAGATATCTTTGTGTCTCACAATTTTTATGTTTTCTCAGGGTAAAACAAAATAAGAGATTCACCACTAATTCATGCACTAACTTTACAAATGCAGCCTTAATTTTACAAAAAATTACATGAGTAGATTTCTTTCCAAGTAGCAAGTTAGCAAGCTAAGGTTAGGTGCTAAAGCTAAGAAAGCTTAGCAAGAAAAACAAATCATAGCCTGACTACAAGATGTAAAAAATGTCTATGAAATCATTTTCCTTTTTATTACTTGAAACATTAAGACAAGTTTATTAGAAGAATGATAAAAATGTAAAACTAACTTTAGAAAAGTGTTACCCGACACCAGTAGGTCAAGTTGTTTCCTAGCACTGCTAGCTTAAAGCTGCAGCCCGCAGAATATGTTTATGTACCAAAGTTTTGTAAATCTTTAAAATAATAGCAGGGTTCAAAACTATGATAAAAGGCTAGTGCTCCATACACCCATTCAATAGACCCCTATTTCACAATAACAGGCTTTTTTTTTTTGGCTAATAGAATTTGAGTTTCTGCATTGACGGCTGTCAATCAACTTACAGGCGCATCTCTCAAACCTGTGAGAATAGGGCCGTACGCAGGCTGCTCCTGTTTAAAGTTGTCATATTGGAAGAGAGCGTCAGTCCTGAAGAATTTGCTGACCTCTGAAATGTCTATAACAAAATACAATAGAGTGCTGTTTGATAGGGCTTGCTGCTTTCCTCTTCCTCTGGCCATCAAAACGAAATTGAAGCAGAGCCACATTTTTACGTACAAGGTAAAAAATACTCATGGATTTCTGCGTTCTTCATTCGACAATAAAGCCATTGACAGTTGATAGCGTCGTATAGCTGAACTGTATGACTTGGGTACAATGTTCTGGGTATCTCAACACAAACTTCTTACAACAATTTGCTGGAATTTTTGCCAATTCCTCCTTGTAGGCTGGCTTGCTCAGACAATCATTTCAAGTTCAACCTCATTTTCAACAGGACTAAGATCATGGCTTTGTTAAGGCTCCTCAAACATTTATATTATTTTCCTTAAGCCACTTTACAATCAATTTGGATGTATGGCTGTGGTATGATTATAATTTTCTGGCTGATGTCTTTTAATCACAGTTCATTGTTTTCACATAATGTTCTTTCCTCATGATTCCTTCTACTTTAAGAGTTCCACAAGTCCCTTCCACAAAAAGACAGTCCAACGACAATACTGCTAAAACTGTACTTCACAGCTGGGAGGGTTTTCACATTTTTGCAGGCTTCCTTGTTTTTGCTCCACAAAAAAAAAAAAAAAAAAAAAAAAAAAACATTCAATTCAACTTGTACAACTTGTCCAAAATAAATAACTTTTATGTCCCAGTTATTTACAAACTGTATTTCGCTTTTTATTTTGGTTTTGGGGAAATTGCCCTTTTTTTCAAGCTTGAGGGGCCTTTTAGTCTATGTCAGCACAGGACATGTTTTATTCTGGATAGAAACTCTTGAAGCTTTTCTTTCTGTTACGAGGTCCATATACAAATGCTCTTTATTTACTTTGTTGCTCTAAATTAAACTAAAACGGTTTCATACATTGTAGGTAGCAACCTAAACATGCTAATGATTGTAACTTGCTAACATCGGACTGTTTCAATGTAATCAAATTCCGTAAGTCCCCGATGTACTGCCATGTTGAAGATACTTGCAGTGGTTAGTTAAAAGGTTTCCGACTAGAAACTGATCATTTTTTGGGGAAAATTTTAAGGTGGTTCTGCCACAAAAAAACCCGACTTAAATGCACCCAGATACTTTGGGAAATGAAACAAAAAAAACTGTGGAGAAAAAGTTGTTTTTAGAATCAAAATCCATATAAAAAGGAACTTTGGTCAGAGCATGGGCCCAGATCTGGGATCGTTGGTTCAATGGATAGATACAGTTTTTTGAAATTCTAGCTTGGAATAAAGTCTGGAAGTAAAATATCTGCATTCTAGACCTGATATTTTTTTATCACATACTTTACAGGCATCTTGGGCATTTTCTCTGAGCTTCCTTGTTCTTAAAGAAAGTTTAAGTATTTTTATTATGCAAGTAAAAAGTGTGAAAAATATAAATATTTTTTTTAGTGACGAAAATCATTCTATTTTTTGCCTAGATAGATGACTAATTGTTTTCTTAAAGCTTTTTTAGATGTTTAATCAGAACAGTTGCAAACACATTGTCACTTTTAAAAATTAGAAATGTCAAACAGCTGAAAACAGTTTTCATCTTCAACTCAGTTACTATTTAATCTGACTCATGCATTTGTTTTGCAGCTGAAGGCGCCATTTGCACTGATGGCATCATTATCCTCTTTCACTCAGTGACAACTTAAAGAAACAGCCTTCAGCAATTAAACCCACACTGAGCAGCACTCTGTTCTCGCCACAATCTAGTCAGTTCAAGAAAAGGAGCATAAAAAGGGATGCTCTAACTATGCTTTTTAATTTAGGGAGAAGCTCAATATACAGACGTGGACAAAATTGTTGGTACCCTTCCTTAAATAAAAGAAAAACTCATAATGGTCACAGAAATAACTTTAATCTGACAAAAGTAATAATAAATAAAAATTATATAAATGTCGACCAATGAAAGTCAGACATTGCTTTTCATCCATGCTTCAACAGAATTATTTAAAAAATAAATGCATGAAACAGGCCTGGACAAAAATGATGGTACCCCTAGAAAAGAATGAAAATAATGTGACCAAAGGGACATGTTAATCCAAGGTATGTCCACTAATCAGCATCCTAGGTGTCTACAATCCTGTAATCACTCAGTGGGCCTATATATAGGACTCCAGGTAGTCACTGTGTTGTTTGGTGACGTGGTGTGTACCACACTCAATATAAACCAGAGGAAGCAAAGGAAAGAGTTGTCTCAGGAGATGAGAAAGAAAATCATAGACAAGCATGTTAACTGTAAAGGCTATAAGACCATCTCCAAGCAGCTAGATGTTTCTGTGACTACAGCTGCACATGTCATTCAGTAATGTACGATCCATGGGACTGTAGCCAACCTCCCTGGACGTGGCTGCAGGAGGAAAATTGATGACAGATCAAAGAGACGGATAATCCAAATGGTAACAAAAGAGCCTAGAAAGACTTCAAAATAGATCCAAGCTGAACTTTATGCTCAAGGAACATCAGTGTCAGATCGGAACATCCTTCGCTGTTTGAGCCAAAGAGGGCTACATGGGAGACGAACAAGGAGAGGACAAATCATTAAAAAAAACAGACTGGAGTATGCCAAACTACATGCTGACGAGCCACAAAGCTTCTGGGAGAATGTCCTGTGGACAGATGAGACAAAAATTAAACTTTTTGCCAAGGCACATCAGCTCTATGTTCACATACGGAAAAATGAAGCATATCTACAAAAGAACACGGTCCCTACTGTGAAACATGGGGGAGGCTCGGTTATGTTCTGGGGCTGATTTGCTGCATCTGACACAGGGTGTCTTGAATCTGTGCAGGGTACAATGAAATCTCAAGACTATCAGGGGATTCTAGAGAGAAATGTGCTGGCCAGTGTCAGAAAGCATGGTCTCAGTCGCAGGTCACGGGTCTTACAACAGGAAAATGACCCAAAACACACAGCTAAAAACACCCAAGAAGGGCTAAGAGGAAAACACTGGCCTTCTATGAGCCCTGATCTCAATCCTATTGAGCATCTTTGGAAGGAGCTGAAACATGCTGTCTGGAAAAGGCGCCCTTCAAACCGGAAACAACTAGAACAGTTTGCTCATGAGGAGTGGGCCAAAATACCTGCTGAGAGGTGCAGAAGTCTCATTGACAGTTACAGGAATCATTTGATTGCAGTGATTGCCTCAAAAGGTTGTGCAACCAAATATTAAGTTGTGGGTACCATCATTTTTGTCCAGGCCTGTTTCATGCATTTATTTTTTAAATAATTCCGTTGAAGCATGGATGAAAAGCAATGTCTGACTTTCATTGGTCAACATTTATATAATTTTTATTTATTATTACTTTTGTCAGATTAAAGTTATTTCCGTGACCATTATGAGTTTTTCTTTTATTTAATGAAGGGTACCAACAATTTTGTCCACGTCTGTATTCTGCTGATATGAATCTGAGTCAAAGTACAACAAAGTGTTCCTCTATGCCACATTGCCAATCACCACAAAGGAAAAAAAAATTAGATTTCTTTCCCACTGAAAACTTTTGGAATCACTTTAATTCTCCTTAAGTGGCTCTGGTATTTCCTGTTAAACTAATTTGCTTGTCTGGAAATTAAGATAAGAAATCTGAAAGACATAAAATTAGTCCGTGGTGCATTTGAGATCAAAGCAGAGCAGAGAATCAGGAATGTTTATACAGTTTTTGGAAGTAATTAATTTCCTAACTTGGAAATGATTATCAATTAATAAAAAAAACAACAGAATCAATATATTTGTGTTAACGGTCCTATAAATCATAATTTTTACTTCCGATTAGAAGCCATGATATATATCTGTTGGGTGTAGATGGAGAAGAAAAGTCAGCAGACTACTTCCCATCCACTGAATATACTCAAGAAAAGTCTTTCCTGTTGCCTCGATAGAGCAAATCTAAATGCGGGGCATCCACTCCATAAGCGTTTTCATAAGACTCACTGTAGTGGCATATTGGGGTAATATTCCAGGCACAGCATGTCTTATGAATGCGGCACGGTGAGGCACCAATATTTCTGCATTTGTGTCAGCAAACTTGATAGTAACAAAAATATTGCAGCAAGGCCGGACTTATGAACGAAGATCCCGCTTTGCCACAACAAAGGGTGATGTATTGATGTGTGGAAAGTGTGCAGAGCCCAGTCCAGCAACAGTATGCCCATCGACAGCGCTGACAGTACGCCCAAGTTTACCCTTGTCCCGCCATCATGTAATGTTTTCTGAAAAATGATCAAGCCACATTGCCACCACAGGCTTTTACGCACTTATAAATGACCAAAAGGCTCCCATTGTCTTTTTACACAGGCTATTGTGTTACGGTATATTGTGTTACAATAGAAAAAATAATGAATCAAAACATACTTGTTAAAAAAAAATATTAAATATATATATAATATATATAAAAAAAATATATAAAAATGATTTAACTTTTTTACACAACTTATCTGCTTTGATTGCAAATTTTCATCCCCCTGTAATACTTGTCAATGCAAAAAGTAAAGTATGAAAATAATTAAAAATACAAAGAGCAAAAAAAAATTAAGTACACACAATGTTTAGGCCAAAAAACACCTTCCAAATAGTGCTGCTGTGCTAATGCTTGACAAACAAATGGCATTTACCAATTGACAAAAAAAGACAGAGTCATTGGACGTAGATAGCAATAATTGTATCTGAAATTTCAATGCATGTCAAAAATGGGCAAATTTAAATTAGGGGAGTTTATTTTGACGGAGAAAGACATACCAGGGACTTTTCTTGATGCCCACCCTGCAAATTATCAATTACCAGAACTGAAGCACTGGCTCCAATGTCATGGTCAAAATAAAAATGTGTCACTACAAAAGGGTTATTGAGAAGGTGAGGAGAGGTACTGCAATGACAATACAGGTTTATCCTGGAGTAGCTGGTGGCAAATAGTATGAACTGAAAAATAAAAGTCTCACTAGGAAAACAATGGCAGTTATACCCGTTACTGTGACAACACCTGTAAGCGCTGTTGTCACGGTAATGGGTTACTAATTCCACTGAGAATACATCTACGTGGTAAAATGTTCATTTGAAATATAAAATGTAGTTTGTGTTTTTTTTTTTTTCCTGTTGCCAAGATGTATTGCATTTCATATATTTATTATGATGGCATTCTTACCATTTTATGAGTCGTTTCTCATAACTTTGTCCAACATCAGATTTTGGTATCTAGAGCACTTTTTGCACAACCCCCGACAGCAGTGCTTAGTTTCTTTCTGTTTGAACACCTTTAAAAGATGAATTTACAACTTTGTGTTGATCCATAGACACCCATGTAAAATGCGCGCTCCTTTGTCTAGGGCTACCTCAAAGAATTTTTTGCGACGTTACGACACGTCCTATTTTTAGGTATTTTGAAAGCCCATATTACGTATTAAAGCATATAATGTATATATACGACCATTAAAAAAAGGTTTAAAAATCAGCCAATCAATTAGTGAGCTATAAGTTATTTCCTTAAATCCTAAACTTACACAAATATATATATATATATATATATATATATATATATATATATATATATATATATATATATATATATATATACACACTACCGTTCAAAAGTTTGGGGTCACATTGAAATGTCCTTATTTTTGAAGGAAAAGCACTGTACTTTTCAATGAAGATAACTTTAAACTAGTCTTAACTTTAAAGAAACACACGCTATACATTGCTAATGTGGTAAATGACTATTCTAGCTGCAAATGTCTGGTTTTTGGTGCAATATCTACATAGGTGTATAGAGGCCCATTTCCAGCAACTATCACTCCAGTGTTCTAATGGTACAATGTGTTTGCTCATTGGCTCAGAAGGCTAATTGATGATTAGAAAACCCTTGTGCAATCATGTTCACACATCTGAAAACAGTTTAGCTCGGTACAGAAGCTACAAAACTGACCTTCCTTTGAGCAGATTGAGTTTCTGGAGCATCACATTTGTGGGGTCAATTAAACGCTCAAAATGGCCAGAAAAAGAGAACTTTCATCTGAAACTCGACAGTCTATTCTTGTTCTTAGAAATGAAGGCTATTCCATGCGAGAAATTGCTAAGAAATTGAAGATTTCCTACAACGGTGTGTACTACTCCCTTCAGAGGACAGCACAAACAGGCTCTAACCAGAGTAGAAAAAGAAGTGGGAGGCCGCGTTGCACAACTGAGCAAGAAGATAAGTACATTAGAGTCTCTAGTTTGAGAAACAGACGCCTCACAGGTCCCCAACTGGCATCTTCATTAAATAGTACCCGCAAAACACCAGTGTCAACATCTACAGTGAAGAGGCGGCTGCGGGATTCTGGGCTTCAGGGCAGAGTGGCAAAGAAAAAGCCATATCTGAGACTGGCCAATAAAAGAAAAAGATTAAGATGGGCAAAAGAACACAGACATTGGACAGAGGAAGACTGGAAAAAAGTGCTGTGGACGGATGAATCCAAGTTTGAGGTGTTTGGATCACAAAGAAGAACGTTTGTGAGACGCAGAACAACTGAAAAGATGCTGGAAGAATGCCTGACGCCATCTGTTAAGCATGGTGGAGGTAATGTGATGGTCTGGGGTTGCTTTGGTGCTGGTAAGGTGGGAGATTTGTACAGGGTAAAAGGGATTCTGAATAAGGAAGGCTATCACTCCATTTTGCAACGCCATGCCATACCCAGTGGACAGCGCTTGATTGGAGCCAATTTCATCCTACAACAGGACAATGACCCAAAACACACCTCGAAATTGTGCAAGAACTATTTAGAGAAGAAGCAGGCAGCTGGTATTCTATCGGTAATGGAGTGGCCAGCGCAGTCACCAGATTTGAACCCCGTTGAGCTGTTGTGGGAGCAGCTTGACCGTATGGTACGCAAGAAGTGCCCATCCAACCAATCCAAATTGTGGGAGCTGCTTCTAGAAGCGTGGGGTGCAATTTCTCCAGATTACCTCAACAAATTAACAGCTAGAATGCCAAAGGTCTGCAATGCTGTGATTGCTGCAAATGGAGGATTCTTTGATGAAAGCAAAGTTTGATGTAAAAACAATCTTATTTCAAATAAAAATCATTATTTCTAACCTTGTCAATTTCTTGACTCTATTTTTTTATTCGTTTCACAACGTATGGTGGTGAATAAGTGTGACTTTTCATGGAAAACACAAAATTGTTTGGGTGACCCCAAACTTTTGAACGGTAGTGTATATATATATATGTAAATAATTATGTGCAATATGCAAGCATACAAATAGATAAGCTAATGGCAAGCATGTCAAAAAAAAGTTAGACAAAATTTTTTAATGTAAATATGTAACATGTATGGAACATAAGACAATATAAAAACATTCATATATTTATTCAATTAATACATAACATCTACAAACAAATCTCTGTAATTATATAACTAAAAGAAACGGTTTAATTAAAAAATACCATGAAATAGTAAATGAATAGATAGGCCTACATAAAAATCTTAGCAACTTTAGGAAAACCTAAATAAACGAGAACATATTAAGTAATCTAGTAGAGTGTGTAGTAGAAAAAGAAAAAAAGGACAATAGATACCCAATACTTCAATAAATAAATCCAATTCAGAAAACCGAATTATTTTAAACTTCAGTTTCAGCCTGGCTTTTAAATGAAATTGAGGTAAATAACTGCAAAAATACAACTCCATAATTTACACTCAGGGGATTTTTTTTCTCCATCTTGTAGAGCAGTGAGCAACCTCTGTGTCGACACTCCAAATCCTGCCTCCTGCCCATCAAACCCCGGCTGCTGAGGAGCAAACCACCTGAAGCATTGTGTATTCTGCCCCGACCCGCTCCCGCTGACTTGTTAGCATTAAACATATTTAACAGCTGGGGGTCTGAATACATAATGACATTCCCCGTGTGACCATACTGTACCTGCCACAGCGACACATCACCACCCCTGAGCTAAACAGTTCACCTCACAGTTGAGGTTGCACGCCACCGCAGCTGTGTGAATGCATATATTATTAGTTTTGGGGCGTGTAGGTCCCGGCGGGTACAATGGGGCATCTGCAAGCAATGATGTGATAATATGAAGAATAATAATCATCAGATTGGCTCCAAATGGGGGAGGGGTTGGTAAAGAAATTCCTGTAGGCTATAAACCCTTTTCTTCAGCTACAAATACATGCAAACCTGCTTGTGTTACAAACCAAGTTGTGTTCGATACCAGCTTGCTCTCCCAGTCAGACCGCCATCAGAGAAATATCGGAACTACAAGAAGAATTAATCTCTTGTGCAACCTAGTCTTGATATCGAGCGTGAATCACTTCAAGGAGCACAAATCTGCCGGTAACAACCTCTCTGGTTCCTACCTATAGGACTATAATGGTTCTAGGTCAACAGACATTGGGTACATGGAGGGAGGTTAATGTGAAGCAGATAGTGTGTTCGCTCTACTGCTGCCAAGAATCAGTGCTGCTTTTGTTGTATTAGACACAGTTGGGTAACGGTGATAGGTGAGCCGATTTGAATACACACACTTTAGATACGATTAGATTCTTTATCCATCAATGTGCATCCAGTTGTGAATCCAGGAGCACAGTTCTGTCTCCTCCAGTAGTTCACAGCATTAGCCAAACATATACTATTACTATACTATATACCTATAACACTATAGGGCCTGGGCTGTAAGCCTCCCTTATGGTGGAAGAAAAAATGCTAGAAAAAAAAGGTGTTTATTTCTTAGGTTATTTGCATCAATAATTTGTGGCATCAGATCCTCTGTAACTCTGCAGTTAGAAATCCTTCTTGTCCATCTTAAAGACTTAAGCAAACGACAAATTCTCTTTCAGTTTACACCGTTAACAGGACAATAAGAAATGTTTGCCTGCAGAAACCAAAGCAGTTTTCTGGGGGCGTTATTTCCTCTCTGTATTTTTACAGCACTTACCAATGTAAAAAGATATTACCTCTAGAAATGTGTCCCATTCAATGGCTCCAGTAGGGAGTCAGTACTTTTTCAAATGATCAGGCACTTTAGGATATATTGCTGTGGAGGGAGAGTCAATGTTTCTGGAATTGCTTTAAATTTTCATAATTTTGATTCAGTAAAGTTGTTTTAAACTCCTCCAAATGTAATTTTCTAAGCTAACTTCAACTGCAAAATAGTTTAAATCCCCAATCTGTGGACAAAGATGCAGTAAATCCTTCATTCAAATATTACAGTTTAAAACCTTTTTATATTCTGAGGCACCAATAAAAAGTGCATCATTAAGAGATTCTTAAGACAAGAGGCCCTTTTGCACTGGTATCAGTAATAAGGCCTCTCCAAAGTAAACATCTCAACTGCTCTACAGTCCAGAGGCAGCGTACTTTATTGTACATCAATGTGTCTGTTAATGTATTGCACTCGGTGATATAAGGTTTGGATGCAGCTGCTCAGCCTTGGAAACTCCTTCCATGAACTCTCTTGGCTTCGTTCTGGAGCTAATCATGAAGTTTTGGAGGTCTGTAGATATTGAGAGCGCAGAAAGTTGCTCTAATGCTTCATCAAGTTGCTGAAGCACCCAAGTTCAATGATTTGGAGGTTTGAGTGAATACTTTGGCAACAGATTAATTCTACTGCTAGAGACTGTTTTCCTAACATATTTCATTTTATTATAAATATATATTTTTTAATTTGAATGAAAACATACACTGTTCAGATACCTGGAAATATAACCGCACAATGGAGCCATTATGCTCAAGTGTTATACCGGATAATTTTAGTTAGACTTCTGGCTTTATGCAGATTATACATGGAATGATAAAACAAAAATAAATAGAACACATTTGACATTTAAATGCATGAGGATTCAACTTTAAATTGCTATAAAAAAGGCAGCAGAACTTGTCTTTTACAAATTAAAGCAGCAGCAGAGCAGATTACCAGAGTGCACATTAAGTGTTACACGAGTACAACATTAAGAGGGAGAACTTGGTGTGCTGCAGAATAATTCACCTGCATTAATGCCAGACATGGAGTGAGATAGGTATCATCTAGTCACAGAGTAAAAGCTACATGTTTTATGGAGATACATCTGCAGTGAAGCTGGAAGGTGGGGTCTGCTGGTGCAAGAGAACGACTGTCGACCACATTTGATTTAGGGCTGAAACTGGTTCATCCGGGAAGTGAAAAGGAATAGATGGAACATTTGCACAAATGATGACTAATTGCCAGAGCCTTGTTCCCACACGCCCCACAAATAAATGTGTCACCTGTTTACCGCCTACTTGACAGTGAGTAATCGCACAGTGAGAGACATCTGCCACAATACAGGGTGGTACTGCGGCGTCCTACCTCCATCCCAGCTAACTGGAGGGGAGAAAGTGAGCGCTTCAGGAAGTTATTGCGAAATTAAACCTGACCTCTTAGAAACAGAGAAATATCTACATTTATGCTTCACGTGAGGAAAACAGTAACAATTTGTCTCGCTCTTAAGAAATCAATGATCCATGCATATTATTGTCTCTGCATGTAAAACAAAATAAGCAACAAGGAATAAAATAAGAAGTTCGTTCAGAGGCAGTAATGTAGCACAGAAGGAAGCGTAAAGACACTTTTGAGACAAACATTGGAGAGCAAAAGTAGAAGGTGTAAAGCGGGGATGCAAGAAAACAGTTAAGCTAATATCTGCAGCAGATGGTTAGGCTAAAATTAAACCAACAAAAAGAATCACACACAAGCTTTCTGGCGACGGCTTTGGTATTTGTGTTTGTGTTGTATGTTCAAATAAACCTTTGAATGTTTAACAAGATGTGTTTGAAGCTTTCCATGATGGTGAACTGCATCATTTGGCTGAGATGAAATCAGGTACACTAGATATCAGCCAGAGCTTTAATAAAGTGCCTGGTATTTATATGTCCTTTTCATAAAATCTGTGGCTTATTTGTTGCTCCAGGTGTAATAGTGAGTCTGGGAAGAGCTGATGGAAGATATAAGGCAACTAATCCCCACTGGGTGTATAATTATTAGGCAAGTCTTAATTCCGAGGAGCTATTTATAATATATAATAAAACCCTTTAGCATCTCACCTTCATTTTCATACTTGAAGTGATAATGCTAAAAAAAGAAAAAATGTCCAAATTTTTTTTTTGAGATTTGAAAAAATAAACGGAAAAATATGGCTCCCGTCTTTTCAATAACAGTGATCGGCATTCCAGCCATGGAGTCTGACAGTTTCTTGCTCTGTTGAGGATTAGGAGCAACCACAGCGTCCCAGACACTGTTCAAGTTCTCAGTTTGGTTTAGGTCAGGTGATGAAAGGGGCCATATCATGCGTTTTTCACATAGAGGAATATTCAGATTCAGGTGATGGACCATCTTATTCCATCTTTTAAAAGACTTCTTGAAGAGAGTGTCTTCTAAAAACTGGCTGTAGGTTAAGGAGTTGATTTCCCCATCTTTAACCCAAAAAGCTCCAACCAGCTTGTCTTTAATAATACCAGCCCGTACCAGTACACAATCTCCACCTTGCAGGCGTCTGACAGGAACCGGACCTCTGAGCTCGTTACTGATCCACCCATGGGACCAAGCATCTGGTCTGTCAACAGTCTCACATCAAGTCATGATTTCAAAAATTTGTCTTCAGATGTTTCTTGGGGATAACAAGATCCTGATGGCTGTACGCTCAATTAATCTCAAAATCTTGGCAGTTAATTTGCGTCTTATTTTCTCAACACGTTAATTGCAACCCTCTTGACTATTTGCAACAAAAACAGGGCTTGACATTAACGTTTTGAGGCACTTGTCCTTCAGACAAGTAAATTTATTATTCACTTGTCCATGCACAAAAGTCACTTGTCCGGGTAAAGATGTATAATATCATTTATTTTTTTGTTTGTTTTACTAATGCAGAATTCTTTGAAAGCATCTTCATAAATAACCCAGTCGAATTCATCTTTCCATTTGGTTACAAATTTTTGTTCCCGTTTTAACTCATATGGTGCTGTTGGTGTAAGGTGACATTTTTTTTGATTTTCCTGGCGCTTGGCCGGGTCGTTTTAAAGATTTCCAGTTGCGGCTGCCGAAAAAGGCAGAAAATATGCGTCCCGCCCCTCCGTGTTCGGCTTTCAAGGAGGGAGGGAGGGGGAGAGAGAGAGACAGAGAGAGACTGAGAGAGAGACAGAGAGAGAGAGAGAGAGAGAAGCTTCCTCGTACTGTTTGACAAGAGTTCTTGATGGGGCGGCCAGAGCTTCTTTGCAGCTCGAGTCGGCGGCTTTGTGAACGTACAGTAACTTCACGAGCAGGTCTTTTCCGTTCCGTGTCTGTGTGTGTCTCGGCGCGCTGCGTTCTCTGTTCAATATTCCGCTCGGTGTTGCGCTGCACGTTCTGCTCTGTCGTTAACGGCACATAACGTTAATTAACATGGCATTTTATTTTGTTTGAAATTTAACTTGCCCAGTCGGACAACCAATTTTCTCTTCTACTTGTCCAGCAAAAAAAAATCCACTTTTCCCAGACAAGCGGAAAAGCCTTAATGTCGAGCCCTGACAAAACGATTGACGGTTTTGGGATTTTTTGGCCCATATGCCTAAATAAAAAAGCTGCCTAATATTGAAGCACACCTTGATGTAGTGTAGACCTCCTTAAGTCACACCCTCTCTCATTACTCTTACACTTGATATGATTAAATCCATGAGGCAGTCAAGTTTATCCAGCTTGGAGTTAGAAAATATGCCAAAAAATAATGAAAAGATCAAAACACTGCTGTTGTCTGTCTTAAAGGTTGTATATGGAAAATATTCATTAAAAGCTACATTAAAAAAGAAAAATACATCCGCGTAACTTCCGCAAGAGCAGAATGAAAGTACAACATTTCCCTGAAAATTTACTGTATACTTGAATTAAAATATAAAATGTACATTTAAATCTGGCAAAACAATGACATTATGTGTATATCTACCAGCCAGTAGCGCCCGCAGGTTGTGGGTTGACAGATACGGTCTCATAGAGACTATATATGTCAACTATATGCTCCGTGCAGCTTAGCTCACTCTGGGAAGAATGGTGGAGCCAGCAAGTCAAACGCTGCTTCAGATCCCCGGAGATATTATTATCCATCTCAGGAGAGGAGTGACCGCAGAGGAACAGAAACTAGAGTAGTTTTAGGTGAAGCCTACAGTGGATGGACCCACATAAAACATTCCCACGGCATCAAACACACATGGAAACGGTAACTTTCTCCTAGATCGGTAACTTAGCTCACTTGCTAACGTTAGCTGTCAGTCAAACTAATCTAAAATACATTCCTCACTGCATACAGTTCAGGTTGGTCACTGGACGTATCGGCAGCAAAATCAGGCAACCCAACAGCTGGAATGATGTTTTTATTGTTACAACTACAACCTAGATAAAATCGTTATCATGGTCATGTTCCATATTCAACCTTTAAATGTTTGCAATCAAACCATTTTTGATATTGTCGGAAAAACATTAAATAAAAATGATGAGTAAGATTCCTTCATTTCATGGAGGTTTAATAGGACTTGTTTGATCAAGTAAGGAGGAACAGTATTACAACGTATTCGCAACAACTGAATACTGTCTTCCACTAACAGACTGACAACTTTATAGATTCAGACAATCGTACTATTATCTACACCATATCAGTAAACATTTCTTCTCACTGACTACCGCAGACTCCCAGGTGTCTTCGTCTGATAGGACAGGCTCAATCTTAAGACAAGTCTGGATGTTCAGTGCTACGAGTGTTGTTTCCATGGCAATACAGGATGTAGGAATCTTAATATCAATTCATTTGACCTAACCTAATATTATACAGTGTTACACAATCAGACTATCACTATATCATGAAGAAAAAGCACACAATTCTCTCAGTATGTAAGAATACACAGAACAGATCATTCTTAATATACATTTTCCCATAACAGATATTTAAGAGTAAAACATAACTTGAGTTAAAAAACCAAAAAACATATCCAAACCAAACTGGCTGTATGTCAAATTATTAGGGGTGTGCCGGTACACCTAGTTGTATTAGAATGTTTCTGTATGGAGCTGTCAATCCGATACACACTTTTGTACTGAGTTTCTACTTGGACGCCTAAATGCGTTGCATATTAGTCAACAATATTCTAACCAAACACAGGGAAGCACTGCTTCTCGTTATGGCCAGAGACCCAAGGGAACAGGAGCTTGAACACCCTCCTTTGTAATTAAAGTCTTCTGTTTGGGAACACATCGGCTTCCGAATGAAGTATAAGAATGAGGAGAAAAAAATGCGTGGGTAAGATGAAACCATTGATACAAGTTCCCCCGTCTAGAGCTGTTTCGGCTCCAGCCACACTTGCCTAAAGGGAACTGGTAATGCTTTTAATCAGAGGGGAAACACTGTCCGACGGTCCTCTCAGGATCTGTTCCCCCTTGGCTAAATTGGTAAAATTTTGATTTGTTAATACTGCACAGAATGACCTGTTTATGGATAAGTTATGAAAACATTTTTGTTTTCTGAGAATATGTTTTTGGAGAGTTTAATGCAAGTAAAGTTTCATTTTAAATGTAACTACAGTATTACCAGCTTACTCAACAAAGACCTTTTTTTTTAAACCATTTTACTGTACCAAAAATGAAATTAACTGTGACATCAAACCAAGGTAAATACCGAACTGGGATGTTTCATGTACCGACACACCCCTAGAAAATATATTTACTTTCCTTGTTAAAAGATTAATTTATTGTGATTAAGCATATCTGTTGGTTCAGTTTTCCTAAGCACAAACAGGCCAAATTTCTGCCAAACATTTAGAAGAAAGATATCACTTAAATAGATACTAAAAAGAAATTCAAGAATGAAATGATCGCTAGAGATGGAGAAAATATGGAAAAAAAAATATATAGGCCTGGAGACTGTACTTGTCATCATAAAGATAATGGGAAACATAACATAAATAGGACCCTCTAATGGCCAAAATCACTGCTGTTAAGAATACATCTCACATTTCCATAAAAATGTCTTGATGATCTAAAGGACTTTTGAGAAAACACTCTGTAGACTGACTAGATTAATTAATTTAAACATCTCAAGTGCATTTGTGTTATGTAACAACATAATGATCAGTAAATCCACTCCTGAATGGCTCCTAATTTAGTTAATGAGGGACGAAAAAACTATGATGGCAGTTTAATCTCCAAGGCTGAAATCAGTTTTTAGGTTTGGCTTTTTTTTTAGCTGCATATATGGTCAGGGTGACATTTCAGTCCGAATAGAAAGAGGAATGAGGCTTTATATATACACTACCGTTCAAAAGTTTGGGGTCACCCAAACAATTTTGTGTTTTCCATGAAAAGTCACACTTATTCACCACCATACGTTGTGAAATGAATAAAAAATAGAGTCAAGACATTGAGAAGGTTAGAAATAATGATTTTTATTTGAAATAAGATTGTTTTTACATCAAACTTTGCTTTCATCAAAGAATCCTCCATTTGCAGCAATTACAGCATTGCAGACCTTTGGCATTCTAGCTGTTAATTTGTTGAGGTAATCTGGAGAAATTGCACCCCAAGCTTCTATAAGCAGCTCCCACAATTTGGATTGGTTGGATGGGCACTTCTTGCGTACCATACGGTCAAGCTGCTCCCACAACAGCTCAACGGGGTTCAAATCTGGTGACTGCGCTGGCCACTCCATTACCGATAGAATACCAGCTGCCTGCTTCTTCTCTAAATAGTTCTTGCACAATTTCGAGGTGTGTTTTGGGTCATTGTCCTGTTGTAGGATGAAATTGGCTCCAATCAAGCGCTGTCCACTGGGTATGGCATGGCGTTGCAAAATGGAGTGATAGCCTTCCTTATTCAGAATCCCTTTTACCCTGTACAAATCTCCCACCTTACCAGCACCAAAGCAACCCCAGACCATCACATTACCTCCACCATGCTTAACAGATGGCGTCAGGCATTCTTCCAGCATCTTTTCAGTTGTTCTGCGTCTCACAAACGTTCTTCTTTGTGATCCAAACACCTCAAACTTGGATTCATCCGTCCACAGCACTTTTTTCCAGTCTTCCTCTGTCCAATGTCTGTGTTCTTTTGCCCATCTTAATCTTTTTCTTTTATTGGCCAGTCTCAGATATGGCTTTTTCTTTGCCACTCTGCCCTAAAGCCCAGAATCCCGCAGCCGCCTCTTCACTGTAGATGTTGACACTGGTGTTTTGCGGGTACTATTTAATGAAGATGCCAGTTGGGGACCTGTGAGGCGTCTGTTTCTCAAACTAGAGACTCTAATGTACTTATCTTCTTGCTCAGTTGTGCAACGCGGCCTCCCACTTCTTTTTCTACTCTGGTTAGAGCCTGTTTGTGCTGTCCTCTGAAGGGAGTAGTACACACCGTTGTAGGAAATCTTCAATTTCTTAGCAATTTCTCGCATGGAATAGCCTTCATTTCTAAGAACAAGAATAGACTGTCGAGTTTCAGATGAAAGTTCTCTTTTTCTGGCCATTTTGAGCGTTTAATTGACCCCACAAATGTGATGCTCCAGAAACTCAATCTGCTCAAAGGAAGGTCAGTTTTGTAGCTTCTGTACCGAGCTAAACTGTTTTCAGATGTGTGAACATGATTGCACAAGGGTTTTCTAATCATCAATTAGCCTTCTGAGCCAATGAGCAAACACATTGTACCATTAGAACACTGGAGTGATAGTTGCTGGAAATGGGCCTCTATACACCTATGTAGATATTGCACCAAAAACCAGACATTTGCAGCTAGAATAGTCATTTACCACATTAGCAATGTATAGCGTGTGTTTCTTTAAAGTTAAGACTAGTTTAAAGTTATCTTCATTGAAAAGTACAGTGCTTTTCATTCAAAAATAAGGACATTTCAATGTGACCCCAAACTTTTGAACGGTAGTGTATATATATATATATATATATATATATATATATATACATACACATATATAAAGATTGACAAGGTAATACTTGTTTTACATAAGAAAAAAACTTTGCTCTTGCATTAAATTTTCTTATCAAGAGTAAGCTTGGAATGTTTGGGGTGATGATTCATCCGTATGTTTATGACGTGGCCCCTACGTGGACCAATAAAGGGTCTCAGAGTCGAGGGGGATGAGACATTCTGGACTATTTTGTGTTGGCTTATTGCATGAAATCCTGATAGAAAATCTTAGAGTTACAAGTAATGTGAAAAAAACCGTGGAAACTTTTAGGAAAGTGAATACTTTGCAAAGCCATCTTCTCATTTGCAATGAAAATACATTTCAAACCAACAACTTTGAAATGAAAAAAAAAACTGTTAAAATCCCTTACATTCATGAAAACTTTCCAACTCTAAACAGAAAGACATTCCTGAGATCCTGACAGGGAGAACCACCATTTCCATCATGCAGGCCGGGCCTACAACAGCCACACATCATTACAAAGTCATTGAGCTTTTCCAGCTTCTTTTTGAGGCTAAGATCAAAGGCAGCAAGCTAACAATGCATGCTTGAATGCCTTTTTAAATGAATTAACTGTCACACTGAGACAGCTAAGAGTTCTTCAGAAATATCTAACTGACCTCCTCCAAGTGCTCACACAAGTGAAGACAAACGTGAGCCAATCCCACTGCTATTAAACAAAAAAGCAAATTTTTTTTACAGCTGCTGGGGGAGAAAATTAGTTTGTATTAATGGATCAGTGGTCATGAGATGAGCAGGTAACATGCAAATCACCGCGCAGCTCACCTTGACAACCACAAGGAAACAAAAGAAGAAAGCTAAATAACGTAGAGCTCCCACACGGCACGAGGTCATCACTGAATAGCTAGCAGTGATTCAGACAGTTCGTTAAAAAGAGTTGATAGACTCCCTCGCCTTGCCTCCGTGTCTCCTCGTTCTGTGAAAAGCTGCACTGGGGTGATTGATGGCTGAATGCAGGCCTTAATTTGTGGGACGTGAAAAGATTGCCGGGCTACAATGGCTGACAAAACAGGAACAAAGGAAGAGGAGCTATAGATGGAGGACAAGCGGAAAATGAAGATGTGAAGATTCATTGTTAGTCCCCGTCACGAGATAAGTTGACATTTCTTGGTGTGGCGCATCACTGATGTCCGCTTAATAAGGTGGTACAAATAAGCTGGATTGTTTTTATTTACATTTTTAAATTCTATACAAAAACAAATGTTTTAATAAATGTGCAAAATAGGGTCAGACAGTTGTCTCCACAGGGTCTTGCCCTAAGGAGCACAAACTGTCACAACTTTTCTTTTCAAATCATGTTGTAGCTCAGTGAAGGTAAAATAAGTTCCATGAATAAATAAGATTTAAAAAAATAAATATTAAGCACAGCTGAAAGCTGCCAAAGATTGATGACCTAAAGTTTATAAAACATAACACAGGCATCAAAACGCAAAAGTAGTGGGATGAATGTACCCAGTTTGATTTCAAGTTCATTAATTGAAGATTATTGGGTGAAATCTTCAGTGAGAATGAGGAAGTGAGGAAAAATGCTGCCTGTAAAACCATCCAGGACCTAAAAAACCAGCAACCAACTCTGGAATTGAAAATCACTCTTAGGTAGGGCTAGGCAATTATTCACATTTTAATTGAAATTGCAAAATTAAAAAGCAAAGTAATTGTGTGGTGTGCTTCAATTGTTTTGCCAACTGACCAATCCAGTTAAAGCACTGTCTTGTTGTTAAGCTAACTGGCCAATCAAGTCCCAGAAAAAACATGTTATACATGAAAGCAGGAGGCCCAGTCTGTTAGGTAAAACAAAAGTGCAGTGTCATGCAGGCTTGGCCGGTATACCGGTTCATACAGAAAACCGGTGTTTATTTTCGTTATGATATGAATTTTAATATGCCGATATACCGGTGAATAGCTCAGACAACTTCCGGAACGTTCCTCGAAAAGAGGAGTCACGTTTAAAGTTTACAGATGTATCATCTTTACAAGGTCAGAGGAGAACCGAACGGCATATCTTTAAAAAGCGCTATTGCGAGTAACCAGTAGATGGGAGTGTGGAGCGCTATTTGACCGTCTGTAGGTAAACGCGGTCAACGGCAGCAAAACCAGAAGGAAAGAAATCAAAAATAGCTGTAAATATGTTTTACATACCATCTATGATACTTCTGCCTTCTTTTTTTCAGTTAACAGAATTTTAAAGGTAATCTCCAACGGTCGCCATGTTTATTTTACTTCTTCTCTGCCAAAATACGGTCTGAGTCTGTACTCTGCCCCCTTTGCGGGATTCTTCAGTACTACATGCAAAGCCAGTGCAAGATGCAATTTGCTGCTGCCGTCAACGTGAGGTTTAAAAACATATATACATTCAGCCTTAGAACATCAAGAATGTCTACCAGAATCTTAATCATTTTAATTATTTTCATATCTGTATCTGGAAAAAAACATGATGCAGTCCATATGGCAGTAAAATGGGCTATTTAAAGCACATTTTTATATCACTCATTCCTATAAGATGATGTGGATATGAACAGTCTTATCTTTCAAAAAAAATACTGTTAAATACCATAATACTGATATGTTTTAAAAAAAATACTGTGATATGAAAATTTTGCTATACTGCCCAGCCCACAGCCAGACTAAACCGATCTGTAAAATCTGTGGACGGACCGTTTCAACAAAGCTAGGTAATAAAACCAATCTATTTAATCACCTGAAATCCCATCATCCCTCTGAGAACAAAGAGACACACTCAGTTATGATGTGATGTGACGTTGCTGGCAATACAACAGTAGCAGGATGCATGCTCTGTATGTGAAATTAATAGTGAGGGCTTTATTTAAATGATTTTTTCATATTATTGTTTCGATAAGAGAAAAATAGAATTGAAAATTGAGATAATTCAAAATAGTGTAAATAGTTGAGATTATTTGATTTCCATAATAGCCCACCCCTACTCCTAGGTTAAATATGCTAAAGCAAACAGTCAAAACACTCACCACTCCAGTCGGCTATCACCTCTAGGCCTGTGATTCCCAACCGTGGTCCTCAAGGCACATTGCCCTGAGCGTTTTAGAAGTTTTTCTGCTTAAACACACCTGACACCGACTATTGCAGCTCGGCAAAAGCCTGTTAATCAGTCACCAACTGAAATCAGCTGTGCAGAAGCAGGGAAAAACCTAAAACATATAGGGAAGTGTGCCTTGAGGACCAGGGTTGGGAAACACTGCCCTAGGCCTCATCCTGTAGATGAGGACAGAACAAAACAACAGTTTCTTCAAACTGGTGTTTTTCCTAAAGTTAGTCCTCAAGTTGAAGTGGTATCAGCCAGAGAACCTCACTCACCAGTTGTGTTCTGTTGCAGTATGCGGCAGCCTGTAATTAGTGAAGAAGCCACGTAAATGGGGAAGTGCACTTGTCCGGTGTCAGACAACCAGATGGTCCAATCCTTGAATTCGGAAAGATCTTTGCTATTGGCCAAGGTTTTTAGAGAAATGTGGCAGAACCCCCCTTTTTTTTCACTTTTCTTTTCAATCTGCACAAAATATGTATAGGTATGCTGTGTTAAAATGATGTAAAAGGTACATGATTTTTTTTTCTACTAGCTTGTTAGGTAATTCAGTATAGCATCTCTAACCCCGTCACCAATGGGCTGAACCCTGAAGCATTTCATTAAACAAAAATGAGTTTGCTTCAATGCTGGTTAGCATTGTTACTACATGTGTACGGGCATTAGCCAGCACTCCCATGAGCCCCAATAATTCTCACCAGAATAGTTTTACATTAAGGAGCAACACAAATCTCTCTGTTCTTTGCATAATCGATTTTTCAAACTTAAAGCTGTCAAACTAGTTACCCAAAAACATACTGTATAGTCACAAAACGTCAAGCTAATGCTGGCTTTGTTGGGATGCATCGAAATTTAGCTTACCTCACTTTCACACTGCATTTAATAAGCCGACAATATACCAGCAGCTCATTTGGGAACGCTATAACAAGAAGCTAACCAGTTTGAGTAGCAGGCAAGACAGCAGCAGGTTTCACTTGTAAATGAAACGAGATCCATGTTTTCCAGTTTCCTGTTTTTTTGCATGATTAAAGTATACTTTCATTTTGGCTTCAGAGTCTTCAACTTTTCAAGTTTTCCTCTCTGGAACAAGCTAATCTTCAGCCTTTTACTAAACACTTCTATTTTCTCTTGCTTTGACGCACTTTCCATTATTCTCCATGCCTCTTCTTCCTCCTTATCGTTTCTTCTCTTCAGTGTCTTTAAGTAGATTTCAGGTAATTACCGTCACAAAAAAAATGTACTCAAACACCGACTATGTGACTAAGTCACAGGTATGCTGGAGTCTTTCAAGATCATTTACAGTACACTTGTCACGACTGTGCAGAGAAGCCAGCCATGAATGTCATTATTTACACAAATTGGTGTGTTGTTAGTGCTGAAACACTCAGTCTTTAAGCATGTGCACTTTGGTTCAACCTGCAATTACAGAAGCCGCCACTCATGGCAATTTTGAAAGCAGCCAAAATAGACTGAAGGTGTTTACATCATCAAAAGCTCCTGCAATCGGAGGAGAGCTGAAGATGCAGATTAAAGAGCAAAAACTTGACTAAATGCTGCCTGTTCCTCGGATACAGATGGAGCCCTTCTTAGAGCTGAGGAGGGGAAATATACAGAGATGACAGGTAGCGTTAACCAAGAGAGGAGAAACATGGAAAAAGTGAGCCATTCCAAATGCAGAGTGAATGATGATCAGCTTTACATCACAACAGAAAACACTGTCAGACATCCAGGATGTGCTTCAACTGTGTTTCTCTGCAAAGTTTCGTGTTGAGAATATTAATATCTGAGGGAATGAAAAATACTTCCGAAAACATGAACTTTTTTGATGGTTTGCTTCAGCAAAGAGGAAGAAACTGCTCCAATAGAATCGAATGGTCAGCTAATGGATTTTTATCAATATTTTTTAAAACATGGTTGGGATTTACAGGCGAATTTTTCACCGCTCTCTGACAGAGCGGTGAAAAATACCTGTCTGCATCCATTGATCCATCCATCCGCACAGTGTTGATTTTGTGTTTATTGTGGAGGTTATAAAAATAAGGTGCAATAGGCAAAATCCTTAGAATAGTCATATTTCTATTTTTTACAATTATATATGTTTTAAGGCTGAAAAACCCTTCTCCAGACACTTTTCTCAAAAATGTACTCACATTCCTTACTAGTTTAAATACTCTCAAACATTAAACTTTTGTAGATTTGAAAAGAAAAAAGTATTAGTATATGGCAGTTTCTTCGTCCGCACGCCGCTCTGGTGTGTCTTTTTCCACTGAAGGCAGGTGTCTGTTTCCGAGTGAGGAACAAAGTTATGTGCTGTTATGTGTGTTATGTTTGTGCTGTTTTTTTCTTCTGTAAGACAAGATTCTTATAACCAGACATGTTAAATTTGGCAAGCGCAGGAGACACGATAAGGAGATTGACAATCGCCTCAAATCAATCAGGACGCAGAACACAATGCGGGTTAATACCCTGTAAATAAAGCATGTACAATTGCATTGTGCAATAATTTTTTAACATTTTAAAAATCAGCGTAACAGCGAGGCCGTGAAGGGTGAACCACATTACAGCAAGGGACCACTGCACATCAAAGTCTGCTTTCGTTTCTCTTCCATTTTCCATTCAGCTTCGTCTTTTAAGCTCATACGTGCAGAATTGCGCACAAAAGACAAGTACTGTAAGGAGTTCTGCTGTTGTAACTTTGTTTGGGGAAATGGTACGTGCGCCCGCCGCACTGGTAACGTTAAAGATTGAAAATTGCGCAATGACACTCCAAGGGAAATTTGGCCTTCATAGCTATTCATTGGTAAGGTCATCACTCAAACAAAAAAACATATAGCTTGCTTGCAATGATTTAGGTATGTACTGCCCCCTATCACCAGAAAAAGTACACACAGTCACTTCAAAGGGGTACATCTTGCAAAAATCTGTGGCTTCCAAATAACATTTCCCCCCACTGTATGTAGAGCAAACAATAGAGTCGTAGTGATCAGACAGAGCTTCCTCCAAAATCCAACAGCTCTCAGACCGTTTTTTAAGAAATGTGTGATACAGGACAGCCTGTTTTCCATCAGGCTGTACTGTCAGAGAGTCCAGTTTGACTAAATTGACGGTCACCTCATCTCTACCAAGAGCAAGACCCCTTTAACTGAAGTTGCACCGAAACATGCACCAGGGTAATACTGTAGCTCCCACAGCACTCTTGTCTCCAGCATCTCTGCCATCCACAGAAATTAGACCAACAGTTCACTGGTCTGAGAAACTGCTGTGTGACAAAGTGTTGGAAACAGATGTGCACACACTTCCTTTGAAAAAAATAAACACGCATACAAAAATATAAAACCAAGTACACACACACAGTGACAGTGTGTTAAGAAGCTGTGGTTCCCATCTACAGAAGAAATTTGCACCAAATTGGAATGGGATGCAAAATAAATAAAAAAAACGCATGAACTTAAAATGGGATGTAGATTCAACCATGAGATGGAGAGTAGAAACTGGAGAGAACAACACCTGGAAAAAGCACGAGAAGGTGAGGAAAAGGGACGAGGGGGCAGGTTGGTGTGAACAGCAAATTAATGGTTGCCATGTCTGTTTTTTTCATTCTAGCTCCTCAAAGGATCTGGGGTTAGACTGAAGGTTAGGTGCTAATTATTGTTAAGGTCCAACAACAATAAAAGAATAGTATGATGATTTTTGTTTTCTTCAGTATGAATACCTGATGAGACAAATAGCTTAAATGAAGCTTGCAAATCACTGTTAATTTGACAGTGAAGCAACAGAAAACTAAACTGTTTCTTGAAACACAGGATATATTTAGCAAATATTTCTATTAATAAGACAACAAGTAAATGAATGAACATTAATTATTATATCAGTAATCTAGAATTTCCATACTTTGATAAAATAGTTACAAAACCTGGTCTATGTTGATTTGTTTAAAATGCTAAAATGCCAAAACTAATGATGTCTATTTTGATTTAAAGTAGGACTTGCACTAGGCCATCCATTCATTTTGTTTCCTTGAGTCATTCAGAAGTGAATGTGCTGGTTTGGATTATTGTCCCCAGCGCAACCCAGGTGAACTTATGATCAAATACCAATTATCTTAACGGGCTTTCCACTAGAAAGCAGTGTTCTATCAACTACAGTATGATTGCTGCTGTTGATAATGTTAGTAATAGATTAACAGCAATTATTCTGATGATTAATCAAGAAATCAGAATAAGGGATTTTGCTTATTTTAATTTTATGATTTAAAGGTTGGATATAGAGCATTAGCACGATAGCAACATCTAGTTTATCTAGGTTGTCGTAACAACAATGGAAACATCATCCCAGCTGTTGTGTTGCCTGGTTTTGCTGCCTATACGCCCAGTGACCAATCTGAACTGTGTCCAGCAATTAATGTTTTTTAGAGGAGTTTAAATGACAGCTAACATTAAGAAAGTTAGCAAGTGAGTTAGCTTACCAATCCAGGAGGAAAGTCACCATTCCCATCTGTTTAATGCAATGGAAATGTTTTATGTGTGTCCTACTAGTGTAGGCTTCACCTAAAACTACTCTAGTTTCTGTTCTTCTGCCGTCACTCCTCTCCTGAGACAGATAACAAAATCTCCGGGGCTCTGAAGCAGCTGCTTGACTTGCTGACTCCTCCATTCTTCCCAGTGTGAGCCGAACATATAGTTAGAGAAACCGTATTTGTCCACCAGCAGCTACTACTGGCTGGTAGATGTAAATATAACGTCATTGTCGTGCCCGAGTTTAATGTGCATTTATTATATTTTAATTCAAATATAATTTTTTAAGGAAATGTACTTTCACTCTGCTGCACTTTCTTTATTTGTGCTTGTAATAACTGATTAATAACGGGTTATATAAGCTTTTGCAATGTTAAAATACTTCTCACCTGCTGATTTAAGGCGACGAAAAGGCTGGCGAAAACATGGCGCACAAGGAATGCTTCCTTTTAAGATGCTCCATGACTGAGGACATGTGTGGAACACTCATTTAGTTTTGCGATAAACACTGTACTGTTTTTTTTCTCTCGATTTGGCTTGTAGCGGTCTCATAATTTTGACAGTTTTTGCAGCAGTAATTCTTCTTTACACTCCTCAATGGCTTCATTTCTGTCAGAATTCCTTTAACATTGTAGATCGTTGGTAGCATAAGCTAGGTGATTGGGTTGTGTAACCAAAATAATCATGTGGACGGAACGTAACAGGGGAAGAACAACATGTGTAATTGAAGTAGCTAACCATGTGGACGAGAGGTATAGTAATATTACATTAAAATGATAAAATGGTATATGGCCTCTATATCTATAGCGCCTTTTCAGTCAAAGTATAAGAAAATGCTCTACACATCATTGAGTTATCCACCCATTCACACCTGGTAATGGTGGTCTCCAGAGCTGCCCTGGGGCAGAATGGGGCAAGAGTTACTCAAACAATCGTTTCAGTCCTAAACTACAGCACCATGTCCAAGTCCTGAGGCAGAAATCAGTCCCACACCCTCCCACTACCTGTCTGTATGATGAAAAACTGTTAGGTTACAAGTCTTTAGGATTATCAAGATGTTTATCAGAGAAAATATGGGCTACGTCTTCCAGTTATTTGTACTAAAGATTTGTTTTAACCATAGATGTCCCTAAATTATGTATTTTCTTTCCAGTTTAATTCTTGTGAAAACTGAAATCCCTTGGATGTTCTGGGCTCTTTTAGGACCTACCAAATGAGTTTGCAATAATTCAGGAGTAATTTCGGGAGGCTAGCCAATCCTGGCAAGGTTACTTATCATTTTTACTTTTCATATTTTCCATTTGTGGATAATGGCTCTCACTGCAGTTCGGTTCAGTCCAAAAGCCTTAGAGATGACTTTGCAATGCTTTCCAGTCTGATAGACATCTATGATATATCATATTTCCTTAAATTTTTGTAGATCGGGGCATGATGTGATGTGTTGAGAACTTTTAGGATACATTTTTTCATACTGGTTCTATATAAGTAATTTCTCCAATCGACAGGCTCAGCCTGGTAAAATTGAACTAATTTTCCTAAATCGAAAATCTCAGTGGCACCCGTTCTACACAAAAAACAAGTCCAAACAAAACGAGACATGCCAACAGCTCAGGCAACAACAATACAGATAAACAATGCGCAATAAAAGATTTAAAAAAATAGATAAATTAATCAAGCTAAACATATAAAGTTGTGGTATTTCGATATACTGTAAACAGTTTTATATCACATTTCTGGTAATATTGCACTGAAGTCGGACAGTGTGATGGCAGAATTAGTATAGGGTTTGGCAGGTGTATATGTGGGTGGGTGGGTGGATGGAGGCAACAACTCTGGGGAAGAAAGTGGTCAAGGGTGATCAAATACTTTTTGAAATAAACCCAGGTTGGTTTAAATAGCTTTTTACTTAAAATAAATCTGTATCATTTGTTTACATAGATTGTATTTGTCTGAGATTAAGATTTGTTTTATGATCGAAAAAACAAAATGTAAAAGAGGAGTTTTCGTAGCATGGTACATTGAGGAAATAGGATGAGTGGTAAATGTCTCTGTTTAACAAAGCGTGCCCCGATTATGAAATCCATCTAAAAATGTTTCAGAGGCTGTGGGCAGTTTTTGGCTCATAGTAGCTCAGCTCTTGTTGATCTGAAATGCTTTTTGATTTCACACTTGCAGCCAAATGGAAGATGAAGAGGCAGTGAAATATCAATAATTGATCAGCCTCCAAACCCTCGGGCATTTCCCTCGCTTCAAACCGTGACTGGATCTTCTGGAAGGCAAGGTCACATGGTAGTGACTATACTTCATTAGCAGCGCAAATTTCACACAGTTTGCTAATATATTCGCACCATTAGCACCTGCATAATGAGCAGCAGGACACTGTTTAGCATGCAGTAAACACCTGCTCGGCCCCAAATCATATTTCGCCGTTTCCCATCGTCAGCAACTCTTGCAGTGGAAGGTGTGGGAGATGACAGTGGGAGCTATTTGTATTCTTCTAAATCTCCAGTAAAGAGCTGCAGAGGCTAATGGGGGTTAACGGGGACCTTCACTTAAACACACGGCAAGCTCCCAACTCTCCAATTTCTGAGGGGTTACAGGGAGGCAGAAGTCCATGTACTAACCCCTCAATTTGCTTGTTCATATCGGCTTGGCTCAGAAGGAGTTATGGAGGTGTGTGTGTGTTGGAGGACGAGCCAGCGAATACTTGGAGAGAGGGTGGTGATTAAAATTAAACTGGTGATGAAAAACCGACTGGAGGGCAAACATATGTGCTGCTTGCTAATTTTAGAATGCATCTTTCTTTTAGTTTTATTTCCTTATTTATTGCAGATTATTCTGGTTAGCTACAGGTATACTGGTACCGTACCCTTAAACCACTTATGATAATACTCTACCTATAAAAAATCCAGAATTGCCATAGGTAAAAAGCTTTGGGCCCCCCAAATTTAGGTCAAGTTGCTGCAACTGAAAATGACTGACCCTGAAACATAAACTTTCCAAGAGCTTTAAACTCTTAAAGTTAAAGGTCCAAACTTAACTCTGGAAAGCATAAAGCATTATGTTCTGTTTTTAAATAAAACATTTTAACCATTTTTTATTTTATATGTATTCTTTCCTGTTTTGAGAACGAGTATAAGCCTGTAAAAGCACCCGATGACAACCCTTAAACCTTCATGGAAATAAAGTCACCTGAATTTAAACCAATGCTATGAGAGGAAAATGAGGAGAAAGTTACGCTACAGTATACATTATAGAACATATGACGTATCGGATTGGAAACAGCAGTTTCCATAAACTAAAGCAAAGATGTACTCTACAGTAAAATGAAAACACTTTATTCCTTCATCCACACTGGTTAAATTATTGATTTTGAATGTAAAAACACCATAGCTCTGAATCATATATTAGCTTTACATTTCCACATTCCATTTACTGCGTGTAAAGGTTCTGAATTATGAATCCCCTGTGGAGAAATTTGACCCGAGGCTTGGAGTGCAACCATGAGGCTCATAAAGAGAGTATTATCTCCATTAGAACATGATGTTTCAATGTTGTGACTAAGCTCTAAAAGGTCTAGATAACGAGTTTTTATTTTACAAGCTGGCTGCTCCCTGGGAAACTTAGCTGGTTCCAACAACTGGAGAATATTTTCAATTTAATTTAGTTGATTCTTTAGTTTTTTCCCAGATTTACACTCTGCTCTTATTCAGATCCATTTGGACTTTTTTTAAGCTCTGTTTGGTTTAATAAAATGTCTGCACAGAATCCAAAAAGTGAACTGGGAGATGGTGGAACGAATTCCTTTAAGATTCCTCTTATATGTGGGCAGGCAGGCCGTCCAACCCCAAAGACCACAGTTCAGCTCTAATATTTGCAAGTATTCACTAAGATGAGGTGTCCTTCAGCAAAACAGTGGAGCTCGGCTCAGCCTTGTTTTGAACGTGACCCTGCAGTCACCTCAGTGAGGAGAAAAAAAATCTCATTCTAGTAGCAACAAATGAAATATTTAAAGCTACAATATTCAAACAATATTACCAAGGTGAAATGTTTAGACACAACCCATGAAAGTGCTTTTAAGTTCTGACAGGGAGGTCACACAGTGTTCAAGATTATGATGCAGGTTTAAATATTTTCAAAAATCAACCAATTTCTATTTTTTGGGCCCATTTACACCAGACAAAAGCTGCCATTAGTGCTGTAAAATGAGCTGGATCATAACTTTCTTTGCCAAATAGGTTTGTGGAATATAAGAGAAGCAAAGGACACTATGTTTTAAGTTTTTTGCTTTCACACAGTACGTATTAATAACCTATTTGGCTAGGTTTAGGGAGTATAACTGCCCTCAATTCCAACACATGATGTAAATAAAAAAGAAAAAGAAAAGGTAAAAAGAAAATACTAAAACAATTTAATCAAAGAAAATAAATATATATAGTCCGGATGTTATGCAGCCATACTTTGTGCTTACTGGGTATATTATATAGGTCTGAGGGTTACAGACTTTGGGGGTGTGGATGAAACTTTTAATTTATCCAGTGAATTAAGCCTCACAGTCTGTGTCGGACTAAATTCCATTTAATATTAGACCGTTTTTGAAACTGTGTGACATTTTGCAAGCATAATAGCAGATTTTAGTTAGACGTTTTATCTTCAATATGTCCCGCAACCTTCTGCTTGCAGCTGTACTTGAAGTCTGCAGAGTGAACACTGGGATTAGCTGAATGTAATAGTGTGAGCAGGAACCATCTGTTCTGGAAATGTCCCCAGAAAACAGTTTATTGTTGTTGCAGCTCCCAGAGATGCTAGATCTCTGGAATCTGTAACCTTTCAATAGTTTAATAAAAACCTTTTCCATTCCCCACTTTATTTTTGCCTTAACAGTTAATTTACTGGAACATTATGTCCTGTCGCGTCTGTGTGTCGCTTTTGATGAGCTTTGGGATTGAATAGTGTAAATTTATGTGGCTCAAGGGTGTGGAATTCAGTGTTCTGCGTCAGAGCGAGGTATGTTTCAATCTGGTGTTATTTTTTCCTGTTTTATTCAGCAGCAACCCAACTGGAAGTCAAATGACAATGCCCCAACAGTGTCTCCATATTGTCAGATTATTGCTGGACAAAATAATCCGAAAATAGGGCAGGGAATCTGTTTTACTTTCAGTTTAAAGCCTAGTGCACCCTGTGGCTAGTGAAACTTCATCAGCACCAACAGAGTTTCTATAGTGTTGAATGAATAACAATCTCAATAGATCACTGCTGAGATAATTGAGTAGCACTTCTATAAATACTGCAGTAGTGGTGAACATGGATGTGATGGGCGATGTAGTGCTGAGTTCCTGACTCTTTTAAGCATGCACTTAGGGGTGTGCGATGTGACGATTTAAGACCGTGAAACGACCTACATGTGTGCCGATCCGCCATTCTTGACAGATCGTTTTATCTCGATTCACAGTTCTGCTGCTGTATTTCTCCCTCTGTGTGCGAAGAAAAGCCTTCGGTCTCTCTCCCTGCTCGAAGCGAATTACCCCCCGGCCCTCCCCTCTCCTCCCTCCGCCTTCGCGTATGTACAACCTGTAAACATGCATGGTGTTGCCGCGACAGAGAGTAAATGAGGATTTCATTCTGAAGAGAAAGTCCTCATCCATTATATGGAACTGGTTTGGTGTTTTTACCAGACGTCAAAGAGCAAACAAACATTGTTTGCAAGGAAAGCATCAAGGCAAGTGATCGCAACACCTGAAACTTGTTTAATCACTTGAAGAGAAAACATTGCAGACAATACAGTGAGCCAGCTGGCAGCTAAAGCTTCTTCTTCTTCCACCCCTACAGTACATGCGCTAAATTTCTGTGGTCCATCACAACATCATAGCACATAGCACAGCACATAGCACTGGTTGCAACTAATCTATTACATGTAGTCGGCCAGTACAAGGATATACATGTCGGAAAGTCTGAAGGCCGATCACTCACTCTAGCCACATGGCAAGGCTACTAACTAATCACCCTGATGAAGCGCTTCATTCACAGTAATTTACAGAAATACTTTTCACGCTTTGGTTGCTATGCAAGATTCTTATCCTCAACTGCTCTGGTTGCTAAAGAAATCTTTACCTTCTTCAAAACAATAATTGAGACCATGCTTGGACATTACTTCACAGAGGTCAGTATCTATCTTGTTTCCTGTTAAATAGATGGGAAGAAACTCACCCCACCAAACTGCATACATATAAACTGGATGCTGAGAGAGCGAGTGAAGGTGACGTTTTCTTAGGGAACATTTAATTGAGCAATATTACACTAGAGGGACTGCTGCTGTGCCCAATTATCAGCAGTATTGTGATTCGGTGGTAGGTACGAGGCCACATTGAGTGCAGCAGATAATCACACCAGTGCTGATATTCCGCACAACAGCACGACTGAATGCGATATTGCTTTTATGCAACAGTTCTACAAGCTGATTTTTTGATCAATAAGTGACAATAGAATATTATTGTTTTGTTTATTTAATCATTTATTCAGCTCCGCCAACACAAATGGTTCTAACTGGAAGGGAGACAAGGCTGTTGCCAGGAAACACAAGCATTTCCTATAGCCTACACGAACTTTTCAAACACAAACATTATGGTACATTCGCACTGCACGCTTCATCGCCTTCAGAAAACACTCACAAAGCTACTAGTTTGAAGCTTATGCCTTTTTAATGCTGCGTAAAGACCACAGCCTTTGTCAGCGTCAGCAACGTCAAGAATACATGTTTAATCTATGGTGGAGGCCGTTGGAGGAGCGTCACGGTCTCTGCCGCACTTTGTGAGCTTCGGCTCCGTCAACTTTTCAAGCTTCAAAGCTCATAATGCTAGCAACGCAGAAGTTCAGCTAGTTGCACGTTGCCCAACATCGACGCTGCCTAGCCAACCACGATCCGCGAGTGTTTAAAACATCCTGGAAAGAAAGGCCCGCATACGAGCTTCACCTTTATGTATCTTCTGTGTATATGCGTCGAACTAGTTGCTTTATGAGCGTCAGGCAACGGTCTGAACGCAGCACAAGGCTACAGCTTGCAAAGCAAGTAGGTTGGCTTTTCTCTGCTGGATGTTTAAAACAATGGTGGATAGTGGGTGGCTAGGCGACGTTGCTACAGTGAGATGCTGTGATTGGTTAACGTTTTAGGGAGTGTGAACGCATCATTAGCATACCTGTAAAGCGTAGTGATATTGTTTGTAAAAAGTCCAAATGATGTTGTACTCATGGAATGTCTTTTGTCCAATCATATTACTTGGTCGGAATTGACTGCTGTATAAATGAATTTGTCATATCGTCGTGTCAGAGAGAAGCACTGGCAATTTAACTGGTAACGAGTAAATCAGAAAATGGGAGCTCAGCAAGCTGGAAAATGCAATCTAGATAAAAAACCCTTTAGGCGTTTGAGGAATAAACTTATAGCAAGTAGACAAAAAATATTTTACATTTTTTGTGTGTGTGATAATTTCTTAGTCCATTTAAGCATTGAAATTGCACCAGGGTAGCAAGAATATGGGACAAAAGGTTAATTGGTGCACTGTACTGTATAGAAAACTGTCCTTGCTTTTTTCATACTTTTGGTGTCTGATAAATATTATGGCAATATTGATGGTATTTCCTCCTCAACAATTGGCCTGGAACTAATAGTGGAGGCAGATAAATCTTTTGTTTCTACTTCAAATTCTAAGAAATAAAGAGGGGAAATGTGATACCTACAGTAGTGTGTTAGCACTGTGACAGGGAGTCCATTAAAGGAAGAGGGAAATACTATTTGGTGGCCACTAATCCATATGTTATTGCAAACAGTCAATGAACATTTCTCTATGCATATCAAAAACAAAACCGCGTAAACTGACCTTAAAGAGTTGGAATAAAAAGCTAAATCTATTGGTGAATCATTTATTTATTTCATCTTTAATTTTTTTAGTTGTCTTCTTAGACTTATGCTTTCACCACAGGTCAAAGCTGAATGCAAGAAGCTCCGAAGGCAGAAATAACTGAGAATTAAATATGAAATACGACTTTACAGAAATAATTACCCACTAAATTCAGTCATTAAAGGAAGGAGTCACATTCAAGGTTATCCTATCCATTTTGTAGTGGGACAAAAAGCTCATCACTGAATCAATTACAGTTCAGAAAAATAATAGCAGCTCTGACCTGCCTTTTCTAAAATTTTTCAAGTTCAACAACCCCTTTATAGGAAACAGCATTTAATTTGCCAAACGTTTTTTTTATTTTTACCTTGAATAGTTTTCTCTTGGAAGTTTAAAAACTTCCTATTTAAAAGGATGAAGGATACCTTTTACATGGCTGAAACCTGAGATGTACAATATACATTTTTTACTTTTCCGCAATTATCAAAAGAAAATAGAGTTTCAATTTTAGAGTGAGAAACTAGTCAAACAGACAAAACAAAACCATTTTTATAGCATGCAGTTGGCTTTAAAGGGATCTTATAGAAAGAGTAATAAAATCTATGCTGCTTCTCCCCAGAAAATAAAAGACATTTTGCCCATAAATACAGACTTCAAGACGCACTGATGCAGCTTTGCCAATGAACAGCATCCTATTTCAAAATGACTGAACATCCTTATGGAGCATTTTATTTTTACTTTCTGCTACAGAAAATGCTGACACCATGTAATCTCCAAGTATTCTCCCCAATGCCTCACGATCCTGTTTCATCTTTTTCTGTACGTGGTAAAACCCTTAAGGTGGTCAGAAGCAGTCGGGCGCCAGAGAGCTCCCGGAAAGATTTCATACAAGCACTCACAGAAATCCAATTAGCAGAAGAAAATATGCATGAAAGGGTGAATTAAAACTGGAATTCACAGATGCAGACAAAAAATTCTAAGTATTTTAACATAAATAATTCTAGATTATTCTAGAACAGGTACGAGTTTATTTGTAAATATGCACAGGCTTCTCAAAAATTCTCAGAGTAAGCATCAAGTAAAGCATTTCATGGCTTCAGATACTGTAAAAATATATTTAAAAGAAAGATTTATAACATACACATGGTTTACTTAAATAAGAAAAATTATTTATAACTACTCCTGTTTTTTGTGACCAGAAGTGTTTCGAGACACATTTTGCCTCTCTTGTAAGTAAGGTAGCATTCCCTGCAAATTTATTGGCAATATTGGCAAGATTTATTGTCTTAAATCTAGCCAAACTATCAACTTTATCCTAATTTGAGCATTGCAAGCTAGTTTCCAGTTTCGTGTTTTAGATGATTAGACTTGTTTCAAGTAAATGTTACTTTTTTCTTATTTAGTCTGTATTCCTAAAATTTTACTATTTTTAATTTATTTCAACCAAAAATTGTTTTCAGATGCCATTTAAAACAAATGTTTTTCTCAAAATAAGAAACATTCACTTATTTTCAGCTTTATTCAGGTCTAGAAATTATTTTTATTTGAAGAAATCGTCTTAAGAAAAATTTACTTACTGCATGGACAGATAATTTCACTTGTTTCTCATAAATGTTCACAAAATTTTTATTGATCTAGTATTAAGGAGGTGGGTTTTTGCTGTGTTAACCAGTAGTGTGCAGTAGCAGGTACAGTAGGTGTGGAATCAAATTGCATTTTGCAGTTAGTCCGACAACTACATGGGTCACTCATGAACTGCATTTTACATTGCATATTATGGATGTATATAACCTATAAGGTACATAGTACCTTGAAAAAGTATTTATACCTCTTAAACTTTTCCAACGATGTCAAAAGATTTGATTTGGATTTTATTTAATAAATCAACATTGTGAAAAATTGTAAAGAGGTAAGGGGGTACATTACTCAAGTAAACGAACTTTCAAAGTTTAATTCTTCCAACGTTTAAACTAAAAATATCCTATTGGTCTTTTAACAATACTAGATTACTAATACACTACCGTTCAAAAGTTTGGGGTCACCCAAACAATTTTGTGTTTTCCATGAAAAGTCACACTTATTCACCACCATACGTTGTGAAATGAATAAAAAATAGAGTCAAGACATTGAGAAGGTTAGAAATAATGATTTTTATTTGAAATAAGATTGTTTTTACATCAAACTTTGCTTTCATCAAAGAATCCTCCATTTGCAGCAATTACAGCATTGCAGACCTTTGGCATTCTAGCTGTTAATTTGTTGAGGTAATCTGGAGAAATTGCACCCCAAGCTTCTATAAGCAGCTCCCACAATTTGGATTGGTTGGATGGGCACTTCTTGCGTACCATACGGTCAAGCTGCTCCCACAACAGCTCAACGGGGTTCAAATCTGGTGACTGCGCTGGCCACTCCATTACCGATAGAATACCAGCTGCCTGCTTCTTCTCTAAATAGTTCTTGCACAATTTCGAGGTGTGTTTTGGGTCATTGTCCTGTTGTAGGATGAAATTGGCTCCAATCAAGCGCTGTCCACTGGGTATGGCATGGCGTTGCAAAATGGAGTGATAGCCTTCCTTATTCAGAATCCCTTTTACCCTGTACAAATCTCCCACCTTACCAGCACCAAAGCAACCCCAGACCATCACATTACCTCCACCATGCTTAACAGATGGCGTCAGGCATTCTTCCAGCATCTTTTCAGTTGTTCTGCGTCTCACAAACGTTCTTCTTTGTGATCCAAACACCTCAAACTTGGATTCATCCGTCCACAGCACTTTTTTCCAGTCTTCCTCTGTCCAATGTCTGTGTTCTTTTGCCCATCTTAATCTTTTTCTTTTATTGGCCAGTCTCAGATATGGCTTTTTCTTTGCCACTCTGCCCTGAAGCCCAGAATCCCGCAGCCGCCTCTTCACTGTAGATGTTGACACTGGTGTTTTGCGGGTACTATTTAATGAAGATGCCAGTTGGGGACCTGTGAGGCGTCTGTTTCTCAAACTAGAGACTCTAATGTACTTATCTTCTTGCTCAGTTGTGCAACGCGGCCTCCCACTTCTTTTTCTACTCTGGTTAGAGCCTGTTTGTGCTGTCCTCTGAAGGGAGTAGTACACACCGTTGTAGGAAATCTTCAATTTCTTAGCAATTTCTCGCATGGAATAGCCTTCATTTCTAAGAACAAGAATAGACTGTCGAGTTTCAGATGAAAGTTCTCTTTTTCTGGCCATTTTGAGCGTTTAATTGACCCCACAAATGTGATGCTCCAGAAACTCAATCTGCTCAAAGGAAGGTCAGTTTTGTAGCTTCTGTACCGAGCTAAACTGTTTTCAGATGTGTGAACATGATTGCACAAGGGTTTTCTAATCATCAATTAGCCTTCTGAGCCAATGAGCAAACACATTGTACCATTAGAACACTGGAGTGATAGTTGCTGGAAATGGGCCTCTATACACCTATGTAGATATTGCACCAAAAACCAGACATTTGCAGCTAGAATAGTCATATACCACATTAGCAATGTATAGCGTGTGTTTCTTTAAAGTTAAGACTAGTTTAAAGTTATCTTCATTGAAAAGTACAGTGCTTTTCATTCAAAAATAAGGACATTTCAATGTGACCCCAAACTTTTGAACGGTAGTGTAGTTGTCCTGATTCTCCTAACTGAGCAGTGGATCTCTGCAACTCCTCCTATTTGACGACGTTCATCTTTGTTGCTTCTTCTCTCCTTTCGCAGATTGTTAGTTTATTTGAAGAAAAATATCTTGGTATCTTTCCCCATCCGTTTTTGCGGGTGGCTGATTTAACCGTGCTTCCGTACTACAGGAAATGTACTACTACTGTATCAATGATGTAAACTCCCAGCAAAATAAATCGAAATTTGTGGCTGTAACACAACAAACCTGGGAAAAACTTGAGGGATTTTCAGTGCTTAGACCAGGAGGAACTATTCCTTGCTGCCAGAAACTAGCACAGGTTTACATATTTGAAGAGCCTTAATGATCAAAATTAATGACAACATTGACAGCGGTAAGTAAACAACACAGATGATTGGACTTCAACCAATCATTTGTTTATCAGCAGTGAAATGATTCAGTCTTTGCCACTGATTCAGCAGGAATGCAATTTTATTTCATCATATAGAGAACAGCTGCTTATAGGTTTGAAACAGATTAGATAATGGCGGTGCAATATAAAATGCATGTGCAAGAAGCCAAACAGAAAAGAAATATAATTTTTAAAAACTTCCAGAATCAAAATTTCATATAAAATCGGAAAAAAAACCCAACTATTTTTCTGACTTTCTCTTGTAATCCACCCTGCATGCACAAAACCTGCTCAATCTATCAAGTATGCTTCCACAGGAAGCTCACCAGTTAGCCTTTTAGAGCTCGTGAAGGTCAGACGAGATCATAAACACCTTCGGACTGCAGGACAATGTAGAGGTCGGGCTCTACACCGTCCCCTCTGGGCCCTGGCGGGTCAACACATTCACACAGTGTTTGCCAGCTCTGCCAGCCTGCCCTTTCCTTCCAATAAGTCAGTGTTAATGCCTTTTTTTCACAGCTTTAAATAAAACCGTGCTCTAGCCGAGAACAAGCGGCCACTGAAACGGCAAGGGATATGCGCTCAATATCTTTGTCAGATAGTATTGTAATTGTGTAGGGCGAAGGTGGCAAGAGCAGAGCGCCTTGGTTTGGATATTGCCCAGGATAGATTTCCCACGAGCCTGATGCAAGGTAAGTAGTCTCTCCTGGTGTCTTCTCTCACACCTCTGCTGCTCCATGCGTCATTCTCACATTCTCATATATTTCACCAAAAATCACCTGCATCGCTCACACTTCACTAGACATTTTTAAAAGACAAGAAAATAGAGTTTGCTAACAAAGAAACTGCAGCAACATGCAGGCTGGGAAGCAAACAACCTACGTTAAGGCACTGTTTAATGCATTACACTGAACTACAATCACAAGTTTCTAGTTTAACGGTTACACCTATGCGGATTTGAAGATACTGACAAGTGAATATTGGTCTAAAAGTGTTTGGTAGCCATTCATTGAAAGTTTTTATTAGATATAATTTTAAAAAGGTCCCCCCCCCCCCCCCATAAAAAGCTTAAAATGGAAAAATCGTCAAACTGGATCAGTTCTATGGAGGCTATGTTTCCTGTGAAAAAAAAAAAAATATACGTGTGTATATATATATATATATATATATATATATATATATATACAGAAAGCGCTAAAATACAAAGGCTGTGGCATTTTTTCCTTTTTAAAATAGCAATATTAATTGAAGTTTTAGAATTTTTGTAGTCATTTCATTTTGTGTTAAACACCTTTTCACAAATTTTATAATCAGCGGGAGTATCAGTATTTTTCAAGTAATACATTTAAACGTCAACCATCAGATGTCAATGAAACATTTATTCTTCATTAAACAGGGCTTAAAGTAAAATAAAATCCTGAGCCTGAACTTTTTTCCAAGGAGCGGGGGTGCAGTGGATCCAATACATACACACTATAGGCAATTTGGCCAAAAACTTTTTGCGGTTGCGCTTAGTAATGTACAAGATGACCTACAATTTAAATTAGATTTTTAGGAAGTAAAGTTTTTTAAGTTATAAGTGAAAACATATCAAACTCAGTTAAGCAAATTAATCTGATTCTTTTGGCAACCATTTAATTCTGTAAAGGGCAGTTTATACAATAACATAAATTGCAACTTTTTCTATCACTTTTTCCAACTCTTAGATCTAATCTAAACAAACTCATTTAGACTCTTATGAGTAACTGATCCTATTTTTGCTTTTCACTCAATTGCTAATGATTTCTTGTTTGCCTATTTTTAATGTTCATACTAATTATTTTGATAAAATGCTAAATAGCATTGTTTTATTGTCTATGCGCTCTTGTATTTTCATATTGCTAGTTGATTATAAATGTTTGTTTAAGCCTTCTTTTACTTATTTGTTTTAATTTTCACAATTTTTGTAATCATGTAAAGCACCTTGAATTACACTACAACCAAAACTGTTCCCAAAAAATCATCCCTGCTGTAATTTGTAACATTTCTGATGTTATTTGCACGGTTCTTCACAGTTTATATTCTTGGAAATAATTCATCTACTTTTTAATGCACAACTGCACACATACATTCTGTAAATATTTCTGAGTATTTGTAATTCTTGAAATATTTTAAAGTATCCTGCTCTGTTAGACATTCCAATTTAGGTATGCAACTTCATTTTTATTTTTAACGACGGCCCAGTACTCTGGTTTTTGTAACTCTGTTCATACTAAACATATTATTCTTAACTATTTTTTTATATACATTTCTACTTCTTAATCTTAATGTTTGCATTTTCTTTCACTTTGCTGCTGTTACAACCGAATTTCCCCTTGTGCGACAATTAAGGATAATTCTATCCTATTCTTATTCATGAAAATCCCTTTTTTGGTAATGCGGTTTTCAGATTACCCCCAAATTTTCTAATCATTTGTTCCTGGTCCAATATCAGACATTTCCTGATTTTCATTTTTTTTTTAAATCAAGATCCACCTATAACTTTTTGAGGTATGTTACTAACAGACTTACAAACCCTAGCAAAAATATAACCGCCTTGACAGAGTTAACCAACCTCTTCATCAGGTTGTTAAAAAAGTGATGTTGGCAGAAGAAATTGCACTTTGCAAAACAGACTTGGAGTATATGCAGAATCTGGCTGCAATCCAAGAAGGGCCCATGCTTCCTCAAGAAGTACAGTCTGCTTCATTGCTGCATCTCCAATCTAGTCTGCTGTCCAGGGGAACACTACAGTATACACATTCATCCCTCACCTCTTCTTCCATATAAAACCAGTGCTAGACTTAACCCCGTTTTTCTAAAAAATCTGCAATCATATAATTTACAGTATATTGTTCATATTCGAGATTCGTTTCCAAACCATGCCACACAGTGGTCCACCAGCTCTCTGTATTCAGTTTCTTGTCCATTTTTGATACATCCGATTATTGGAGAATCATTTAAAGGAAGTAGGGCATTTTTACCACTGGTAACCTCTGAGCATATGTTAAGTGTTCAAAACTATTAGCTCACAAATTTAATTAACAATCATATTTCAGAGCAGACATTTAAACAAGTAAGGGAATCAAAGGTTTAGTTGAGGCCTGTGCTCCATTTCTTTAACTGTAGATGTTTTTTATTTAGTAGGGAGTGTATAAAACCAGAACTTGAGTTTTTCATTCTCATTCCAGTCAAAATGCAGACAAAGAAATGGCCCTAAACCGCCTAAAGGGAGGAATCCACAAAGAGGCAGACAGCGATAATCTCCACCAGGGACATCTTTAACACTGCTCAATAAATCATATCATTACATCTTACTTGCTTTGTTTCGTAATCTGTGCATCTATCTCCTCCTTTCTCTCTTCCTTCTTGTTCTCTTTGCTTCTCTTTTCATGAACACACATGGCTGGGAAACAAAAGAAAGTCTGGCCTCTCCTGAGCTGGCCGCAGAAACAGGGCCAATTTCGGAAATAAGATTAAGGGAGAGAAAGTTTGAACGTACAGGGGAGGAATAAGACAGCAAGTGACAGCAAAGGAAGACATAGGAGAAGAAGAGATTATGAAAAGGAGCAGGAATGTTTGGGAAGGAATTTGACACATCATCTTGTGTTCTTTTGCAGAAGGAAAAAAATGTCCTGCAGAGATGGGAGAGTCAGACAGATGGGCTTTAAGATGCTTTGCAGCGTTCTTTCTGGACCGCAGACGGAGGTGATGAATAAGTCAGTGTTGTTGGCAGCTAGTCAGAATTAAACTATGCAGATGTACATTTCAGTTATGACAGATGCTAGCTGTTAGAAAAGGTCACAGCTTGATGGACTCCAGGATTAAAGTTAAAAAGGTAATTCATAAAAAATAAAAACCCAACTGATTCTTTATGGTATCTACAGCCCAGTGGTTCATAGTGTGGATGCGTACAGAGGATGATACAAGTGATAGTTCTCCTTCATAATAGGGTTCAGTGCAATGAACTTTCAAGCATCTGACATTTTCCCAGAGTTCCCTTGTGACAGTAAACAAGGATAGATGGTATCCAGAGCTGCACATAATAACAGCTGATGATCATCATCATTTCTTGTGATGTTGAGTGAAAGATGTTTCTTCCTGCTGAGACCATTTGTCAAACTTATTGTGCTCCTTTTCTGCTTAAACTCAGTTAGGAAACTGAGACCATGTCAAAGAAGCAAGCAAAGTAACCTCTGCTCAAATACAAGAGGGCAATCAATTAAACGAGAAAGAAAAAAACAAAACAGAAAATAAATGTTACTCTTTAATTTAAAGGTCTCATTCACTGGTGCTTTTATTAAAGTGGACCTGGCATGAAATTTGCATTTTTTGAGGTTTTTGATCATATCTTTTATTTCCCCCAGCCTGCCTATGACCTCTAAGGGGTTAAAAAAAAGTTCCTAGAATGAAACATAAAACTCAACATGTTGATAAAACCGTTTAAAATGAATAAATGCCATTTCTGGTGTATTCAATATACAGCTTGTATACATATTTATTGTACTTTTGTCACATATTAATGTTTTATATCAGGGATGCACTGATACCGGTATTGGGTATCGGTGCCGATACTGTTCTTTTGTACTGTATCGGTTACAGTTAACAGATACCATAAACAATACTTAAAATGTGAAAACTAACCAGCAGAGAAGAAAATAAAACCTGTCTTTCAATTCATCCATTTTTTTGTGTGTGTGTTAAAAGTATCGGCATTGGTACTCGGTATCGGCAAATACTTAAATCCAAGTATCGGTATCGTATCGGTTTTTAAAAAGTGGTATCGTTGCATCCCTATTTTAAATACAATAAAGTCTTAAATGGGCTCCACAGTGATGTAGTTGGTCGCATTGTTGGCTTACAGCAAGAAGGTCCTGGGCTTAAAACATAAGTCGGGGGTCTTTCTGCACGGAGTTTGCGTGTTAGCTCCATGCATTTGTGTGTTCTCTCTGGTTAGTGTCGCTTTCTCCCTCTGTCCAAATGCATGACTTTTGGGTTAATTACTCTCTAAATTGTTTTGAGGTATGAGTGTGCATCTCTGTGTTGTTCTGCAATGGACTGGCGACCTGTTCAGGGTGTACCATGCCTCTTACCCAGTGACTGCTGGCACTAGCCCCTGCAACCCTGCAAGGATAGGTAGGTATAGACAAATTCAGCAAGTGATTTGTTTTGGTTGCCATTTTGTGCTGCTGCCAGTGTTGATTTTGTTGAGGAAATATTTTTGTCATTTTCATTACGAATATAGTTTTTTCAGAAGAAAACAAAACAGAAATATATTTTTTAAATTGCATAAAGAATAAGAGGCTGACTCAACTGATCAACATTTTATAATAAAAGACTAGACTAAAATCAACAATGATGAAAATCCAATCAGATCACAGGAAAGATGCAGGGAACTGACAAAAGAACCACTTTACAAATGGAAAAGGTGGGACTAACCAATCAGTTACCTTACTGAGACGTGACAGCAACCACGTATGAACAAACTCGCGGGAAGGCAAGAGCTGATCGCGTTATGTTAAAAAGTAAAACCGTTCAAGCCTGAGAGAAAAAGAAGATTCTTGGAACAATTTTACATACAACAAAAACAAAACCAAGAGCAAAGAGAGCAAGAGGGACCCAACTGCCGTTACAATGATGGACAAGGGTGCCGCCACATTTCCAATCAAAAGCTGAGGTTTATTCTTCGTGTAATGTATGTATTGCTTTTTCAGCGTCCGTACCGGATGTTTTTTCCCCCAACAACTTTATCGAACAGATTGCAAGTAATGAAGTACACAACATACAGTTACAAGAACAAACAGCCGGATATGTTAATTATATAAATATATACAAAGATTCACAATAAAAATGAGATACTGTTTCTTGGGAATATGATATTAATTTTATGTTTAAATCTATCCCTTTAGTCTTTTAGCAAAGTTGCGCCTAAACTTAATGTAATCAATCTATTTATTTTAACATTTAAGGGCAGTTATATCCATAAAAAGTTAAAATTAAAACTGGTGATCAGCTGTTTTTAACTAACGTCCACTTGAGTCGTCAGGTACCTTTATTTGATTTGTGAATCTTCAATAAAGGCCATTTTTAGTTTTCTAGATGCATAAAGAACCATGGAAATTTGCCGTGGTAAGTTTTAATTATATATATATATATATACATACATACACACACACACACCTACGCACACCAAAGTATCGAACTGAAACATTGATTTTGTGCAATATTGCACCCCTACAAATGATCACATTTTTTTATCCTAAAATACTCCTTGTTTTCTTAGTTCATTTTACATGAATTATGGTTTTCAGCCCAATATTTATCACCGAAATCCATTCATCAACAGCTTTATTTTAAGACATTATTAAAAGATACAGCTGAGGAATGATAACACTGCCTGTAGCTGCTGTCATTAAATTAAAATCTCGATTCACACTGAGCATTTTAATTTTGAACCACAAAATATCTGTCTGTAAGTCGCACCTCTTAATAACCTGGCAAATTACGACCAAGAGAATCATAATCAGCCCCTCAGTCCAACACTTTAATTACATCAGCCCCAGCTCTCAGTTTCCCAGACACACACACACACACACATAAAATATAGCTTTCAAGATAGGATTCAGCTGGTGAGTTGAAGTGATATAAAATACAGTGCGTCTCAGGGACCCGTGTTTATCAAATGAGAATTTAATTTAATCTAATAAAACATGAAGAAATGTACAGCCAGGAACCAGGAACCAGGAATTTTGAGGAATGCAAAATTTATGAGCTGCTCTCAGCACATGGTTCATGGTGGCAAACCACAGACCCTATGCACATTTAATTCTTAAAACCATCTCCTTTTTCAAAGAAAGGAGATGTTTTTATCTCCAACAGTAGAATGAATGGTTAGGAGGTGTTACTTTTATCTGTAGGAAACTGAGCTTCTGTCGGAGAGAGGAAAAATTCATTTCTAAAAGCCAAGCATGCTGGTGAAATACAATCCAACTACAGAATGGAAAAATCATAATTTATGTCCCCCTTTTTTTCTTTACTAAGCATAAAAAGAGATACGAAGAGCTCTTTTCGAAAATGCGATATGTGCCATTAAAAAGAAAAAGAAAAAGAGTTTGTCATGTCATTTTGCTGCTCCATCAACTTTTCTTGGCAAATTACTGTATTTCCTTATTAAAATGTAATGTAGGTAGGGTACAAGATGGCAAACCCATGTTTAGCCTAAACGCGATATATCCTCTCAACTGATCCGATTTCAGTGAACGTTCTACGCTTTGTTTCCATAGTGTGTTAAAGTGGGCAAGCGGTGGGCCGACCTGAAACCTGAGGTACTTCCGAAGCAGGCCTCTGTTAAGGCTGCAAAAAAGAGAGATGTGCTGTCACTACTAGGAGCAACAGGTGTGTCTAATGCTGTGAGGGCTTCTTATGATGATGCATTTTAACAGGTGACTGACAATCATACTTGCCAACCCTCCTGATTTTCTCAGGACAGTCCTGAATTTCAGTGCCCCTTCTTGAATTCTCCCAGAGCCATCAACAATATTGTTATTTGATTTAATAATTATTGTCCAACATGTTCTAACTGAGGCAAAACATTGTTTTTTTTTAACCAGGATAAATTGAATATTCACAAAACGTGTGGGCTAGGTAAAAAAAATAAAAAATCCTGAAAACTATTGAAATGGATTTATAGCATTTTGGAAAAGAGCTCACTGCTGAGAAAAAAAAGGGAAAAAATGGAAATCCATTTAAATATTCCCACATAAAATGTCTGAAAGCTCAAACTTTTAGTTTAGTGTGCTCGAAACTTGGAAAACCCGGATACAGATATTGGTATTAGGGCCCATACCGGTTTTCTGTACTGTATCGGTTAAAGTTAATCGATACCATAAACCGATACTTAAAATGTCTAAACTCTGCACTAATTTCACAGAAATTTGTTATTTTTAACTTGAAATTTTAGTTTTGTGTTCATTTTTATCAATATTCTTTTTTTTTCTTATTACCATCATCTGTTATAACAAGCAGAGAAGAAAATAAAACCCGTCTTCCAATTCAGTGCATTTTTTTGTTAGATTTTTTTGTTTGTTAGAAGTATCGGTATTGGTGCTCAGCATCGGCAAGTACTCAAATCCAAGTATCGGTATTGTATTGGTTTGAAAAAAGTGGTATCGTTGCATCCCTACTCCAGACTACTAAATTGAGTGTAAAACTAAGATAAGACATCAAAAGAGAGCAAACTGACGCCGCATTAATGATTGTTAAATCAGCTGCGACAGAAGGATGCTCAGATCAGACTATAAGCCAGTTCACCTTTGGTTCAGACCACAAGATGCTGAAAGAACTCTCCAAAAATCCAGAATTATCATCGCAAGACCTTGACCAGGCTCTTAAGATAAAAGCCTGTACAATCTGAAGGTGACAGCAAGCTTGGAGAGAAGACACCGTTGATTTCTAAACAGCGCATGAATCCCAAACTCCACTTTGCCAGACTTCTATGCTCTTTGGACAGATGAGTCCACAATGATTTGAACAACGGAAGAGAGGACATGTGAAAACCATGAAAATTATGTTTTAGAGGAAGTTTGAAAAAGTGTGTGGCAATCTGTGGAAAAAAAATTAAGCTGAAACAAACTGGACCCTGCAACAAGACAGAGTCACTTATTCTTGATAATGTCTGGGACATTTCATGTAGGGCGGAGGTAAATGGGAACATAAGATGGCTCGTCCCTCTCAGTTCTTGTGTTTCCACTAAACTGTCGGCATATTGTGACAGTTTCGGCAGAGTGATGTCCTCAATCAGGCACCCACAGTAGTAGAGAATAACAGGAAATTGACAATAGAAGCAGCAGAGATGGTTGCCTAAGTTCTGTTTGCTTTGTGGTTATACACTCTTTAGAAACTCGAAAACAACTCCACAAATTTTATAAATGGTAGTAGTTTGGAGACGGCGATATCATTTCCCACTGCATTAAAACCAATCCTTTCCGTTCCTTTTTGGATGGATCATGAGTCTAGAACAAATATATACAATACAATACAATCAGCAAGAGTTAACAACAATTCTAACTCTACAGGGACATTTTTTTGTATATACTCCAAGGGAGACAGTTTTTTTAGTTCCTGAAATGGCCCAGAAAGGCCGACTCGTGAATTGGAGAGACGCAAGTAATGGAGATGAAGTTTCGATGGCGGAAATTCAAAAACCCTGTGTAATGAAACATCAATAATTCAAAACTGCTTAGTGATTAATTAAACATAAGTTCACCCGACTTTATTACACACTACAACTTTGTTGAAATACAGCAAAACTTTACTGCTGCAAATAATTTTGCAACTTTCACAAGTCCCACCGTCACTCCCACACTATTTGAAATGTCATTCCAGGAAGCTATTAAATAACACCAACCTAGTTAATGTTTTTAATAGCAAAACTATGATAGATTAGAATTCAGAACCAAATACAATAAGTGAGCGATGCAAAATAAACAATATTTTGTCCCAAAGCTTTATAGACCTTAAATCCCAATCAGGTTTGTTTTTTTTGAGAATTGTTGCTACACTACTGGAATCTGGAAAATCGTGTCAGTATGAAACTTAAGAGGTCAAAGTGATCAAATATTAATCTTTATGTTCTATGAGAGTCTAGTCTTCAATCAAACTGAGCATGCTTAGATCAATAACATGCTCACCAGAACAGTGAGTCACACTAAAAGATTCTTCTTTTATCTCTCTTATGACATGTTGCTGTATGACTGGAAAACACTGGTTACAGAGCAAGGCAAGGCAATTTTACTTGTATAGTAAGGCAATTCAAGGTGCTTTACATGATTAAAATTGGAACACAGCATAAATCAAGTTGTTGATCAGAATACAAAAAAGCAATTACAATAAGACAATAGTCAAGACAATACAGCAATGTAAGGACAAGCAGGTACAAACAGTTTTTATTCACTATACTGATCTCGCTGAATAGCTCACAGTTCTTCCTTCCACTAACTGATCTTGCTAGAAAAGCTTAGTTTTAATTCACTAACTCATCTCACTGAAAAGCTCACAGTTCTTCCTTCCACTAACTGATCTTGCTAGAAAAGCTTAGTTTTAATTCACTAACTCATCTCACTGAAAAGCTCACAGTTCTTCCTTCCATTAACTGAAAAAATAAAAAAACACAAGTGAGCATTTACAGTAATCAAGATTATAATTCGTGTGAAAATTAAACACAAAAAAGTAAAAACAGTTACTCATAAGTGAATCTAAAAAGGTAAGTTGCAAGTGGGTTATGATATTATGTGTAAAACCATTGATAATCAGTTGGTCATTAAGCCTCAAGGCCTCAAGTGTACACAGAAAATATTCTCCACACCATGATACAGACACCACCGGCCTGATATGTTGTATTAAGGAGATGGAGCCATGGATTTTCTTTTAGACGAGGCATGCAGAAATTTAGGAAAAATACAACTGTGATGCTAAAAAAACCTCAAAATATTTGGCCCATTCTTTTGACCTCTTTTTAACCTCCTAACTGGATATTTTCTCCTTCTGGCTCTGAAAAATGCAGACCAGTCCTTCTGACACCAATCATCACTTTCAAGAACTCTGATGCTTGGTTAAAGGTCAGCGAGTCGTCTTCCCCACATCTAGATGCCTTAATCCTCTATTTGCTGTAAATAATTGGCAAGTGAACAGGTTTACTTGCTTTTTAAATTACCAGTTAAAGGACGGCAGAAGTGTTGGCCTACTGGGTAGACATGGGGGTGATCTTGTAAAACAAACTTTGACCTTTGCAACCTTGAAATAAAGATACAGGAAACATCTGAAATTGGGGGAATCAAAGAATATAATAAAATATTAAAATAATAAATAAAATAATTCAGATTTATAAGGATTAAACTGTAATTTATTTTTATTGAAATACTCTGTGATAATAGCTGCAGAGAAAAAAAAATAATTTCAGTGGACTGCAGATTAAAATCTAAACAGATTTGTTTTTAAACTTTAATGGGTCTTGAATCATGACACACTGCAACTTGAATTGAAGTTCTTCACTGGAGTTTTTTTTTCAGTGTTCTCTGGTATTAAACCTGTCTGAGTAGTCTTTTTTTTGTGTCAAAAGTTTTTTATTTCTAGTCTATATCAGTTTATGCCAGTTCAGTGTAGGAGTGGGCGTGAAGACTCAACAAGATGTGGGGGCTTGCACATTAAGATTAATGACATCTAAGTTTATATATGGCTAACTGCAACACTACTCCTACAGTGTCTGTGTTTACTAAAATCCGTAACATGGGACAAAAATGGTGCCAGTAATTAGGCTTAGACGGAGTTTACCACACAGTTTAGGCGGCATTACCTAACAAGACTGGAATCCGACGTACAACTGGCCGCAGGACGACTCGGGCAACAGAGCTAGAATCTTCAGGACGCCACACGATACCAGTCAGACAGGTTTTCGCGCCACAGTCTCCCTCTTGCTACAGAGTTACTCCTTGATAATTTATTCTCTCCGCTTACCAGTATGCTTAAATCCAGTGAGTTGTTTCGTCTGATCTGAGCAAATTGTCTGTTCAGGACGAACGCTGATACACACACAGACACACACCCTCCCCCCCACACCGCACTGACAAGCAAGGGAATCTGACGCCGAGCCCCGTAGACCGGGAGATTTGACAACCGGCTGATTCGGCGACTGATATTATAAGTCATGGTTTGAAAGCATAGGTTATGTTTATAGGTTATGGCATAGGTTATGTGGGTGGATGTGGTCACAGATATTAGCTTGTTATCTGAGGTAGTACATTTCATTATCGTGGTGCGTTTTTACACAATACTGGAAATGTAAAACACTGGGTGAAAAGTAATTCACTACTTACAGCCTGGGAGCTGGTGTTTCATGGTTGTGATGGTACAGATCCTTCTTTTAAGTTCAACCTCGAGGCAAAGCCTGTACTTTAGGTCCGTAGCCTCTAGCTGCTGCTTGACAAAAACAACATTGCTGTGGGCGGTCCAAAGCTAGGTAGGCGAGGCCATGAATGCTAACATAGCATTATGATGTATGGTTGATAGGCTTTTTCAAACTCAAGCCATTTCTGGTCCCTCTTCTTCATGTAGATGTAGAGATTGCAGTTTGTATAACATTTTCATATGCAGCATGCTCTTAGAACAGAGCGACTGACTGTAATGGAAAAAAAACGTGTTTTTCAGGATTTTCAGTGAAAGAGACCCATTGGAAGTGACTATTTCAACAAGATTATATTTTAAAGTCCTTTTGATGGGATATAAAGACTACAGTGATAGTGACTAGAGGTTTGTTGGGGTATACAGTACTGCTGCGCTGCCTCTCGAGTATCTGATACTGTGCAGTTTAAAGAAGGCTCCCACTCTTTGATGTAAAAGCAAAACTATAGTCTTACCTTGAATGTGAATAAAACAAATGAGATGTTTATAGATTGAGTTTTGAGTCAAACTATTTCCATCATAGGAAAAGCATTGAAGGAGGTGAAGGAGTATAAAAACCGTGTTCATTTAGACAACAGACTGGACTGGAGGCTGAACAGTTAGGCATCTACAAGAATGGACAGAGAAGACTGGACGTCTTGAAGAATCTTCAATCATTCAGTTTTTGCTTTTTTGGTCACCTCTTGATCTACGCTCTCTCTGACCTGGCCTTTTTAAATCCAACCAGAACACCTTTTTATTTATGAAGGCTTTCAGCACCCAGGGGCTAAGAAATATTTTATTACAGATTTTCTCTTTTATTCTATGTTTTTCTCCCTTCTGCTGTCATCTGCTGACCAGCGTCAGAACCAGGGATTTAAAAAGGCTCATCAACCCGATGAAGAAAGCTGTTTATATTCTGGGGACAACTACAGAACCTCTCAACGGTGCAAAGAAAGATTCTTAAGATGGAGAACATCACAGAGAACTCTGAACATCCTCTTAATCAGACAATCTTCAATCAGAGGCTTCTACTGATTTGCTGCAACAGAGATCGCTATATGCTCTCCTTCCTGCCCACAGCCATCAGCATCTCAGAAACCTGGCTGATATGGGTTAAAACAAAATTTATTTTCCCGTTTGGATTAGTAAAGTACTTTTAAATTGAATTGAATATGCTGATAGGCGCCGAAAAAGTACCTAATTCAGAAAGTGTTCATTCTATACTTCTTATTAAATATGCCATAATTAAAAATAAATGCTAATGACCCTGTTAGCATAATAGATGAGTTATATTACTTTGGCAGCACTTTAAACACATTTTGCGTTTAAATGCATATTTTTTTCTTATGTTTTTACTATGAGCCTCTCCTAGTGGCCAAAGCCAATTCATATCTAAATTATGACTGGTTTGATAATGAGAACATTCATGGTTCCATTTTCAGCTCAAATTGTAAATGAGAAAAACACTAAAGTCCCATAAAAGGAAAAAGATTTGCAGCAGTTGTAAGCTCGAACCAGCTGTATGCTTCACCAGGGGTAACGGGGAACAGGAGCCTGTACAGAGTCTGACCAAGTCAAAGCAAATGTATGCTTAATGTGTTCAGAAGTGAACAATTTCCAAGTCAGTGTAGTAAGAGGGAAATAAAAGTAAAGAAAAAAAACAGGAGTTCTAGCTAACGTTTTCAGGCTCTGAGATGAAATCACGCCCCTGGGAGGGCGGGTGCATGTGTGCAAGCAACCACTAGTCCAACATTTAAACCAATGATTTAATGCCTGCATAATTACAAATAATTTATTCCCCATAAATATCTGCAGGGTAGATTTGGTGTCATGCGCCAGAGGTGTGCACTGTATCATGATATTGCTGGATGGTAAATGACCCTCATACTGTTGCAGAGCCCAGCTAGCCAGCCTCATTCCACACCTTATGGCTTCTCTGCGCTCATTTTATACCCGAGCAGTTAAAAACGGTGACATGCCGTAATTCAACGCTTTCTGCAGCCAAACCCTGCGACTGTAATTGAGTTTTAAAAAGAAAGAAAAAAAGGTGGTGGAGGTGAGGATATAGTCTAATGAAGGAGGTGGTATGTGTAAAGAATAAAGGAGTTGGGTAAAACCTGAATGTGCACGGTGGTTTACATCCAAAAGGTTTTCTTATGAGTCATCACTCAAAGCAGAACAAATTGCTTTGAATGAAACTATTAGTAAACAGGGTGGGTGAAAGGAGGAGTTCAAATTAAATGCTGCTTGCTAGCCATTTAATTTCTCCCCATCTGCATAAAGGACTCTAGAGAAACATGCAAACAGACACTGAGCCCTTGTGTGTGCATGCCTGAGTATGGATATAGAAGCATGTGTTTGGGTGTGAGCAAGCATGTGAAATCAAACAGTTTTACTCTTGTTTAGGAACGGAAGGATTAACTATTTCAAAACATTTTTAAAATTTAGTTTTGAAACTGCTAAAAAACGACCATCGTGCCTTTTCTGGGATTTAAAATGATCTTTTATGAGCAAAAGAAAGTCAGAGTGATGAGTCATGAAGTGATGCAGCGCTGCCCTCAGATGAGAAAAAACTAAATCATCCTAATAGTCCAACATGGATGGGACAAGATAAATATGGTTAAAGTATAATTTTAGCTAAAAAATGGGGAAAAACAAATACTGATGTGAACATATTTCTCTGTTTTCTTCTTGTCGTGTCAAGAAGAAAATGTACTTTTCTTCATTTTGTCCTCCAGATTTTGACTTTTGAAAAGAAGGCAGCAATAAAATAAGAACTGTGCATTCATAAAACAACAAACTAATGTCATTAAGATTATAACGACATTGTTTTAACATCCTTAAAGTTAATTCGTGAATCTGACTACAGTGGATCTAATACACCTGTTTGCAGGTTTTCCTGTGGAACGTAAATTCAAAATATTTGCATAAAATTAGAGAAATTCATATACAAGCAAGACTAAAAATATTTATAAGTAATAATTAACAGGTTTTGGTGGACTCCATAACATTGCCTTAACAGCAGGCATCTATCCACATGTCTGTGCTTCATGTTCTGTCCACTATCAGCGTATTCATATTATTTATAGTGAGCCAAACACTGCTACGGCATCATAATTACTCAGACAGGGCCTGTACTTGTTGTGCTCTAAATGTCATCCTGAATTTAAATGTTTAGTTTTATCGTGTTTATTTCAAACATTTGTTTGCTTTTGTGTTTTCCACGTCAGTAATATTGATTTCTAAATTGTTGATTTTCTTTGGTTTTACGCCCCATCTGTGCATCTTTACATTAGGCTGCATCCTCATCGTCCTGATGTGTGACGTGTCTACGTTTTCATCATCACATCAGTTACCAATCCCAACGCTGAAAGTGAGCCAACGAGAGTGTGGTGAACCAATTTCCCATATAAGACATTTATACATCAACACCGTCATCACTGCAGGCTACGTGCTGCTGTTTAGCATCAACACGCTTGTCAGCAAAAGACCAAAGGAAGGCTTCATCGACTGCAGAGTAAACTTCATTATTTGGTGTTTAATAATACAAGGGAATACAGCCGCAGGTGTGAACACGGCGAAACAATAAATCAAGGAGTCAGCGAGCAGTGGGGAACATCAGGCGTTCCTCATTAGCTGCAGCTGGCAGGCTGCTGCTGCTGTATGAAGGCCAGGCCGTCCTGGGGTCAGTACAGAACCATAATCAAAAGCCAGAGTGACATCAGCCGCTGCCCCTGTGCACATTGACTGTTGGGGGCAAAGGACTGGTGGCCAGAATCAGACGCAGAACATGAAAGATGCACAGATAGAAGAGATAAGAAAAAAAAGAGGAAAAGAACACGATAAAGATAAGAGAAAACACCCTTGAGGAAAAAGTCTGTCTTGTTATTATGAAAAAGAATATAACGGCAATAAAAGAGCTGATGCTTTTCATATTTACGGCACTGACAAAAAAAGAAAAAATGTGAGGAAAAGAGAAGCTTGGTGTTCAAAGCTGCCACAGGAAACGATGGTGAGATAAAGATCAATCAGGAAGAGAGGGGAAAAAAATATATTTCAGCAAGTGGGTGGTATTCCTTTAACAATCCAGAAAACTGGTTTTAATTAAACTTCCACCAAAGGAGCAGGACACCAACTAAAATACCCACGGGATGTGAACAAAATGCATCTTTAATTAGAGGCCAAGTCCTACCCTCGAACCCAATATCTGAACAAAGGGGCATGTATCAGAAGAAACCGCTAGCTGATCTGAGACCAGGTACCATTATTCTTCACTTTAAGTCCCCACTACTACTAAATTAGTCACGGAGAGGCAAATTGATGTGGGGATGATATAATCATGCACACTGTATTGATCAAGGTAGTCTCACGCACATTTTAGCCTTTAACAAAGTCTCCCTGTAATTATTTAACATTTAAAAAAATCACTCTAAAGATCTGGAGTTTAAAATGTAGGGTGACCACAAACAGCCATATCTGCCTTTTCACACATTTATCTAATTACTTCTACAACCATGAAAATCTCTTTGGCAGACCTCTTAGATTAGCTTCACAATCTCTTTTTCCCCCCACAAATATCAAGCGCTTAAGTGGTCCCGAAATCACTGAAATGCATGAGGTAGGAAATAGTGACTGAATATATGGTGGCACATATCTAACTGTATATAAAAAAATATTATTTGTAATACAGATGTTTACATTTTTTTAAAAGGCACCAAGAATGATTACCAATAGTGATTACTGTGATAGACTAAAGTTAACTCAGGTAATTTCTTAGTGAGAATTAGCACATTTGGAAACCTTAACACACCTGCAAAAGCCTTTAAATTGTATCTCTTTCTAGTTCTGTAGGCTACACAATGATGGGGAAGAATGCCAACTTGACAGTTGTCCAAAAGACAACTCTCAACCAAAAGCTGTCTATTGAACAAGAGACGGCCTCAGAAGCGTCTTGCCTGGGCTAAAGACAAAATGGACTGGACTGGAGCTGGATGGTCCAAAGTTATTTTCTTTGATTAAAGTCAATTCAGCATTTCATTTGGAAATCAAGGTCCCGGAGTCTGGAGGAAGAGAGGGGAGACAAATAATCCACGTTGCTTGAAGTCCAGTGTAAAGTTTTCAGTCAGTGATGGTTTAGGGTGCCATGACATCTGCTGGTGTTCGTCCATTGTGTTTTCTGAGCTCCAAGGTTAACGCAGCCGTCTACCAGGAAGTTTTAGAGCACTTCATGCTTCCTGCTGACCAACTTTATGGGAATGCAGATTTCATTTTCAAACAAGACTTGGCACATACACACACCAACAAATCTACCAGTACCTTGTTTGGCTAGCAACTCGCCGGACCTTAACCCGATAGAAAATGTATCTGGTAATCTGCAGAGGAAGATGAAATACACCAGACCCAACTATTCAGAACAGCCTAAGGCGACTATCAGAGCATCATGTCCTCTTATAACACCTGAGCAGTGCCACAGACTGATTGACTCCATGCCAGGCTGTATTGCTACAGTAATCCAGCCCAAAGGAGCCCCGATTTAATGCTGAGTGTTGTACATGCTCATACTTTTCATTTCTATACTCTTCAGTTGGCCAACATTTCTAAAAGTCTTTTTTTGCATTAGTCTGTGAAGTTTAACTTTTTGAATGGAATTACTGAAATGAATAAACGTTTTCATGATATTCTACTTTTATGAACTTGTGTATATATATATATATATATATATATATATATATATATACACACATACATACATACATACATACACTACCGTTCAAAAGTTTGGGGTCACCCAAACAATTTTTTGTTTTCCATGAAAAGTCACACTTATTCACCACCATACGTTGTGAAATGAATAAAAAATAGAGTCAAGACATTGACAAGGTTAGAAATAATGATTTTTATTTGAAATAAGATTGTTTTTACATCAAACTTTGCTTTCATCAAAGAATCCTCCATTTGCAGCAATTACAGCATTGCAGACCTTTGGCATTCTAGCTGTTAATTTGTTGAGGTAATCTGGAGAAATTGCTCCCACAATTTGGATTGGTAGGATGGGCACTTCTTGCGTACCATACGGTCAAGCTGCTCCCACAACAGCTCAACATGGTTCAAATCTGGTGACTGCGCTGGCCACTCCATTATCGATAGAATACCAGCTGCCTGCTTCTTCTCTAAATAGTTTTTGCACAATTTCGAGGTGTGTTTTGGTTCATTGTCCTGTTGTAGGATGAAATTGGCTCCAATCAAGCGCTATCCACTGGGTATGGCATGGCATTGCAAAATGGAGTGATAGCCTTCCTTATTCAGAATCCCTTTTACCCTGTACAAATCTCCCACCTTACCAGCACCAAAGCAACCCCAGACCATCACATTACCTCCACCATGCTTAACAGATGGTGTCAGGCATTCTTCCAGCATCTTTTCAGTTGTTCTGCGTCTCACAAACGTTCTTCTTTGTGATCCAAACACCTCAAACTTGGATTCATCCGTCCACAGCACTTTTTTCCAGTCTTCCTCTGTCCAATGTCTGTGTTCTTTTGCCCATCTTAATCTTTTTCTTTTATTGGCCAGTCTCAGATATGGCTTTTTCTTTGCCACTCTGCCCTGAAGCCCAGAATCCCGCAGCCGCCTCTTCACTGTAGATGTTGACACTGGTGTTTTGCGGGTACTATTTAATGAAGATGCCAGTTGGGGACCTGTGAGGCGTCTGTTTCTCAAACTAGAGACTCTAATGTACTTATCTTCTTGCTCAGTTGTGCAACGCGGCCTCCCACTTCTTTTTCTACTCTGGTTAGAGCCTGTTTGTGCTGTCCTCTGAAGGGAGTAGTACACACCGTTGTAGGAAATCTTCAATTTCTTAGCAATTTCTCGCATGGAATAGCCTTCATTTCTAAGAACAAGAATAGACTGTCGAGTTTCAGATGAAAGTTCTCTTTTTCTGGCCATTTTGAGCGTTTAATTGACCCCACAAATGTGATGCTCCAGAAACTCAATCTGCTCAAAGGAAGGTCAGTTTTGTAGCTTCTGTACCGAGCTAAACTGTTTTCAGATGTGTGAACATGATTGCACAAGGGTTTTCTAATCATCAATTAGCCTTCTGAGCCAATGAGCAAACACATTGTACCATTAGAACACTGGAGTGATAGTTGCTGGAAATGGGCCTCTATACACCTATGTAGATATTGCACCAAAAACCAGACATTTGCAGGTAGAATAGTCATTTACCACATTAGCAATGTATGGCGTGTGTTTCTTTAAAGTTAAGACTAGTTTAAAGTTATCTTCATTGAAAAGTACAGTGCTTTTCCTTCAAAAATAAGGACATTTCAATGTGACCCCAAACTTTTGAACGGTAGTGTATATATAAAAATTTTTAATTGAGAACAATGTTTACATTCCAGAACTTTTAGCATAAACAGTGTGGTGAAAAAACTGTGATAAACTTTCCAGCAGTTTCAGCGGTTTGTGAACTCTTCCCCTGGAATCTGGCAGGTTCCAGAACGATGAGAGAAATGGACGACAAAAACACAGCCCAGACAAATTCAAACCAAGCCTGACTAACTTGTGAGAATACGTTTGTGGATGAGACGCTTTAGAACTTTTGCTAAATTTTTCTCCCCTTGATTTCTTCTTTATATCCAATCAAATTCACAAGTGAAACAAAGCGAGGAACCATCCCAGCAACCTGGGACCAGACAAGTCGTCTCAGGTCCGGGGCTGCCAGGCAATTTATTGACCCAAGACAACCAGCAGAGGGTGCTGTAGAGAATTAAAGTCAAGTAAAAAGTGAATCAAAATAAAAGCTTAACCCCCGGGTTCAAATCTTCAAAATGTCTGGTTAGGGGCAATATCCTGCCTTCTGCGGATTGTGATTAGATTCTGGTCCTAAATGTTATGATTTATAAATGCATCACATTAGGTTTAGGCACAAATGAGTCAGATTAGGTTTCGGTAATAGTTCTCAAATGTTAGGATTAGTGTTAAAACAGTCAGGCAGGCCAATCAGAGTCAAGAAAGGAGGGACCTTGCACCCAAACCATGAACATTTCCAATATCCACACCCTGGGGCGACCGTAGCTCAAGAAGAGGTAAGAGCTCGTCCTTCAATTTAAAGGGTTGTGGGTTCAGTATAAACCCCTGCTCTGTCCATTGGGTCGTCGTGTCCTTGGGCAAGACACTTTAACCAGCCTAAGTGCCGGGGGTGGTCTGTAGGCCCAGTGGCATTGATCTTCAGCAGTCCTGCATCTGTCAGTGTTCCCAAGGGCAACGGTGGCTTCAACATAATTTATCATCACCAGTGTATGAAAGTATGGGTGAATGTAATGTGAAGCTAGTTTGATGGTGAAATAACTGCTGGACAATATTTTGCTTTACTGCAAAGTCAAATAAAAATCTATAATGCTAACATGTGAAAGTTTAAAAGGTTTAAGCATTATCTGAATTTATGGATGTAGGAATCTGCCAATGGATTTGCATATTAGGCTATATTAGGACATAGGCTGGGCGGTATACCAAAAATTTACAGATACCGAAATTTATGAGTGCTACCGAAGTCATTTTGCCAGTGCCGGTAAATTTGGTATGTGAAAAAATATGTAAATACAGTATGTGTTTTAGTTTAGTGGTGCTACTGCCCCTTTAAGAAGGGAGCGTTGCTTTGAGTCACGTGACTACGCACAGTCATGTGGCACGGGGGGGGAATCCCTGCTAGAGAAGCTCTGGCGCGGCTAGTACGTACACACCAAAAGCGAATTAAGCGAGCGGCGAGACAGGTATACATGTTATGTCAATGGAGGAGCACGTTGACGCGCGGCAGGGGGAGCAATCAGGGGACAGAGTTTCAGTGATTCTGTGACCGTCATGGAGTCACAGCCTCAGCAGGACATGGAGGAAATACTGATCAACATCGTGGCTAATCATCCCGAGCTACATGACACAAGCAGTTTGCTATACAGAGACAGAAAAAAAACAAAAAACTATTTAGACAGGAATGCTCTTAAGAGGTTTGTGGGTGGCTCTTAAAAGAGCCGTTGTTGCTGTAAAAGCACCTCTCAGCCTTGAAACGGCCTCCTCACCTGGTTTCCTGGTAGCAGATCCCGCACCACATCCCGTTCATATATTATAAACTTTTACGAGCCGCAGACAGACGGACAGCTGCTCAGAAATGTAGTTGGTGTTTCGGCAGGCGAAGCTTGGACCTTCACGGCACAAACTGGGCGAGCAGGTCACGTTCTCCAGGCGGCGAGGAGCCGGTGTTTATGAGAGGCTCGCTGCTGTTTATGGATCCCTCCGCCGTAGCTAGACTTTATCTGTAGCTCACCAAACCCCCAGTGCAGCGGTCCCAGCTCTACCGGAGGCCAGGCTGAACACGTAATCCACTCTGTCCTCCGTCAGCTCGGTCCATAATCCACTGCCAGCTGCACTGTAGCCCCAGGCTAGCTCCGCTGAAGCCCGGGCCGAACACGCAGTACTCCGCCAGCTCGGTACATAATCCACCGCCAGCTGCACTGTAGCCCCAACTCTGCTGAAGGCCAGATCGCACGTGAAAATACAATATTTGAAGCGCGTCAAGTTCGCGTTTTACAAGCTTCAAGGTGCGAATGTTCTAGCATCAAGCTGGGGGAATGTGGCGCGTTTTGACGCTTTTGGTGTGGACTAGTGTGTAGCTATATTTAGCAAGACTTTAGACTTCTCTACCATCTGGTTTTCAGAAAAATGCGACTAGCAACCAATAAATAGATATTTTTTTTTAAGATGTTATCGGATACTCAGACTTACGTGGACCACATGTGTTTGTTACTGCAGCCGATGCAAAGCGTTTGTAGCTCAACAGCTCCAGCTGCCCAGGTCCTGCCGAGGCAGAGCAGAAATTAAATCCGCTGTTTTTGATACAGCGATTGAAGCTGCCGCCTGTTCTCACCCGTTCTCCGTTGTAAAATATTTTCTGTCTAAAATAAACGACTGCACACTAAAATCACTGATTTAACTCGCCCCCTGAAACTTCCTCACCTCATCTTGTCTGTGTGATCACTTCTGAGTTTAAACTGGACTCTTAAGAATTACAGAAAGGAGTTGGAATCAAACACTGAAATAAAAAGCTGTTTGATGCCGTTCAATAGCAAGAAGCGAATTATATTTTAAAGAACATTAAGCGGATTTGGCCACTCCCGGACATTTAATACAGAAAATGACATGATTTAAGAAAAAAAAGAAAAGGGGGGGGGTCCTCATTGTTATGGTCAACTTACCGTTATCGAGGTTAAATGCTCAATATACCTTGATATTAATTTTAGCTCATATCACCCAGCTCTATTAGGACAGATTTAGAAATCTTCCAAATCAAAATACGTAAATATTCAGATTCTTTGCTATGCTGCTTTTAGTTTGGATACAAACTCAGAGTTTATGACAAGCCTTAAAAAAATCCACATCAATAATTTAAAAACCCACACAACCAAGTGACCTAATTAGGCACCATTTTATTTTTATGTGGTGCCATCTCTAAGAATACCCACACTAGGTTGAAGCCCAGTCACCAGGGATGTCTAGAGCAGTGGTGTCAAACTCCAGTACTCCAGGGCCGGCATCCGGCAACTTCTAAACATCTCCCTGGTCCAAAAAGGCCTAAATTAACTCCTCAGCATGCAGTCAACGTCTACAGAATGCTTCCAGTGACCTAATCATTAAATATAGGTATATTGAAGCATGAAGATGTCTCAAAGTAGCAGGACTCCAGCCCACCAGAACTAAAGCTTGACACCTTGGTTGCTTGTTTGCAGCAGTTTTCTAAATTTTTTTGATTTTATTTGGTATGTATAACTGCTATGTATTCTCAGCTGAAAGCGTAATTTTCCTGAAGGTTCAATAAGCTTTCAGGACAGAGTGTTATTTCTCTGTCACATTTAATTGCCTCCATCACGACCTAAACAGCAGGCATCAGGGACCATGCAGTGCAGAGTGCCTGTGATGAGGGCGTGCTCCAGGATTATAAGTGCTGATTGCTAGGCCTCTCACAAATAGCTAAATAACAGTTGGTCTTTCCAAATTGTTTTTCTTTTTGTAAAAAACTAACAATTAGCAATGAAATGACTACACGTTTAAAAATCAAGCAAAAAGAAAACCATAAAAGTGTGAAAAGGGAAAATAGATGGGCTGATATTTGGGGAGGTAATCAAGCATACAAGGACTAATTGGATCAACTATGACTGTAGTCAGGTGGGAGGATCAGTATTCCTTAAACAATGTTTTTAGGTTTTTTAAGCAGTGGTTTTTCACACTACTTTAAAATAAACTAGTAGGAGAAATAAAATGATTAAAATGTAAATCATTTAATTTTACCATGTAGTAAAAATATCTAAGCTTTAGACCATTTTCGTTATTTTTTTTAAATCACTAAACTAAGATTTAATTAAGCTGAACAAGAGATAAAAAAAATGTCTCCTTTAAATTTTCATTTTTCATTTATTATCCCTACGAAGTAAATTTCTAGTAATAGGTTAGATCAAGGTCTTTATTTTTTCATGTGGTACCGGGCCACACAGAATAATTTACACTTAATACATTATCAGAGTCTAAACAATTTTTTATTTTTTTAAATGGCTTAATTAATGTTACATCGGAGTTCAACTCACTCTTGACCCATGCCAAGATGATTGTCTTGGTAATGTGATACGTCACCAATAAAAACGAACCACAAGCTAGCAAAATCATAGTCGTTTTTGAAAAGTTTCTTTGCGAAAAGTTAAAGGTCCAAGGAAGATACAGAAGAGGGGTCTATATTCCCAAAACGCAAAAACCAAAAAACAGAACTACATTTAGCAGACCATACCAGGAGTCATACTGAAAATATGTATTTATTAGTTGGTTAAGGATGACAACCGGCTTTCTAATGAAACATAGAAGTATTTAAAACAGCCCCAGATGGGACTGTCATGTGGTGAGCTGTATTTTTCCTGCACTCTATATTTTTTTTTTTGTGGTAAATCGTGTTTCAACACAGAAACCAGAGAGCATTAGGGGCATAGAGGATGATACTCATGTAATGTGAATGGCGCAATGAGATGGGATGCTGCTAATAAAAAAGTACTAAGAAGGCGCCGAGGATGGCAGCCTTGGTGCTTTCGTGCGCTCTGTTTTGTTTGTTCTTGTGCGTTAACTATTCGTCTGCGTGCTCTTATACCCGCGTGGAGCTTCTGGACATTAGAACTACCACCCCTACGGACTTATTACCAGTTTTTTTAGCATCAGCTGCGGACCTGGTCCATTTTTTGACCAAAAGAGGGAAACGGCGCCGTGGAAAGCGAGCGGGTTCACTCGTCCGCCTGCGCAGACGGGGCGCGCACACGCCTTTACCTGGCATCTTTCTCTCAAACGTCCGCTCACTTCCCAACAAGATGGACGAACTAGCGCTGCTGATGAGAAGTAACAAGGACTTTTCCTCGTCTTGTGTTTTGTGCTTCACGGAGACGTGGCTAAGCGCGAGTGTCCCGGACAGCGCGCTTCACCTGGAATGCTTCCATCTCCTCCGCGCGGATCGCAACGCGGAGCTCTCCAACAAAACAAAAGGCGGTGGCGTTTGCTTCTACATCAACAGCAGCTGGTGCACGGATGTGACTGTGATCTCCCAACACTGCGCTCCTTCTCTGGAATATCTTTTCATTCACTGTAAGCCTTTTTATTCACCGCGTGAGATCGCTTCATTCATTCTGGTGGCTGCCTACATTCCGCCGAGCGCGGACGTGCGCGAGGCTCAGCGCGAGGCTCAGCGCACGCTTGCAGGCCAGATATTACATGCGGAGCGGTCCTTTCCGGACTCTCTTGTTATCGTGCTTGGTGACTTTAACAAGGGAAACCTGAGCCAGGAATTACCAAAGTATAGACAGTTCATTAAATGCCCGACCAGAGAGGAGAACACGTTGGATCACTGCTACACTACAGTCAGCAGAGCGTATCATGCTGTGCCGCGCGCTGCCCTCGGACTATCAGATCACGTGATGGTGCACCTAATTCCCTCATACCGACAGAGACTGAAATTGGCCAAGCCTGCGGTGATAACAACAAGGAAATACACCTCTGAAGCTGTGGAGGAGCTGCACTCATGTTGGGAGACGACAGACTGGGGAGCGTTTGGAGCAGCCACGGACAATCTGGACGAGTATACGGACACTGTGACCTCATACATTCAGTTCAATGAGACGCACATCATCCCAACGCGCACCAGGATTTGTTGTAACAATGACAAGCCCTGGTTCACACCCAAGCTCCGGCGCCTACGTGAGGAGAAGGAAGTAGCGCGGCGGAGCGAGGACTGGAGTACAAACAGACGAGCTAAGTACCACTTCAGCAGTGAAGTGAGAAGAGCAAAATCTGTGTACTCCAACCGTATACAGGAACACTATAGCTCCAATGACTCTGCAGCCGTGTGTAGGGGGTTGAGGGCTCTCACAAACTACAAGCCCAAAGCCCCCCAGACCCTGAACGACCGGACTCTCGCCCAGGGCCTGAATACACACTACTGCCGCTTTGAACAGCCGTCTGCTCCTCACACCTCTGCTCCCCCCACCATCACCCCAACCATCAACGACCCCAGCACTTCATCAAAGGACTCCTCAGACCCCCCCTCCTCCCCCCCTGCCCTCTCCATCCAGGAGGAGGATGTGCGCCGACAGTTTTTGAGGCTGAACAGGAGGAAGGCCCCCGGGCCGGACGGTGTCTCCCCCTCCACCCTGAGACACTGCGCGGATCAGCTGGCCCCCGTGTTCACGGACATTTTCATCACCTCCCTGGCGCTCTGTCGCGTTCCGTCCTGCTTCAAAACCTCCACCATCGACCCTGTCCCCAAAAAGCCACGGATCACAGGACTTAATGACTACAGGCCGGTGGCGCTGACGTCTGTGGTCATGAAGTCATTTGAGCGCTTGGTTCTGCCCCACCTCAAGGACATCACCGCCCCCCTCCTGGACCCACTGCAGTTCACCTACAGAGCCAACAGGTCTGTGGATGATGCAGTGAACCTGGCCCTCCATTTCATCCTGGAGCATCTGGACTCCCCAGGAACCTACGCCAGGATCCTGTTTGTGGACTTCAGCTCTGCCTTCAACACCATCCTCCCTGGACTTCTACGAGACAAGCTCTACCAGCTCAGCGTGCCCGACTCCCTCTGCAGGTGGATCACTGACTTCCTGACGGACCGGAGACAGCACGTGCCGTTGGGGAAGATTGTCTCGGACAATCGGACTACAAACACTGGGACTCCTCAGGGCTGTGTACTCTCCCCCTGGCTCTTCTCGCTGTATACAAACTGCTGCACCTCCAGTCACCAGTCCGTAAAGCTGATCCAGTTTGCGGACGACACCACCCTCATCGGACTTATCTCCGACGGTGATGAGTCCGCCTACAGGAGAGAGGTGGACCGGCTGGCTTCTTGGTGCAGTCACAACAACCTGGAGCTGAACGCCCAGAAGACAGTGGAGATGATCATGGACTTCAGGAAAGTCACAGCCCCACCGTATCCCCTCACCCTGATGGACTCTCCCACCCCCATCTCCATCGTGGACTCCTTCCGTTTCCTGGGCACCACCATCACCCAGGTCCTCAAGTGGGAGCCAACCTTCAGCTCCCTCATCAAGAAGGCCCAGCAGAGGATGTACTTCCTGCGGCAGCTGAGGAAACTCAAGGTGCCGACCGAGATGCTGGTGCAGTTCTACACGGCCATCATCGAGTCCATCCTCACCTCCTCCATCACCGTGTGGTTCCCCGGCGCCGCAGACCGGGACAAACACCGACTGCAGCGCATCGTGCGTGCTGCTGAGAAGGTGATTGGCTGCAGGCTCCCATCCCTCCGGGACCTGTTCTCCTCCAGGACCCGGAGGCGTGTGGGTCAGATCACAGCTGACTCTTCTCACCCTGGACACCGACTATTCTACGGTCCATCCAGACCCACACCTCCCGCCACCTGAACAGTTTCTTCCCCTCCGCCATCAGACTCATGAACAATAACAAGACCCGATAGTTCAGTTAAAGACCCATGTAGGATAGAACCATCTGCACTAAGTAACTTTATTTTACTGCACTGTGTGGTCTGATCACACTTAGATCTGCTGCTGTCATTCACCTGCACATCTGTGAATGGAACCCTGCTGCTGTTCTCATGTTAAAAAGGATGTTTATCTTTTCATAGTTCTTTTATATACATACAGATTATAATATTTATACAGACTTTAGCCTTATGGGTCATTCTTTTTATTTTATTTTTACTTATGTTAAATGTTTTATGTGCACAACTGTACCGAAAAAAATTCCTAGTTTGTGAACTTGTTCTCAAACAATGGCAATAAAACCGATTCTGATTCTGATTCTAATAGTTAGGAGCATTGGCTTTACATTTTTAAATCATATTTTAAAATTACTCTGATTTTGTGCCCCTTGTTTCTTTTCATTTTTTGACATTCATCTGTTGTTTGGTGTGACGGTTGTCCAATATTAAACCAATCCCCAATCAGGGACCATTGCTTTAAGACAATGCCCAGTTGCGAACGCTTCTTTCTAAATGTTCTGTGTCACTTTTGTGGTAATTATAATTTCAACCGAAAGTCATTAGCAGCTTCCCATCAATCATGTCTGCCCTCAGAGTGAGAAATGTTACAATAATAATGGATGATCAGGTGTGATGGTGTACTGTTGCTGAGTACGCTGTCATAAATCCTGGATACACAAACCATGATCCCGTGCTGCCAGAGCATACATCATTTCCTTTTATGTACCTGCTCGCTGCACTCCATTTCACTCAAAATGTCTTTGGAATCCCGCTCACTTTTCATTAAACACTTTTCCCCCTCCCTCCATATAGAACTGTGCACTAAGAGACCACTCAATAAATGTGCTTTTTATTCCCATTTCTCCAGCTTTGAGCTTAGCTAGATATATCAACTTGTAGCTCACCTCAGTAAGTAATTCACTTGTGTGGCACATTTCAGTTGTAACTCCCATTATTTCTGATGAAAAACAGAAAAGTGATGGGGTTTTTTTTACGTCATAAAGACTGATGCAGGTAAATTGATTGTAATAGGGCTTTTATACTAAAACTACTAATGGACTCATTAATATAATCAAAACCATTTCAGATACAACATTTAAAACGAGGAATTGTTTTCCTAATGCTCTACTTATTAAGCAGGCTGTGGACTTTCAATCTAACCCTATTAATAACTTATCTCAATTAAATAACCACAGAAGAGCACCACATTAGCAGATTATCTTGTCTCTCCTGATTATGCATTAACTGATGGGCCTGCTGCTCCAACGACTCAAAGCTGCATAATGGTTGCCTTGACAAACAGCAGCCAAAACTACTCTTTGAGTGCCATTCCCCCCCCCATTCTTCTCCATTACACACAGCAACTCTGGAGCCAGTGCTGGGGTTATGTTTATGGGAGTAATGGATTGTCTCGGAGTAAAAGTGAGCGTCCTCTGGCTATTGATCCAAAGATTGTCAGATCATGAGTGAATGCTGGGAAGCTAAAGGCGTGTGCTCGGGATCCTGGTCTGTCCATGCCGTCTAGGCTCCTGGATGTCCGGAGGTGGTCAAGGAGGCTGGAGACTGCAGCAGACTGAGTGGAACCAGAACTGCTGCCAAAGGGACCGATACCATGACTTGTTAATGGGTTCTGGTTTCTGTATGAACTAATTTGTGTGGCCTTGTGCAGTGAAACCGTACAACATTTAGCTTGAAAAGGCGGCTTTAAAAAGTGGAATCAACTGGTGCTGCTTTAGTTTCAAGGAATGCTGGCATCCAGATACCTCTGGGTTTCATTTCATTTCACCACTTTTGCCAATGCATACCCCATTTTATACCTGGGTCTATGTGCTACTGAACAACAACGTAATAAGAGTGTTACAATAACTTAAAAACACTAGGGAAGCAAAGTTTTTAATTTACTTCCCCATTTTTTTGACTGCCAAAAATCTTACCACCCATAGTCAGGCAAATTTCTCAAATTAATTCTCATACTTTTCTTATGGTACCAAAGAACATTTTTGCTGAATTCAATGTCTTCATGTTGCATTTTTCATCAAAAATTTAATTTGTTCACCATGATTTTTATAAAAAACATAACCAATGTTAAAAAACAACTTAAGATTGTTTGGAAACTTTCTTATGGCCTGCTGAAATGTTCTTAGATTTTTTTGCACCTCTACTTTGCTTGTGGTCATATTTTACAAATTTCATTTAGAAGTAAATGAACACAAGTTCAAGGATTTTGTTTTTCTCTGCCGTTAGGGCTGTGAAATAGGCCATGAAACAGGTATTATTTTTGTCATATAAATGGTCTTAACAGACATAAATTTAACTTGAAGAAACCTGTAGGAACCTTGTTAAAAGTTTTGGAATGGTTTGCTGTTATTATTAAAATATGTACACTGTTCTGAGCAGCATGATCTTAAAACTAGTTTTTTAATAATTAAATTTTCTTTTTTATCATGTTGTATTTTAGATATTTGCAGTGAGTTATTCAATATTATTCTAGCTCTACCCCATTATTTCTCCATGTTCAGGAGTAGCAGTTAGGGTAAAGTCACAAAAATGTTGGATAGCCTAACTTCAATTTTACGTTTTTGAAAAGCAAAAGCCCGTACCTTTCTGTTGGTGAGAGGACCTTAAACGAAAATAGGCTTTTACTGAAGTTCTTTTTGCATCCCAATCTATTTGTGTGTTTTGAGTTATATTTATTTTTAACTAACTGATGGAAATAAAACTTTACTTATATATTATTCAACATCCCTGTGAATTGCTTTTTTTTCTTTAAAATCATTTGAAACAACTACTGTTCCATCTCAGCTACTGCTGCGGCGTCCTCTGTTCCACCCTCCTGCTTTATGTTTGTTCATCTGTGTGGTTATGAATGTAGTTGAACGGGACAAATTAATATCTCATCCACAAGATCATTGAAGTATTAATTTATCCATTTTGTTTGTGATTATTTCTAAACTTTTTCAGAAACCTTTCCAAATAGCTTATCAATAATTTGATGACAGAATAAAAAAGTCTATAAATAAGAAAACAAATTTGAGACTACAATACAATAATTCGCTGGGGTGAATTTTATTGCTTGTAAGTCAGTTCTGGCTGACAGATGCAAGTTAGATTTCAGTCTTTTTCATCTAGGTGCAAATTTTGTAGCTGTGCTCTGTTTATGTTGTCTTTACCTCAAAAGAACCTTGAAATCTCATAAATCCTAGTTCACAGAACGGGGATAGATAAAGGCAAAATGATACTGACGTGTGTACCCTATATACAAATGTTTCACTGTTATGTATATATTTATAGGCTAATTATATTAGAAATTACTGTTATATTTCTGCCAAACCTGTATTTTTGAGACAGTGCTGGTGTTTAAACGGTGCTCAAAACGGTGCTTAAAGAATGAAAAACATAGAAACCTTCGTCCAAAAACGCCCGTTTTAAATTTTTAGTAGGGCTCTCAAACGATTAAAAGTTTTGATCCAATTAATCATAAGGTAGCTGTGAATTAATCACTATTCTTAAATGACAAAAAAAACTACAGTTTTCAGTGTAATTAAAGGACAAATCCAGATCCTGTTGCTCTTTTTTGTAAAATTCAACATAGGAGAAATCAATTGAATTTTAGTTTTGAACTCCACAGTCACCTCAATGTATGTGTAGTCTCATATGGAAAATAAACACAACTAAGTTAATAGAGCTAACCAAAATGTATTAATAAACTTAACATTTGGATATCACCAGTCTATGTTAAACATCACAGATCAAATTAGCAAATTAATGCTCATATTGTGAAGATGTACAAGGCTACTTCTGCTAATGAGTTCAAGTCCGAAAACATCACTTTAACTGAATAATTTTACGTTTTAATGCAGCGGGAACTCACTATGAAATGTACCGAAGCTATACAGTGAACCAGCATGCATAAATCAACATAAATACAGCGCATTTATACTCTTCAACACACACAGCGAGCTGACATCCAAAGCGGGCGGTAAGGAAAATTCCCACAGACAATTTATGAATTTATAATCATATCAACCCAATACGCCAATACTAACATACTTAAATGTCATTAAGGCTGGTTAGGAAGAACTGATGTGCAGGTTGAATTATAAACGAGCGGTATTCTGTGCATGTGTTAATTGCGTTAAAAAAATGTAGTTAAATGTAGGAATTAATCGACCCACATTAATTTTGAGATGTTCAGCTGTTTTTTTTGTTTTTTTTAGCAAAAAATAGCCATGTTTACCTTTTTGTAGTGATATAGGGCATCGGTCATGGCTGATGGAATGCCCAGAATCCATAGTGCTTGACATCTCCGGAAAACCTCCCGAAATAAGGCACCGAAAGGTGCGCTGCTTTTCGGTCTGGTTACTACTGTTTTTGTCAGAATCAGTGCCATTATGTCACCGAATATCGGTACCCATTCCACTCAGGTCCAGAATCTACTAGAGCTGGGCGATATGAGCTAAAGTTAATATCATGGTATATTGAACATTTCACCTCGATAACGATTAGTGGACGATGACCGACCATATTACCCCTGTCCTTTTCTGTAGTCAATGTCCAGTAGATGCCAAATTTACAAAATGTTCTTTAAAATGTGTAAAACGTGTGTGGGTTCTTGCTATTGAACTACTTCAAACAGCCTTTTAATTCAGTCTTTGATTCCCACTCCTTTATGTATTTCTTAGAGTCCAGTTTAAACTCAGAAGTGATCACACAGACCGGATTAGGTGTGGATGTGACAGGGGCTGTGTAAAATAGGGGATTTTAGTTTAGTCGTTTATTTTAGACAGGAAATATTTTACATCGGAATACAGGTGAGAACATGCGGCGGCTAAAAGCAGTAACTCAGCGGGGTCATACCTGCTCCACCTGAACAGGACCTGGGCAGGCGGAGCTGTTGAGCTAGAAACACTCTGCAGCTCCGTTGCTGCAGTAACAAACCAACTATGTTAGAGTCAAAGGCTAAATTCATACTGCAGGGGAAAGCGCATCAAATCCGACTTTTTTGCCCCTTTGCGACACATATCTGATCTTTTTCTGGCGGTCTGAACGGCACAAATCTGATTTTTGCAAATCCGACCCAGGTCACTTTAGTATGTGCTACTGAATCAGATACATATCTGATGTTTTTGAAAGCGGCTGAGGTCTGAACAGCCATGTCGCTTTAAATCCGTCTTTTACATAACTGACAAGTGTCAGCATGTCCTTGACGTCAATAATCAGCGCCGGAGAAAACAAACGCACAAGCAGCCACTGCTCCAAACAAGGCCATTGTTGAAGCACGAGCTCTCCTTTTTCTTGTGGTCATTCTTTCTCTAATTAATTTGTCAAAATTCAGTCGGTTCAGACTATGCAACAATGGAGACTGCTGAAAAAAAGCTTACATCTGTAGTTGCCATTTTTACTTCCGTAAACAGAGCACGTTGTGTGTGACGTACTATGATGACGTCTCATCTTCTGCGCATGCGGGGGACTCTGGAGCCGTGAAACCTGAAACAAAATCTTCTCTACAAATGATATCCAGACAGCTGAGCTCTCTGAGTTTTCCCCTACAGCAGTGAAATTACAGAGCTCAAACTGCAAGAAAACCTTGAGACCTACTGGACATTTGGCAGCCAAAGACTCCCGAGAGACTCTGGCGACAGAGCAGAACATCTCATGAGATGTCAGTGGACCTGTCAAAGCAATCTGTTTTCCTCCGCCAAGGGTTAGAAGCCAGGATGCTGAGACACGCACTAGCAGGCATGCTCTCACACACACAGCAACTTCTGATGCTCTGCCTTTGGGCAATTCCACCTGTGCTCTCCATTTCTTCCTCAGAGCCTCCGCTTATCTTTCTTGATTATCTGTAGTACTTTGTGTACTTTTCCTTTCATCATTTGAATTCAAGGTCTTTTCCAAGATTAAGACCGTACTTGGCTGAAAGTACAGGCTGGGGTGATATTAAAGTAAAAATCAACAAACACTATTTCACAGTATTGGCATGTAAAACAGAAATAAATTCCTTTAATTTAAAGAAAGTAATGCAACTATTACCACTGCTCCTCAGCGTATCTGATATTACTGTACTGTTTATAATTAATACTCTCATAGCTGTGAGAATTGAAAAAAATTATTTGCTGTTTCCTTAATGCACAGAGACAGATATTAAAATCGATGTCTGCAGGCTTCCAGAAAACTCTTGATCCATCTTTAATAATATGTTTGGATCCCTAAAAGTAGAATTTGCATTAAATGTCACCAGTTCTAAATAATGGAAACGTTATCCCCCCTATTTGCTGAAACAGAAATGGGGTTGCATGTCCACTGAGCCTACTGGCTCATATGAGTGCAACAGCTGTTCGTCCAGAGAGCATCCGTGGAATTATTGCCCCGTTATTTTGTTGGACATCATAACCCAAGAAGACTATTGAGAGTCATCTCTCACAGCAAGAGCTCTTTTTCTGGGCAGAGATAAATTTATTAACAGAGTGATTTGTGTATAATTAGGTTGTGTTGGTTTAATGCGTTTTTGAACTGCTAAAGCTGTTAAGGATCATTTGAGTCTATTCTGTACAGTGCTTGCTGTTTTGGAAGTTCTGTGTGTGAATTCACTCCTTCACTGGTTGTTCTGCAATACCATCCCACAAGGCTGACGTTCACTGAACAGTGCTAAACAGAAACTGAATGATGCTGATAATCAGGTGGTGCTACGACTTGTTAATGTGAATAAAATGGCATTCTAACTTTATTAATAATTTGTTAATAATAAACAGTAATTACATTGTCGCCAAACATTGTTGCACTAGTGAGTTCTCCATCCAAGTGCATTCTGCATCTTCCTAAAACCCATTCAAATTAATCATTTTAGGAATTATTGGCATTAATTATTACATGAAGAACTGGCAGGAATGTTTTCATCATCTCCAAGCCTACAGTAGAAGTAAACCAGCTCATTGACCTTTGGCTGTACCTCCGTTTCCAAATGTCAGAAAGTCCCAAATTATACACTGTACAGCAGGGGTGTTTAAAGTGTGGCCCCAGGGTCCATTTGCAGTCTATGGAATACATACGCGTGGCCCCTGCTCAAGAGTGACAGACATTTGGCCCATGAACCAAAAGATTTCTCTTCATGAAATTCGTTTTTGCTTTTTTATTGCCATTTTTGGTACATTTTAAAAATCATAGTAAGTAGGTGCACATATTTTCAGCGACCCTTTACTAAAAGAAAGGCACAACCATTCATTAAGCTTGGGTAAAAAAAAAGCCAAATGTTTTTAAGAAAGTAGTAATTTTTGTTGCTAGGAAATAAATTAAAACCCATTTCAAATAACAAAATAGAAAACATTCCACTCAAAAACATCTATTGAAATGCAAAAGACTCAGACAATTGAAAGACCATTTTTAAATAAACAGTGTTGAATACCAAAAGGAAATATAAAACCCAAACCATTAAAATGTACTCGTATTCTAAAGTAATCATACTATAATTACTGTAATATATATTTGTATAGAGGTTTCAATGTCCTTTTGTGAGCATTTCAGAATACCAATATACATGCCTGGCTGTGTACCTCAGCCTTGTATTAAAAGTAAGTTGCTCATCATAAATCAATGAGAGTAATCTCAACAGGGGAAGTAATTAGTCAGTTTTATTAAATGAACTCCAGCAGAACCATATAGCTTAATACAGGATGTCAACTCAAGCTACTAGATAATCATTTAGACATGAATTACATTTTCTTTTGTGTGTAGAAAGCTGAAATTGTTCTTAATGCGGAGTCACCTAGGGCATCTACATTGTGTTCAAATTCAAAGAGAAAATTAAACTTTAGTGGACTTTAAGAGGGATATTAGACATCCAGTCCTCTCTTTGAATAATGAAAAAAAAATCATATTATTCACTTTGTCAAGACAGGTATTTCACTTTGTCTTAACCTTTATCACATCTCTGAAGCACTGAGCCACCAGTTGAAGTCCCTGCGGGAGAAATCTCACTGACAGGAAATTATATATATATATATATATATATATATATATATATATATAAATAAATGATTAATTTGACCTTCGCCGGCAGTAAGAAAAAGAGCAAAAGAGAAAAATGAGGGAGAAATGGAGGGGACGTTTAAGCAGAATTTGCCCTCGCAGAGTGCAGCAGCCTGAAGAGAGCACTTGGATAATGAGAATTCTCGGTTCCCCACACACTCAAGCAAAACATCCGATTCACAGAGAAAAAGCTCAAAGGAAGGACGCCAGTAACCCCAAGCTCCACAAGACTTTAGAGTTAAGGAGCTTCATTTCAATAACCACTCAGGGGTGAGAAAACTAAGGCCGTTTTCACATGTGTGGCCGTACCAGAAAACGGCCAGAGAAAATGCTAATTTTTTCTGTTCACATGGCACGGATCTCTGACCGTATTGGGATCCAGTCTTTTACTACAAATAAACAGCAGGTGGCGGCATACAAATAAGTCTTAGTTCTCCAACAAACAAGGGAGTGAGAAGTACCGACGTCATAAAACGAGCGACAGCCTAGAATGTAAACAAACTGGTCTACTGGTCAGCTGCTACCTGAAGCCATCTACAGGGTGAGTGTTGTAGTAAACCCGCCGTTTTGTAACCTGCTGTGTTGCTGTGGGATGCTTGAATCGCGTTGTTTTGGTATTTGTATGGTCGCGAGGTGATTCTGTAATTTCGGCCGGCGATGTCGTCATTTCCGCATGGAGCGCGTCTATTGTCTTGAGTACGGCCAGAGTACGGGTTGTGTTCACATGATACGTGGCCGCTCGTACCTGGACTCGGATACTACCTCCAAGGCAGGTCTCTCTGGCCGTATTCTGGCACGGTACAGTCTGTGTTCACATAGTACGAAATAAGTGGATTTTGACCAAATACCGTACCCGAGTACGGACTCCCGTACCATGTGAAAGCGCCCTAAGTATTCACCCCTGATAGCTAACGGAACATACTCAACTTGGCATCCATTACCAGACACTGATAAACTAAAGTAGCAGTGTCAACATGGATGTAAACCAGTTTTAACTAAATTCAAGCCAGAATCCTTACGAAAAAATTTACGTCAGTTTAATAAGATCTGATACAAATTTTAAGAAGTCAGCTCCTTCCTGATTGTATGAATGTTATCAGTATACAAGTTATTCTCCTTACATAGGTTTTAATCTAAACTATACAAAGCCCAGCCTTTTTACAACCCGGAGTGAGATTGATTCTGATAAGATTCAAAACATTTTAATTTAACAAAGAAGTATATTTCTAAAGGCCATCTATCAAAATATAATAAAACAATGTAAAAATAGTTTTTACGCATAGATTTCCAGCAAGAGTGTCCAGGGTCTAGGGTTCAGGTTCGGCCCGTAGGCACCTATGCATGCAAGGTTTCACTCTGTGTAATTCATCTTATTCTTGCAGAACCAAAATGTGAATAGCAGGTTGTATGATCTTTCTAGATTTCTCTTAGGTATGAAGGTGAGCATGCATTGTTGTTTGTTCTGTGTGTTTCTGATAGACCCCAGTAATGTAAGCCTATTAAAACTATTATTACACTGCACACATGCATTTAGTACTTGCTAAGGGCTTCTTCTGGATTGAAAACTGCATCCATGCGACAATTAATACAGTCGGCTTCAAGGGCGTTTGTGCATCTTTTTCAACAACATTTTTCCTTCCTCTCAACTTTCCATTAGCAAGCTTTAAAAACAGCCAAACCGGTCTCTTAGGGACCAATCTATGGCTTTCTCTCCTTGAAGGTGGGGCGATTGTGGCTCAGGAGTTGGGATTTTGTCTTGTGATCGTGAAGGTTGCCGGTTTGAGCCCCAGCTCCGACGGTCTCTGTCGTTGTGTCCTTGGGCAAGACACCTCATCCGTTGCCTACTGCCCGGTGGCGCCAGTGTTTGGTAGCTCGCCTCTGTCAGTGCGGCCCAGGGCAGCTGTGGCTACAACCTGGCTTCCCATCACCAGTGAGTGAATGTGCGTGTGAAGGGGTGGATGACTGAATGTAGTGTAAAGTGCTATACAAATACAGGCCATTTACCAAAGTGTAAATAACCTTTCAGTCACCTGTCAAGTCAAAGGTCTATCCTCTTGATTGACCATAACATCGTCATACTGTAGCATAACATCAATAGATTTAAAAAGAGTTTTCATTATTTTATAAACATTTTATAAATGGTTTTTACTAGAACGTAGTCATAGTCACTTAAACTAACCGAAATACATAGAATATCACTAGGTGTGCAATAAATCTCTAAAAATAAATAAAGTGATATTCTAATTTATTGAGATGCATCTGCATTCTACTCATGGACTTATTTTCCAAGTAGGAATGTCTAAATTAAATTATTGATTTGTCGTCTTGTTATCAAACAAGTATATCAAATAAAGTGCTACTCCATCATTTGAGGAACCCATGTGGCAGAAAATCATCCTTTTATTTGTACTCAGCAAAGTGAAGTTTTCTCCAGTCACTACAGATCCTCACGTCAGGAAAGTTTAGATGATCAAATGTAAAAAGACAGATATACAGTTTAGCAAAGCGCCCAGATTGGAGTGTTTTCTTTTATGAAGTGGTAAGTAATAATTTATTGAGATGCCTGCAGCAAAGGAAGCGAGATCTGCTGGAGCAAAAGAAGAAGACTTCCTTCATTTACTGCCCCGAGGCCACAGATATCTACAGACAGTAGCACACTAGGGTCTGAATAAAAAGTGTAGACAATTATCCCTAAAGACAGCAACTAACAAAGTCAGAGCCCCTCTTGTTAAATGGAAGATTAATAAAAAAACACTTCAATAATGACATACATCCATGAATATGAAATTATTATTCTTACTCTTACTTATACATGACAAACCTCCCACAAACTTTCTAAAAAATATGTAAGAACTGTGGCAGAATGACAACAGTAAAGCTTCTAAGATTAATTTCCCTAAAGTTGACTTCGATTCAAATGAGACTCCGTTACAGTAAATGAAGCGTACGCGGTGAGCCAGTGTCTACATTCACAGATTAGCACCACGTTCTCAAAAAAGCACTTTCCATGAGCTCTGTCAGCTGTGTAATTCAAGTAATTTAAGTTGCTATTAAAAGTGATGATTTCACAAGTCAGTAATAGCATATTTGCTGGCATCAGGCTGTTACTGAAAACCCTGAAATGTTTATATGCGTGAAATTAAACACAAAAGATTTTTGTTTTTTTTGGTTTAATCATTTTTAAGAGAAGAGATATGACAGTTTAGCAAGTTCCAGTTGTTGAGCTAATTTTACAGATTTAGCAGCACAACAATCATAATGGTTGAAAGCAAACATCGAGACAACTTAATTAAACACACTGTAATTTATTTTACTGTCAGAGTTTGACTTTTCGAGATTAGTGCATATGGAGTCGAACTTTAAGTCGTTTTCACACTTGATAGCCCGGTAGACTCGGTTCAACTCGTTTACTGAACAGGGGGGCAGTTCCTGTTCTGTGAAATATGAAAAAACATGGAGCAGCATCTAAGTTTAATAGCTTTAGTATTGTTCTGTTGTCTTTGGCAAGTACGCCAGAAAAATTTGTTGCATCAATGGACTTAGCTTGAGCAAAGAACGGGGTAGAGTTGTTGTCTTTTGGTTGTATTTACCCAGAATTTCCTGTGCCATTCTCACCTACCTGCTTTTAGAGTGCTTCCAGACCGCTTGGCGTTCTTCTCAGGCAGACAGAGCAATTCTGTGGTTGCACTCAACATGTCCAAGCTAAATGCCTCAAAATTAGTTGCGTGTCTCTTTAAGAGCCTAAGACATTACCTGACACGCTGTCTTCAATGTCATCACAACATGGGCTCGAAGCATTATATCATGGCCGCTGCATTCTCTCCACCGCTCTTAGCGGCAGTGGTCGGCAGCATTTCGTCAACCCGCTCTCAGAAGCAGCGTGGCCGGGCTCCGCTGGCTGACGGCAGTTTATAGCTTACAAAGCACTCAGTTTTTCATGGCGCTACTTAAAGCAAATAAAAACTAAATCCTCCTCTGAGACTTTGAATATTTTAATTTTTATGGAGAACATTTCTGATTTTGGTGCCCTTACTGTTATTACACACAGGTGATAGTTGATTGCTGTTGACGACGCTCTGCTTCAGCGCTCAAAATGGCGGACGCCAGAGTTTTAAAAGAATACTCAAATATACAAAAATGACCCCAAGAAACACATCAGGCAGGTTTTTTAGGAGGGAATGAAATAAGAATGTAATGAAAAGCTTAAAAAAGGGGATTTTACATGCCCCCCCCCCCCTCCTTTAAACAGCACCAGAATTGACTACAACCGAGAAAGTACTTCTCAGTCTACGTCAAAATGGATTGACGCAACATCATTATCCGTTGACGCAAGGGTTCTCCGTCACCTACGCAACGACGGACGGAGTAGAGCCCAATTTTCTAACTATCTGTATCCGTCAACTGAGAGCGTATGCCTGTGATTGGTCAGGTTTTCAACACCTGAGAGAATTTGACCAGAACTGTGCTCTATAGTCGCTGTAGTCAATAGTCAGTGCAGCATTTTGGCACTACATGTTTTATATTGAAATGCCAGTTTCTAATATAATCTTTTCGCGTTTTCGAACAAAAGGAGGTTTAGAGAAAAAACAAAACGTACCGCTTTGTTTGTTTACTTGGGTTTTTAGAGAATTTTATGAGCTGCACTTCTAGTAAAAAGCTTTACAGCTTAATCAAAACTTAAGTTCTGTCGTCCATTACTCCTTGAGGACGAATGTGTTCACAAGCTGAATAAAATAAACTTTAGTTAACCAGAAACTACACTGCAGTAGTCGGCAGACCCGCGATGAGTTAGCACCACCTGCTGTCCTGGTGGGGAATTGCTTTGCAACACTGACAGAAATGGAGAATTATAAACGGAAAACGTCTGTTAATTTGCGTCTGGTGGTAAATTGCTGAATGAGAAATATAAAGTAGGCTTTGGGTGGACCATAGTTAGCTTTTTTGGCCCAGCATCAGAGTTTGACGGCAAATTCACACCTCTCCAAACGAACCAGAATTTCCGGACAAACAAATTACAGTTCAATTAAAGCGAACTGGGTTGGTGTTTGGTGGCGTTCTCTGTATGCTACCTATAAGTTCTGGTTTTGCCAGCATTCCTTCTGCTGTTTCTTTGCATTCTACGCATGTTAAATAGGTTTAAATAAGAGGAAACGAAGCACATTTGAACAAAGGTCAGATGTTGTCATGTATATGAAAGACGTTCATTACTTATGTCCTCCTGTGGCAGATGGGGAGCAGCTCATCAAACAGCTCAGCACGACATGTTCTCCAGCCAGACAGTACACTTGGCGCTCTAAGGGCTTTGTTGCTGAAATATCGGTTTCTGTTTGGTGAGCCTCTGCCAGCCTCTGATGATTATAAGCAATAAGTGATCCTGAGCTTCTGCTGCCCCTGTGACAAAGACTGTGATGAGGGAAATTTAATTATTTCCCTCCCGTGGCCGAGCGAGCCTTAAAGGTTAATCACTGTCCATTGAGCTAATTCTAGATGGGTACACTGGAGTAATTACAACGCCTCACTCTTTTGTATACAATTCTGACTTCAGCTCTACTCATTCAGATAGATTTCTGTGTCTCTCTCACTAGTTGCCCTATTGTACCTGCTCATCATGTCTTCTTCCTTCTTTGATCTAAAGTGTACATATAAAATACTTCCAAATCTAAACTAGATGCTTTAAAAATTTATAGAAAACAATCCTAATATTGTTCACATAAATGGAAATTTCTTCTAACTTTAGTGTGTTCTGTTTAACCATTTGTAATTGTTAAGTCTTTTAAACATAAAACCAGCAAGAAGGTTATGCGTTCAAATCCCAGCCTGCATCTTTTCTGTATGTTTTTTTTTGTCTCCTCAGTTTCCTCTCACAGTTAGTGGTTATCCTGTGCGTTTCTGTGTGGACCTTTAATGTGCTGGTGCCCTGAACAAAGTCCACCTCCTCTGCCGCTCATTAACTGCTGGATGTAGGCATTGGAGACTCCTTTGAGAGGACACTAAAACTAAAAATGCCAAATTTTTTTATCCTAAATGGCTACGTTTTTTTTTACCAGTCTACTTTACAAAATAGCTTAAGCTCAGGCAAATTCTTAGTTGGATTTAGCTCTGGACTTTGACTAGGACATTCTAACACACAAATAACCATTTAGCTAAACCTCGTTGAAGCTGTCAGTATGTAAAGTGTAGGATCTAAAGCAATCTTAAGATTTTTTGGGTATCCAAAAGATCAAGAAAAAGCATTCCAACAGCCATAACCATGTTTGAATGTAGATAGTGTGCTGCAGCATTAGATTTTCCTCTGTTAGTTCAGTTTTTGTTGGTCCACATCTACAAAGGTGTTTAATCTGGCAGCAACAGGGTACTTTAGGGCAGGGGTGCCAGAAGTTTTTTTCCTGAGGGGGCCAAATGTAATATTTTACTAGAAACACACATACCAATAGTAAAGTACTTGTATTTATTTTTCAAGGAAATTAAGTACAATTTGCTTGTGTGGCTTGAGTCAACTTATGTTCACAACTGCAACTTCCCTCCCCTCTGCATGCTGAAGGCTTTACACTAGAATTGAAACTCTGGCTTGCCCTTCTTTCTAGTTCCTTTGAATGATTTTTAAGGGACGATTTAGGGGAGTCAGAGTACTGAAACTTCAATCTCAACCATTCAGTTGATCTATTATTAGATATTAAATGAAAGAAATTCAATAGTGACAGCAATCCTCAAGCAACCGTTCCCATTGTTTAATTGAGATAAATTACTCTAATGCTGATATGTGTTTTATAACTTTTTTAATACTGGTAAACATGATTGCAAATGGCTCAGATAGTTAATCACAGAAAATTTAATCAGCCGGATTTTACCTAATTTGGTGAAAAATCTCTTATTTAACATGGCATCAGGCATCAAAACAACCTAATTATGCTATAAACAATGTGTGAGCAAAAAATAATGAAAAAAATAAACCTAGCACTCAAGGTTATATGGTTTACATTTAAGATTAGTAAACCAATAATAATAATGATGATGACAAAAGGATAATCCATGCAGCCAAACAAAGCCAAAAATGTGTTTGTTTTAAATCTAAGGTTTTCACACCTCCACACTTTCATTTCTACATCATCCAACCTTTTTTGGCACCTATCTCACCAACTGTACCATTCTTTCTCTTCCTCCTCTTTTTCTCTGTTCCTCATCACCATTCACTCATTAGCATGTCCTCACTGCATCCATCTCTCTTTTGCTGTATTTCCAACTGAATACAGCTGTACCTCTCTTTAGTAACAACTAAAGGAAGTGTGCTTTTGAAGTAATTCAACATTTTGTCTATTTACAGTGTTCATGCTCTCTACACATTGCACTTTACCATTGAACCTTATAAATAAAGAAACAATCAAACTCATTCAACAAAAATAGAGAATATAGGTTTGCTCGCTTTGTTCACACCAGGACTACATTCTTACTCGAAATTCATTACCTCTGCCGAGGAGGTTATGTTTTGTGGCAGGGTTCATTTGTCTGTTACTTAGCAACATAACTCAAAAAGTTGGACACATTTTGATGACAAGGGATTGAGCTGCCTTGGCAGAGGTCTGCACTCTATGAGTGCTTTTTGGGTTTGTATTTTATTCAAAATAATGTAAGAAAAATGCTCTTTGATTTTCTCCTTTGATTTTGTCTATCCAATTTTAAATCTTTCTCATTCGTCAAGCTTCCATCTTCACGGTCCCTATCCCCAAAGATCAGACATGCTCTAAAGGCTGTCTGTTCCCATATCATCAATACAGAAAAGAGATGAACAGCAGGGAGGATGAGACAAAAAAAAATAATTAGCCAAAAAGGGAACAAAGGTGTACGATGCTGAGGGTAGCCTTTAGCAAGTGCCATCAATCAGCTAAATGCCCTCTCTTGTTCCTGCTCTCACTTTCTATTTTCACCTCGCTGAGGAACTGAAACAGAGAGCCTGCTTTATTTCAGTTAAAATGTTTTTCAAGAATATGGAACCCTGGAATTTGTTTCTCGGCCCCTGCGGCAGGCCTGTTTTTCAGAGCCTGTGCAGATGGGTGTGAAGGAACAAGCAGCGATGATGCAGGTGGCTGCTGGTGGTTGGCAAAGGAAAGCTGCTGGATTTGCTGAGCGGGAAACAAGGAAGGCTGAGAATCACAGGGTGGAAAGGAGAGAACAAGGAGAACATGAAGCGTGCCACACGGTGCAAAATGAGGCTTTACGGTGTGGAGGAAAAACAAACATACAAGTCTGAGCTCAAATTATTGTTCTGTGTCACAAAGTTTGTGCAGTAAAGATAAATTATGGGCTTCTCCTTAGATTACCATAAGGGATGCAATCAATCAGAAAATTCTCTATATTGGCTGATTTACATCTTGACTGGTTATAGATCAGAAAATGCTAAAAGCTATTCTAAGACATGCAAAAAACTAGAAGTTTAAAAAAGGCACAAACATTTTGGGGAAATCAAGACATGTAATAGACTAAGGATCACTGAGCATCCTGTTGGTACAAACATCTCTCATTTACTATTGCTAATATCAGAGGAATAGTGTCGAAACCAGACTTAGAGAGACTTATCCATGCATTTGTCTCCAGCAGGTTAGACTACTCTAACAGGCTGCTCACTGGCCTCTCTAAACGAGCTGTTAGACAGCTGCAGTACATCCAGAACGCTGCTGCTCGAGTCCTGAAAAGAACCAGGAAATATGACCATATTAGTCCAGTGCTCCGGTCTCTACACTGGCTTCCTGTCGCTCAGACAATAGCATTTAAAACAGCTCTGCTTGTGTACAAGTCTTTTCATGGTTTGGCACCAAAGTACATCTCTGACATATTAGAGACATATGAACCATTTCGGGCACTGATAACTTCAGGGAGGGGTCTCCTGGTGGTTCCCAGAGTCAACAATAAACACGGCGAGGCTGCATTTCAGTTTCAGGCAGCTAAAATCTCGAACAGTCTTCATGAGGATGTGAGACAAGCCTCAACTGTAACAATGTTTAAATCCAGGCTGTAAACAATTGAACATATTTTATCTGCACTCTTGCTATTTATTGTAATTAATTATTTTTTAAGTTGATGTTTTTTTTCTGTTTATTGATTTTCTTAATTAATGCAACTGTGAAGCACTTTGAATTGCCTTGTGTATGTATTGTGCTCTACAAATAAAGTTGCCTTGCCTACTATATAGATGTCTGAGCAAACACCCACTCATTACATCAACATTTATTACATAGATTACAAAAAGCGAACAATCAAGATTACACTTAAGGTGGGGAAAAGAAAAAAAAAAAAAACATTCAAACTGAGCTGAGTTGCTCAAATTTGAGATGCCAGTTAAAATGGTCAAGGTATTAAAAAAATTGGGGAACATTTCTAGATTAAAGAATAATGTCACAAAAGGACTTCAAAAAACTCATCCCTGCATTCATCTTTAGTCGTATTGATTACTGTAACAGCGTCCTCGCAGGTCTACCTAAAAAGTCAAATCAGACAGCTGCAGCTGATCCAGAACGCTGCTGTTCGTGTCCTTGCGGGAACAATGAAAGTAGAGCACATCACCCTCATTTTAAAGTGTTTACCCTGGCTCCCTGTAGCTCAAAGAAAAGGCTTCAAAATACTACTACTAGTTTATAAATCACTAAATGGTTTAGCACCAAAGTATGTTGACGACCTGAAGACCTGTTGTCACGATACCAACCCCTCAGACCACTCAGGTCCTCTAGGTTACTAATCACCCAAATCACCTTGAATTGCCTGTTTACTAATCATCCCTAAAACATGGTGAAGCAGCTTTCAGTTTCTATGCTCCACATATCTGGAACAAACTTCCAGATGACTGGAAAGCTGCTGAATTATTAGGTTCTTTTAAAACAAAGATTAAAACATCTGTTTAGAGCTGCTTTTGAGTAATGTACTAATACAAGTTAGTGATTGTGCTTTTCATGTTTCTATGCTATATAGGCTCAAACAACAGTTTTCAATTGTTAAAAAAAAAAATTCTAGTACCCCTTTAAAACATGAAAAACATGTTCAAAAAATAATCATCAGTATGACAGCATGTCCCAGACTAAAGATCTTTCTAAAACTGTTTCACTTTACTTTCTGCTTACCTTTTCCCTTTTTAATAACTTATCTATTCAAAAAGATTCGATCACGCAGTTAATTTAAATAAAGTCTTAAGCAATAGTCTTACTATTAAATACTATTAAATACTTTTTTTACACTACCTCATTTTTAAAGTTAAGGATAGACACATCCAAGCCAAGCACATGATAGAGTCTAAGGAGGTCTTATACATAAAAAAGGTGACAACCAAAGTGTCGTGAATCTAAAAATATTTGGTAATAAGTATCCTAACTAGCGTTTTCTTGATCAAAGTAAAATGTAAAAGTCAACTCAATAAATACAAAGTGGATATATAAAAATCAGACATATAGTACCACAAAAACACTGCAGTCAAATTTTAATAATCCCATCTGTCGACCAGAGAAAGGGACAGGAACTAAAAACAAATTAAACAGGAGCTGTTTAATTCTTTGGGAACCTTATTACCCCGGATTTCAAAGTTTGGCAGCTCAGCTATTTACCTGTGTGAAGCTTTTAGTTTGTCTGTACATGAATTCAAAATGACTCAACAAAAGGTTTAATTAACATAATTGATTACTGCTGATACGTGAATAAATTGTAAACACACCCTCTGCAGATTTGGAGGCTGTATTGATCCTGCTGCCTTTGTTTATTGCAACAAAGTGACACCAAAAGCATCTGTGTTCTGAACACTGACTGCCCTGAAGTATACACTTTCCAACAAAAAAAAACCCCACCATGGTGAGGCATCAGATAAACTCTGTCACTCACAGATATTTAGATTGTAATCTCGTTGAAAAAGTTCCTCATTCTGACCCACAATACACCAGTAGCAGAAATGTCTAACCCAGATAACTTCTGGTTTAACCCAATTGAGCAAGGCAATAATAAACAACCAACAACTAATCAGTTCAGTAATTTAACATTTTTGCTGCCTTCTTTACTGTTAACAATTTAACCTAAATGAGCACCAAAGACCTTACACAGCATGCGTACATTGTGTGCAACATCACTACATTACAAAAAACACTAGCATACTCCCATAATACCATTACTACACGTCACACTATGCTTTCTAGACTGATCAAGAATCCCTCCCCTAGACATGCCTGATGCTTTAAACTGATAACTTGACCTATTTTCAAATTATTTTGATTAATATACTTGATCGTTGTTAGTTAGTCTGTTGTAACGTTTATTTTAAAAACTCTCTCAGCTTTCTGTTAGTGTATTCTGACAAAGGTAGGAATTGTTTTACCAAACAATTAGAGAAAGCAAACTGGATTAAGTCATAAGCAAATCCATATAAAATATTCCCTTAGGTTTCACCTTTATGCCAGACATTTAGGACAATACAACCCCCCTCTATCACATAGCTACGGCCTTTGTTTCAAACTAAGAAAACTCAAAATAAGAAAGTATTGGTGCAAAATCTCTTACTTTTCTTTATCATACAAGTTCAGATAGAGGTAGATACTAATTTAACAATTTTCAGTTTAGCAAAGCAACATCTCCTGACATACAAGGCTGAAAGTGCTAAATAAACAGATATGATGAAAAAAGGGAAAGGCAATGCAAATTCATTTGTATAGCACACTTTCAACAAGACAATTCAAGGGGATTTGGGTGATTACTAATCTAGAGTTTGAAGACCTCAGTGGTCTAGGCCGTTGATATTGTGAAAACAGATCTTCCACATACTTTAGTGACAAGCCATTTAATGATTTATAAACTAGGAGGAATATTTTGTAGTTTAGTCTATGTTCCACAGTGAGCCACTGTAAGGAAATAGAAATGGGGTGATGTGCTCTATTTCCCTGGTTCAAGTGAGGACGCGAGCAGCAGCGTTCTGGATCAGCTGCAGCTGGCTGACTTTTTAGGTAGACCTGTGAGGACACTTTTGCAATAATCAAACTAACTAAACAAATGCAAGGAGAAGTTTTTCAAGGTCCTGTTGCGACATAAGTCCTTTAATCCTAGAAATGTTCTTCGGGTGATAGAAGGCTCACCTTGTTATAGCTTTTATGTGAACCTGGAGATTCAGGTCTGAGTCCATCATTACACCTGGATTTCGGGTCTGATCAGTAGTTTCAAACTGTATTAACAGAAATTGTCTGCCGACGCTAGATTGTTCCTCTTTACGTATAAAGAGAAGTACAGTTTTTTTTCAGTTTTGATTCTGTTCAACTGGAGAAAATTAGCGGACATTCGTCCATTGATTTGCTGAATGTATTCACTTAGGGTTTGGATGGGTTCAAAGTCACCCCCTGACAGTATAATATAAAGGTGAGTGACATCTGCATAGTTATGGTAACTAATCTTATTAGTTTTTATAATCTTGGCAAGTAGGAGTATGTAGATATTAAATACGAGAGGCCCCAGGATGGAGCGCTGGGGGAACCACACGTGATTTCAGCCTCTTCTGATAAAAAATTGCTTATTAACACAATTAGGTTCCTGTATTAAGGTAAGGTAGGGGGTGCCCTTTTTTAAACAAGACATATATGACATATATCCCATTTATTCAGAGAGAATTAGGTTCATATTTAGCAAGGCAGGTTGACATACTTGGTGAAAATAAAGTTAACTTTAGTATCTCATCTTGGTAAAGACACCAACTGAAACCCCAATCAAAACATAATGATTGAGACAGAAGGGCAGGCTAATGACAGGTTATTGTTTATATGGACATATATGCCACCATGTATTCCATCTAAATATTCTTAGCTTAAAAAAAATAAGTTTTATTTTTTTTTGTTTTCTGGTTTTATTTTACTTCATCTGTAACAAAGCGTGTAAATGGGATGTTTCATAATAAACACATTTCAAAAATAAAAGATGTCATTTCTTTTTGACAAACATGAAGCATTCTTAATAATGTACCTATTCTGCTAAAAAAAGATTAAATAAATACAACGTCTAACATTCCCTGACAAGAAAACCCCAAAAAGGCCTGAAGGTCACTGATAAGTGAACAGCTGTTCAAAAACAAGGCTTCTGTCTACACACTTTCTCAAAGGATATTCCCATATAGCAACAGCCTTCTCATGTATTGCCTTTAAACCTCTTTCACATTCGTGTATACATTAGCAGCATCTGTTAACTCTATCAGGAACAACCATCTGGAACAACCTTGCGGCATATCTCTGCAGATATCAGCATATTCAGTTACCATCTCTGCTTGCAACATGGGAAACTACCAGCAAAGTTAGGACCTACAGCTACAAGAGTTTATCACAAGTAAAAATCAGTTTATTTCGAGACATAACTGTACCAACAAGCCATCATCATCTGGACTCAATGGTTTGTGAACAGAATGGCAGAAGAAAATGTTTCTGCATGTCTCTTTCGTTGCATAATAATTTTCTGATTCATCATTTCCTCCAGGCTTTGAAATATGCAGCGATTGCCATGGCGACAGATGGCTTCTGAATAATGAATGATTAGTATATTTATTTGAATGCGTGTTATTGATATTTCAGGGAATATTTTTCATTTTAGATATACAGAAAGAGTGCAATGAAGAAATTCAGGGTTCTAGGCCAGGATCACAGCCTGTATAATGCAGGTAGATGTTGCGATCCAATATTTAGTGGCTGAAAAGTTTACCTTGTGTGAGGAGCTGAAGAGTCCTGACTTCCTCGCGGACACGAAGCTGTAGGACTTGCTGCAGGATGTGCTGCCTCTGGGCTTCGTGTATAATCCCCATCCTCTCCAGCTTTCTGTCCGTTAGTCTCATGAGGGCCCGTCCTGGAAGCAGAAGAGCAAAAACACAAGGCTTAAGGTTCAGAGACCGAGGCCAAGCAAGAGGGAATTTGGGCAAACACTACTACAGATGTAAAATGAAGTATTTATGTCAGTGGAAGAGGAAACTCAAGGTATCGCAGGTGAATTATGAACAAATTAGATTTTATGAGGGCAGATTAATAAAAACAGTTGCCTCAAAGAGTATTTTCCCCGTTGTGTGACCATCAGTCTGAATTGTCCAATTAAGCTCAGCAGAACCATATGTGAGGCAGATCTTTGCATAAATATCAGAACAGTACATCCCTTGAGCAAGAATCAGTAACAGCTCTTTAGTTAATTGCAAATCCTTGTATAAAATACATAATTTAATCATCCAATCGGCTTCTACGTAGAGGATTTAGGCTGTTAAATAAAAAGGCTTGTAGAATATTGTGTGATTATTATCCCTTGTTATGAATGCCTCTGTAACATTTATTATGGTAAGCACATAGGATAATATGGATTAATTACTAAGAAAAAAAACATGTTTTTGCTCTTGTGCACCAATTGGCTGCTTTGACAATATTCTGCCAGCAATTAATGCTACAGTTGGTTGAAAAAAAGTCCTTAAAGTCTTAAGGAAGATTAAAAGGTGCATGTGAACCGTTCATATTTTAAGTCCAATCGTTTTATTTCATTATATGTATCATTTTTACAGTCATGAGACAAAAAACTGCCTTTTGAATTGATTGACAAATCATGAATACAGAACAGTTAAATTATTTATCAGTCATATTGGAACCAAATTAAGGGGTAAAAATGCACGTAAAAAAGTTAATACAATTAAAGTTAACATGCCGCAATTCAGACACATTCGAAATTCACTTACAATCGAGGCCTCAGGAGCCTACCTAAACTCAATGATTATTCCTCATTTTCTTGACTGCATGACAAGTTAGTCACAGGCTTGTAAATCTGTCCTCAGAACACTTGAGTTATTATATAAAAGCACTCTAAAGATTCAGAATAAGAAAAGCAGACGTTTCCATCACTGTCAAATCCACGTCAAACACAAATTTCTCAGTTTTGAAAATCTGATAATCCACAAAAATCTATGTCTAATGTATAAGATCCTCCATGACACCGTCACTAAAATAGTTCATCTCGTTAGAGTCAGGCACAGCAGCTCAAGCTACTGCATCTACAGTGCGATGCGAGTGCAGGATCCCTAAATGCAGGACAGCATTTAGAAACAGTTTTTTCTCTTATGGCCATTCATCAGTGGACTAGGTTACCTACAGAGCTGATAACGAGCATAAACTCCTATACCTTCTCACGCCTGGTTAAGAAATGTTTTTGTCAAATACATTTTTCACCCAAATGTGACCGGATGAATGTATCTAAGTATGTATGCATTTTCTGAGGTCTATATATAACAGCAGAGTACATAAAAGATGTACATTAGATTTCTGATTGTTGTGTATGTGAAGACTTGATCTTTATTATCATGTCAGTGTAAGTGCCACTACACTGTATTATGTTATGTATTTTAATCATAACATCAGCCTGCCCAGGGACTGCGGGTGGAAATTAGCATTTGAGCTATAACCTGGTACAATGCATCTCTCCCCTTGAGGTTAAAAGTTCTATTTTTTGAATGACGCTAATGTTAGTAGTGTTAAGATGACAGAGGAAGGAGGTAAATTTTGCTCCACATACAGCAAGGAAGTACTTTGCTTTGTGCCACATCAAGATGGGGCTAAAATGCAGAGCTTTTAAAGTGTAAAATACATCACATTAAAGCAGTGCATATAGACAAGACAACTAGGTAGAGTGAGGTACAGGTAGCAGCAACATAGTGAAAGGACAGGTGGAAAGAAAGTCAAGGTGGACACCAGATTGAGAAATAAAAGTTGACATAATAGAGCCAACATGCACATGAGCCTTGCTGAAATGGGTCTATAAATATTGACCAACCATCACTTGCTACCTGAAACCAAAGATAGATTGGCATGGCAACAGATATTCACATCCCTCTCCTTTGCTTCAGTATTGTCTGTTGTCAGTAACTGCAGGTATAACAGATACAGCCTGGAGGTTTGATATTAAAGAGGATTAGCTGTACACTTCTGAAAAACAAACAACCCTGCAGCACCAGAATTCTTCTCTGGGCGGCTGTAGCTCAGTGGTAGAGTTATCGGCATGTGACCCGGAAATCATGAGTTTTATTCAAGCCGGCTGCATGCAATATGCTGTTGCGTCCTGGGGCGAGACTCTTCACCTATCTTGCCTACAGCTGGTGGTCAGAGGGTCAGTGTTCGGCAGCCTCGTTTCCGTCAGTGCGCCACAGGACAGCTGTAGCTACAATGTAGTTTGTCATCACCGGTGTGTGAATCTGAATGGGTGATTAAATGTAGTATGAAGCACTTTTGGGTCCTCTGGACTAGATAAAGCTCTGTACAAGTACAGGCCATTTACCATTTAGGACATAATTTGGTACAGATGCAAATCACATATGAGCATCTATGGTTCCTTGCAAAAGTGCTTATTCCCCTTGTAGTTTTCAGTGGCATCACCTAGAAACAGCAGACAGGTTAGAAATAAAGTTATATGGAGGTTAAAAGCAGAGTTAGCAAACACTATCCCTGGCTTTGACAAACCTCCCAAATGAACTTTTGATCATCTATCTCCACATGGAAAGAGCATTGAACAACTGAAAATATAAACTCAGACGTAGCTGTCTGCTTAAACAGGTAATGTTTAATAAAAAAAAAAAACATCAGAGAAGCCTGTGTTAAATCTGGAGGAGCTGCAGAGATCCATAACTTAGGTGGAGAATCTTTCGACAGGACGACTTTTTTTTTATGTTCTCCAAAAATCTGGTGTTAAGAAGAAAGCAAACCTGAAAGCAAACCACACAATCTAACTGAGCTTCAGCTATTTTTCAAAAGTGGAATAAAAAATATTCTTCAAACCATGAGACAACGCATATCAAGTGCAGCTGTTATTGCACTAAAATGTTCTACAAAGAACTGACTCCTTTCATTTCTTGTCACTCATGTACTGCTTTGTGTGGATATATCACCATAAAGTTTGTAGTCATTATGTAAATATTTACAGTTGCATTGAGCTAGTAGATCTAGATCGGGCCCCTGAAGGCATTATTGCTGGTACACTAAAGCCAAGTTTATGCTTCTTCAGACCGCAAATTTGCACTCAGACGTAGACGTATCGACGGAGACGTTTTTCGTTTATGGTTCTCCGGGGGTTTTTTTCCCCCGCTCTCCATCGTTTTTTCAGTGTTGCTCGACCAGAACAGTAGGGGGAGCTAACTTTTCATGGCGTCTCTGCCTACCATCACAGCGCTGTTTCAGTTTTTTTCTAGACTTGTGAACGCATTTCTTCCTCAGGGTGCAATGGACGACAGAAGGAATGTTTTGTTTAAGCTGTAAAGCTTTTGTACTAGAAGTTCAGCTCATAGAATACTCTAAAAACACATGGAAACAAACACAGCAGCCAGTTTTGTTGTTTTCCTACACCTTGTGTTCAAAAAACGCCAAAACACCAGATCAGATAAATAATCTTTTCAATATAAAGCATGTAGTGGCTAAACGCTGCATTAACTACCGATTACAGCGACTATAAAGCCTGGTGAAGCGATCTCTGGCTGTTCTTGAACTGACCAATCAGATGCATACGCTCCCCATTGAAAGATAGTTAATAATTGGGCCTCTACTCCGTGCATCCTTGCGTAGGTGACAGGGAGCCCTTGCGTCGAAGGGTAATGCCTAGGGGTGTGAGAAAAAAAACAAATAAATCGATTCATGTTTGAATCTCGATTCCTATTTAACAAGATTCAGAATCGATCCGAAATGTTTGAGAATCGATTCTCTAAAAATGTTTTCTGAACCTTTTTACATTTTCGCTTTGCGTAGTGTTTGTCACGCAACGGCCACCGTCGCATTGACAGGTCTGATGCGCCGTTGGCTAGCTAGCGCTAGCTAGCTGTAGCCGCTAGGCTAAAGCTTCAGCATGAAAGACGAAAGAGAAATCCAGCCCGCGCCGTCTTTGCTGAAGGTAAATCTACAAGTATATAAGAGCGATCTTTCTTTATAAGCTACACAAACATCCAGCAGCGCTGCACACCTGTAGCACTTTCAAGGAAGTCCGAAATATATGCTGAGTTCAATAACGTTAGGACTTTGAAAATTCTTACAAAAACAATGAAAATAATAACATAAGCCATAAATTTCTGTTTAATGATGGTTGATAAGCAACATTTGGTGCATACTACTAAACTCTAAAAAATTGTGATTTTTTTCTTTACATGCAGAACAATAAACCAATTACGTAATATTTTGCAAATTTGTTTGGGGTAGAATGAAAAAATGAAAAAGAAAAAAAACATATCCTGCAATAAAAAACAAGATTTGAGTTACTCTTTGAAAACCCGTACTATATTTTGCCAAGGTTATTAATTTAATCAAATTCAGAATTATTCCACATCCACTAAAATTCCCTACAAACGGTGTTGGAGGGAAAAATTTGTATCATTATGAAAATGCAGTCAGAACATGCAGAAAATCAGGTCCCTCGGCCACATTTCTAGATCTTTAAGGGCTCTAACATCAGAATACAGTGACATTTGTACACCTGACCTACCAAGAACAAGAAAGTTCAGAAAGTTTGAGAAAATCTGAGGTTGAACTATTGCATTTAGATATCTGCAGGTATATAAGCAATCAGCATGAATCTTTAACTTAAAAAGAACTGCTTCATATCTTTAAAAAACCTGAGCAAAGGCTGGTGAAGTGCTGCAATTACTGCAATATAAGAATCCCAGTGATTACAATAAAAAACATTCAGCTCCACATTCACCCAAAGTGCCATGCCTTCTTGTCAGCAAGGCAACATCAGTGGGGTGGATCAACTTCTGCAAGGACTCCAAGCCTTTTAACTCTCTGTTCCTCTCGTTCTGAGTCATTGGCATCGACGATCCCACCACGTCTCAGTGGGGAATTTTTCATACCACTATTAATGCACTGTGCAGTGTAGCATGGCCAGGAGGAGAGAAGGAAGGAAAGGAGGAGGAGAGGGGGCAGAAGTGGAAAGTGGTCAGGAGGAAATAAATGAGGTAAGAGAAGGAGTTACTCTGGAAAGACTTGAATGTCTGATAGCGAGGGAAGAAAGGCAAATCAGCTGTAAAAAGGCTCCTGAGAAGTTGAAAGAAAAAAGCAAGGTAAAAGTAAAATATCAAGACATATGAGCTATTCATGCCTTTTTAACAGATTAAGGAAAGATTAACTTGATTCATTTAGCAATCTCCTAACAAAAAAAATATCATCTCTCACTCCTTATCTAAACGATTTACTTTACACTTGGATAATGCAACTTTGCCATGGCTGGAGCATGGATGTGAGTGGATTTTTACAAGTACTAAAAGATTGTTTTGGTCTGATCACAGTTGTGCAATGCATTAATTATTTAAAAGATTTGTTTTATTCAAATTTCTTATTAATTACAACTTTATTCACAGAATCATCCATATTCCATTAGTTTTAAAGTCTTAAAGGCTGAATATGTAACATTTTTCTTAAAAGCGATATTTAAAACAGCAGTACCTCCATGGCGCTTCTAGAGGTGAACAGAATGAAAGTACACCATTTATTTTAAGTTATATTTTAACTAAATACATACTAAAAGATGTATTTTTATGGGAACGATGCTGTGTTTATATTTACGTTTACCAGCCAATGTCTGGCTCATGGATAGGTAAGATACTAACTGCTAACGGCTAACATTAGCTGTCGGTTAAACAGCTTTGCAATACTTGTGCTCGTTATATGACGATCCTAGATATGAGAGCACTGACCATGACCCATCAACCTCCAAACCGAGCTAAATCCTACCGCTCTCTCCAGTATAGGAGGCTCACTTTCACCGCTGTGGTGAGTGACTATTGTAAAGACTGTTCTAGCTAGCTTTCTGTATTGACATAGGTCTCTGCCCATACACTTTAGTCGAACATGCACGCTGTGTTTATGTAAATTGTAAAGTAGGGGAGAGTGGAGGATACACCCTCCCAGCCTCCGAAATAAGATGCCTAGAGGACAGATAAAAAAAACCTTATTGTTACCTTTGACGCATATTTTGTTAAATTTATTTTTCCTTTAATAATTTGTTTTAAAATATTTTGATATAAAATAAACTTATTAGTACAAAATAGTTCTTACCCTTTAAGATTCGTCGCTGGGCATGTTGCTGGCTGGTCACGACTACATACCTGGCATCTGCATGTCTTAAAATAAGTTTTGTTGTTACAACTACAAACTCGACACACTAGATGTCACTTCTGTGCCCATGTTCCATACTCAACCTTTAACATAAAATGATACATTAAAAAAATGGAAAAGTGCAGACAAATGTGACCCCCACACTAACTGCACATTGAAAAGTTACCGAGGCTTTGGCTTGTGTGGCTCGTTAGACATTCTCAAAAGAGCCCAATATATGCCAAAATATGCTATGGGTAAAAGTAGATTATGATCAGATTTCTTTCTTTTTTTTTTGCCCTGCAGCGCAAAAAAAATAAAAAAAGTCTTACACAATCCCTGCTCCATATATACAGTAATGTCTTACACAATCCCTGCTCCATATATACAGTATGTGATGTTACATTGTGACAACTGGAATCTGGGAATTAATATAAGGAAAAAAAAAAAAAAAACACTTAATGAAAGCGATACTGACAAAACCAACATCCAAACCACAGAGATGCCACAGAGGCAGGGGGTGTCCACAGTTTATTGTTGGGTAGGCCCAGTTTTTATTTAACCTCTTTGCATTGTTACGTCCTGTTGGCAGGGTGTTACAGACTTCCCCTTCTTTGAATAATGCTACATATATATACATAATTTGAAAGCTGAGATTCTTTCAGGGGCGTGCTGGCTATAGAGATGTTCTTGAGTTTTCCTGAATGTTGGGTATTTTCTAGACAAGTGGCCGGAATGTTTGTTTTTCTACTCCATAAGCAGCCATGGTGGAGCTACTGTCATATTTCCTGCTGCTTGTCCTGCTTTAACATCTTCCTTCATAGAAGATCTTTTTAAGCACAACTGATGCACCTGCAGGTGATTCTAACTCTCGCTTCTGGGCTCCATTCTGCAAGGATCCTATCCTGGAATGATTTTGTGTCAACTTCTTTGCCTCGGCATATGAAAGCTTGTGATATTCTTAATATTCTCATCCACGACCCTCCTGCAGTAAAGAAACCAAGCTCCTTTATAATTCCTTTCCTTGAGTATTTCTCATAGTTTTTTCAGCAGAACTACTATTAGCATGCAAGTTAGCCTAACAGTGTGGAGTGGAGTGTGGACCAGAATATCAGTGAAGGTTATATTTGCTCATTGACTTCAGCGAATGCATTGTATGGTTGCAACTTAATTAACATGGGCGTTGTAATTTGTCGAGTGGAACAGATACCTGAATGGGCCTGGATACATGAGGCAAAAATGTGGCAGAAACTATAGCAAGGCAATACCATGTTGGGCTAAACTAACAATCAATATCTGTAACGTTTGTCCATTTTTAAGGTTTTCCCTTAAAAGGTTTTAAGTATAGGCAAGCATGTTGTACACACACACACACACACACTTTACAAAGGCTGGGCAATGTTCGCACAAACACACTGTGGCTGAAAATCGGATTAATGAGCGGTGGGCAAGCGGCAGTGTTGTGCTGAAGCTGATTAATCTGCAGCTACAGCCTGGCACAGTCAACTGCGGCTTTGATGAATGGAAGCTTAAAGTGAATTTATTTAGATCCGCTAGAATATAAACGGAAAATACACACATTATGCATTGATACTCCAGAAGTTTGCTTTTTTCAGGTAGAGATAAAAACAAGAAAAGGTGCACAAAGGTTGCTTGTTAACATAGTGTCACTTTAATAACTTGAAATTGTACTTTAGGATTTTGTTGAAATTATAGTGTGTGCTGCTGTTGTAATGGATTAACCTGAGGAATAAAAAACGAACATTTTTTTTAACCCTTCCTGTCAACTGTCTGCTCATTTTTGTTTAATCCTTGGAACAAAAGAGATCCTGTTCACACTTAGCATTAAAATGTGTTCTGGCTTAGTCAGACACAAGTGGGCGGCTTTAACCATGATGGTTAATGATTGGCATTAAAATCTTTTTTTTCTTCTTCTGATTTCTACCTCTACATGATTGCAGTCAAATCAGAAAAGTCTTTCTCCAAATCAAGACGAACATTTTTACTGAGTTCTGTTTGTTTCAGAGAATGTCGTTTCCATGGTTTTCTTCCTGAAAGCTTCAAAGGTTTATCCAACCTTTATGTGTGGTGCAGAAGTAAGCTGCGACAGGGAGGATGCTTTTATTTGGTAAAAAAAAAGATGTTCAAAACAAAGTCCAGCTTACTCCTAGTGCAGCTAGATTACAAACTTAACTTGCAAAGATGCATATAACTAATAACGTTAATAGAATTCATGGACAGGAATTCAAGATGTAGATGTGGAGATAAGGTTTTGGTTAGGAGAACCACATGGACCCTTTTGCAAAAAAGAACAAAATTCTGAAGGCATCTTCGTGACCTAACTTTCAGTGCACTCTCTAATGGAGAATCATCCAACATTTATGATCCCAGTGATTGATTTTGGAAGGACAATGTAAAAAGGAGAAGGCATGGACAGAAGATGAACAAGACAGAAGTAGGTGTGCAATTCACCAGAATATTGTGCTGGAAAAATATCCTTAGTTTCTCAGAAAGTCCAGCCACATATGGAATGAGGATCTGATCCTGCTTGTTCTTTTCTCCTTCCCTGGACTCATTTGAGTCCTTTCTTAAAATCCTGGATTCCTTAACATAGGCCCATATTGGGGGTCTAAAGTTTTAAGGTGTCTTCTTGATGCATCTGTGTTCCTTGTCCCTGCTGTCTTCATGGGGTCTTGTTCAATTCGATGGTGCAGACCTTTTAAAACTACCAGCTGTTGTTCTAATGCACAGGTGTCAAATCCAAGGCATAAAGGCCACATATATAAAACCTTCAGCATAGGTTGTGTGATTTAATGTTATTTTATTAATCTAATTAGGGATGCACCAGTCTACAGTCTAATGTACTTATATTGGTATCGGTTAAAGTTAACTGATAAAATAAACAGATATTTAAAATGGGGAAATTGCTCAAATTTCACAGAACTTTTTTTGTTGTTGAAATTTTTGTTTTGTGGTTAGTTTTATGATTTTTTTTTAGCTAATTTGCCGTACTTTGTTGTAACAAGCAGAGAAGAAAACAACAAGAAACCTTCCTTCCAATTCACAGAATTTTGTTTTTGTGGTAGAAGTATCGGTATCCAAGTATCGGTATTGTATCGGTTTGAGAAAAGTGGTATCATTGCATCCCTAAATCTAATCAAATCTATTTGTAGAGTGCCAAATTACATAAATATGAAAGGTTGTTAAATATGGTTTAAAGAACTACTTATCCAATACTGAGACTGCCATTTATTTCTATTTTAAAATTTTATTAATATTAACAGATTCTGGAACAAATGGCTTTTACTAGGACTTCCAACATTTTGAATTTGGCCCAAATAGAAAATTAGCTCGACTCCCCTGTTTCTAGGGGTTAGTGAGATTCAACAAATTGGTTAGTCGAGATCTTCTTTGGGGCTTTTTTCCTTGAGGCTGGTGTGCTGTGTGAGTTAATGATCTGATTTGTGATCTGAGGCTTGACTTCAAAAGAGTAAATGATTCAAATAACAGAAGTATGATTGATTTGATGCTTTAGGGGCAACACTTGCTCGTTTGCATTAAATTGACTTGTAAAATATTGTTTCATTGCACAAATAATACATCAAATATTGAAAGATAAAAAATAAAACACAAACACTTGGGATTATGGTAATTAGCAGTTACTACATGCATCAGTTACTTAGAAGGAATAGATTTCAAAATTGGCCAAAAAGAAAAAAAGAAAAAATAAGGCAGATCTGTGGAGTCTCTCATATAAGTGCCTGAATAGAGAGTAACATATCTTTAAAACAAGAGGAAGCTGTACTAAATTATATATACACATTTATACAGTAAAAACTATACCTTTGCAAACCAACACCAATGAAAGGCTGCCCGAGACTTACATTTTCAAATTGTTTAAAGAGTAACTCACCCCAAAATCAAGCTTTTTTTGTTGATAAACTGTAAAATTGAGTCTGTAAAAGCACGATCTACATTTCCGGTAATTATTTTATGTATTTTATTAGATTTTAGTGACTATATTGATTTTGTACCAAAAACCATTAGTTTAGTGCTACAAGTGGTTAAATGATTACACTGCACTGCAATTAATTGGAATTCAAATCCTGCATTGCCAACGGTTATTGACGTAGGCTTGGAATAGTAACGACAGTAGTCCGACCGTGGTGGGGTATATATGAGGTGCGGTCTTGGCCACACCTCCGTAGCAAGGTGCTATAAACTGCCTGCAGCAAAATCGGCTCATAACCTAGCTGCTCCGTTATGTAGGTGGTTACACCTACTTGCTGACATTTGCTCATGACAAAGGGAATAACTGATATCAGTAAATGGAAAATAAAATCTGGGCTAAGAGTTAATTTTTAATGGAATAATTGTGATGGTGTGAAATGTTTTTTTGCACATTCCTGAATGTTTCTCATCATGCTTGGATATATCGGTCTTCAACACATTTTCTGTTGCGGACAATGACGTACAGTGGCAGCAGGTGCTCCTGTCGATGCACAGTCATGAAATTACTTGAGCTAATCTATATTTAGCATTAGATTTTTACCAACAACAATGTACCACTCAGAGACAGCGCTCATTCTATGCCGCAATGCCATTACAGGTTCTGCATCTGCTGCTGCTCCGTGCAGAGAACGAGACAACAGCTCGATACGATATGGCGATACGATATCTCCCTGTACTCAGTTTCCTCTGGACAAGCAAGATGAGAAAAATCTCAACCTCTAAGATCGGGAAGACTTCGTCTACAGCTGTAAAGGATGCTTCTACAAGCTAATAAATCCATATAGTTTTACAAACCTATGATTTCCATAAATGGCGATCTGGACAAGATTAGCAGCTATAATTATCAAAATTGATCATTTTTTTCATGTAACCATATCAAACTGTCCAACAAATAATCCATCAAGAGAAAAAGAAATCTCCATCCTACACGGCAGGTTTCAAGTTGATATGCAGCCCTGTTACTTTGCTCTGTTTGACTCATTTGCTGTATGTCTTTTTCTCCATTAACCAGCAGCCGGCGGCAGCCTACAGAATTCATTGTCTAAGCGCTAAACGGCTGTTGAGGTTTGTTGCTGCGTGTTCTGAAATAGAGTATGTCACCTTTTGTCCTTTTTTTCTGGGCCTCATCAAATGTATATTTGGTATCCAGTGTGAGATCCTTCAGTTTCAGAAGACATCTCGTCCAGAGCTGCACAGGCCTGCTGTTATTTTCAAGCTGAAGAAATGATGAGACTGACAAGCGGGGCGGAGAGAGCAGCAAGACACCGGCCACCCTTCATTTAACCACTGATATCACAGGCTATTAATTATTCAGGCTAAGGGCTTATGACACCATATATTGTGAGGGAAACATTCCCATATTGTGAGAGAAAAATCCTAGAGATTGCAACCCAGAACCACCAAAAACATGTAATGTTTTAAAATTAATCACAAGGTAAAAGTTAGGTGGGGGAAAATATATGCGTTTCCCAAAACTGTGGTATTTTTGCTAAGGACTGTCATACTGTCCAATTCATACCGTCTCAACCAAGCTTTGTCATCATAAGTAAGGCGGATTAGGGACTAATATCTAATTATACCCTAATATGCTTTCATACATTTTTAATAGACCTGGGTGTTAAAGCCATATTTGCAGTCATGTCTATTGAGGGTGGGAGGTGAGGACTGAGGAAGGGAGGAGGTTTCGTTGAAGCGAAGGCTGGAGGGAGGACATGAAGCATTGATTCCTTTGGCAGAGGTTACAGCAGTGAAGTGGCTGCAGCATACTGAAGTCTCTCTATGCTAAAATGTTGCACGTGCCTCAACGCGCGGTGAAATGCATTCTCCATGCTGCTGTTTTATGTCTAAAGGAGGGCGGACGCGATTGTCTGTTTGAATTATGATCTGGAAAAGACTGCTTATTGATTTGCTACTTGGTGAAAGGGGTGACTACGTTGCCAAGACAAGTGAGAATGAGCACTGCTGTCAGTCACAGAGATGTATTCGGTTATGTATTGGTGGGAATACAGGGCGCTGAGAAAAATAAAATAAAAATCTGGTGCAAAAAAAAAAACAAATCCCAGCCTTGCTCATGCATTCTCAATTATCAAAAGGTCAATTGTTGAGTCTGGCAAACACACTGAACAAACAGATCATCTCTTATCTCAGATGCATGCAAGTGTGCGCTTCTAAGTTTATTCAAACTCACTGCTTGCTTGTATGCACATTATTGTTGTCTCACTGTTACGTTGGTTAGCTTGGTTTATTCTGTTGCCGTTACAAAATAAAACATCTGCATAATATTCCAAAGATTGATTAGGATGCAAATTGCCTTGTAAGTCCAATTGGTATGGCTGGGCCTGTTTTAATTGGCTTCTGTTAATTAATGCCAAATGTGAAAACAAACTGAATTACATGCAGATTTTGAGGGAGTGATTACCTCCCCATTGTCACAGTAGGAAAGTACTAGTCTGTGCTTTTCATTTATCTCTTTTCTCACATGCTTCACTTTATAAAATCCACATTTGTAAGGTAGAAAAAAACCCATTAAGAAACAAAAAAATCAATAAGAAAATATTTACAGCTGAAGCTTGGTTTTGAGTCTTGTGTTTGGACTTCATTCCTATTTAACTTTTCTGAGTCAATATTTTGTTGAACCACTTTTTGCTCCATGTATTTGGGAGTGAGCTCCTACCAGCTTTGCATATGTAGGAAATGAGACCATTGCTTCTCTGCTTAATGTACTCCTTTCCTCATCTGTCGGTTTAGAAGAACAGCCATGGCCCAATAGATTTGCCGTTACTTGCAACCCTTTTTTTTTCTTTGTTTGAAGCCAGTTACACTTTGTGATGTTGATTCATAATACAACCCTGCTTTAGACTTTAACACAACTATGAGTTCCCTCATTTTCTTCAGGCTTTTTTTCCCACTTGTGTTCCCTACAAGACCTCTTAGGCCTTAAAAGAACTCCTGGATTCATACTGAGCTCAAGTTACACACAAGTCACTCTCTGAAGACAATTGGGTGCATAATTTTCCTTTAGGGTTATGAATGTTAAAGGTCGAAAACTATAGATAAATGCAATAGTTTATTCACTTTCCTTTGAATTTGAAATCAAGAATCATTCTCCAATGACATCACAACTAGACACTACTGCTTACGCAATGCCTCCCACAGCATATCTGCTACAACCAAAAATTAACATGGTGATCGTGTTTAACATAATATGCAGTGTGTCATTAAAACCTAATAAATTGTAACATTTTTCCTATATTCTACACTACATGCGCTTTAATTAAAGCATCCATTTGAAGCCTCAACTGCAATGGCAATACTTACCTAACTGCTTCTAAGAAACATTGTGGTAGGGGGGGACGATATGGCCTCAAATCAATATCACGATATATTGAGCAGCCCACCTCGATAATAATAAATGGACGATGACTTACCCACAGATTTTTTTTCTCTCCAGATGGGGCTGTGCTACTCGGCAGGGCATTCAGAATAGGTGTCTCTACTTTACTTGATATGTGTAATAAATCTTCATTATAAATAGCTGTGGGTCTTCTTTTCTGACATTATGGACACTGAGCAGAAAAATAAAAGGGAAAGAGAGAAGATGGGGAAGTAGGGAAAAAAGTTAAGAGGGAGTGGAAGAGTTGAAGATGCGAAAGAGGACTGACAAAGAAAAAATCCCAGTCTGCCCCCACAATCACAGGAGTGAGGGAATACCTGCTCTCTCTAGCTGTACCTGGGTGAGCGGAAGGAGCTGCAGCAGCCGGACTGGCTGCATGCCGTGACCACTCTGGCCCCACTGCAGCTAACTAAAAAAAATAAGTAATACAGATACCTGCTTCATGTCAAGATTTTCCCAATGTCTCCAGTACTGGAATATAAAGTCACTAGATTTGTTGCTGGTTGCTCTTTTGAAAAAAAAAAAAATAAAAATACAGGAGGGGTTTAAAAACTCACTAAATAAGTTGCTACTTTGTAAACACAGTTTCCTTCATTTTACAGACCGGATGGGGTGGAGTCACATGACTGTATGGCACACACCCTGTCCAACCTGCAGTACTAGCACAGTCAGCAACTTAAAAGGGACACAAGCATCACTCAACTAAAACACGTTTCTTTTTTTTTTAATAAACAAAAATAAAAAATGGGCAAAATGACGTTCTCAGTCATGTGTTTTGGTATCGGTCAGATTTTCAGTATATCGCCTAGCCCTACATTGTGGTGTTCAACTTTGTGCATTTTCAGATAAACCTAATAAAAAGTATACATAAAAATGTACTTATTTTGAGAAAACTACAGAAACTATCTGGATTTAATAAGTGTGACTTTTCAGGTTTTTTTTTAGACTTTTGCGTTCTTAATCTTATCAAAACCCAACAGCAAATTATCTTTTAAGCACATCAGACTCAGATCAAGCCACCGCCTAAAAAGCTAAAATCTCAAGCAACCCATCAGTGTGTGACACTTTATAACCCTGATGAAAAGAAAACAAATTGAATACTTCTAAAATGTTTCTCTGTGGAGATTCTGTCAAACTGAAGCGGAGCTTCAGCAGATATCCAATGAACTGTGGGTCATTTATTCGACCTCTTTGCGGCTGATGAGACATATGCACGATATGTGGTGCAAAGCGGAAAGATTCATATTTTCAGACCATTAAACAGGGGATGCTAAAGCTTCACACAGACATATAACGGTTAAAATTGCATCAAAGAGTGAGTCACTGTGCCACTCATCACGACTCCCAGGCGATTTATGTCGCCAGCCGGTCACTGAGTCGAGGAGGACCTCAGGAGCAACAAATAAACATATTAGTGTGATCAGTTGAGCTCACAGAGGGAGAAAAGTGCTATGGAAATTAATGGTCGTCTGTTTCAATGAGGATGGAAGCGTTGTTAGTCCCAGGGTGACCTTGAAGAGCCTGTTTAGGGGAGTGATTGACGTGGCAACTGTTACCGTTGGTAACACAGACAGGTGGGAAGGGAGGGATGGACAGACGGATGGGCTGAGGGCCAGCCAGTGGGTGTGTGGAGCACCTAGGAGATTATGGATGAAATCTGGCTTCATAGAAGCAAGATCTCACATCTTCAAGAGTTTTAGAAGGAGGAAGAGCTGTTTTGCCCCAAGTTTTGATCTTGGACCAAATCAGACGACAAATTTTATAGTCCTTTCGATAATACATTGCTTACTTTTGTCAAAGCAGGTGCAAACAAGAAGGATGGATACAACAACATCATACATTTATCTGAATAAGTCAATGGTGAAAGCAACTAGATAGTTCTTTGCAACCCAGGCCCTGTCTACATAGAGATGAAACAAGGTGTAGCAGCAAAGATATGTAATGGAATAGGTGATACAGTGAACTAGGGCCCGACCGAGGACTTTTGGGGTCCGATAGCAGTACCGATATAAAACAGTAGCAAAGGCTTATAGCTGATATAATGGCTGATAAATTCCCCTTAAGGCTTAAACCAAGTATTCTCTGCCCGTTTTCATGGTCACATATTTCTCCCTGGTCTATTCTGCAAAGTGGTACAAGAAGTGGAAGAATAATCTTTGTGTATATTAGGTTGACTGATCAATGTGGGTGAGGGTCATCCTCTGGCGAGCCAAATTAAATTGCTTGGGGGGGGACCAACTTTATATGTAAGGCAATCTTGAATTTATGAATTATTAGAGGCGTGTCCTTTTGATTGACATGTCCGTCTAGGCTAACCTTGGTGGCTACCCTTGGTGGCTAATTGTAACTAACGCTAGCCATTAGCTTGCAGCGTAGTCTGCTTGTCCCCGTGCTTGCTCAGGGAAGGCCTTCACAGCCTGGGACTAATGTAAAGCCATTTCGTGTTTCTAAAACCCAATATCGGTTGCTTTTGCAATTTTTATTCGGTTTTGGATGTTAATCTGCACTTATTGGAAAAGGATGGCTTGCTGTGGTATTGATTACAGTTACAAAGTGTTCAAGAAGTCTCAGCTTCGGGGAAGGCTTTAAACGGGCTGAAGCTTCACCAGTAGTGGGGGAGAGAATTTGTCAGGTCGCCAATCGGAGTCGTTATCTCTTTCCACACGCGGGTTGGAGCAGGTGACCAGTCGGGTAGCGGCAGAGCAGCAAAGTCAACAGGACCAAGAAGCCGCTGCGAGCCACGGTGTCAGAGAGCAGGAGTCGCTAGATCAGGCTGAAAGATTACAGAAGATTCGGACTCTCGACAGACTGAATGATTGCGGGTTAGATCAGTACTGGTGTGAGGAACACAGTTCAGGAGCTGGAGCCATGAACTAATGTATGTCTGAGATGTGAAGTGAGTCAAAAGTCTTAGCTTTTGAGAGGATCTGAGTCGTCGCGATGGCTTTGTCACTGCTTTTTGTTGGAGGTGTTAAGCTAAGCCCACCGATGTCCTCGCACTCCACCGATGGTGATGGAAACAACAGTTTTAGGCCGTACTGACCCGACCCATTCGGGTCTTGTTGGGTCAATATGTGTCCCCCCTCAAGATGTTTCTCCTAGTGGAAAAATTGGGTAAAAGTCTCTCAGCTGCATCTTCTGGCTGAAACAATAGCTTCCGAACAAGTATGTAGCCATGTCAGCTCGGAGCGTCAACCCTCCGCCCCAGCCTCACAGCGCTACCCTCAGCTCCAACCCCTTGGCCATTTTTGGATTTTCTGAGAGTGATGAGGCGAGTGATGCGGACAAGATGGCGGTGGTGGGAACCGCCCAGTTGGCTTCATTTTCTGCTCTTCCGAAACCTATAGGTGATGCCACCCGAGGGTTAGTCCATCATATTTACAGTCCATCTTTACAACACATTATACGGTCAGACTGAGCTGCTGCATGTTTGTCAATGGGGGCTCCTACTCCAGGGACTGCAGCAACAAGACATGATTTTACAACATTGGCGCCATCTGGTGGATAAGTAGTCCAATTACATAATTTTCCATCCCCCCTAAAAAAAATTCCTAAAAATAAAAAAAAAAAAAATATCAGCAAATTTTTTTACATATAGCCGATAATTTCTGTGACCCTCACATTGACCGATAATATAGGCCGGGTTCTAGAACATACATGACACTATACAGTGTTGCAATTCTACTAAAGCCAATGCTGACCTTATTATGGATCTTAGAATATGATTTACTGTCCCTCCTCTATTAAGAATAGAAAAAAATTTATCCAAAAAACGACACCATATGCTTTTTCAATAAAGCTCTCACCTGAGGATAGATTAGTCGTGTTTGCCACTGGGTTATCTGCATATGCTAAGTGTTCTTTTTTGTGTTTCTCTGTAAATGTGTAACAGTGCTACCAATAGGCCCAGGATATGTATTACAGCACTTTTCGCAGTTTATGGGGAAATGTGTGGACAAATTTTATTGTGGTGCAGTTTTTAAACTATTCAGTTGCGTCTCTGTGTAAACAGGGCCCCAAGACTTCCCCTTGAATATATTATATTTTGCTGCACCCATACTATCATGTCCAACCAAAACAAAAAAAATCTGAAGCACTTATGGCTAAATAAAGTTCTTGTTGCATTAAAGATGTGAAAAATGCCAAACAAAAGTGTACATTATTTTTTGGGGCAAAATAGAGCCGGTGGATCAGGTATAAAGAAACGTGCTTCATTCAAACATTGTCTTTTATATGTGGTCAAACAGCAATAACAGCATTATAAGATGGTTGTGAAAACCATACAGTGTTTTCTTTATATTCAATGTTCAGGTTCAAAGATGTACCTGTGATGTCATGTTGTTTGAAAGAATCACTGTAGATCTGATGCTGATTGGGGCAGTGCTTTTTCAGCCATTTGCAAACATCCTGCTGCGTCCACAGAGCCACTGGTTTGGACAGCTTCACGTATCCTGGCTGAATTAGAAAGGGAGAAAAATTTATCAGAAAGCAGTCATTGAGTGAATATTTTAAATCTAAATCTGTCATGGATCAATGTGCAACCACCCCAAATTTCATTGCATGCCACTTCTAATGCTATGAACTGGTCATAAATCCAAATTTTACTACTTACTGAAGGTCTTCCAAATAATTTGCTTGAATTTCAGCTGATGCTGGTACCATACTCATATTTTAAATGTAAAGAGAGGTTATTATAAAAAGACTCAACAAAAAGCAAATAAAAAAAATAAAGCATTTAGGATGCATGGATGGATGTTTCACTTTTGACTGGAAAATGGAAACAAAAAAATGTGAAGATATCAAAATGTATTCAAAATTATAAATTCAATACAACCAAACAAAGCAAAAGGAAATTTAGGTCTCGTTGACCCGACGGATGACTTTACATAGGCACCCGAAAATTGGAATGACATGTGGCAGGAAATAAAAAGGGATGAAGAGATTTCTAAACAGTAATTTTATCTTAAACTGCAACTCACCAACAAACCAACTTCTTTGTGCTAAATAAACTGTATAAATTAGTGTCTAACAGTGCTGTTTACAGGTCTGGCCATAATTTTTGCTATTTTAGTACATTTTAGAAAAATATAAATCTTGTACCAAAAACTGCTATTGGAGTGCCCTCTTCAGGTTAAGACTTTATACTGCACCTGAATCGGGCATTGTTGCTGGCTAAGCTTGGATTTCTGATGACAGTGTTCTGCAGCTGTAGAGTATAAAAGAAGCTTGTTCTTGGCCACACCACCATAGCGAGTTGCCATCGTCTAGAAATGATACGGCTCGGGGCTGCTCGCCTCCTCCACAGAACCTACCTTCTTTTCCTCTGGTGAAAATGGCCCCCGTCTGAGGAAAAGGAGCTCAAATTACTATTGCTCTCCATCTTTCTGGCTGTTTGTGTGTGCTGCTACAGAAGCACTGCTGTCCACATGTCAGTCACAGCACAGACCACACCCAGGCCTCCCTGTCCCTGGTCTGCAAGGCAACGTGCTTCAATGTGGACGGAGTTAAGCTGTGGTAGGGGGTGAGTTGCTCTTTAAACACTGGTGTTACTACAAACTGTGTCTTGGCCCATTTTTTCTTCTTCATAGAAACCAAAGAAAAATATTGATAAAAACAGCAGTCTGCATAACATTCATTACCAAATATTCTTGCATTTCTCTAGCATGGAGTATTTTATTAAGTAATTCCATCTATCTTGTCCCCCAACAAAAACCACTAACACACCTGTGGCTTTTAAAATGACTCCCTCGGTTCTGTCCCCGTTCCTCAGAAGGAAAAAACACGTTAAAAAACACTACAGTGTTGGATAGACCTGCCGGCTTCAGCTCTAACCGACTGGGCTGCAGTGTCTCGGTTCCGTCTACACTCTGGTGAGTAGCTGGTTAGCTTTAGCCAACACCTGAACCAGAGCTGAACTGAATTAGAATAAGCTTTAATGAAAAACTAAACGAAATGTTTCAGCCATTAATATAAAGTTTCATAACATGTTTAAAATATTAAAAAGCATCATGATAAGCCTTTAATTTAAATGACTAACATAGTTAAAATATATATAAGGGTTAATAATATTTCTTTTCTTTGTATTTACTGATGTAACTCAGGTCTCTTGATTTGTTTCTGACTCTTACAAACTTAGTTATGATAAAAATAAGTGTTTGAAAAATGTATTGAATTCTTAGTTAAAATTTGCTCATTGAAGAATAACAAAATGACCGGGGAGGCACTTAAAATATATTTTTTACATTTTTGTGATATTTTGTCGATAAAATAATAGATATGAATATGAAAATTCCTTTATGGATATACTCTTTCTGTATTTTCCAGCCCCAAGTCTGTCTGTATTTTGAGATAAACTCTGTTGTAAATCCTCTGATTTCAGGACCACAATCTGTAAGTGCACATTTAGGCTTTCTGGTTTGTAAACTCTCTGGCCTCTCAAAAAGTAGTCCCTTTTATTCAGCAGTTGCCACATATAAGTTCATGCCAGCATTTCCAGTCTTCCTTTTGTTTGTGTAACTATATGAGGAGTATTTACTGATTTGCAGGTCGTAATCTAATTTGCTTCTGTTTTTTACTATTCAGCTGAAGCACACGAAATAGTTTTGGCCAACATACAAATAGCTCATAAAATTCCTTGAATAAACTGAAACGTTCCAAATCACCCAGACATACATATACTGAATGGTACTCAGATGCCTCTCTAACCAAAATACTTTAACAGGAGGTAACGCCTCATGTATAACGCCTCCCTCAATGTGTCTGCAATTTTAAGTAGCTTCTTAATCAAGATCAGAAGCTCCGCAAACAGAGGGGTGATTAAAATTTCACATCTACTCCCATCTACTTCAACCTGCTCTTGTGGCTGCTTTGTGGTATGGCACAGCATAGGAAAGCCAAAGCCTATCCTCGGTTTTCCCTTTTCGTTGCCTCCATCATCTCTGCCCCAAATTTAGTCTCCTACAGTCCCTGTCAGATGGAACGCGGTTTTCCCCCCACAGCTCTCACCGGTTTCTTTTCTTCCACCACTACTCCCACTCGCTCTATATCTAGCTTCCTAGAGAGAAAGAAATTGGGGGCGAAACGCACGCTGGTTTGGGCATATGGTCGGTATCTCCGGCATGTAGGTGAAATGACAAGACAGCCAAAGAGAGCAGACGAGTGTGCGGGCGTGTAAGCGAGGTCGTATCTCTTAATGCAAGTGTGCATGGATAGATGTCGAGTGTGCGTTGAAGGGACAGGGGGCTGTCACAGGAAGAAATCACATTAACCATTAAACAACTCAGCTCTGTGCTAATTAACCCTGACTGGAAGCCTGAGGCAACAGAGTAGAGAGGAAAGCGTAGATGGAGAAGGAATGAAAAGAAGGAGAAGCTGACAGATGAGGCAGGAAAAAAAAGAAAAGAAGCATAATCTGTGGAGTTGACACAAGAGGCTCTCATTTTCCATGAACCCATTTGTGAGTCAATGGCCATCTGTGTTTTACATTCTGCACTGATTTAGCCCATAGCTGTTTTCCCAGGGCCGCTACAATATCTTAGCTGTTGCCTTTCTGCCCGCCAGCCAGCCAGCCAGCAGAGCCAGAAGGGCGGAGAGAAACAGTGCAGAGCAACGAGACTACTATCAGGGCTCAAAGAGCTGCGTTCAGGAGACACCGAGCCAATTAGTGGTTTGAGTGACAGCTCAGGGGCGAGAGGAGGTGCCTGCTTTCACTTCTGACTGGGACACATGTGAGAACAGGCACATGCATCAACATGTGATTCCCAGGTAGCCGAAACAAATAAATGAAAACACACAGGCTTATCAAGGTTGGGCTGCAAAAACAGTGATACTGAGTTGTACAGCATCCAAAAATAGCAACTGGGAGCTTCGAATAGCTCTGAAGGGATGAGTAGGAAACCAGGTTGCTGCTAGAATCCTTCCACTATCTTTGACACCTAAGGAAAGCTATAGTTTGTTTGAATTTTTGTTATGTTTAAGGAATAAGTGTTAAAATATAACATTTTTGTTTACTTCATTCCGTCTCATTACAAGCTGTCCTGAATACTCGTTTACATGTGTTTTTTTAAGAGCTTGGCTTTAAACAGGTAAATACATCATGGTTCTGGTTTTACTTGGAAAAATAAATCTTATGGAATTAACCACATGGCATTTAGCAATGCGAATAAGTAAAGCAATTTTTTATGATCCAGGGAACCCTGCAGAAGAAGCTGAGGATTACACAGAGGAAAATCAAGCAGAAGCAGAACTGACTGAACTCCACTGCGGTGACAGTAACATTCCTGTGTGTGTAAACTGCAAACAATATTTGATCAGGTGTGGTAATGACAACAAACGGTCGCAGTCATTGTGCAAGTACGTTCTTATTGTATTAACTGTTTGCACAAAATCATTTTGTCTGCAAAAATCCGTGAGAACACGACAAAGTGATCATAATCATTTCCAGAGATCAAGTGTTTTGGGTCCAATATTCTCAGCCTCGGGTAATAAGTTACATTTACTCAGTTATAATTACTTGAGTTACTTTAGTTTTACTGGAAAGTATTTTTTTAATTTTACTTGAGTAATATTTTTATGAAGTATCAGTACTCTTGAGCAAAGTGACTGGCTACTCTACCCCAAATGATTAACTTTACTGAATCAAACTGAATACTTGTTTTGACCAAAAATGCATGAAACCCACAGAGTTTATGTTAAAATGAGATCCCTTATTCCCAAGCTTCATCATTTTAATGTTCATTTATTTCTACTGAGGCCATTTGGAGGTCACTTTAACCTTGTCTAACATATATACATTACTTACCATTAGTATTGATTTCATTAGTTTTACTTTGGAAAAAAAAAATATTTAAAAAAAAGGGCCCTTTCAAAATGTTTTATTACACAATTATGTAACATTTATTTTTATTTGAATCTTCAGAATTTGCAACTAACTTCATATTTTTGTAAGATTACATTATTTTTAAATATTAAATAATCTTAAGATCTCAAAACAAGTACTTAAGTAGCCTTTTTACCAAATATTTTAGTTTTACTTGATTTTCTTTGGATGACTACTTTGTACTTTTATTTAAGTAAAAATATGCTGAAGTAGTGCTACCTTTAGTTAAGTATAACTTTGGGTTACTATACCCACCTCTGGTCATCCTGAGTTTACAAAGATTGGCAAATTGCTTCAAGAAGCTTCATCTGAAAGAGAATGAAGTTTTTCATAGTATTACCAGAAAAGCTAATATATATATATATAAAAAACTTAGACGGCTGAACAAAAGTCAGCATAGTTTGTGTTTTTTTCTTCAAGCACTTTTAATCAAAGTTAAAAGCAGTGCAGTGATATGTATTTTATTCTTTAGCACTGAAATTTTTCAGTTGAAATACATTTTTACAATCCAGCCACACTGAGGAGTTTTTTTAGGGACAAACGGTTGATTTAAAGTCATGGAACACCATCCTATTCGGATTTAAAATTCAATTCAGTTTATTTATATAGCACGATTCACAACAGATATCTCAAGACACTTTTCAAGAAAAGTCTTTATTTAAAAGTTTTCATTTTTAAGGAATCCCAGCCGATTACATTGATTATTTGACTTGATGTTGTGCCTCTTTGATGCAATCCCTCAAAATAAACACTTTTACTAGGCTACTTCAAAACTGTCATTCGGTTTTTCAAAAGTGGACTTGCTGGCGTTTTCTGATCCATTTGCTGTTGCATAACCCAAGTGTACTTGAGCTTAAAGTCACAAACGGATCACTGCACATTCTCCTTCAGGATTTTCTCTGAGACAGTAGAGGGTTTTATCGTTTACACAAGTAATCGAGGTCCATTGAACATCATGCTAGCACCATCAAATGCTGTGTTAGGTTTTACGCCTGACTTAATGGTATCCACACCTTCAGAGGAGCTCCACATTTGTTTTGTCAATCCACAGAACCTTTCCCAAAACTCTTGGGGAATATGAAAATGATTTTTGATGGTTTATGCATCGAAACTTGCTCATGGATGCCGTTTTTCGGCTTGTTTACGTCTCTCTAATAATGAGGCAATGTAAGTCTGCAGTGCTTTAGTTGTTCTGGATTCTTTCGTGACTTCCTGTAGGAATCTGTGATGGGGTTAAGGAGCAATTTTGGTAGGTCAGCAACTTCTGTGAAGGTTCCCTGCTTTTCCGTGTTTTCTCCATTTGCATGCGACGGTTCTCGCTGGTCCCTCTCCCATTTGTTGTTAAAGTTCCTAACCTGAGGCATGATCGGTTGCTTTTTGCCAACTTCATGCAGTCATACAGGTTCTTGATTTTTCAAATTGATATGGAACGTAGCTGTTCCCCCGCAAAATAGATCAATGATTAAATTATTATTTTTTTAAATAGATTGTTTCTCTCAGGAAGCCATCTCTGGTTAACTTTTTTCCCCCCGATTAACAAATTAAATTTTTTTTAATGCATTTTGGATGTTTTTCTGGTTTTCTTTGTCTAATGTTAAAGTTTGTTTGACAAATCAAAATATTTAAACATGAGAAAAGAGAAATTCAAGAACAGAGAGCAGAACAGTCATAACTTCACAACTCCACACCAGCTTTATTCTAGCAACTACACATTGTGTTTCTTCTGTTGTATCGGAAACAACCAATTAAAGCGTACAATGCCCCAGACTAAATGGAACAACAGAATGGAGCTTCCAGATTTATCATAGAGAGAAATCAATACCTCTCTGATGGAAGTAGAAGCTATACAGCAAAACTGAAAGTAAATTCCATTGCTTAAAGCTAGGCAGAGTAAAAAAAAAAAAAAAAACATACACCAGTGTAAATCAATAACTTTTTTATAAACTCTATAATCCCGCTGCTCTAAAACTGTTGAGCAAATGTTCATTTCTGGTTTTAGTCGATTTGTCTTTATTCTCTGAGAAACTGTAGGGTTACATCAAACCTGCCTGCATATTTTACACCAGCAGGATTCGCTGCCACATACTGCCCTCTGGTGTCCCAACAGAGCACTGCAACCAGGTCTGAATAAAGTGCATTACACCACTCAGAAGACGAAGGCTCCTGCCATGATTGCCACCGAGTGACTGGCTGCTTGAGGCACAAAGCCCCATGCTGTCTGCAGCATTGCCACTGTGCAGCTAATTAACGGCTCTGGAGCGCCGTCCCTCAGCTCCCCTTTCAAATCGGGTCGATCTCTGTGAAATCCACCCTTCTGTTAATTAATCAGTGAGATACGTGAACAGAGGGACGAGGCTGTGGCGTGTTTGAGTGGAGCAGACTGCTGAGAGAGCTGGAGTGGATGGCCGTGCTGGATGAATTACTGAGCCTTCATAAGGAGCCTCTGTTTGAAATTGGATTTCCAGGCAACACCAGCTTCGCCCGAACACAAAGAGAGCAGGAGACCCCCACCACTAGAGGCCCCGACCTTGAGATTTGGCTGTGTCTATAAAGCATAGCAGGGCGTGTTAACGGAAAACAAGATAAACTCACCTTGAGCCAGGCATTGATTGATACAGAGATGTGATGATTTGCTATGGATGTTAGCTCCATACCCGCCGCCTCTAAATGGCTTTTTATGCATCATGTTTAATCTGTGGTAAAAGCTCTGACTCCATTACAAATCCAAGCCATGATTCATCAGCAACCCGGGATTCAGAAAGTGATACGGTTGATGAGATTAACGAAAATATAGCTGCTCTGAAATACTGACATTATACAGGTAATAAAATTTAATCAGAGTCAAATGAAAGATGATAGGATATTGTTTTTTTTATTAGTCTCAAATCCCTTCATTTAAATCCACATCTTACAATAATATGCTTTGCTTAATTTTGTCTTTAGCTGACATTTTTTTCTTAAATGTATGAATTTTATTCACAGACCATGCTTAATGGGATTTTATGGGACAAACCAACACAGAAAAAAACTATTTGTTAAGTGGATGGAAAATAAAGCATGCTTTTGAGTAGTAGTGGGCAAATACGAAAATACCTGAATGAAAACAATAACATTCAAAATGTCCATAACGCCATACTATGGTTATGCATTTTGATGAAGTCATGAAGCTGTGCCTACATACTTTGTACCAGGTACACAAGTATACTGACGTTCAAAGGTCGTCTTCACACTAGATAAAGTTTAAAGTTTGTTGCTTTTCATTTAACAAAAAGAAACCTGTTAAACTTGCATTTTAATTCAAATATATGCAGGTTTTTCCTTTGTGCAATATTAAATGTATAAATAGGTAACCAGAACAGTGGACAAAAATGACAATATTTATGATACAAATTACAGACCTCTACATGCTTTTTATGTGGGAGAACCTCAAAAATCAGCAGTGTATCAAATTTGATCTCACCACTGTATATGTCTGATGTAATATTCTGATCTCAAATGTTGTGTATTCATTCCCTGCAAGCAGAAAACCATAACAGAAACAGAGGCTTGAAAACAGTCTGTGTGTAAAATGTTTCACTTCAGTACACTGAAACATTTGGAGAATATTCAGATGTATTCAATGGGTCTGCATTACGTTGCTTCTTTTGCAAAACAGCTGGTGGGAGAATTTTATATCTTTTGGTTAAACTTTTTTCAAGTATATCATATTATAACAAACCTTAAAATATGATTTTATAATTTATGACTAAAGCAATTTCAACTGCTTATTATAATCATCATATCAGACATAAAAGACTTTCCTCTCTCCAGCCTTTTGGGTGAGCGCCTTACAGAGAAATCAAAGGTGTTCCCAGTGTGGCTGAGAAACATAAAGCACATTATTACAGCATCTTCAATGTATGTGGGAGTCTTCCCAACATGGCCGTTTTTGGGGCCGTTTGAGGTACCAACTGAGTACCACTTGTAGGGCATGTAGGCAGAATTGGCCTACTGGTAGCACCAGTGTCCATCAGCCTCCCCTCTGTGAGTGTGCCCCAGGGCAGGTGTGGCTACAAAGTAGCTTAGCATCCCCAGTAATTAATCAACAATACAGAAAATGTATAGTCTTAAATTTTACAGTTGCAAAATACTACTTTAATAACACATACAGTAAATGTTAATTACTGTGTTCCGTTCTCAAGCTACAACACTTTTATTTTACAGTAACGTGTCAATTGTTGCCAGTAACGCAATGTAATTTTATTTTAGATTAACACCAATTACTCTATAAATGATGAGAATGAAAACTATACATGTTCTTCACATTTAAAAAAAATCTTCACAGTTAATTAATTAGATTGCTACTGAGAAGTTCTTTAATTTCAGAAGCTGACTTCACAAAGTTAAACATGATGGTGGCAGCATCATCCTATGAAAGTGCTACAGAAAGGACAGGGAGGGTGAACAAAAATCCCCAGGAGAACAATGGTCCTAAACTTACTCCACACATAGAATAGGTACAAATGACCCAGTCAAAGTCCAGACCTAAAACATTTCATGCATCATTTCCCTTCCTTTTAATTTGAAGTTATATTTTAAGATGTAGCACCAGCTAAATGCACAGTGATTCTTTAATAACTGCAAATCACTCAAGCTACAGATACCCCAGGCCACTATGTCACCGTGACTTTAATTGAAGTTAACATGTGCCGGATTGGTTTAGCTCAGCCTCTGCATGTATTAATGAATGCTTTCAGGCATGAGGCTGTGTTGCCTAATGGAAAACATTAACATTATTCATAATTTAGGCGTTAATGCACTTGATCTGTTGGAAATTCTCCAAAAGACTGGTTTTTAACTCTGTTGCAGAGACTGAGACGGCAAGCTCTGTCAGTTCAAATACTCATTATAGAGTGAAAACTTTTTGAACTGGGGCTAATTTTAACATGTTCCTTTCAGGCACTGTGGTCTTGATGAACAGCAATTTTACTTTGTCAGCTTTCAAACTCTTAAACCAAACAGTAGTTTTGAAAACATTTTCTCTCAAAAATGCTACTTTTCTGCTCTGATAACAGACGTGGGAAGAGCACGGACAAACCCAACACATGCATGTCAAATGTGCAGTATACAAACTTTTTTGCAAAAATGGAGCATTTCCTTACTGCTATTGATCAGCTCCACCACAGCGATCCAGAGAGCTATTAAACGCAAAATAAACTCAGTAGAACTAGTTGTTGTGAAACAAGTTTGGGCCAGAGGAGTTACAATAGCTATTCAGCTAATGTGTGACATTTTTCAACACGTCAGTTATGGTAAATGGCAGCTGTTAAATTCCTCAGATAACGGAGGACATGCTTGTGAGTTTTTAAATACATTGTTAATATTTTGAGCTTGTACAAATGAGCATTTCCTCAGTATATCTATTATTAAAAGCACCAGTGTTAACCGTTTGGACTAAATAGAACTTTCTATAGACCTTAGCATACTGCTATAAAGAATTGGCACTAAATCTGCTAGGTTTGTGCTAAGTAATGTTGACTACTTTATTATAAATACAATTACATCTCAATCAGTCAAAGAGTTAAAAGCTAACTATTAAAAGTTAGAGATAAAATATCATGATATCTAATAGATTCACTACACAGAGTGGGGCATTTGAGGTGTCTGTTAACTGCGGTTTGAATGAAAACCCAAAATTCAGTTTCTCAGTAAACTTCAGTATGACATCAGAAAATGAAAAAAAAAAAGATACAGAAATGTGAGCCAGGTTAAAGCTTTATAAAACCCAGATAATCAACAGCACCCATCACCAACTGAAAAATTTTCAAATAGACATCAAGCAGTTTTGATACAGCGTCAGTCTACTCTTACTCCAGAGTCCAAGACCGTGATGCAAACAGACTTTCATCAGATTTGTTGGCTTAGAATCATTAGGAGACACAGTCCGGTCCAATTCTCCTTAGCCCAGCTTAATATAAAACAGGGAATGAAAAATTGAGGCGCAAGTGTCAGATTCATCTGTATATGGTTGCTAAATTCAGCTGTTGTTCACAACTTTGAAAACTTTCCCCAAACTCATCAATATGCCCCTGTAGTTATTCACATTTCCTCTTTGCAGCTCTTTCCTATAACAGTGCTTTCCTTCCACTAAACATTCCATGAATATATAACACGTAGCATTCTGCACAGAGATTATTTAACAAAAGTCTTTTGTGATTGACCTTGCTTGTAGACTTTGTCAATGCCCGTCTGGTGGACGCATCGTATTTCAGCAGTCTTTAACTTAACATGTCCGTATTAAAATGTCAAAAAAAAATGTTGCTGCAGCAAAACAAAAATGGTAATTTCCTCACTAATTTATATTTTTTCATTCAGTGTCAACCATAATCAATAAAATTGACATTCATAAAGTTCTGATATCACAATGAGTTTCACTTTTTGAAATGAAATGCTGAAATAAATTTACTTAGATGAATTTTATTAGCTGCATCTATTAATATATTGCAAAGTTTTACAATGCATACATGCATGTTTAATCTACAACAAGATGTTTAATTTGTTCTATCGTCATGCGTCTACAGTTCTTAATGTTGTCCAATTAAAGAACAACAGTCTGAAGCTGCAGGTTTTTACCCATAATGTCGTGTATCAGTTATTCAAACTACTAATAATTGTCACAGACCAACGATTATATCCATGACCATGCAATTTGTTGATTATACATCTGCATTTTGTTTTAAAACAACTCTTCTGAAAGATATACTACCAATCATGACAATCAGTATTTTTAAGAATTATTAGTCCTTCAAGCTCCACACGGATGATTCAGGTTGACTCCAAAATTACTATCACTTTACTACGTCACACTGTTTTCTCGGTTAATATCTGAGAAAATCTGGTTTTAATTCAGTACAAGCATTGGAAACAAAGAATGATGATCAACTGACTCAGAATATCACTCTTTCTGGTTTTTAAGTGGCTCATCCAGGATTTACACTGAGCCCTTCTCTCACTAAGTGCTTCCACTTGCTCAGACAGACAGCTGATTACCAGATGTTTTACTCCGAGAAAGGGGAACATGAGCGTGTGTCTGTGCATCAGAAGCAGTCGCTCCTGCCTCCATGCCAGCATCAGTCTATTTCTGGAGAGGAAGTAAAGCATAATTCTGTGTTCTTGATTACAGATCTAAACACGTAGGAGCAGCTGAATGACTTGCAAAAGCAGCTTTTATCAGTGTTTTTCCTGGTTCATTCAGAGTAAAGTGTGATTTGATCAGTGTTTTCAGATTTCTAAGGCAACTTTGCCTTAGAAAAAAAAAAATTTTCATCATGTTTTACCGGACTCTTACCCGGGTCAACTCGGATTCTGAGACGGAGCGGTGTGGCGGGGAGCGGCGGTGGTATGAGGGCCGGTGGAGGTCATGGTAGCCTGGGCTGTCGTCGTCCAGCAGGACAGCCTCTGCGTCCACCGACTCTTCGTCCTCTTCCAGTTGAGACGTCATGTCCTCAGGACGCAGCTGATGATTGATGCCATTTTGGCTTAGGTTGCAGTGAACAGCTGGGTGAGTTGGGACATGAAGGAGAAAGTAAGCCAAGAGGAATGGACATTTTCTCCTGCAGAAAAACCTCAGCTTTAGCTGTATGTAACCTGATGATGTGTACCAATGTGAGAGGGTATTTGACACACAAGGGAGTACAAATGAAGAAATTGTTAGTAAAAGTAATTCCAAAGGCTGATAAGGTCCAAGTAACAACTATTTGTGAGTTATTTCTTATTAAACATCCTAACATACACTAGATGGCAGCAGATGATGTGAAATAGAGAATCCACACCATGCATACCATTACAGTCAGATATGACAGCAGAACATTACATCTGATGTAGACATTGTGTGGTAGTAAATACAGAACCATCAAATAGTTTTAGACAAAATGCACATTTTTCTTAATCTTGTAATAGTACATTTTGATGCTAGAAAACAATGAAAATGATTGCACCCTGACGGATCAAGGGACATTTCCTTCCTTCCTCCTGACAGCAGATTTTATGTTGTATTGCATTATTTTATTTTAGTTTGTATTATTGGAGTGAAAAGTTTGTGTTTGTGCTTTAACAGAGGCAGAACACAAAACATTCCATGTTAGATGAATAACAGAAAAACATCTGGAGATGGTTTGTATCATTTTTTTTTATGAATCCCGTGTCTCTATGAAATGTGAGGCCAAAACACTATTTTAGTTTCATCAGGAAGTGAAGCAGAGACAGAACAGACAGCCAGCAGTATGACTTGTTAAGCCTGACTCAAATAGACTATTTGTCATCGTGCAACTGCCCGCTTATTCTGAGAGTGTTGGCAGGTTATTTATGTGAAAAGAGCAGCCAAAAATCCTTTTTCATCAAACCTGAAGGCTGCTTCGGTCTCTGCTGCGTCTTTGGGTTAAAGGTCGGAGGAGCGACACATTCTGCTTCACTCCACAAGCTCAATTTTTTTTTTTTAAAAGGATGAAGTCAAAATGTATGTGCCTTAAGCAGATATCAAAATGCAATGCCAGCATCAGCGAGCCTTTTTTCCTTTAGACGGTCTAAAACTAGAAACAACACTTTAAAATCAGTGAATCGTAAGATTGTATAACAAATATAAATACTGAAATACTCCTAAAAGCATGGACATAAAATAGCACTCTCTGGGTTTATAGAGCTGAAAATAATCCAGTTATGGATTGGTCAAAAAAAATAGTGAGAAAAAAACAACCAATTTGAGACAGATTTCAGACCAGAGCCAGTGACTAAATGAGGTGAGTCTTACACAATTCAGATCAAACGGCAACAATTCCATCAATACTAAATTTCTCTAAATAATTACTAAATTACACACTATATTGCAATTTTAATATAGTTAAAACGGCTACAAACAACTGATGAGGCCGTAATGTAGGTGTAAGAGAAGAGACCTAATTTCTCCCTTTACCGTAGGTAAATAGAGGCTTTACGGAGCTTGGAGGCCTCATGCCACAGTTCAGCCTTGACTGTCTTCCAGACCACACCCCCGTGTCCCCCCATCACGCTCATCCTCCATACTTGGCCATGCCCCTCTGTGTCTCCTGCTCCTGTCCACTTTGGTAGAGTTTTTTTAAATGTTGCCTGGGGGCGGGATGATGCTTTTTAATGGGGTTCAGTAACACTTTAAGCTTTCTAGAAAAATAAACTACGTAACCCAATGCTGGAACAAAGGAGGCTACCCAAAAAATACTACTGGGGGAAAAAATTTAAATAAATGGGTGGGGAATCATCCTGACCAAATCATGAGCAAACTAGCAAATTACAGCAAAATATTCATGATTAAAATATATCAGACGCAACTGGACTTGGTAATTTGTCTTACAAATTACCAAGTCCGGTTGCGTTTGATCTAAACTTCCTTTAGATCAGAAAACATGGTGGAAATTTAAAATACAACTAACCTCCAACACAAGTTTTTTTATTAAGGTGGCATTCTCTTGCGGACCAGCGATCGCGCTAGGTGAAGAGGTCTGGGCTGTGATTAGCATTTTGACAGTGGCACAGACATAAAGAAGGATGGAGAGCGATAGGGAGGCCCCTTTGCTTCAGAGCGATTTTTTGAGATGGAGGATTTCTCCCCACCACCTTTACCAGAGGAGAGAAGAAACAAAGAGAGGTTCTGTGGAGGAGACTCTGCTTCTTTTACACCACAGCCAGCCAGTATGGCTGATGTAAGCCCTCACTGCAGAGTGAAAGGCAATTCCCGATTCAAATTTAAGAGCAGTATAAATGTTAACCCTGAAGAGAGCGCTGATACTTTTGGATAGAAAATTAATATTGCACTTAACTCGATGCACTATACTAACAAGGAAAACTAACAAAGGGGCAGTCTAGTTAACTAACAAAGCTGCACCAAATTAACAAAATAATGAACAGACATGTAGACAACACAATTAAATAAAAATTTTTACAGTTAAACACCAAAAAAGTTGCTTTATAAGGTACTATCTAAAGAGTTTTCCTTTCAAATGAAACAAGTGCAGTACATTTTTATGAATAAAAGATTGCATACTAGATAACCGACTGATTTTCCAACAGCTTCAAAATTCAACATTCAAACATGAAAAAAAGAAACTTTGGGGAGGGCCCTCAGGTTAAGGCCACTTATTAAAAGGTATTTTAAAATGATTTTTTTTCCACACTAGGCTGCTATTTATTCTCTATGCATTTACAGATTTAAATTTGTCTTGTACTTTAAGTACAGTTTATCGTTTTTATTCTCTATTTTGCTCTTTATTTTTCAAGAGCTATATTTACATCCACCAGAGAGGTTAGGGTTTCGCCAGGGTTGCCGACAGAATTGGAAGAAATTTTCAGAAAATGTCCACAGCAGGACCAGGAACAAGTGATAAAATTTTGGGAATGATCAGGATAACCTTTTGGGGCTGGGTTACCGTACTGCCTTGGCGGAGCTCTGCGCTCCACGAGGGCTTTTCTAGTTTTTCATGTTATTTTTGTGTAAAACAGCTCAGATTTTATATTTTTGCCATTTTGTAGCACCATATGGTTGGCTCAAGAGGTGAAACATTTAACTGTTCTCTGTTTCAGATTCAAATATGACACCAATCATAGAAGAAAACATATTCTCTACCCGCATACAGACACCATGACATAGCACCATCCTGTAAATTTCTGCTTTGTTTCACTTCACTTTGAAGGAGCAAGAATTGATCTTTCAGAATACACTTTAGGACAAACTTTTTAACCCGATACAGACAGCAGCATGAAATAGGTGAAACAAATATGAATAGCTGATCTAATCCTTTATTCTGTTTTTGTTTCCAATTCAAGCCAATAATGTAATAGAACTAAATGCTCAGTTCAAACCCAGATAAAACCTTCATGAGACGGCCAAGATTTAAACAAACTCGACTTGAGATGCTTGGCACGAAGCACTGCTTCCCCTCATTGGCTCCTCGTTCCCCGCTCCTGTATCCCTTCTTCCCCCTGACTCAATTCATGACTGGTGTGCAACCTCGCTGTGGAGGAGAGATGAATTATACATCCTCGGCTGAGAGGGTCTGAACAATGGCATGGGCAGACCACAGAGATAGGAGGACGACAAGATAAGTGGGAAGCTTGGAAGAGGAAGGACATCTGCAACACTCTTTTCATCGTTTCAGGCAAAAAAAGAACGGTGGGCGGATGGAGGAGAAGAGGATAGAGAAATGTCTTTTTTTAAACGGCAACAGTTACTATAAATAGCACGATTACATTCTTCCCTCTGTTCTCGCTGACATGCGCTGTGAAAGCATCATGAGGGGAGGGAGTCTGCCATCATTCTTCCACCATTTCCTTCTTTTAATTCAATGAAATTTCAAGAAACGCGGGAAGTGAATCAAGTAAGAAACATTAAATCTACAGAACTATATTAATAGAAAATAATATTCATTCATTACTGCGTGTGACTTTAGGTGAACAAGCAACTGGTTCCACATCAGAAAAGTTAAAACCTAACATAACTCCAGTTTATGTGGAGTGAATTAGCTTTAAACAGCATTATATGGCAATATAAGTGTTAGGAAAATCTCATCCAGTCATAAAGGTAATGTAAAGAAAACAACACACAAGATGTTAAGATATGTATTAAAACACTGGAGTTGTTCTGGTAGGCTGGAGCATGGGCGCAACCATCATTTCAGAAGTGAGGAGGACACAAATTTTTCTAGGTGTATGGGTAGCCTAAGTCCCGCCCTTCTACTTCCACTCCATGGAACCCCTACTGTCCAAAAAAATGAATGGCAGTCAATGGAGGGATAAAATCTTCTCATCCCTGTTGAATTCTGCCGTGGATTTAACATTTGATGTCTGTTAATTTTAAAGATGTAATTTTGATGCAGAGAAAGGGAAAAATTCTGACCTGCGACAAAAGTTGCTTTGTAATTTGTGTGAAAAGAAGTATACTTCTATAGACTACAACTGAAGAAGAAAAATGTGAGTTTAGTGAGGTTAATGTCCTTCCTCCAGGATGAAGTGGCATTCATGCCACACCGCATTGAGGCAGGAAGTGATGCAAAACAGGCCCAAACCAACTACATACTTATGCTTGATTAGAGTGTTCAATGTTCCAAAATTTCTCTATTTAAAGTTCTGTTCTGTATACCAGTTCATACCGAAACCAGTGTTTATTTTCGTTATATGAATTTTTAATATACCCCTATACCAGTGAATAGCTCGGACAACTTCCGGAACGTTTAATGAGGGGAAGTGTTTCAGCCAGGACAGATTTCACTATTACACACTCTTCACCACATTGTAGAAAATAACGTTTTTAACTAAGTACAGCTGCTGGCTGGAGCGAAGCACACAATTCTGATGAAGTTATTCCAAAAGACAGGAGCCTCTTCTATAGTTTAAAAAGTTTATCGGCTTTAAAACGTCAGACAAGAACCGAACGGCATACGTTTACAAATGCTATTGAGAGTAACCAATAAGTAACCAATAAGTGTTGAGCGCTATTTGACCGACTGTTGGTAAACACGGTCAATGGCGGCAAAACCAGTAGAAAAGAAATCATTAATAGCGGTAAATATGTTTTATATACCATTCACGATACTTCTGCCGTCTTTTTTTCTGTTATCTGAATATTAACCAGCTAATAATCACCTACGGGCGCCATGTTTATTTTACTTCTTCCTTGGCAAAATCCGATCTGAGTCTACACTCTTCAGTACTACATGCAAAGCAATTAGAAGATTCAATTTGTTGCTTGCACAAACATGAGGTTTAAAAAAAAAAAAAATATACTTTCAGCCTTAAAGCATCAAGAATGTCTACTAGAATCATAATCATTATAATTATTTTCATATCATTCACCTGTGTCTGGAAAAAAACAACATGATGCAGTCTATATGGCACTAAAATTGGCTTTTTAAAGCACAGCTTTATATTCTTTATTCTTATTAGATAATGTGGATATGAATGGTCTTGTATGAAAAAAAAAATACAGTTAAATACCGTAATACCGATATGTTTTTTTTAAAATACCGTGATATGAAAATTTTGCCATACCGCCCACCCCTAATTTGTACACAAAACTATCTTCTGTGAGACGGTTCTCTAAACAGCATTTACACATTGTTGTTTTTTTGCATACCGTTTGCACATATGTTTTTGTCTCTGTAAACTGTTGTCCTTGGATGCTGCTATTACAACCAAATTTCCCTCAGTGGACTATTAAAGGTTTATTCTATTCTATTTATTTCATGTAATTTTATGAGATTTTGAATTTCCATACTCTAAGTCATAATAATCAAAATAAAATACTGGAATTACTCAAATAAATTAACTTTTGCTGAATAGTCACATTTTTCAAGTTTCACCTGTGCATCAATCCTGCTTTATCTAACAAAATACAGACAAAAACATATTTCGGAGTGAGACTGAGAATAATTCTGAAATATCAGTTTTAATTCTGTCCTGATACCTTCCTGGTTTCTATCAGCAACTGATCTCTTTCTCTCCTTACCTGAAGATCCTGCATAATCCTCCCAGCTGCAGCTGCTGGCCTCATGTCTTCTCTGCGACTCTGATCTTTCTATTAACAAGGGCAATAACGATGTCTCTCAAACATGAGGACAGCAATAGTGAGCACAAAATCTACACAGAAATGAAAGAGGACTGGGTTTACTCCAAGCATGAACTAACTAGAGAGTCATGTAAAATAATACGAGTATTGTTAACTAGGTTTTGCATGTATTAACTTGCTATCATTTAGCTAAGATTACCTAAATGCATCAGCAAAACTCAAACTGCAGCTTGTTTGGAAAAATCTCTGCAAAATTTGTACACTCTTAACCCGGATTAGTTGACATTACTCGCGAATCGCGAGGACACCCCGTTGCCTTATACCACTTAAGTTTTTACACAAGCTAAAAATAAACATGTTGAGCATAACTAATGCGGAATAAAGTTTGTTGAGTTACTCATCTTTAATGTTACGTAGATTGAACAAAAAGCCTTACTGACAGGATGCAAACAGTTACCCGAGTGAGAAACTTCTTAAAGTGATAACAACAACTTTCCAAAGCTGTTCAGCTGCAGTGTTGCCAACTCCTCAGTAAGGAAAGTAGCTATTGGCTGTCCCAAAAGTCGCTAGAAGTCGCTAAATGACGTCAGCTAGCAAGATCTGATGTCACAGAGAGGTAGGCTACACACACAGTGGACGAGGTGAATAAGTGACTGAGCTGCTGAGGTTGTATGAGTCAAATGCAGTGATTTATTTGTGTGACAGCGTCACAGCGAAGAAACGTTTACATTTAAATCCCGCTCTGCAAGCCAGCGGCGGCTTTCTTTTGCGCAAGCACATTTCATTTGCAGTCCGGACGCCGAGTGGTGAGGGTCTCCTCTCTCTCTCTGCTCCGCCCATAGACTGTAGATGGGACTGCTGCGCAAGGCTACTGTGAGACTGGCCGCCTGTAAGTGCTTTGGGACGGGGGAGGGGCTCACGTTGAGGACAGTAACTGCAGAACAATACGTGCTTCACACCAGAGTCTCCAAAACACCAGATAAGTCTCCAATAACACCAGAAAAAGTCGCTAGATTTGTCGCTAGTCGCTTTTTTGAAAAAAAGTCGCTATAGGGGTCTGAAAAGTCGCTAAATCTAGCAACAAAGTCGCTAAGTTGGCAACACTGTTCAGCTGACTTATAGACCATGTAATATCCGACATTTGTCAGCTGGTGAGAAAATTGACATCAGGAACAATGTGTTAAACATAGAAATATGGCCTAAGTATTTAAACAACAGACTATCACAGTTGTCTTATTCCCCTTAAATGACGTCTTCACTCACGGTGCCAACCATGACACCACCAAATAAAAGGTCATTTGCAACACTGAACAAGGAATAACAACAACCAACACAAAACTCACAATAAAATTGCAGCAAATGCCCCAAATAGAACAAAATAGCCAAAAACATGGCTACCCACAATGCACCTCGCACATTGCATGTCAAACAGTGGCCCCTCTCCTCTCTTATGAAACTAAACACACCAAGTTATCTCTACTAAAGCTGATTAGTAGAATTGATCTTTCTGCTAAATAGTACAATCAACTAATGTTATTTATTAATGACAGCAAGTTTTTACAAAACTTAACAGCGTAAATGGTGATCACTCAGAGGTTTGACTAGAAACTAAATCTGGGTTTACAGTGTAGCCTTTTGCTCAGTCTGGCTGGTTTGCTTAATAAGCTGCTCTGCTGCACCTGTCTGTGATCCAGATACCTTTTAGCGTGTGTGCACTTAAGGTGTGCTTAAAGACTGCTCATAAAAATATGTAACAGCTGAAAAAAGTGCAGCGGACAGAGGGCACTGATTGGGAAAGTGTGAGGGACATGTCCCACGCATTCTAGGCAGCTGTTACACCCGTGGACTTGAAGTCAAAATTAAAAGTAAAAAGCAAAAAGCCAAACACGACAGCCTTCAAATGTTAACATTCTGACTGGTTAAGTTGGAGGTTCTTCACTAACCATTTTAGTATCTAATAAGGCCTCTGTAAAGATGAACTAAAATAAAAAGCAGCTTATGCGTAACTGTACCACACATGCTGGACACTGTTTGGCTCTTAACCTTTGGGTCAGCGATAAAGGACACCATAAAAAAATAAAAATAAATAAGTGATGAAAAAAACAGACAAAAAAACAAAGACACGGCAAGCAGAAACAGTTGCTTACTCCAGGCCGACTCTATGATTAATACAGTAGACACTTTAACACCTCAGTGACAGCTACTCTACTGTGAAACTAAAAGCATTTACCACCATCGTTACCAGACTTAAAAAAAAGGGGTAATGATGTAAAATAAAATTTAAAAAAAGACCGTTTTGAACAACGAAACCCGAAAATGTATTGCATGAATATAATTGAAATCCAATAACTGTACCCCATTCTGTAATAACATAACTACAACATTAAGGAAAGCTATTTTTAGACAAAAATTTTTTGTTGCCGCCATTTTTGAGTAATTTGATCATCTTCAAAGATTTATTGGATGTCTCAACCATTATAAATATTCAGTAGTACACTAGGAGGCCCTTAATTCAGTTGTATGAATTTCCCTCAGCTTATAATAAACAAAGTTTTTATTGGCATATATTAAAATATTTCTTAAAAGGGCTTTATTACACAAAGGTTATAAAAAATATGTATTGTGCATTCAATAAGATTGCTACACAATAAAACCCATTATTGTTCGTGGGGTGTCCATTTAAGAACCTTTTAATACCAAAAACAAACCAGCTAAACAGTTTCTTACAGCCAGTTGTGAAAATTAGTATGTGCAGCCAAGTGTTTTTCTCTTATCAAGCAACATGAAGATGAGCCCATTATTACCCACCACAATTAGAGTTCTTTGATGCAAGACTAAATACTGATTAAAAACTTTCCTAATGCACTGAAAAGCTAAATGAAAGCAGGTGTTACAGGGGGTTTTATTCAGCTAAAGTGTCCAACTCAAAGAAAAGAAATCACTGAGCAGCTGATAATAGGATGATGCCTTGAGGGAAATACAAGATCAGTTTGTTAAAGCCTTAAAGTCTTTTTAAAACATCAAAGTATAGGGGTTCATAAGTGTAACCGTATTTTTTGTCATTCTAACATGGTGTACACTGAATTAGATTAAATATGTACATATACTTTAACAAGTTAAGCTGATTTTTCAGATTTCTTTTTTTTTTTTGCAGATACTTTTTACTTTTACAGGAAATTATTTATTGAAACTTCAATGAAAAAAGATTTAATCCATGTTCTGAGCAAAGCAAACACCGTGTTTGTAATTTACTGATGGATTAATTGATATATTGATAGAGGGATTGCTGAACAGCAGGATGAACTGATGGAAAGAATGGATGGACATCAAGATGGGCGGACCACCAAATGAACAGGGAATAAATCTATAAAGACAAAAAAAAAATTTCAGTCTATTGTTTATCCAAACCTTTCATGCCTGAAAAATCTCTACATCTTGGTCACTTTGCTGAAAGTTATGATAGAATTTCCTATCAGCCTATATCCAGCTGCAGCCTAACAGTTCCATCTCCAATAAGAACAAAAAAAAACTCCTTTTAACTCTGGATCCAGTTAACGTGGGTTCACATGTGCACCCAAGGAACAACACCAGTTAAAAGGAGACAAAAGAAATAGGGCAAGAGGAGATCTCAGAAGATATTTCTCCAAGATATTCCCAGTGCCAGTATTACACTGCAGGAGCTGGGTTCAAAGTGAAACCAGTAGAAAATCCATAATCAAAAGTGAAGTTAGCTCTGCATGGGCGCTGAGGCTTAGAATGATCTCTCTCCTTCTCTCTCTCTTGCTTGCTGCCTCACAGAATAAACTCTTAGGGAACAACAATCAGAACTGACCCAGAAGAAAACACTCTAAAGCAACCAACTGTGCATGTTGCACAAACTCTGCACATCAGTTTTGTTTGAAATTCTTTAGGATTAAAGAGGTGAACATAGTGTGATACAGACAGCATCTCAGAGGAATCACAGCTTAGTCATCTGCACAGCGGTATGTCTTCCTAAAAATTCAAAGTGGCTCTCAGTGGATTTGTAAGGCCGTTTCTGATCCACAGCTGGGGTGAGAAAAAAAGAAAACCGCGAGATAATCAGTTGGGGTGTGAACTCGTTGATTGAACTGATGAGTTTTCTCCATCTGTTTTCCACCACCACCTCTCCAACATTAAGCAAATCTGCACATACCCACAGTGATGAGAACCAATTATTCACAACTTCACCCCCAAAAATATGCGGCGCTAATTCTCACCCAGTTTGTTCTGAAAATGTTGGCAAACTTAGCAGATGTGCATGTGGTGGCTAGGCAGAAGTCACAAGTTTAAACATTTTCCACGAGTGTGGGATAAAAAGAAACCAGCCGATCTTCCAGAATCTGACCTTCAGGCTGGGATATTTTGCTCAATTTTAAAAGAGGGAAGAATTAACCTAAAATAATAAAAAGAGAACAAGAATGTTTTTTAAGCAACATCCTGAAGAGGTCTAAAGTTTCACAAAGCCAACACTCTTTCAGACCAAGAGCACATAGTTCAGTAAGTCAACTCAGTGTTCCTGAAAAAGACTAACTTTAAAATGTAAAAAAAAAAAAAAGAAAGTAGGACACCTTTCTCTTTCTCAACGTTGAGGCATTCACCAACCTGCCGTTAATGGCTCTTTGTACAACATTAACATTTATGATCCACCTCTGCAATTTGGAGTTTGAGTGTCGTCATGTGACTCATTCAGTAGGTCACCACTTATGCAGGCATCAAATAAAACGAAGTTCAGCTTTAACACTTGTGTGCAATTAATTACTTAACTCCGAGGCTCAAACTGCTTTATGCAAATCACTAGAATTTGATTTACAAGGTTTGAAGCAGTAAGGCATAATTAAATGTGTTGCATAAACTGAGTATGCATCACAATCGCTGATATGAAGTGGCTGTAGTGTGTTACTCTAGGTCCAAAAATGTCTTTATGAATGTTATATTTAACAGATGTGACTACGGATTTCTAAACTCTTATATAGCTGGTTTTAAGGACAGACTACGGAAAAAGCACTTTAGTTTTATAGGGTAAAAGGATTCAAGGCATGAGGGTCTTTTTTTTATTACCTTTCTGCAACAAAAACCAAACCAAAGTTCTTGAGATATTCCACCTAACTAGACACCTAAACAGTATCTACAAGGAGGATGTTCTGTTCAAATTACTGACACTTTGGGGGAAAGAGCTTCATTTCTGGTGCTAAACATTTCCAACTAGCAAGGTATTCACAGAATATAATGTCAATTTGTTTTCCACTAAAAGTTTAATTTCTGTTAACCTAAAGATAAAAAAAAAATGGCCATTAATTGAAATAACGTGCGCTGAAGCAGGGGAAACACCCCACACATGTAGGGCAGTGGGACTTGTGGACCAGGGTTGGGAAACGCTGCTCTAAATTAATATACTGCTGTGAGACACAAAAAATATTTTTTTATTTTTTTAAATAAAATTATTTGCAATTTTAACCAAAAAATGGAATAAAGGTTTACAGTGCCTCATCTAGAATATGTATAGCTTTACCTTTTGTTCCTAAACATTAGGGAGGCACCGATACATAAAGTGGTATCAGGGCCGATACCAGTCTTATGTACTGTATCAGTATTCGTTAATGTTGACTGATACATGAACCAATACTTAAAATGTGGAATCTGTGATAATATCACAGAAAATGTTTATTTTTCATTGAAATTTTACTTTTGCAGTCATTTCTTATTTGATTTTTTTTTTCGTAATTCACCATCATTTGATGTAACAAGCAGAAAAATAAATAAAGCCGTCGTCCAATTTATTGCATTTTTGACTGCTAGAAGTATCAGCATTGTTGCTTGGTATCGGCAAGTACTCAGATCCAAGTATCAGTACTGTACGAGTCTGAAAAAAGCAGTATTACATCCCTAATGCCTTTTACTCCTTTTTTCCTTCATCGCGATTTCTTTTAAATGATGACCAACACAACTTAAATCACACTTAAAAGATAAGAAGCATTAAATAAATAAATTCATTCCAATTAGAGATAACCAGCACAGGGCTAAAATAATTATATGGCTTTTTCATATGGCAGAAACTGGGAAACGGGAGAAAACAATCTCTCAAAAATGACAGCTCAGACGTGTAGATCGCTTCACGGTCTTAAATCGTCAAATTGCACGTCCCTACTGTCAAAGCATAGCATGCAGAGCAAGTGACATGACAGACTAAATTGCAACTACTAATTCAGGTGTAAAATATATTTAAAAAAAAACATCTATTCTTTGCTCAAATCTGTAAAGTTCTTTAAAAAAGAAAAAAAAATACAAATCGGCTGTGAAACACACGACAGCACTTAATAAATTCACAGACAGGGCTCAAACACCAATCATTTAATAAAGCTTTAACGTTGATGCCAAGCTGATGTCTGGGATCCAATCATCCCTAGTTCGGAGTGGGAAAAAAACAGTCTAACACCAAAAAAAGCTTTTTCACTCGTGCTATTCATGTTGCCCCTCTTCTGTTCTCATTTCCTTATTAATGCACAGTTATATCATTGCAGATTATCTCGGTTCTAAATCACTGAATGAATAGAACCAAATGTGTCTGAAAAGTCATCAGTGGCCATCTGCAATGAGCCCCTGCATAAAAGCTTCACTAAGGATTCCACTGTGGTGTGAAGACACAGGAAACTACACATTAATAGGCAAACAAAAAGGATGCATAAAACTGTTTATTTTCAAAGTAAAGTTAAGACACCACAGCAGATTCTTTATGTGGTCTCAATCACCATGACATCCATCCCATCAAAAGTTAACTGAGCTCAAACTTCACACTGCTGCCCTTCATAACCCCAGGGCTCAATCAGCTATGATTGGTTGGTTATGTGTCAAGCAGTCGCAGATGTTCCCCACTTTCAATCTCTCTGAAGAGCGAAGACTGCTGGAGAATAAAGAATAAAAAGGGCATGGGGAGCATAAAACAATGTTAGATGAAAAGAAAAAAAAGTTTCATATAAAGATAAAGACAGGCAAATGTCTTAGTGAGGAAGAGCTGGTAGGAAAAGTAAAGCAATGACCCAGTTTATAGGGCAAATGCAGAAAGCTGTTGTTCTTTTGGCTTGCAGTGAAGCGAGCATCTGAAGCATTAAGCCGTTAGTGCTTCAAAAGTAAACATTCAATGGATGGCAAAAATAGACCGTCTTAATTTAGATCTGAGTAAAAGCTATTATTAATTTATTAGGAGACAAACATCCTCCATCAGTTACTAAACCAAAGACAGAAGTTCATGATTTCACTGAGTTTTCAAACATTTCACCTTCTGCTGCTTCAAAAATTGCTAAAACATTAGAAACTACAGTTGAAACTCAAAAAAATTTTAAATATTGTGCAAAAGTTCATTTATTTCAGTAATTCAACTTAAAGGACAAAACTATGATATCATACAGACTCATTATATGGAAAGCAAGATATTTCCAGCATTTATTTGTTATAATTTTGATTATTATGGCTTACAGTTTATGAAAACCCCAAATTCTAAATTTCAGAAAAAATTGAATACTACATGAATTCAATTAAACAACTATTTTAAATAGAGCTTTGTCAGACCTCTGAAAATTATAATCATGCATATTTACTCAGTACTTTGTTTGAGCCCTTTTACATCAATTACTGCCTCAATACGGCATGACACGGATGCTATCAGCCTGTGGCTCTGCTGACTTGTTATGGAAGACCAGGATGCTTCAATAGCGGTCCTCAGCTCTTCTGCGTTGTTTCGTCTCATGTCTCATCTTTCTCTTGGCAATGCTCCATAGATTCTCTTTGACGTTCAGGTCCGGCCAGTTTGCTGGCCAATCAATCCCATCATGGTCACTGAAGCATGTTTTGGTGCTTTTGGCAGTGTGGGAAGGTACCAAGTCCTGCTGGAAAATGAAGTCAGCATCTCCGCAAATCTCGTCTGCTGAAGGATGCATGAAGTACTCCAAAATGTCCTGGTAGACGGCTGTGGTGACTCTGAACTTAAGGCACAGTGGACCAAGGACAGGACAGGAGGAATCGGACATTTGAAGCCCATCTCCAGGATCCATCTGTGCGGTGGCTCTTGATGCACCAAATCCAGCCTCAGTCTACTCCCTGTGAAGGTCCCCAACACTTTTGAATGGCCCTTCTGTCAATCCTCTCCAGACTGCCGTTATCCCTGCTGTTTGTGGAATTTTTTTTCCTCTACACTTTTCACTTTCACTTAACTTTCTATTATGTGCTTATGGAGAGCATCAATGATTGCATATGATTGTGCTTCCTGCTGAACCACACAGACAATTTAAAGGCTCCAAAACCCTCTGCAGGTGTTTGGAATAATTAGCTTATTATAGCATTGAGCGTAAAAATAATTAACATAATTAACATTTTCACCATATTGTAATTTTCTGAGATTCTGAATTTGAAGTTTTCACATAAAAAGAATGACAAATAAATGCTTAACATCCCACTTTTAATGAGGCTATATCATATATTAGCTTTGTCTTTCAAACTGAAATAATGAAATAAATAGAACTTGCACCATATTCTATTTCGTTTTCATTTGTAAATGTATCTGCAGCTAAATCCCAAATGCATTTCTATAACGGCAACTGTGATGAAAAATATGTTTCTCTGTTCGGTTTCAGTTAAAAATGCAATCCTGCAAAACATTGTATTGACCCAGATTTGACTTTTAATGCACATGTCCCCTATAATTTTACCCTCAAAATATCCTGGTGCTAAAACTTCAGAAAAAGAAGAAACACTTTTTTTTAAATGATTCATTATCAATTACCTTTATATGTCGATTTTATGTTATGCTCTGAAGTGTAATGCTTTGATTTTAACAAACAGGATTTATTTTGAATGAATTTGCACACAAAAAACAGATCAGATAAAGCATTTAACACATCATAAAATTTAGGTGCATGAGCAAATTACATATTAACAAGTTATGCACCAGCATAGTAGAAATGAATAACGTTTTCAATGTAAGTTTAAATCTCACATTAGGATTTTCCATTTTCTATTTTGGATCTAACCCTAACAATTCCTCATTTCCATTGAGCGGTACAGCATCGGCCACTATTTTAATAAGGTCTAAAGTGTTCAGGAGAGAGTCTCTACTGCCGGTTGGACTTTCACTGGCCAGACGGGGTTAAACGCAAACACCTAACATGGTTCCATACGAGTACAACACATGTGATACACTAGTTTTTCTTGTGACAGTTTTATGTGCCCCAAAGAATGGACTTTGCCGTGGATACCAGTTGCACCACAATCATACTGTATCATTCATTGTCCTGTAGACCTACAACTGAGGGAGGCATACGAATGGTGCAGGTCGGGTGTATGGGCCACTTTTATAATAGAAACAGACAAAATAACGTACTAAAGAGACCTCTACAGCCAGATCATCAGATAGAGGTAAGAAACGCAGTTGTGAGGCAGGATTTCTCATTCACGTAACCTCTACGGCATCTGTATCCCATTGTTTATAGATAAAACTACTATAGTAAAGAAATGACATGTAACGTCCTTCCTTAGACTGTGCAAATACAGTTAAAGCAGTTAAAGGTTAAAGTTAAAGGTCAGATATAAAAATAGAAATAAACTGGAATTGAATAGCATGACAGTATTTATCTGGCACATTTACCAAACAACAGATCAATCCTAAAACAGCTACAGTCTGCTGCTCCTCCATGTTTGTTTATATTTCACTGTACTGTGATGTTTCCCCCACAGCAAGCAGAAGTTCAGCAACACCACAGCGCCACCAGAAGAGGAGAGGGGATATTGTTGCTCCAAGCTTTGGACTGTCTGATAAAAAGCCAGTGTGAATACGAACCGCACCAGCTAAGAACAGGAACAATGTTGCAATCGAACCGAGTCTACCGTACTATCAGGTGTGAAAGCAACCTTAGAAACATCTTTAAGGAATGCAGAAAAATAGCTTTAGATTATTAATAAGTGAACTTTATACATGAAGTTTAAGGTCATTTTCTCTCCTTCCTGATAAAAACTCCTCTAAACTGTGATAACCAACTAACACATCTAAGTTTGTGATGAAAACTTCATGAAAAGTACATTCTTGACAAGGATATTTATGACCAAGATTATTCTTGACTTTCTTGAAAGAGACCGATAAAGCTTTTTTCAAACATACTAGTTTCTGGGTTTCTGCTGCTTTAAACAGTACAAAAAAAGAAATAGAAATAAAAAGTGGTGAAGATATCTAACAGCAGATATGGAACAGACCAAAGAACATCTCGTATAAGACATTTTAAAAACAAAAACACAAAAATGTAAACTTACTCCCGTTGACCAGAGACATGACCGCAATGGTGGCTTTACCCCCCTCTATGCAAACATCTATAGCACGGGTGTTAAACTCATTTTCATTTTGGGCCAGATCAAGATAATGAATGTCGTTAAAGGGACGGTTTTGAGAATAGCAATAAAACTATCTTTAACAAAACACTAAAATATGAATACCTGTCTCAAGAAGTACTTCACGTTTGACAATTCTTAAAATAAAATACTTAAAATCTTTTAACAAAGATGTGATTAAGGACTATTCAAATAAATACTGATTTGACTGATAAAAATAGTATTTAGGTGCACATAAATAGAACGTAAAGGTTTATTTATATGGTCCTCTGGAGTTTAGAGGCCAGATTTGGCCCGCATGCCTGAACTTTGACACCTGTGGTCTATAGATATCTGTGTATGCTCTTGCAAACTTGCTGACAGAAAAGTAAAAACTAGGCTCAACTTGTCCTGTTATGAACTTCTACAATTTATTATGCAGCCCTTGTATCTCTGCGGTTTTTCAGGTTTATTTCATTGAGAGGTTGGTAACAGTTTAAAATGTTTTCAAAATAAGTTCTCCCTCTCACTTTGGATCAAACTTCTGAAATCGCTTAATAACAATCTTTCCCTGATTGATGGGCAGCAACAATTGCCTCAAAACTGACCGTAACATTTTCATTTCCTTTATCTGATGTCAAGTTTTATTCATCATTCCTTAGTTTGTTTCATTTTTAGCGCTAAAACATGAACCAACTGACTGAACATCCCCCAAGAGGAACATTTCCATATTTTTGCATCACCACTTTCTTAATGGGTCTAAAGTTTCCTTCCATTTCTCCTTGAGCAGATGTCAGATGAATCAAACCCTCAGCTGTGGCAAAAGTAGCCTCATAATGGCCAATTTCACCTGACACTGGCTCCATCCATCTGTGCCCGATGTGTAATCAGCAACACGCAAACTGTCATATCTGCAGCTTCAATCAGTCAGCAGAATGGGAGGCAGCGAGCTGCTTGGTCATCAGGGAACGGAGCTGACACACTGCCAACTTTCTGCTCTCGGCACAACAGGAAGCCAAATGGAGGGAGGGGAGGGGGGGGGCACAAAAGTCCTCATCTGAGAGAAGAAAGGGGATGAAATAAAAAACGGCTGCCTAGAACATTCAGCACAAATCTGGCCTGTCACACAATTTTCATTTTTATCCTCCTCCTATATTACATAGGTCAATAAAGCTACAGAATGCAGTAGATTTTGTTCTGCCCTCCTCAGAAGAGGACCCACACTGTCAGCTATTTTGTAATTGCATTAAAATAACACAGAAGTCAAATGTTGAAGTACAAAGTGAAAATGAAATCCAATATTTTTGGATGTTTTTGACTCATTCAGGTCATGTTCGGGAGAAGAAAATGTAGAAAACTTGAATAAAAACTGGAAAAGTCTTTTAAGCTTTGATCCTAATACAATATCCTGATAACATTCAGTAAAACTGACCAAGTAGGAAAAACAGAAAAATAACACCAAGAAGATAATGTCACAAGAATCAATCTAGATTAGGTGAAAACAATAAAATAAAAAAAACTTTAATTTATATGGTAATTCCAGCAAAAATATTTCTGATCAAACTGATGGAACTTAGCCTGGTCTACATGAGGGTCATGTAGGCTCATTGTGTTTTTGTGATGTGAACAGACGTTAGTTGGCTGGCTGGAAGAAAAAAAACGCTGTGTCATCCCTATTCATCCTTTGGATAAAGTTATGGTTTCCCTCCCTGCAAGCCGTTAGTCAGGGAATGAAGGGAAAACAAAAAAAATCCCAGCAGTTGAACACACAAACTGTCAAGGTGTTGATGGCATATCCTAAAAAATAATTACCTTAAATCTGGTAAAGTACTCTCAAATGCAAATAACAAAAACACAGCTGTCCATCAATCTGCAAAAGGATACAAGTCAATTTCCATATAATTAATCTACAGAGAAAATGCAAAATGACGGCTGCCAAACTTCCCAGGAGTGGCGGCCCCAGCAGATTGTCCCCAAGTGCGTCACCCTGTCTTTCCACCGGATGCGTAAATGGCATGTAATGGACGTGTTTTCCCCGCAACGTCAGCAGCGCATCATTTTATATCATGAGCCTTTTAGAAGCGCAGGAACACGAAATTAAAGGAAAACTGTGATTTCATAACTGAATGTGTAGTAGAGCTGAGCAATATGAGCTAAAATTAATATATTATATAGCATATTGAGCATTTCAACTCAATAACGGTACGAAATGTACGATAACAATGACCACATCACAACCCCCCCCAATACATTTCTTTTCTCTCTTTTCCTTTAAAAAACAAAAACAAAACAACATGTGCTTTTCTGTATTCAATGTCTGGTTGTGGCCAAATTTACTTAATGTTCTTTAAAATATGATGGCTTCTCGCTATTTAACGGCTTCAAACAGCCTTTGAATTCAGTGTTTGATTCCCACTCCTTTCTGTATTTCTTAGAGTCCAGTTTAAACTTAGAAGTGATCACATAGACCCGTCGAGGTGAGGAAGTGACGGGGGCCAAGTGAAATCTGTGATTTTAGTGCACAGTCGTTTATTTTAGACAGAATATTTTACGTCTGAGCACAGGTGGGAACAGGCGGCACAACAACTCAGCTGAGTAGACTTTTGCTGCTGCTTCCTTCTCCTGGAGTTCTTCCAAGTGAGCAAACCGTCTGAGGCTATGTACACACGTAGCCAGGTTTTTTTAAAACAAATTTTCCTGCGCTCCTTTAAAAAAAAAAAAGTTCTCCATCCATCCACACATAATCAGATAAATGCCTTTTAAAGCAAATTCATAGACATGGCAAACCTTTAGGGGGGAGTAGTTCTCCCAAATCCCTTCCGCTCAGAGTAACTATCTACACTAACTTCTACATGCTGCAGTGATAGAGCTGGTAAAAATAAGCGAGCAAAAAGCACTTGGACAATCAGTAATGCCAACACAACTCTGAGGGATTTTTTGTCATAGACAAAAGTGTTACGGCGCTTAAAACTTGGTTTCATCTGTCCACACGCATGTGCTGGAAATGGAGAAAACACAGATATTAACTTTGGACAGAGTTTTTAAAAATATTTATTTTTGGTTCCAAAAATCTGCGTTTACTTGATGACAGGCCAAACCGCAGAAAAAACAACAACTCTGTTTTGTGATTTACCCAGCTACGTGTGGCCAAGGCATAAGAAGGTGACGCAAGCTGAGGCAGCAGAAGCCCTCAGGCCAGAGACAGATTCAGCTTAATAGTAATGAGTGAACCTCTGTCAGTCATTCAGGTTGTTGCAAACCTACTCCTGCAAGTGATGGAGTACAAAAACATAATTCTGCATAACAGCAAATCAGAAGATGAACAGATTTTTGCACAATGTAGTTTCTGCTTTGTACTCTTACTGAACACCATACAGCAGCGATTCAGTGCAGTATTTCAAAGATGGCTGTAGGCCCCCCTGAAGGAGAATGATTACACAACATCGCCCTCCAATGACAAGTTCCTCATCATAATCCCATTTCTTCTGAATGAGATCAGAACGACGATCTGATGTCAGTGCAGCCCTGGATTAATAAGAGCACGGTGTAATCGTTCATCAGTGGCTCAAACAAAGATGTTTATTTCATTAAATCTGTCCCAGTCATAGAGACTAATTGGAGCTTGGAGTTTTCTGAATGGTTGCACAGGCTTGCGGAGCAGGCCAGGACATCTCAGGGAGGCTTGTTGCACAGAGTGCTGACACAGTGAAGGGAACAACTTCAGCCACGGGGGTAAACATTGCTGTGACTGGGAATGACGTCCTGATCCTGAATCTAATCACAGTGTATGTAAATGTGTCTTCACAACAGTTTGATATCTTTCCAACTCAAAAAGATGATAAACATGCTGAAAATAACCCAAAATCAGGAATGTCTCCTGTGGGATTGTTCAAAGATGTGAGTGAGGTCCAAAATTAATCAATAAAGAGAGACTGATAAAAAAAATGACTAAAATATTGCCATAGCAAGCATGAAGGTGACAACTTGGATTATTTCTTCACCCCCACCCCCCCTTACATCTCAGAGCCATAAGCCTGAACCGACCACAGAACACAAACCACGCGATTTACAACTGGAACCAATTACTTGCATACAATATAGAAGAAGACATAACATTTTATTCTAATAGTTCAACATTGAATCAGACTTAACTTTTCCAGGTGAAGATCAGAATTTTCTTTTGTATTTTATAATTCATTTCAAATTCTTTCTTCAATTGGACTCTGAGGTAGCATCAGCTCTGAGAAGGAATGATTAAAGCTGAAAAAAATATTTTTCAGAAGAAAACGGGAGAAAAAAATTGACTTGAAAAGAACAGTTTTACAGTATAATGTTAAGTGACACATTCATCTTTTGAAAATTAACCTTCAAGAAGGACCAGAGAATGTTAAATATTGACAAGAAAGGGGATTTATTTTATTTTGTATAGATTGAAATGAAACATTTTATGGTGATATAATTTTTTTCACCATATCTCCCAGTCATAATTTCTGCTGCGTTTGTGCACTAATGCTCTCGTACAAACCTCTAAGGTCTAAACAGTAGAGCTGGATTTAAACTGAGGACATAACTATTTACTAATTAGGTGACTTGCCAAAAGGAACCGACTGCACTAGATTTTTATTTGGCGGTATCAGGTGGTTGGATATACATGTACACCACACTTTTCAAATATGATTTTCTAAAAGCATAAAGAACATGTATGAAATTCCTTCTATTCACAATTATTTTTTAGTTAGTTTTTTTTTTTTTTTAAGGGGCAAAATGTGAAAATGTTCAAGATGTTTTGAAAGCTTTTACAAGTTTCAGTTCTTTGGTCAATAAAAGTCCAACGTTATCCTTCAACTTTACTCTGAAAGCATCTAAACATTTACTGATTGAAGATCAGTTAGAAAATAAGTGGAAAAGACTCCCTTTACTCAAACATAGGTGTGTACCAGTACACAAAAAGCCTGGTTCCGGACGTTTTGGGTACACTTATTTTCCTTATTACATTACACCTTATTTAAAGCATGCAATATGATCGTCTACTCATCCAGATAAGTTTGGCATCTCTTGAAGTCCTTCGGGAGAACTTGTGGGACCTTTAAAATAAAGCACTATCTACAAAAAAACTCCATTTCAAAAATGTTGTTATGAACACTAGCGCTATTCCACTGTGACTTCAGCGCATTTTAGAAGGTTTTTTTCTTGTCGTCTTCCAGGGTATTTATAGGGTTTTTGCAAAAAGATTCCAACTTACAACAAAATGCGAACTAAACTATGTTGCTGCCGTACGCCATGACAGTTGTAGTCTGAGCAGGAATTTCACTCTACATCTCTACAGTGGCAGATGGTAAGACAGAACTTGCTACTGCAAACATCAATATGGTTTGCGCTTGTGGGTCTTCAAATTAAAACAAACAAAAAGACAAATTGGACTGAGACTGTTGTATAGCACATCGTAAAAGTCCTACTCAGACTAAAAACTCCCATCGGGCACTGCGGTAATGTGACCAAAACCAATCTCTGTTGTAAGCTGGAATAAACACCTGAAATACCCCCTAAAAACGAGAAAGAAGCTAGCGATTCATAAACCATTGGTGAAATGAAGGAGCTTTGTGGTAGATAATGCCTTGTTTAGAGGCTGCATTTGCCGTGCCGCAACGACTCCCATTATATGGATGTAGTAAATTGATCGTAACTGGATATAAACTTCTTCCAAGTGGCTCCAAATTGGTCTGAGGTGAGCAGGCAAGCATAATGCATGGTATAAATAAGGTCCAAGTTGAGAAAAAAAAAAAAAAAAACAACTTCCCCCTTTAACAAAAAAAAAAAAGAATTGTACATACAGTGCAGAATTTTTCTACTTTAATGAGGATTAATAAATAATAATAATTATTATTATTATTATTATTATTATAAAAACATTGAAAGTAGCATATAGAACTTACTGGAAATTTGACTGAATTTTTTTAAATTACATAGTACAAGCAGACATAGCCAGAGTAGAAAACTACATAACTGCTGGAAAACAGGGTTAATGTTTAGAAATGTTTAAATAATACTTTGCCAATATTTGAGAATAACACATGCTAAAATCACTTTGGAGTTGTGATGTTTTGATAGCCTACTCTCCCACCTGTACTTTCATGCAACATTGGCAGTTGTTGGAAAAATCTCTTCTCATCAATGTGGATTCAGCGGACTTTATCAAAAAACAGGAATTTCGGCTGATTGGATGCTACTGATAGCCATATGGATACCAGCTGTTTTTTTCCTCTAGTATCACAATGTTCCCAGAAAAAGCAACAACAAGACAAACAAATTAAAATAATGAAAAGTCACAACTTTGGTTCAAAAAGATCTGACTGTGAAATATTTTACCTCATCTCATTTTCTGAAGAAAAGTAAACTGTGTTAGCGGTCCTTCTTTGACATTCCAAACAAATTTGCATAAGTGGAGAATCTTCTCCTGCCAACAACACCTCTATGACTTCTTTACGTAAAATCAGTCAGATCACTTATTAAGACAGTTTTTTTCAGTGGTAATGAATTAAATTCCTCCCCAACACTAGTGCATTCTTACAGTCGTGCTCCATGAATAGATATACAACCCGAATATTTCAATTGCTAATTGTACAGTCGTGGCCAAAAGTTTTGAGAATTACATAAATATTGGAAATTGGAAAAGTTGCTGCATAAGTTTTTATAATAGCAATTAGCATATACTCCAGAATGTTATGAACAGTGATCAGATGAATTGCATAGTCTTTCTTTGCCATGAATATTTCCTGCATTTTATTGCTGTCATTAAAGGACCTGCTGAGATCATTTCAGTAATCGTCTTGTTAACGCAGGTGAGAATGTTGATGAGCACAAGGCTGGAGATCATTATGTCAGGCTGATTGGGTTAGGATGGCTGACTTGACACGTTAAAAGGAGGTTGATGCTTGAAATCATTGTTCTTCCATTGTTAACCATGGTGACCTGCAAAGAAACACATGCAGCCCTCATTGCATTGCATAAAAATGGCTTCACAGGTAAGGATATTGTGGCTACTAAGATTGCACCTAAATCACCAATTTATAGGATTATCAAGAACTTCAAGGAAAGAGGTTCAATTCTTGTTAAGAAGGCTTCAGGGTGTCCAAGAAAGTCCAGCAAGCGCCACGATCATCTCCTAAAGAGGATTCAGCTGCGGGATCGGAGTGACACCAGTGCAGAGCTTGCTCAGGAATGGCAGCAGGCAGGTGTGAGCGCATCTGCACACACAGTGAGGGGAAGACTTTTGGAAGATGGCCTGGTGTCAAGAATGGCAGAAAAGAAGCCACTTCTCTCCAAAAAAAACATCCGGGACAGATTGATCTTCTGCAGAAAGTTTGGTGAATGGACTACTGAGGACTGGGGCAAAGTCATATTCTCCCATGAAGCCTCTTTCTGGTTGTTTGGGGCATCTGGAAAAAGGCTTGTCCGGAGAAGAAAAGCTGAGCGCTACCATCAGTCCTGTGTCATGCCAACAGTAAAACATCCTGAGACCATTTATGTGTGGGGTTGCTTCTCATCCAAGGGAGTGGGCTCACTTACAATTTTGCCCAAAAACACAGCCATGAATAAAGAATGGTACTAAAACACCCTCCATCAGCAACTTCTTCCACCAATCCAACAACAGTTTGGTGAAGAACAATGCATTTTCCAGCACGATGGCTGGAAAGGCAAAAGTGATAACTAAGTGGCTCAGGGACCAAGATGTTGAAATTTTGGGTCCATGGCCTGGAAACTCCCCAGATCTTAATCCCATTGAGAACTTGTGGTCAATCCTCAAGAGGCGGGTGGACAAACAAAAACCCACTAACTCTCAGAAAACTCAGAAGTTATTATGAAAGAATGGGTTGCCATCAGTGAGGTTTTGGCCGAGAAGTTGATTGAGAGCATGCCCAGTCGAATTGCAGAGGTCCTGAAAAAGAAGGACCAACACTGCAAATACTGACTCTTTGCATAAATGACATGTAATTGTCGATAGAAGCCTTTGAAACGTATGAAGTGCTTATAATTATATTTCGGTACATCACAGAAACAACTGAAACAAAGATCTAAAAGCAGTTTAGCAGCATACTTTGTGAAAACTAATATTTGTGTCATTCTCAAAACTTTTGGCCACAACTGTAGATTAGTTTCCAAAGGATTTCATTATTACATCTTTCCTCCTCACGGAGGTATAGCATTAATCAGAAATGCAGAATCAGGATTAATCCCCCCAACAAATGCATCAGAGGAACTGATCTAGGGTGAAACAGTGACAATATCCTGAGTCATCCCTCATTTATTTCAGTTTTCCTCTTATTTTCTGCCCGCTTTCTGACTATTTTCAGGGAATTTTTTACTTATTAGTTACACCACCTGAGCTAGGATTCATTCAGGCACATACACTGACAAACTACCATCATTAAAACCAGATCAAGACCACTTTGAGATATTACAAGAACGAACATAGGCTTAGAAGCTAAATATAAACAAATCCGGTTTGCCATACAGTAATAATTCTGTAGAGCAGCAGACATTATCATCTTGCACATCATTTTTGATCCTGATTAAATCTCCCCCTCAAATAATCTGCTGACTGGCTGTATGGCAGAGAAGAGCAATGCACACATTTTTTATCCTTCGTTGCCTGGATTTGCTGAACACGGTAAACAACAGTGAAAATATCTTTCAAAGTGAGCCTGACCTAGGGAGGATGTATTCCTAGACCTCTGCTTTCTAACAGATGTTTTTGTCCTCTCAGGTTCTAAATGATTTAGATGACGATCCGTTTTCTGCTTCAGACGGGTTATTAGTGCCGTACAGAACTAGAAAACTGTGATGCAGGAGAGTTATGCACTTTTTGTCTCCAAACATCTCTTTTTAAAATAGTGATGTTCTTTACCGCTTTGTTTTACCCAGAGGATATCAAAGCAGGAAGCAGAAGTGTTTTGTCAATTTTCCTCAGTGAAACAGCACTTTAAATATCCAACCAACTGATTCTTGGTCCCTCAAAAATCTGCTTTTCTTACTGTGCAAATATAAATCTGGTCAATAGCTTAGTATTATATTTAATTGTTTGCTGATTTCTGCCAAATTCACTTTGAGCTCTCTATAAAAAGGCAGGAGAAAACTTAAAAACTTTCAATAAAAGTTTAAAAACAAAGAAATAAAATCAAATGAAAAGTGAACCATTAAACATTTTTAATTAAAATTCATTTAAACGGCTGGATTTCACTCGGAAAAGGCTGAAACATCCATCCAAAGCAGACCGGGACATTTTACAACCTGGGGAGCACATTTTTAGAGGTCTTCAACTAGCCTGCATAAAATGTATAAATCAAACATTCACAAAGTGTTAATTCTGCATGCAAACGCCAATACCATGCTTTAATTTTGAGAAATTGGCTTTTATGTTAAAGGCAAAATCTTTTTTTTTTGCTAATGAAAAAACCACAAGCAGTAAGCAGGGTGTAAGAGATGTGAGGTACCTTAAGAAATCTTACTGTAGGCTAAAAAAAAAAGAAAGGAAGACCAATAAAGCATGTCAGAAATATAAATGTAAGTTTGCTCATTTTGAATGATTATTGGACAAGTTTTGATCGTCAGTATGGTGGCCTTAATCTTATTGTTCTTGAGTAACCAGAAGAAGAGAAATCATTTTTTCCAGTTTCTTAACAATATAAGTGTAAAAAACAAAAACACGTTTAGCTAATGGTCTGGCCCTCAACGGTCAACTTGTGTATCCTTTAGGCAAAAAAGGCTAACTGCCTACCCAGATGAGAGCAACAGTGCCAAAAGTACCCACTTTACAAAACAGAAAGAGACCAGCAGAGATGTGTGACTCGTGTTAGAAAGATAAATAAACAAGGACAAGTTAAACTAATCTATAGCTACCATAATTTAGACAAATTAAGGCTATTAGCTATTCTTTTGTTCCCCCCACAGAGCTAATTTGACTTATTGAAGATCAACCCAAGACCCCCTGCTGGTGCTTTGTAGCCCACAGTGATGTCCTGACCTGAAATTCCAGAAACACCGCTTGTAGTGAAACAATTATTTCTGCTGCATGTTTTCACCATTTAAAGCAGATGTAATAACCAGCCACGGGGCAGGACTCCTCCCACCGAACAACACTGACATTGAGAAGACCTCAGCAAGCCTGACAGACAACAGGCTTTTATAAACTAGAAAATAACCTAAAAATCTGCTAAACATTTTGGGAAATACCAGTTAAAGTGATTTGAAAACTTAAAAGGTTTACAGAAATCAACCATTTTTATTATCAACACTGTGCCTAGAAAACATACTAGGGCTGGTATGTAGTGAAGAGTGTCTGCCCTTTTACAGATTGCCATAAGGCACATTCCTACAATCCGAACTTTAAGGTAATTTAACCAGATATTTTCCTGACAGGGTAATCTGTTGGCCCGCCCCAATCAGCCCCAGTTTCTCCATACACCATCGACCCATTAAGGAATCAGCTAAAAACATCCTGGACTGTTTAAGCAGCGAGTAGTGTCATTGATCAGAGCAAAAAGGCACCCAGAGCAGCAGAAATAAGAGATCACCATGGAAGAAGAAGGGCTTGTTGCTGCTTTTCTGTTTGCTGTCGTCATAAACTGCTTTGCCAGCAAATCTAATTTTACAAAGCCAGTTTGCCCACATCCTGCTTTTCCTAACCAATCAGTGTGAGTTAACCACAGACCCCGCTGAGCGACTCCGTTTGTTTCTGAAATGGCCCTGAAAACAGCTCCATGGGCCCGATGAAGTGGTACAGATAATGAAAGCGCGGCTGTTTTTTTTCCAACTTAAAATGTATCACGGAGGAGCTTGGTCTTCCAGGTGGATCATCTGCACCAGACATGTCAAACGCATTACCATTTTGGGCCACAAAGATAATGAATATCCTTAAAGGGCCGTTTGTGGCTGAAAGTATTGATAAAACTGTATTTAACAAACTGCTAAAACATGAATAAATATCAGTCTCAACAAGTACTTCTTAAAATCAAATGACTATACAAATAAACACTGATTTGAGTGATAAAAGGGTATTTAGGTGCATATAAGTAGAAATTCAAAGATCTATGTATATGGTTCCCTGGGCCTTGACTTTGACACCTGTGATCTACACTATTGGTCCTCCTAATTGTCCATCATGTGGTGATTTAAGTAGATAAACTTGTTTATATTCAGCCATGCTTCTTTTGCCTTTTTCCTAAATTAAGTCTAGCCTATAGAATAGAATAAATTATGTATAAAAAAATCTGATATTGTTTATAATAATAATATTGATTTTTTGTGTGTGCTTGCATTAGTTAAAAAAGACATGAGAAAAGCCCCATTAAAAATAATCACAATTGCAATTCTGCAAAAAACAAATAAAAATAAATTTATTTTCCAAATGGTTCAGCCATAGCACTCGGGTGTTTATGTAGCGCACTATGCGGTCATCCTTTCATTCTACCTCGAAGTTCTCACCGTGTCCTTTGAAAATAGCTGAGAGTCGCAGACTAAGGAGCTGGTGGTGGACTTCAGGAGATTTAAACCATCAAGTAAGCCAGTCTACACAGATGGGGAGGAAATAGAGACTGGTGTCCTACATACTTGAGGTTGGTTCTGGATCAGAAACTGGAGTGGACCACCAACACAGACGCAGCATAAAGGAAGGGACAGAGTCGTCTTTTTTTCCTCCTAAGGTCCTTCGATGTTTGCAGTGCCATGCTGCAGATGTTTTACCACACAGTCATCAGAAGTGTGCTTCTGTATGCTGTTGTCTGCTGGGGAAGTAGCGCTACGGACAAAGACTGTAGACGTCTGGAAAAAAAGATCAAAAAGGCCAGTCCTGTACTGGGTCGGGAGCTCGACCCGATAAGAACTGTGGAAGAGAGGCAGATGAGGAGGAAGCTGCAGGGCATTCTGGATAATACTAAACACCCCCTCCATGATGTCCTGACCAGCCAGAGAAGCAGCTGCAGTGAAAAATTGATCCCTTTGAGATGTAGGACTGAGAGGTTCAGGAGATTGTTTGTTCCTGCAGCCATATTATTCAACAGAGACATCAAACATGTTTCCTCAAATATCTTATTATTATTTATCTTTTTTCCACCAATCCAAGATGTATTTGTAAATATACAAATACTATTTCCCCTTTTTTGGAGATAAATAAAGTATCTATCTATTGGATACTCAGACTCTAACATGGAGCACGTATGTTTGTTACTGCAGCAACAGAGCTGTAGAGCATTTGTAGCTCAACAGCTCCGCCTGCCCAGGTCCTGCTCAGGCGAAGCAGATATTAACCCGGCTGAGTTGTTGCTTGAATGTGGTCATTGTTATCGTCCACTTACCGAAATCGAGGTAGAATTCTTAATATACTATGATATTAATTTTAGCACATATCGCCCGGGCCCTAACGTACTTTTTCCATTACTATTACTATTCAGATAAGGTCCGGTTGATTTCGATAGTTTTTAGCATAATAAATAAAATTAAGCTTTTTTAATTACTCAGGTCATCTTTACCTGATATTAAAGTTTATCTTATTATCTGAAACATGTAAGGGTGATAGAAAAACAATAATAGAAGAAACCTGTAAAAACAGGAATTGTCTAATAATGGTGTCGTGCTGCAAGTACGTTAGCTATAATAAAGGTTTGAGGCACAGCTTTTCATCTGCATTCTCTGAGTGAGAAACAATTTCAGCATTTAATATTTGAACCACAGCTTATATCTCCATAGTTATGAAAATCAGTTTGATCGTCTTCTCAGATCAGGCCATTACTGGAGCTTCACTGAAAAGAAATGTTACTCATAAATCATGTCTCACAATGACAAATCTGTGAATCAACGAATGTCCATAGATGACCTGCAGATAAAAAGGCATTTTTTGCTGTATTTTAGCAGAACCATCAATTTGTTTTTTCGGCTTCTCTGGATAATGAATACTAAGTAAATAATGCTACGGGTATTTTAAGCAACTGTTTCAGTCATTGCAGATATGAAAGCGCAATATTCTTATAGTGATAAACATGAATTCCAGTTTTTCAAACCCTGCTTAATACAATGCATCAGATTTTCTCTTTGATTTCATTCCCTGTCCTCAGTTTCTAGATTTTGCAATAAATCTGTAAAGGAATGGCTTTTTTTTTGGTCCTGTTTGTTTCTTGTAAAAGTAATTATTAACAGAACCCATAAGAAGTCATGTTTGCAGTTTGACAAGACATATGAGATAGCAAACATATGAAAAAATGTGCTCTGGCTAGTGCATTTCGCTAACATGAACACAAAACACACTGATGAAAAACCTGCCCTACCAAACATCCTAAACTAGGGCTGCACTAAATCGCTCTGTATAAATCCACACATTGCTCCTTGGACCATTTATTTTTTGTGTTGCCACCCAAGTTTGTGATTATTAGTATCTTGGGAAAAGGAATCTACTGCAGTAATTCTCAATTTAATCATCTGAATATTACATTAGCATGCAGAGCATATCTTCATAGCAATTTGAATTTACCAGACAGCAATTAACACATTCCTAACAGTCCTTTACGATGTTAACATTGTACACTATTGTGATGACAGTGTTAAGCTCTGCTCTAAACACATCATCCCCACTTATTAAACACGGTGCTGCTGCATACATGGGGCTGTGTGCCCCATGTATGCAGCGTTCCATGGTTTCCTCCAGTTCTTCCTCCTTACCCAGAAAAACAGATGAAGAATGGTGGAACGTGTAAGTCCAATATGCCCGGAGCAGAAAAAATTGAAAAGCTGCGTTCTGGTCCAACACAGTTAATCGTCCTCAGCATGTCAAAGCCCCTCAGAGCCCTGCTAACGAACAATCATTTGATTCACTTGAGTTGAACAAGGTAAAAAACACTAAAACAAGCAGGATACTGGCCCTGGAGAACTGACTCTGGACAGAACTGGTTTGGATCAAAGCATAGTCATGTGTTAGAATGGCCTAGTCAAAGCCCAGAACTTAATCATTTTGAGAATCTGTCAAGAGTTTAAAATCGTCGTAGACGCACCTTATTAAATCTGATTTACCCCGACCTATTGATGTGAAGAACGGGCAAATATTTCAGCACGTCTACCTCAAGATGTGCAAAGCAGAAAAGCACAACCCCTCCACTCTTAATTCAGAGGCACAACATAGTCCTCTCCCACCTTATCATGCACCCCTTCCAATGGACTGATCACATTAAACCATAATGAAAAGTAATAAAGCCTGAGGCTGTAAGGTAGCGAAATATGGACAATTTTAAGATGAATGAATACTTTCCGCACAGCAATGTTAAAGAATTTTGATTTTAATTGTGTATAATCTACCATTTCTCTAGGCATAACCTGTTATTGTCCTATTTGTAACATGGGAACATATTGAATGGAATGTGTTATTATTATTATTTGTTATTAGTGTTATTGGCCAAATCTTTTAACGGGCAAAATATTATCAAAAACACTTCACACGTAGAGATAAATGACCAGATTTTGGATGCAGGAGCAGCGCTCTTTACAGTCATGTCTGCACGGAGAAACGCACCGAACTAACAATAATCAACATACCTCTCATTGGATTCTGGATCCACAAGATGCCCCCGATAAGGTGAGGAGACTGACCGAGCATCCCGAGCCACCGACTTTTCTGCACCTTAAAGGCGTCCAGAGGGAGCTAACTTAAATAACTGTAGGGTTTCAATCACGAGGAGGAGCGGGTGACTCCTCCAGTCCACATGTCAGAACACCTGCTGCCTCGGACAAGGAGGTTCAGCCAGACTGGACTCGATCAGCCTGAGTGCTCATACATACAGCGCACACCACTGGATATAACATCATCACCCTCCTGATTCTTCCTCCAGAAAACACACACGCAGCGCCAGGTAGAGCTCGTGGTTGATTGTGCAAGAGGCTGCGCGTTCACTGCTCTATGAGGTCATGTGGAGAACACCAGCGGTGTGCCATTTCACTTCTACAGAGGAATAACAACACGTCTTACCGCCACATCGTCACCCAATCACAACCCAGCCGTCTGGGTTGAACGCCTAATCCTCCAACTGTAACTAATTACCCCGAAAACCACAGACAGCGCGGATAAATCAGGCTTACCTTCGACAGCCATCGTGCTACTCCGTAGAGTTCATCGTTTTTCAACAGAGCAAGCGAAATGTAACTCAGCGCTGTTCCATTGCACCTTGTTCGGCGTGTTATCATCAGTTTGCTGTGGGCAAGCAGCTCACAGCTGCTCCCTCCCAAAGGCATCCTGGGAAATGTAGTCTAGAATAGCAATTAGAACAGAGTTTCCCAACCTTTTTTGACTTGTGTACCCCCAAAACAATCGTCTCATACAACAAGTATCCCCTTAATAAAATGTGTTGATGATTCTCCAAAAGTAGAATGTACAACTGATTAATAAATAAAAATAACTGTATTAAATTACCTCCAGGCCTATATATAAAACCGATCACAAAATAAATATTAAATACATTTTATAGAGTAAATAAACCACCCTTTCTTATAAAACCAATTGGAGCTCTTTTTGAATAAGTCATCTTTAAATCAGGTCAGGTTTTAGTGATATAGCCCATTTAACACACAAAACGGTAGCCCACTGTGCTTCACATAGTCATAACAATCACATATAAAATAAAATAGTTAAAATGTCATATCAGATTGAGTAAAATAAAAGCATGGGCCTTCACAAGGAACATAGTACACAGAAATAAAAGCAAAATAAGTAATTTACAAAAAACAGACCACAGGTACAAGGGTGGGTTAATGGAATGCATCATGGCGGAGTTTGGTTTTTAGTCTGGATATAAAAATGGAAGTAGTGGGAGAGGTCTTGATGTCAATAAGAAGACTGATCCAAAGACGGGCCGCATAGCAGCTAAAGGAAGACTTTCCATGCTTGGTGCGGGCTCTGGGTTATACCAGTTGGAGTTTTTCTGCTGATCCGAGTGTTGTTGAAGGGCTATATGTTTCATCTCTGCTATATGTAGAGGTCCTTGGCCGTTCAGTGATTTAAAAGCAAGTAAAAGGACTTTAAAATCGATTCTGTAGGTTACTGTTAGCCAGTTGTAACGCTTTAAGAAATTGCGCAAGGCACAACTGACTGCAACCACTAGATGGAATAATTAGGTGTCAGAAGTGGTTCGACTACGGAGTCAAAACTTTGTGTGAATAAAAAGGGTGGGCAACAAAGAATGTGATTCAAATAAATTGTATTAAGGACTTTAAACAAACTCAAGTAAATGAACAGATATATTTACAAAAACCACAACAGTGTAAATACACACACACGGGGAAAAATAAATACAGTAACAATTTCCTTGAACTCCACTCAGTTCTTGTGTCTTTCCAGTTCAACAATCACAAACTTTATGGTTTTGCTGGATTAATAGTCCAGAAGGTTCTTTCTTGGGTAGCTCGCCATCGCATGCTGAACTGAGGGAGATCCCATGACGGAGTAGGAAAAAAAATTCAAAATGCAGGAAACAAAAAAATATTTGAGAAAGGGGGGAAAAAAACCTGACCTAAAATAAAGAAAGACAAAATTAGTTGAATCCAATAATTTAACTCTTGGAAAAATAAGACAAGATACTTCAAAATTGAATGAAGTCTTAATTCAAGGTTCAAGTTTATCAAAGGCCAATGATTCACATTATACTTTAACTTTCAATTTTCGTATTGTGCACAAAGTTCAAAAGAGTTACATCGTGCCAAAACCATCCAAAATTCAAGGAAAAAAAAAAAAACTACATTGTAAAAATGAGTAAACAATGTCAAGACAGAGAACAGAAATGAGCTAACAATTTGAATTATAGTACTATAATCTTCATAAAATGCCTGGCACTAAAGAAAAACATTTAAACCATGCCTGATCCAGTTCCTTAAATATAAATTTGGTGTGTGGGAAAAAAACAATTGATGGTGTGACTCCAACCGAGAGTAGAGTTTTTCAAAAAACACCACTGGCAGCAGGAAATTCACTGCAAAAGGTTGAATCGCTGTACCAAACCTCACTACTTCCTGGCTGGTAGTGTGGAACAGCTTTAATGCAGGTTAATTTGCAACTCAGTAAGATTGTGAAAAACAATTAACAGGAGCCAAACTCTGGAGCAGCCACAGACGCTGGAAAAGCTGAGCTGAATGTCTGACTCAGCACCTGAGAGGCAGCAGCTGTTAATCAGCTGGGGCACACACCTTTTAAGGGGCGTGTCCAAACACGAAGAGCCCTATTCCTGCTGCTCTACAACATCTGGGTTACATTCTCCCCCCCCGGATCCCATGTTCGGCCTCGGACATGGAACAAGCTGGTTCAGAGGAGGCTCTTGTAGGGCAAAGGTGAATGCTGAGCCTAAACTGTGGAGTAGGCTGTGAATACTATGCAGTAGGGGCTTTCCGGGCAGGTGGTATTGCAGACGTTCTATTGGGTTCCGGGTACGAGTTGATACTCTTTTTGGGATCTCAGCCTCTGGATTTGGTTCAATCACTGCATCTTGCTCTGGTTCACCCAAATCAGGTTCTGACAGCTTAATCTGGTGGGAACTTTCTTCCATGTTTGTGATCTCCTCAAGTGGTTTGGATTCTGGAACAATGTCTGTTACTGCAACAACATCTGGTTCTGCTGTTGTCAGGACTCCCTCTTCCGCCTCTCCAACATCCCTGTCACTTGGATCCTTTAGACTGGGGGATGCAGGCAGTGATGGAAGTGATGATTCTTGGGATGGACTCAAGAGTTCTGCAGCAGGCAGATCAATGATGGTGGTGAACGATAATGGTTCCAAGGGGGTTGGAATAGGTATCAGTATACCTTGCTCGTCCAGTTCATCATCCTCTTTTTTTTTTTTAAGGTCTGGGGGAGGCAGCGTGAGAGGTTTCTTCTTCACAGATGGGTGTTCTTTTGTTGCAAATAGAAAACCACAAGGAAGGAGGAGGTCTCTGTGCAGAGTACGCAATGTTTTGTCTTTACCTTCTGGCTTTACTGTATACACTGGTAGGTCACCGGCTCTGCTAACGACAATGTATACAGTGGATTCCCATTTATCTGCCAACTTGTGTTTGCCTCTCATTCGGACATTCCTCACCAGAACTCGATCTCCTAAGGTCAGATCTGAAGGTTTAACACGGCGATCAAATCTGAGCTTGTTACGTTCCATCAGCTTCTGGGCATTATCATGGGCCAATCTATACCCTTCTTCCAGGCGAGATCTAAGCTCCTGGACGTACCTTGAATGTGAGCTAAATTTTTCACCACTATTCAACGGCAGTCCAAAAGCCAAGTCTATAGGAAGTCTGGGTTGGCGGCCATACATAAGTTCATACGGGGAGTACCCCGTTGCATCATTTTTTGTGCAGTTATATGCATGCACTAATGGTTTAACATGGTCCTTCCAATGATGCTTCTCCTGTTCACTCAATGTTCCCAACATCTCGAGAAGAGTCCGGTTGAACCTCTCTACTGGATTGCCTCTTGGGTGATATGGGGTTGTACGTGTCTTCTGGATTCCTGCCATTCGACATAGATCTTGGATGACCTTAGATTCGAAGTCTGTGCCTTGGTCACTATGAATTTTGTCCGGAAACCCATAGTGGACTAAGAAGTTGTCCCATAAACACTTGGCAACAGTCATGGCCTTCTGGTTTGGAGTGGGCACAGCAATGGCATACTTTGTAAAGTGGTCAGTCATTACAAGGATATCCTTTGTACGTCCATCTGGTTCAACTGACAGGAAATCCATACAGATCAGTTCCAGTGGTCGTGATGTCTGGATGTTCATCAGAGGAGCTGCATGCTCTGGTGGAGACTTCCGCCGTACACACCTCTCACAGGTCCGAATTTTGTTCACCACATCTGAAGACATCTTGGGCCAGTAGAAGCGGGAACGAACGAGGTGTAAAGTTCTGTCTATTCCCATATGACCCATTTGGTTATGAAGTTGGTGGAGGACGTCAGCTCGATACTCTTCTGGCAACACCAATTGGTAAGTGTACTCACTTCCGATCTGTCTCCTTCTGACAAGAAGGTTGTTTCGGAGCTCCATTTTATTTACTTCTCTCAGAAGAAGTGGCAGATCCGGAAGGTGCTCTCTCAACTGTGGTGGTGGCATCTCTCCACTCTCAAGCTGCACAATGATGTGTTGGATGATTGGGTCTGCTCGCTGCTTGGCTGCAATCTCGGCAGCTGAGAGCTGAGGAAGCACAGAAGAGGTAAACTGATCGTCATTTTCAAAACTATCTGAAATTGTGTTTTTATCTACTGATAGAGACAACAGTAGAGCATGGCTAGGATCTACAACTTCTGGATTGCGCAGCAGATGTCGTTCTGAGATGGCTTTAATTGTTTGCTCATCATGAATTATTGCCGGCTCCAGATGCTGTCGAGTGAACCTGTTTATTCTCTCTTGTTCCTTTTGGGATGTGTAGTCCTCAATCAGTTCTCCGTGGGGTCTACGTGACAGCCCATCTGCGTCAGCATTTTGTCTTCCAGCCCTATAAGAGATCTTAAAATCAAAAGCGGACAAAGCAGACAGCCATCTATAACTGGTGGCATCTAGCTTAGCAGATGTAAGGAGGTATGTTAATGGATTGCTGTCAGTGATGACAGTAAATTCTGTCCCATAGAGGTAGTCAATGAATTTCTCTGTCACTGCCCATTTAAGTGCCAGAAATTCTAGTTTATGGGCAGGATACCTTGCTTCACTTCTTGAGAGTCCTCTGCTGGCGTAAGCAATAACTCTCTTCACTCCCTCCTGTTCCTGATAAAGGACTGCACCGAGCCCAGTGGAACTAGCATCAGTGTGCAGGACGTATGGTCTCTGAGGATCAGCAAAGGCCAAAACAGGAGCAGAGGTGAGTTTGCTGATGATAGTCTTGAAGGCTGTCTGGCACTCTGAGGACCATCTCCCTCTGAAAGGTTCCTTTGGGTTAAGATATGCCTCAGATTTTACCTTTCCTCTTAGTTTCTTCTGTGATGGTGGGTATCCAGAGGTGAGATCATTGAGTGGTTTCACAATGTTTGAATATCCATGGACAAACCTTCTGTAATAGCCAGCAAATCCAAGGAAGGACCTCAGTTCCTTCAGATTCTGGGGGACTGGCCACGAGGTGAGGGTCTTAATCTTTTCCGGGTCGGTCTCGATGCCGTTCTGCGAAACAACATGTCCTAGATATTTAACAGATGTTTGGAAAAACATACATTTATCTAAGGACAATTTTAGACCAAAGTCCTTTAGTCTGTTTAAGACTTTCATTAAACGATGTTCATGCTCCTCAAGAGTAGGTGCAAAAACAATGAGGTCATCAATAAAGACCAAGACCTCCTTGAGGTGTAGCTCCCCCATACACCTCTCCATCAGTCTTTGGAATGTACTTGGTGCGTTAGTTACTCCCTGGGGCATACGATTGAACTCGTAAAATCCTAAAGGGCATACGAATGCAGTTTTTGCCTTATCTGCTTCGTCCATTTCTATCTGGTAGTAGCCAGACTTTAAATCCAGCACAGAGAACCACTTTGATCCTGACAAAGCTGAAAAAGTGTCCTCTAGTTTAGGCAATGGGTAAGCATCTTTTATTGTTTGGAGATTTAGTTTTCGGTAGTCGATACACAACCGTACAGTCCCATTTTTCTTTCTAACAACAACTATTGGAGAAGCAAATGGTGAATCTGATTGACGAATGACGCCAGATTCCAATAGGTCTTTCAAGTGTTGTCGAACTGCGTCAACATCCTGGGGATGAATTGGCCTGGGTCTTTGTTTAAACGGACTTGGATCAGATAGCTTTATCTGGTGTTTCACTTTGTCAGTCCGCCCAAAGTCAAGGTCGTGTTTTGCAAAAACCTCAGGGATGCTGTTGAGGCGGCTAATGACACGCTGCTTCCATTGTGGTGACAACGGGGAATCTCCAAAGTCATAATGGAAGAAGGATTGGGAATCAGTAGGATGGTCTTGTCGGCTGTTTTGGGTATAGGAATGGACTGCCTCAAATACACCTACTTCTCCAACCACAGTTTGGGCAGGAATGGTTATGGCATGGTTGGATTCATTGGTGATTACGACTGGCAGCTGACAAGGCTGACGTGATGGTAAGTCGACAAGGCAAGACTTCACAAGGAGACCCCCAGGCAGAAGGTAGTTGGTCGGATGTTCCACGATTACTGCCTTCGTACCTTGCAGCACCCGTCTGGTCAGCTCTCCCTCAAGGACAGTCGTCTGGCCAGCCAAGATGGTACAAGGGTGGTTAATCTGCAGGTTGGCATAATAATCTTCTCTCCTCTGCTTGTGTCGAAACTGTAAAGTCTTTATCACAGCATCGTAGCCAAAACCAGAGGGCTGTGGCGGGTCTTCAGGGTGAGTGTCACAATACACCTGATAGGCCGAGTCAAGGGTGTTTGTGCCAATTAAGATGGAGGATTGACAGGATTTCACAGCAGGGACCACTAAAGCCAGGGTATCCACAGTGATGGTGGATCCCAGGAATTGTGGTGGAAATGTCAACCTCAAATTTGTGTACCCTAAATAAGGCACAAGATGTCCACTGGCTCCCTCTATCTCTAACAGATCATTCAGAGGTTTAATATCATGGTCTGAGAGATAACTGAGATACAAAGAATGAGGGATTGTGGTGACTTGGGAACCAGTATCAAAGAGACAGTTTACAGGAGTGTCTTTCAACAGAATCTGTCCAGTACTTTTGGTACCAATGAGACCCTTCGGCAAAACTTGTACATGGTGTCTTTTTGTGGGACATGTATTTGCAACCCCGGAGTGTCCCTCATCAGGAGTTGCTTCTAGTTTAACTGACTGTTCTTATATATGTCCAGGTCTGCTGTCTCTGTTGGTGCTGCCTCCTTTTCTGCTCAACCAAGCTTGGACTGGCAGGATTGGCGCAAGTGACAGAGAGATGACCATCTTCACCACAGTTGAAGCAGTACCCAGGTCTTGGTTTGGCTCCAGACTGGGAAGAACTGGGGTTCAACTGACGTGGTGGAAGTTTAGATTTTGCTGAGGTTTTCTGGGCAGAAAAGAAAACATACATTTGCTGTTGAAGTTTCTGCATCTGTTTCTTTAGCTCTTTAAGCTCAGTTCCAGAGCTACACGAACAACCACAAGAACAGGTACCCTGCGATTTTAAGCTTACTTTCTGCTTAGAGGAACCAGAACCAATGTGCTTGTGCATTAGGGCTTCTTTAGCCTGCTGTCTGTCCTCCTCTGTTCGTAACAATAACAAAAGTTCTGAGAATGCTGGTGGACTTGCCTTGCGTTGGTCCAGCTGTAGCTTATCTATCAGGGTGTTGTCCCAACACCCACGCACAAACTGTCTCAGTAGGTGCTTATCCATATCTGCTGCCAGAATTCCTTCTCTTTTTGCAACCATATTGAGCCTGCGCTGCAGACGCTGAAGGTAATCGGATGGCCGCTCACCTGGATCCTGTAGGGTATTTAGGAATTGTGCGAACAGTTCCTCCCCATCCTGCACTGTAGCAAATGCTGCATCCAGCACACGTAGCAAGACGGTAGGCAGAGTGTTGGGATCCATTCCTTTTATCAGGTCTGCAGCAGGTGTTAACAAGCTCTCCATTATCCTTCTGGCAACATATAAAGCAGAGAGGTTAGGATCAGCAAGCAACAGTTCAATCTGAGCTCTCCATGATTCATAGTCCGCTTCAGATCCTGGCTTGGGCATTCGGCCAGAAAATGAGCGAAGCTGGAGCGAACTTGGGATAGAAAAGTTGCTGTTTCGAACCACATGTTCCACAACAACTTTCTGTATCTCTGGGGGGTTAAGGTCACTCTGAGACAAATTGACTCCTGGGCTTGCACCAGGCCCCGGTGTCTCAGCTCGATATGCTGGTCTTGCTTGTGTTTTCCGTCGAACATCAATAGATGACGGGGGAGGAGCAGGTGAGAGTTTAGGAACAGGAACTAGTTTCTGTGACTCTAATGGAAATGCTGCCGTCTGCAAAACCTCATCCTGTTTCTTGATAGCCTCCTCCTCTCTAATCTCCGTCTTACTTTCTATATCAGGCTGTTTGGTTCCACTCCTGGTTAAATGATGGCTAATTTGGTCCATTACCTTTTTAAGAAGAGTTTCAAAGCTCATGTTGCTGTGTTCAGCCATTTCCTTGAGCTTAGCTATGAAGTCAGGGGTTGGGTTATTAACCTCTGTTGTAGCACTAAACTCACTTGCAAGGTCACTGAGTTTGAATACTCTGTCAGCATCTGAACGGGAATTATACACATACGGCAATACTGCTTCTATGGTTTGAAATGCGCTCTTTTCCTCATACTCTACAATCAGGTTTTTATAGAAACTACTGTCTGGATCGGTCACAGTCAAAATGTTCCTTAGTGCACCATACCCCTTCAGGTGGTTGAGGATTTCCTCATCTGCACTTGTATTGGACACACCTGAGATCAAAACAGAACAAGTTGGGTTAATACCAGACTGTGACACAAAGTCCATGGTTGATAAGTTTAAAAAAAAAACAAGAGGTTACCCCTTTTATTCAACCTTTTTTTGACTCCTGGCTGGCTCGCCAAGTGTAACGCTTTAAGAAATTGCGCAAGGAACAACTGACTGCAACAACTAGATGGAATAATTAGGTGTCAGAAGTGGTTCGACTACGGAGTCAAAACTTTTTGTGAATAAAAAGGGTGGGCAACAAAGAATGTGATTCAAATAAATTGTATTGAGGACTTTAAACAAACAATAAATTAACTCAAGTAAATGAACAATATATTTACAAAAACCACAACAGTGTAAATACACACACACGGGGAAAAAAATACAGTAACAATTTCCTTGAACTCCACTCAGTTCTTGTGTCTTTCCAGTTCAACAATCACAAACTTTATGGTTTTGCTGGATTAATAGTCCAGAAGGTTCTTTCTTGGGTAGCTCGCCATCGCATACTGAACTGAGGGAGATCCCATGACGGAGTAGGAAAAAAAATTCAAAATGCAGGAAAAAATAAAATATTTGAGAAAGGGGGAAAAAAAAACTGACCTAAAATAAAGAAAGACAAAATTAGTTAAATCCAATAATTTAACTCTTGGAAAAATAAGACAAGATACTTCAAAATTGAATGAAGTCTTAATTCAAGGTTCAAGTTTATCAAAGGCCAATGATTCAAATTATTCTTTAACTTTCAATTTCTAATTGTGCACAAAGTTCAAAAAGCTAAATCGGCCAAAACAGCCAAATTCAAAGAAAAAAAAAACTCATTTTAAAAATGAGTAACAATGTCAAGAGTCAAACAGAAATGCTACAATGAGCAGACCCACTAAGATTCTATCAATATAATGCCTGGGCACTAAAGGAAAAACATTTTAAAACCATGCCGATCCAGTTCTTAAATTAATTTGGTGTGGGAAAAAAAAACAAGATTGGGTTGACTCACCGAGAGTAGAGTTTTTTCTAAAACACTCACTGGCAGCAGGAAATCACTGCAAAAGGTTGAATCGCTGTACCAAACCTCACTACTTCCTGGCTGGTAGTGTGGAACAGCTTTAATGCAGGTTAATTTGCAACTCAGTAAGATTGTGAAAAACAATTAACAGGAGCCAAACTCTGGAGCAGCCACAGACGCTGGAAAAGCTGAGCTGAATGTCTGACTCAGCACCTGAGAGGCAGCAGCTGTTAATCAGCTGGGGCACACACCTTTTAAGGGGCGTGTCCAAACACAAAGAGCCCTATTCCTGCTGCTCTACAACATCTGGGTTACACAGTGTAGAGATTTTAAAACTGGTGTTAAACAGACATTTAAACAAAACACTAAAAAAAACAACTATATCAGTTTTACTTTTTCAGCTTATCTTTAGTGAGACACCTGATCTCGGTTATCTTTGATAAGCTCTGATAGATCTGGTGGCAGATCTGGTTCTCCACATTCAGTCTGTTCCTGTGCTGAGTCTATCATTCATCTGGGTGTTCATTAGGCATCACACAACCCAGCCCGATTTTTTTATTGTTTTATTTTTGTGACCGATACTCATCTTCTTGATACCCATCATCTGGGAAATTAAATATCAAATGTTTTTCAGTACCTCCTGGAATGTGCTCATGTACCCCTGGTTGGGAATCACTGAATTAGAAGACGCTGTTTCTAAAGAGGCACGAGCTCCTACAGAAAGCGTTTATAAAAACGTGGCCAGAGATGACCACACCAGAACCAGACCACTGAGTTTTAGCTTTTGATGACGCTATACCAAAAATGTCACAGTATACAAAAATATTGTTGTATGCATTTATGTTTCCACCACATACGCTAATGTATTTTATATTGTCTGCAATGTGTCCCCCACATCTTTAGGCGTACTGCATTACTTCTTTATAGCGTTCTTCCTGGGACTCTTCCATAAAGGCCAGGTCATGGAGGCCATGGATCTGTTCAGCTCCTCTAAAGTTACTGAGGATCTCTTGGAATCCTGTATAAGTAAAGACAGGATTCAACGGGGGGGGGGGGGGGGCGACGATGTCTTAGTAGGTTTGCAGTTGTGCAATACTTGCCCTGTTGTATCATTGAATTACAAGTACATAATAAAGGTAACAGTTAAAAAAGCTTTTTTTATAGCATTTACCCTTATCAATATCGAATTGGAACAGATCTAATTGGATTGGTTCATGATAATTGATTCTAACTATTTAGAATCAGATTTGGATCGATTCATGAAATTCGAATTTATACCCAGCTCTACCAGACTCTATATTATACACTTTTAAATCAGCACCATTTGATCGCTATTTACAATCAAAGCCTCTAGGTATTTAAATTGAAGACTTTGCCTCAACCCTGAGGAGCGGGGAGTATAGGATCTGGTGGAAACTGATGTATTAACTGACACCTGCAGTGAAGATTTGGAAATTCAACATTCTGGCCACACAGTTGCACTTATCAGCCGTGCATACCTACATTCCGAGAGAGATACAACAGGTTAGGCAACCCATCTGGCTGAATGGTTACATACCACAAAGACTTAGTACTACATGTCATCCTTATGCATGTTTCCTCTAAATGTTTTCTGCTTACTGTAATGTGTTGAAGGGAGAAAGCAAAATGGAAATTGTGCTAGATGTTTTGCGCATATCAGCCGATAACGACCCACACTGACAGACCCAAGTTAGATGGATTTTAGTTCAAGTGAACACAAGCGGAAGCGCAGGTATGGTTATTGTTTCTCTAAGGAAGGACAGGCAGTACAGGTATTACAGCTGAGAGTCAGGCAAAGAAAAGCAAGTCTTACAGCAAATCTGATTTTATGAGACCCTTTGTTGCCGTCTGCTGCTGTGTGTGGCTGTGACAAAGGGCAGCTCATGCTGAGATAAAGAGATAATGTGTGTGACAGTATGAGGAAGTAACACTGCTCTGGTGTTATTTTCAAGCAGTGATTCCCACTCCTGGAGCTCGTGCTCTGCATTCCTATTTTTTCTCTTTCTGGTTAATTTCAGGCCATCCTGTGGTTTATCCCCCTGCAGTCATGCTGCAGGCTGAGGAATGGTGCACATACAGGTGCATACAGCATGTGTTTTATCTTATCACCCCCACACACACTATAAGTTCTGCACAATGAAATAAGGAAGCTAAAGATGTGAGAATTTAAAATAGCCAATAAATAATTTAAGAGCTGTATAAATCTTTATCCCTTTCAGGTATTAAACTCTGATGTTTGCAACTGTGACAAATTTCTATGGAATCAACAGTCTTCTTCACGTCCTGAAAGGGTTATCTTAAAATAGTTTGCCTTCCGCAATCCAATGCAAAAATAGCAGCACTTGAGTGCAGACATATTTGTAGTTTCTGGTAAACAGAGTTATGTAAAAATCAAGGAAGGAGAATTCTCACTTTACCTGAAATCTAATTTAATCACTTTTTGTACCTCATCCAAAACTATGACTGTTTGGAGACACTTTACTTTTAATTCTACCTGTTTGTTTAAAACAATCCCTTGTACTCTAAAATGTACTTTAACTAGCCTTAGTTGATACTTTGTACTATTTTAGTTTAAACGGTCTGTGTTCCTATTACCTTTGCATGCAAGTACAATTATGCAAAATGTGTCAAGATAAATGTAAGCCTTTTTTATTATCAGTGTTAAAATTAAGTGATATCTGTGTATAAGAATCTGTAAATTAGCATCTCTTTTGTTTAAAAACACCCGCACAGTGGAGTTGTATGCATGACTATAGTGTCATGCCTCACTCCCCACTCACACTCCTTTATTATTTGCACCTGTGTTATCCTGAACCTCCAGGGCTCTGCCCCTGATTAATCATTGTTTCCACCTGTTCCTCCTTGGTTCTCCCCTCATTTAAGATCCAGCGAGGCCTTCTATCCTCGCTGGATCATTGATTGTGTCGTGCCCTTTGTTGCTGCACCTCATTAAAACCACCTCACCTGAGTTCTGCTTCTGCGTTTGGGTCCTTCGTCTCCCACACTGCAGCACAACCCCTGACATATAGGGTCCAAGAAAGAATTTACTTGATATGAATCCTGGCCAGAGCCTTTCAATGTTCTCTCCATGCATCATAGGTTAACCGGAGGCTCTAAATTAGATGTGCATGTCTGTGCTTGTTTGTCCTATAACACTATTAGAGTGGGGATCTAAGGTGTTGACCTAAGGTGTTGACCTCTCCATAGAAAGTAGAGAGTTCTGTGAGCCCCATTAGCTAAACTACTGCTGCCTTTAAATGTGCAAACTTATTGTTTACTATGTAAAGTAGACAGCTGATCTGTGCTTCAGTTAGGTGCTTTTTCTAAAACAGTAGCAACGGGTGGTTGTTTCCAGTCAACCAGAATCTGCTGGTTTTCTTCCTCCTACCAAAAGGTAGTCTTGTCTTTCCAATATTCTGTCCTCATGCTCGCTCAGAACAAAGGATTGCTGCAAATTCAAAGCACTGAAAAAAGGGAATTGGCAGATCTTTGAATTTACAAAAACAAATCTAGCAAATATTACGCAATCTAAACATGTTTCTCTTATTTACATGATTTAATTAAGTACAATTTAAGCAATTATCAGCAATACTGAATTTACACTGGAAAGGAAGTCGTATGTGTAATTTGACCATAAGAACTCCAAGTCATTGTGTAACAACGTGACTAGTACATGTTTTCATAAAACAGACCCTCTGTTCCTTAACTGAGCTTGAGTCCTGTCCCCTGCTGGATCTTTTTGTGCCTCCATGTAATATCCACAGCTATGGTCAAATAAAGGGTATTGTGGCATGAGAACCTTAAAGAAATACAAGAATTTTGAGGTTTGAGGAATTTTTGAGATTCTCATTTTGGCTATTTCTTCTAGCCCCACGGTGAAAATATTGTGAAGTATTCCTGATTTTCTGTAAATTCAAAAAAAATAAATTGTAAAACATTGCCTCTTTATAATAGAAAGATTAAAGTAAAAGGTTTTTCTGTAGCATTAACTGAAACCTGTTGACTAAACATAATTTTTTTAAAAGTCATATAAAAAAACTGTTATCACAGTTAAAACCTCTTAATCACATGAGGAGAAATATTGAATGTGATATAAACCATTTTGGGTATTTAAAAATGAGTTCTATGAGAAAATAGTAAACTTTCATTATTTAATAGGTGTTGAGCTCTGATGAATTCTATCTGGCTGCAGTGGGTAGTGCAATGCCTTCCAACCAGGAGACCGAAGATTGATACTGCAAATAGTATATCCATCCATCCATTATTTTTACCGCTTATCCAATTCAAGGTCGCGGGGGCAACTGGAGCCTATCCCAGCAATTAGCAGGCGTTAGGCAGGGTACACCCTGGACAGGACGCCAGTCTGTCGTAGGGCCAACACAGAGAGACAGACAACCATTCACGCTCACATTCATTCCTAGGGACAATTTAGAGTGATCAATTCACCTATCATGCATGTGTTTGGACAGTGGGAGGAAGCCGGAGTACCCGGAGAACCCATGCTTACACAGGGAGAACATGCAAACTCCACAAAGAAAGGCCAGTGATTGAACCCCTCCCCACCCGAGGCTCAAACCAGTGACCTTCTTGCTGTGAGGCTGCGGTGCTAACCACCACACCACCGTGCAGCCCGCAAATAGGATATATGTTAGTGAATTTTAATCTTTCTGTATGTTTTTATTGCATTAAATTGCTTTTAGTATTTGAATTTTTTTTAAAGAGAAGTAAATTGAAGCAGTTTTATTTGTAAAGTACCTCGAGACTACAAAAACTGATTTGAACTGAGAAAAAGAGGATCAATCTCTCCTGAACAGGTTTATCTGATGATAGATCTGTTAGAAAAATGAAAGTTATTCAAGGGGAATTGTTTGAAACTGCAAAAGCACAGAAAAAAAGTGTGTTTTAAAAAATCCAGACGCTTTTTGGAGTGCCCTGCTGCAGTGTCTTGGGACAATTTGTCAGGCTGTAAACAAAACTAAAGATTCTAGTGTCTGCTATCAAATATGTTATCTGGTTCAATGCCCATATATGCACATTAACACTTTTCCAGAATGCATTGCACACTCTCTGGTTGAAATCAGGAGAAAAAAAACAATTTAAAGATCTAAATTTTCCACCCGTCAAAAGAAAGAATGAGAAAAATCCAGAAGTGATGTCACTCATTTTTATTAAAAGGTTTAAGTCTCACCGTTTCAAAAAATATAACAATAACCTCATATGTATTTTTACTGTCTTTTAAATCAAAAGTACACAGATACAGTGGTAATCTTTAAACAGGTGCTAATTAATTTAATTTGAGAGACTAAAAAAAATATGCAGATTGGTTTAAATTAGCAAGTCATTCCACACGTATATAATAAGTGCTCATATAAATGCTTGAAAAGAGAGAAAATCAATTTAATTCTCAGTCAGACTAAAAAGTAAAAAATAAAACGGTTTAAGTGCAGAGGAGGAAACCACAGTGGTCTATTATATTCACCAATCCTGTCTATCATCCAGTACAGCCCAGTGGGCCTGGAAGGAGGTGAGGCCTCCATGATACTGGCCGCTGATGAAGCGCAGCTCAGCATCTGGGTGGCTCGGATACATGTTGAAGGAAAGGCCTGAGGGCTGGCCCACAAACATGGAGCGACCCTTGCTAGTGACGAAGATCAGTGAGTCGATGTAGTGAGCGTACTTTCCGGAGACCTGGATGATCCTTTCATCTCTGAATAACTCAAGCTCCATGGGTGTGCCGTAGGTGAAGCCGGCAATGGTGGACCAAACTGATCCATAGCGTACCTGGATGCTGAGAGAAATGGAAAAAAGTCACATTTTAATATGTTGATTTACTTTAACTGATGATTATAATTGACTTTTTGCAGGGGGAAAAAAGACAAAAGTGGGTTTTGTGTCTTTTCCTTTATGATAATACGTTAATGGTATATTAAACATGATACAAAAGCCTATTTTGTTTTATAAAAGCTGCCAATAAACAGTTAAACTTTGAAACTCTACAAATTGCTGATGATTGTGTTTCATATTGGACTTCTTTGTATTGGCACACCCAATACAATGTATCATTTTTGATACATTTAGAGAATTTTATCATTTACAGGAAAATTACAAGTCTCCTCAAAACCTGTTTTAATGAGTAGAATAGCTTGCAAAAATATATTTTGCACATTATTGCCCCAAAAAAACATCTTAAAGGGGTAGAAATGAAAAGTGGAGTTTAAGTGTGCAGTTACCAGATGTGCAAATTACCACAAACTATCAATTATCTGAATGTGATAATAATGTAAACTAGGTGAGGATTCAGTTTTCCCATCTGAAAAGCTCAGTTTCAATATAAAATTAAAAATGATGAAAATAATGATCATGATAAATAATAAATAAAAATATATAAAAAGTTATAATAAATATATATATATATATATATATATATATATATATATATATATATATATATATATATATATATATATATATATATATACATATATATACATACATATGATATAAAATTCCTAATTTTTCCAAATTGCTTATAGGATCATCATCATCAAATCATCATCTGGTTTTCTAAAATTCACTGATTGATATATCAGGGATTTGTTTTGGTTTAAAAAAAATCTAATAAACAATGTTGGACAAATTACAAATATATATATATTTATATAGTTACAGCCTCAAAAATGTAACTGAGTTACACTACTGTAAGTTACTTTTGTCAAATATCTTAAATATCTAATACAAATGTTAAATACTGTAACTCATCAGTTTGCATTTTACACAAGTGTCACACCACAGATACTCTATTTTCAACACTTTAAAAACAAACTTTAAGTCTCTATTGACCTTGCATGTCTTCTATCTCATGGAAGTGTTTGCTAAAACGCATCAAAAGATGACGCTGAAACTCTCACCACAATGAGAGTTAAAAAATATCAGAATCCTGAGATTGGGAGGTAAGAAGGGTTAGCGAAAAAGTATGAATAATAACACTGTGTAAATGCACATTTCCCTCAGCCATTCTGATTTTCTGACGTTTTGGTTTTGAGCAACAGAAAGTGCACCGTGGATCTTTTACACCTTGGTATCCGACTTGCTTTGGTCCACTACTTTAGTTGGATGGAAAAACAATATTTAAATGCTCTTACAACTTGAGTTACTGAAACTGTAACAGGTAGCATATTGCCACATGTTTTTAAGTAAAAAAATGTGGCAATATGTTTTTACATATGTTTTTACATATTGCCACATTACTTAATTAAAAAAATAAGTAATGCATTACATGCACTACAAATAAGTAAATGTATATTTTTTTAAATCTGACAGTTCTGTCTGATTAATTGTATCAGGCTTTCGAGGGCCTAGAAACTCCAGAGGTCAACTGAGGATCCACAGGTTGCTGACGCTTGCTCTATATATAATCGCTGTTTAAAAGGGGATTTTACTCAAGAGTTTTATTGTTGTCCAATAAATCACTATATTTTGAAACTGTGTACAGGAAATACTTCTTCTAATATTTTATTTTTTATTTTTGCCTGATACATTCACAAAAAAACAAAACTGAGCTTACTTTTTTGGCATCATAAGTGACATACATTTTTCTTGTTCTTGATAACACTAAAAATAATAAATAACAAAATTAATTAAAAAAAAAGAACTAATAATAAATGCAAGATTTTGATTTTTCCTAAAGAATAATTTGATTTTCTCAGCAGAATGACTGAAAGTTTGAGCAATAATGTTTAGATCTATTCTTCCTGTCAATAAGTTGGAAATTATCTGCTTTATTGTATAATACTCCACAAACATCAACATCCTATAGTAGAAAGTATATCCATCCTTTTTTTCAACAGGTAAATTAGTTCCCAATTTCAAAACCTACAAAATAAAAATAAAATAGAGTTTCTTTAAAAATAACATCTAATTTTCCTTTTGTAGATTTTTATGAAAAAACACAATGAAATGTTGCATTTTTTCTATTTATTTAAAAAAAAATCCAATTTAATTTAAAAATTTTAAACTCACAAGTAATTAGTTGTATTTTCTTCTGAGGGAAAGTGAATTTGTTGCAGTAGACAAATTTCATTTAGTAGGAGCAAGTGCTGGAAGGCCTCCCCTGTTTAGGAGGAATTTAATACAAATTCTTAAACATTTACCCGTAGACGTGGCCTTGATAGTGCTCCCAAACTCGAATGGCTGAGATTCTTTCATCACCAGTTATACTGTATGAGGTGCCACTTCCTGATCCCACCGATGGTGAAAATGAGTATTGGGATTCTGCAAGCATGGGAGTTTTATAAATCAATATGAATACATTCAAGGTAGACATTTTGGATTCATCAAGGCTAGTTTAAAAAAAAAGGAATACAAGCCTGTATTAATAAGTTATTAATAAATACACCCTGGAATAGTTTCTGGTTAACTTTTGAGAAAATAAAATATTTTGCACTCTTACCATCTGCCCAGACATAAGCCAGCAGCAGAGCAAAGATGGTGATGTAATGCATTCTGTGAAACAAATTGGCAAAAGGTCTAACCGTGTCCTTCACCAGAACCTCACTGATGTGTTATAATATTTCATAAGTTGGAAAGATAAGAGAGGATCATCCTTACTTGTTTGATAGAAAGGTGAAGCTGCAGATAACAGATAAAACGCGTTCAGTTAATTAAAAATTATCATTAAACTAATTAAATGCTCTCTATATTCAACAAATCTATGAAAATAAATACACTTACTTTGCAAAAAGTTTTATTGGCAGCTGCGTGCTGCAGTTTACTCAGTCACTGCCCTCCTACTACAAAGTCAGTAGCTTTTATACCTGAAGACATTCCTGACTGTCATTGGCTGGTAGCAGTAATGTGATGTGCCTCATAACATAACCTACCTGCAAACAACAAGTCATGTCTGATTGCCAATGTGATTATGGGAAGGGGACGGTTCAAGCTTCAATGAGCATGCATGCTTCATGTGAAAAGATTATTTAAGGAGTCAAAAAAAGCTGAGTAAAAAAAAAAAATTTTTTTAATGAACTAATTAAATCAGTTTACATAATTTTGTTGTGTGCTAGTGTCATCTTAAAACACAATGCGAGCATGTTAAATGGACCAATCCACCAGCAGGGGGAACACAAGAGCCAGAAATTGTCCCAGGTGAGGCTGAGAAATGTATTTATATATATATATATATATATATATATATATATATATATATATATATATATATATATATATATATATATATATATAAAATATATATATATATATATATATAAAATCAAATCAAATCTAACTTTATTTATATAGCACAATTCATACAACAAATGCAACTCAAAGTGCTTTACAAATGAAAATGACCCCACACACCCACATTCCCTCCCATCCCCAGAAATACAAAAGCAAACCAACAACAATACGCCCTCATCACACCCATCCTCCAACACACACGCACGCACAAACACGCAAAAAAATAAATAAACATATAAATAAATAAAACACCTCGAGCTGAGTTCAGATGAGCCAGGCAAGTTAAATTAAGGAAACGGCATCAGAGGAGCCATACGCCCTGACAGCAGCAGATCCACAGCAGCAGCCAAGGAACCGCACAGGGGCCCAGGGGAGGGAGGGCAGAGGCCCCCACTTCCACCCAGGCATACCCGGAGAGCACCCATGCCGTCACAGCTGACCACCACCGCTGGGGCTGAGGGCTCTCACAGAGTAAACACTGCTAAAGGGTAAAATAAGGTTAAAATATACAATGATACAATTTGGATACAATAGAACGTATAAAGATAAAATTAAAATAAAATATAAAAAGGAGATAAAATAATAAAAATTTTGAGCAAATTTCCTACTGTATATAGTTTAAATTCCCTTTTTAAAGGGTCATTTACTATTTTTTTTTATCTGAATGAGTTTTATTTAGCTGGACTGAGAGCAACAGTGGCTCTCTGGATCGTACAAGTTGCCAACCGCTGGACTGGGGGAGTGCTGGTCACGTTTTGGGATGTGTCCCGATATTCTATGTTCTGACATAAACATAAACATAAACATATATATATATATATATATATATATATATATATATATATATATATATATATATATATAGTGTATTTTTTTTCTATCTGCAGATCTGCTCTAATTTAAAATCTTTTCTTTGCTCAACTCTTTACAATCCCAGCCTCTTAATAAAGTCCATGCTCATTTTGGCTTTTTATTTTATGGTCAGTAGCTTTTTTTTTTTTTTTTTTTTTTAATAAAATGCTTTTATGAACAAAACTTTTTTTAATATAGGTTTAGATTCAACATCATGTAAGATGAATCAGTAATTATATCTTCTTTTTTTTGGCATGTGAAATGAAGGAAGTTAACATCATTTACTGCTATTTTTTTTTTACCTCCGGTAACATGAGGTCTAACTGGCAATGCTGCTTCATAATCTCTTGCATAATTGGCAAGGACTGCGTCTGGACTTTCAGGAACCTCATTACTGGAAGACCAAAATGTAACCGCACTGCCTTTTTTCATTTTATGGGATGGCCTTAGAATATAATATAATTAGACAACACATACTCAAATGCAAAGAACAAAAAGAAGGGGATTATAGATGAATCAAAGAAGCAATTGTCTCTATTACCTGTAATTTTGTATCCTCAAAAAAATAATTAAGTACTTATTTCTTATTAAGTAGTTATTAAGTACTTACATCCTTAGAAAAAAATGAGTAGGTTATAGAAAATGATTATAAATAATTAGTTGTGAAAGTGGATATGAGCTCGTTCTTGATATTTATCATTTATTATTATTGTTAGTATATATGTCTATGCAACCCAGCTTTACTTTCATGGACATTCTTTATTTCACATATTGAATCCTTTTAAAAATAAGCACAGATACTTCAGAAGAATCGCAGTACATTAGATTCATTACACGCATTTCAAGTGTTTTAATTTCAGGTAATTATAAAGATAACGGCTTACAGATAATATAAAATAAAAATCTGAAAGACCGATAAGTATGTCCATGCAGAGTATAGGATTTGCTAGTAATACTTTGTCTTTCCTCTGCTGCATGAAATTACTGCCTCAATGCTGTGCAACCTGTTAAGGAAGCCCAGATTGTTTTAATGGTGGCTTCCAACTCATCCGCATAGCTGATGTTTTGTCTCTAATTTTTTTAAACTTTTGAGTATATGGTGTTTAGGTTAGGCCAGTTTGATGGCTTTAAACTGGTCAAAATGTAGAGCCTCACATACAAATATTGCTTAAAAAATTAAATGCAGAAGTCATTAAATAAGCTGCTTCATTACAGAAGCTATGATAAGCAATGCAATACTAAATCTTAATAGCACACAGTAATTACGTTTAATCTTATTACAAAAAGATATAGAAGTTTATAATATAAATAATTATTCTGATCACAATATGCAATAACATTTATCTATTCTAAATCCTTTATTTTTTTTAAACAATATTGAGTTTCATGAGCTACAAACAAAATTCTTTGAGATCTATCACTTTGTAGGAGTTTTACTTTTTAAATTAAATTACTGAAATAAATAGATTTTCTCATAAGACTAAGAGGCATTTAGATGCACCATTGTGTCAGTCTTAAAACAAAATTATGTTTTAGTTTTTACAATACAAAAACAAAACATACATTTTTGAGATTAAAATATAGGAAGGGTGGTGGTCCAGTGGCTACTAGCTCCATCACATCTATAAGATGAACATTTTGGACCTGGGCTGTAGTGTGTTGTGGTCATTTTGGTGTTTGCATCTTTTCAGCTTGGATGCTTTACTTCTGTCTGACTACTCCGACCTCCTACTTCTGTCCAAACAAAACCATGTTTAATTACTTTTAAAAACCTTATGGTAGTAAGACTGAGTAAGAACCTGTAAATCGGAGTAAATAGCAAATTAGCTATCTTGTAGCTTCACCTATTCAAAGTTGTTTTCACAACTGATAGTCCAATAGACTTGGTTACATAGGGGACAAAAAATGGAACATTGCTACTTCCGCCAAGGAGGTTATGTTGTTTTGCTCGTCTATCAATGTATTAGCAACATAACTTAAAAAGTCATGGACAGATTTTTCTGCAATGGGACCGGGAACAATGAATCTGATTTTTGACGTACGACAGTGTTTTATTAGTTAGGCTGTGCTAATCTTTCTTCTTGTTAATTTTTAACCAATTTTTCTTCTAGTCACAACAACGAGTTGTTGTTGAGGACACTAAACACTTCAAAAAGACTTTAAAAAAATTTGCATTTTTGTTCTATGTAGTCTAACTGTATGTATGCAGAAATGGGAAGCGTCACAAGTATGAAGTGATTAGTGTTATTGAACCTTTGTTTGTTTCATAAAAGTATAAAAACATGAGTTATAACTTTCAGATAAGAAGTTCAAAAAGCAGACTGTATAATATGCTCTCTTTGCTAAATCATACATATTCTATATTTTTATAGACTCATTTATCCCTTACTCTTTAAAAATGTATTCAACATAAAAACTGGTATCATTGACTAATTTTTATTAATACTTTCATCTCAGTTTAGTTTGATGCTGAAAAAACTTTTATTACAACTGGTTTGACAAATGAAACAAACTTAACAAATGATACATTTACAGCTTTTGTGAATAAACAAGAGTAGCCATGCTTTGTAACCTGATTTTAATCTAAACTTTCATGAAATTATGATTTAGAGATTATCGATTCATGATCAGTTTTAAGATCAAAGAAAATCCCCAACACAGGAGAAAAATCACCATTTGAATTTTGTAGCAATTTATCACAATTCTCTTCATCATTGTTCATTAGTCATCAGTGAAGATGGGGTCAAGGATTGCCCAGTGGGCCTGGAGGGAGGTGGGATGCCCATTGACCCGGCCGCTGAGGAAACGCAGCTCTGCGTCTGGGTGGGTAGGATACATGTTGAAAGAATGGCCTGCGGGGTGGCCGACGTGCAGGGAGCGGCCCTTGTTGGTGACAAAGATCAGCGACTGAATGTAGCTAGCGTACTTTCCGGAGATCTGGATGATTCTTTCATCCTCCTGCAGCTCCAGCTCTTGGATGTCGCCAGAAATGTAGCCAACAATAGGAGTCCAGCCGGAAATGTCATAGCGGAACTGAAAACTGAGGGAAACGGGAAGAGTTTTTTTATTTACTCTGTTAAATAATAATAATATCAATAAATATTCAGGGTATAGCTCCTAAGTTGTAGTTTAAACAGTAAAATTTACATTCCATAAACTATTGAAAAAGAAAATCTACTCAGACTATGATACATTCCAACTTTTTTGAATAGTTTGAAGTCTGTCAGTTTAGGATAACACTAGCGTTTATCTCTGTTTTACTGTGGAATATTGTAAAAAATTGTGCACCTAACTTTAACCAGTAGCCTATGAAAACTCCTGTGTTTTGTTCTATCAATGCTTCCACTTGAATACAGTTATGGAGAGTTCTGGCTCAGTGGGAAGAGTTGTGGTTTTGATTCTAACATTCTTCCATTTGATCTATATATATGCGTATGAATGTGTATGCATTGTAAGTGAGGTGGGGTGAATGTGAATTTTATGTAAAAACACTATACGTAGAAAAATGTTAAAGCTTAAAGTAAAACTATATCTACAGTTTGGCCCAAAATTATTTAACAAAACTGTGTCTTCTTATTGTAAGTCTTATTAACATTTTTTTTTTCGAATCAATGGAGGGCCATAAAGATTGATAGTAAGGAGGCTTACCAATCTAAAGATAAATGGTCAAAATGCTGGTAGAAATATTAAAATAGAGAAATAATGAAGGCTGTCAAACAAGTTAAAATTTTAATCTAATCAATCACAGGGTCGCTGTGAACTACTCACGATTAATCACAATGAATTAACATTCCTAAATATTACTGAAAAACTTCCATGTGAACATCTCTTCTCGTTCACAGGCCAGATGAAGTGATTATTGGTCTATGTTCCTCCCTTCTCGACTGAGCATTATGGTGTGTTGACACTGCCCCAAATGTCAGCGACAGTTGCGGCAAGATTACATGTAAAGTCT